>JAUPFR010000005.1:9705786-11036411 GCA_036925125.1 Oreortyx pictus | reverse complement strand
GTTTGCATAAGGAAAAGCACCTAGGCTTGCAAGGGTAGTGGTGGCACAACATATATTGTCTTATCAGGACTATAAAGAGCTGATAGCAAGACATTACATACATTTTCCTTCATCCCTTTCTTTGAGGACAGACAGCCTCACACTCTACCTCCTTGTTCTTAGGTAGGCTTCAAATACAAATGGTCATGAACTAGAGGCTCTCTCTCAAAAGTCTTGCCAGCTATATAAAATCACATTAAGAAAGACAACATCTTCTTATGACAAGACAATATTGAGTTTTTGGTGGGTTTTGTTTTTAGGGGCTTTTATTTAAGTTGCCCAATTACTGAAGAAGTATCAAAGAATCACAAAATTGTTGAGGATGGAAAGGGACCAACCCAAAGTACATCTAGAGCTAAACAAAAGGAAGGACTTACGCTTGGAATGTTTGTCACAGAGGGCTGATGCTCTCATGTCACAGAGTCTCAGGGAGCCTTTGCTGCTGCTGTAGACAAAGAGATTGCAGTGATGGGGATGAAACTCAGAGGCTGTAATCACTTCCGTCAGGTCCTCCATATTGGCTGGCTTTATATCTACAATGTCTGAATGGAAGTTTCATTAAGGAAAATTGAGTTCTTTGCAGATTATCTATGACTCTTACAGTCTTCTTGAAGGAAGCACAGTGACCTAAAAAGCATCCATAAATTTAATACTCTTAGATAAAGATGCTCTAGTTGGAGCATTTCTTTACCTCATCTATACAGAACTCAAAAAACCACTATTTGATAACAGTTTTACAGTAGATGCCATGAATAGTCAACATTTGCCCATGCTGTGCACATGCAGACATCAAGGAAATAGTATTTCAGATTTTGAATTCCCACCTTCGTTAAACTAATAGAGAACAGGTAGCTAAATCTCCTGTATTTGACACTGACATTACTGCAGTACCCCTGACAATACTGATGGATAGAGAACAATGTACAACTCAGATCTGCACACTGCAGTAAAGGTTTGCTGGCTTTCATAAACATGCAACATAATCTAAATAATATGTGCACCTTAAGATAAAAGCCTCAAACAACAGACATGTATTTTTGCAAAGGTAAACGAGTACAAAACCAGAACTTACACAAATAATTTTGTGTACGTATCTAATATAATTTACTTTCTAAAAAAAATATTAATTTGTTTTTGCAAAACAAAACTGAGCACAGTGATGATTTTTCTGCCTTAATACTTCAATACTTGCAAAAGTATTAGAAATGTCATTTCTCTTTTCATATAAAAGATGCTCACTACTGAAACCAATATTAATTCTTGTAATAAAGAACTATACGTCAGAACCATTTAATGAGAGAAAATCTGGGAGAAAAAAAACAACACAGATGTAGTTTCTAAAGGACAGATCTGTCAGCTGGAACATCAGAGATTATCCACGTGAAGCGTAACTCACTTGAGGCCTCCCCAGTATATATCCACCCACTCAGACTACCTGCTTTGGTGAGTAACCTAGCAAGCATTTACTTGGAGGAGAAGGCCAGTCTGTGGAAGACTGCTGATAAAGAATGAAAGAGTCTCACGAGGAAGCTGTAAGAAAGCAATAGGCATAAAATTAAAAAAGGGTGCATATATAAAGCAGTATATTTAAATAAGATGGTGCATTTTCACATGGCCGTTAGCAATCCACTGTAGATAAGGCATCCAAATGTTAACAAATCCTTCAAACAAGAAGAGTAACATTACCCTATTTTACTGATGAGGCTCAGAGAGGCAGAAAATGATTTGCATAAGATCACATGGGAAATGCACGACAGAACAAACTCAGATCTATTGAGCCCCACTTCAGTGCCCTAAACACAAATCATCTCAGAGCCTGGAATCCCCAAACATAAAATTTGAATCAGCTGACATTCAAAATTTAAACAACTCAGATGATAAGATAAATGAGAAAATCTGTTTTACCAATGGCAAGAGAAATCACGTCTCAATGATACCAGGCTGGTTTCTGTTCCCTCTGTTCACATTTCCAAATGGAAGACTTTTAATTGATTTCTACGGGAGAAGGGTTCAGTCTACCAACAATTTTATATTCTATACTTTCATCTTTTCAAAAATGCAGATTAAGAGACTGCATTAGAATTAAACATAACAATACAAAATATTCAGATATAATTATCTTGAGGACTCTGCACAGACAAATACCTCTCACTGATGGTTTTACACCAGGTTTTTCAAAGGAAAGCATCAGCAGAATTATGAATACTTTGTGATATTTAACAACAACGGGGAATAAATTAACATTTTACTTCAACTGCATTCCCTCTTGCACTTTCACATCCATCTCCAATAATCCACCATGATTAATATTAGTGCAATGAATATTAAGATGTAGCTACATTGATTTACCTAATCTTATAAATTATCGCTACATCATCTTGAAAATTAATAGTAAAAAAAAAAATAACCTTTATTCGGTGATTTCTATTTTGTGTATCTGTCTCAAGAAATACATTTAAGTAAAAGCAATTGCTTTCAGTGATTGAATTGCTTTCAGGAGTTCAGAGAAATTATAGTAACTCAATACAAGAATTTCACCTCTCAGCAGAGAGATGAATAATTGCTGAGTGATGAGAAAGATATAAAAAATAAATAGAGTATGTGAACAGTCAGGAGTGAGTATCATTTTTTCTGGATGCCATAGACAACGTTGACGAATTTCCCTTCATTGTATGAAATGAATAATCCTACGCTGAATAATGAAATTAAGTATTCCATTCGCCTGCCAGAAAAGCATAAAATACTTGAAACAGACTGTATTTCCAGATGTGATCTAAATCTCCACTGAGGAAAAATCTCATTGCCTACTGAGGATCATGGAGAAAACGCACCACAGAAAACACATTGTTTCATCAGATTTAGAAAAAAAAAATCACAAACAAACACCTAGCATTTGTATTAAAGGAAATAATCAAAGGAATAGTGAGCTGTGGAAGATACTTTACTGGAAATAATAGATGGAAAAACAGCTCTTGCTTTGACAGCTACAGAACCCAATGTATCAAATGAAGAGCATGTCACACAAAAGAACATTTTCCTCCTCTTGTGATTTTTGCAATCTATTTGAAAACAATCAAGTACAGCCTGACATGTGATGTGTGGGAACTGTATTTAAACTAGCATGACATGGTAAGGGCACATATCTCCCATGAGACACTGCATTTCTATTTTTCCATTTTCCTTTTTTTTCCCCTTTTTAAACATGATGTCTCTCAGCAGGAAAATATTTAAAAAATTGGACCAGACAATGTTCTTCAGAAACCTGCCATATGGTGAACTACAAGAGCTCAATGAAAAGGGTATTTGGCGGAAATTGATTAAATGAAAATTCCATTGCTGAAGGGAAAAGCACTGTAATGTAACCAAGCTGTAGAGCCACTCCCAAGCTAATGGCTTCCCCTGCAATTTTATCTTGCAAAAGGATGTCTTGACCAGGTCACAATCCTTCTCCATCAGTTCACCCACATGTCAAGAACAAAAGTCACATGTGAATCCCAGTCTACCACATTATGTGGCATTTCCAATCTGTGCAAAAAAACTAGGACCAGCCCTTTCAAAGAGACTGAATGACTTAACAGTCTACAATTGGCAGTGCACAGGTATGTAACTGTTGTCCTGAAAATAAAAACAACCCTGGTGTTACTGGGCCTGAACGCATAGGGATTTCCCGCAGAAAATTAGAAAGATCTTCACACTGCTTTCACTCCCATACACACTTGCCAGGGAAGAATTTGCAGCCCTGGCAGACTGCACCATGAGAAGGTTGAAGTGGTGCCTTGGCAGCTAATGGGGATGCATTAGCAGAATTTTCAGTCCTTAACATTAGAACAAGAATCTGTTCCTCCTATACCACCTATTTGCCATCTCCTTACACACCAGCTGTCATCACTACTGCTTAGCTCTGAGAAATGGATAGAAGCAATGAGGAGGTCAACAAATTTTCCGGGGGCTCTCCATAGCAAAATGGAAATTAAAGGACAGTACGAGGGACGCAATCTGAGTGCAGAATTCAGTTACACTGTATGATCGGTTGTATTCCATTTGCGCTGCTGTTTTGCAGTTGATATTAAAATGAGGACAGCAGGAGGAAGATCATTTGTTCCACTGCCTCTGGGACACTGGACTAGCAGAAAAATGTGAGAAGCCTCTGTGAGAAGCCAGTCCATAAAGTTTCTTCTAGTGCAGGTTACAATGACAACCCTCACCGTGACCCAAAATTTCCATTATCTGACTTCTTCATTTGATCAACTAGAATAAAAATAATCATTTGTGCCTCCTGCTCATGCCAAAATGTATATAATGAGACACTGGAAAATACACAGGGTTCCTGCTGAGCAAAAAAGGCTCCAGAATGAGTTTCCCTGTATGATAACGAATACATAGCTGTTTCCTCAAAACAGATTAAATTCCCTTTGAAGAGAACAGTATGCATAAAGAAACAGCTGCTTCATCTTCTAGAAACCAACAAGGAATAGTATCAGAAACCAAATTTTGTAGATAACAAACTTACAACTCAGAAGATACAGCACATAAAGGTCACATTCGTAGCTGCATTCATTTGGATTCATTTTTATACCTTCTGCATGTTCACTGCGGGAAAGAAATCATTGGAATACTCACATTCAGACTACAGAAATGAATTTAACTGCATCTCAACTGCAATGCAGACGAGAGGCTTTATTTAGAAAGCCTGACAGATTTTTTCCATAATAACTTTATAAGAAAAAAAATCCTCTTTTTATGTCGATATATGCTGTTTTGTCACTTCATTTTTACCCCCGAGTGGGATTTGTTTTCTTTACAAATTTATAGGCACTTGCAAAAAATAAAATTCAGCATAGCACATCCAAACCTGTCCGTTCCCTGTGTTTTCCATGGAGGTCTGTTCCAGCTCCTAATTTTGTCTGCACCTCACACCCACATTCTATCCTAGACCTAGAAATATTCACTGACTGGGAGTTGAAATCAATAGCAATTCATGGAAGCTGCCAGGGCTTCAGTTTAGGGTAATTGATTGCTGTGGTCCTGCTGAGGCTCTACACTTTTAATATAAGCATTTCTCCAAGTGATTTCTTCTGTTAGTAATTTAGTGCACACCATTTTCATTAGAAGGAGGGAACTGTGATGCTTACAAATCAAGCTCTACCACTTTTACACTTCCTACATGGTGGTTATATCATTCCTATACCGTGTATCAACTGAGGGAATTCATTCCAAATGCCCACAGTTTTCTTGCAGGTTGCATCAGCAGAGCAGGGAAGGGATACGACCTCAGTATGCAGGACAACACCATGATGTGATTACATCAATTTAATATGAACGGAAGAAGAGAGCCCTAACTTTTTAATAGCTACCCCTTCACTGTTTCTTCTCATTCCTTAAAGATACAGTGTATGTTTACACTGCTGAAGGACAATTCTGCAGTAGGCATATCACAAGACTAAAGATGCTACAGGATAGATTCCAGCTTTTTAATCTCTATCCTTCAGACCCTTTGTCCAAGAGTCAAGGACTTCTGGAATGGATTATCAATAGGTTAATGATTTTGGCCTGTTTGTCAAATTTCTCTCTTACCTTAGGCAGAGAGATGACCCAGTAGTTATTCTCTAAGTACTCCTAATAGCCAATGTCAATGCTTTTTATCATGCAGCATTCTCCCACTGCTACGCTAAAAGCATGTGCTATATGGGTTTTATTAAAAGCCCAGGGAGTTGCAATTATGTTGTCTGTACCATTTTACTCTTCTGAACCACAAGAAAAGAAACTGCTGCGTGTGTGCTCCTTCAAGCTGTCTTGTACCTAATATCTGCTAATGCAAGGTATTGATCCACACGTGAAAATGACTTAGTAGCACAAGGTCAGCCCAATTCCATTTTTGAATTCTTCAGTCCTTACAACGATTCTTCAAGATATCAAACTGAAGCTGGAAAGCCTGGCAAAGTCATCTCCTACACTGGTGCTGACTGGCAACAAAATGTTTTCGTCAAAGGCATTTAGGAGGTGCCGTTCTGATAGTACAAAGGCTTCTAATAGCTTGCTTTATTTCTATTTTTTTTATTATTTTTTATTTTTCCTCATATTAGGACTGTGAGATAGACGGCAAAAGAGTAAAATTGCAACAAGTCTTTCAGCTCTACATGGAAAGCCAACCCATGGACAATTATGTTAGGTGCCAGGGCAAACACAAAGTAAAAAGACCGCCCATTACATGAAGAGCAAATACAAAGTGCATACAAAGAATAGATGAAGTAATGGTAACTAGAGTTACCTCCTGAGCTCTCTTAACTCATGATGGTGCTCCATGGGCAATGGCATTACGCATGCTTAGCACTCAGAACTCCTGGAGCAAGAACTTCCTCACAGTCTAAAAGCTAAAGCTTCAGACAATTTTTGTCCAATTTTTGTTCTCCATTTATGCTTCTAACACCATAAAACTGATGAAGAGAATAGAGATGGATATTCAGAGCCTTTAAATGTATTTAGAAAGCAAGGTTTCACTGACTTATTGGAACCTGAGAGGAACCAGAGCCAGTGGCAAAGATTCAGCAAAGGTCATCTTAAGGGCCAGCAGGAGCAGTAATTCTGGATTCTGGTTAATTTAACTCTTCCCTGTCTTCAGTAGTCCAACTATGCATGTATGCAGTTCTTCCCACGGTTGGTTTTGAGGACTTTTTTCTGTTAACTATTATATGTGTCTTTTGGAGTTGCAGTGGTGCAAATGAGATGCAAATTTTCTCATAGAAAGGACTGCTCACACACACTGCAACTGTTAATTTTCTTAAAGAATAATGAAGTTTGAAGTAGCTATTGGAAAATGTTGATGTAATTAAAAACTGAATCTTCAGCTTGTTTTTTAGAACAAAATGCCCGCAATTTCATCTGGAGACATAGTCACACCCCTGTGTTAGCTGTAACCATATGCACATCCAAACTTTCAAAAGCAACAAAATCATTATCTGCAGATGCATGCAGTTGAGAGCAAAGTTAAGTGGATGAGTCAACAGAAGACCTGCGCTTAAAAGCACATCTGGAGTTTTCAGTGTACAGTACTCTATCACTGAAAGGTTGCAAAGTAGTATTTAGCTGACATATTTGCATGTCAATTAATTAGCATTTGTCTAAAACTACTGTGAGATGCCTACCACTGCATTTGAAACACAGCAGATATCAGCAGCACCTCAAATATGAATAAAATATGAATGGAAAAGACCTCTTAAGTCACCTAGCTCAGTTTCTCTTAGCCAGCAGTCTTTTCTATGGAAATGGCACCATGTATTACACACCAGCAAGGGATCCAAAAAAGAACAACTTAAGTACAACAAAGCAAGAAAAAACTTAAATTAGGGCAAAATCATTTCATCATTGACAATCGTATTATCCTGAAATGAATGAGATTTTTAAAACTGAACTGAAAAGAAGGCATTTGGTTTGCTGAATCCAATCTCACACAGTACAGAGAAGTGCAACATATATAACTTCTTTAAGGGCATCTTAGAATAGCCAAAGATTTATGGGAAGGCAGAAATAATATTTAAAAAATAAAATATAAAAAAAAATCTATGCACTAACAGGGAATACTATCAATACATGTATTTCTTGATATTTATTTAAATCTTATGCATCTGTCTTTTAAGAGGCAGATGCAGAATTTCTAGCTGGAGGGTACAGACTCTTTAGAGGATTTTGGTGGAGTTTCTTCTTTCCCTGTATGCAATTTATTCTTTCACATACCTTACAGAAATACTTCACAGAAATCCCAAGTGCAGCACTATTTTTGCTGTAATATAGTAAAATTATTCCATATTTTTACTTAAGTTACATGAATCTTAAAGACTCATTTTTGCATAGCTTAGCTACCTAAAAATAGGCCTTTCAGAGCTTAATGTTCTCCACTTCCTTGCATATTTACTACAGAAGCAGTAAAATAAAACTACCTTTAAAATATTGAGATATTTCTGAAAAATAACTACTTTAAAAATATTAACAGAGACAGTTAAGATTTTATACTGATGTTTCTGCCTGAAAGCACTTTGTGCTGACAAGAAATCCTTGAAAATAATCAATATGAAAATGAAAATAAGGAACAGATTCAGTTCTCCTGAGAATCTCCAGAGTGAAAGTTCTTACAACCATTTCTATTAACTTATATAACACACCTTTTGGCAGGAAGTTTTATCTAGCTGATTAATCTATTGAAAGGACTTACGAAAATGCCCATCAGCTTCCTTTCCAGGCACTGCAGAGAAACATGGATTCCTGAATTTTAAACACCAAGATTATTCTTAGAGGCACACGGGTTTGATCCCCACAGCTGTATGTTTGTTTGCTTGATCTCCTCAGGAGATCGATTCCAGACATGTCACATAACCCTATTCAGTATGAAAATTGTCATAACAGACATATTTTTAACTCTGGTCTTCTCATTTTGTTTAAGTTAATATGGGTTTTATTTACAAGAGCATTTTCATTCCAATAGGCCCTGAAAATGAACTCCCTAAATGGAAAGTACTGTAATTTCATATGTAATGGCAACAGTACAGAGCAATCCTTCCCAGTGTGTATTATGAGAGCAGACAAGAGAACTGAAATGTCTGCATTAACAAGAAGTATGCTGGCTACTTCAATAGCAAAAAAACCCCAAACTTCCTGGGTCTCAGGTTTTAAGGACTCAGAGCACAGAAGTACAGACTATATGGTTTTCAAAACTGAGATGACTGCGTGGGCATCACTATTCCTCTATGGAAGGTTTTTGAACTAAAAGATTTTAGCTGATGAGCACAGCAAGTTATATTTTCTTCCTCTTTATGTTAATACTCCACAAAAGATTGTGCTTTGCAAGGTTAATTTCAAGTCCAAACTCACAAGGGAATGAGAATAATTAGACCCATTTAAAAGAACTCTCCCCTCTGGCAGAGTCAATTGAATTATTTATACATTATCTTTTCATATAATTGTACCTAGAATGGCACAAATGCTTTTAGGGTTTTTTTTTGCCTAACTTTCAATAAATTCACAATACTTGATTTTCAAGTTGGATATACCACCTGCACCTGTGACAACAGAGAATGGCTCGCTTTTAAAACGCTTCAATGAGAAATTAATCCAGAGGGAAACAGAAACATGCAATTTAAAAGCTTCCACAATGAAACCATACTGATTAAAACTCATCAGCTAAAGAAATAAAATTAGTAGGGCAATAAATCTTGGGCTGAATGCTGTTACCCATTTCCGCAGGAATAACTTCATTGACTACAGCCTCACTATGCTAAAATGCGAGTGCTCCTCAGCTGAGTAGCTGCAATTCCTTCCTATATTCCTGCAATATTCCTTGCAATAGTTCCCACGTCCCTCTTTGCTGAAGGATCTCAGATTCCAGATAAAACATAAAAATTCTAATGAGATGCTATGGGGAAGAAGGAAACCCATCTGGCACCCTCAAGATTAATTTCAGCTCTACTGAGTGCTGTTTCCCTCATTGACAGAAACTAACTTGAGAAAGTCTGACATCATGACAAATGGCATTCCTTGTATGAAATGGTTATTTGATTTCTACTGTCAAAAAAACAACTGTCCGAAGTAGACTGGAAAGCAACTTACTATGTGGAGATCTATGAAAATATATTTTTGTATCTGTTTCTTTACCTAGATCACTCTGCAAACTCAACAAAATAGTGAAAACCCACCACTACAATGTACTATTTAAAGGGCTCTGATGTGGCCTTTATTGGCTCTGGATTTCACTATATTCATTGTCTGCTGCAACTCCAGACAATCTTCTTTTTTGTTTTTGCAATTCACTTTAAGTTTCTAAAAATCAGAAGAATTTTAATGCCTCTGGCTGTTTTTCCTTACCTCTGCAGCAACCCCATAATGGGTATGCATCTCTATTTAGGGATGACTGCATTAGAGAAGATGGAGGAATAGATAAAGGAGCAATCCATTAAAAGGTTAACTGAATCACGTACTTATTCATTCAAATTGTGTATGGACAGGAGTGATAAGTAAGGAAATTAGGTTATTCTGATTAACAAATTAATATTTTTATTAAACAATAAATCTGCAGTGCAGTAATCATCCCAAGGCTATAGCTACACTCAAATCACTTTAAATGAACTACCTTAAGTACTTTACTCCAGTAAAAGAAACAAAGACTAGTCTTTGCCAAGAATGCAAAGGCCTCAGCTATAATTAGTTTTTCACAGCCAGACTCAACTCCTTCCATTTATTTATTTTTAGAGGGCAGTTTCACAGTTACATCCCATGCCCTGAAGACAGCAGTATCTGATACTCCAGCCATGGACTGCTTGCTTTTTCTACAGTGTGTATTTGAGCATTCTGGATAGATGGTCTCGGACAGCAATTTGATGCTAAAATACTGTCTTGCTAGCTCTGATATCTCTTCTTTTTGCTATCAGATACGTTTTCATCCAATTACATTTGACTGGCTGACAATCACATTCTTGAGATACGAGTCAACTTAAGGTGATGAGAACAGTTAAAAATTGATGGTTTCTGACATGGATTGGAAGGGCAAAATGACAAAAGTTTCAAAGACTTATTTTGCAAACTTACTTACGGTTTCCACAGCTCTCTAAATCTGGTATTAAAATATCCTAAAAGGAACACTGACTTCTCTATATTTCTTGAAAACAAAAATCCTTAAGGTTCTCAGAGTCGCTATGCGTGCAGCCTTATTGGTTAGAATTGTTACTTATTACTTGAATCACATCAGTTTGCTACAGATTAAAAACACAGGATAATGTACAGACACAGGACTAGCTCAGCTGTTAAATAAAACTGTACTCAGGCAATTATATAGTATATGATGACCACATCAGAAGTAACACTGTCTCCATGTGCTGGGCACAGTTTTACTTCAACAGAAGTAGAACCAATTCAATGCCTAGAACTTTCTGAATAACAGTGTTGTAGAAACTGTATCTACGTCAGAGGCTATAAGACAAAATCCTTTAGGTGACCCTAGAAATGCAGTTTCCTCTTGGCACTCAGCACTAGGGACACAGAATTCTTCTTACAGATGAGTCTGATCAGAGTTCATGAAAGGCTCCGTTATCAGGATTCCATACAGTTCAGAGAAGATGGCAACTTACAATTACATATACTGACTTTTCTTTATTTTATCCCATATTTAACTATCGTGCTTACAAAGAACAGGTGCTGGATACATGATTTTATTACATACTCGTGGAGCCAGTGTGGTCCCTAGTCTAGCAGTCAGAAAATTCTTTCCTTCTTTTATATTCTTCTTAATTACTATTTATCTAGTATTACATATCTAATTAGTGTGGACCTCTACAGAATCTTAAACAGTTTAAAGAAAAATCAGGCTTTATTTGATCAGTGATGTCTAGTAACATTGTTTAACAGTTCCATTAAAATAATGATTGAGTTTTATTCTAAATTAGAGCTGCCTTTCTCCAACTTAATGTATATTAGATATTCTTTTTAAGGTGCATACATAACTTCTAATATTGGAACTCTGTCCATCTTTGCTTGTACACATCAGTGATGTTCTGTATGTAGTTCACATTTTAGCTTAAATAAAGTGCCATCTAATCTAACATAGAATTAGAGTATAGATGGAAGCAATGGAAAGTGGGATCTCACCATGCAAAATTCAGATTCTGAGCTGAAATTCCAACAAACCTACTTAAACCTTTGTTTAATTAAATATGAAGTGTGGCTGAGACTGACTAATTTCACATTTTTAGAGTAATTATTTAAAAATAAATGTATTACAACTTCATTGTGTTAAAGTACGACAAGCACCTCGGTAATACAGAGCAGGAAAGATCTCTACCACGACCACTTAAAATCTAATTCCTAGATGAGAAATCACAATATAACAAAGAACCTAAGTGTTGATATTGGTGTGAACTGTCTATATTAAAAAGTTTAATATATTAGAATTTCTTTTTTCTTTATTTTCTCTTCCATGCTGCCTTTTCCTATGACTTAGCAGGACAGGGCACTCAAGCCTTTTATTCAGCTTCTACAACAGTCTTCCTCAATCAGAGCAACATTCACCAAAACGTACAGAAAACCTGCAGCAATCAGATGCGAGTTAGGTATAAAAATATTTTTACAACTGCCAATGCTTTTTGCTAGAAGGTCAGTATTACCCTGATGGAAAACAAAATGGAAATTAAAGAGTACATTACATCTATCCAAAATCTAAGCCTCTTGAAAATAGCTTTTTTGCTCTCAGTTATTCAAGTAGGAGTATTTTATTAGGAGAGCAGCACAACCGATTCTCAACAGCTACACTCTAAAGCAACCACTTATCAATAGTTACACTCTAAAAGAGCTTGCCAAACCACACAAATAGGGTACATCCCACAACCTCTTCTGCAACCCCTTACTTCTGACTTAAAGACCAGATTTCAGCCCTGCAGATAACAACATTCTGCCTTTAAAGGAGAGTGACTGAGACAAAGTCTGCAGGAGAAGGAGAGACTCTGGGATGTATAGAACACGAGCACACAATGAAGACAGCTACTCAAATTTTTTTAGTAACATGTCAATTAAAACAGGGCTCCTTGATGGAATATATACCTTTTAAACACACAATGCAGATTGGCAGAAGATTTCTTGATAGAATAGGAACCACTAAAACGTAGTGTACAGAGCTCTCAAAAGAAGAGAAATAATGCCTTCCAACTATCCAAATAGAGAGTGTATGCTTGAGGAAAATAGAGCTGAGGGTGGGGATAAGCAGCAGGTTTTAATGCAGTGAAGGCTATTTTTTGAGAGCACAAAAACACACTGTGAATACAGTTTGTGCACAGTCATTGTGTCTGAGGAATTTTTATAGAAACAACCACATCTCACTGAAGGGCATAAACCTGTCAGCTTCCAGCTCCAAGAATGCCTAGAGAAAACTGCATGTTTGCTCTCAGCTTAGCATTCAAACGCATAGCACTGAGACAGGGAACAGGAATTTTGTAAGATGGCAGACTGCCCCCAGTGCACACTGTGTTACGCCCTGTGCAATTCAGATGCACAATGGGTTGTTCAAACTTGGGCTCCATCTATGTACTCTGTTATTTTGGTGATATTATTTCTTTGCTTTTTTTTGTTATTTCTTAAGTAAATTAATTTCCCTAAGATACAGAGCCTAATGATCTGACTATCCATGATATGCCTAAAATACTGGAATACATTAGACTATAAGAAGGCCCTATGGTGATTTGCTAATTAGCTTAACCCTTATGGGAGACAGAAGAAAGAATTTTTTATTAAATCAGGATAACACTGGACTATATTGATCTGACTGAGAAACGAGTATTTTAGTCAAGATGAGTCTCTAGATGAGTATATGCTGGAAACAGTGATGTTGTTTCCATAGCAATGCCATGACTGCCTCTGGAGTGAAATAGTGCGCTACCAGGAAATGAAGGGAGTTCAAGTGCTATGAGCTACATACTTCTGTGAGTGATCCAAACAGATTCTCATAAAAATATTTAGTGCAGCTAGATAGCTCAAAGATTACTGCCAATGTGAAGTAAGCCTTATCAGTATGCTTCCAGCTCTGCAGTTTTCTCATTCAATACACCAAAGATGACTTATCTAAAGGCTTAAGCTATGGACAACACTGCTAAGCCATTTCAGACTGAACTTTAAAAAATACAGCAACCTCACTTCTTTTCCAGTGAAGAGTATCATCAATAATTAAGGACACTGACTCTCATTCTCCATAACACAACCAAATACATTAAACCTTTCAGCAAAGGAAAGCCTCATATGTGTAATTATTTACTAGCCAACCTTCCCCCTTACTTTCCATTCACCTCCTCCTCCCTTCCCTCATCCTGCTCAAACAACACTGAGCAAATAAGCTTGCAAGTGGGAATGAATTTATGTACAGAAGTTTTGCATATTCCCCATGAAAATGTACAGACACCATAAAACACTTCTCTGCTTTTCACTCCAGTTACTACCTATGCTAATATAAAAGCAACCCATAAAGTCATTAATTATATTTTATTTGCCTACCTATTCTGATCAAATTTTGCAAAGCCGAATTATTTTCCAGAGGAGCCAGAAAGAGAATTAACTTCAGATCTGTACTGCTTTGTCTTGCTGTTTTCAAATACATGAAGAATTCTTAGTGATCTGTAAAAGTGCTAAACTGAAGCCATAACCCAAATACAATTCTACAAGACAAAGTATTTTACTTGAAAAAACCCTACTGTATCACTGTTAATCTGACAGTTTTTCTCCAGCCTTTCCCAAGTAATCTGTAAAATGTTCAAACATGAGCTGAATATCCAGAAGCTCTAACACTGTACTTGTTGTGCCACCATCACAACAGACTCTTGGGTAAACAGATCGCAGCTCATTATATACAGCACTGCAGTCTCTGAGGGAAAGTAGAAAGACAAATATGTACCACTGTCAGATCCCGTATTAACAAATGCTACTTCAGACCAAAATATTTTCTATTTATTGTTTTAAATGTTTCAAGGAATCGAGCCCCTAGTGCAAAGCAGCAAGATGTTTCCCTTCCATTTTACATCTAGTAAGAAAGTGTGAAGTGTGCATTTTTTAAACTGAGTCTCCTCAAGTGTTCTCTTAACTTTTGTGTAGAACAAGTCACCAAACCCAGCAACATTCAGGTTGGATATTAGCAAAAATTATTTTCTGAAAGAGTGGTAAAGCATTCAAACGAGCTGCCCAGGGAGGTGGTGGAGTCACCAAACCTGGAAGTGTTGAAGGGCAGGTGTGGCATTTGGGGACATGGTTTAGTGGGCACTGGTGGTGACACACAAGTGAACTACATGATCTTACACATTTCAGGTAGAGGTGCAGTTTCTTTACTGGACAGATTACAAAATCTATTGGAAAACACGCTGCTGCAATTTAAGAATTTAAAGGGTTCTATATAGGGAAAGGAAAACAAAATAAAAAGAAATCTGCCACTTTGGCCAGTGTAGCAAAAACAGGCTGCCATCTAAGATTAACCATCTCTGTTTTTACCAGTGTTCTCCCTTATCACTGCCTAAACTCTGTCATTACCATCTGACAGGTACTCATTCATGCGTATCTAAAAGAAGTAGCGAGATCTGTACCTGAAACCAGAATAAAACACACTTATTCCAAAGTAATCCATGCAAGCAACCCAAAGTTCAGATTCAAAAAGTTTCCCATCGTAAAACTCAGAAATATTGTCTGAATTTAGCCCCCAGTCAGCAGTCTTAGAACATCCTCAGACACTGAACAGGTTACTTACTATAAACCAAGGGTAAGGGTTAAATCAATAACTCAACTACAAACTCTAGAAAAGGTACTTATCAGTAGATACTCCACAACAGGAATGCAGGCAGAGTACACAAAGCTGCAACTGAACACAACAGATGAGCAAATACCAGTAGAAACAGTAACAGTAGAAATGGTTATTCAGTTTCAAGTACCTTTGATGTCCACTCTGTATCATCAAAACACAGCAGCATTTATGATCTTGAGACTGTTTTCCAGCTTTTCACAGACATATTGCTACTTCGAAAGATCCTTGGAGAACAAGCACTTTAGAAGACCATATATAAACCAGAGACTATCTGTTTACACAGGTTGAAGTGACAGGACAAGGGGAATGGTTTAAACTAAGACGGAAGATTTGGGTTAGACATTAGGAGGAAGTTTTTCACTCAGAGAGTGGTGACACGCTGGGACAGGCCGCCCAGAGAGGCTGTGGATGCCCCACCCCTGGAGGCATTCAAGGCAGCTGGGTCTAGTAGCTGGCAACTCTGCCCATGGCAGGGGGTTTCAAACTATACCATCTTTCAGGTCCTTTACAATCCAAGCCATTCTATGATTCTGTGATAAACATTTTCATACAAAGGGTAAACGAATTAAAACACTGTTAATCAGGCTATGAAATTTAAAATTCACATAAAGAATTTCTTTAAACTTTCTGCCTCAATTTCCTCATCCACGAACTAGATGACAAATTTACCTGTCTACAGGTCTCTTATTCTTTCATAAAGATTTTTTGTTCAATGTGTGCAAGAGATTTGAAAAGGAAAATCTATGCATACATACTAAGAATTGTCGTATACCACCACATTCACAATTCTTCTGAACGTTATCAATATTCTCATAGTAATGTTTTATTTTCAAGTATCTACATGCAACTGGGGTTTAAAAACTCATTTGGATCTGATATTTCAGTCACTAAGATAAACGACTAATCAAAATCTCAGGCCATCCTCATGAATAATGAGAAATGACTCATTAAAATCTCAGGTCATCCTCATGAACTATAGCAAATATCAGTTTTGTTTTGTTTTTAAAGTTCTCAGAAAAATTTATCCTCACAATTCATATTTTATAAAACAGCCTTTCACACAACAATAGGGACTGCCAAAAGCAAAGACATACATAAGTACTCAGGAATGTGGTTTGGTTATCACATATACAGACATATAGAGACTGCTGTTCTCAGTCTGACTGATTGCTCTGCTTTAGAAGAGGAAGAAAACACCAATCAGGCAGCTACAAAAGAGCCCAGGAGGGACGTAAGAGTGCATGGTGAAGCTACAGTTAGGACAATGTTAGAAGCCATACTCCATAGAGATGTGCTGCAAAAGAACTTCTCACTCTGTCTTCTCATATGAAATGACAGAAGTACAGTTGCTTGAATATCAAAGGCAAGCACTGCTGCTTTTAAAGGATCACCTAAAGATTAATCCTAAAACCAGTCTTATTAAAGAAGGCACCATTGATCTCACTTAATGTAGACGGGTGAAAGGCAGAAAAAAAAATCTCAATTTGTTTCCAAACTCATATTACCTAAGGATAAACGGACCTGTCATTCGAGACTGCAAAGGCAGTCTCCTTTGTTTACTTGTTTTTAAGGCTATCAAGAATTGCTTCATTTGAAAAAATTTTCCTCTGACTTTAACAAAGAACACACCAAGCTTCAGAGATTAACTAGTCTACAAATCAAGAAACATGAAAGGCCAGCAGGAACAGGAAAAAGAGCTCTTTATGTTGGTGAAAGGAATTTTTCTACAGCAGAACAATTTCTCTTCCATGTCTGATAGTCCCTCATACAATTCCATGGAGACATATTCTTCTAATTCCCCTTGAAATAAAATGAAACCACAACAATATAAAAGGGAATACATATCCTGTGCTGGCCCCATAATCTACTGTCTTACTCTTCCCTTATCACACAGAATCACAGAATTGTAGGGGTTGGAAGGGACCTCTAGAGATCATGGAGTCCAACCCCCTGCCAAAGCAGCTCCCTAGCCCAGGTTGCACAGGTAGGCGTCCAGGTGGGTCTTTAATATCTACAGAGAAGAAGACTCCACCACCTCTCTGTGCAGCCTGTGCCAGTGCTCTGTCACTGCACTGTGAAGAAGTTCCCATGCACATTTGTGCGGAACTTCCTATGCTTCAATTTGTGGCCATTTTCCCTCATCCTATGAGGATGATCCTATGCAAAGAGAATCACGTTTCTTGGCTTCATTTTCTCCTGCTCCTCCTGCACTGCAGTGCAGGGCTAACCTCCTAAATGATGGGAACTATCCCACAACACAGCTTTGAGGATGATGCCAGCACCTGATACAACAATGACCACATTAATTCGAAACACAACTCACATGAAGCAGCTAAGCCTAATCCCCAAACTATGAACGTCTCAGACCTAAGAGTTTCGTGCAGCAGGGTGGCTGAGAACAGGGGACAGAGGAAGGACAGAACTTTTAGAAAAAAAAAAAAAGAAAGAAAGAAAAAGGAAAGTGAAGTAGCTCAGCATTAAATGTCTTCTGGAAATTCTGGAAATTACACTATAAAACATGCTAGTCAGGTGGATAGTTATCATTCAGTCATCATCAGTTTTCTGTTTATTTGTCATTAACCAATTCCAGGACTGCCATTTTTCACAGAATTCCCTAAATTTTGCAACTTTTTAGCTGATTTTTTTATGATATCTGAGATTTTATATTACAAATACTGCAGGGATTCTGGTAAGTGTAAAGTATGTTTAATCTGCAGAAAAATATTTTTAAATGTCTCTCCTAAGCTCCACTAATGCTATCAACACCGAGTAAGGAACCACAATAAAGGATACTGAAGCTTCTATCTGTGATTGCTAAATGCCAGAGGTTAATCCTGAGATCATCCGCTGACATGTATGTCTCACAGTCACTGTTGACAGATATTGAGTTGACATGATAGGTGTGTCCATTAGCAAAGATTCTCCGGGGAGTGACTTCTACCATCAAATCCATAGGTTTCAACACAGGCACCTGCCAAAAAACAAACCACAGATCAGAAACAGAGTAAGACCTTAAATATTTTTTTCACTAGCATGATGGAGAACAAGAAATCAAAGATTGTGACATTATAAAACTTCTCAGTAGTGTATTCAAGTCAAATTTCCCCCTGGATGAACAGTTGGGCAAGACCACCCCTGACAATGGGGAAGGGACAGACAAAAGCCATGGAGAGCTAGGCAGAACAGTGAAAGCTTGGGCTGCTGTTAGAGAGGCACTGACAGCTGCCACAGTGCAGGCCAGTCCCATGTCTCACATTTGCAGAAGATTCTGGCTCCAGCAGTTAAACAATGAACTCCTAGTTCTTTGTTTTTCCTTGGGTTTGCTTGCTGCAAATCACTCACAGTATTTCTTTTGCTTCTTCATATCCAAAAAAAAAAGTCAAGTGGCAAAAAGGTTATAATCTCTGCAGAACATAATAAATACAGTCTTAGAAAACAAAGCCAACTGATCATTGCAACCTTGTTATTTCCCTGTGTGTCACTTCGATGTCACGCTTTGAAATCTAGACAATGCCAATTTATTCCCTGTTGGTAAAGCATTAAACACAGAAATACTGTGATCCTCAATTGAGAATATACATGCATCAGAAACAATCTATCAAACATGCAAGATCATTTAAAGAGAAACACAGAAAAGTTAAAGCTTTTGAGTTTAACTTGCTGTTACAGCAACAAAGCAGTATTTCTCTCAGTCTTTGAATTCTCAGATTATAAGCAATTCTAAATGGCACTGTTTACTTAATGATACAGAACAGGTACTCCATTCTGCATGAATTCCACTCACACAGATCTTTAGACTTTGGAGGGTATGTTTTTCCTCACTAGACAATATTGACTTGGTGAGTATACTCTTTTAATATTAATTATAAATAGGCTTCTTCCAGCATGCTAAGTCCCATAAACCTGTGTGAAAGAATGTTAAGTCAAGCTGAGAGAATTTTATCGGGAAAAATAAGATTGTTGATAAACTCTAAACATTTGTGTGACAGTCACTGTATCATTAAGCATTTGTGATTGAGAAATACATTATGGATTCAAAACTTTACAGTTAGCTAAAACTTCAAGAATAATTGCATATATACTTAACAGTTGGTATATATTTAAATCTTTTACTGACTTGGCATCCATGACTATCTTCTTCAGCAACCAGGACAAAGTCAGCATCTTACCTGTAGTGATGTTACTGTAGAAAGATCTTTAAGCTTTCCTTCTTCATCTTTTAAGTTGTACCCCTCTGGCCTCTTATCTCTTTCAGTAATTTTCCATAACTTGATTGTTTTATCTTTAGAAGAAGAAACAAACAGTTTTCCGTCAGCATGGGAATTCTGAACATGGTTACTCACTTTCACAAAATACTGCTTACAGAAGTTTCTGCACCTTGGCTTAGCCACATTCCACGCTGAAACAGTCTGGGTCTCTAAATCTGGCACATTCAACCAATGCTGCCAACTGGAAAAAATACTCATAAAGCACATCCCATACCCTCAAGTGAGTCAGAGGGCACTGACAGACCCTGCAAAACACATGCTGCTCTCATATCCAACTCAGCAGTTTCCAGGCAGAACATACCAAAACCACCCAGTGCTTCCTGCTGAAGGTCAGGCTTGCAAAGTCAAACTGTCAAGGAAATAATCTTGATACTAAAGCCAGTTAGCTAGGTTACTTCTAAACTGCACAAGAAGAGAGGCCAAGATACCTGCCTGGCCTGCTGTGAGAATGGGCGGAGATGTATTGGTATAACACCACAAGTTCTAGCAATGTAATGACTGTGTGAAATACAAAACATTTCGCGCTCCTTATGAGGGACATCGGCAAAAATTAACATTAGAAAACAGAGAGAAACATGTTGTAAGGACAAGAGAGAGAAGTGGAGAAAAAACATATATTAATATCACAGGGAACTGAATTAAACCTAGTCTCTCCCTTTTCACGATGGATAAGATAATCATAAAGAATATCATTAGGATGCCTCATGTTTAGTGAAGAGATTTTTAAACATTTCAGATGGAACTTCTCCCTCTTTTTGTAGCTGCATATTAAAGCTGCAGTTTTCCCTGATACCATCTACTCCCACTCCAACTCTGCACCCAACCTGGCAACATTAGGCAGAAAAATAAATGTCAGCTCTTCTACCTTGCCCCGACCTTCTAATAGCTGTTTTACACATTTCTTCATGAAGCAGCCAAAGACTTCTCAAAGCTTCTGCACTTCAGATGCTAACCTCCATTCCTGCATCTTCCTCATGTACTCCTTTCTTCTTCCTTCACCCTCCTCTTCCCAAAATTCCAAACTCTTCTTTCAAGTACTAGTGCAAACTATTTTAAAACTAGCATATCTGAACAAAGAAATCCCTCCACATTTCTATAGTGACTGCAACTTTGATCTTTTTTTACTTCAAAACTCAATCAGTTGCTCTGCTGCTCAGAGCGCTTTTGTTCTTATGTGTCCATATTGGGTTTATGTGGCAAGGTTTTGGTGCTGGAGGTCTGCAGAGGTAAGCAGAGCACAGCAGCTGCCCCATGTCGGATCAGAGCCAGCTCCAGATGGGACCTGCCACTGGGCAGAGCTGAGCCATGAGTGACACTGGCTGTGACTCCTGAGAGCAGATTTAAGAAAGGGAGCAACTGCTTTTCAACAGCAGCTGGGAGAGGAATGAGGAATGTGAGAGAAACAGCCTTGCAGGCACCAAGGTCAGTGCAGAAATAGGGCAGGAATTGCTCCAGGTGTAGAGCAGAAGTTTCCTGCAGAATAGGAAAGGGCTGCCCCATGGAGGGGCAGGCTGTCCTCCTGAAGCCCACAGGCACACATGAGGAAATTTCCAAATGTAGCCATGGAGAAGCCCTGAAGGAGGTACAGCACATGGGGAGAGACCCAGCAGGAGCAGGGCCTGGGCCAGAGCTGCAGTGGGGCAGGAATTCTGGGAGAACTGCTGCCCATGGGGACCCATTCTGGAGCAGTTCCTAAAGGATGGGCCCTGTGGTACTGAGCCACACTGAAGCAGTGCTTGAACAGCTGCAGTCTGTGGGAAGCCCACGCAGGATCAGTTCAGTAAAGCTGGCATCCTGTGTGAGGGACTCCATGTGGAGCAGGGGGAGAGAGTGACCACGGCGGAGTAGCAGAGATGAAGCATTACAGACTGACTGACAGCGGCCCCCATTCCCTGCTATCCTGTGCTGCTTGGAGGGAGGAGGTGGATGAGAGGAAGTTGGTTTTAGTTTCTCACTGCAATAAACTACATTAATCTCCCTGTGCTGAGTCTGTTTTGTCCATGCTGGTAATTGGTGAATGATCTCCCTGTTCCTGCTTCAAACCTTGAGCCTTTTTTCATGGCATTTCCTCCCTCTCTTCCTCTGAGGAAGGGGAGTGAGAGAGTGGTGCAGTGGAATTCAGCTGCCCAGCAGGGTGAAACCACCAAAGCACTTCCTGCAGATATTGATCAATCCTCAGAACAAGTGGTTAGTTCCATCTGCAGCTGAACGGTTGCAAAAAAGTACAGTATGTTTCATTTATATCAGCCACGTTAATTACTAAAAATACATACGGGGTATAGCATGTACTTGGGACCTTTATTACATGTAAATGTACTTTTCTGCTCTTCTAGTCTAATATCTTTAAATACAGTGATTACAACATATATAAGAAATGTGTTTTCCACTGCTGGACTTGACTGCTATTGATAAAACCCATCACTTCCCTGAGAGAAAACTTTTTCAGTGGTTAAGGATATTTTGTGCTAGTCTTCTTCTCCCTTATCTGCCTTCTGGACTTTAACACCTCCCTAGAAATTCTAAGTATGCCTATGTTTCACAAAATATAGAAATATCTTTGTGAGGTTCAGTATTCCTTCAGTCTCAAGAGTGTTGTGAAGTTTAAATTAATTAATGTCTGCTAAGAACTCTCAAATCCTCAGATGAGAGGATGTCTAAGGGTCAAATTCTGATTTACTCAACGTAAATCAAATAGGAAGTCCCAATATATTCTGGTACAAAAGATGCCAGTGAATCTTAATGATTTAATACTATACTACAAAATTAGTTCAGTTTACAACGCAAACCAGGAATTTGCTAACTGCAAGCACTGCAAATCCACAGTGGGATTTGAAAGCCTTGGTGACTTCCTCCTGCCTCCATTAATTAAGATAATGAAAGCAAAGCTTAGCTGATAACTTATTGGTAATGTGTGAACTGGAGAAGAACCAAGATCCCTCTAAGAGCAAGGTGACCCTGTGCAGGGGTCATTAGAAGGATGGAAACAGATTTGGAAAAGTGAAGATCTATCAGGTCTCACATAATGAAGGTGAGATTTAGGGGGACTTTCCACTCAGGCTCCCCCTAACACAGGGATGCTCCTTCCAGCAAGTTCAATGAGCACTGCCTGTATGTACCTGGGCAAACAACATGCTCTGCAGAAGTTCCACAGGATGCTATTTTACAGTCATCATTTTTTTTCTGATCGAAACTGTGCTCTGGATCCTAAACTTACAGAAGGCTCATAAACAGGTTAAAATACAAGCCAGTACTCAAGGCATTTCTACAACTGGACCAATGTGAGCATGCATAGCAGACAATGCCTTCACATTCTACAAGCAGGGGAAAATACTATTCTCCACTTCTAACAGGCACGGAATTGATATAAGCTGTAAGCGTATTCTCACAGAAAGTCTGTGAGGCAGCAAGGAGTTCAACATGCGACTTCTGTATCCTAAAGTTAGAACTATTTTATGACTATGCCATGAGATGAATTTTCAGACTTCATCTTTACTGTGCCAGGACACTACGAGTTCTCCTTAACACAGAAAAACATTTTGCAATCCCAAGCCAACATCCACAGGCTATGCCCACGGCATCTCTTCTGCTCTCCTCACATACAGAGGTCACCCAGGATTCTCCACCATTAGGAAGGAGGGAGAACACAGGGCAAACCATTTTGCTGGATCTTAAGCTGTTGACTGGTGACTATTTCCTAAAAGGCAGATGTGTGTATTAGGACCCATTCAGTTTCTTCCCACTATGTCATACCTGCATCTTTCTTCTTAGCACTGATACTGCATTTTCTTAAGCAATAGGCCTTAAGCATGTGGAAAGGTAAGTCAGAATCAATTTCTTATTATTATTCCTACTGTAGAACTTTAATAGAACATTTTGATGATAATGAATGAATAGAAAAAGAAATTCATTTCTCTTACCTATATTCGTTCACACATCTGCAAAGAATAAAAGCTATGACAAATACAGCAGACAAAATTCTAAATTCCCAGTGAAACACAGCTGCTGGATAATGTGATGCTTTCTTCACAAAGTTACTTTCAGGACAGCATGGCAGACAGAGCAAAAATGGATAATGCTCTACATCTCAAAAGGAAAAACCTTGTGACTGTGCATAAAATACATAAATAACAGCTATCAGTCAGTGTGGAAATCTCAGTAAACTCTGAAATGTGAAATTACTTAAACAGTAAAATAAAACGAACACAGAATTTGATTACATACAGTCAGTGCTAAAATGCAAGGCAGCAAAAGGTGGTTACGTCCAATCTATTCTCTTCTATCTTACCATTTGTTGATAAAAGTGAGTGAGCTGCATTTTGCTGTGGTAACCACTTGATCTTGTTTATTTTTTCTTCTATCTCCAAGCTCTTCAAATAATCAAATTCAGGTTCATGGCTCTGGAAAGTGCTGTAAACATTATACTCCCCCTGACTGTAAGGCTCATTTTTACTCTGTGGAGAGTAAGAACAACAAAAACACATGTTTTATTATGGCAATATATTTTCTCCTGCTCTAGGGGAAGTTGTATTAGCAGCCTTATAAATATAAAAATATTGAAAGTATAATTAAATTTCTCATTTAGAACATGATATCGATAAATCTGTTTCTGCAGGAATGAAATTTCCCATAAGCATTGAAGCAGCATTTAATAAAGGACAGAAATTTCGAAGAAATGTCAATTGTTCAGTAAAGCTTTGTACGGAAGATGTTGTGCATGGACTGAATTTAAGACTGGAGCAGAAGAGATAACACAGCACAAACACTGTTTGAAATTGAATGACTCCATCAAAGAGGCAAAAGCTATTAAAACAAAACCTACCACTTCTCTTCTTAGCTTAGAATTTTGGAGCTCTGAAGTATTCTTGTTTAGAACAGGAAAAAGAGCAAACTTCTGATGAGACCTTTACCCTCTTTCCACATTATTTTTATATTATTATTTATTCAATCTTGAGATTATAAGTAAGTTTTTTTGTTAGATCAAATTAAAGCACTAACAATCAAAACCAATTTTAGCAAGCTATGAAGGACTAACTCACATACCTCAGGTTCCCTTTGGAATATAACAACCCGACCCCCCTTGTCACCAGTAGCCAGCAGTTCTCCAGTGTGGTTGAACTCAACTGTAGAAATAATATCAGCTAGAGAGGAAAAGAGAGAGAAAAAGGAAAAGTTTAGACTGCTGCTACAACACGAAGCCATTAGGAATATGATGCACTCCACAAAAAATGAGGGATTTGAAGGTATACAAATGAATTCAACAGCAAGACACTAATGCAAACAGGCTGCATGCCATCAGAATCCAAGGTTGCTACACAATGAAACAAGTGCAAACATAACAAGGCAAACTCGTGTTTCCAGCACTTCTGCAGCTTGGAGATCTCTAGAGGGGTTAAGATTCAGGAAGAGCAAAGCCAGACTTGTATAAAGCTTTTTTTCTCTATTGGAGACAGTAGACAGTGTTGGCCTCCTGTTATTTCCTCGGCAGGGACCAACATAAGGGCATTCCTGCTGCATGTATTATTTATTCTTCACCCTTATTAGGGTTTTGATAAAACCCTATTAGTTTACTACGAGTTTGAGCCAACAGTAAAAAGCAAAGAACTCAAGGCTTGTCCTGCCACAGAGAACTGCTCACTGTGCCACACTGGCAACAGCCCATTCAAATCAGAGCTTTCAGTAAATCACTTCAGCACCATAAAAATGTGTCATCAGAAGATAAAAATATCGCAGTCTTTTCTTTTTCTAATTTTCAACAATTCTCTTTCCCTAAGCAATTGCATCAGCTTATACAAGAAACCTCATCAAAACCTGAGGCCAATCTTGAGCACAAAATACTAAACATCAGAATGAGAAGGGAGAAATAGATAGGAGCAAAAGAACTGGCTCCTCTTCTTGTATGACAGCAAATGTGAGAATCATAATCCACAGTTAATCCTACACTATTAGCATAATTTAAATTAAAATGCCTAGTGCGATAGTAAATTAAGAAGCCATCGCATATACAATCACAGACAAATGCAGGGTATTACTCAGAGACTACGTGTATGAATTCTCTATAATGATCAGTATGCACTCAGCAGAAACGTCAGCCACGTTTTTCGAAGTGACCACAGTCAGTAGCTCCTCTTTAGGCATTAAAAGCTGTGGTTTTTACAAGTGTTTATCATCTACCAGTTTATATTGAGAACAACGGGGCTACAGTGAGTTAATCTCTATTGAAAACCCAGCCCCAAATGAATTCACTACAATTTAAAGGAATTGAAATAACAAGTGGATGCATCATTTCTTGGATACATTTTAAAACATCTGCTCCTATTATTCTTCTAATAAACTAGTAGTCGAGCGTTAGAAAGCTTGGATTGCCAGTCACTCTCATCAACAACGCAGTTCCCCAAAAGCCAGATTCTTACTGGAAGGTTATAAACAATGCACCATCTCAAGAAGGAAAACCTTACCCTAATGACAATAAAGATCAAAAGAGATACTTTATAAGAAGCCTCCACCACTCAATTCTGTTTGACTGTCTAAAAAAAAGTTCATTTTTCTTTTTTTCTCTACACATTGCCAGCTAAAGAAGTGAGGGGGAAACGGTGAAAACACTTTCTGTTGGCTCGAAATACTTCCACAGTGGCGTGAAATTCTCTGTAAGTGGTCACAAGATACTACAGAAGGCATCTCTACATGGTCACAAAACCACAGACAGCATCAGCCAAGGCCTGGTGAAGTCAACAGGAGTACTTGCTCAGACACCAACAGCAACCAAAACAGGGTTATATTAAAATCTCTATTAAAATATTGTATGCTGTTAAGTGATTATTGCTTAAATAAAAGCAGCTAACACATAAGAATCTCTGGGAAGTAGACTGCGATATAGTTCAGCGCATAATTCCCTCCCTCATAAGCTGTTTCTCCCAGAGGCATCTCTCCTTTCAATAAGAGAAGGGAATTCTGAACTGGAAACTACCCATCATTTTTAAATTAACTTGTTCTTAAAAGAAGAAAAGAACCAATACTCCAACCTTACATGGTATGCAGTTGGTAAAAAATTAGCCTTTAATTGAAAAATCACTTTTATTGATCCTGTAAATAACAGCTGAAAACAACAGCCAAAATATCTTATCCAACATACCAGTTCAGCAGGCAAGCATTAGTCATGCTGTTTTCATAAAGATTAGCCAGGCTGGCTCTTTCTAAGACAAACAAGGTAAGAACAGAATCAATCCAAAGAGCTTTTCAAACCCCTCTGCAGGATGTTCCCCTACATCTTTCTCAGTGCTATTGCTACATTAGCCATTGTGGTCATACCCTATGGATTCTTACATTGGAGAACTATCCCCTGAGCATACAGAGAAACAAACTACCAGCAAGTACTCTCCCTGGGATATGTAAATGCTCCACAATGCAAGAGCTGGTGAATTTGCATGTACAGTAATTCCTCGGTAAGGGATCAAAGAGATAAAAGGCTCCATCCTGCTCTATACCCTCCATCTTATAACGTTATCAAGCTTGGCACTAACTATGATTATATGAAACAGAGATAATTTACCTATTAAGAATAATTACAGGTAACCTCAACAGACAACATTGCCAATTAGATTGCAAATTTCAACTCTTATCCAGTATCAATAGTTCTCATCTGTGTCTAAATTCTGCATTTTGTCTTTACAGATATGTATATAAATCAGTATTTAGAAGTCATGATGCTCAACATTTTCACACAATTAAAAAACGCAAGTGGAATATTCAAGATACAGATACTGGCTGAGAAAAACACACAAAAAACCTTCAAAAGATGAGAGAACACTCCAGGGAGGTACACACCTGCTCCTCTTCTACATCCTGCCACAGCAAATTGTTCCATCAGGCACTATGTATTACAGATCTCATTGCTCAGGCCAATTTTACAGATCCACAGGAACACAACACGAGAGCCTAAACCGAAAGGAAGTTTTCCCTGATCCAGTTTGAAGCATTTAATTCCCTGACTCCTAGTCATCTCTCATTGTACCTCATTATCTAATTCCTCTGCAGCTTCAGTTTACCTTCCTTAAAGGTGTTTAATGCTGACATACTGAACAGCTGCTGCTTAGATATCTATATTCAGCTTTTCTAATAGATCTAAGTGTATCGGTGTACAACTACGCAGATCGAGATATCTCCAGCTGTTTGGACTTCATTTACCTCAGTTTCATTACTGCTGTTCCCACACAGAAGCAGGCAAATGAACTTTCAGCAGTCCCCATTCAGACAGTGCAGGGTGGGATGATACAAGAGTAGGCACATTTAAAAAACCTTTAAAATAATTAGAGAACTCCTATCTGTATAATACATTTTGGTATCCCTTAGGGGGACTCTACCATAACTGCACACTATGCAGAGCAAGATAAAGCCTAACATATTTTTCTCATCTTTTTACTCACTTTTACGTACTCTTTCAGTCACAAACCTCAAGCAACTCTAAGTAAAGCTCAATTATACTCTTCTGTTTGTTACTTTTACAGATAATTTCTACTTTTCTGGGGCCCTGCATTTGAAGGCACTGGTCTACTTTATAAACAATAATTTGGCATGGGTTTGGAGCAAGTTCTGAAGGATCATGATGCATCTGTACAGGAAAAATATGATCAGAGAATATAATATACAGTTGAACAGCACTGTAATGCTGATAGTGACTTAAAGAATTCACAATGAGACAGAATACTCTAATTAACAACCACATTTTTCCCATAAAAGGCTGTGAACACTGATGAGAACAGTCAGATCATCTCCTTAATACTTCATCCACCACAACCAGCATCACAGCACAAGGCCTGAGCAGACTAAAGCAGCACCTAGGCCAAGTTTTCGTTGTGTTTTCCCCGTGGCTAGAAGGCAATCTTGTAGTCTACGTTGTTTCAACCAAGTTCTGACCTGGTCTAACCTTGGCTTGTGAAATCCAATAAGATCACAGCACAATCTGGCATGGCTGCAAGCAATGTTCAGTCATACTGATACTAAAGTCCCCAAGGAGCATAATATGGAAGAAACAACAAAGAAGCTTGCAACAAAGAGATATAAAACAAGAGGACAAATAGTAGATAAAAAGATGAGTAATATTACAGTAACTTGTATGAAGGGTGGCCATTAGAATGAACTATGTTGTCAGAATTTAATTTAGACTTGGTAAAAAGAGAAATAAAAGGTAAATAAAAAATACGGATGAAAGAGCCCATTGCCTTTTATCAAGCTGAACTTTCACAGGTTTCCTCCAGCAGCAAGAAAACAATGTATGCAAACCTCAGAGGCATGAAGGGTCAGGTGGACCCTTCTTTTCTGAAGCAACTGGCAGAGGGATCTCTGCCAGCAGAAGTTTCATACATGACACAATAGGCTCTGTAGCATGTGTTCACTCTGGTTCACCGCAGCGCTGTGCAATTACACAGCATCAGAAACCACACCTCAAAATGCAAGGAAGCACAAAGAAAAATCTCACATATTGCTCTGTCCACACCCTGGCTAACTAAAAGCCAACTCCACTCTGCTGGAAGACATTCTGCTCACAATCAATCTTATCACCTTCCCATGCCACCACAGCAGTGTAAGACAAACAGTACTCAGCTGAGTGGCCAATTGGAAAGGACAGGTAGAGAAAAAGAGTGCACGAGCATGCACGAAACAGAAAGCATGTGTGGACTGTGAAAAAAGTAGCAAATAAAAAGTCGATGCGTGAGAGCATGTGTGAGAATTTGAGCCTGAAGGAGCACAATGAAATGCTACAACAGAAGATAAGAAAGCAGTTTGAAACAAAGGATCTACCTGCTTCTTTACCCCTGACATTATTTGTCACCCTGCTAAATCACACTCTGTAGTTTTTCTTGTTCATTATGGCTTTAAATCCAAGTAACTGTGCTATAAAATGGTGTTTGTTCGAGGCCACGTGAACAATGGACAAGGCAAAGCACAACAGGCAGCTGATTCTGGCCAAGGCAAACTCTAAACATGGGTGCTAATAGTGTAAATGCCTCAGGGAGCAGTGAAACAAGGTGATCAATCAATAGCATAACAAAATCCAGAGAAGCGTGTCCCTGCACTTTGTGTCACTGCTTTCCTAACTGATGCCTTTCTTGGTTTCACTGTCAGCAAGAAGAAATATATTGAGGGCAGTATCCATCAGACCCATTTAATCCTGTCAAGCAAGAACAAGGAATTTTATTGGGCTAAGTATCACCTTCATTTCTGAGTATGGTAATCTCTCCCTGATCTGAAACCCAAAACTAAAGGGTTGAATGCTGACTATCTCCTGAAAGGCAGCTTTAAAAGCAAGTGTTTCACTTGGAGACACTAGTAAAGAGTAGTAAAAAAAATAATGAGCAAAAAAACTCCTAACTCCAAATCCTTCGCAGCGCTGAGTAAATCTGTTATTTCTATCTTCTATATTTTAGAAATACTAAAATAGACACCTTAGTGTGCTGCACATGCTTTAACTGACCATGATACCATCAGGATGCATCTGAGTTTTACAAGTCCATGCATCTGTATATCCTTAGGGACCAAGGAAAGTATTTTCCCATTCAGAATATTTGAATGCAGGGTCAGTGCTCACTCTAAGAGCAAATTTATTTGAGAAATTTCAGAACCCAAATCAAAACCTTGCATCCCAAAGTTGCTCAAAGAACTGGCTGAAGCCATCGTGACGCCTCTCTTAATTATTTTTCAGTCATCTTGGGAATCTGGAGAAGACTCAGCCAACTATAATCTGGTAAACGTGGAACCAATTTTCCAGTAAGAAAGAATACCTTGGTAATTACAAGCCTGTCAGTCTCACTTGAGTGCCTGGTAAAATTAGGGTAAAGATTATTGTCTGAGTTACTGAAAAGCACTTGAAAGACAACACAGTCATTGGTCATAAACATCATGAGTTCATGAGTAGAAAGTCCTGTTTAACTAAGTTTTCTTTTATGACAAGGTTACCCACCAAGTTAAACAAGGGAAGTCAGTTGATGTAATCTACTTTGATTTCAGTACCGCTTTTGGTACTATTTCTCACAGCATTCTTTTGGACAAAATGTCCAGCATACAGCTAGACAAATACATAATGTGATGGGAGGTCAAAGAGCTGTATGAAATAGGGTTACATCAGGCTGCCAGCCAGTCACTAATGGGGCTGCCCATGGCACCATTTTGGGGCCTCATATGGGGACTTCAATGCATACTAATCAGGTTTATAGACAACACCAAATTGAGAGGAGCTGCTGACTCCTTTGATAGTGGACAGGCTTTGCAGAGAGATCTTGACAAACTAGCTCCTCACAGGGAGCAGAGGGGCAGTGCTGAGCTCTCTTTGACAGCGACAGGGCCAGAGGGAACAGCACGGAGGTGTGCCAGGGAAGGTTCAGGTGGGGCTTGGGGACAGGGTCTGCACCAGAGGGCAGTGGGCATAGAATAGGCTGCCCAGGGCAGTGGGCACAGCCCTGAGTTGTTGGAGCTCAAGGAGTGTTTAAACACCGCCCTCAGACATTGTTTTTGAGGTGGTGCTGTATGGAGACGGGAGTTGGACTTGATGATCCCTGTGGGCCTCTTCCAACTTGGGATGTTCTATGATTCTATGAATACCTACCACCACTGTGATTTACAGTTTGTAGCCTTGAACTTTAATACAGTTGTGCTTTCCTCCAATATTTTTACAAACATTTATTTTAAGAGCTTAGGAAATTCTCATCAGCTTCTTAATCTCATGCTGGTTTCCAGTCGTATTTCTCTAATTAGAAAACCAGGAAATGACACTCAACTACAGGAGCACAGTGAATGAGAAAAAAATATTTTTTCTGCATACAGCACAAATATGCAAAACAGATTATAAGGGATCTTTGCTCTGTGCTAAAAAAGACTTCACACTGAATACATGTCACAGATTCAGCTTTTAATTGTGACCCCCACTTTTATTCCTAATTTAAAGTCTCAAAGACCTTATTTCAGTGGTTCTGGCACTCATCTCTCCCCTGGAGAGTACAAGGCATCTGGGATTAGAGACTTGACCTTATGCCCACTGAAGTGAATGGGAAGTTTCTCTCTACTTCAGTGATAAATAAGGCCAAGGAACATTTGTCAGATGCAGTGTAGCTGAAAATTAGGACACAGTTCTTAAAATTCTGGCTACAGTTTACACGCACTTCAGTTTCTTTCTGCACAAGGTGACCTGCTTAGATCAGCAAGGCTACAAAGCTTCAGTCGTTAGTTCCACAGAACCCCTAATTAATGTTACTATTTTTCCTAATTAAGTCAGTAAGTGAGCTACTTGTACCTTCATAATCTGAAATACTCAGTGGACTGATAAAAGTTTGCTATAAATCCTTTTAATACCTATTTAGGGCCCCCCCGTATGGTGGCACTGCATCACCTGCACAAAAGCAGCCTCGTAGTGCTGGGAGAGCGCAGCTGTGTGTGGGTGTGTGTGTGCAGGTAAATGAGAGCCTGACACCTGAATAAACCACTGAAAATCAACCTGGCTTTTAGCTGAAAGACATCCACAGAAAGATTCCGAAATGCTCATTCCCAAAGAGCTTCTCCACAGCCCACGCGGTGTACCACATGCTAGCAATTTATTCACCTGATATTTATTTTTATAAAAAATAAATAAAAATCTCTAGATGTTTCTTGCTTTGTTTGCTGTCAAGCAAGGCAGGTCTGACTGTGACAGTTAAGGATTCAGCAACAGGCTTAAAACACGCAGTTTCATAAACATTAGTGCAATTAGAAAATGTGCCAGTCTGCTCCTCTTATCAACCAACAGTGAAGGGCAAAAAGGAAAAAACTGCCACGGGCATCACAATATGTATCTACAATTTCCAGAGCAAGGTTTGAACTGGTTTTCACAGAACAAGGGCTGCCGGAGCTGTGAGCTCCTGCTCGGATCCATGTTATTGCACAGCGAGGAGCAGCACAGCCTGGCAAACCAGCAAAAGACAGATCAGAAACAGTGCTGCCAAGTGCTAAAAATGCTAGGCAACCGGGTTTTACTGAGAGCACTGAAAGACCTTGAACCTAACCCCTTATTTTGGAGCAAGCAAATGCCAAGAATGGAAATTGTACAAATTATTAAAATACACCAATTTTAGTTGCACTTTCAGAAATGATTATACTTGTGCATAATAAATGCAATGGTCTACAATGAGCAAACATCAAGATTTGTTAAAAGACAATTATAAAACAAAGGCAAAAAATAGCATATTTACATTTTAAAGGAAAATCATTAATTTAAAATATATCCAAGGGTAAGGAAAAGTCATCCAAAATTTAAAATATAATGCTGAATAATCTGATTCAATATGAATGTTATTTCCAACATAATACTTACGAACTTCAGTAGAATTTCCCTGCCAGCTGGTTCTGAATTTTTTTTTCTTTTTTAAGTGAGCAATTAAACTCCAGAAGCAAGGCTCTCAGTAATTCTGTCACAGCAGTTCTTATGTTCAAAGTGCTTTCCTGGCATTAAACCCCCCAGCAACCCAGGGAAGTCAGTAAGAAAACGTTAACATTCCCATTTTACACAAAGGAAAAAAAAAAAAGAAACAGATCCTTGAGAATTATTATCCAAGATCAGAGAAGCAGTTTTGATTCTACATATACTAAGGGACAGATAAGCCAGGCTGTGCCTCAGCAAAACAATTCTATTTAGCAAAGCACTTAATCATTTGTCTAGATACTTGAATGTTCCCAAATCCAGTTCTAATGAGCATGCATGTAGTTAAACGAATATACTGGTGCAGACCTAACAGTGCATCACAATAGCATGCACCGTGGAAGAAAAAGCCATGGTGAGCAAGCGTACGAGTGAAGCTGAGGGTATATAACCTTAAACATAACTGAGGGTTGGAGCAAGGAACTGGACTAGAGACAGAGCCTTCAAGTGCACAGTGACAACAAGGAAAGCCGGGGACACAAAGCCATATCTGCACAACTATACACAGGACAGCTCCAGTAACTTCCTGGGCTTCGTAATGCTATTATTAGTACAGCTGAATTAAGATTGGACCTTGACAGGCTTGTAGTACTCTGCTCTCCCCCAGACAATCCTCAGCATGGTTCAGGAGTTACCATGAGCCAGGGACTCCTCAGCAGGTCATGACATTTCAGAAACTGTAATTTTACCATCACAGACATGGGCTGCTACTGTGCTTGGTAATGCCTAGTTTACTTGGACAGTTGTGATTAGTAGATGTCACTCATAGGAATCAGTGTTGCACATAGCGTGCAATAAACTATAGCCAAACCTTGTGAGCAAAATGCAGCTCAAACTTAAACATCACTGGACATCTCCTCTGTGATTCCCAGTAGTGGACCAGCAAGTGAAGGTCACAGCAGGGCTCGCTGGCTGTCAGGGGAGCTTGATGCCAAGCTGTGTAGATAACTCATCTAACATTAGCATCTGTTTGCTTGGCAGGCTCCAAAGGCAGTTCAGCTGACAACTCTGAATTTGCCTCTGGGTCTGTCACAAGATCATATAACTGTGGGACTTCTGGGAGTGCCTAATGCTTCTTTGATGAAGATCATACACATCATAATATATTAGAGCTTTCCTAAGCATCCTTTAAAATCAGCATTTGTGACCTCTCAGAATTATCCAGGTACTGTGTCTGGCTTAAATGGCATTAAAACCAAAGCCAAACTTTAAGATCACTGTATCAGTTCCTTCAACAAGTTTATGTAATGATCCTAATAACAGAAAAATCACTTTTTTTTTTTTTTTTTTATATTAACATGGGTTGCTGCTACTGATAACATCAAAGACTGCTCCTAGGCTGGCCTCAAAATGAACAGAACAACCATAATCAGCTCCACTATGAACCATATATATCAAACCATAGTGGAAAGGACTAATGTTAACTATTTTGTAGTGGCTTTCACTATGGTCTAAAAGCTCACTCATGATATTGTTCATGAATGACAGAAGTCCTTGTATATATAGGAATCCAGCAAAATAAATGTGATGGAAGATGGGATTACTCATACTTAAGATTAAAACACACCAAACCACCCCAGCGTATCAGGAACTAGAGGCACTCCCAGCCCTAAAAGACTGAGTTCTAGAGTCGGAGTGTGCAAAAAACAATAAATCTGCCACCAAGTTTGAGTGCATCACTGCTTCTAGTAATTATTGTAATTACTCTTAAAAAAAAATAAAATCACCTAAAGAAGAGAAATCATTAAGCATCAATGTACCTCTCCTCAATCAGTGCCTGATAAAGAAACTTCAAACACAGTTAACAGCCTCGGGAAACAAACATTCCCATTCTGAGATATTCCCAAAGGATACCAATTACATAACAGGACTGGATCAGCATATATTACGAATGCTACAGACAGCATCTAAAAAAGCAACTACACTGTTGGCTCATCAGGCAATTTTACATTCTTTTTCTACTCTGAGGAATGTGATAATACTCCCATAACTTAGTATATTTCCTAAAACAGCCCTGAAAGCTACTTCCAGTCAAATACTACAGTACTGCAAGCGGGAACTCAGCCTGCTTCCACTGCATTCACAGATGAGATCCTCCAAGCTTCAAATCCAACCGTTTTAAGACTAAGCACTATCATCCATTCTGCATCAAACAGTTAAACGCAAAGAACAGCTTCTACTAGCATACTGCTAAAACTTAAATAAAAAACAGCCTGAAAAACCAAACCTCAGCAGGTCAGACTAGAGTCTCCTATATGGAGACAAAGCATATTTCCTGTAAGCCTCTCCAGGTCAGGAGGCTTCAAAGTGTATGCAGACAGCTCACCAATCTGCAGGCACCCTCCCCAGGGCCAAACAACCTGGGGCTGTATCATCGAAGAGCTGCTAATGTGCAGCCCACACAGATAACATTTAGACTTATAAGCCCTCAACAAATGTGCAAGGCTCCCCTCCCCACCCCCATACCCTTGAAGATGTGCCTTGCAATCATCACTGGTTGTTAAAACAGGACTGCAGTAATTACTGCTGTGCTCTCAAAGCCGAGCGGCCTTTGCTGCAATACAGCAGTTCTGCAGCATGAGGCCAACCGAAGGCTCAGCTCTATTTTAATCCCACTGTAATTATAAATGATAGATGTGCAGTTGAGATGCTGCTTTTGAATTTTTGTTGGCATGAGGGTCTATTCATGCACTGCAAAAGAGCACTGCAGAGAAATATCCGAGCTCACACTAACTTAAGCAGCATCAGAGCCGATATAACAACGTCAGCTCAGGGCTGAGCCTGCGACAGCACTGCTGGCAGGACACACCACCGTGTTCTGAGCTAAATACAAAACATACCTTTTCACCATCCTCCATTAAGCAACGTTGACATATCTATTAAACGCAGAATGAAGAGAAAAGGTGTTGACAGGTTTCTCTGAGGCAAAGCAGTACAGAAACACGCTTATTAGGTGTTCAAAGGACTGTGATAAGGAGAAAGTCATCGCTCGAGCTAGAACCAGGGAACACATGCTGGAAAATTAGCTAAGGGGTGGCTGGGTAGAGAGGACTACTGCATCCCACAGGCGCTGCAATGAGGTGGGAAGATAGAGAGCCAGGCGCAACACTTCAACTTGGGAGAAGATGGCCCATTACAACAATATTTTTAGTTCACGTTTTTATTCCTAGATTATGCAGTATTTATCAGAAGAAAACAAACAAACAAACATAAGATCTTTTACCTTGGAAAGCAACGTTGGTTAGAATATTATTTCAGATCAAGTAGACGCAGCTTCTACTATAGCAGCCTCTTATGTGCTTGCACATGTGGTAACTAATTCAAGATAAGAGTTTTGCTTCTATGTGTTTTCCACTAACTGGAAGGTCTAGTGCAACACAATATCACACCAATGATATTGTTTTTTAAGTACTTCACAATGAAATCAGTAAGAAGTTTGGTAATTTTTTACATCACATTCTCTAGATCATAGCTATTGAGTGTTATTTTCTTTCCAAGCACAAAGGCCTACAAGGAGCACAAGACATGAAGAAAGGGAACTACATCACTAATACTGTGATTCAAAGACAGGAAACAAATATGAGCAGAAACAAATAATTTCCTCAGGATTCTGCTTGTTGGAGAGAATAAAATCAGCCTCCTAGATCTTGAAGGGGTGCCTCATAATACATGTTAGCTCAACAAATTTGTCAGTTAACTGTTCATACGAGGTCTTGATCATCCTTATCCACAAATAAGATGTGGACCTTTCAAAATGGTGATGCATCTTTAAAACTTACAACCAATATGTAATGACAAATATTGAATGTGCTAAATGAATATTCAGACAGGGTGTTAGTCACATGGGAGGGAGGGATGCGAATTCCGTCAATAAAATGCAATGTAATACATAGAAAACAAAGAATATCCCGAGTTGGAAAGAGCCCACAAGGATCACAGAGCCCAACTTCGGGCTCCAAACAGTACCACCCAAAAATTAGATCAATACAGTGCAATAAAAATAAAATTTAAACAATATTAAATAAGAAGAGGAATCTGCCAATGTTTGTATCAGAAAGGGGACTCTCATTTAAGTTTTCCACGGGTAAAATGGCAGCCTGAAGAAAGTAGTTAGGGCCTTCAGATTCTTTACCAGTGTCCTGCTTCTCCAGCCTCCGTGCTCCCACATTATTTAAGGCAAAAGAGAGTTTGCAGCAGGACATCAGGAATTACAGGGACACTACTTTTGAGTAAATGAACCTACTAGAGGTACAAGTTTGGAGGGAGAACCTGGTCCTCATCAAGATATCTCAGGACAACCCACCTCCAAGTGCACTCACACAGGGAAGCAGAAGCAAGCAGAAAATCTACCTTTCCTAATGATACTGCACAGACCTAAGAGTTTCTTTCAACCTAAACCAGTTCTGGGAAACAACTTGCCACAAAAATCTAGACATCAAGAAGTCACTAACATTCTTATTCAGGAAACCAGACAAATGAAAATGATTAAAGCCCCAGTTGTGAAGGAATGCATTTACTGGTTGAACCTGAAGTTAATGCAAGCAAATGGAAGTTGAAAAGTCCTTCAAAAGATGTCAAGAGTAGTGCCTGTCCAGCTGGAGCTAAGAGCAGACTGACTGCATCAAAAATTCAGCATCAAACTATACAGGCTTACTGTCACCAGTATTTTATGATTTACTAGCCAGAAATAATAAAGTAATAAATGAAAGAGGCCAAAAAACCATACATAGCTAAGAGAAACTGCCGTGTACTAATTAGAAACAACGTGCAGTCTGATGACACTTTATAGTCTTCAATTACCATACTCTGCAGGAAGGAGCTTTCAAACATCTGTATGATGATTATTCTCCACTGGGATGTCATTTACAGTGCAAAGTATTGAAAATAGGGGCAAAAAAATCAATTACAGTCTTTCTAAATGAGCACATTCTTGATCTAAGGGATTTGAACTTTTGTATGGAAATTGGCTTAAAAAAAGAGACAGAAACAAAAAAGTAGCAAAACCCCTCATACCTGATTTGCACAAAATTTAACCTAGGGATCATTAAAATTATGTGGTTTTATATAACGTGTAAGAACAAAAGCATAATATTAGAAGCCGGGCCTAACAAAGCAGCAACTAACCACAAGCTTTCCTTACTGAAATTTTAATGTTAGTGTCCAGTCTTAACTGGATGAGTAAAGACATGCACATACTAGGTAGGAATACGGAATCAGGTATTTTACTGTTTCTAAACTGTTCTAGATGCATATTTTCATGTTTACACAGAAAAACACTAATACACAAAAGAAACAGGGAGATAAAAACATGATGCAATAGGCAATGAGAATGTCATTTCAACTGGTCAGTATTTAACATATTAGCACAGAGGATACAAGGATTTTACCCTGTACGCAAGGGAATCTGGTATAATGTGGAAAATCAAATTACTGGAGAAAATATAAATGTAAAAAATATGAAATTACCACTTTTAAATTTAAAAGTGCTAAAGCTGTTTGAATGGCTAGGCTTTCTTTTCACATAAACTGATTTTCAGACTACAGGTCTATTATCTCAGAGGATATGCTTGGGAGGTGTGCAAGAGCAACGTTGAGTTTTTTAAGAGCATATGGAAGGAATAGCAATGGTCAAGCATGGAAAACAGCTAGAAAACATCCCAGGCACTGAACCAAGATCCATAATCATGGTAGCAAATCTGACAGCTGGACTGCACACATCCATGAGCATTCTGCAAAGGCAGTAAGACAGATACAAGCTTTCCTCTTAGAAGCCAAATTTATTTGCCTTTCTAAGGACAGGTCAAAAAACTACCAACATGCTGTTGTACCTTAACAATATTTTAAAGTGCAAGCAAATGTGGATTACAGAATCTTGCTTGCTGAGTTAAGTGAAAAGCATGCTATTCTTGTGTTCCAGAGGCTGTCTGGTAATTAAGGAGGCACCAACCCAAATGTTGGCTTTGACCTTTAATGCCCTAAGCAAGCTGAAAACCCAGCTGAGAAATCATACTTTCTGTGTACCTTCCCACTCTTTCTTCTCCCCTTGATGATTAGAGAGAAGCTGACACTTCCCCTCTGACATTCTGCCATGTGGTCAGACAGGAACTGGACCTATTAAATTCCCATTCAAACTTCACAGCTCATTTCTCCTCTGTTGGGCACCTGCAGAGAAGACTAAGAAGACATCCCGGAAAAATTATTTTATGAAGCAGCTACTACTCAGTTTTGAAGCAGGCCACTACGCAGATGGCCAATTCTGAAATGATAGTGTGTTTTTATGGCTAAGAAACAAAGGATGAGAACTCCACCATCTATGGTAAATCAAAGGTGAATTCTTTCACAATCCATGGCCTCTTCATTGCTATGAATCATCACGGCTGTCACCGGTGTTCTGGAAAAGGGAACTGCTCAATGTATGTACTATCGTGTACTCCATAGTATTAAAATAAAAGTCTGAATTTCACCTAAAATTCAACGTAACTGGGCTAATGCAGACTGCCTGCAGCTGAATTTCAGCAGCACAGCAGTCTCAGATGCTGCTCTGAGCAGTAGCAGCTACTTAAATAAGTAGAATCAGCAAGTGGCCACATTCCCTATTGTTGGAAATAACAAAGCTGGAACACCTCTAACAGGCTACCTAGGGATTACCTCAACTAAATACAGCTTTGTTATCAGGAAAGAAAAGGATTTTTTTAGCCTGACAGCACCATAAAAACTTTCGTTCATGTTGAATGACACGTGAGCAGAGACGTGTTCATAATTTTCTGCTGGTTAAAGATTCGTTCTTGTTCCCAATGAATTAAATGAGGCAAAACTGCCATTGATTTCAGTCAGATTACCAGTAGAGCTTACAGACGCTAACCATCAGCACTTATTAATATGGAATTATCAGCATAAAACATATTGACTACTTGATCTAAATGCTTCATTCTCATTCATCAAAACACTTACTACAAATGAACAAAGACAGAAAACTAAGCCCAGACCAAAGGTCACGCTGAACTTATAAATTGCAGGGACTGCCGATACCCATTACCGTCACAGCAGCATAATGTGTACTGCACCCAATCCATCCAGTGTCCATACCACTAAGCAGAAAGCACACAGCAACCCCCAGTCTGTTGCCCAGCTGCTCCAATTCTGCAACAGCCAGCAACATCCTCCACCCTTCCACAACAATAACAAAAAAAGAAAAATTCCTAAAATCAATTCATACAAATGGCTGTGTAATTGCAGAGTACCTTTAAAAATAATAGCCAGTGTGAACTTGTGATTATAAACAACACAACAGAAAAAAGCTCTTAAACCCCATTAGTATTCTTTTTAACTTAAAAGAAATAATTAATGTACTACACAAAGGAGAAAAAGAGTGGTAAAAATTCTGAATTTAATTATATGAATGGTATTCTATATACATTTAATTGCATAGCAGTAACACAACCACTTTCATTACTCTTTATAGCTTCAGATACCCATTAGCACAATCCCCAAGGTTCCTTGTGAATAATTAGATTAGGAGAAGGGGACTCTGATGAAACGCAATAGGATGTGGTACGTATGAAACAGCACATCCTGAATCCAGATGCTGACAAGACAACATCATGAACAGCTATTTTGCACATCCAAATTAATACCATCATGATGATAATATAAAAGAAATATATGCATATAAAATGAGCTACAGAAAATAACATTGAAAGGAACTGATATAAAATGAGCTACAGAAAATAACGTTGAAAGGAACTGAGGTATTTGTACTATAAAAATACATATTTTTGACGTTTTTACCCAGTTGCAAAGGTGTAAATAGACTGAGTGGCACACCCATGAATATAGCTCTACTTAAGCTGATTTATTAGGATTTAATCCACTACATGGCAACACATGGGCAAGCTGTTTATTAAATAGCTAAATCCACCGAACACGTGCAGCACTCACATGAACAGGTGAATAAATTTCACTACACTTCATTACACATCTGTCCCCATTTGACGCACTTAATGTTTTCATATTGTTTGGTGCTTCCTATACATGTATCAGCAAGAAAATCAGCTGTGATATATATATATATATAAATTGTATCTACCTGGGACATAAAAGATACAAATTAATAAGATTTTAAAGGTATTTTAAAGCGAGTCAGATATTCCTGCAGCTTTCACGACTTGCCTAACTGCATTTCTATATGTTTGAGGAGATTTCTTAACTAGTCAGATCCATTGAGCAAAAACCAAAGATACCATGACGGAAAGGGAGGGAAGGGTCTTCTTCCACTTCTGTAGCTCTCTTTCATCTTTCATGTGAAGTTTAAAATGCAAGTAAATGCTTACAAGGCAGGATCTACCATTTGCTACTCAAAAATGTCAACTCATATTGTGTCCCTCAGCTCTCCACATTTTACAGTATGTAATGTAAATTTATCCCATTTGCCCTATGCATTTGAGAATACATCTTGTCAAAGAATAGCACATTTGTCTGAAGGATTTTCAACTTCCAACAAGGGGTTTGGCTAAAGCAGAAGGATAAGAGCAAAACAACAAAACACCAACAAGAGCTTTAATACTGGAGACATAATATTAAAGATGATAAAACAACAACTTGTGCCAATGAAATCATTTGCAATTTTCTTATGACACAAGAGTTTTTGTTACATGAAAAAAAACATATTTAAAGCTAATGATAACGTTCTCCACATTAAGTACTTAACCTGTGAAGCATCAGCACATTACTGAGCAAGGAGGTCAACAGAGTCACGCGACACGCATGCATTTATGCACTCATCCACCACTGCACTAATTATGACTGATTATGACAAGACAGTTTCAGAATAGTAAACGTTTTAACTCTGTAGTTGGGAAGTCAAAATGAAACATGCTATTTTTGTACATAGTATTATGCATACTACTTCTGCAACAGGATTTACATGGGGATTATTAATTCTAAAAAACATTTAGAAGATTACACCTTCTTCCCTACTGCATCCTACCAGTCTTGGCTTAGTGAGGTTGAACCAACACCGTTTAAATCATGAGGAGTTCCTTCCAGGGACTTCAAGGGAAACAAATCATGACCACAGTCTATGGGTTGGATATGTTAGCAAAACCAAAAATCAAATAACCAGCAAGACACACACAGCAAGGCACCATGCAGTGAGGAAACATTTGTAAGGAATAAGTAAAAGCATTTATGGCAATATGAAAGCATTTTCATGAGCTTTTGCTGCTGCAGTCCTCATGCTTCCTGTACCTATCTGCCTTTTTTGTCACCTCTTGCTGTGCTGTCTAAGTAGTGAGATTCTGGTGGCATGTTCATTTTAATCAACTATAAGGCTTCACATGCTCTTGTGGCACTGATACGAATAAATAACACAAGGTCTTTTATTTTGAAAAGACACAGCTAACTGCTCTTAGTAGTGAGGTACGCTGCACTGATCCAAGCAGAAGGCAGCCTCAGTCAGTGTAGGATATTATTTCAAAGGCCAAAAATTTAAATATATACATGTATATGTATGTATTTTATATATAAAGCTCCTACAAGTTATTGTGCAGCTCGTAAGTCTTCCCAGCACGAACACACATATCTACAGAACACCATGCCTAAACCCCAAGGTGTCATGCAGGAGGATTCCTCTGCACAGTGTGTCTGCCCCACAATCTGTTCTCTGTAGCAGCACTAAGACCTGCTTCTGAACTTGGTGTAAATGGATGATATTGCATTCCCTCATCTGCTTTACTGTAATTCTTCATGATGTGCTCAAAGGCTGGGAGTTCTGCCCCCAAAAATGTGGGGCATCATTTTGAAATGATGATTTATGATGGTTTTTCTCAGATACTGTTCCACAGTTCCATCTGCCTATGTCTGCATAGCACTTCACATGCTGGTAAGAACTGACTTAAATCCACACATAATTTCAAATATCTTATTGCCAGTTTTCCTGTGGAGTGGCTCTTACATGAAATGTATTATAAAATCATTATATATACTAAAACTCACCAAAAATCAGAGAATCTTAGAAACCTTCAATGGCAGAGACTGCCCAGAGAGGTGGTGGATGCCTCATCCCTAGAGAGACAAAAGGTCAGGCTGGACAGGGCACAGAGCACCCTCATGTAGCTGTAGGTGTCCCTGCTCATTGCAGGGGAGTTGGACTAGACAGTCTTTAACGGTACCTTCCAACTGAAGTGATTCTACAATTCTCTGATTATTGAGGTTGGAGAAGACCACAGTGATCATTTAGTCCAGTCCCATCTACAATCCTTCAAAAATCCAAAAAGCACAGATAGGAACTTAGGATATCATCTCAAAACACTTAACTTCTGACATGAGAAAACACAGGCAGGAGGATTCCATGAAATATTTTACAATTACTTGATTAGATACCAAAAAGAAATAACAGATAAAAATGCATAAGCCCTAAGCTCTCCTGTATTCACAGACTACTGCTAGAGACTGATGGCCACGTGGCTGAAGATGTCCTACCTTTGGCAGAGGTGGGACACTCTGTGGCATGGACCTAACTTTTAAACAAACTTCTTAAAGATATTTAAAGGTATTAACAACAGGAAGTTGGTTTTACTGCTACCTCTGTTACACCCCAACTGTATTCACTTGCATGACTCTAGAAACTTCACAAAGGATTTATGCTGGATTTTTTTTAATATAAAGAAATAATTTACAGACAAGATCTGCAATAAAGGTCATTGTTCATTTCCCCTCACTGGGCTTTTTATTATCCTCATTAATACTGCTTTTCTGTCTACAGACTTTGAACCTTCAAATGCTCTTTCATTTAAACTTCTCTCACCTGAATAGGCCCATGGGACTTATCTGAAGGATAATACTAAATATCTGCACATAACTCTGTGGGAATTTTATGCGTGCATCTGGTCTGATTTGCAGCGATCACAACTGAATCTTTAACCATCCTTCTCTGGGAATCAATTAAACATACAACAAGAGAGATGCAAATTTGCACGAACCGGTGACAACACTTCAATCTGAGTGCATTCACACTTTTCTGGCATTATAAGTTGTTACTAAAAGAAGCCCTTGGGAATCTATATGGTTAAATTCTTACTGAAGCCTCCATTTCTCTGCACCTAGATACTACAGTTGCCCAAATTTCATAGTCATTAAAGAGAGATGTGTCTAAAATACTGCAACTCTAGGTTATTGTGACATCTTGCCTTGATAATAATGCATGAATGTAACATAAAACAAAAAACCAAAACAAACAAAAAACCCAACCCAAGCTAGTTGGGGGATAAGGATGACTGTCGTGTCCACATCTGTTTAAAGCAAAGAACAGCTACTTCACAACTCTGCAGCTAGGCCTGGAATCTGAGGAAAAAGAAATGTGTCAGCTGATGAATTACAAGCTTAATTACATCTGGGATAAGACATTTTAGAACCCAAAGGAAAAATGATTTGCTGAATGTCAGTATGCTCAGATGCCCACCAGTGAGCAGTCCCTCCTCTATCCCAAGGTTTCAGTGAAGACAACATACATGTCAACCACAGTAGAAGAAACACAAACTAATGAAAATGTGTGTAAGCTGTAATTACACTGTCTCAGTGAATGGCACTTGGGGTATTGTGAACAGATTGTACAAGTTAATTCACACAGGGCTTAATGAAGCATTCCCTGTTCTACAAACTTCACCACTTGATTTAATTAACCTTCATACCTATACACGCACTACCTACCAATCATAAGTGTTGGAAAACCCTTAAATAAACTGCAGTGCTTTGGAGCTACATTAATAGAGTAACAAAGGCTCAGCTTTATTCACTCTGTTGTCTCAAAAGTAAATTATATTATATTATTTAATACGTAGATGGCAAATTTGGCCTTACGTCAGCTATTTCAAATATAAGACCTAATTTCTTAAAATTAAATTGCAACAAAGCAATTTGTTCAATCAATGTATTCACAAAAAAAAAAAAAAAGTTTCCTAGATTTAATAGAAGAGCATTAATCACGAAAATAATTTGGGAGACTCCACCTTGATGTTAAAATACGAGAGGATGCAGAACAAAATAGACAGCAGTCACATCTTAGTTTTGCAGGCAATGCTTTGTACAAGGCAAGAGGTGCATTCCTGCAAACTTTAAAAAGTGAAACAAGTACCAAACATAGCCACTCATATGTCGTTTCTTCCCAGCTGAGTATAAATTCCTGCTCAGGCTCTTCAGAGCTCTAAGGCAGGTAAAAAATTAAAAAGCTGCCCTGTCTGTTCTCCCTTGGGTGAGAACAAAGTGAAGAAAAAGAGGCAGGGAAACAGCATAACCTCATTTCCCCATTGTCTGCTAATGAAGGGCAGCAGAATCTGCTGCCCCTGCACCATAAGGGAACAAAGAATCAGAACTGCATCTCAGAAAGCCACTTCAATGGCATAGGAACAGTCAGGGCTGCCCTTGGCAGGCAGAGCTCTGCTCAATTTACTTTGCAGAGCTTTAAAAATTGCATAAACAACAAAACAAAAGTGACACACTTTTTTCGCTTCCCTCCTCGATTAAAGTTTACCTAACACATTTAACATTTTACTTCATTTAAAGAAAAAATCAAGTTGAAATTACTTAAAGCACAAATTAGAAAAACACTCAATGCTGGCTTAGAGAACACACGAGGCATTGGAGAAACATTACCAAATCTTTCACAACAGCAAAGACTGAGGGAAAGCTACAGAGATAATTTATGTGAATCTCCAAAGTCATTTCAGTAGCATCTCCCATAAAAAATTAATCTGCAAAAGTTAGCAAGCATGACACAGAGAAGGGGAACCAGTGGACTGGAGAGAAGTTGGCTGAGGGATAAAAGGGAAAGTTTTCCAGCCATGGGAGATGAGGAGTCTATTTGCATTTTAAAATTGAATTGCCATTTTTTTGGTCCAGTCCTGAGGTCTTGCATTATGAGCAAAGAGAAGCAGAAAGATCTGCCTACACATCTACACAGCAACATGGATTATTACTTTAAACAGAACAAAATGAAAACCACATACAATAAAACAGAAAAAAAGAATCGATATAAAGCAACTGCATTTATGGTTACATTCTGTCACCCCAGACAAGAGACTCCGAGAAGGGGGCAGGAAACTGTGTAATAGAGGCTATAAAACAGGATTTTGTATTAAACGAGAATTCAGTCAACCCTGACAACTTAAACAGAAGGTACCAAATCTGTCTTTTTACTTCAGTGGCGCTACGCTGTTCAGTTCGCAACAGAATCTCAACCGATGTCAATGTCATTTTGGCAAAAAAGGATAATAATAATTCTATTTATAATATATCCCTTCAAGGCACCTTGCAAGATCACTCAAGCAAATTAAAACACACCATGAAAATATTTAAAGCATTATAAACCTGTATTTACTGTTTCTCACTCTCATGGAAAATCTGCAGTCAATGCAAAGCATTTTGTTTCACACAGTTTCACTGATGGAACCAAATGAACAAGTGTTTTGTGCACAACATAACGAGACAAGCAGCTAATCACACTCGCCTGCCTCCCTAAACTGATGCTAATTGCTCAAGGGCCAGCTTTCATCTTAGATACTCACTCAGCTCTTGGGCCCTGGCTGCCTGGTGGTCACTTAAACCTCAGTGTAACAGATACAGAAAGAAATACTGTGACGCCAGAAAGTGACATACTGCCGGGAGACCAGGGACACAGAGCAGAACAGATGACAGTGCTGTTGCTGTGGGCTGTTATAAGGATTGTTTGGTAGGAATGTGGCTCAAGTACAGTGCTGTGGAATCACTTACTGACAATATTATATATCTTAGTGAATTATTAAACCTAGATCGTCCCGCATCTTGCTTGTTTCATACAACAATCACAGGTGATACAAACAACAGGTATTTTGTTTTTTCCTTAGACTCTTAAAAATCAGGGATAATTGAACCAAGGAGTCCTCCGTTTGCTTGTGCAGCACAAAATCAGACCTCAATCTGCAACAGCCAAATCTGTATTGTATGATTCTGTGATTCTGTGTATTCATGGCTCCAGTGTTCAGTGGACTGGAGATGTTCTTATTCTGGCCTGCAATTTAACAAGACACTACAGAGCAAAATAAAGTAATAGACTTCAAAAACCTATTTATACTGCGTATGTCCCAAAGAGATACAGCTAATAACTAATTCATTTTACATCACACACATTTGAATGCAATATTAAAACTTCCCAGTTTCTTATCTGCACAGGAGAAAAGACCCCAGTGTGGCTTTCTTTAAAATAATTAAGGATTCTTTACCAAAACATTTTAATCAGACTAAGTCTCTACAGAAGTCTTTTCTTTCCATGTCTCCTATTTGGTTCCTTAAGAAGTCCATGACTATTAAAGTTTTGATAAAAGCAGTTTGCCAAGGTATTAAATATGGTGCTAATTGTCTGAGATAATGCATTTGTTTATCGTACAGTTTTCTCCAAGTTGGATTAAAATTCAATATATTATTGGTTTTATCAATAGGAAACAAATGCTAAATAATCCAATGAGCAACACAACTGTGCTATATGCATCTGAAGAGGATTTGATTTAGCATTCCTTTGCAGAGAAAGACATCAGCTAAGTTTTATCCAGTGGACTAGACGGCTGAATATTTTATTACTAATGATAAAGAATTAAACAGCAGATAAGAAAGAAAGAGAAGGGTACACAGTACCTAAAAACATCATTGGAGTTTCCCTTGCACTGCAACTGTGTCAATAACAAAGCAGTAAACAGATACAATGCTCAGTGTAATGACTGTCTTTGACCTACTCCACAATTTTTGTTTTCTTTTTCTGTTCTTCCACATTCTGAGTGTTCTAACAGCTTGACTTCAGCGTGACCACCTGAGAACTGTGTGGTTTCAGCAAATATTGGTGCCAAAGCTTAAATAAGTCTGCAGAAGATGCTGCAAGGAGACTCTCTGACAAGCGACCACTGCCAGGTGGTCAGGGGATTGCACCCTGATGTGCTAGGAAAACAAGGGGCCTTGTGGACAGCAACTACAAATAAAACCACTGCAGACTGCCCTATGCCTCAAAAACCTAACGAACAATGACCCAGTACTTAACCTGGGACTTGGCCTGCTTTACAATTAAAAGGTAAGTTTGTATTAACAAGCTTTATGTTGAAATTGTAATTAATTGCTACAGAAAACAATGTGAATTAACTCCACCACTTAGTAATCCAGTGCCCCTAGGGTCCATAGCTCTACTGAGTAGCATGGCAACATCCTAATTTACTTTAACTATGGCAGAAGCAGCATAATACATTATTTTAAATGCATGTTAAACACGAAGGCATAACTGGATACAGTGAGCTTACACAGTTATTAATTTACATTAAAGGGTACATTAAAACACTAGAAACAACAGGGAAGAATACACACACACATCCGGATGACAAAAACATAACTGCCTTTCTACTGAGCAATCTGCACCAGAAGTACATTACAGATGAATGCTCATTTTCAAATCTATCAGCCATAAAGTTGAATGGGTAAAACCTCAGTAAGTATGTCCTAAATCCCTACACTTAAAAAAGAATACAAATCTTCTTCAGTAACCCTTCAGGGGCTGCAGGGTTTGGTATTTCTCCTCCTCAGTATAGTATCAGGATAGCATTAGGAAGCAGTAACAAGGTGACAGCTGAACACCCAGGTCCATATTAGGACCTCATCTAGACTGTAAGAGGAGAAAAAATCTTCTACAGTGCGGGTGGTGAGGCACTCTAACAGGTTATCTGGTGATGTGCTTGATGCCCCTCTTCCATGTAGACTTCCAAGGCGAGGCTGCATCAGGTGCTGGGCAACCTGATGGAGCTGTGGTGTCCCTGCTCACTGAAGGAGAGTTGGACTAGATGGCCTTCAGAGGTCTCTTCCAATTCCAAGGTTTCTATGACTCTATGAGGTACTACTTTATACTTGTGTATGTTAATTTTCTCTGGGAAATGGAGAGGAATAAATGTGTGGTTTGCTGATTTTTACATTGTTGTAAGACTCCTGTGGTTTTCTTGTGTTCTACTTTCACTTCTACTATTTGTTCCTTTCATCATCTTTCCTATCCCTGTTCTTTAGCCTCTATCATTGTATTAGTCAGAAAAGATGTATGTACAGAAAAAAAAAAATACTTTAACTAATAAGATTATGAAAGCAGTGTATGTAAATTATACTAACAAACTAGCAAGTAACAAGTTGCAAAGGGTAGTTATAAGCAGGCTTAAAATAACTAATTTAAACTAAATAAATTAAAACAAAATATAAAAGTTGTAATTTTTTTTCATAATTTGTCTGAGCTAGAACACGGTCAGACACCATGTTACACATTAACATGCAAACAACTTCTGAAGACAAAAATCAGCTTAGCTGTTCAGATTCCTAAATACATTTAGATAAGGGTAATAGATACATTAGATAAGCACAAGCTACACAAAGTGATTGTCATTTCTCAATATTTAAAACTTTGAAGACATTGTGTGCTACCAAATGATTATACTGACTGTCTAACCATGACTTCTGCCCTTCAACTCAGAGGTTGTTTTTTTTTTTTTGAAGCTAATATTTAAACTAATCTTCATTAACTGCTGCCCCACTGTAGACTAGTTACACAAACAGGGGAAGAGAGAAAAACCCAAAACAGAAAAAAATCCTAAAAACAAATATCTAACAACGTTGGTTAAAGGCTTTTCTCTGTTTCCTTCAAAAGTTGAAATTATTTATTTTCCCAGGGAAATTCCTGATTGTGCATTTTTAACATTTTGTTAAAAAACAAGAAGGAAGAAAAGAAAAAGGACAATGCGCAGGTATGTAAGCTTGTTAGTGATTAAACTTGCACATTTTAATGATGAAAAACACAGCACTGCATAATCAATCTAGAGGCATGTGGCAGCACATCAGGCTTTTGGTACCTTTAATTATGCATTATCAGATAGGTCACATTAGCACCATCCCTGTAACAGAGAAAAGTGCAAATATCTCTTGAAGACTAAGCAGTGATCTCCTCATGAAGTGTATTTATAACCACTGCACTGCAAGGGCACACAGTTACCGATCATCCTGCCTCCCTATGATGTACCAATAGAAGCTCCTGATGTGCCAGTACATCAACTTGTCAGAAGCAGCTACAGCAGCATTAAATAGCAGCACTGTGAGCAAGCGGTCAATGGAGTTGCAGTGCTGAGTGTACATAAAAGTTCAGATCAGTATGCTGCTGCTGAGGAAGCATCACTTTAGCTGCTGACCACGTTTGCTGTATTATTAGATGGCAATGCAGTGAGATAAAATGAATCACTACAAAAGCAAATGCCACACAATACCATATTACATACAGTTCTCAGAACAAAAAAGAATAACAACAGCCCTCTTCCCTGCCCATTGTTCTGAAGAACTGAAACCTCATTTTGAAACCCTTCGCTGTGCCAAATTCATGCTCCAGCTGTTAATTTCAATGGGATTTAAAGCTCTGCCTATTCCTGGTTTGCTGCCTCATTGTCCATTTAGCATCATCTCATCAATACATCAAATCTATTTGGTCCTTTTGTTAGGGACCTATGGCTATACGGACTGCTCTTCCATGGATCAGACCTATCTTCTGTATTGCATGCTTGACTGTCTTAGCCATTTTTTTTGTCTCCTTAAAATCTCTTCAATAGTTGAAAATGGAAAACAACTTTCCTGTTATTCTCTCCATTGCTCTGCCCTAAACTTCCTTTGCTATTTATTTCTTTATGCAGCAAGATCTCTCTTTACTGTCTGTTTAATAGATTAGCACAACCAGCTCTCTGCAAAACCAGCCTGTAGACTTCTTTCACTGAACTATTCAAATCTGCACCCCGTTACTTCCTTCCAATGATGTTTATTGTCAGCCCTTGGTGCTGAGGAACTGGCGCTAAGGTGATCTTACTGTCATGCTCTAACTCTATCTTGTATCTAGCTGCAGCATCTCATGTGCTATTACAAATGCTTTGTCATATAGGAAGACTTTTAAAATAAAGGAAAAGCAGCTGAATTAAGCTCTCAAAAAACAGTAACACAAGAAACTAATTTGCCACGACAGTTTGAAGATTACTTTCTATAAATTTAATTCCTCCACTGAATTACAAATGAGTTAAAGTAAAACTCACTTGTGATTCTACAGTTAAAAACAGCTAACAAAACACACGAGCAAATGTCCAACTTCCTCTACTACTTGCCTGCTTCTCTTCACTGTGTTTTTCAATGTCCCTGATGTTTCTACATTCTATAATTACTACATTCCTTTCATTTATTAGCAGGATTTAAAAATTATTCTTCTGTCTATTATTACTGCTGCAGAACTGTAGTACCAGAAATCTGACATCCCATGGCAGCCCTTTTCTTGCTGCAGCAGGTAGTTAGAGGGAGCCTGGCAGCAGGCATTAAGCAGCAGTACCTTAACCCAAAGCCTACGGTTAGCTCTGATTTTTTTTTGTCAGCTCCCAGATAATCCCTGCATGGTGTTCACACTGCTAATGAGAAACCTCTCACAAGGTCTTTCCTGTTCAGAAGTTCTTTTGGCAGATTTTTCCCATGGATTCCAAATGGAGGAATATAATACTTCTGTAACTAAAACTACCATTAAATAATACCAAAATTTCCTCGAACAAAGAAAATGAATTTACTGTATCCAAGCGCTTTGACCTGCCAGCTGCTGAATAGGTAGTTATACAATAGTCACAGAGACTTATCTCAGAACACTAGGGATGGAGAAGGATCGAAAGGACTTCACACTGACCACTACAGGCCAGCTGAATGTCATCAGAGATCGTATCATAACTCAGCAAGCTTATCTTTTGGCTCTGCTAATAACAGAGAAAAAATTACCTATTACCTGTGTGCCAAAGGTTCAATCTATTGCTATTGATTGAAATGGCAGACATACACTTCAATTGTTTGCTGTATTGTATTAATTAAACAGGAGAATGATGGGAGCTTTTCACTAGACTCTCAGCAAGAGCATGTATTTGAACAGAACTCCATTCACAAAGATAACCATCTGCAGACCAGCTTTGCAAGCCTCAACCCCAGTGGCATTAGTACTTAAAATCTAATATCTTTTTTCCCAGACAACAGAAAACAGATTTCATGTAGCAGCTTGAAAGCTGCATGGAGCTAGCAAATTTTCTGTGTGTGATCTACAGTCTTTGTTACTGCAGCCGTGTTCCACAGGATCAGACTGGGATTGCTGTAGCATTTCCCTTAGCAAGATCTCAACGTTCACAAGAACCCAAATGTGCTAGCCAACCCAGCTTATGGTCATCCACCTCAGATCCAGCTGCTCTCCCAAGTACATTCTGCATTAGGGAAAAACCATTGAAAGATTTGGTTTTCAGGCACCACACCAAAGTAAGGATAAAGCTCAACATTTGAAAGTGGAGGAAGGGAACAGCTGCAGCTCTACATGCAGCATGAAGAACTGAGAAGAAACAACCAGGAAACTTCATCACCTTCACCTCCAGCCAAAAGCTGACAGCACTGAAGTTTTCCAGTCCAATATCCAAAACAATCAAAGTTTTAACAGCCTCCATGCAATTGGATTAATATTCAATGTCATGCTCAGATAAAACAAAAGAAATAGTCTCAATTTTTAGATCTCATGGGCTACCTTAGCAAAAAAAAAAAAAAAAAAAATTCTAGTAGATAACCACAGGAATACCAGAGGAAACAAGTCCTTTAGCACACGAAATAACACCTCAAAAAACATCATGAAACTAGTAGTTATCTGTTATAATGAAGTCACCTCCTCCGCAGTTTAGAAGATACACAGGTAAGTAACAGAAGGTATCCCTATCTAAAACGAAAGCAAAGAGTATTTCTAGCCTCAGAAAGTAGGCTGGTTGGCCCTGAGACTGTTTAGTCGTTCCCACAGCTAAAGGAGACATCAGATACAGAAAAACCCTAATGGTTAACTATCACTTAACACAACAGAGATCTAATTTTTCTTTTGATGAGTTGTTACCTTACAGTCAACAGCTACGCTCTGTTAGAACACAGTGTTTTCCTTTTACAACTGCTGAGTAAACAAATAAAATGCAAAATGTATGCCAAAAAAGGAGCTGAATTTTGGTTTTAGTTTTTCCCTTTTTTCTTTTTCACCTACAGTGAACCCATAAAAGTTGTCCTCCCAGCAGCCTCACTGCCTACCTGCCTCTAGAGATAAGTCGGTAAATCACAGGAGTGGGTAAGTTTCCCATCAGGATGCAAACTTGTTAGCAGCTGGCAGCACCAAATGCCAGAGCCAGGCCAGAAGTCTCTTTCAATTATTTTTTTTAAGAGTACTTATAGCAAGATGCAGGTGATTAAAAGACAGTCCACAACAATGGGGACAAACCATACTGTTACAACTATCCAGAAAGCAACAGAATCAAAAGTGAAATAAGATCAAAAATGGTGAGTATTCATAACAGTACCTTGGTCTATCATTTGGAAGATAAAATTTATCAGTGCAAGCAGTGCAGCTTGTCTACTATATTTAGGGCTAAAACCAGATGGATTCAGTCAAGGAAATCTGAGGATTCTAGATGCCACCAGTCGCCTTGTGCACAAGCTTCCTTATAGCTTTCCCTAAAAAACAAAGAAATTCAAGACAAAACAAAAAAAGGTGAAAATTTTCCTCATCTAAAGTTAATTTTTTCAAGCAGGAACAAAACTGTTGACCCCCGTAAGCAAGAAAGCACCTTGTTCTCTCAATCTCTTTCAGTAACAGAAAAACAGCTTCTCAATGGATTTTCCCAAACTTGTAAGACTGTAAATCAAAAGCTTCGTTCCGGAACTCACTAGCTCTTCTGCTCACTTCCACCTGTGTAATTTGCAGGCACACAAGTGAGTTTCCTGTCTCATACTCCTAATTCTAAGGATGTTAGAATTATTTTTTGAATGATCAGGCAGGTACCACAGTTCCCTCCTGATCTACGTAACTGGAAGCCCTTTGTCGAGCCATTGAAGGGATTCAGCTCAGATTCATCAATTCATCCACCATCAAAACACATTTAACAGAATGCTTATTGAAGCAGGGTTTTAAGAAGAAATTAGCTGCTTCACTCAATAAAATTTTAAATAGACCCTACAGCATCAGTCTATACGATCTAGAGAACAGGTGCCCTTTCTCTTTCACTGAATGGTAGGATCTTCTTAATGAGAAATGAGTAAGTGGTAGGAAATGAATCAAGTAACACAAGCATTAAAAATAAAATGCTCTATTTCATAGAAACAAACTGTATGTCTGTTATCAGAACATAAGGAGACAAAGTTAAGGAACCCATTTTATTAATATTGATACTTAAACCGAGAAGTGCATCCAAACTACCAATCCCTCATCCCAAGTCTGTATAGCATCAAAAAGAATAACTTTATGGAACCTTGTGGAAATATATTTCCCATTTCAATTTGTTTCTTTCAATCTTCTTCCAAAGCCTTTCTTTTCTAGAAGATATACTGAAAGGCAAATAGATTCAAATACTGAATAGAAAAAAATAAATATTATACATGGCAGGATGATTTCAATGCTTATTTACACATGCTTACGTTTACATTCATAGATTTTTGAAATCCAGAAAAATAAAATGCTGTACCAAATGATTCATTTTTATGAAGGTAATTGTCATTATGTGAATTTAGTCCAGATAGCAGCAGTTCATTCAACTTAAGTCACTCAGGGGTGTATCTGCACATATCCTACTCATAGCAGAGTGTTCCTTCTACTTACATTTCTGCTATTAAAAACAGCACTTCTCATAACTGGTGAGTGCAAATCAAACTGATAGAATTATTTTGGTAAAAATAAAGCAAGTCCTATTGGCATGAAGACTTTCGTTAACTCCATCATAATTTCCAAAACCAGTGGAGCTATGATAATTTACACTGGCAGAGGATTGGTATATGTGACTGTGACTACTTGAAAAGATTCATTATTAGCAGTGAACAGCCTGTGAAATGTAAATAAAGCATCAAATAAAGCAAGCCAAGTCTTTGAGCAGCAGATCAGCATAGTATATATATCTATATTTTTTTTGTAACTGAATTTAAATCCACTTCCCAACTTTTCCATTGCCCTTTCCTTAAAAAGACAGGGTTCTTCTAAGCGAAACCCCAACCCTCACAACTTGCCTTGAAGAAGGTGAGTGGCAAGTAGACCAAGGCAATTATTAGTACAGGGCAATTTCTAAGTGAAAGCAGTTAAGATGTGAAACCAAAAACTACTAAAATTAATATCTTCCATAAAATTTCTTGCAGTAGTATATAAATGGGATGGTCCCTGAGGAAAATCCTTTCAAGACTTTCAACACTTTTGTACACTTTATGGCTAAAGAATTGTGGATGTTCATCCTTTTTCAGTATGATCAGTATATGTGGTGGTTGAGTAACAAATTCATGTCTATATCATTTTGCCACCACTGCAAAAACTCACCTAAGCATTCACTGGCAGCATCATTTAAAGCCCCTCCAAGATTCAACTTCATCACTCAGCTACTATTCACAACCAAACCCTTGATAACTCTCTTCCTACTCAGTGAGAGCAGAGCTATCAGTACTCCTTGTCAGCGTGTCCCACTTTGGTGGAACATCACTGCCCCCACAGAGAAACAGAAGGGGTCTAGAAAAGAAAATAAAAGCTCTCATGACTTAGGAGAATCTGCTATCCACTGGGCAAGGATATTGTGCCAATATATTGTACAGAGTACTTACAAAGAATTCCTAGAACAAATTGTTACTTTAATTGACAAGCTATTTCCAAATTCAAATGCGTGTTTTCACAGAACTGCCATGATCAGCTGCCTAGGTTTCTGATGGTCTTTGGTATACAGCATTCCCTTTTGCAAGCATGATTTCTAGTGATTTATAAATTGAAATGAAGTTACTTTATTTGTGGTAGAGCCATGACTTCAGATAGACAAAGTTTCCTTTTAAAGCAGCAGTATTTTCTGTTTCTCCTACAAATATAATTGTGAACAGAGTAGGGAAAGAAACAAACCTACCTGCAAGAACATAAGAGTTTCTCAAAAACCTGTAGAAGGCCTTGGGTCCAAAGAAATCTGTCCTCCCTTTTTGGACAGTTACCTATCAGAATGTTCCTCCTACCCAAGTAACTTGTCTTATGACCTTGGATGAACACGTCAGCTCCATTATGACATTCAAAGTTATTCTATATTACATAGCAGCATTCCAGAATTTTCTGACTAGCCAAACAGCACAAGACTAGCAGCAGAATCTAGTAATGTGCCACCAGCAAGTAACAGACTGCCAGAAATGTACTACCATTTTGTAACAAAATGAAAAATGTGAGTACTGTGTGCTGTAGAGGAATCAAAAATGGCCACAGGATAAAAATAGTTGGTAATTTTTAGCTGTGAATTACCAAAGCCTTTAGAGTGTAAAACAACATGCAGAAATTAGTCCACTGATTCAATTTTTATCATAATCCTGAAAATTTACTGTTATGACTACTATTACCAGCCTTTAGTTATACAGCAGAAAATACACCATAAGCACAGACCGTTATTTTTATTCTCGTAAAACTCATATTCTGCTGTTCTCCCAACCTCTGTAGATTTTCATACCAACAATAGCAGTTCCTTCGATTACATTTCTGGCCTGTGTGACCGATTTCTTATTCTGGGCTGAATCACCACAAAAGCAATCCGATTGGCTACATAAAATGCTGAATACCATAGCAACTGACTTGCAACCTTGCTAGCATGCTGGAAGGATTTTGTACTTGAACAAGAGCTACAAGTGAAAACACCAGGCTAAGAGTAGACCTGATGTAACATCAGCAATGCAACAGAACAAAAGTCAATTAACCTCTCCTTAGTCTTTCCCCATTCATACCTTTCAACTGCAAAGGGCAGCAGCAAATCTTCAGATTCTCATTAAATAAAGTGAACAAGGAAAAATGTGCGCTATGTTATTGATTCAACATATAGATCTAGCCAGTGCAGACCCTGACAAAACAAACAGGATTAAATATTGAAAAATCAAGTCACAGAAACAGAGCAACAGTAGATGCTGACCTTTAGTTTTAATTAATAATCTTATCACTCAAAAATGGAAAAGATTAGAAGTTTCAAAAGAAACATCTCAAAATATACTTAATTCTACATTGTCCACGTTAACGGCTTCTTTTAGGAACACTTCAAAGTAGCCAAGTCAGTACTAATAAAAACAATCACTTAATGACAACATCCTATAAAAACTGCATCAGGTATACAAGAAAAATACAGAAAACAGCCTATTTCAAGAATAACAGCAAGAAGTCTTCTGCTTCAGGAAAGTGTAACATTCTTTCAGGCAAATGAAGCTCACTGTGTTTGTGCTCACTCCATTACTCTTTGCGCATCGACTGAAAAGGAATTCAAAATCTACCATTAAGTAACATTCCAAGTCAAGAGGACTGAGTGCAAGACCTACAGTGCAGCTACCTACACTGCTTTTAAACCTGAGACATCTGAGTTAAGTATGTAACTCTACAGCATCAGATTAAGCTACTTGACCACTACAAGCAACACTGACACTGAGCTCTTACTGACATTAAAGAGTGCTATCGGCCACCCACACCCATGAAAATCCAAACTCTTGTTTGCATTCAGATGAGGGAAAGGGCCTTTACCTTCCTGAATTGGAGAACACTGGCTACCAGTGAAATAAAGAAGGTTAAGGGAATGTTAACCTACTTATTTATTTGGCTCTGACAGAAAAAGGCAAAAAAATTCTTAAGATCCCTTGACCCTCAAATTCAGGCAGCCTCTCAGGGACACTGCAATCACAGGAAACGCTTCCATCAGAGAAGAGATATGCAAATTAACAAAGCATATTTGTTTTTTGGAGATAAATTCATTATACTGGTAAACTGACAAGTTCGACTCATGTTGCTGAAATCAGGCACAGTTGTTTTGTTTTAAGCCACTGATGTCTAAGAACTCAGACATCAAATCAGCACAGTTGAAAATAAACATTCGTGCTCACTAAGTACATAACTCCAGGTACACCTGCATTTATAGTACGTAGGGTACATGTGCACTTTGTTAAAATTTCACTGATACATATGCATCCAACTCAGAAAGTATGCATACACCTTAAACAAAGGCCCTTCTTTATCTTCTCAAAATGTGGGGTTAATGCTTTATTTTGAAGTTGCGTTTTTATTTAATTCACACTGTTAAACAGTGCAGTATCCTCCAGTTTGATTCCAGCAGATCCTTGCCATTCTTCTATCTCAAACAGAAACAGGAAAAGCAATACAAAGAGAATTCTGTTTCCCTTGATTTTAAAAACACAGGAAAACTTCCAATGTTTCCCTTACCCACCAGCTAAGAGCACGTGAAGGGCAGATCATAACAGAGGGACAGCTCTTGCCCTTAAGTTCAACTTTCAGAATGAGATTCTCTGTTGAGTTTGTTTTGATAGATCTTTGTTTTGTATACTGTATAAAGTATGAAGTAAGGTGTTTTGTTTTTTTTCTTTGATCTTTTAGCTGGTAATTCACACAGAGTAAACAGCACTTGTCTTTGGAAACATGTGAAATGGTCCTCTCTGTTCAGTACTACTCACCCAAACGCCTTGTTTAAAAAGGTACTATATATATAGTGGAGACACTGACATGCTGCTGTAAATACAGCCCTTTCACACACAGGATCAAATTTTGGTTCTCATGCCAATAACTTTATTAAACTTAAGTAAGTGATGATTATTATTATTTCCCAAAACATAGGAAATTTCCTCTGATGAGCTCATCTCTGATGTCAGAAACGAAGAGGAAAGTCAGAAGTATGCTTGTTCATTCTGTTTCTAAACACACACACTCAGATTTGTCTATACAATATAGAAAACGTAGATTAAGGACAATAAATTATTCTAACAGCAAAGGTCAGTCTAAAAGAGAGCTGGGATGCGATTTTCTTTGACATCAGCACTGAAAGTATTTTTCCATGCACGAAGTGGCATGAAAGAAATGACAAAGATGCAGTACTGCAGCAGAGATTCAGTGAAGGACATAATGATAAGGCCAGGAAATAAGTTCCTGAGACAGGACAGGGAATGAAAAAGTACCCTAATCACTAATGGTCAGACAATGGCTCCATTTGCACTGTTTCAAAAACTCCGGCAGAGGGTAAGACATGCTCAGAAAGCAGGAGAGAATGCTGCCATTACCCTACACCCACATAGCAGAAGGGCATCACTTAAGCAGAAATACTGATATTGTTCTTGTAATAATAATTATTATGATAAAACAGCTATTTCATAGAACTACAGAGGTTTTTGATTGGAAAAAAAAAATCAGCATACATATTTGCATGAACCGCTGCAGGCAACTCATTAATACAAAGGAAACTCAGAGCTAAGGCAGTAGAACTTCTTCCTTCTAGTACATAGTATTGCTGATACAGCTACAGCCTATGAAAAGTGTTTAAAAAAACACTAAACATGAAAGGGGGCATCTCAGCAGAAGCACAGTATGAAAATATCTCTTTTTACAGTGATCACAAGAAAATACCCAAACCATCAAATAGACACACAGCACAGTAACTCTTGTATTAGTACAATATTTTAACCTTTCTTTTGGTTCCTTCCAACAGTATTTAGATTTCTGAGCTCAAAAGTGAGTTGACCTAGGCAGCTGAAGGTGCTCTACGAACCAGGTAGTCTCAGAAGAAGCTTTATAAAATGAATAGTTTAAAAAACAGGTGGGAAAAAACACTAGCTCAAAGGCACATCATCACTCTGAAACCTGACAGAATTGCCTGGCATAATACACAAACATCAGCATCCCATAGAAGTATGTAATATAACCTCTGCTTATCCCATTATTAAAATGATAAATCACAACAGTGAATTTAGCAAATTTGACCAAGGACAGCTGAAGAATTAGTGGATATGTATAGAAGAAAGTCAACACCATTTCATGCAGTTTTCAACAGTCCAGTGAAAAAAAAAAATTAACAAAACAGATGGCACGTACAACAGAGCTGCTCAGCAGGTGAGAGACAGAAAAAGAAACAATAAAAGAGAGAAAGGGCTACAAGCCTTCGATTTTATTGCAAATACTTAAGAGTTTGCATAATCTTTGGAAAATCTCAGACTCCAAATAACAGTGCTCTGTACATGCAGCATACAGGTGTGCCACTTCCTCTAGGAGACAGTTGTTTTCAAAATCACTTTTATTCACTGCTTTTAAAGTGACACAATACAATCAAAGAACTGTAGACATCTTTATTACATTTGTTTTTTGTGGCTTCTGTGGTACATTGTCATAAGGGCTCCCCTGCAACCAGCCATCTGGGATGAAAACTGAAGTGATAGGCACCCTTACCTCCAAGTCCATCTCCAGAATCAACCTCATAGATGCTCTCCCCTTCCATGTTGTCTGTACGACACAGGAGAAAACAGGATCTCACAGGTGACTTGCTCAGGCTCCAGAAGGAAGCTGAATCCACCCACTCTGCAGCCAGCAAGTGTTATCTTTCAAACAAAAACATAAAAACAAAGCCATTGATCCTCTTCAGCTATACAAAGGAGGGGTCATTTCATTTCTCCCTTAAGCCCCCAATGTTTCAAAACTGTTTGCCACTTAGTTCTAAGTCCACTATATCAGGACTTCATAACAAAATAGTATAAGCCCTCTAACCCATATAAAACATTTGCATCAGCCCAAATTCCAGAACTACACTGAGGTGAAAGCCACAGCACAGATTCAGGCTCCTTCTCATATGGCTTGACATGACTAGAAGTAGGCAAAATGAAGCAATATACTGCCTATCTACAGGACTAGCACTTCTCTGGCACCATAATGAGACCAAATAATATAGGGGTTACAAACAGCAGCACAGCCTAAAGGGGCACAGGTCACATGAGCTGGCAAATTAAATCTTAAGAAAAGACCACACTTAAGGTCAACTTGAAAAACAGGCAAAGAAAGCATCTCAGTTTAGCAATGGACTTCATTTGCAGATGAAGGTAAAGAAGAGTGCAAAGATGGGTGAGGACAAAAGAAGAATAACATCCCTTTGTGTGTTTAAGAGAAAGATAATTAGGGAGCAGTATCTCTTTTCTCTGCACTGCGCCTGACTAACTACTTGTTTTTCTACTGCAAGTTTTTAACACCTCCTCCTTTTAAACAAAAATCACTTAAAATTAATTTATTTAAAAAAACAAGAGCGCCAATGAGTTAAGGAAGCATCCACGAGTCAGGAAGCAACCACAGATCAGGGTCTTCGAGCGGGAGAGTCCAAAAGCAACTAAAACAGCGTGGAGTTGCTAGAGTAGTAGTGAAGCAAGCGGAGAACTGTCACACACGGGATGCTCCTGACCCAGGCAGCTAAGCCAGGATGAGCTCCACCACTCATCCCCATGTGTAGCACTCTGAATCTGATTATTATTAAAAAAAAAGAAATTAAAATAAAATAAAAAAAAAGACAAACAAAAAAGAATTGGAAAAGCCATCCAAAAAGAACAGAGAGGCTTCTTTCTGCCACAAATGCATTTGGACAGGCCGAGAACATAAAATATGATGCGACAATGATGACCAAGTACATGAATGGCATGATATAAAAACAAAGTTCAGGTACCATCTGTAACCTGGAGTTAGAAAGCAATGCACTGGCTGTCTGCCTGCCAGTTTCAAATGAGTAAATAATTGTTATTTGCAAGCCTGCAGCCTTCTCTTTCGCTTTTCCATATCAGAAAGACTACATTCAGATTGTCCCATGTGATTGCATAAAATCATAAAAAGGGTGGAAAAGGGAAAAAAAAAGTTCTGTATACACATGAACAACCCTGTATGTTTTGTTCATCTCCCTTCTTCAACTTCTATCAACAAGAAAGCAGTATATATTAGAAACAAAACCATATTCAGACATCCAGTAAAAGAAAAACAACTGTTCAAGAACTACATCATTTTGTTGATAAAAAGAAGGGCATACCTAGAAGCTTCATATCAGATGACCTCTATTTCTTCAAGTTCTTCAAGCATTTCTCTCAGCATCTGCATGTTTTGGTCGATTTTCCGCTGATTGAGCCAGTGCAGGTGTATGCCATGTAACAGAGCATGCATGGCACTGCAAAACACTGAGCAGACTTTCCATGGAGTGAAAACCATAGGGTGATCATCTTACGCTGCTGGTGCCTCCCCTCAAAGTCATATCAGTGATTCAAGGTGTTGTTTGAATCAAGTTATGTTTTTCAGATGCTGTGCTACTGCACTTTGCTAAGGCTGAGAATGGATCCACAGCAGTGCTGATTTTTAGTGATGAAGTTTGCTCTGCAAATATTTCAGTTGGTAAAGAGAATCCACCCATTTCTAGCAATACAAAAATACTTACCACATAAATAACTGGAACTATGTGTCAAGCTGTGGCTGAATATTCACACCTCAAATATGCTGCACTCAGAGGAACATTAACAATTGTAGCTCTTGCTCTTAAAAGCAAAAATATCAGACAATGAATACTGGATCACAAAATGTGACAGAATTTGGCCCTATTTTTATCGGACAGATGGATCAGGATAGACATATGATACAGCCACAATTTATTAAATAGAGACACGATACAGCCATAATTTGAAAAAGTCAACCAGAGCCTTTCAAATAAAAAAAAAAAAAAACTTATATTTCCTTTGGAAAGGTTTTCTTATCCTGTCCAGACCTTCTCATTGCCAATCCTGGCTTTTATGATGGATGCTCCAGTCCTCCTATACAGTAATTCAGAAATGATTTTTGTATAAAGTAACTGTTCGTTAAAGGGCACTGTGCAGGGTCTAAAAATTAAGCACTATATTTTTATCCAGGTTTTAAGTCTATATACAAAAAAATACAGAAAAAAAATTCTGTGTGTACCATAAATACCTACTTATATGTCTACTTAGACACAGGTGTTACACAGCTGTATGTCTCTATCCATCTGTAAACAAGAACGTGTCCACGTGTAATGTCAACGAGGGGTCTCATTTTGTGTTATAGCGATGAACTGAATGAAGACTACATGTCTTTATCACAACCCGTAAGTGTACAGTGAATGTCAGCATACTCCATATTTACTTAACATTTGGAATTCAAAGGCTTTGTCAGTTATTGGAGAAGTTACCGATGGAACAACACATAAGGAAGATTAAGAGCCTCAACAAGACACTACATAATTCTGGCATGTTTTTTCCATTGCCTTTTGCAGAGCAGCTCTGCACAGGGAAACACACAGAAATCGCATGTGTTATGGCCATGCAATCCCAGAGACTGGAAGAATCCTCAGACAAACAAACAGTAGTGATCTCTGCTCATTTTGACCTGCCTGAGTCTGAAGACTCCCCAACAAATGTAAATGACTATGGCCACTTGATCTTTCTGCAGTGAGCTTGCTATTCCTCCAGCTACAGATGTGGGGGAATGAATCCCCAGAAACAGATACATTCACTGCAGAATATGAGTATTTCGATAACATTTGAAAAAGCACAAACTGTGTCACAAAGATAATCAAAGTATGCTAAGAATATTTATATTTAAACACTTAAAACCTTCAGTAAGCTTTACAGCCTTAGTTCTTTGATTAATGTCAGAAAGATCCTTCAGTTTACAAGATTTTGCATCAAGAGATAACAAACAAACCTAAAGTAAAATGTCAGTGCAATAACACATGCCCCTGATACCAACACAGTTCTAATCACTTATTGTGGGCAGACTCAGACTGCACTATTCATAACAGATTCCTGCACAAACGCAACTTCTAGACTTAGGCTAGTTAAGACTCTCCCCAGATGTGCACTGCCCACTTTCACCTAAAAGTCACAGTGAGTCTTTTCAGGTACTCTGTACAGGAAAGCGTTCATCTCCCCTCATTTACTTTCCTTTTTTTCTTTCTAACTATTGCAGAAGGCACAGGTGGAAAGACTGCTCCCCCTCCCCACTCACCAGACTTCTGTTTGCTGCAAAGACTCTTTTTCAGCATTTTGCATTGGGTATCATTGATGCACGGTTCTATGTGGAGAATATAGAGGATGTAAGAATGAGGTGACTCCAGAGAGCAACTTTGCAAGATATTAGGAATACAGGTAACAGCAAGAAAAATCCAAAAGGAGTAGGAGAACATTAGATTTCTAGCACTATTATGTTCTTACACCAAACCCATCAAAGGATAAAAGTAAAATTGATCAGATTTCTCCTTCAAGCTACTGCAGAGAAAAAGGAGAGGAGGAAAAACAAAAACCTGAAAATCTGAACTACTACATCAATAGAGAGGAGGCCAATGCAAGATCTCCTTCTGAAAAGGTTCTCTTCCTTCAAAGCCCACCCTCAGGTGGATCTACAATGACTTATCAGTGATGCATCTGTCCTAGTCCTATACCTCTGAAGGGAGCCAGCCTCTTAACAAGGAGTGTTGCTCAACAAGCTATTTGCGTTTTCTCTTTGTTTCCCTCATTTGTCATTGGAATTTATTCAAAGTTAATGAATCAGTCCAAACTTCTTTATACATATTTAAGGGCTTTTCAGAGAAGCAACCTACATTTCAGAAATGTTGGGAAATCTTTTATTCAGTCAGGAGTAACCGCGCTTTAGTTAGTTTTACAGCCATATCCTAACAAGAAACCTTCCTGACTACCAGACTTGATAATCATAATTCCTTCTAACAGGGCTTCCAGTAAGACTGTTTCATTATTCAGAGAAAGTCTGGGCTGAATTGATTTACCTCATTTCACCATAAAGTTGCAATGCTGGAGATATCTCCATATGGAAATCCTGAGAAGCAAATTTCTCTACAGACATATGTAGTTTTAAATGCTGACAGATTTTTCTATTTAGGATACCTCCAATTAAGCTCCAACTAAAGATTTTGCAAAATGAGATGAAGTGCTAACAGAACAAATATAGCCACAAAATGAGATCCATATATTCTAAGCCTACAAAACAAAGTTCAGGGAGGGAACAGGAATCAGCGCCAATAGAAAAAATTCCACAACTTCAGTCCCCGTAACCATCCATCTAAATTGGAAAAAGTGAACTCTAAGCCTGAGGGAATTTATTTATACACATTTCCTTTTACTTATCACTGCTAATGGCAGGTACAATAACTTTGACACTTACGAGGAACAGTGGAGGTCCAGGTAATGTTCATAAAATTACCTGAGGAAGACAGTTGTGATCTGACAACACACATTACCTATTGTGACTTCTGTTCTCACAACTGAACGAACTCAAATATGGAGGGCAGAGGCATGGGATTATGTAACAGAAATATTTTCAATAAAGATATGTCTAAGGAGCCAACTTCTGTACATTAAGTTCTATTTTATAGTTACTAGGAAACCGTACTGCATCAACAATTCATATAGGAGCTAAACATCTTTAACAGTTATTTGACTCAATCGTGGTACACAGCATTGCTCTACTATTACAAACAATACCTCAACGTGGCGGTGGGGGAGGGAAGATGGAGTAAAAGATAACAAAACAGTAGGATTTTTTTTTATTTCTAGCAAGATTTGAAAGAATAGAAATGATATTCCACTCCTATCGTAACCAGCAAAATCCCCAGGAACATACAGCAAAAACAAACAACCAATCAACCTATTGATCATGACAAAAAAGCTGTACAGGAAACCTGCCAATAAAATCAGAGAGAATTAAAAAAAAAAAAAAGTAAAATTAAAAAAGCTTCAGATCAGTAATAACAGGATTTCATCTAGAAACTTGCAGTGTATAAACAATTTGATTTCCTTAGGCTTTAGCTGAAGGCCTAAATTAAGCATGCAATGCATACTTAGACTATTTTTTCATTTGCTTTAACATTAATTTCAAGACAATGCTGAAATCATGAATTTATACCCAGCTGTAGTTTTTATAACCAACCAAGAGAAATTTAGTTTGTATGCTACAGCAACTGTGGAAATCAATTCTTAATCTATGACCTTGTTTACCGCAGCTTGAAGCCTTGCAATAAATAAATGCCTTGAGCCAGAAATAAGAAACATTTGGTGAACCAAAGAGACAAATAACACAAATCTATATGTGTATATACAGCATTAGAAAGGTCATGTAAAATACAATATTGGCTCTTTTCTTGCTGTAACATAATAACATCTGAAAGGCAGGACACAGTAATTGGCTGCATTAATACCCAGGTGGTGAACAGGCGTGAGTATCTATTTTCTTTTCAAGTGACAATGTTCATCTTTGTAGAAGATTTCTTGTAGCCTGATGCTTTTTCTCTTTCTGAAGAACAATATTCTCTGAAAAATACCCATTTTCTTTGTCCTAGAAGGTGTAAGGACCTTGTGTAATTCATATTTAAGATTCTTTGTGAAATTGCTCAGTGTTTCATCACTTGCAATAAAAAAATATATCTATATAGCCACATTTACCTATCCTTAGACATAACCCTTTCTTCTCCTTTCTAAGAGCAACTTCTCAAATTCTCACAGTCTCTGTTATTACTTGTTTGTCCACAAGCATTACTAAAACAAGCATGACTTTTATAGCACTACTCACAAGAATATAAACTAAAAGTATGCGTCAATATTAACAGCACTCACTTTCTGAAAACAAATCAGTACCTCTTCAAAAGCACAATTTTATTATTTGTTTGACTGTAGACTTTATTCAGGCAGCTCCTTTTGAAATGTACTGTACAAACTTTCACTGGTTCAGTTAATTTCCCTCCTTTAATTGTCTCCTTGCTGCTACACTGGAATTCAAATGTGACTGCAACTGACACTGCTTTTTAAGATTAAGCATGGCATTATTAGCTTGCACAGCAGGTGACCAAAGAAACTGATGGGAATATTCCCTTATTTTAACTCTAAAAAAAGCATTTAATCTAATAAAGAACGAAAGAATTTGACATTCATAATTCGACTTGAAGTTTGACACAGAGAAAAAAACAACAACAAGTACCAATCTGTATTAAAATATAAAGAAAACTTCACCCAAGATTTAGAGACCAGTACTGATAGAGCCACAATGTCATCAAAAGATATGCTCACCTTAAACTGAAATTACTTGGCTTATCAGCCAGTCAGCATCGGCTTCCCCATCTCACATCCATAAAAACAACTTATATTTCTCCACAGAAGTATGACCTTTTGTCTGCAATATATGGCTTCGTTCCATAGAATTGTAAAAGACCACAAAGATCATTTAGTCCAACCATCCACCCATCCCCACAAAATCATGTTTCTTGGTGTCACATCTACACGTTTCTTGAACACCTCCAGGGACGGAGACATCACCTCCCTAGGCATCCTGTTCCAATACCTCACTACTCCTTCTGAGAAGAAATTTTTCCTAATATCCAACATGAAGCTCCCCCCGCACAACTTAAAGCCATCCCCTGTTGTTCCATCACTGTTAACCTGGGAGAAGAGGCCCAACCTCCACTTTCTTTCAGGAAGATGTAGAAAGTTACAAGGTTTACAAGGTCACCCCTGAGCCTAATTTTCTCCAGACTGAACAATTCCAGTTCCCTCAGCTACTCCCCCTAAAACCTGCTCTCCAGATCCTTCACCAGCTTCACTACCCTTCTCTGGACATGGTTCAGGGCCAGCATCTTTCTTGTAATGAGAGGCCCAAAACTGAACACAGAACTTGAAGTGAAGTCTCACGAGTGCTAAGTAAAACAGACAAGAACTGTCGTGGGAATCACAGAACTGTAGGGGTTGGAAGGGACCTCTAAAGATCATCAAGTCCAACTCCCCTGCCAAAGCAGCTCCCAAGACTAGTTTGCACAGGTAGGTGTCCAGGCAGGTCTTGAATATCTCCAGAGACGGAGACTCCACCACCTCACTGTGCAGCCTGTGCCAGTGATCTGTCACCGTTACTCTGAAGAATAATGCAAAGCACTTGGTAAGAATCACATCCCAAGGAGATTCTCTAAGACAACAGCAGTGTTTTACAGGTACACAGTTCTGGGAAGGAGCAGGCACTAACGCTGCAGTCTGACATGCGGGGACACCAGAGCAGCAAGCCCTACCCAAGTACCCCTGTTAATTAATATCTGGCATTTCATATGCCAAGTCTAAAAATTAACTTTTTCCATGCTCAGTTTCTAAAGGCCTCTTAGCTATTGACATAACCTTCCTTTAAAGACAGTTTGTTCTAATTCCAGAAGGAGAGTTGCTCAGCATTTTAATCTAGGTCAGAAGGAACTACTTCCCAACAACAAATTTACATTATAATGTGCAGCTAATTATAACCAATGACTCTTTCAAAATTATTTAAGATTCAATACTTGTGAAATAAAGCAAAGTATTCACTGATGGTTCTGTATCAGCATATATGACTAATTACTTTAATCAGGAAGCTCAGAAGATAAAGAATTTGATTTATTATAAATACAGGGGCTTGCTCTCATGAAAATGATTTGCACTGCAGTTCAGGACATGTATTGATTTATGGCACTACTTGTAATTCTCTTTTTATTTTTACATTTAATAATAGGTGAAAAATGGATTAAAAGTTAACCAAAGCAAGTCACATTCCCAATATAATTTCATTCAGTTCCACAGCAGTACTCAGACACTACCTACATCCTAGCACTGCACTAACAGAAAACATAAAGAACTGTTCTGAAAAATCTAAAGATTACTTTGGTCAAAATTACAGAAAGAATGGCTATTCTTGCCAGACTTTTCATGATTTAATGATACCTGGTATCTGTTGCTGACACAAACTGAACACAACTCAAATCCAGTTCAGCTGGGAACAACTGATAGAGTCTAAAACATGTTTCTGAAGATAGATTAGGAACTGATTATGTCACAGGAACCCATCACAGAGATAGGAAGGGAGAGAATAAGAATATATCTGTGGTCATATGGTGGACAAGGAAGGCTCTTCATGCCTTTGATGTCAGCCCCTGCAGAAAGCACTCTGCTTCCACTGAACCCACCCAGACACTTTACCTGTCCTGACAGCTGTTTCTGGACAGAAGGAACACTCACTGAACCACATCAGGTGCCCACAACAAGGTTTATAGATGTACTGCACTACATTTGAACTACACAATGCGGTAAAAAAAATTATAGCACACATCTTTTATGAATGAAATAAAGAAAAAATCCCATGCATAATGTGATTACACTAAGATTAAATTGCTTAGAACTCTCTCACCCAATTGAAGTCCTCCAAGTCTGCCCTTGCTGACGCTAAGGATTACCTCTGTCAGTATATTTGCGCTGAGGATTTTTGAGGACCCCTCACATGTGTTTTTATATATTTCACTGCACAGGTGAAGGAAGAATCACTAGGACAGAGATCAGAAAAAACATGTTTCTCATTCACTAGTAATCAGCGTGGTTCTCCAGCTTATCTTAGGTTGTTGGGGTCGTTACTGGAGCTCCAGGGTCTCCAGGAAGACCATCACACAGCTGCCTGAACAGGAATACAATTGCTCAGTCAGTTATTACAGTGTCTGAATTATGTATCATCAGTATTTGCCAGAAAATGGTGATTAAGGGTGATGTGAGAATGCTTTCAACATAAAGAATGCTTTCATAGTCTGGAAGGTCTGCTAGGTCTAGGGTTAGCTAAGACAAACGGTGTTCCTCAGGGTACAACAATAAATGAATTATCATCGAGTAAAGACCCTTGGCATTCAGGTTTCTCTTCCAGCTGCTGTTGCCTGTGCTGACCAGCCATCACCATGACCCCATGTTCCCCCTCTTTTATTACAGCCACACATCGCCTGTTGTCTGCTCCTTGACAGAAACATTGCTCAAGGCACAAACCTGCTCCTTCTCATGTGTTTACAGAACCAGCTGTACTGAGTGACCCCCAGTGCTAGTGCAACACCAGTAACAGAAATTATGTACATCTAACCATGACTTATGGCAGAGCTCAACAATATATTCAGTTAAATAGCTGCAAAGTTCAAGTTGATGGAAATTTTTATTCATGAAGCAAAAGTTTTTCCTGTTGTGTTATCATGGTTGATATCCTTTAGTACAAATCCTCTTTCATGTTATTTTTTTTAATCACCCATTAATTCTGTTGCTTTGCAGCTTTTACTACAAATAACTGACTCAGAACAAAGACAAGTATTTTCACAAGTAGTTTTGTCAAACATTCTCTTGCTCTTAAGCATTTCTTCCAAGCCAGGCAACACACAGAGGAAGATACCTAACAAAAGATGACTAACAGAGGAAGATACCTAACAAAAGATGACTAAAAGACATCTGTTTCAGCCCCTGAGGGGCATGGGAGGGACTGATCCACACTGTACTTACTATCCACTTCCTGATGGGTGGATGTAGAATTAAAACCCACTTCCAGATAGCTACAAAAAAATGGCATGCCATTATAAGTAATTAGAAAAGAGATCAGAAAGCATGGGATACTTACCACTGAAACATGGTCTTCTAAGACACTCGGTGAGCTTTGATAGCTCTCTCTGACAGCCTATGAGAAAGCTGGGAAATCTTTTGAAATTCAGTGTTGTGCTACCACTCATGGATGTCTGAAACTGCACGTGTAATCTCAGAGGACTGTTGACGAAGGCTACTTATTTTCTTTACTGAGTTTTTAACTAATTGCTGGCTTCATACGTAAATCCCTGTCCAAAAAAAGAGTGCTCTTGTTACAAGAAGTGAATCATCTGGAGTTCTGCAATTTTTTTCATCCACAGTATTAGAGGTCAGATGGAGTTGAGTGTTCAGAAGAGGTTTTGGAACCAGCTACAGGAGAATGAGAAAAATCAATTCAAACACAATCTGACAGAGGAATTAATATCCAAATGGAATTCCAATATCATTTAAGAATTTTTGGTGGTTAAATCTGAATTGTATATAGAAATATCATAGTCGTAGCAAGATAGCACTGCTACAGAGCAGCACTAGGAGGCATCATGACCATGATTCTGAGTGAAACTCGTTATTATATTTCAAAAGGAGTATTTGTTTTGAACAGAAGTGTGATGTTAAAGTTTACATTTTAAAAGGTACCTCTGTGGTTTCAGAGAAGCATTAAGACTAGGCATTTATCCTGTAACAATCATTTAGTTTCGTATTTTTTTTACACTTGACAGCTCTCATGGGGAGCTAAAACCTTATCTCTGCAGCTACTACCATTACTGAAAGAGAAATATTAGATCAGGTACAGCAGTGGCCCAGTTCTGCTGAGCACCAAGGAGAGGCTGCCCAACATCCTCCCAACACCACACGTAGAGGCTAAAATCTTGCTGGCAAAAGGACCGTCTGCTAGGAGAAATGGGGAAAAATCATTCCTGTGCATACTCAGGTACTACCCAGTCCTTCTCAATCTCAAAAAATTTCAGACAGTAGAAGCTATCACAAGCAAAGTTTAAGATTTTGCTACTCTACCCCCACCTGCTGTGGAGTCCTCCAGACAGGAGCACAGGACACAAAGGCACTGAGAGACCCTCCACAAAAAGAGTGAAGGAGAAAACAGAACAGATCATGAATTTATCTGTTGTATTTCAAACAATACCGTGATTGTCACAGAATGATGGTCAAAGTTACCAAGCACTGCAGGTTAAATGTAGTGAAAGGCTTTGTCTCAGAAAGTCTTACTGGGACCAGAGAGATGTCAAGAATGTACAAAAGATGCGTGCACACTAAGCTTATATCTTCAAAATTTAATTTTGTTTCCAGGAAACCCTTTAACAATCCTATGTTTCAATAACAGAACACAGTTTCCCTCAAAAGTATCTTCTATTTGAAAAAGGCAGATCAAAGAAAATACATTTAAAATTAAATGTGAGACCTTATACTAATTAGAGAAAAGCAAGAGTACACAGAATCACAGAATTGTAGGGGTTGGAAGGAACCCCTAGAGATCACCTAGTCCAGCACCCCTGCCAAAGCAGCTCCCTAGCCCAGGTTGCACAGGTAGGTGTCCAGGTGGGTCTTGAACATCTCCAGAGGAGACTCCACCACCTCTCTGTGCAGCCTGTGCCAGTGCTCCGTCACCCTCACCGTGAAGAAGTTCCCATACACATTTGTGCAGAACTTCCTATGCTTCAGTTTGTGGCCATTTCTCCTCGTCCTATTGCCACACACTGCTGAGAAGAGTCCAGCATCATCCCTTTGTGCCCCGCTCCTCAGATGTTTATTGATGTGGATCAGATCCCCTCTGAGTCTGCTTTTTTCAGGGCTGAACAGATAGATCCAGGTCTCTCAGCCCTTCCTCGTAAGAGAGGTGTTCCCTTTGTTACAGAGGTAGAGTTAGTTACCTAGTTCACAGTGAGCTTGGCACTGTCTTTACATCATCAGCTGTACAACTGCAACAGAGGAAGTACACAGGCCACAACATGACCTGCTTTCTGCATAGGTGCTCAGCAGAGAGAGCACGCTACAAAAATGCACTGATTGGCACCAGTCTGGCTGCAGCCACCCCACAGTGTGCTCTGTACCTTTAGCAGACACCACGCTGAGGGAGATTTCACTTAAACTTCTGATCGATTTAGCACTGAGATTCCTCCATCACAAAATTACAATATTGCTGCACACAAATAATGAAATCACGAGTCTTCCAAAAGGAACTGGTATCCAGATCACTGCTTTTGCTCACAATTTTCCACTACTGTTCCTGTCCTAGAAAACAAACAGGACCTTGTCTTCCCAGCTCTGGTCAGAAATTGCCAGAATACAGCGTATCATTCTTTTCTACTTAGTTAGAAATATAAGCCTTTTTTCTCCTCCTTTGGCAAATCACAGGGCAATATAAATGTCACTACGTCCATCAGCACTACACAAAAATATCACAGATAAGCACTGGTAGACAATGCTACAGTGAATTCCATAAATTCTAGCCATCTTTGCCCTAGAATTCCAGCTAACATCTCGAATTCAGACATCTTTCTTCTGGAAGTTCAGTTCTATTTTTTTTCTGCATACCTCATACCGCTTTGGCAGTATTCTATCTCCTAAAATGCTTTCAGTGTCTGTTCAAGTACTTCACTGCAAGGTAAAGGTGACAATTCCCCAAAGCAGTTTTACTGGGTGCTCAAAAGAAAATAAGAAAATGAGTTAAAAAGTTATTGAGGGTTTTGGAGGATCATTTTCTTGTTTGCTACTGGCACAGAAATTGTTAAAAACATAAATATTTATATTACCTGCATCACAGAGTATTCAAAAGTCTCAGGCAGGACTGGTGTGTGCAAACAGAAAAATGTATCAGCACTGAGATCCTTCGGTGGGAACACTGTAACCCCTACAAACACCACAGTAACACTGCAGACTAATAGGAACTAAATAAATACATCAATAACTTTCTCCGTACGTGCCATTATATAGCTGCTAATTAGCAATAATGTCCTAGTCCCCCTAGAGGTGGATGGAGGACACAAACCCAATCTTTCATAAAGCTCTGGAATATAGGTGACAAATTCAACCCTACGGCCACCATAATACTGAACAATATCATGCTAGGAGCCCACGATAACTACATGATAAAACAACAACAGCAGTTGCACAGCCTGATATTTGAGTAATGAGTTCCCATTTCCGATAAGCTTTGGTTCCTCAGTCTCCCTTTCACTTATGGATGCCAGTGACATAAAGTTGTGATTATAAGGAATTCCCTCCACTACATCTCAATCATTTATTTTTAGAAGTCTGGCTCATTGAAATATTTCTAAGTGCATTAAATAAGCATTTGCTTTAGAACAGCCTAACAAAATTTCTTCCTGATGGAATCTACACTAGGTTCAAATCTGTCAGGGAAATGTTTTGCAAGAGATACCTCCAGAAGACGTGGGAGAAGCAAAGCCTCTTGCATACAGAGACCTATACTATCTTCACAAACAGAAGCAAAGTTTTAGCAAGAGGAGTTCCCAACTGTGCCCATGCACAGCCCACAGTGTTATTATTCAACACAAACCTGCCTCAAACCAACTCAATGAGGTTCAGCCAAGGCATCGTATATACGCTCTCCGAGGACTGATTTAACTTGCCTATGCTCCCAGTCCTTGGACACAGCCAGCAAGGCGGTAAAATCACTAGGATGTAATGGGAGGTAAAGGTGGGATAATAACATTGAAGCTCACAGGACAGCAATCTAAAACTACAATTGCTGAAGCCTTTTCTCGTGTGATCAGTCACACTGGAATCAACAGAATTCCTCATACAAGTTAGGGCTCCAGCATCAAGGTTCCGCCATATTTATTCATGCTCTGGCTAATGCCTTGTCTTACAAGTACATTCCTTTAGATCACCATTAATCAAGAGAAATATGCACAAAAATCAGGCTTTAAATTAATTATGATTTTAACACATTCAAAAACAAAAAGACAAATGCAGTAGGAATAAAATGCCATGTGTGAGAAGCCCCTTTCCATATTTTTTGTGTCTGTACTGATTTTTTTTTAACTGTATTTTTATATTTTAATTTAAAATAAAGAGTTTAATGCTGCTAAACTGTGCAGCTGCCTCAAAGGCCTGCATGACCTAGTGGAAGGTTTGGGCTGAGTGCTTGGCTCAGTGTACACAGGTGTGTGGGAAGCTACTTCAGGACCTCATGAGGGTTTGTGAGAAGCTCACAATCTGCACTGCATTTGGAAGGGCTGAAAAATAATCAATTCCACAGTAATTTATTAGCACCATAAAAATGCCAAATAAGGAGATTAGTAAATATGTCCAATGTTACAATACCTACTGCAATGGATTGTCATCATGATCAAACTTTTAAACTGAATTTATGATTTAGTCACAGTTTATTTCCCAAGAGGACTCCACTGTTGATTTTACCTATGAACAAAACCTTGTATTTCTTGTTTCACTGACAAAAAATAAAAATTATAAAAAAGTTATAATGAAATGAATAATATTCTGAACCATATCATTCAAACAAAAGACAAGAAAAAGCTGGTTAAGAAAAATAACTCTTTCAAATGTTGTGGAAACTAATAATGTTAGATTTGAATTGTTCCTTTGTTATCACACCTGCTTACAAACAGCCATATAAGCAGAGTTAAACAGACCTGCAGGCTTCAACTACAAATGATATAGAAATCTTTTACAAAGCATCTGAAGCTGCAAAAGTGATTCACCATAGCCTAAGAGCCTTGCTAAGCCTTTGTTTCCATTTTCTGTATTACATCTGTATGTTTCAGAGATTTAAATTCATCGGAAAACAGAACAGTACTCTCCATATTTGAAGTATGAAACACTTAAATAAACCCAGGAATATACATGAAAAATTCATTTGCCACGGGTATAAGCATCCTTTATTTTTTTCTGAAGACTCATATCAGTTGCATAATTTGAGAAGAAATAATCTATCACCCATCTTCTGGTTTAGGTAACAACTACCTAACGCAAGTGCAACAAAGCATACACCATGCTTTCATCTAGCGTAGGATGTTGTGTGTCTAACTTCAGATAGACAGATTTCATTAATTGCAAAATAATCTAAAAAAGAGCATTAGTTTACCAGCTTAATGAGTGTTAATATCTAAATTACATAGTAATTATGGAAAGAGAAAATGTTAAGATACGGCTTTACAGCAGAAACCTAATCGTTCATTTAGATACTGAAAACCAACATTCACTTTCTTATCAATTTTTGGTGCATTTCAAAGCATGCCTCCTGGTCTAGTGCTCTAAAGCTCCTCTAGCACACATGGCTGCCATCAGTAACTGCTCTTTTGCATCACATTCACAACCAGACTGCATTCAGTTATCCGCATGCTACTTCATAGACGTGTATGTACATAAAGCATCGGCAAAGTCTCTGAAAACAAAACAGTGCAAAAAGAAAAAAATACAAGGTGCCATCCAATCAAAAAGCAATACCAAAAAGTGACAGCAGTCAAGCAGAATAATGCAACCTCAATGAATCCAGCCCACGCCGCTTTATGGCACATAAAGTGATTATCTATCAAAGACTGGTGGTTCATTCAAGACACAGGGGCAGTCTCCATCCAGCAGTCTGTCCCGGCAGCAATAACTGCATGGACAGAGACTCATCACCCACTCACCTCCAGAAGTGACCTCTTCCGAACTGGGTTGAGGAACATTGGCAGGACAATGTGGGGAAGCTTGCATTGCTGCTGCCCTTGCTATACCTCTCCTGTGGAGAAATAGAGGACTCAATTTCCAGGGCTGTCAGCCAGCACCTTCCACGTTACAAGTAAAGGAAAATGAAGCTAATACATTTTGGGGTGTAGTGCTGAACCCCTGTTTGCTACTGCAGTATTTCACATCTTCTGTGGAGCTCCATTTGTCTGCTTGGACAGCAAGCTGGATTCTTAGGTTCATGAGCTGATGGTACTCTTGCCAGTTACCTATACAGCAAGCTGAGATGTGACAGTTAATGTTACTAGGTACGCAGCCTAAATAAAATAAAATACATTAGGAAGTAATGTTTAAATTAATCTCTCAACCCAGACTTGAACTAGTACACACCACTGGGTAATTCTCTCCCTTCTCCCTTCCTTGTACAGTAACACGTTTCTTAAGTCTGTTCTTTACACATTTCCTTCGCAGATGATTACCACATGGATTACCCTAATTAGGAAGCAGTTCTTTTCCTTTTCATGTTCCACTCATTTCATATACTTATTTTAATTTCATATTCGTCCATATAGAGTTACCACCAGAATTAATCCTAAGAAAGACAGCTTTTAAAGGGAAAAAGAAAACCTTCCTCTATCCTCATGCTTTCCAGCTAGGCCACCAGTTTTCAGCCAACAGTTTTCAGTGTATCATTTACAAATGATTTGTATATAACAAAATCCAATGCATTAGAGAGAAAAAGAGACAAGAAAAAAAATATATATATATGAAGTATATGAATAAACCATTCATTTGAATGCGTTTATGAAAGCAATGTTTTACAATTTCAAAAACAATTCCCCAAAGCCTTACTGAAATAAGTATGTTTGCTTCCAACAGTGATGTCTGCGCTTCTTTCAGCAGTACTACAATGCTTTTTGTTGGAGGAAATACTGTCAAGTGTATGACCAACCCTTTTTGTCCAGTAGGAGTGTGCAATGCATACCGATGTTAACGGGCAGGAACAATTTCTCATAATTAACCAGAACCGTATCAGCCTTTGTTGCATTTGCAAAGTTAAGCAAACAGCAACGTTGACTTTGTGAGTTAATTGAGAGTTAAGATAGAGCCTATAAATGTGAGTTTTAGATATACTTCAGAGCTGCTGAAAAGCATGGGAAGCAAGCAAAAAAATGTAAAAATAAGGTAGAGGAGCTTTGCAAAGAAAAAAAAAAACGTATCCACTTTTATTATGTCAATTGCTAAAACTCAGTCTTTTCACTAGACGTGTGCTGAAACATGAATGCAGAGGTACACAGAATTTTTCATTTTTTATTTGGACAGAACAGATTTACGTATCACTTGCTTCACCAACAAGGATGCCACATAGGGCATTTCCTTCATAATTATTTTGTGGCCTTTCCTTGTCAAAACTGCATACTGTATTTCTCTTTGCAAAGTTCCAAACTTCCAGCATAAAAAGCAACAAAACATTTCATTTCTGACTAGACAGTAACCTTGGATTATGATCATGGCTTATTAAGGACAATGATTATAAGCAGAATTTGGCCAGGATATTTGGATGAGGTGTCTCCAAGACAAATAGTAGCATTGATTTATATATGTAATATATACTACACACATATCTATATTAATAAGCACTATATTTAATACAATACATCTAGTAATCCCAATATGTAAGTGAAAAGCAAGATAAATTAATCTGGCTTCAAAACACAAGACAAAGACTGTGTCCTGAGTACTACACGAGTGTTACATTCACTTCACAGGTTGCTGTTTCATTGGCAGTGTTGGCTGAGGCCACCACTGAAATCTAAGAACAGAAAAACACGTATCTCTGAGCTTTATCCTCAATATTTCAGAGGTTCTAAGATAATGAGATGCTTTAACCACATAGTGACCACAAAGAAATGCCCACAAAGACCTGTTTTAAGTCTTTGTTCACAGGTCTACCTAGTCGACTATACAATCAAAAGACCAGAAATGGGAAAAAATTCATTGAGCAAAATTTACAGTTTTGCTCTCTAGTCATACGAGGAAGCAATTCTTCTAAGTAACAGAAATGAAATACATTTACAGAAATTCCTTCAGGTGAAAAACACTAGGAATATCACAAAGAATTGTCATCGAGGAACTCTGATGTCTTTAGGTTTTACATGTGACCTAAAAAAAACTGCCTGAAAGTGACCACAGTTCACTGATAATCTAGATGTTCCGGTAACAAATTTCTTACATGACAGAGAGATGAACTCAAATTCTTTGAGATCTTTGAGGATAATTTCTAACAATCCCTGCAAAGCACTGGTAGCAGTGGAACCAGGGTCCATCCAAAACCACTACCGTTACTTTCTTTACCCTTCCCCAAATGCAAACCAGTACAAGCTGCAACTGAAAGCACAAGCTCCACACAGCAATATGTAACAGTCTCAGCACGGACTTTTGTTTATTTTAGTAATCTTCAGAAATATCAAATGCCAAGGCTTTGGTGCTTTGAAGGTGAACTGTATTTGTTCCAAAAGCAAGCCTTAAGCATTCAAAATGCATTAAATGCATCAAAGGGCCTTTCCTTTGCTTAAATCCTCTGGAATTTCTTCCCATAAGTTAATTATTGTACCTCCCCTGCAGTCCATGTATCCCAAGCATTTCAAATTACACTTTAATCATACGGGGTAATTCGTAAACATAGACTCTTTTTCACTGTCTGGGAGAGCAGCTCATAGAATGAAAACTGCTTCCTCACGTAAGACTGATGTACTCTCCAGTGACCAATTAAAACTGAAAGTTCTTCCATGACAGAAGCGCATGCTGTTTTTAGGAAGAACTCACCTTGCTGCTGTATCAAAAGATAGAATTTCTCCACAGTTTGAAATTCACTAAACTTTTTGGTGCACTGTGGAAAACAGATAACTTTTACGGAATTCCTTTTGTAAACCTCTTCTCCCTACCTGTCCAGTAAGATATTTTGTAAAGAAGTTTGCACCAAGAAATATGCTTCAGAGATCCAGAGCTCAAACAGGTGACATCTTTTCCCTGCAGCTTACTCACAAGAGGTTGGTATGCTTCCACCAGTGATTGAATCAGGAAATCATCATTTTAAAACTGATTAAAGTGACAAACTCTGGATGTGCCATGCTGTATTTTTTTTTTTCTTCCAACAATGCATCTGTGCTAGTTCTTAAGACAGAGCCTTTTATTTGATAGTGGGTTCATTTTTTGAGGTAACGTTTCACTCCTGCAGTGATCATTAGCTACAGTGAGACCACTCCACAGCTGAAAGATAAGAATTTACCTAAACATTCTGTTCACAGCACACACAAACACAAATAATATATATATTTTTTAAAACCTTATTTTGCTACTGCTGCAATATGAATGTTTTTGAAACTCTAAAAGCATAATTTAGAGGAACAAGATGAACCTGTCAAATCTGTATAAACCCAGAAGTACAAGAACAGGCAGTTGATCTTGAGGAATAATTAGTAATTTGGAGAAAAAGTACATTTTCTACTTTTCTACAGATAACCCTGAAAAATATATGTAACATATTGTTAAAGGGTTGCAAGTCTGTTACTGATGGTCATGAAATATCTTGTAATTTTCTTTCAGAGGTTTAATTACACTCTTCATGCTAACTCTCCTATTAAAAGATCTTCTGGATAGCATTAATTTGAATTCTGCTGCAACATAAATTAATATAACTTAGACAAATTTATCAGCCCTTTAAATAGCAAACTGATAATATGCCCAGGCAGTATATACTTAAAAAGAAAAAGACACACAATTAAAAACTGAACTACAATTACTTTGCATTTCAGAAAGTTAAAAGTAGCCTGAAGCAAGATTATTTCAAAGGGAAAATCTGGACAGAGCTCTGCTCCAGGAAAATCTATGAGAGTATTTAACAGAAAAAAAAAAAAAAAAGCTGAAATCATAAATCGTATACAAGGAAGAGGCAAAAAGGTCAAAGAAAAGGAAATGAGTTTAAGCCTAGGTTATTATAAATCTGCATACGCTAAGCTCCTAAGTAAACTTGCAAAGATAGTATTAGGAACATAGTATAGAAATGGACAATTTTAATAGTATCCTAATTTTTTTTAAGTTATATTACTTGTGAGAATTTCCAAGCACATTTCCCACCCCATTGTGTGTAGAAATAAAATTTTAATTACAAATGATTATAGTAAATATGGAGAACCAGTTCATTTGTTTACAGAATAATTTTTAATAGACTAAATATATAGTTTGCAGATGAATAGGAATGCAGTAAGCCATAAGATTAACCGACACCTTTAAGAAATCCTCACAGCTTCAACTCCCAAGATTCTTTTGTGGAGAAACAGCAGAACGTACCTGTGTTTCCTGACATGCATAGAAAAAACTAAGCTTTACAGGATCTAAGATTTATTAATATAATGAAATTAGGTCAGATTTCTAATTTTATCTGGTTTTATTCTAAAGAACAAAGCTGGTATTGGTATTGAATCTCTGAAGATTCAGTACACTGAAATTCCAAGAAAGCTTTTTCATTAGCAGCTATTTCACCACCCACTCTTGCACTGAGTCCTGAGTCAGATGAAAAAAAAATACAATAAAACTCCTGTAGCTTCAAGCACAACATACTACACATCCATGACAGATATACTACTGAAGACAAAAACAACTACAGTACTAAAGTTACCATACAACATAATCAGAAAAAAAAAAATCTAGATGTAGTGATCAGTACTCTCAAGTGAAAAACAGAAGTATATTTGTATATACAAGCATATTGTAATGGACTTCACATACATACATACAGTGCAGCTATGCACCATAATCCAATGTCACTGAAGCCAATGGCAGATTCTTAATAGGCTTTGCTCATTACTAAATCACAGTTACATAAAGGCTGTAACAACTTGTCAGGAATATAAAGAACATATATTTGTTATTGTATGGAAACATGGCTGTCAGTGTCCTAACAAAAAAAAGTATAACATTTAAGTTGTTTTAAAAGCCTCTCAGAGTAGAAAAAGTTATAATGGAATTAAAGACAATAATTTATATAACGTTCATTATTTCCAGTCATTTCCAATTCTATTTTTCATTCTGGTAACAAGTGGTGTACTTAAAAAATGAAGCTCCAAATGCTTTTCACTCACAAGAACAGGGTAAAAGCCTGAGCCTACAGTCCAGACAAGCACGTTTTGCTGGGAATTAACCCACATCTCCTTCCATTTCAGACACCCTCCCTTGTCCCTGAGGTTCACACACAGACTGGCCAATGACTTCAAGGCCAAGACAATTTTGAGTTGCATCTGTGACCTTTAACAAAGACAAAAGAACAGAAGACTGGAACAGGATGGCAATCCAGGATCTTGCTTTCATGGGTTTGAAACAAGGAACCAATGACAGTATTTCTGCCTGTTTATTTCTTCCCTCAGCACTGCTAAGATGTACATATCCCTGACTTCTCCCAGGTCTGAGCAGCGAGTATTATTTCCACAAAGAGAAACATTGAGAATGTAAAGCTCTGGGGCCCTGTTTGAACAGAGATGGAACAGTTGCCTTCTGGCAGGAATTAAAGCTGGTATGGAAATTTCAGAAAAGGAATTAAAGGATGGTCTGGAAATTGGCCAAAAGTAGATGAAAGTAACTTCGGCAGCATGAAAATACATACCAGAAGCACATGAAAGGGGACATCAAGGCAGACCACTAGGTTTAAGAAAGTATCTGCTGTTTGGGCAGAAGTCTGCATGAACCAAAGGAAAACGTAAATTATTCTTCTGAAATATTTAGTCCTCAAATATCCGTACTGCTTTGTGTAATTTCCACAGTCTTGGCCACATGTCAGACCTTTAGCAGAACAGATGTATTTTAGATTGTGCCCAGATTTTGAACTGTAATAATTGATCAGCATGTCCTACTTCTTCAGGTGTTGTACGTTCCTGGAACTGAAGTTCAGATTCAGAAAACTTCAACTACCTATGAGTTAAAAGATATTAAGTACAGAGAAACTAAAGCATCCACCTGCTCAGAGCATTTTGGTTTTCATATTAACTCTGTAGTATTTAGTTTGTCTGCAATGCAGGAAGCCTCTCCTCTCTGAAACACAAGCTCACAAAAGTTTCAATATCATTTTCCATTCATATAACAGGGGAAGCCAGAGCAGGTCTTCTCTGGGACTCACCCATGTAAGCACTGAGCCAGGCCCTAAACAAGCCAGCATTTTACCGAAACAAAACATCACAAGCGGGCAGTTCTTAAAGCAGCCAGCTTCAAAAGAAGAAAGGGACCATCCCTTGCTATGATCTGGGTAACCTCAGAGCTGAAAAGAGGTGATGTGGGAATTCTGAATTGGATAAAAGCTCCAGGGAACTGTTGTTTTATTGCTTTTAAAAGCTATTAGGATGAACAGGCGCTTTGCCTCCTCTCCGTTTCTGACCTGTGTGCTACAGCAGCACTGTCAATATACTCCATTCATCCTTCCATCAGTAAATAACACCTTTTGAAAAATAAAATAAAGACACATTGAGAAAATATTCCTGTGCTCCAGCAGAAGGCCTCTCTCTCAGTGGGCCACAGAACAAAGCAGAGAAAAACACAGCTCTTTATATACATTCATGAGAATCACTGCCTACAAGCTGTACAGCACAGGGTTTCCCCAAATGCCTTGTCCAGGAAGGACCAGGCAGTTGGTAGAGCACAACAGTGCTTGAAACTGTGCTCATCCTCTGCTAGGGGCAGGTTTAACTGCCACAGCCTCACTCAAGTGCGTCTTCCTGTCACACACAGTAAACTCCTATCCATCTACTTTTTGTATGACATGCAGGTGTTAGCCGTACTCCGTTATACCTTGCCTGGCAAGCATGCATGGGGATTCACTAAGATAATAAGAACTCAAAATCTGGAGTCAGAAGCTCCAGACTGCACTGAGTTTTGAGAAGAGCACTTGCACTGTTCAGTTTTGAGAAGAAAGCCAGCTAAGTTCCTTCCTGCTCAGTTATTCAGACCCTGTTACAGTGATAGAGCATACATTTTAGACAAATTTGTTAGAGAGCGTGCTCAAGTTAGGAGCACTTCTAACACAGAAATTCACACTTGGAACATCAGCAAAATTCAGATACTGTTTTCTTCTTAGTCTTAAAATTTCAGGAGATTTTGAAGTTATTGGATGCATTACTATCTTGAAGACTCACGAATGTATACACTTATACAAACAATTTATAAATGGAGATGTCTGAAGCTGATATGACTTAGCAAGAAGAATACCGATATCTTGGAAATATTTGCAGCATTTCAGGAAAAGAAATGGCCAAAGTAGGATGTGTTAAATAAAACTGCAAATTCAATTGCTAACAATAACATGCCAGTCATAAAGACTGAATTCAATCACTATAACATGAAACAAAGGAACAGCTTCCTGTGCTAACCTCAATATAACTACATCTATTACGTCCCATCTGTAATAACCAGGCTGGTGTTTGCTCTGTGGAGTCTGAATTGCTAATTCCTCCCATTTACACCAACTTCTCAGCTTTCAGGAACAGAAATCGTTTTCTGTCTAAATATACTTACACTTAACAATCAAAAACGAATCCCTGTGTAAACAAGCTCCATGTTGGTAATCATCTTTGTTAGTATTTATTAATGGGGCAGAAGCACCGCAGCTTTCCACGTTCAGATTTAACATTGCTGTTAACACCGTTACCCAGGTACATCCAGGATTACAGTCAAACATTTTTCCAATACGCTTGTAGCCCATGTTTCCTCCTTTCCTTCTACTGTGCTCATATAACATTAAAACCTTAAAAAAAAAATGTGTGTTTGATGAGGCATTATCGTCAAGATCACTAAGTACATCTTTGCAACACTGAGACATTGACATTTCTGGTGCACACGTAACAGCTGACACAAACTATGGGGTTCTGGTGACAGATGGCAGCTTTATCCCTGCACAAGTCAGCACTGCTCACTGCAACCTTTGCTCTCAGAAGGCAGGTGTGATGATTCCTTCTCTGCTAGCAAGGGACAAATTAAAAAACCGGCCACCATGCTGGCACAACGAGGGAGGTTGCAGAGCCTCCCTCCTTGCAGTCTTCAGAAGCCATCTGGACACACTCCGGGGCACCCTGCTCTGGGTGTCCCTGCTGGATCAGGGTTGGAGCAGATGGACCCAGACGTCCCTGCCAACCTCAACCATTCTGTGGTTCTGTGACTTTCTGAAGAAGCTGGATTCAGGCTGGCAGGCTGACCAGTGCCATTCCCACTCCTGTCCTCTCTGCTGACACTCTGCTTGTCACAGGACAGGCTGCAACACGTTTCCAAGACAGAGAAAGAAAAGCAGGCAGCTCACACCGCAGCTCTCCCTGAATAAGGAACAATCTGCCTCCAATAACTGCATGCACTAGCAGTTCCAAACTAAACCCCAAACTTAGAATATCTGGAAGTTAGTTTGAAGGTACAAAAAGTGCAAGAAACTGTCTCAATATTTCCACCTAACCAAAAAAAAAAAAATCAAGATCAAAACAACAACCAAGCATTTATACTCTGGATAAATTACATTCCGCGTTCCTTTCTGCAGGACGCTTCAAAGTTCAAGCCACAAAAAAACCTTTATTTGCACATACTGTAAATCCTTGCAGATGGGCAAAGTTTTAATAGAATTGGTCAGTTTTCAAGATCATTCCTGCTTAGGAGTGCAACTACTATCTATTTTTGACCTAGTGATTTTATAAACTTCACAGAGCGTCACAAAAGGTCTCTACTCTATATGAACCACTTCCTGAAATGTAAGGGGAAACTCAGAACTGTCAAATCCAACAATTCAGTAAGTGTATACCTAATCCTGATAAGTAAAATCCATATGCAAGTAATTAATCAATTTTTCAGAGAAGTATCAGCTCATCACCAGCTCCGGACGATTAGAAGTGCAAGGACACTGTTTCTCACACCCATTGCATATAGAAAGCTTCATTCCAGACACAACGCATCTCACCTCCCAGTTCAGCAAACACTGATGGACACAGAACAAAACAGACTGCAAGCCAGATGGGACATACAGTGCCCTACAATCACGCTTTTACTGTTCCATCTCCCAGTGCTGAAACTTTTAGTAGTCACACTAATGGCTGTAGATTCTGGTAGGAACAGACACACACAACTTGGGTGCAACATATACACAAATGCACACCACACAAAGAAAATCACGCTTCGTGTTGCTGGGTCTTCTTGGATATTGGCTATACATAGAATATGGGAGCAGATTTATAATATATGAGAGTCCCACCACAATCACACTTTCCTGAAGACCAGTAAATAGGACAAATTAAAGAAAGCAAATAAACCTCTGGCTCACATTTAACCCTGTCTTTCCCAAACAACAATGCAACAATCGAGAAAAAAGAAGTGTGTGTGACCAAGATCTGCATGGGAAGCTCTACACACCACCTTTATCCCTGGAAATCACATACTAGTGAGCCAATTAGCAGAAATTGGGAATGCCTAATGCTGAACTACTGGTCAAATTCCAAGTTATTTTATTTGAAAGAAAGACCCTCTGGCAGAGTTAAGAAGTTGGCATTCAGTGCTTGGGATCAAGGTGTTCATTCTGACCTAAAATCTATGCCTATAAGCAATGCACAGGACCACCCGTCCATATGGCCATTTTTTGACTGTCAGCATCAGGTGTCCCAGGAATCTCTTTAAGATGAGCAATAACTAACAGCTACCTATTTCAAAGTCACCACGTAAGTGAATTTCACTTTGAGATTAGATTAAATTGCTTTGATTAAAAAGAAAATGCTTGACCTAATACTACCATTCCAAACATGACTACAGAACCCACAGCTGACTTCATCTTCTACTGGTTATTCCTGCACCGCTAACCTGCATGCAGAAACAAAAGATATCATACCAAACCAGGTGCCAAAGTTTACTCATAACATGAAGAGACAGAGCTTTGTGTGCTACACTGGAAGCCTGCTTTCCTCTGCACTGCCTGGTCCACTGTGCCTATTTGTTGCATTTTATTTACTAATTATTGTTACTGAATTCCTTAGTTAAATTTTCCTCTTTAATATATAACAGTACCAAAATAAATACCACAAAAATTATTAAATAAGGATATAAATAGTCTGATTTACAGTCTGATCACATTCTGGAAAGGTTTAAGAACTTTTGCCAACTTCTGCTGAAACCATCAAAAGTTAACAGAACATAAGGTTTCGCTGACTGGATAAAAGTTTAGAAATCACTTGCTGAAATTTGCAAAGCAGCTCGCTGTTTAAGATCTATCTTTGTTCTATTTGAACAACACCTTTAACATTTCAGATTATGGATAAATAGTACTGATCTAGTAAAAAAAAAAAAATACATCTTTTCCACTTTTTTTTTCTTTTTTTCCCAGAACAGAGGAAGAATGAAGGTGATAATTACTTAAGTTCTATTCAGATTTGAGCTGAACTAGAACCAGAGGATAATAAAATAATTCTGACCTTTCTTCTGTACTTTGTTCTTAATTAAAACACATATGAATGGCATTACATCACACACAGATGTTTCTTTTTTTTTTAACCAGATAAATATGAAAGGCACTGCTGTATTTGCTGATAACGATTGCAAACCTCATCATATTAAAAATTCACAAAAGTTACTGAACTGTGTGACACAGTATGCTGAAAAATTTTATTAGGAATTGAGTCTTTTGCTGTGTATTTTTATAACTTCTGTTTGCACTGTCCAAATACAGTCTATTCTCATTTGCATTTAAGCAACAAAAACAAGAGGTAGAACACTTCGTCAATGAGGAAAAACTCCTGAGAAAAGCAACTCTCTCACAATATGTAACACAGCTTTGGTAGGCTTTCTTTTGTTATTTTTGGTAAAAAGGCAGGAACTTTTACCAGAAATCAATAATATAGACCACATTCATTACTAATGGCGGTGTGGTGTTAACCAGGGAGCTACAGAAATATTTGATCAAGAAAGCATTTCTGTATGACTAGAAGTGCATTTAAAAACCCTTTCTTGTTTAAAAAGAAAAATCTCAATAGTAATGTCCTCTGAGTCTCTGAGATAATTATTTCCTCTACCGTCCTTTCCCAGACAATAAGTACATACCTTGCCTCCTTCTAGCACATGCTCCTCTATACAAAGCCTTACTAACCTGGAAGAAATCTACTGCCAAAGAGAAGTCTCAAAGATCCAGAAACTAGTAACAATGTCATTGCACAATGCAAGCAGTACTGATTCATTACCTTTTTATGGATGTAATAAAACATACTCAGCTCTTTTCCTATTATAAAATATTCAGTGTTAGCGTATTGTGTTTTACATTTTAAACTGATCTAAGAACCACATCTATTATTCTTTAAATATGTGATACATTGCTGAAATGTCTGTGGTCTGCGTAGAAAACAAAATATACTGCAAGGTTCAGTTTTCTTTTCATAATGATGCATATGCTAAATCAACTGCTCCTGCAGTGAATGATGACACTTACTCTACCTGCAATGTGTTGTTAAGTTTTACATTATTCAATGCTTTTGAATTGTCAGTTTCAATTAGAAAGAAATCTGGCACAGATAGAGGAGAACCTGCATAAATCCCCATTTTATGTTGGATTTTATCTCAAATATACAATGTACCACTGACCTCCTGAACTTCAAGGTTCAGGTGTAACTGAATATATTACGCAGCATATTTAACCATATAACTCAAATATAAATAATTCTATGTACGGTTTTAGTCTGTACTTTTTTGTATCAAAAGTACTTACGAATAAAGCGCATACAGACTAAACTGCTGAAATCAAGCAGTCCTTTGTGCCACTCAGACACCTGTCAGGCCCTGCTGTTACACTCCTGATGAATGCCCTGTGCAGGTACCTGCTGCATCTTTTGCACCTGTAGAAGCAGAGTGGCTTTTCATCCCTTGGCCAATATTCCAGATGCTTCTTATCCTTTTGTTAATGACACTGCACAATATAGATCCATAGTTTTTATTTGGTTATTGAGTGCGAGATCATCTATTAATTATGTATGTGTGTCGAGAGCTAAAGCTGATGTCAGACTCTGAGGGCAACCCACCAGAACTATCCTCCTGGCATTAGGTTTCTGCCTTTGCAAGGGGAAAGAGCTGCCACACAGTTTAGTCAACACCATACAAGGTATGCACGACACTGGTGAATAATTGTCCTTTGGAGGCCTGACAATAAACGCGGCTCCCGAGCGAGTTAACTCCATGCCTTTTAAGCACACCCAGCAGCGCAGAACGGCAGCAAGTGCTCTCCGAGGAGGACCTAACATCCAGGCGTTCAGCACTCTGGCCCCTGACTTGAGCAACGAGGTTTGTGCAGAGGCGGTAACAAGGTAACAGTGACACCTCCCTGCACTGCGGGGATGCTTGGAGAAGCAAAGAGACTCCAAAATCCCACTCTAGGGTCGCCTGAACAAACTGCTGCCCCACCATTGTTTGTGCTGGAATGTACCATTACCTGTGTCCGTGCTACACAGCCCCAAGCTCTGGGTAGTGCCAGTGTTTGCTTTTCCTACGTGCTGAAGCATGCATCCAGCTGTAAGATGGAAACATGGAACAGGAAAGCAAACAGTTTGGTGTGACAGCTGTGCTCTTGCCCTGCCTCCTTTGCTTCTCCTAAGTGAGATGCATTAATAAAGCTTATGAGGTCAGCAATGTCACTTGGATGGAAGTTATTAATCCAGGAAAATAAAACAGTTGACTAGAGAAGGAATGGGGTTGTTCTAAAACATCCTAAATGAGTTTTGCAAAAGAATAAAAGCCATCAATATTCACAACATGAATCCTGAATTGCTGAAGGTTAAGGCAGGAAGAGCTCCCCTGTGCACTTTTCTGAACGAGCCTGATAACAGCCATTCTGAGAATCAGGTGAACCAACAGCAGTGATGGTGAGCCTGAGCCAGCACAGCCATACCTCCTTCTCTATATTCTTCCAATATTTTCAGGTAGTCAGCTCTGATTCAAATTATATTTGAGATGTTTATGAAAGGCAGTTCATAAGTAAAAAATGTCTTCTTAGTGCACAAGAATGGATAATTTCCTTTAACATTGACTAATGAAGAACAGAGATACTAACTTCTCCATTTAAGCGGGAAAAAAAAAAAGGCCCCTAAATCTCTTTTCATTATCGAGGATTTTACTTTAAAATCATTACAAAATACAAAAATAATAAAAAAAAAGTATCTTTTTTTCATCCCTTATAATAAATGCCTTACATGGTTATGATTCAATATGTTTTACACTGCACTGGTAATTCTCATTATTTTTCAAATATCACATTTGAGAAGGTTAATACACCATTAACATGATTAACTTCATAATAGAAGTTAAGCCATATGGAACCAATCTGCACCATTTGGCCATATAAATGACTAGATACTGAAGGTCAGCTTCTGCCTCACTGCACCTGTGCATCTTCCCCAGCTTCACTTGAACATAAAGGCACAAATCGAGGGAGGAATTGAGAAGACAAGTAACCTTTTAGTTCTTCCCAAAACAGGGAAACTCCATGAAAAGATGGGGATGAACTGATAAGTTAGACACGCCTGCATAAAACCTGCAGAATGCCTTCAGCATCAGGGAAGCAATTCTTCAGATAAATTTGGGTTCATGAAGATTAATCACACTCATCAACACTGTTTTGTAAGGATAGTAAATTTTGTTCCTCAAAAAAATCAGTCAAATCTACTGTTAAAGAAACATCAGGGCAGACATCAGACTGAAGGGAAGCCTCTGGCCCCATAAGCACACTACCACTTACCCACCTGTGTGCTGGCCCCACCCCACTGGCTACCATTTTCCTACCATTTTCCCCGAGAGACTTTGTAAGCAAAGCCAATGTTCCTCCCACCCAGCCATGTCCCAGTGTGCTTCTTGCTCTTAAGGTGCTGCTGAAACCCTGCATGTCACTGACACTACACCTCTTGGGCAGCTGGACTGCAAAAGGCAGTGAAGACAAACTCCAGATCAGCAGCAAGTCACAAGCCTGCATGGATGCAGGGCATCACTGAGCTCATCTTTTGGCCTAGGGGAGGATCAGCTATCACCATCTCATTTCCTACCAACATCCATGGAAATTGCATTTAATAGCAACCAGTGACAGAAACCTCCCAAGCTCCCTAGGCAATGTATCTTTTCTCACAGGTCACATTTTCCAGGCCTCAGGTCTTTCTCTCTTTGCCAATCTCTTTTTTTTTTTTTTTTTGTTTTGTTTTGTTTCCAGCATGCAGACAACTCAAAATTAAAGCCATTCCCTCAAAAACCACTCTTGAAAGTCATCACTGAAAAAGTTACCGTATGGTGCTGCTGAAATTAAATCGCCTTTTTACCATGGTGCAACTGTAACATATTTTTAAGACTTACAATGACAAGATTATTCAAATTCTGCATGGTTTAACTCCATTAACTTCACTGCAGATATGCATATGGAACAGGAGAGACAAGTCTAGGTTGTCACTGCTGCCATCTGAATGTCTGCAATGCCTTATGTATGTCTGTAATGTCTGCTACCAGAAACAGCAAAACACTGACAGCAACGCAGCATCCATCAGACCAAGAAAAATTTGAGATTTATAAAACAATTAAAGTTCCAGTAGTCAAGGTCAGTCATGCTTGGTACACAACTCCAACATTAGAAAATACTGCCTTACACACCAAAGAGGTAATTCTTTGCTCAAGCAAGCTGTCCATTAGGAACATGCTGGGGCCACTAGTGAGAGTAAAGCCAGTCAGACTTGGTGGCTCATGGTCTCCCTACAGTCTGTGCATTTATACTGTACCCACCTACAGCTTTTTCTTTCCTTTTCTTTTCAATGAAGTAACAGATCAGAAATAAAGCAATACTCTAGTTAACCTACATCATCTTGATTGTTGTTGGCTTTACTTTTCTCAGGGAACAGATGGGAAAGAAGTGCATATAAAGGTCAGAAACACCTCCTTCTGCAATTGAATTTAGTCTGCTGAATTTAGAGCAGTGACGACAGACGAACCAAAATTTTAAACTGTGAAAACAAAAGAGAACATTGTAATTATTCACGGAGAACAACGGATCAGTAAGCTTTCCAATATGATGAATAAAATGTGAAGTATTTATTTGTTTTCAACAGTGGGTTACAAAAGCAAAAGAAAAAAAAAAAAAAAAGACAGGTTTGACTGTCCCCAAAATATACTCCAATATAACAAAATAATGTAACACTGCCTGCAAAACAGCATGGCTGCATTTCCAGATATCAACTGCTATCATACACACAGAACCAACATACGATAGAGTCAAATGCAAGGGGCTGCAGAAAGACTTCAGGCCTTCCCAGATGAGAAGCCTTAAAGGATCTTTCATGGAGTCAGATCTTTAAATAAATAAAACCATAAAATACAATTAAAAAAGAAACCAACAAGACAATGAACAAAGCACATTTTAAGGACCACTTTAACTTACATCATCACCGGGCATTTTAAACAAACTCAATTATCAATCAGATCAATTCTCAATTAGTATCAATTAGAAATGAAAATTTGTGAGCTGGATTCCTGAAGGCGGCTCTGGAAAAATTTCACAAATAAATTGGTTTCCTCATGATTTTCATGGTGTTTTAAAAAGGTGTGACAACCTTAGGTGTAATAGATGGAAGAATTTTTATTACAGCTGTCTAACAGAGCATTACAATACTCAGAGCTGAAGAATTGACACAGTTTCCAATGACCTTTGCTATGGCAGTTTCCTACACATCATGTACTCAAAATCAACAAATTTCACAACGACACTCATTCCCAGGACAAATATGGGGTGACACGGATATTTAAGGCCTACTTTGACCCGTTTCAGACAAGCCACTCCAGGCACAATCATGGAAGAACATCCCATCCTTCCAATCCAAAGATCAAGTGAAGATTAAAAAGTGAGAAAATCTCACACTTCAGTCAGTCCTGTGCCCCAAAATACTACAAAATGCCATCTGAAACACCCGTAACGTATAAAGGACAAGACTGATTTGGAAAACCCACAAGTGATTCTTTCCCTCAGATTACAGAACTGACAGATCACAAGTCCAAATTTCCATGTAGCCACACGAGCACATTAAATATACATCTGACTCTCAACATGTAGATAGTACACTGCAGTAATTACACAGTACATCTTGCAAAAGTGAAAACATTAATTTATAAACCTAATAAACATATGACAAAGTTGCTTCAAATGTTATCACAAATACATCTCAAAATGTAAAGCATCACTCAGACAAAAGGCATTGAGAACTGAAAACAAATTCTTAGAACGCACAGAAACATGAACCAGGATGCCAGGAATGTCCTGGAGGCAAGATGATCAAACAGTTACACCAGCCAGTGGTAACAGTCACCGTGCACAGCTTTCCCAATTTCCCTTCTGAAAAAATCTGCTTTGTGTTCCTAGTCTGGCCAAATCATCCTGCTGTTCTCCACATTCTAAAAAAATGCAAATCATCAATAATCAAGAGAGCATCAGCTGATCACATTTCAGGATGCAGCATGGGAGTATTAAGTGACTGAACATTGATCAAATGACGACACAATCTGGAGACTGAGTCTCAAGTAGTGCTGGGTGACCCTGATGTTAAGTGTGTTCATATTATATAAGCCTACACTGAAGTACTGTTTCTGCTGCTGGAAAGTGCTGTTAAAACTCAGCACACACAAATTTATTTGCAGAGTCAAGCACCTACAGATACATCTCTCCTGTTCAGTAAATCGACCTCAAAATGGCCTGCTCTTGAAACAACTTTTTGGCGATGCAAACCGGATCAGCACCCGACCCAACCATTTCACTCTTCTCAAGCTAAAATATCTGGGCACTGGATGTCACCTGCATGAAAACCCTTTTTATGTAATAAACCAGCAGCCATCGAAGGGCTTAAAATGAAGGTGCCTTTTCTTTCCTCTGATACCTTGCACAGACAGAGAGGGTGGCAAAGAAGGCAGCAGAATTTCAAAAGATTATGCATACACATCCTTCCTAAATTTATACAGTTCTCGAGGGAACAATCAGCTCAGCGATGTCTGTGATGCTCAGGCTACAATTACCAAAATGAGATGCATAACCTTTATTACGCCAGCGAACAGTTAACTTTACAGATTATTTCTTTTACTGCAGAGCTCTGAAATAATCTTTCATCTTTTTTAAAGGGATCAGCTGCTTCCAGGCTTTCACACTGCAGCTCCTGAGCATTCAATGCCAGGTGCTGCACACCTCACTAGCACAAACTCAGCACAATGCAAGACCTTCTTCAGCACATAGAGTTTCATATACCATCACAGCAAGACAGAATGCCTTTGAGATTTAGCGAATTCAGACAGAATTCTGTTGCTACATCACACAGAAAAACGCCCTGAAAGACTGCTGGAAAAATAAATAAATAAAGAAAGAACAGCCTGCATCTCCAAACGTTAACAGTGCATTCCTGGCACAGAATATGCAATGCAAGAAGAGAATAACGACAGTATTTCTGTTACCTTCAGTCACATAGTTGTGGTCTCGAAGAAAGCTGTGGTTAATTTTTCGTGTGTCCGTGTCCTCGCCCATTTACAGCAGGATTACTCAGCATGCCTATCCGCAGTGGACTGATAGCATCAGCAGAGGTCGTCACAAGAGCACCATCCATGCTGCCACTGCCTAGCAGAGGCGGGGAGCACACCGGGCTACCGAGCACAGCATAATGAGAGCTGGTGATGCAGCACAGATTTGGGGGGTGAAAACGCTCAAAATAAATATTTAGAATAAAAGGAAGGAAAGGAAAAGAAGTCACAGGAGGGAAACGGAGGGAGGAACGGCTCCGATAAATTAAGAATGCAGAAAGCCAGTAGGGAGCTTGCGTGAAGGGAATACAGGCACTTCTCCTGCAGTTAAAGAATAACCCAATTGTTTAGTCAGGTACTCCTTAAACAAGTGCCCACGCAGCGTTTCCTCCGAGTGCCTGCTGCCGGGGATCCTGGCGGATGCTCTCAAGTGGCAATCAGCGTACTGCAGCAAAAGCCGCCTGGCGAAGCTCTCTGCTGGCTGTTGCTGCTGTCATATGCCTGTGCTGCATCAGAGCAGGCCCCTCCCAGCCAGCCTCTCGCTGCCCAACCACACAAGATCTGCATGTAGGAAAGTGAAAAATGAGACTGCAGGTAATTATTTTAGCTCTTCTGCTGCGAAGATGGGCAATGAAAAATTTAAGGGAGGGGATGCGGGAGGAAAAAACTTGCAGCTGCTTAAACGGGTTTGCATCGACACCTATTGCACAGTGACGGGAGGCCGCAGCTCTGCGCTAGTCAATACTGTCATATGCAGCAAAAGCAACAGTCGTTCAATGTCAGCCTGTATAAATATTACTGAAATTGCCAAATGCCTGCCTCTGAAAATGGAATGGTGAAAGACTGGGCAGCCACCAGGAAGAAGTAAGATGTAACAGCTGTCATTTGTCTTTTAATTTTTGCCAGTTTTATAAAAAAAAAAGAAAAAGACAAAATTTGAAGTATGGGAAAAAACTGAGGGCCAGAAAACAAATCTCAGAGGCTTCAGCATAGAGGAAGGCTGGACAAAGGGAATGACTGCAGGTTAGGGCATTTTCTTAGACCTTTTTTCACTCCCTGGATTAGCCCATCACCTGGAAAAAGCAGTGCTGAAATTTGAATACTTGGAAAAACACACACACACAAATAGAAAAATTATGCACTTGCATTATAAAACAAACCTTGTTCTTTAGTGCAAGTATTTAAATTAAGTGCAGTTGCAATAGTACATGTTAAAATAAAATTCTTTCAGCTGAAAGGACAAGCAGGTTCCCTGGACTTTTAGTTCCTGTTCTGGAAGCACAAAATGTTATCTGCAGAGGGAATGTATTCTGAGGTCAGAGCACCACTGAAGTACAGAAGTGGATGGGTACAAAAGCCACTATTACAGCAATATGGTTGTACACAATCACAAGATCAATTCAGAGCAGAGGGATGGGCCTATCCTTTAGGCCCTGGAACTGAACACAAATATACAGTTGTCAGCATTACTACAATTTTTTTTGTGTGTGTAGTATTACACCGATCCAGCAGTTGTTGATTTTTGTTCTTGCATCTTTTTGATGAAGATAGTACATATGTTCTTGAAGGTAAAGCTAAGCACCCTGCCATTACTGTAAAAGGGATACACAACTTTGGAAAAAGCAGAGAACTATGTAAAATACTCTCTGTAATGACTTTCCAGGATAAGCATCTAACTTCAGAATGAAGTACAGTTCTGGGAAAAAGAAAAACAGCAGTAGAGTGACCTCCCTTTCTCATCGATGAAGCAAAATAAAACAGAAACATCTTCAAGCTGCCAGGTAAACATTATCAAATAGTCACATCTGAGTAGGAAGGAAAGTAAAAGAAGATACTCCATACTTGCGTTTGTGGAGAACACATGTATATATATGCAGCTCCTCAAGGTGACAACTCTAGAACCTTAACTTCTGCACTGAGAGTATCAGACAATGCTGTGGGGTTACCAGCAGCTCTTCAGCACTTGCACATCCTCTTCAACCAGATGCTGCCCTTTTCCACTCCTGTCCATGCACAAAATCCTCCCAGCCTCAGAATATTCCATCTGCTTACACATTGCTACCACCAATGTTTCAAGGCTGTGCACAAAACCAGTTCTCTTTTTCAGGTCAGAGGGAAAGCATGTCAGCAGCAACACCAAACAACTCAGGGCCTGCTGCTTTATGATCAAGAACATCTTTATATGCTAGCTAGTACAGGAAGTAATTGGGAGAATCTGTAATACAGTAAGGGGGAAAATATTCCTAGAAGTTGACTGAAATAAGAAAGAAGACCCTACAAATACTGATATTTATTTTATATATAACTCTAATCCATCTGATAGAGCTGTTTTATTTTGTCCCTCTCTGTCTCACTGTTTTAGGATTCAGCCTTGCAAAGACAAAAGGTATCGTGAGCAACACGCACTGCACATGACATCCTGGCTCCCTGAAGTTGTCAGCAAAGAGTACAAAGAGCAAGTTTACACCCAAATTTAGAAAACTAACCTAGCTGCTTTCGTTAGGAACATGGGGAGCAATTCAGAGCATATGAGTCAGAAATCTTTCTCCATTTTGTACAATGGATGCTTAAGGCACCCATGTTCTTTTAGCAGCTTCCTCTGATCTGTGACTGTTGAAGCTGGAAGAAATGTCTCACTGCAGGGTATTTGATCCCAAAAGTTACCTAACACAGTTGACAGAGAGTAATTAATATTCACAAACATAGAGGAAATGATCTCGTGTTTTTCTCATTAAAAAAAAAAAAAAAGCATTATACATAAAATAATTAACGAAAAAAAATCAACAATAAATTACTCAAATGAGGTATGAAGTCTCCAAAAAAGCCACTCTGACAGTTCATGGGGGGAGAAAAAAAAAAACAAACATTGCAAATCATTTTTATAAACACATCTACATTTCTGTGACTAAAGCTTTTGTTATTTCTATGCCACCTGGGAGAATTTTTTCCTGCCTTTCAACGTAAGCTCAGCAATCGCTGTCCCTTATTTGTCCTTCATCCTCAATCTGTTGAAATTTTATGATTTTAAGCCATTTTAAGCCTGCACGCTGCCCACAACTGTTAGGTGTAATTTAAGCAGTTAAAGACTGTTTTCACTTCTTTTTGTGAAGCCTATGTAACAACTCTCATCCAGGGATCATTTCCTACTTTCACCATTTGAATTAGATAGGCTTGTAGACAACCTCCTTAGTCACCATGTCTGGGACAGACTGAGCTTGCTTCGTGCCTCCCACCTTCAAGTTGAAAATCACATAAAGAGGAATGGAGCGAGGAGAAAGCTTTTAACAAAGCCACTAGACTGTGTGTATGCAAATGCTTTCCCCAAGATTATGAGCCAAATCCTTACGGTGTGGCAAATCTCAGTTGTCCTCTGACGTAAGTATGTCACTTCACATGAGAAAGGTTAGCAGAATTCTGCTCTAAATTTGCAGTGCAGTGCAAATTTGTGAGATGACACTTGTGGAAAACTGGCCATGTCATTTAAAAATGCTGCTATTATCAATCCGATAATCTACATGATTTGATCTAGTCAAAATATCTATGGAAAGGGTGGGGGAAAAGGAACCTTTGATCAAGAATATATTAGTTATTTGCTCTTTCACAGTAGTTCACAGTCCTGTGCATAAAACAGCCCACTAATTGAGCTGAGCAGCGTACAAACAGAAATAAAGGAGCAGCCTATCCTAAAGAATTTACAAGCAAACTACAAAGTGGGAGAGCCAAGTATAGATCAGACAGACATATGAGTAAACACTGACTCAGTACTGAGAATGGAGGACTGGTTTTGAGCTTCCTTCAAAAGAAGGTCCTTAGAGATGTGGTAGAGAGCAGCAATAAAGAAAACCTGGATTCAAAAAGTTTTAAAATCTGTGTCTAATAAGAACAGAGCAAGCTTCAAGGAAAAAGGAGGAAGACAGGCTAGCAAGTGAAGAGCTTTTTCCATTTTATTCCTTCCCCAAAGGTGGAAAAGACTAATATATTAAAATGTTACAATAATGTGTGCAAGCTGTTCAGAGACAGTGTCAGTTGAGAGTGAAAGATGAGGAAGAAAGTAGGGGTGGGCACAAAACAGATATCAACAAAGACTGAAGGTCATGGAATCACAGAATTGCAGGGGTTGGAAGGGACCTCCAGAGATCATCAAATCCAACCCCCTGCCAAAGCAGCTCCCTAACCCAGGTTGCACAGGTAGGCATCCAGGTGGGTCTTGAACATCTTCAGAGAAGGAGACTCCACTACCTCTCTGTGCAGCTTGTGCCAGCGGTCCATCACTGCACTGTGAAGAAGTTCCCACACACATCTATGCAGAACTTCCTATGCTTCAGTTTGTGGCCATTTCCCCTCATCCTATCACCACACAGTGCAGTGAAGAGTCTGGCCTCATCCCTTTGCCTCCCGCTCCTTAGATATTTATAGATGTGGTGTCAGTAAGAAAAGAACAGTTTAAAAGGAGCTCAGCAAACAAAAACTGGTTCTGTGCCAAGATGAGAGGAACCTGGGAACAGGGAGAGAAATTAGGAAGAAACCTGTATTTCACTCTGTCAGGAGTTTCAGGGAGGACTGGAGAAAGGTCGAATGGAGGACGGATCCATGGATTGCAGCAGGAGGCAGCCAGTATCTTGAGGAAGGAAACAAAACTAGCAAAAATGTAAACAGGGTTGGGAATGTAAGATCAGGTTACAGTGTAGTTTATCAGGATGGTGAAGGAACTGAAGCAGGAGAGAGCAAGTGTTCACTGAACAATGGTTGATGGTGCTTGCTCATTGTATTTCCATCAGTAAGCTCTACATGATGAGAGTGGGAAGAATGAGGTGTCTGAAGACAATTGGCCCTGAGAGTTCCATGTGATCCTATTTATAAATACTTGGTGATTGTATGATCTTTCCATTTTGCTCATGCAGAATGTTTTTGTTCTTAAACACGTTCACACAAAGAGCTCCCATTTAGCTTTGTTAGAAACCGATATCAGAGGACAACCTTTAATAATTTAAACCTTCAAGATCTGAAATAGAGCATTGTCAGTATTTCTTTCCATTTTACTACCCCCAAATTCATCAGACTGGATTAGAACAATTGAGCTTGAAGAGCAATTGAAAGAAAAAAGTGGCTGAATATTTAAGTACCTTCTTTATCTAACAAAATTTTTCATACACAGATGATTCTGAGTTCTTTAAGGAAAACAAAATGGCTTTAAATCAAACAGAACTGAATTCCGAATTAGCACTGAACTTCAAACTAATGGAAAGAGTCACAGTACTGTGAGGTTTAAAATCCTTAAAAGTTACACAAATTATAATGAAACTAGACTATCTTATTACCTAAATTTAATGTTTGCGTAGCACCTGAGTCTTTCTAGTGCTTTGACAGAATTTGCTCACCACATCCTAATGTCGGCAAATTGTGTGAAACAATAACAACTTTGTCTTCTCTTGAAGTGGGACAGAATAACACATTCAATCCGTCAGCTACAGAAAAATATAATAAAATATTTAGCTAACCCTTTATGTTGATATTTCATAGCAATTGAATTTGTTCACCAACAGAGAATATTTATGAGCCAGATGCTCACTTACCTTTATGCATATCCAGTTTACATACACAGAAAGAAAAGGCTTAAAGACTTCTCCAATTAGGCCACTGGCAAACTAGCTTGGCATTTTACTTATTTATCTTTAATGCCCAGGAAAGTAAAATTATGCAATACAGCCACACTCCTATTCAGAAATATGGGAACTCTTTGTCTGCCCTTCATTTGAAGGTCAAAACAACAAGAAATCACCATGTAATAAAACGTTCCAGTCTTCCTCCAGCCCTGCTCAGCACAAAAGAGAAGGATCCCTTTGGGCTTTTACTGTTCAGTATCTGAGAATGCTACCTTTAAGTAATGATTTTCTCTGCTATCTAGTCCTCATTTAGCATTTCTATCCAGAATCATCATTCACTATGGATCCTACTGTCTCCTATGTCATACTAGCCCCACACAGCAGGGCAGAGGAAATATCCAGGCTAGCTGTGAACAAATGAGATCACAGAAACCATCTTGCCTTGACAGCACAGAGCTCAGTACAACCAACTTGGTTTGGGGGGAATCACCTCACAGGTGATGAAAGATGTAATGGTATCCCTCCACTTTCCCTTATTTTGAAGACACGATGTGAATTTGGCGAAGAACTTAACCTAATTGCTTGGTTATAATGAAAATGTATTATAAATGACTCTGATAAGAAATTTAAAAATAAAAACCCATATTCCTATACATTTTTAATAGCCCCCTTTATATTTCTTGTCTAACAGTCAAATGCAATGCACAGCTTTACCATACGATTTTTAGTTCTCTGACAGCTTAAACATAAACAGATACTAGCAAAAGCTAACATACAAAAGAATATAAAAGAAAAATTGCATCAATCATAACCTGCAAGTAAAAAGTAAATCACTGCGTCTAACTCCTCTTCAGTAATTGTTCAGAATCTTAAATTTACAGCATTTAATTTACATTTCAATACACAATCTTCAGTTACTGCATATTGAATTGAATACTTAATATTAAAAATGATGTAGTAGCCCAACTGTTCTGAAAAACCTAATGGCTACTATCACAACAGGAAACCATCCTGTTATTCACAAAGGGTAAGCTTCTTTAACACACACTGTGCTAAACCTAAAAATAACATCAACCCAGAAGAAATAATTTATTTTTAGCCTTTATACTCCAGACACCGAATAAAACGAATGCCTCCCAGCACCTGGCGATATTAGAAAGCAAGCAATTAAAAATTATCATCAAGTAATTGAAATTACAGAAGCAGACTTCCTTCAACATCCTCCACCCTGCCTGTTTCTTGAGAGTCCGTGCCATGGAGGTGTGCAGAAAGCCAGAGCCACGTCCACAACATGCTCAGCATCCCACATAGCAAGCCACAGCTCTGACCTTCTCTTTTGCAGTGCAGCGGTGAGGTTGGCAGAGCTAAATAATAGAGAAAACTCTGCCAAAGTTAACAGTCTTTTCCACAACCAAGAGAACACAGCCATGGGATTTGGCCACAGTGGATCATGCAAGAAGCCCCACTGAATCCAAGCCAGGACAGATGCTCTTAACTGGGACATCCCTATGACAAATGCTCCCCTGTAGGGCCACTTTCTCACCTTGGCAGGGAAGAAGCAGGTTCCCTCATCTTGTCACAGCAGTTGCATACACCTCAATCCTCTCTAAGCCCCACAGCATCACACTAACCCAGGCTGGCAACCCTGGGCACTGCTTGCAGGTGCTTCCTTCCAAGAAAGGAAGAAATAGAAAAAACAAACAGTTCCTTATCTACTGGCTTAAGTTCAGTCAGGGCAAGACAGCAGTGGAAGAGCAGAAGCTACAAAGCAGAAGTCATAGTAGTGTCTAGCAAAAGGTAAAAGTGCCCAGGGCCAAATCCTGTGGGCTCACAGCCCTGGGTGGCACTGGAACGCTGTATTACAGACTGTACAGTAAGGCTACAACACTACCAAAACATTGGGAAAGGAAAGCATTCCGAAAACCGCTTCCCAAATAGGCATTCTGAAAGGCTTAAATTGGTAAGATACAGAAACCACAGAGAGATGAAGCTGGAACAATTTCAACAGCAAAACTGAAGAGACGAGAAAACAGGTATGAAGTGAAAAGCTTTCTACACAAAAGAGGAAACAGAGGATAAACTTTTAAATGGTTCAACCTGTCATAAAATATCTGAAGCTCCCTGAGAATTTGTAACACATCACAAAAGATTTTGAGAAATCAAGTAAATAATTAAGAATCTAATCAAATTAGGTGTGTGTTAGCTTTCACATTTAAAAAGCATACCGCAGCCACTCTTCCTAACACCTTGCTAATTCAGAACTGGAAATGTCTCAGGAAATAATAATTCAGGAAGCCTTTGAGCACTTGGCAAGTCTATTAAACAAAATCAATGTACAGGATCATTTATTACCATCTTTACATTCTACACACAGCCATACAAAAATGACAGCTGCAAAGGGAACTTGGCCTAAAAGGCGACGCTCTTCACAAGCCCGCAGAGAAATGACATAATGCGTCACACGACAGTCATGCTGTCTCCTTCCTTTCACCAATGCATTTAATTAATTCACTTAGATAAAGTGCCAAGAGTTTTTTCTCCAGTATTACCTTACTTCACAAGGAGTAGTTACATATTTCTCTGTTCCACAGTAACTAAGGAGGCACAGGAATCCGGAGATTTGGGAATGCCTGCAGATTGCAGCCAGAGAGAAGGAGCTGCTGCAGAAAAAATGAGCTGGTCTACAAAGTGATACAGCCCTATGTTTTTCTTGTAGATAAAACTAATTGCAATATTGTTGGCACAGCTTAAGAGAAGCGCAAGCTCTCAATTTAAAAAAAAACAGTGAAAAAAGTTGCATCAATATAAGCAATGATTTTGTTATTAGCCTTTCTTCCAGACCATCCAAATATTTAAACAGCATTAGAAGCACCTGCTGTAAGAGCCACCATCTCTGAAATAATGCTCACCTGTAAACAAAAGCCAACAATAAATTCAAGCTACTTTATTAAACAAAACTGCAACAACAAAAAAATGCATAAACATTCACCAGAATGGGGGGAAAAAAAAACAAAAACTATTAGTATGAAGAACTAAATGGAAATTGAAGTTTGCAAGACATGCTTAAACCCACAGCTTGAGGGCATTTCACATCAGGAAACCTACGAGCAAATACACCTACCCATAAATTTCACGTTTGGCCGTGCCCATGCCAACAGTAGGAATCAAAAATCAGAAACAGAACAAACCAGAGGTGATTTGGCAGTGAAAATAAGGAACTAAGAAGGAACAAGGACTGAAGAAGGCTCCATATATAGCAGTTGGCAGGAAGGAAAGTAAGCACAAACATCAAAACAAATTACTTTTTCTGTGGCTGAAGAAACAATAATTGTAAGTTACCTAAAGGAAATCACACGTTGCCCATTTTGAACTATACTTTCAAATAAAGGTACAGCTGGAATTAATTGATTTTGCAACCTAATAAAGAAGTAAGCACCTGAAAATGAAGTGTTGCAGTGAAAAAAGATGCCTGGCAGCAAGGATAACCTAGAAACAGTGGGTGAAGTGCTTTGCCCACCCAGCACAGGTGCTGCTAGCTCAGGCGCCCACAGGATCAGATAACTGGAACCACTAAACACAAAGGCAGGTACAATCCTTCCCAGAACTTAGAGGTCACAAATAAGGACACAAGGGATGCTTGCTTGTTGATGAAAGACCTTGGTGTCACAAAGTATTTCCTGAAAAGCTGGGAGACAGTCTTGCCTTATTATATAACAGCATGCTGAAAACTCAAATGGGAAATCCAATGTCATCTAATTCAGTTTGAGGTAATTATATTCTGGGTACGGATATTTACCATACCTCCTGCTGAAGATGCATCAGGTGGCAACAAAGAATGTTTTCTTCGTGCTTCCAGAAATAGTTCCAACTAAAAACAACAGAAATCTGTGTTTCAGTGCTTGAGATGCTCATGTTAGGCAAGGGACGTTATCCCCTGGTGAGAGTAGTTGAAGGATTTGCACGTGGAGTTACCTTACATGCATAAGAGAAATATTCATACAGATAGGATGCAGGAGCACAGTGACATGCAACTCTGTGTAAGAGGGATTCAGCTTGGCAAAGGCTACCTCAGTTTTGCAATACGGGGAGGTAAGAAGGGCCCTCATCCAGCACAGGCCTAAAGGCTTCAGAGGGGTCTGCCCAACAGAAATACACTCCAGCACATCACCAGCCCTTCAGCAAAAAGGAGGGGAGTGATGGCTGATTAATGGCTCAGTTTTCGCTGAACTCAGCAAAACTAAATTTAACCTTACTTACAGCTAGATAGGCACTAACTCAGTCACTGAGCAAGCGTAAATGCTTGACCTTGAAATATCTACAGATGGTAACAAAGTGAACTAATTTCAACTAATGAATTGCTGAGGCAGCACAATGAAAAGAACAGAATATGCACACAGTGACGAAATTACAGTAAGGTTAAGACAATTATAAATCAAAGGAAAGAGAATGATGTCTCTACATTCTGTGGGACAGCTACCAGTGGAGCGTTGTGAAAGACCATCTGCAGGACAGGGACACCATGCCTAAGGTCAAAGTGACTGGTGGTCCTATGCCATGGTGACCTAGCTCATCTCTGTCTGCTGAGCCCGCCTGCAGCCCTTCTTTGTTCTCATCATCCCATACACTGCCACTTTTCTATGCACCTCTAAACATTTGAAACAGGCGGAATTAGATTATAAAAGACCCTTTGAAACAAGGCACATCAGATTCCTCTGGTAGCGTGTACACTGCACAGTTCTATTTAAAGAAGTTTAATCTAAAAATTTACTTGGTAACACACTTAGTGCTGTAACTTCTATGACTCCTTCAGGCAGTAATTAAGAGTGGCTTCTTAATTATTTAATGTATCCATAATAAGCCCGAAGATTTCTCTCTCATTTGAGCCAATGTAACTGATGGAAGTAAGCATTTCATGTTCAACAGAAAACACTGCTTAGGCAGTACGACCTCAGATCAGGGTACTCACTGTAACAGGGATTTACCAACACCTCACTTATCTCCAAGTGATGTCCTTAAGCCAAGAATCCTAAATGTTTCAAGTTTCTGAAAGACTACCTTTTTTTTTTTTGTCAGAAACAATCTTTTTGCATGAAACAAAGTTCCCTTCAATTATTATCTTTTAAGAAAATTAAAAAAAAATTGATATTCAGCATTTTCATAGAACACAAATTAGCCTTCCACAAGAAAGAAAACCACAAGCAATAATGCAGTGTTTCCATATTTTGCCTCATGATTCAAAATGAAAGTAATCCAGAACTGAATGGCATGTGGAAATTTTTATAAGATGTTCACTCAGCATCAGTCCTTCCACCTTTGAGGTGACAGCTGTCAGAAAAAGGAAGAAGCAGGTAACAGACACAGAACCTGCTGTAAGCAAATATAACTGTTAATCAGTCAATTTGCAGCTTCCAGCACCATCAGCAATTGAGTACAACCAGAAAGCACAGTTTGAGAGCACAGAAACTGATTAAAGAGGCAAAAATCACCCCAGCCCTTGGAAATAACTGCAGCTACCACCATTATTAGCATATCACAAAGAAACAATACAGACAAAGGACTTTAAATGGAAGGTTTGTTATCTGAAGCTATGAAAATCTTCAATAATGTTTAACAGCATGAGTTTTCCAGTAACACTGTCAGGCTCCAAGCCAATTGTCAGGAAAAACATGATCAGAACTGGTATACCTTACATTTTATAGAAACCTCATTAAGATTTTCTATTTACACTTGGAAGTCTTATTTCCGAGATCTTGCCATACCAGAAATTGCTACTGCTTGTAATGCTGAGCCTCCGAGGTTTTTAAGATTTTACGACGGTATCATTCAAGTACAGCGATCTGAAGTCATGAAATAGTGATAGCATTCAATAGTAACAAAAAACAAATGAAATCAAGAATTTATAATAGCCAAAAGGAAGAGAGTTCTGAGAAACATCTGTTTGTCCATGAAAGACGATGTAAAGCACATATGGGAGAAAAAAATAATAAACTTATTTCCATGTGATGGAATGATCTATGATTTTTTCTACTCTTCAAAACTTTCCTCACCTATCAGAATCACCAGTCCTCAAATCCAGCTTTCTGCAGTAGAGGGAGAAGGTGTGTAACCCAACTTCCATTCTGCTAAATTAAAGAGGATGAGCTGGAAAGCTTTGCTATTCACTGAAGTAGCTGGAATTGGTCTGATAAATCCAAGAGCGCCTTATTACAGGAAGAGTTCAAGAACAGAAGAACAGGTAAACATATGATGGCAGTATTTGAAATAGCAACAAAATGATAAAAAAGGGAACAAAGAAAATGCAAATCTATATCACATTTAACAATCAGACTGCCCCTAAGTCACTGCAACACCACAGCTGTGAGTTTGTGAAGATGGTAAATTTATCCCAAACACAACTCAGCAGTTGGGTTGTCCTAAAGCTTGTCCATGCAAGTAAGCACCAGCTGTGTCCTGCAACAGAGCTCTGGCCATCGTGGCTGACAGGGCTCATTCAGGGCTTTCAGGCCACCTGGTCACACCTGGCCTTCATACCACGTGGGGATGCCCCAACATTAGCACATTCCTTCAACTTCAAGATTAGTTGGTTTGTTTTTCTGTCTCTCTCGCAACCACAGATACACATAATGAAAACTCCTAAAAACCTCTTCATACACACCATGAAAAGCACTAGTTGTAGCAGCAATTCTTCTGAATTATATTGCTGCCACCACAGTAGAGTGTCTGCCATTAATGAGTGCCTGAATCACTCCTATTTCTCCTTATGGTAAAGAGCTGATACTATTGTACTGCCTAGATCTTATTTGGGGAAAAAAATAGTCCAATTAGAGATGGATCTGCAACAAGCTAGACTTTGACCCTTACTTTTGACTTTGCCTGTCTTTTGTTTGTTTGTGAGGCACTGTAATTGTTTACATTCAATATAAATTGAATCGGTGGCATGCCAAATCCAGACTCTGCAGACTCTATTGGTAACCTAGGGTTATAGGTTAAAAAACACTGACACCATGACAAATTGCTGTAATTTGAAGAATAATCTGAAATCCTGCTGGGACACAATTGAGTTTGTGAGCCTAGTTGTTAATGATAATAAAAGCTGACACAGTAAAAACGATAAAATTAAAGAGAACACCCAGTAATATAAGTACCTCCAGTGTATGACATTGATGATCCAGTTAAGAGGGCTGGTAAAAATCTCACTGGCAAGTAACTTAACGCTCCTTTTCCCATTTCAAAATGCTCTACTTATTTGTAGAAATACAACCACTAAGTTCTTACGTCTTTTCTTGTTTGCATGCTGTTTGTCATCATTTTAAAAGTACGCAGTTTACATAATGACTTCAGTAATGCAAGGTCATAATTTCCATTTCTGATTAGTTTGTATCTGTGTAGCAATGGACAAAAACCATATTTTTAATGTATTACACCCATGATAGCTTTCTCTGCGTCTTTGACATATCATAAACCAGCTGGCAACATAAAATATAAATTGGCTAGCTATAAGAACAGATGAATCATTAATTACTCTGTACCAAAATGAGAGAGAGACCAGTTTTACAGTATTAAACAGCATGTGTGGCTGCTACTTAAAAATTATATTTAAATTTTAAAAGATTTTGATAAACACTGTAAGATTTATATTCATGCTCCATACTGAACTGAATCTTTCACAAGCCTCGTGCTTCATACCACTATTCTCAGCTTTGCAAGAATAGGGAGTAATGTCTTCTCACAACTACAATTTAGAAGACAAGTAAACCATATGCTGCTAACATGCATTAAAAAAATAATAATAACCAACAAACCTACAATATAAATCCCCAAACTGAAGCCAACACGCTTCTGACATACTTCTGACAATACAATCAAACAGGATGGGGGTGGTTAGGAGTGGGGTTTGTACCACTGATAATTGACTGTACAATTAAAATACTATAACAAGAGGTACATTGGCAAAAGCTAAGAAACCACTTGGATTTGCTTTAGAAATGCAGGAAGACTCAGAAGTGCCCTATGGACTGGTAGCTGTGATAAAGTCTAAAACAGTAACACCACTGACGCTGGCTTTCTTCCAAACCTTCTTCAGCTTAATCCCCAAAATAACCACTCGACATTGAAGACTGGAAGGTTAAAAAATGCTATGTCTTTATTCGTAATTAGCAGCCAACTGCTACTGCTACCCTATTTTATCATACAGAAAATGAATGCAATTGATCTGCCTTTGAATGGCAAATTGCATTTGCAGTTCCTTCCAAGTTTTTCACGTCGATAAAAGCTCTGGATGGGGATCTAAAGTGGTTCATCACTCAGCCTGTTATCTTCATCCAGTGGGCTCAAAAGGCAATAACTGTTACACATAAATCCAGCATCCTTTGACACACTTCTATGCTGCACAATATGTCTAAAAATTTTTAGACCACTTATCAAAGACATCCTGAAATTTCTACGAGCTTATTCTCCTTAGGTAATTTCTTCTAAGATCTTGTCTTCTCTCTACTCTTCTCCACACCCAGCAGCTTCCTACTGACTCCTGCCAAAGCATGCACCCAGGCTGAGATGATCGATTCTCTTCTTGGGGAAGCAGGGTTTTTTCTGTTCAAACAGGGGCCTAAAGGTAATGGCTTCCAAATACCCACCTACAGAATAGAAAGGGGAAATACTATCCAAATAAAATCAGGTTTTCCTTCAGGGCACATGACAGCAGAAAATGAAAAAGCAGCATGAAGGTCTTCGCTAGTGCAAAGCATGCTGAAGCAATGCTCCCTAGAATTCTTCAGTTATTTCCTCAACCAAAGTATTGCCACTGATCTCTGGGCTGCTCGGTTGGCATCTCTGAAGTGCTGCAAGTTCATCATACTGAAGCTAAAGGTCTTCTAATCAAAAAGGCTGAAAGTTCCACATTTGAATTTTAAAGTAATGTTCCAAGAAGAATATTTCCAAATCTGGCAATACTGTCAGGAGACTTTCTACAGTTGTGTTGTGAATCACATTTAAACAAGTAATAAATAATAATGGAAATGTATTCTGCTCTAAACACTGTGGGATATGCAGAGTAGACGGATATTTGGTATGTTAAGAAAACGAGAATCACATTAATCAATTTTAATTTTCACTAAGAATGAAGTATTCTAATTATAAATATATTTTAAAATTGTGCCACAACAGAGCAATCATAATTACACAATGCTGATAAGTACTTCACTCTACTTTCCAATCTTTGCAGTACTCTATACGCAGGTTTTTACTAGTTTTCTATCAAGAAAAAGCAGCATTATACAAACAAATAGAGGCTCAACACTGATCCCAATCCCCATTTCCCAGGGACGCTCACAGACTTCACAAAAGACTCCCTCTTGAAGCAGGATTTTGTACGAACTTTTGCACAGATCAGATTATGCAAGGTTGGGGCCCTGTTTGCTTTGTTCCTGTACAAACGAGCATCTGCTTTGGCACACGTGGCACTGAGCCCACATTTCTAAAATTCAAGCGTTCTTCTGGGCACATCCCCAGCCTCTTGAAGAGAAACAAAGATCTTCGGAAGAATGCCAGAGCTTCTTTCTTTAACATTATCATAGGCTCTTACATAAGATGTAAAATTTATAAACTTATTCCCCCCAAAAAACAGAAAGCACTACTAACTCTGAAACAAAGCTATGCACAGATCAACTGTACAACATGTTAAAGGAGAATATCCCACTCATAAACCAAAGAAACTTTCAGATATTTTAAGCACCACACCACAATGTATGATGAAAGAGAGAAATCCAAACAAATTTCACCATATTTCCACAGAAACTAATGACATGTCCAAAAAGGAAGCTACAATTATACAACATGAATACACAAGGGTTCATGAATATTTTTGTATACTTGGCATTATGACATTAAGGCATCAAAGGAAGCAACTGATTTTTACTACATGAACAGATTCTCTCTCATCTAGCCTTTCTGACTTTCAACGCTTGTTCAGGCATTAGTGATTGGAGAAAGATATGTATTGAAAATATATTAATGTAAGCAGAAAATATAAAAGATATTACACAATGAAAGAATAACCTTGATTTGTAAAGCTCTGTGAAACAGTTGCACAAGAAACACTTGAATACATCTGATATTTACCAAAAAAGATATAGAATAAATGAGCAATAGAAGCACTACTATTTCTTATCAATTAGGAATTTCAGCGTCACTGAAAAGTGTAAAACACACGATTTTACATTCTCTAACCAGCTCAATGGCACTTTTGAATCTGGATTTATAGTTCTCACTAGGAACTTAAAGTACAATCACAGAATCACAGAATTGCGGGGGTTGGAAGGGACCTCGAGAGATATCAAGTCCAACCCCCTGCCAAAGCAGCTCCCTAGCCCAGGTTGCACAGGTAGGCATCCAGGTGGGTCTTGAATGTCTTCAGAGAAGGAGACTCCACCACCTCTCTGTGCAGCCTGTGCCAGTGCTCCATCACCTGCACTGTGAAGAAGTTCCCATGCACATTTGTGCGGAACTTCCCATACATCAGTTTGTGGCCATTTCCCCTCATCCTATCACCACACAGTGCAGAGAAGAGTCCAGCCTCGCCCCTTTGCCCCTCTCTCCTCAGATAATAAAAAGAAATAATTAAAAAGAAAAAGCCAAAGTATGGCACTGCTTTTTTGTGACATGCCAACACTAAAATATTAAACAGCAAAACAGAAGAACTCAAAAGTTACTTACGATTCTTAATGCAAGTTTTAGAAAGTGGCAGTCTCTGGGTCTCAGAGAATTGTATAGGGTGGGAGGAACCTCTGGTGATGAAGTCCAACCCCACCTGCTATTGCACATTCCCAACAGTAGGTTGCATAGGAACCTGTCCAGGTGGGCGTAGAATATTCTCCAGAGAAAGAGACTCCACAACCTCTGTGGGCAGCCTGATCCAGTGCTCTGTCACTTTCACAGTAAAACAGCTCTTCCTCATGTTTGTATGGAACTTCCCCTATCCCAGCTTTTTCCTCTTGCCTCTTGTTCAGTCACTGGGTAACAATGAAAAGAGCCTGACCCCATCCACTTGACTTCCATTCTTTAGGTATTTCTAACTGTGATGAAATATTTACAAACAGTAGTGACCTTACATTTCAGAGTCAGAGAACTTGAAGCCTAGGAGCCAGGCTCTGCTTTTATTAATCCAAGGAATGTCTCGTACTCAAAATCAGATGTACTTTTGGAAAGTTGTGGAGAAACCATTTGAGTAGCGCCATTGATATTAAAAATTATCTGGAACTTATCCGCATATAAAAGCTAGGTATATAAAGCTGCACCTTGTAGGTAAATGCACATTACCTAATACTGTAGCAAAAAATCTGAGATATTCAGTATACACATAGATTTGGTAGAAGGCTTTTTTCTGGCTCATTAACTAAACAACAGCTAGTAAAATGACTGGAAAATGCAGCTGGGACACATAATGCTTTCATGACTTTAAAAATAGATTTTTACAGTTAGTGAAGAGAAAATGTGGCTGTAGGTGAATTTCTCAATTTCATATCAAATTAGTGAGGCTTTCATCTCTCACTTTTAAAAATATGCTGAACTTCAAGTAAACTTTACTAAGGATTTCAGGACATGACCCATTTTGATGATGCACATGGCTTTTTACTGAAGATGTATTTTATCTAAAGCAATACAAATAGGTCAGTGCTACTGTTCTAGTTCTTTTTGTTATAACTAAAATCAGTACAGACTAAAATTAATCCACATGGCAGATAAAGAAAATGGAAGTTATTACCATAGCAATACTCAAGAGATACAATCAGGTCACACAACATGGGAAAAAAAGCACAAGTGTCACTTCAAAAATCAATAGGCACTATCATAGAATCACAAAATATCCCAAGTTGGAATCCCATCAGAATCATTGAGTCCAGCTCCCAGCTCCACACATGACCACCCAAAATCCAAACCCTATCTCTGAGAGCAGTATGCAAACACTCCTTGAACTCCAGCAGCTCAGGGCTGTGCCCACTGTCCTGGGCAGACTGTTCCATGCCCGGAGCTCAGTGCTGCCCCTTTGCTCCTTGTGAGGAGCTGTAGCTGCCATGAGACCTTCCCTCAGCCTCCTCTGCTCTCAGCTGACGAGCCTCAGCTGCTACTCATATGTTTTTCTCTCCAGACCCTTCACCATCTCCTTTATGATGTTCTTTTAATAGTTTTATGTCCTCGTTTCGTACTGTGTTATCACCACACTATGATAGGATTAGTCTTGCTACTGCAAACAATTGTGCATTAAGCAAATACCCACCATTTAAGGAAAGGAAAAGATGTTTACCAGGTGTTTAAAAAATGTAAAGTCTGTTGCATACACTCCACTGTATTACTACAGCATAAGGCAATATAGCAGCCTCATATTGACCCTACCAACAATCTGATCATTTTAAGCAGAAAATTAATGTTATATTCATACAAGTCCATTAATAGAAACGTAAGGAGCTGACAGGATCAATTTAAGCCTGGAAGTCAGAGCTGTTCATGTTGAAGCACAAAAACACAACTCACGTGCCATTTTCTTGTAGAATTACAATATTAAGTCATATAAATGATGTAGCATAATTTAAGGCACAGACTTCTGCAGTGGTTTTCAACTTCCTTGTAACAATAACTGATGGTGAAATAAAAAGAAAAAATACTATGGAACAGATTACTGGTTGCAACTAGAATCCAAAATTAACTTCTCTGTTATTGGTATCATGTGGAAAGGTAGCACGTGCATGGTGATGCCAGCAGTATGCCCTTTCTGTTCCAGATGGAAACAGTTTGTAGAATCCCTGTGGCTTCCTGTGTTGGTCCCCTCCCACTTCCTCCCTACCTTACTCAGTTCTAATTGCCAATATACCGAACGTATAGATTAAAATCATAAAAACTCATTAACTCTGGTGTCACTAAAAAGAAAGAAAAAGAAAAAAAATGAAAAGATCTACACAACTATTTGCTCATAAGAAAACTGCTTAAAACAGCTCTTTAATACTTTTCTTGTCCTGTATGCTACACTCTCATTTCCCAGTCATCTTCTATTTGTCTCTTTCAGAAGATCATCCCTAAGGGACAAGGATAAAGTATTTGTATGCTTTGCAGCAACATTTCTGCACCATCATTCTCTTATATAATACTGCTGCGTTGTGACAAAGTTTCCAACTCTGTTAAATACAATGTCAACAAGATGCACATGCAGAGTTTACTCTTCCTTTGCAGCAGCAGCCTCTTGTATTCTCTTGGCCAAAATGAGACTGAATACGGTTGAGCATTCAGGAAGTCCACCACTTGAAAAAGCAGTTATTATAATTAAGTATGAATGTGAAATCAGCTGTACATAGTCAAAAACCCACACATCTAAGTATGAGGAATAGCCTTGAGGGACAGAGTAGATACAGCATACAGAGCATTTAATTGTTTTTAAGCAATTAACATTCTTCCTTGTGCCAGGAAAGTTCACAAAAAGTCAATTTTTTTATTATTTTTATTTTTTTAGGTGTATTGGAGCACTTGCATTTGTACAGAGTTGCTCATGAAAGTCTTCCTATGTTCCTTAGTTTTAGAACCAAAGCAGAAACCCAGCTCCTTTTTATGTACTAGTTCTGTTTCTTACAGCTCCAGCTGAATTCTTTGCTCTGAGACAGATGCTCAAGGCAAGACTATACTCCTTCCTATACATTACTTCCTTTCACAGGAACAAGGTCAGAGCATACCCATACACTCTTAATACTCTAATTAAAAATAAACAGAAGACCACTGTGATATATTCCAAATTAATGAAATTATGCGAGCAAAAAAAATAAAGAAATAAATCAGTGTGCTCCAGCAGAAAGAGCAGCAGAAAATTATGTTTTCCCTAACTCTAATCTTCTGATGCATCTTTCAAACTCAGAACATGTTTTATGACACATAAAATAATGACTAAAAAGTAGAAAACAAGGTAATACCTGTAGCTGACAAATACTGAAAAGGCAAGCAGACTGAGTAGGCATGTAAACTGTGTACAGACCTCTCACAGTCGGAAGATCTGTCGTGCATTAATTCATATCAACAGAGGGATACTATGGCTCAGTGACTCTAATTGATAAAATTTAAGGGAGTCAAATTGAAGGCACATCCATGCAGCTCTAACTTCCCACTTATATTTTTGTGTATTTCTCACATCTATGTTATACAAAATTTTTTCGTTATTATATTAGTTTGCATTCCAGTGCAGGGTTCTAGTGTTAACTTTTATGCTCACAATTTTCTTCTGTTGCACCATCATGTGGTGACTGGAACTGATTATCAAACATCATGCTTGTTAAAGCTTGTCATTGATCCCATTCTCAAATTCCTATCAGGCAACATAAGACCTGCTATTGAAAATCATGATTATTAGAGCTACTAAAGCAAATGAGATGACATAAATCATATGATCAAAGATTATCCTGAATTGGAAGAAACTCAAGATGTCCTATTCTCGACTCCACAGAGGACCACCCAAAGATCAGTCTGTATGAGTGAAAGGGTTGCTCAGACACTTCTTGAACTCCAGCAGCTCAGTGCCATGACCACAGACCTGGGAAGCCTGTTCCAGTGTCCAACAACCCTCTGGTGCAGATCCTTTCCTGATATCCTGCCTGCCCCTGCCCTGACACAGCTCCATGCCATTCCCTCGGGCTCTACCACTGTCACAGAGAGCAGAGCTCAGTGCTGTCCCTCTGCTCCCTGTGAGGAACTGTAGCTGCCATGAGGCCTCTGCTCAGCTCCTCTGTTCTGGGCTGAGCAAACTGCACAGTCTTAGCCACTCATACTTCTTCCCCTCTAGACTTCACCATCTTCATAGCCTGCCTTTGGACACTCTAAAACAGTTTTACATCCTTTTTGTACTATGGCTCCCAAAACCAGACACAGTACTCCAGGTGAGGCAGCACCAGAGCAACACAGAGCAGGACAATCACTTCCCTCAGCCAGCTGGCAATGCCATGCTTGACGCACCCTGGGCACATTATTGCCTCATGATCAACTTGCTGCCAACCAAGACCCCCAGATGCCTTTCAGCAGGGCTGCTCTCCAGCGTCTAATCCTTCAGATTGTATGTATAGCCAGAGTTGCCCCTTCCCAGGTGCAGAATACAATTCTTCAAAACCACTTTGGAGCTCACTCAGTCATTTCATAGCAGAAATACACTTTAATTTACTAAAGAGAGGATTGTCCACAAAGGTTTTAAGATTGCCATTCTCACGTCTTCTGATTCTCAAGGCTACACTAGGTAAGACATTTTCCAGAAGTGATTTTTCCCACTGTAACCCACAGGTTGAGGTAGCAGAATGGCAACAGATAGTTGTGATGTTTGCAAGAAGCCTTAATTGAACGGTGTTATTGGGGTGAACTCCTACTCAGTACAGAAAGATCGTGGTCAAAATGGCAGTGAACAAACCAGAAAGATATAGGCCACTGTTATTTAACAAGATGAAAAACCCCTCTGCTAATACAGAAGTGGAACAAAATCAATAGCAATACAGGAAGTCCCCAGAGCTCTGTTTTGCTTTGCAGCTTCTGTGAGATGAGAGACTACTACCTTTGCCTTCAGTTCTTTTTTATGACAACTGCAAAACTGACAGCATTACACTGCAGTTGTTTTATACATACACACAGATAGAACGCTTAAAAATGTTTTGATTTCAACCATGCATCAAAGGCAGAGCTCATTAATACACGCTTCCCTGAAACATTTCCTTTTTCTATACTAGAAACTGTGCAGGCATTATCAACAGTGCAATTTTTTAAACTGTTACAGTATTGGACTCTTAAATAGGAAGAGCTATGGGGAGTTGAAGGAGAAAGGAGAAGGGCAAGAAAAAAACAGACTCACTGATAAGAAAGTAGACAGTGATGTAAAGGACCTGAATCACAAACTGTAAAAATTATCATAAAAGCTCACATAAACAAAAATTAATATGCATTTGACTCAAAGCAAATGCTGCATCTTGGTTCCATGAGTATACAAATTGAAATATGGAATCACTTCAGATTCCTGGAGTCAAATTAAAAAAGAAAAAAAAGAAAGAGAGAGAAGGGAGGAAGGGAATAGAACCACTTCATATTAAAAAAAAAAATTTTTGTGGAAAACACCCTCTCCTAATGTTCCCCATCCATGTACACTGCAAGGCACAAGAACATACCAAATATGCTTGACTACCGTCTCACTTTGTTGGCATGTGCTAGTAAAAAGAATATACAGTAAGAAATTGTTTTGGTTCTCTACAGCTTTGACTCACCATCCGACAGCAATGTTTCAGTGCACAGACTGCATGAGGGGAGTTTATTTCAATCAGGATTCTCTGCTCTTCTGGTTCAAGCCTGTCTTTCCCAACCTCACCGTTCACCTCCTCTCCCACTAGCACTACTCATTATGTCTGATAGCATAATTTGCTATGCTAATGCCTACTGTAAAAGCAGTAAACATGGCTTTTTTCCAAAATAGCAAGAAGGAAGATTATAAAGTCATAATTCCTGATCTTCTCATAAAATAGCTGTCCAGGCGTTCTGTTCTCCATCTGCTCTGTGGTTATCAATCTGTGATACTCCACCATGCAGCAAGGACTCAAGCTGTGAGGGAGATACGATTCCTACCTGTGCAGTTTTATAAGGCTGGAACACTGCTGCACATGTTCAAATGCAGACAAATACATTTAAGTAAAGAAATGAATTAGTAAGCAATTTCATCTAAAATGATCTCATAATATTTAAATTGGACTTTCAGAATACTACTTCATTTTTCTGATCAAATCTCAACACTGTAAGTGAAGCTAAATGTTCTCATATTGGCTTTCCCTGTTAAACGCTGTTCCCAGCTTTCAACCACAGCAAATACCAACTTTTTTGTATAAAAAAGAATTTTGTGACTCAATACATTTGACAGCGGCTTGGTTAAATTCTTCATGCTTCTGTTGCAACCAGCACAGTAAATACATAACTGCCGTGGGTTCCATTACACAGGCTGAAGCCTCACAGTCTGTGCTTTTGTTCTGTAATCGCTCAGACAGGAGAACGAGAGGACAGACTCCATTATAAATATTAGAAAAAAAACTTCAATTTATGCTTTTAAGGCTAAATAGGCCATAAAAAATAAATACCCCCTTTAGTCCCCATTTCCTCTCCAGAAACCTCTAATTAATTTTCCATAATAAAAGGAAGGTTAAAGATAGGGTAATTGGCAAAAACTTTGCTGCTGAGAAACATTGGTCTATTATGCCCCCAGAAAACACACCTTGCATGACCCTCCTTTCAAGAAAGAAAGACGTATTAACAACTCCCTGATTCATTTTAATTGATGATCACCATGCAGTACTGCCCTGTCCATCTTGCTTTGGTGTCTGTAACCTTCTGAAGACACCGGGCTCTCTCATTCACAATACAGTCATCATTCCTCCGAGCTCTGGAGTCAGTGCTTGCAGACACTGCAGCTCATTCACTGAGACATTCACAGCAATATGAATTTCTTCTTTCTTCCCAGAGATAGAAAAATAAACTCTCTAATTAACAGTTTTAAAAATAAATTAGAAAATTCTGAGCAAATGCTTTCGGAAACTAGCTAGACTTGACATTTCTAATATCTGTTATCTGCATACAAGTGCAGAAGGCATTCAGTTGTGGGTTCCCAAAAAAAGCTGTGAGACAGTGGGAATTATGGCACTTTCATATCCTTTTAGTGCTCTTTTTACTTAGCATAGTTATTTTTTCTGATTCGGTGCAGACCAATGGAAGAAGGATACAGCCTGATGAGTTTCAGCAATTCCGGGATTCATAAGCAAGGCCCAAGGTGACTCATCCTGACCTCCTGAACACCACACAATTTCTAACGAAGTAAACAAGACAGAGCAGGGCAGAAGGCTAATGTGTCCAATCAGCTGCCAGCACCTTTACATTGCTCTGGGTAGATACATCTTTCACATTCATATCTGCAGGCATGTGAGTTTTTCATCAGTCACTTAATTGAAGGGACAAACCATCCATCATCCACCTAGCAATTATGAAATTTTTTTTTTTCCCCTTTGGAGGGGTTATTGAGTATGTTATAGATTAACTATGTTTTTGCATTGCACTTACATGGCCAGGTTTTGGTATTGGAGAGCTGCCCCATGTCAGATCACAGCTAGGTCCAAAGGAACCTGCCACTGCTGGAGCTGAGCCATGAGTGGGTCTGGATGTGCTTCTATGAGAGCAGAATGAAGAAAGGGGGAAATGCTGGGCAGCAGCAGGTGGGAGAGAGGAGCAAGAAACATGGGAGAAGTAGCCCTGTAGGCACCACAGTCAGGGCAGAAGGAGGCCAGGAGGAGCTCCTGGTGCCAAGGAACAGCTTCCTGCAGCCTGCAGTGGTTCTGAATGTCTTCAACAGGCTTCTAGGGCACTGCTGAGGAGAGTGAAAGAAAGGAGTGTTCAAACACCTATAATCTGTACAGTTCCACGGTGACTTGAAGCTCTTGTATTTTCCTAGTGCCAAGAGGATAACTATGATAAACCGGAGCCCTTTACACTACCACCACACAGAAGAAGCACTGTAAATCTGTCATTAATTTCTCTTAAACTCATTAGAATGAAATTTCAGTCCAGTCACTTATGCCAAGGAGAATGTAAAATATAAATAGGGCTTTCCACTCTGACAAATAAATATGCAGTCCACACACAACAACCTGTCAGCTCCAACCTGTCAGCAGCCCCATAAGAAAAGTAGTAATTTCACAGGAAACGTAGCCAGATGATAATCATAACTGGAAAACTGACAGCAAAAGGTTGAGATCATTTCCATAGCACAAATTCAGAAAACGAAATCGGATAGAAGATGTATACAGATAACAAATTGGTCTCCATTATGCAGAAGATCAGATTAAAGCACGTTCTACTCAGAGTACACTGCTCTGCAGAGACAAACTAGTTTAGATATCACAGGTAGTACAGCTCAGCCTGCTGGTTTATATAAATAAAGCAAGGTTTGCTTTTATAGGGAAATTGTAAATGGGAGATGGGAACGTGAAGTGGCTACAAAAGAGACTGCAAAAGCACTGCACTCAGTAGCTTGGGGGCAAAAAGGGGGAGGTCAGTGCTCACTTGATGTCAGAGCTAGGGAGGGACATTCTGGGCAACTCATAGGGAACTATGGGCGTGCCAGCTGCAAAAGGAAATCTAAAGAATCTCCGGGTGACAGGCAGACCCAGAGACAAGAGAAGAACTGGTAGTCTTTTTTGCCTTGATCTTTACAGGAAAAGCTTCTGCAAATACACAGCATGCTTGGAGTAGGAGGCTAGTGTAGCTAACGCTGAAGTCCCTTCACACCAGTGCTTCCGTGATTAAACAAGCATGCTAAATAATCAAAGTACTGCACAACTGAAGTACGGCATAGGATTTCTCTTGTAAACACTGTTTTCCTTTCACTGACTCCCTGCACCCAAAACTAGATATATCCTTAACAGAAATATACTTGCGGGATGTGACACAGTTGCTCCAATTACAGCTGCGTCTGTACGAGCAAGCCAGTTTGAAACAGAGCTCTGGGTTTCTTACTCTCTGCAAATTACAATCAGAGATGCACCAACTGTCTCATCAATCAAGGCAAGTCTGAAGAAATATGTTGACAGTGGGCTTTAACTGCTCATCAGCACAGATAATTTTATCCTGCTGAACTGCTTCTCACCCTGTAGCACTGCTATAAAGGACAAGCATGCAAGCAAGCTAGAGCTCCAGTCAGAAAGAATGGGGGAAGCAGGAGGAAAGCATTACTCCTCTCACCTACAGAGGTATGGTTCTACCCTTATGAACAGGGCATCTGCAGTACCTCCCTACAGCCCCTTCCTGGAGCCTCTGCTATGCCAGGCCACATCTGCTCTCTTACACACTCCCTTGGGAGTGCAGAGTTGCAGGAGAAAGGGAGTTTGAGTCTAACACTTATGCAGTTGTCTGTAACTGGAGAACATAAAAGGAATTCTTTATGCAAAGAAGGACAAGCGAAAGCATTTTAAAGAGGAAAGCTGTTTTTACTGTGTTTAGAGGGAATGGTTTTGCTTTTTTCCCCACTGAGAACTCATAAAACATAACTAAGGAAAACACAGAACCCAAGATTGCCTAAAATGATCTTCTTACAGTTGCCACAGTCTAATTGTTTTTCTGGGTGGGGTTTTTTTTTTTTTTTTTTGGAACTCAGCAATTTAGTTTTGAAATATCACATTTATAAGAACTTACCTACAAAATCACTTGTCAGTTCTCGCCAAGCACGAGCCATAAAGCAGGCCCATCCCTGCCCAGAACAGTCTTAGCAGTTGTTTCACGCCATCTCCAGCAGAGCAGCAAGCAGCACAGCTGATAGCACTATTCCTTTGGCTTGACAGTTTCTTGCTAAAATTAACGTTTCCAATTTAGTTACTTACTCTTCCCACAGTCCAATTATGAAGGACTTTCTTCTTGAGAACAGTATTAACTTATAAATATTAATAAAATCATAGCTTGTCTATTGAGCATGGTACTGACCTGGTATTCTCCTGATTATCATTTAGATCCGTACAAAGAAAATTAAATCTCTCAATTAAAAAGACAAAATCCTACAAGAAAAATTCCTATAGCTATTTTACAAATTAGAGAACATAAGATTAAAAAAATCCGTGATATTGAGTTACATATATTTTTTTTTCTTTTTTAACCTTCAAGGAAAGACATATATATGCAAGGGCTGAGAAGAACCATTCTCGCTACAAAACCCAAAACTTAGAAATTATTTTAATTAGCGATATTTATTTTAGTGATTTTTCTAAATCACTAGAAGGGATATATATTTTTGACACTGTAATAGACATTTGCTTCATTGTTACTTTCTGAAAGAAACATTTATATTTTAGAAGTCCCACTGGATACAATGAATAAAAACAAATAAACAAATACATAGCTTTTGTGAGGCCATCTAAATAAACACAGAAAGTAGTGAAGACATCTTCCAAACATTCAGACTAACTTAGTGACTCAAAGGTGAAATTTCTCCTTCTATCAACAGTATGTAAGCCCCAAAGCAGTTGTCAATAACAGCCCCATGGAAACCTACATAAAAATCCTGTTAAAGAAAGACCTTTTTCCCCTAGGAGACAAATAAAAGGCAATCAGCCCTCTAGCCAGTGCTGTCTATAGAGTCTTCTCTGCAGAAGCTCATGCTGTGGGCCCTCTGTGAGCCTCAGCTTCCACCACGCAGATGGATCCCTATGGCACTGCCAGTTCCTCTGGACTTTGCAGCACTGTAAACTGCCATGGCATTTTCTGGAATAATGAGAACCATATCCTAAAGATCACAGCAAAATAACAGACTAATATGCAAAAAATGCATAGCTAGTGGTGGTGACTGTGTTGAAAGTGGTTTTCAGCTGAGAATTTGCTCTACCAAATCGTGTTATTGGGTTCTTTTTGTCTGCTGTTGTTTTCATCGAAACAAACAGGAGGCATTACTTTTGGAGCAACTTATACATATATAGCCCAAGACAATTCCTCTTCATTCAATGCAGCCCAGGCAAGCAATGCTATACACGTACTGATGCTTAAAAACTGTAAGATTCTTAGTGCCTTTAACAGCATTTTTTCTGACCTAACTAGAAAACACTCAGCTCTCCCAGCACTGCATGTATGTGTCCTTAAAGCAGATCCAAAAGGGCCAGGACACAAAGGGTCTTTGTTGCAAGCACAAACAGGAACAAGAAGGCAGAGGGAAGATAGGTGCCCTCAAGAAGAGCCCTCAGCACTTCACAAATCACAGCGTTACAACACAACATTCAGCAGCAAAGTCCTTGGGGCTGTCACCCCACAGTCCAACATGAAAATGTCCTCAGTGGTATCCAGAGGACAACGTCAACCCTCTGAACTCATCACAGTGCCTCCCTTCGCCAACAGTGATACACAGTTCTTACTTAATTGGGCATAAAGCGTGCTTATTTAGAGTATCACTCGTCAACACACTGCTCATACTACCTGTTACTAGAAGCCACCAGAAATGTTATGGCCTTCTCTCTCCTTCTCAGCTCTACATTCTCATTCTTTCAGAAGCAATCAGGATAATATTTCATTTTGATTAGATAAAGAGTTCCTACAGACTGAAGAATTACTGATTATATTTAAATGATGTATACAGTTGAACAGAGGAGCACCAAATAACCTAATTAGAAAGAATATTTGAATTTATTTCAGTAGCATGTTAGCAAGTAAATCTAATTTTATCTAGAGCTCCCAGCCTTTGAGACTTAACTGAATCGTAGCCTTAATGCCACCAGCTGCCAAATTAAAGCCTCCGTAGTGTCACAACCGGCCAGGCCACAGCACTGCGTCTTTGGGATATTGAATTGTCCCTTTCCTTTGACTTAAGTGCCAAAAAATATAGAGAGATATTTTTAAAGTTTGCAGTAATTGTCTCAAAGGCTGTTCTTTATTGTTCAAGCACTGCATCTCTACTACAAAGAGTTACAAATAGCTCCTCTGCATGTTTAGAAGTACTACCAAAAATGCTGTATCTCTGAGGAAGACAGAGCCAGAAGGTGAGATTATTCCACTTGAAAAAAAGTGATAACAAACAAAATTAATAACAATATTTTCCTACATGAATCATCTGAATAAAACAGTAATTAGTTAGCATATGTGACGCATAGATTATCTCATATTTGTTCACAACTGCCTCTTGAGAGGAATGGATTTGCAGGGTCACCATCTAAATCATGAAACAAGAAATGCATGGGCAAAATGCCAGAATTTTTGTTCATTGTGTGAAAAATGTGACCAACACAACTATTTTCTAATGCAAAATAAGCACAGTACCTCTCTAAATGATTCTCCAGTAAAAGTGGTGGATAAACTTAGACTTTCTCTGGTTCCTATGAAGTCAATGATCAACCACTGACAGACTCAACTCGGGACAAAGATCTTCAGAATTCAATGGTTCTGGACTGGAGTCCTGCACGTGAGCCACAGTTCAGTAGTTATTTTAAGGGAGAATTAACAGCTTCAACTTGACAACAGAAATAGGCACTGCAGAAACATCTTTGAAGACATAAACCTTCCCCAAAGGAATCACTGTACAAGTTAATTTTAAAGTAATCTAAAAGCTAATTTTGGATATAAAATTAGAGTTTCAAGAAGATGCAAAGAAGGCAATGTATTGTATCAATACACTTACCACAGGTCTAAATTTTGCAACTATATTTAAATAGACATCATTTGAATACTTAGCTAAATGGAAAGCACTCAAATTATGAGCTACAGCTGTAAAAATAACAGCTGTTCCACTTATTCTTCCTTGAGGATCTGGTTGGATTAACATACACGTAACACTTATGATTTATTCATTGGTTTCTGAGTAGAAACAAAAAGTAGCTAGACTCAACTATAAAAACAGGTTGATATAGTTTCTCCTTTTAACATACTCGATAAACAGCAATGTGAACTTTCTCAACTTGCATAGAGCTTTTTTCTCCATTTTAGAAAAGCTAACTTCTGCACATGATTCTGTTTTCATCACACCAGTGATACAGTCAGCATCATTTCAAGAACGCCTTCATTCTCAGCTCCAGAATTCAAATATGGAACTGTTAGATCTAAATGCAAACTAAAGAAGCTGCACCATCATCTGACAGAAAGAGATGAGCTTCACACATTAGTTTAAAATGTTAATTTAAAAAAAAGAAAAATAAAATCATTTAGGGCTCTGATGATGAACACCTAAAGCTGCAGTTACTACATGGAACTTCAAGTGCAGTTCTTCCTTATGACACAGAAACAGAGCGTAGCCACCACTAGTTATGCTCTCTACCAGTTGGGATATCAGCAGAAGAAAGGCTTTAAGAATGGATTTTAAAATAGTGTGGTATCCTTAACTGATAAAGAAGGACAGAACTGGATTTCTCCTTCGTATGATGCGAACTACTCATTCAAATAGAGGGCCACTGAATGTGAGCAATGGCTGTTGAATCAGCCTCAGTATGCATCCAGGATGTTCAATTACACTGAACAGATGCAGATCTCATAAAAAAGGATAAAATCAAAGAGAAACACGATAAAGCATCTTAGTACACTAAAAATGGTATGTATACACCTTGGTATTTAAAAGTAAATGAGCCAGATCTTTCCAGTTTTCACCTAAGTAAATTCCCAGTGAATCCAACAACAGTTTACTCATTAAGGTGCTTTGTTCTATCACTTAAAATTGAGAGGACTCCTATTCCCCATAGGCCTCTCCATAAAACTCACAAATTATTCATAATGTTCCACCACTTCGTAGAAGTTTATGGTTTGTGTTATGAAACAGGTCAGACTGCAGTGTTAAAATCACCTCCCTTTTCTTATCTTCAGTGTCTATCTGAAAGCTGGGTAGCATCACATCAAAGCAACAACAGACATCCTTCTCCAACAGAAGCTCCAATAATGAAAACATCATAAAAAGCATAATATTTCAATTATCAATTTAATTTTGTATTGAGCTTCCTAACATTGGACCTCAGACAGACCAAATGCATATCAACTGTCATTAAGATAGATAAGCAATAGCCTCTGATTTATCACAGGACACTTATTGCACATACCCTAAAAGGCACTCTTTACAGAGAAGAACCAGAGGGTAGCCGGTATTTCCTAACTGTCGAATTTCTCTAGCATAGAATAGAAACAGTCAACTGTGTATCAGTTTGTTTTGGCTTGTGTTCTTTTCCATCATCTGCCTGACCTCTAAGTACACTGTCAGACATTTCAGTACCAAGGCAAGGCACAGTGAACATACCAAATAAGCAGGCCTAGATGTCTCTTCAGGTTAGACACAGCTGGAGTTCTCCCTAAAGAAGAAAAGAGTTCATATTCTTCCTCCAATCAGTATAAATGGTAAACACTTCATTTTATTCAGTATCAAAACAGAAAAAAGTAAATTAAGGGCGTACACTACTAGTTATAGATTAAAGATGTGAGATAAGGGTTGTATTATTTCTTTTAAACATGAGTTTTAAAATCTATCAAGGCTTGTCCCTTATATTTAAAAGCCTGTGACAGCAAATGAGCAGACAATTGCCCTTGAAATCCAGTGTACTCAGAAATGTTTGGAGACTTAAGCCCTGAGTCTTTGCATATAATCTACTATGTGTATTTACACAGTATCATGCTGAGAGGGAAGTTTTAAATAATGTCCCAGCAGTGTTCACTGAAGTTACAGCTAGACTGGATTTCTGCACGAGATGTCAACAGCAGTGCAAGTCACACGGGGCAGCTGGCAGTGACAGGGGCAGTGAGTTGCTGCAGCTGTTTTTCAGCTCTGGGGTTCCATACACACAAAGCCTGTGCCTGGGCACAGCACAGCAACCAGTGCCTGATGAGAATAATCCGTACCTTCAACTGCACACAGAGGCTGACAGGACATCACAGCTGGATGGAGTTGTGTAGGGGTGCTACCTACATTTGGACTTACAATAATGAAAAGAAACCTTGCTGAATGATAAACAGAAGCATCATGTGGAGGATTCCAGAAAACGCAACATCCTCTGCGTGCCTCCAGAGGAAACAGAGCCACAGAATCATTAAAAGATCCCTAAATTCACCATGAACCCATCACCACCATGTCAATCAGTAACACATCGTCCTTGCACTGAACAAGCACAGTGACTTCACCACCTCCCCAGACAGCCTTTTCAAATGCCTTGCCAATCCTTCTGAGAATAAACTTTTCCCTAAAATGCAACCTGACCTTCCCCTGGCACAACTTAAGGCTCATTTCTCATCTTGTCACTAGTTATCTGGAAAAGGAAACCGAACCCTACCTCACTCCAACCTCCTTTCAAGTAGTTGTAGAGAGCGATAAGGTCACCCCATACTCATCTTCTCCAGACTAAACAATCCCAGTTCTCTCAGCCACTCCTCATAAGATTTGTGCTCCAGACCCTTCACCAGCTTTGTTGCCCTTCTTTGGACACACCCCACTGCCTCCATGTCTTTTCTGTAGCAAGAGAAAGATGCAAAGACCTGGGATAACAGTCAGTCCTAACCATGGTAAATAGAGAATGAAAAAGGAATGAAGAAGGAGGAAGAATAAGGCATATTGTGGACAAGTATCTATGTAATTCAGAAAAAAATGATTCAAGGAATACAAATATCTAACAACATATAAGAACAAAGAATCAACTCGGTAACAAAAGATATGTGTAGATCAAGTGTAGTTTATTACGGTTTCTTTGCTACTCAAGACACTGCAAAAATAGTTTATTAATCTATGTGTACCTACAGCACTAGAATGAAAACCAGCTTAAACCTTGCACATCTGTTGCTTTAGTTTTCCAGTATCCAAAGGATACGAGCTTAAACTTTGCCACTCACCACCTCCTACTAGTTAGATTTTCTTTCCATACATTATGTATTGCCATTTTGTCAATAGCCAGAGAACTGACTCTGGTCTAGGACAATGGAACAGATAAAAATCTCCCATCAGCTGCAGCTGCAAAGATTGGCAAAGGGATGCAGTGGGCCAGCACATCCCACACTGCAGGTTGTGCTATCCCACAATTCTATCATCCCAGCACCTTCTATCAGCACACCTAATAATTAAATACATAACATGCTTGTCACGTTGTAAGTCATCCGAGTTGTAGCAATCAAATTTCCTGTTTGGAAAACCTAAATCATCATAATGCAACCTAAGGCCCTTCTCTACAATCACAGCACAAGCCGTCGTTCCACAATGCTCAGATGCTGACCTCTGAGACTTCAGGCAGAGCTGACTGGCCACTGACAAGTCTGAAAATACGATGTGACAGCTTCAACCATAAACAGACAACAAATAACCCTCCCGGTTTTATTACTTGTCATCTACTACACATATTAAAAAAAAACATCCTAAGCAAATCTCTGGGAGGATCTGAGGAACTGTGATTTAACAGACATTTCTGTACATTCAGAAAAGAGAGGTATCTATGCTCTGCATCCCTGGATCCCAGACCAAAGGGGAAAACAAAGACAGCAGCTACTATTTCATGGTTTCAAGCGATACTTTATAACTGTTCCCCATAGAAAAACAGCAATCACTTCATCAGCAAAAATTGATATGAAAAGCCAGGTTTCTACTCCTAATGAAGTCCATGAAAGTTTTAGTATAGCATTCGGTAGGTTCTAAATTGACTCCCATTGGGATACAAATCATTTTTGAAAGATCTTTTCCCTTTTTTTTTTCTTTTTTTAATAAAAAAGGAAAATAACTATGCATGCATTTTTGAAATATTAATTATTATAAGCCACTGTCAATTACAACAGGACCTTGCTACTTCATAATAATGACAGAGATGTCTGTGGAGGATTATTGAATTCTGCAAATTAACAACTGACTGCAAAACATAATAAAAAAGTAACTCTAATTTAGTTTATGCCACCTCAGAACATAATAGTCAGCGTGGTACGTTATACCTTAGTATTAGGACTTCTTAGAACCACAGAATCATCATCATACCATCATAGAATCCTTTGAGTTGGAAGGGACTTTTAAAGGTCATCTAGCTCAACTCCCCTGTAATGAACACAGATGTCTACAGCTTGACCAGGTTGCTCAGAGCCTGGTGCAGCCTGACCTTGAATGTCTCCAAGGATGAGGCATCTACTACTTCCCTGGTCAGTCTGCTCCAACGTTTCACCATCCTGACTGCAAAAAATATCTTCCTTATGCCCAGTCTAAATATCGTCTCCTTTAGTTTGAAACCATTTCCCCTTGACCTGTCATAACAGACCCTGATAAAGAGTCTGTCCCTGTCTTTCTCATATCCCCCTTGAGATACTGAAAGGCCGCACTCAGATGTCCCTGGAGCCTTCTCTTCTCTAGGCTGCACAGCCCCAGCTCTCTCAGCCCGTCCTTGTAGGAGAGCTGTACCATCCCTTGAAGCATCTTTAAAGCCCTCCTCTGGAAATGTTCCCATAAATCCATGTCTCTTCTCTTCAGAACCTTCATCAGCATTTCTATATGCACTGAAGATTCTCCACTGTGGAATGCCAACCTCCTGAACTCAGTAAAAGGGTTTTTATTTCTTGTCTAAATCCAAATGTTCATGTTTCACTTCAGTATCATTCTGCATTCAAGAAGAATTGAGTCTGAAGCAATCAAGGCTGAAACATAAGCTAAACTTTCACAAATGGAGACTGAGTTTGAATTTACGAAATTTTAAGTACTATGGTTCTACTCTGAAATATGATTAATTTTAGTCTTTTTCTGTAAGTTTAGTACCACATAAAAATATGAAATGAAAGTATTAAATCTGAAATAGACCTGTGAACTTATATCCCCTGCATTCACATTTGGCTTTTATAGAAATCTGCAATCAGTCAAAGCCTCTAGTACTTTTCATTTTTATTTTCTGTATTCATACACTTGTTTATCTGCCGTTGGATGGAACTTCCAAGTTGCTAAAGGTGACTAAGGAAAAAAAAAACTGCAATGACAAAAATCACCCCCAGCATCCCCTTTCCCTTGACAGCCAGTCTTGCTCTGCATCAAAGCAGACAGAGGCTCCTCGTCCACAGCAGCGAGAAAGCTCCAACACCATACAGTAATCTGCAGGACATCAGGACCAGAAACATATCTCATCCAAATCAGAACAGAACTTAAGAGAAATGTCAGTTCAAGTTTCACCCTGGGAAGTACTCACTGTACACAGAGCTGCCAAAACAAAAACCAAAAAACAAAACAAACCCATATACCAAGCTGTAGCAAGACTTAAATGACAATATTTGAACTGCAGTTTTTCAGAGGCTTGGTCAACTGAACAAAGTTGTAGTGAAAAACACATCTTAATATATTATCTTGTTAAATGAAGTTCCTGATTCACATACAAACATGAGAGCTTTTCAAAGAAAGATAGACAGACATATCTTTTTTAATGGGCAAAAGGATAGCAGTATTTTCTTCTATGACTTATTCTCAAAACCAGCTAAGAAGGTTCAACTAGAATTTTCTGTGAAAAATCTGCCTGGGACAAACCCATAAAAAGTAATATTATTATTATTGGCCTCAATGGTCAGGACCTGGTCAAAGCTGGAAATACAATCCTGCAAAAGGCAGCGCTCGCTCCAACGACACAGAACTATCAACTTCTCCATAAAACTTCTATCAGTTTAACAAGCGTAACCCAAACATCTTTTTGGTAATTTTGACTGCATGATATCATAAATGATAGATGTAAAATACTCTAAATTCTCCACAACTGAACTGAAAATTTGCAAAAACTTTTCATTAACTCTTTCCAGCTAAGTGTAATTGACATAAATACGTATTTTCCAATAACGAGAAATGACAAAAATCCCTGACAGATGAAGCATGGTGTACACCAAACCAACAGCAACCAAAAACCTTTTCCTAATGGCAGCTAACAAAAGGAAGTCAAACTGTATGTCACACCTAACAGCCCATGACGCAAGCAGATGGCTTTAATCCCACTGCGGAAGATTTTCTTCTCCGCTGAGAACTCAGAGGTGACACAGCCATCCACTCTCATCAAAGTCCTCCGTTCCGTTAGGAAATTCACATCTCTGGGGCTCTATGCACACAGAGGAAGATACATGCTTGAGGAAAAACATATGCAGTAGTACACTTGCATTGAGAGGATCCCCATCCTACCTAAACAAAACAAGAACCTTAATATCACTGGCAATCGCTGGCAGTATCTTCTTAGACCTAAAAGCAGAGCAATTCATTGCATAAAATAATCATTTATCACTGCACCAAATCACCCAGCAATACTGTTATTCATTTGTTTGTAATGAAACTAATGTAAACTTAATGCTTCCTAGATCCCTGTGCCTATTTACTAGCAACAGCTCAGCTCCAAGAGGGATGCTTTGCTGTTTGCCTCTAATCAACAGCTCTTAGTTTCCACTGACATTTTGCTCCTAGGTATTCAGTTCACCTATTAACTCCATAATTATTAGGTGTAAGCAGATAAACAGAAGAAATAAAGCCAACCTTGAACTGCTCACACTTTGAAAGAGCCCCAAAACATCAGAGGGAGAAATAACAGTCAGAATTCTGACACAAGCTTATGCTCACAAGTATTGTGTACCACAAGTGTTTACTTTGTTGATGGATTTTTTGCTTTACCAGCACATTCAACCTTATATATCAAAACTTTACCTACAATTCAACCCAAATTCCAGTATTCTGCCTTCCCCTTGACAAACTCCTATGATTCACAATCCCCAGTCCCCTTCTGCATTTCAGAAACAGTAAAGACTCCGTGGAGAGACTACACCAACTCTTGATCACATGGTAGCCAGAATTTAACTAATCTTTCTGCATTTATCTGTTAAGAAATTACTGAGCCGTTGTGAATGTTCTGCTTTTAATTTTCAGGTTGAGTTCAAACTTCAGTACATATACTCTACCACAAGCAAACCTGCATTTCATATAAACTAAGAATTTTATACGTGTGCTCGTTTAAAATCCCCACAGTTCCTAACTAGCTTTTAAGCAAAACGAAACAGAACAATAAAAGCTTTGGGAAGGCGGTGGGCTGCAGAGTGAATTCCCCTCACCCTGGCTTTGAGGTACACTTTGACAGTCCCTGTAGGTCTCTGCCTAGCAGAGATAACAGGCACTGTCAGAACAGGTTTCCTATAGCAGATTGCCTAACTATCTGGGAAGGGCAGAATCCAAGGATTTCCCAAGGAGAACATTTTCACATCCAATCAGTCTTTCAGTTCTGCCCAGACTGCCCATAAAAGGGTTCATATTGAAGGATAAGACCTGATGGAGGGTTGAAAAAAATCAGTCTAGTAGAAACTAGATGAAATCCAAATTAATTTTTTTGTAGTTTACTGAATAAGAAATCTTACCATTAACCTCTCTTATCTTGTGTAACTTCCTATGTTTTTTTAATGATTGATGGGATACAGTTAGATTATGATGGATTTCATAAATAAATTAGGAGGGATTATCATATGCCACAATCAAAGGGGATGCATTTGATTTCAAAAAAATAATAAAAATCACGAATGTTCAATTTAACCTACAGATATAATATTCAACTCCAGCAACAATGAGACTTGATACAACAATTTCCAAGTGTCACAGTCTGTTTCTACTGGCCAGAGTGAAAAGATTCAGGTAAAACAAATCACTAAGTTATATTTCAGGCAAACAACCTCTGGAAATCATGTGAATATTTTTTTTTAAATCATTTCCGTGTCAAGTATGTACCATACTTTAAATATTTACATACCTGTAATTTTGAAACAAGGATACTTCTACCTCTTCACTAATCAGTAATGATGAAATGACAAGAAAACTGGCAAATCAAGAAACTGGCAGACTTAGCTGACAAAGTCCTAATAAATACTGAAAAGACACATACCCCACATGCTTTAAGATATTTTACAGTGGAATCTTGCACTATGGATGTGCTTGAATACCAAAATGCACGACTACATCTGGATAAATATCAGGCTTTTTATCCTTGGTAGGCAAATGAATAGGTTTCATTTGCAACAGCTCAGGAATAGGGCTAAATGAAGAGAATACATAGTGTCAAATAAGGAAGCGAGTGAGATTATGTTTCATACTCAGAATTACTCACTTTAAAATAAAGGAAAACTCCACAAAAACAAACAAACAAACAGATACAGGAATATAATCTATTGTTACACATTTCAAGAAAACAAAAAGATACACTATTCCGATCGGCCTCTTTTCCTCAGTTTGTCACTGCTGCATTGTTTCCATAAAATACAAAGAATTACAGCTACAAAATATATATTAAAAAAAAAAAAAAAAAAAACGACCTCTGGAAATGAAAATTTACGGCTCTCCTAGCAACTGTATTTCACACACTTGCACACAGGCAGCATTCTGTATGGTGTTTGGTGTGGGCTTTTGTGCTTTCCCAGCAATGAGGTTGAATTATGGTTGCTGTGGGAACTGTATCTCTGAATTTCCTGACTTTTGCCATCATCTCAACTAAAATGTTACATTAACATAGGTAAGTATGTGCTGAGGCTTTTTTCCAGAAAAAGGAACCTATATGGATTGTTACATATGTAACTGTTCTTACCAAAGAAAGAACACATGGCTGTGCCTGTCAAAGCAGAGTGCTCTAATTGTTCTCACACTGCATATACAAGAAGTAAAACAGAGCCACATAAAACCTGTGAGTCAAATGCAGGAGAGTACCTACAGAAATAGCAGATACACAATGATGTCACTGAACACTTGTTATTGCATCTTCTTCTGTTTGTTCCACTTTTTAATTTCAAGGTTTCAGCACACGCTTTCTTTCAGGGCTCTTTAAGAGGACATACACAATTGTCATCTTCTTTGCAAGTGAGTGTGCTCTCTATGTGTGACAGGGCTGTCAAAGCCAGTATTGCCTAGTCCAAGTCAGCAAGGGCATTGCTCTGGGTACACTGTGAACAAAGAGTAGAAGGAAGTGATTTCTGCCATAAGAGTATTGAGGAGGGACATTTGATATGCAATATAGGTCACAAGCTGCTACAGAGGCACACATCAGCAGAGGAGAGAGGCACAGCCTCTTGCTGCTGCCGGAGATGTTCCTTAGCAGAGGTGATTTTGTCTCATGGCTGAAACAAGAAATTCAAACTTCAAGGTCAGCTTCTCTGACCCCAAATACACATTTTGCTCTTTACCCACTACTACATCTTGTCTTTTGGCATAATGAGGAAAAGGGAGGGAGTTTTCAACAAACTTCTGTATTTTGGAATAATTACGCCTCTAAAATCATCAGATCAGAACTGTAGAGGAGCTTAGGGCGAAGGGGAAATCAAAAAGTAAAAAATGTCACAAAGTTGCTAAGACACTGGCACATGCGTGAAGAACACACAGCAGTGCACAGCTATTCTGTCCATGAACTCAGTTCTAATTAGCTTCCATTGAATAGAAAAGGTGGGTGTACCACTAGGGCAATTGGGATCAAAACCTCTATTAAACACAGAAAAAGTAGACAAAGTAAATACAGCTCTGCTCTCCTGGCTCAGAATGGAGGGGCAGCATACTTGAAAATAATATGCTACCAAGCCTAAGAAATAAGCACTCCATCCATTTGAAAAACCTGAAGTTTTTAAACAAATAAATAATGTTTTTAGCTTTTCAACTAGTAAACGCACAAAAAACAAGAATAAAGCTTAAAATACAAGCTCAAAAGTATTTAAAACTGATTATATCTACTTTGCATATCATTACGAAGGTCTCCAAGTTAGAATCATAGAACTACATAGGGTGGAAAAGACCGTTAAGATCATCAAGTCCAACCATCACCTCACACTAGCAAAGCCACCACTATACCATGTCCTGAAGTGCCTCATCAACACATCTCTTAAACACCTCCAGGATGGCCACCCCAGCTCCTCTCTGGGCAGCCCATTCCAATGCCTAACCACATTTAACGTAAAGAAATTCTTCCTAATGTTCAAAGCAAAACTTGAGGCTGTTGCCTCACATCCTACCACTTGTCAACTTGTATTCCAGCCCCTTCACCAGCTTCCTGCTCCTCTCTCAACACTCCTGAGCAACTCAGTAAGAGCTAGGCTACTTCTGAACAAAATCCAAACCAGAGTATTTCCAGAGCAAACACTCAATTTCAAAGTAGAGCTCAGAAAGTTAATACAAGAGCTCAGAGAACCTTCTAAACTAAGAGTTACCTGATCAACAGAAAGAGCCTTCATGTTAGAGCTTGAAAAGATCTAGAAGGTTACTGAGTAAGACAGACCTAACAAGAAACCATGAATTCTTGCAAGAATAAGTCCTACTGTTAGACATGCATCTTTAAAGATGAAGCTATTTGAGTCTACTTAAAAGAGAAGAAATTATTCTGGATACAAAGGGAATTAAGATTACTATACTTTGTACCTGACAAAGAAATTGTGGATAATTTTAGTTTCAGGGCTCTGGTAAGATTCTATTAAATACAGCAATTAGTTAAGATAGATCTTTGAAATGGAGAGGCACATCTCTGACAATGAAAATGTGCTAAATAACAGTACAAGTCTCTTTTGAATGACACATGCCTTCTCTGAAAGTAAAACTCAAGTCACTGGATTCTGTTAGTTTCTAGAATTAATTGTCTCTAAATTGAATTCACGATTTTTAACTGTAATATCCAAACGGTTCCAACTAAAAAAATGGAATTGTCTCTTGCATCATACTTCTGAAAATTTTCTGAAAATTACTTAACACAATAGGCTAAAGATTTTATGAGCTTAATGCCTTACATATTCCTGCAATCATCCCAACTGTCAATGCTATTCACTGTGACATAAGCCTCTATAAAATGTGCTTGTAAATAAACATAGCTAAAACATCTGGGGAATATACACGTTCTGAAACGAAACTATGTTTTATGAAAGACCTAAAAATACATAAATAGGTTGTCACTTTTAAGAAAATAAAAACAGGTCCATTTTTTCCATGTTGTTAAATATGTCACATTTTTGCTATTACGGTCATGTGTCACAGGTAAAATAGATTTTTAAAAAATAGGATACATTCTAAAAACTCCTGGAGAAAGAAAGATCAAACCCATATTCAATGATCTAATTTAACTTCCTTTCATTTTGGTACAAATCCTGTATGAACATGAGAAAAAAAGTGTGCACGTGTATGCATTTGCTGATGTGTGTACAGGCAAAAACTAAATTTTGAAAATATATTACAGCATAGCTAAACAAGCAAAGGAATTGTTCATTTTGGTACATTTTCTAATGCTTAATATAATGTCTAAACACTGTGGTGGAGCAGCCTGCAAACATAACCTGAAAGGCACATGACAATGCCACACACAGGTTTGAATGTAATCCAGTGGGACCCACCGTGAAGGCAGCCATAACCGAAGATTTTCTAAAAGAAAACCTAAAGTTAGTCAACAGCAGGACATTACTGAATGCAACAATAAAAGAAATACTTGATTCTCACCCCTTTCTACTATTCTGTATTTATCTCCAGCAAAAGAAGGTGGCAGTGGCACCTCACAACTCCCATGAAATTTATCAAGGTGACCGCCCACAAAGAAGCATGAAGCCCAGTGCTGTATCCATTAAACAACAGGTTTCAATAAAAAGCATCCTTCTTCACTCTTCAACACAGAGAACACAGCATTCAGTTGGAAGACTCATCTGTTTCTCAGCACAACAGTTCTTAACAGAAAATGACCACTAATGAACCTGGAGGTATGATAGCTTTGACAAAATTTGTCACCGTAGGATGCAGCAACATAGAGTTCCACCAGCCAACAAACACCAGGGCCTAGGCAAGTCATGCACTTTAGAATATGACTGGAAAAGCACCATAAGTGCATACTAAAATGTTTTTTCCTTGTTTTTTATAGCTCAGAAATGGCATATCTACTCAATATAACCAAGTTGCACTGCAGTTTAAAACAAAATTTGTGGAAAAAAGAGGAAGTACACAGTAGCATGCATTAGAACTTATAACTAAAATAGTAAAACTATTTTCAACATTGCTATCTGTACCTTCTTACTGAGACAAACAGGAGAAATGTCCTCTACAAACAAAAAAAAAAATGCCCTGTAAGCCACATCCATCTCACGTGGACCACCAAGTTTGTCCTGCACGTTGCAGAAAATCTTGTAAACACTCACACCATCCTAGTCAGGAAACCTACAATTAGAAAGAACTCAGAACATTAAATATAAGAAATTGCAATCGTGATATCAACCAAAGCTTTTATGGAGTTCTACAAATGCAACATTTAAAGATGGACTCTGAAATCCTTAGAAATCAGCAAACTATGAACTGAGTGACAAAAAAAGGCATCACAAGAACTTTCTGGATTCAGTCTTCCACCCTCCCCCCCTACCCCAAGAGAAAAGATCCATGAAGGTTAAGAGACTACCTTACATTTCCAACTGTTGGAAATTTATGAAGTAGCTCCCTCTTCTGGTTTAATAAACAATGACAATTCAACATAAACCGCAAGATGCAGAATTTGGCCAGTAAACGTTATCTTCCATTCTTTTGGGTTCCATCCCAGACCATCAAGTGATCACACAGCGGCTTAAAGAAATGTGAGCTACATACCACGGTTTTGAATAGGGAGTCCATAGTTGAGGACAGAAAAGTTTAAACATATATTGTTTAAACATACACTGGGACAGAAAGACGGTTGAATCCCCTGAGCAGCTTGGTATGGACCTTTGGGTTCAGATTTGTACAACTTAAGATTCTGAGTTGAAATTCTTGAAACAAAACCATCTTAACTTTTCAGAATTTGTTTCATGTTTAACAGGTTCATTCAGAACAGCAAAAACTGCATAGTGTTTCCTGACCTGACTGCTAACATTAGGGAAGGCTTTTGTGCAGACTTGGTGATTTTTCTGCATCCCAGTTGGACCAACAGGCAATTCTATACCAACTCATATTCAAGCTGAATGATTTAATTTACATACCAAAATCAGTTTAAATAGAAAAGTTGTGGCACCACTGAAATCAGTTTCCTTTATCGGTGTTGTTATTTATAACAAAACCACGGCATAAATTAAATTATTGTGTATTTAATGAGAAAGAGGGAGCATGAAAGACGTTCCTGTTAAATTTTGGACCAGATAACTTGAAGGCATGATGTTTGACTTGCTAATACCTGCATAATCAGGCACACAACAGAGCGATTTCATCTTTCATGATGTGTATACCAACTGCGTCTTAGAGGATGCAGCCAACTGAAACACCCAAGGAAATTTTGATCATTCAACCACAAATAAACTCGGAATTGCCAGGAATTACTTGGATGGAACTGAAAAGATTCTACAAAATGGTAAGCCTTGGAGACCTGGAAATAGTGAGAGACAGAGGGAAAAGAGCTAAGATTTGCTGTGCAAGCACCTGCTGCAAATGGCAGACTTCCAGTGGCACAGAGGGGAGACCCCTTCGCCAGACACTGCCACAGTCAATGGACTGAGACCCTCCCACCCCCCAAAACCAGCTTGGCAGAGAGAAGATTTAAAGGGACAAAGAAAGTAAAACAACACCAACTGAGACTAGAAAACATGACTATGTAAGTGAAGTTATTACAATGGGGCAGACTGGAAGGAAAGAAAAAAGGATCAATAAGAGATCAGAGAGGAAAACGTGGCTGAAGACCACATCCTAGACACTGGGATTGTGAAGGCTACAACTTCAGACATCAAAGAGCCAGAGGATTACACAAACAAATACAGTATGTTAGAGGGAGTGAGTCCTTGAAAAGAACAGGGAAAAAAAAACCTGGAAACCTAGAAAAGAATTTTAAAAAGCATAGCATGCTTTTCAAATTTCACCCAAATAGCAACAACGCCTCACATTACTGAGATGGAGCTAAAATTTCCAGTCAGATATTTAAAGAAGAAAATAATTAACAAAGCGTTAACAAATATTTTTTCTTGATCAAATGACACTTAATGACTCTTAGGAGAAAACATACTCTAGCACCCATATTAAGTTCCAATGGAAACACCGTGGAAACAAAAACTTCACAAAGCAGTCTGGTTCAATCTTCTCCATGTATCTCAATTAATTTATTCCATAAAAATTAAACCAAAATTGGAAAGCAACAAACAAGAAGCATAAATAAGACATTCACCTTTACTGTTTTATAACAACTATGTACATGAGTATACTCAAGTATGCAACTGTCACTCAAGAAGCATTTTGAATAGTAATCTACAGAGACACTTGAATGAAAGACCCTCACAAAGCCCAATTAATGCATATACAAAGACACAAACAACAGATAAACATACCTACAATTACATTCTTTCTTGTGGTAAGTATAATTAGAAGTAAGGCCATCAGATGAATTAACATAGCCACAGTATACCTTAGTCTATAGTAATGCAGAACTTTTCATATTGAAGATATACACCAGATTCTTCAGCAACAAATTGAAAACCTGTATTTTCTTGCTTAGAATCACCTGTTGGCTCTTGTTTTACACAGCCACTTTTAAACCATCAAGAGAGATTTTTTCAGAAAGGAGACCTCTCCCTGCACTGCAGCAGCTCCCAAACATCAGTGATAACCAACCAAACACCAACATAAGAGACTGTGTAATGAAGAGAGATTAAAAGCAGGGAGTTGCTGAATGTATACTCGTGGATGTATGAAACAGGACTGGAATAGTAATACTGTCCACATAAATGGTATAAGGAGGTACATTAGGATGCAGACAAGCCCTGTGGTGCACCTTGCAGTGCAGTACGCAAGCCAATAGAATCCTCAGTGCATACTGGGGTGAAGCAGTGGGTATACCAGTCCCTCCCAAAACTGCAGGGCTCAGAAGTGGCATGGTTCATCTCAGTCTAACTCCAGTGTGGGCAACTGGAAGACCAGAACTGTGAAGCATGCTCACCCAACTAAGGCCTCAGAGAAATACATCCATTCATGGTGATCACACCTCAAAAGAAATGCTGACAAACTCCTAAGAGCTCCTACTAGGTATTTTTGTAACAAAGTACAACGAGTTGTTTGGTTCAGCCAAAAGAGGACTGAAATGTCAAAGCACCTACAGATGGAGACTTTAATTACACAGGAGTAATGAAGTCGTGGCCCACAATGATGTCACATCAGCTGCAAACTTGTGCAATCAAATTGCTTTCCACTGAATTCATGTAATACTGGAAAAGGCAGTACTGAATGCAGAGCAGACTTCCTGTCTCTGAAAACTACAGTAAGCAATAAACTACTGCACAGAAACCTTACAATGGTTGAATTGAAAATCATCAGTTCCCAAGACTTTTGGCTCCTTCAAATAGTATATCGTTCAAATGCATATTTACAACAAAAGCAGTGTTTGATCCACCTTATCTACTCAGTGACTCACTTTTCAAATTACTCAGGAAGAGAATGGTATATCAGCGTAAGGCAAGTATCAGGAAAGTTTACATCACATGATTCACAAGGCACTGTTGTGGTTTCAGGTCACTCGACAGCATAAATTCACAAATGGGATGAAAATTAAAACAGCAAACCAATTTCAACTCATCAGTTTCTGAGGAGTTATCAAGACCAAAAGCTGGAAATATGAAATTTGATTCAATCTTCTCTTAAGCATATAGTCATTAGTGAATGCAGTGCTACTTATGTTCTGCACAAGATCTAACAGATTTGAGTCTCAGAATATCTAAAACATATTTTTACTTACGTAACATTTACAAAAGTTAATATGACTTGTAATTTAAGCAAAGGGTCTTGTACAAGCAGTCCTGCTCACAGTTCACCAGATATTTTGGGCAAACAGCATGAGATCTGAACTTATCAGAAGTTCTAACTGCTCAATAGCAGACATTTAGCTCCTACAAAAAAAAAAAAATCACATCTTTCTATATTTCCTTTTGATAGATTGTAGATGGGTACTCTAATACTTTTCCTCATGCAGCTTTTGTGAGGCTGCACTTAATGTGAGCAAAGTGCTTTGAAATCTTTAGCATGAATAAAATATATTTTGCACTTAGATGTTAATTATAGAAGTAGCAATATTTTAAATAGGGTTTTGTTTCAAGGAAGCAAGACTAAATCAAACATGATTATCTAGGCTTTGATTGTTATGTTTCACTTACTATGCTCTATTTTTCCTTGCATTTGAAATATGCAATTTTGCTTTTGTGTTATGTAAATGAATGTTTTTCATCTAACACGTCTATTTTTGGAAAAAGAATGATTTTCTTTCCTAGTCTAAAACAGAAATGTTGCTGAAAACAACTCTGGAGCCTTACTGACAAAGTACTGAAAGACCATCACGCACATGCAGTAACAAAAGCAGCAAGAGGCACCCAGAAGAATCACTGAATTAAAATTATTAATATATAAATGGTTATCTACACAGATATATATCTAAATATAATTGTGTATTTATGCAATGTATATTAATTAGTTTTTCTGTTCACTAAGTAGCCCCAACCAATGCATCTGCAGTCACAGTCATTATGGCCTTCCTTGAAAGTAAAAGGATCTTGGATAAGAATGGAAGAAAAATCTGCATTGAAAGTCCCAGGAACAATCAATTTAAAGCTGAAGGTTCTGTTTGGCTCTGTGTTGTTTAAGCTATTTCAAAAGAAAACTTCAGAAAACAAAATGTTTGGATTTTGTCCAAACCACTACTATCATGCAAGAGGTCAAGCCACCCGTTACTGTAATACTTCAATTAAAAGTTGTTCTTTACTTCTGCAAAGTGATCTGGTTATATTACTGTACATGCCCCAAGATATCAGTGGCATTTAGTAGACAACTATCCTGGAAAATGGGAAAGAAGAAGAACAAAATGCATAAGCCTGTTAACCAAAGTAGGGTGCACGGCCTGCAGACGATTCTGGTTCTACAGTTTGTGGTGACCAAATTACAGTGCTTCACTCTGTTTTCAGTTCTCTGAAATTCACATATTCCCATGCTGAGTAAGAAAGAGAAAGCGTACAATATTTCCAGTTATGTTACTGTGTAAAATTGGGCATCCTTAAATCACCTGTGTTAAAGAGAACTAAAGTCAGGGTTAGCACACTAATTTTGAAAATCACAGTTGATTCTGTCATGTGACAAAAGGTGACCCAATAAATCCAAGTAATAGGACACTTGCTTAGAAGAAAACAAAACACTATTAAAGCAGTGCTGAAACACTGGTATTTACCCAGACAAGAAAGGTTAAGGAGCATATCCCACTCACTCAAATCTTTAAATAAAATTAAATGCCAACCGAAAGCTTGTTTTCAACTTTCTATGATGCCTGAGAAATGCTGTCACTCACTCATCACACTCCCTCACACGGATGTAATTTCCACCCCCACCTATCGTCATCACATCTGGTTTGGTATGCAGCTACACACAAAAAATACTGAAGAAAAAAAAGAAAGGACAAAATATTACCCAGGCACCAAATCACAACACATTTTAAGAAATACTTTGGTATGCATTAGAGTGTAATTATGCACACTAATAAGTAAACCTTCAAATAGAAGCCACCATGGAATAGTTTGGGGAAAAAAAATAAACTTAGCCCAGAGCCTTGACTGAGTTATCAGTACACTGGGGTTTAAATCACTGTTGCAAATAAAAAAAAACACAAGACATAGACATAGCAGGAAACTCGGCATCCCACCGAATCACAGATAACAACACTGAAAGAAACCTCAAATCATTAATCTATCCACCTGCCCCATGGCAGGATCCACAGCTTTCTCACTTCAACCTGCATTTCCAAAACAAACTTTAAATATCTTGAGTGAGATTTCACCATTTATCCACCTCGTCCATCCTAGGGCTTCGTCACTGGAAAGCTCTTCCTGCTGTCTAAGCTGAACCCAACCTAGCAGTGTTTCACCTTCCTCACTACCAGAAAGTTTTTCAGCTTGGCCTGAACTTGTCACACGTTTACCTTGCAAACAGCAATGCACTTCCCCTAGAAACGCACACTAACAACAGACACCCTCGAGATGAGGTCCTAGCTGCACTTAGACTACTGGAAACACACTCAGTAGAGACATGGAAATACACCTGCTGACACTCGCAACTCTACGTGTAGGAGGTATTGGAAAATAAAGGTTGACACTTAGGCTGAAATACAGCGCACGTTCGAAAGTATACATGGTTCGGAGGCAGAGGGGAGACTTTCTTGCTCTGGCACCAGAAGGACGCTCCGTTTTCTAAAACATTCAAACGTGAGACTCTCCAAATCCCGTCAAAGCTAAGAAAACAGAACGAAGGCACAAAAACTCTCCACGTGCGCAGCTTCTCGAGCAACAGCGGCGCCAAACGGACCAATGCCACCTAGGCCCAAAGGACAAAACCCACTAAAGCCAACCAGCCGAGGTGCTCACACCAAACCCCTGCGCAGAAGGGCCACGAGCTCCTCTCCCCTCCTGCCCTGGGCGCAGCCAAACTCTGCACCACCCAAAGCCAGCCCCGTTAGGCCAAGCGCAGCCGCCACGCTTCGAGGCCATCGGCCTACAGCCTGCAAGGGCAGCGGGCGCTGGGCTGCACCCCGCCTCGGCACCCCGTGCTCACTCACCTTCGGAGACCTCGAACTCGGCCGCTCCATTGAGCTGGTAGAGGCACCAGTCAACCGCGCTCTCGCCTGGGGGGGCACCAACTGCAGGAAGAGGAGGAGGAAAGGCACCGTCAGTCGGGGGCACCCGGGAGAGGAGGGAGAGCGGTGGAGGAGAGAGGGTGAACCGCAACAGTGGGGGAGACGAAGGGCGCACGGAAGGGAACGGAGGGACGCCGGGGGAAAGGCGAGCGCTTTCTAAATACCCTGCTTTTGGGACATGTGTGCAGCCCTGCGAAAGGTGCCCAGTGCTCTCAACTGTGACTTGCTCCGCTCCCAGCGCCGCTCGCTCGGGCCGCCTCCTCCTTCTCCCAGCGGAGCGGGCGGTGCAGCAGCCGCGCCGCCTCGGGGCGCCGAGGGAGCCGGGGGAGGGCGGGCGGGAAGGAGGGGCGGCTCCACCCGGAGCTCTCGGCGGAGGCGGCGCTGCCTCGGCTGGACGCGCGCGGCCCCGGCGCGGCCACCACAGGTGCGAGCCCGCCCTCCCTGCCCACGGGGTCCTGCGGTCCTGCGGCGGCCTTTGGCGCTCTCGTTTCAAAGTGGGAGGTTGGAGAGGCTTTCTTGTCCTCAGGCATGCGGGTCTGTGAGCTGTAGCTCTGCGAGGGGTAAATGAGAAAGCAAACCTGTTGCAGAGCGAGCTTTGACCTTTGTCTTCACTCGAGAGTCTTAAATTTTAGAACATGGGAACGGTTGGCTAGAGCAAACGTAGTTATAAACGTCTGGTGTCCCCCAGGGATCCGTGCTGGGTCCGGTCTCGTTCAATATCTTCATCAATGACCTTGATGAGGGGATAGTGGACGCCCTCAGCAAGTTTGCTGATGGTACAGAGCTGGGAGGACTGGCTGACATGCCTGAAGGCTGTGCTGCCATTCAGCAAGACCTGGACAGGATGGAGAGTTGGGCAGTCAGAAATCGGATATGAGGTTTAACAAAAGCAAGTGTAGAGTCATGCACCTAGGGAGGAATAATTGCATGCACCAGTACAGGCTGGGGGATGACCTGCTGGAGAGGAGCTCTGCAGAGAGAGACCTGGGTGTCCTGGTAGGTGACAGGTCGGTCATGAGCCAGCAGTGTGCTCTGGTGGCCAAGATGGCACAATTGCACTGGGTCTGCCATCTACCTTCTTGCTATTTTTGAAGCAGCGTGTAAGCGGTGGGGAAACATTTATCTTTGGCATAATTTCCGTTTGATGTGCTGACATTCATTCCTTTTCATAGCAAGTGAAGGCCCTCCTGATGCCTTCAGATTCGCATGTGCTTTCGTAAACAACAGGTGATTTGATTCAGTTTTACCCATGAAAGTATTCTGCTCAAATGTTTGTTATCCACTCCACACAAAACAGTGTAGCACTGTGGCCTGTGTGAAACAGCGAGGAGGACAATTATGTGTTCCGATGAAAACAGGTTTAAAATGGGAATGCTGTTCTGCGGACATTCTCAACAGCTTCAGAAACGATGCAAAATGCCACCACTTAAGCTTTCCTGGAAACTTTACCTAAATTACAAAGGCCATAATGCCTTCTGAGGTAAAAGAACATCATTTAGGCTGTGTGTGTGTATATATATATATCTCCAAGCCATATGTTTGCTGGATGTGCAATAGCTTTCTTGGAACTGAAAAGGTTTAAGCTGGTGATTTGGGGGAAAACACAGTTTCATAGAGCTCTATTAGTAAAGCTTCATCCAGCTGTTTACAGAGATAATATCTCCCTCTGCAAAGTACCCACAGACCTTGATTGCTCTTCAGAGAGCTTTATTTTAAATAAAATCAACCTTAGGATTCCAGTTTTGCCTCTGAATTTTAGGGAAAATTGTATTCTCCCATATTGATAAGTAAACAGGGGCCCTACTGTGGGTGAATTCATTCATATTAGGCTTATTTATTTATGAAATACAGCAATTACATCTTCAAATCAGTATTAGTGAGTTATGTATTATTTCTTATTCTGGACTTCAAAGATATGCAAACTTTGTATGTTAAAAAAATTACCCAGATTGTCATATAATGCAGCAGTTATATTTTTTGTCCTGTCTAAAATGCTGTCTAAAATAAAGTTTGGTCTGTTCCTACAGGTGCCTTAAATATTTAAGTGGTTTAATTTTCAAGTTCTGTTGAGTTTATCTTCTTACTGGTGTAAATCTGTAGAGGAGCACTTAAACTATTTGTGATTGATTGTTTCCTTTGGAGATAATTGCTTCAACTAAAACTAGTTAAACTACTAGTGCTAAATCAATAGACAAACATGATGGTGGGAACAAATATCAATTTCAGCTGATCTCCTTTTGCACTGCTGGAAATAAAAGAGTATGGTGCTTTTTATCATTGCAGGACTGTAAGATTGTTAGAAGCACATCAGTAAAGCAAACAAATGATAAGTCTGTGTTAAGAGTTATCAGAGAAAGAAATGTTTTGGCTGTTGATAGCGATATATTGGGCAAAAACAGGTGAAACTGATGACAAAATTTCTGGGGAGGCTGGTTGGGCTCCATTGCCTACACAACATTTTTGTAATGATGGATTTTTATTTTTCCCTTTTGTCAAGGGCTTTCTGCAGTCACGGGGGCCGGCTCCTGCTAACCGTGATAAAACAAGAGGGAAGACCAATTTAAATGGGATCAGAAGGTCAACCGCATAAAATAAAAATTCAATCTTACTACTTCAAAGCTCTCGAAGACAATAATCCATATTGCGGCGGCGTACTCTGAAAGAAAGAACTCCTGTCTCATTCAACAAGGAATTTCCACCAAAAAAAAAAAAAATAAAATAAAATAAGGAAGGAGGAAAGAGAAGGGAAAGAAAAACAGAATTCATATTCGTTGAATGCCCAACTCTTTCTGAGCCATCATTTTAAAACAAACCCAAACAGCCCCAGGAGCACCTAGCAAGGGCTGGGATTCCACTGGGGCTCGCACAGCGCGGAGCACACCGAGGCTACCAGCACCCCGCGGGGACAGCTCCCGCCCCACGCCCTCTCGCTGAAAGCCGTGGGCTCCGGTTCGCCCAAGATGGAGCCGCCCTGGCCGGGAGGCGGGACCCGAGCGCGGCGGGGCGGGACGCGACGCGAGGCGGAAGCTCGGGCGGCACCGGGTTGCTGCTGGCCTGGCCGGGCCGTGGAGCTGCCATGGCTCCTTTGCTACTGCTGCTCGTCTGCCTCGCCCTGCCGGCCGCAGTCCGCGGGGAGCTGCGGGCATTCGTGGTCGCCCACAGCCACATGGACGTCGGCTGGGTGTACACGGTGCAGGTGGGGCGGGCTGCCGGCGTACGGGGGTGTTGGGGCCGGGCGTGCCCGCTGCCTTTCTCGGCTAGGCCCCGAGGGCTTCCCTCGTCCTGTGCCGTCCTGGGGGCCGGCTCGGCACCCGCTCGCTGTGTGGGGCCCTGGGCGCTGGCCTGGGAAGGCGAGGCCGGCTCAGGGTCTCCGCGAGTCTGGGCTTTGCTTGTACTGGTGTTGGGATGCTCACGATGTGCTGTGTGTTGTATTCTGTGGGGGTTTCTTAAGGAACAATGTCCTCAGTCTGACAGACGGTGTGCTTTAGTTACGTGGCATGCTTTCTTGGTCTTTTTAGTTTGTCCTGTGCCTGAGCCAAAACCCAAGGAAAAGTGCAGGTGTCCCTGTTGGTTGCAGGGGAGTTGGACTATGTGGCCTTTAAAAGGACGCTTCCAACTCAAACGACTCTATGGTTCTGTGATAAAACTTCAGTCCTCAGAGACTTCTCTCCCCATTGCCAAGGTGGAGGTGGTGCCTATGGCAGCAGAAATATTTTTAGCTAAATAAGTGAGATAGTTGCATAGGAAAAATATAAATCAAGTGGGACAGAAGTACCTTTTATACCTGTTGAGCTAAATCCTGCATCCTTTTTCACTGCTATGATAATTTTTTTTTTTAGGTTATACAGAAGATGCTGTGGATACTTGGCTTGCTAGCGTGCTTTGGCATCGTGTCTTTAAGAATAACTAATGAAAAGATACTGGCTTGCTGAGAAATCTGTTGCTCGTTTATTTTCTTCTTAAGAAACTCAATGATTTCTCCTTTTGCATTTCAAATTCCACAAGAGGACACCAAATTAATTTTACCATTTATTAATTGTATTTATTCAGCTTGTGGCTGAAGAGCTCCTCTAAGAGAAATGAAATGTTTCTTTGAGAAGATTAAATTGCTAGAAGCTTTAATTTCTCTGTTATTAAATTGTGACTATCAGAGATTGCTTTGGTCAAAAGGTATGAAGGTTCCCTCTGCATTCCTTCACATGCTTTTGTAGTAAGATGAAGCCTGAAGGTAACTCCCTGGGGATGTGATCCCAACCTGCTGTACAGGTTTGCTTTTTTATTAGGTTTCACTCATACTATTTTAGTGTTTCATTTCTGCATTTGTAAAGTGGAAAACAAGCATTTATGGGGTCAGGACATCAGTCTTCACTGTGTGCTGGAAATTACGGTATTGATGGTAATTCCAGTATTGGATCTGCAATACAACTTTATTTTTCCCCTTCAATGACATCTACCTGTTGCAGTCTGCTAGTACCAGTGGTATCCTAACTTAAGTGAGATGTGGCTCCTCACTTACATTTCTTACTGAAGATGTGAAGAACACCTCACTGTTGTCAAGATTTCAATGTGAAAAGCGAAGTGTAATTCTTAAATTGCTTTACAAGTTTAAAATCTATGTATAAATAAATAAGTGTGATTTTGTCTTAGCTTATTGTTTCAGAGCGTTTCCTTAGTTGATAGAGGATGTGAAAGAAAATTATTACTATTGCTTGCAGGTGGCCCAGCTCGTGAGAGCATTTATTTTTAATTCACTCCCAGACCACTGGGCTTTGTAAGCTCAGTGGGAGTTCTTGATTAGCTTGAGTTTGAGTCATAATGTCTTGCTCTCCAAAATGCATCAAGAAAGTATTTTTAATAAGTTTCTACTCTGAATATTTGAGTACTTTGTTGCATTTGAAGAGTCCTTGATCAGCTCTTAAAATACTTGCGTTTTGCTTAACCAGTAAGAATTAAAATTAAGCTTAATGTCATAATCCTTGTAAGTAAAGTTTTTAGAATGTATTGTTTGCAGCTGATTGCAAATGACAAAGGAAAATGTAGCAGTAACTTGATAAATAGGCTATTCCTTTAGTTAAAATTGGGTAATGATGAGTTTAGAGTCATAATCTTGACTTTTATAAAGTCATTAAGAAATGATGGATAATTCATTGAACAAGGAATTATTTATGTATACTTCAGAGTATTCTGTGCCCATCATCCTGTGTTCAAGTGTTTTGTTTTCTAATGGCAGCCTTTAACCAAGATAGCTAGATTTCAGTTAAGAGTTTCTTGACTGAAACCTCTAGGGCCGTAATAGTAAAATTTACTGCAGGACTCTGTTGTACCAGAAACATACGTGCATAGCAGAGCATGCATGCTCTACAGAAACAATTCTACTAATGTTCTGAATAATCAGAAAAGGTAAAGCCCAATGAGTGTTCAAAACTGCCTTTTTAATATTGACAAAGCAATATGCAGTTTCTTCTTTATTTTTTTTTTTTTTCAGGAGAGTATGCATGCTTATGCAGCAAATGTCTATACATCTGTTGTTGAGGAACTGATGAAAGGTAAGCAGCGCAAATTTATTGCTGTGGAACAAGAATTCTTTCGGCTTTGGTGGGATACAGTAGCCACGGAGACACACAAGCAGCAGGTAAGTTATACTGGAGCAAAACATGCTTTATGAGGAATTCATGCATTTTTTCAAAGGGTGAGGAAGGGCAAAGTACTTCAGCATTTTATTTTTATCCAGCTCTTGTGCAAGTTAACTCTGAATCTAGCACAAGAAGTGCTAGAAGCAAAAAAAGAAAACCTTAACTCTAAAGGCAGTTGCAAGAAGTTAAAACCTAAGCTGTAGATCAGAGCAGTATGTGGTAGTAACCTTTGCACTGAAGACTCTTTACACTTTGCAATTCTTGTTTCATCAACAAGTTTCTTATTTGGCCGTACACTGGTGTAAGATCTGGGTGATCTGAAATAGGCTGTGCCCAGTACCTGTCAAACATCTGAGACTTACTGACAGCTGCCTAATGCTCACAAGAAGGAGCTTCTTTCTTTCCTGTTAAATGTTCCTCAAAAAGTTGCTGTTTCTAAGCAATGTTAGCGTAGCTAAGGGAAAAACATAGGATTTGGCAACAAGAGCTGTCCCTTGGCTTTGTGTATTGAAGAACTGTGAGAGTTTTAACTCAAGAATTTTTTTTTTTTTTTTTGTAAATACTTTCTGAGGTTTGTTTTTTTTATGAATGGTGAAATGGAAGGCCGGGGTGGCAGCCTAGTGGATGCTTGTGTCTGACTGAAATGCATATTTAACCCTTTCTAGATTAGAGGGTACAAGTGCATCTCCCTATAGGTTCTCATTCAGAACTTCAGGCAGCAGCAGCATGTTACATGCAGTACGCTAAATTTCAGTTTTTTAAAGGCATGTGATTTGATTTTTGGCTGATCCTGCGTGGAGCCAGGGGGTGGATGTGGTTATCATTGTGGGTCTCTTCCATCTTGGGATGTTCACAATTCTGTGAAGCTCTGTAGGTAGAAAGTGTCGTGTAGGAAACACTCCTCCTATCTGTGCTTTTGTTTGTTTGTTTAATCACAGTCCTTCAATAAATTCTGAAATGTCTGTGGTGTTTGATAGCTTGCAACACGTGCAGCTTTGCTGTGTGTAGGCTGCTTTTGCCCACACCTTGCAGGAAAGGCACCTTGCAGGAAAGTTTTCTTGTTTCTAATTCAGAAATAATGTTGTAAATCTGGGATGGGGGCGTTAAAGAAAGTAGCATAGAAACTGCTTTGTGCAGGGCAGTAAAGTACTCTTTCTCTTAAGAAATTGTTCTTATTTAAAGTACGTTGTGTTGCAGTATCACAAACTGTAAGTAAAAGATCTATAGTTCCCAGTATCTGTTCTTCTCATGTGGTATCCAAAGAGCAAATATTTATCACATTTGACCTCAGCAGCACCATATTAGTAGAGAGGATTCAGCCCTACTTTCCTTATCTTGGTACTTCTGACTTTTCTTCATTTTAATCAGTTCTCTAGTTACCTTATAGTTGATGCTTTTCTGAAAATTAAAATGATTAAAAGCAAGTTTCTCTTGAACCTGTGTGTCAAATACTGAATCTAACAGAGCTATGATGGCTGTTGATAACTGACATGTTTTTAACACTATCGGGCTGCAAATATTGGGCTTTGAAATTAGGTCACTCTGGTTATTGCCCTGCTTTTTCCACTTGACTTCCAGCATTAACTGTTTTCTGTGGTACAGCCTTTGGGTTTTAATTTTGCTGGTTTCTCCTAATTTTGTATTTTACTTGAAACGCAGGATTTAATTATTTTTTTTTTTTCTGTGGGCATGTCTGCTTTAGTTTAGTGGTAGTGTTCAAATCAGTAAAAAGTATGTCCTGAATACTGAAGCTGGTTTTACAGTTTGGGCAAGAGAGTATTTGTGTGACTGAGATGCATTGCAGCAGCATGCAGCTGGATGTGAGCCTCTTAACTCTCAGTACATTTTGTTCACAGAATTGTAGAATGGTTTAAGTTGGAAGGGACCTCAAGGATCATCGAGCTCTAACCCTATCATGAGCAAGGCTGCCCATCACTAGGTCAGGCTGCCCGGGGTCCCATCCAGCCTGGTCTTGAATGCCTCAGGGGGTGGGGCATCCACAATTTCTGTTGACAGCCTATTCTCACAGTATTTTATTTTGTGGACCATTCTTGTCTCCTTACCCTGGCTTGATGTCTCAGGGTTTTAACTAGTGGGGGGAAAAAAGATACTTACTGCTTATCTGGTATGTGGAAGTGGGTTCATGCAAGGAAGTACCAGTTGTTGCAAGGTCTGCAGATATGTTCCACTGTTGTAACAGCCTGCTGCTTGCTTAACTCTTTCCTAAGTTACCCTTTTGCCCAGTTCATATCAGTGAAGGACATAGTGTATATAGATATCCTTTTATACCTTTTTTTTCCTTCCTTGAGTTGGATAGAGTTCAAATTACTTCAATTATTATTTTAGTATTTTCAACCTCCATGTGGTTCAATGAAACTTAAATGAAGTTTCTGTGGTCCAAAGTCTAATTCAGCCATGTTGTTTCTGGATGTCCATCCAAACAGGGAATGATAGCCACAGATGCTTTTCATGTAGGTCAGGACGAGTTCTGTGCTGACAGCAGATACCAGTTATCTGGTACCCCAGTATGCTAATCAGTCACCACAGTCAGCTGGAACTAATTTATGAATGCTGAGCCCTGGAGCATTTTCACAACATTGTGAATGAGAGAAATGATTATAATCAGAATTGACAATCTGGTATCGTATCTGAGCAGGCACAGGGGCAATTGCTGAAGATTCCTGGGGACATAAACATAATACTCCTGGAACAGGCATCCTACATGACAGATTTTTAACAATAAATAGTGGTGGAGAATAAAATATGTATTTATACCTTAAACTTTCAACAAGTCTGTATCTTCAAAGTTGCAGGTAGCAAAATAGCTATAATGAAGACTGAAGCCTCACAGAGACTTCTAGAAAGGGGCACAGCTTATTGCCATCCCTCCATGCACACCCATACAACTTTGTCCGGCATGTTTGCTGGCAATTGCACTTGACCACATACTTGGACTTCTAGTGGCAGGAGTTAAGAAAAGCAAACTTCAGGAGCCTGGCCCTTGCTGCTCACATGTGGCTTCATATTGCTCTCTCATCTAGCTGCTTAGTGGCTGTCCTAAACCCAAATAGCTGCAACAGGAGGAAGACTTCAGGAGAAGCAATAGCATCTTTTTTAATCTTCCAAGTCTAGTTTAGTCTTGAGGCAGGATCCTAGGCTGTGTGTGGGGACAAGAGCCTGATGTTTAGATTAGTAGGGCTGTCATCCTGATTTTATTCTGAGAAGCAGTATCTCCCTAACGGTGCATCTGTGTCCCACTACCCGATTTCTGTGTAAGCTGGGTAAATCAATGCACTGTGCAGCCCATTAGTGTGCTTTCCCTCCAACTCCCTGCCTTCTGCTCTTGATGGCACTCAGTACAGACAGGCTTTTATCCCACTTACGACCTGGATGCCCTCTTGACAACTGTTTTGTCTAGGTAATGTGCTGTGATTGAAATGAATTTGCAGCCTTTTTGGAGAAGACTGAAATGACATTTATGTTCTGTGTCTTAATTTCAATATCATAGGTCCATCAGTTACTTCAGGAAGGACGATTGGAATTTGTCATTGGAGGGCAAGTGATGCATGATGAAGCTGTGACATTAATTGATGATCAGATTTTACAGTTGACGGGTATGCGTATTTGCATTTAATTTTTATTTTTCATTGTTATGACCTTGGAGGTTGTGTTTTTTTTTTTTTTTTTATTTCTCAACCCCAACTTTGCTTTATAAATGTATATATTGTTGTTTAAGAACTGATTTAAGGTGTTTTTGTTTTTTTTAATTCACTAGTGATTCATCTGCATAAAAAAAGCCTTTGCCTTAAAAAATTAAAATAAAAACCTGCAGTAAACAGAGAAGTTACAAACTCCAGAGGTCTTTTTTGGGTTTGTGTCTATTTGAAGGCTTAAGATCCTGTGAAGAAATTTGATGAAACTGAGGATTTGAAACAATCTGAAAGAAAACACCTCATAATTCAGAAATAAGGGGCAGAGAGCTTGAATTGTTTAGGTAAAGTCTTCTGCAAAATATGGAGCACAGCACGTCACTGAGAACATGTTAGCCTGGTTGGAAGACTTGCTTGGTGAAGAAGCCCCTATTTGTGATAATTACAACAGTTTCTGTTAGAAGTTGTCACTCATTTCCAAGGGGTGTACTATTTCTCATTTTAATTTTCTAGCTTCTGCTTCTAGCTGTTTTCATGTTACACTTCTCCATTGGATGGTGTAAAGCTTCTTTCAGTGTTTAAAGTTATCTCCATCTGGTTGAAGTGGGGGTAGGGGAGAGGGAAGATAGCTCCTGACACTGTTGCCCCACAAATGTCTAGATTATGTTGGGAGGGAGTGGCATACGTGGGGGCAGGGGAGGGATAAGAGGGCATATATTGGCACTGGCTGCCTATCATGACCTTGCCCATTTTAGGGCTCCACTCTGGACAGCTTCTTACATCAGAGAATAATGGGTCAGAAAACAGGTTTTTTTCATTTGCTGAACCTGACTGCATAATAACACTGTGTGCCTTGCTTGTCAGGCTTTATCAGGAGTACAAGGAGAGCTGCTGCTTTTCCAACTCAGTGAGTCACCGCATCACACTCAGGCAAAAAAGGGAGAGGGAGGGGATACTTTTTTCTTTTTTCATCTGACTCCTGTGTTTAGAAATGGTTGAGAGCTTAGTACTCTCAGAATAATATATTTACAAACAATTTTTCTCTTTAATTGGGATTAGTTGTGCAAACTGTTGTTTGTATTTTCGTATTTCATTTAGTATATAAATCTAAATGTTGTTCAAAGGATTATTCTAGTTTACTAGTTAATTTGGTAGAGAAACAAATATTAACATAATAAAATATCCCCATTATTTTTTCCTGAAAGCACTCTGCTCAATTTCCACTACCAGATCACATGGAAGAAAAAAAAAGATGTATCACTGCACAGTGTACAGTGTACACCTTCAAAAGACAAAGCCAATACCAACGATTGGGGTCTATATGTCTTTTCCTGTCTGTCCAGCTACCTGTGCTTAGGGGAAGGGTCTAGCAAACAGTGTCGGGAATGTGCTATGCTCATTGTTTGTGAATGTTTTTTACTACAAGAGGCATTAACTGTGGGAAAGGTAAAGTGAAAGGAGGGTGCCTTGCAACTTCACTTATTTAAACATGATCTTGGCAATGAAGTTAGTCCAAAATGAGAAGATGTGTTTGTAATTCAAATAGTTACGTGCACAACTCTGGAACTATAAAATCAAGATCTACTTTTTTTTTTTCTTGCAGTGATCTATGTGCTGTGTTTTAGAGGTCCCTGTGAAACCAGCTGCGTAGCTGGTTGGGTTATTTTCATTTAGTTAATTTACCTGAGTTAATCCTGTTGTCTGGTCTTTCTAATTTGTGTATTCCATCTTCTTTATTATTGAAAATCATTTCAATACTAAATAACATTGGTTATAAATAACGTCTTGTAACAATACTGCTAACTTTTGTCTTTTTTTCTGTTATCATGATCCTCAGTCGTGTTCATGTTAACAGTTTTGCCTACTAGCTGCCTCCTTTATCCTTCTGTTATTGATATGAGAGTAACATTTCCTGACAGTAGGTTGAATGATGTTAGCAAACCCTAACTGAAACTCCAGTATCAACCTACTAGCCTTAACCTAATCCATCTTTAAGTACTGTTTCTGAGACCTGTCTAGTTCCTGTTTATTATTCATTGTTTATGATGTTAATAAGGTATACTTGGCATAGCAAAATAAATATTGTCACTGTAGACTTTAAATGCTTTGGAACACAGCAATAAAGAGCTATCCTGTAAGTGCTTATCTGTCATATTACATGCATATTACATTTAGAGAATTAACTTGTTGGAGTGTGCCTAATATAAACAAATTTTGCTTTGCAGAGGGCCATGGGTTTTTGTATGAAACTTTTGGGATCAGACCTCAGTTTTCTTGGCACGTTGATCCTTTTGGAGCTTCAGCTACAACACCAACTCTTTTTGCTCTTGCTGGCTTTAATGCTCATCTTATCTCTCGAATTGACTATAATCTGAAGGCTGACATGCAGAAAAACAAGGTAAAAATACTGGAGGACTGGAACCCATGACATCATGTCCATATAATAATCTAATTGAATTGTGCAAGAAAACGTAGGTATTTCTTCTCTAAAAGTAACTGACATTATCTGATATTGTATGTGGTAATGGTAGAATACGCTGTGTACAGTGCTGTCAGTAACATCTTCATGTGACTTTTGGTCAAGGACCAAATATGGTCTAGCTTGAAAAGGACACAAAATTCTGCATAGAATTCAAGCATCTCTGGAGAACAGGATTCCTGTTGAATTTGATGAAATAAGGACCTACTGCCTCATGCTGGCAGTGAATTCTGGTTCTCCCTTTCTGTTTTTGTGAGCTTTTGAGTATCTTTTTGCATCTAAACATTTTTGGGCACTTGACAGCTTGGAGGCTTCCAAAATAGTAGTTCTGTGCTTGTCCTCGAGGGTAATGTTTTCTTTTTGTTGTTGTTGTTTTTTTGTTTTCCAGAAGCTTCAGTTTGTATGGCAGGGTTCACCTTCCTTATCTGAAAGTCAGGAGATCTTCACCCATACTATGGATCAGTACAGCTACTGTACCCCATCGCAATTGCCTTTTTCAAACAGGTCTGAAGCTTTAAGCAGCAAATACACTGTGGAGAGTTAATATTGTCAGAGTTTAAGGATTTCCTTTGACAGCGCTCGTGCAGTCATACAATGGCTTGTGTTGGGAATAACCTTAAAGATAAGTTCATCTAATTCCAGCCCTCCTACCATGGGCAAGGATACCACACACAGCAGTATTTATTTATTTATTTATTTATTTTGCAACAATATTCTCCTGCTTTCCTTCCTGTGGTAGGTCAGTGAGAAGTCTAGACTGTGGCTCTGAGTCAGGGTTATTAAGCACCTCCAGCTACCCACCGTGATGCATGAAATCTGCTCAGTACCTGACAATTGAATCCTCAAAAGTGACACTTTCTACTGACAGGGGTTAAAAATACTTCAAAATATTGACAGACTTTTAAAAATAATCTTTTCTATCAGCAGGAGACTGAGAACACAGGTACAACTTTCATCTACACACAAATTGTGTCAGTCTCTATCAAGATAATAAATACAGAATAAAAATATGGATCAAATCAATTACTGTAAACAGGATATGTCCAAAACAGGACTGGTTTTTTTTTGTTTCTCTGCCTGGAAATTTAAGAACTCCAGGAAGCTTAGGGTGGACTTGGCTATTGCTAATTGATTTTCTGTTGGAGGTTTTCACCATTATATTGGACTGAGATTGTGTACATTGTGTGTATAGAATAGGCAATTTTTCATTGACTTCGTGAAAAAATTTGAGCTGTGAACTGAAAACTTTATAGTCCAGAAATAATCACTGTGTAAGGAAAGTTTACCTGGGGGGATGTCCTCATTGTTTCACAGCTAGCTGGTTTGTTCTGTGATTTCTTTGTTTTACAGAAGCAAGCAGCAGGGACTTGGAAAATTGCACTGAAAGAAAAACTTCCTTCTTCCTATCCTATCCCAATTATACACTAAATTCTAAACGTTGACAACAAGTGTTAGCTGAATTTCTTGCTTGTTGATGTTTTATCCCAGCACCTTTTGATGAGTTTCTCTCAGTTAGTTGAATAAATCTTGTTTATATTCTATTTTCTTCTTCTACTTAGTTCGGGATTTTACTGGAATGGATTTGCAGTTTTCCCAGATCCACCAAAAGATGGTGTTTATCCGGACATGAGCCTCCCTGTTACAGATACCAACATCCGTATGTATGCACAGACCATGGTGGCAAACATTAAGGAGAGAGCAGCCTGGTTTCGAACAAGTGATGTTTTGTGGCCATGGGTAAGTTCATTATCATCAGAGTTTGCCTGGGAAGTGGCCAGTACACGTACAGCATGAGCGGTATGTAGATGCTACTCTGCTACTGTATGTACAGTAGTGCAAGTACAAAGTGCAAACCATGTCACTGTAGAGTGTTTTTCTAGGTAGAAGTAGGGATTAGTAATTACTTCTGAAAACTAGAGCTTCCTCTTGCTGTCTGTTGACTGTCTACCATATATTCTAACCTACTTAATATAGCATAATTCTGTTTAAAAAGAAGTTCTAGCTTTACAGCAAATGTACTAAGCTTTTGGTAGACAGCATTTTTTCATACTCACGTGGTCATTTTCTTATACAATCTTTATATTTGAGTTAGAAACAGAGATATATCCTAGATAGATCATCCAAACTTCTCTTTTACGGCAGTCTGCTATGTTAATTATGTCCTTTGTGTACAAATAGCATTGATGCTTTTGCTAGTTATAAGTTGTTAGAAATAACCTTTCTTAGGTTAAATATTCAGTCTGTTTTTGAAGTTTGGTGCACGCTGTAGGTCTTGTAATTACACTTTAAAAAATGTCTCCTCAAGGTAGATAGTTCATAGTGTCTGTTACTGAGCAAACATTTCCTAGTGGATGCAGTTTTGAGTTACTGCTTTGTTTCTCTCTTGTGTATGCCACTGTTGCACGATGTTGTGGCTGACTGTCCCATTTTCCTGTTCACCTCCTGTGGCTGAGTAAAGGCACTGTTATAATGGTGTTGTTTGCTTATTGTTTGTTTTTCAAAAGAGTTTTACATGCAGGTAACCTATAATGAGACTTCAACAGAAGTCAGAGATTGTTCAAGCATGCTGAAAAAAAAAAAAAAGGGCTTTACTACATACTGTATCACCCCTTTTAACAGTTAGGGGGTGCATCAGAAGTACTACAGTCTACTGTCAAGACAGGGAGTGAGCAACATACAGTGTGATGTTTGTACTGCTGGGTTCACTTTCCAGATAGTGTGAAACAAAACTGTGTCTGCACTTCCTAAAGCTTATTTTCTGCTTTGAAAAATGTTCCTAGAACTTCCGTATTTTCTTCTAACTGTGAGATACGCAGTTTGAAGAGAAACAAAGATCTTCTTTCTAGTCATATGTATTCACGTATTTCCCAATTGCTTCCTCGTTTCATGTTTTTGCACGGTATGATACATCAGCACACTTCTGTCTGTAATGCCAACTGTTTTATCAGCTGATGTGAGTGAGTAACCCTATCCCCACCTGAGATTTCTGTAACAAATAACTTCTTTATGGTCAGTCAAGTTCAAAAGAAATACTGCTTTAATGTAGGCTGTTGTTTAAAAAAAAAAAAAGATCCTTCTGAATTGCATGACCTGAAGTTATTTTACTGTTGTGTGCTTCGAATTTCAGGGCTGTGACAAACAGTTCTTTAATGCATCTGTTCAGTACTCCAACATGGACCTATTGCTGGACTATATTAACAAACATTCTGATGAGTTTGGAGTGACTGTCCAGTATGCGACTGTTGGTGATTACTTCCAAGCAGTTCATAGCAGAAATCTTACATGGGAAATAAGGAATTCTCAAGACTTCCTTCCATATTCATCAGGTAATTAAGTTCCTCCTCCCCCTTTTTCACTTCCTAGGTAAGGATGCATGTGGAGTGGACTCTCCACAGTTCAAGGAAGACAGGGAATTTCTTACCAATGCTTATAAGTGTCTAAAGGACAGGAATCAAGAGGTTGGGGCCAGACTCTTTCAGTGGGCTCACTGACAGAAGAAGGGTCAGTGGCCTCAAACTGTGTCACGGGAAGTTACATATGAACATGAAGAAAAACTTATTTACTTTGGGCATTACTGAGTACTGGAATGGGCTGCCCAGAGAGGTTATGGAGTCCTTCTCTAGAGATGATCAGAACCCATCCAGATGGATCCTTTGCAATCTACTGTAGGCAGCCTGCTTTAGTGGGAAGAGTTAAAACTGGATAATGTTCAGAGGTTCCTTCCAACTGCTACTGTTCTTTGAAAAGTAGAATCACAGTCATGGAATAGTCTGCATTGGAAGGGACCTTAAAGACTATCTAGTTCCAACTCCTCTGCCATGGGGTGGGGACATCTCGCTCCAGATGAGGCTGCTCATGGCTCCGTCCAGCCTGGCCTTGAATGCTTCCGGGGATGGGGCATTTATTTACATTACTAGTTTCTATAGAATAAGATAAATTGATCCAGACTTAGCAGTATAAGAAAGATAGTGCAGTGACTGGAATATTTCACTGGGACAGCTAGCAGCAGTGGATGGAAGAACAGACCATGAAAGAAAATATATAAAAATAGGAAAATTGCTAGGACCCTATTTTGCTTGAAGTATACAGTTTTTAGTAATTTGTTTTATATGTAGACATAAAACTTGGAATTCGCTATTTTCTCTGCTTCCTACACATCAGCACAAATGCACACAATTTAGTACTGTAGAGACTGCAGGTGTTTTCTTCTCTTCTAAAATGATCCATAGTAGGTACACAGTGCTTCAGGATCCAGGGAACTGAAAGGAAACCAATAAACCAAAAGATGCCTTGAAACAAATGGCCGTGTGGCCAAATAGAGTGATCTCCCACTGCTGCAATTAAAAAAAATAAAAGGATTATGCATAAATTAGAGCAGAGAAGTGAAGAGTGACACTGAGTAATCTGCAGGAGGAGTCTGGTATCCAAAGAAAGGGCATAAGGTTATCTTGAAACTCAAAGACCGCTTCTCTTTTAGTGGAGTAGAACAGGAGTGGATCAAAGTGAAACAATTGGTGCTGAGAACTTAATGCTGTTAATACTTGGAACATACCTTCAGGTGTATTACCGAATGAAAGAAATAAAGTTTGTGGCCTGTAAAGCCCTTTTTTTTTTTTTTTTTTTTTTTTTTTTTTTTTTTTTTTTTTGTGAAGTGAAACATAATAGATAAGGATGACCTGTGGACTCACTTGCCAACATGGTACTGGTCCAAGCAAAACACTGTGGTAGGTGTACCCCCCTGCCCCATCTCCTGTAGCTCTAGGAGAAAGTCGAGTCATCTAGCCCTCAGAAAGGAGAAATATCCCCTGTATTTCTCAATGTTCATAGTATGATGTGACGCAAATTTACTGAAGTTGTTTGTTGCTTGTTACTTGCTGTGCTTCTCAGGTAGAATTGGGGAGATATTAAAGAAGGTGTGCTCTACTCAGGCTTTTCAGTTCCTTTCCCCAGTGAATGTACTCTTTAATCTTTTTTATATAAGGGACACAAAAATGATGTATGTAGAGAGAAGACAATAGATAATTTCTCAGTTTCAAAGCTCATTAGTTTCCTTCATTGTCTAGATGAAATTATCATTGGAGTACCTTTTTTATATAATTGTAGCTACAACTGCTTCATCACTTTCTTGGCACTGTGGATTATATCTTGGACCATTATGACCAGAATATAGCTTATACATACAATAATATGTAGCATGTCTGTTAACTTTTAAATGAATAAAAAAATAACCATTGCTTCCTGTGAATCACTGCATGGACCGATCCCTGACTCACTCACTTCCCCTGAGGGATCAAGTCATGTCTAATAACTTACCGATAAATACATTGTGAGTTCTAACTGCTAATAGCCTTTTACATCTGAGCTCTTACCTGTATCTTGTGGTGTAATTTACAGGCAGCAGTCACTTGTCACTAGCTCGCATAATAGAAGCGCCCTTAATGCTCCATGTGGGTTCCCACACGTAGATGCAATCTCTTCCCTAAACATCCTACTGTGCCTTGCAATTACAGTATAGATTTGAGTGCACTTTCTCCCACGTACTGTTTTGCCTCATGATGATTAATCCTCTCTCGTTCTTTCTGTGTCATTTTATTATGAGTCACTTATTGGGCTCAGTGTCACGTCTGACATATGCCTTGGAAACTCAAGTTTTAAGTCCCAGAAAACTATTTCCTTTTTCCATTCTGGGTTTGCTGTACCATGCCACTGTGTATGTGCATAGCATGCTTGTGACCTCAAAAGCTGAAACGGATTTGATTCTGCTTGAATTCATAGCATTTCTTCAGTTGAAAAAGAGTTTCTCCTACGGCTTTTGACCAAAAGATCCCATTCTCTAATTGCTGCTTTTAACTGTAGAATGATAGCAGATTGTTACAGTTGCATATACAGAGTTTAGAAAGCTCTGTCTGCAACTTCTCTATGGAAAATTAATCCATCAGTGCTTTAGCTGTTTAAAAAAAAAAACAAAAAACACTAAGTTAAGATTTGGAAGTTTTAAAATGAAGAACTTGTTTCCCAGTTTGTGATGGTGAAACACATTAATGCACAAAGGAATCACTGAAATATTTTGCACTAACCACTTGAGGGCATGTTTTGGTAGTTTGAAGTATTGGAGTAGTATGGGGTCATGTTGTCTTTTTGTACTGTGTTTTGAGGATTTAAAACATAAAACGGATCCTTTTGTCTGACTAACAGTGGGGAATACACAGGGTAATAGCTGAAGATTATAATCTGACTTATTAATTTAATGTCCTTTATTGAAACTTCTACAGTGTTTTGTGCAGGTCCACAGAAAAGTTCCTGTGAACACAGGTTAATGCAGTGGGTGACAGCTTTGTGTCAGTAATCGCATTGATAGGCTTGTACAGGAGACTGTATTTTTTCAAAGGACATATTTATGGCTCTGTTTCTTTGTGGGATTTATAACTATTTCATTTGATGTATGGCATGTAATACATAGCAGTTTTCATGTGAGGAAGTGTACGGGGATAGTCTAATAAGTAGCAAATAAGCAGCAACTGATGCAGTATTTTGGCCTTTGTTGGATCTTTTCAACTCTTAACAGAGCCATTTCAAGCATGGACTGGGTTTTATACTTCTCGGAGCATGTTAAAAGGAGTTGCAAGGAGAGCGAGTTCCCTACTTAATGCTGGAGAGTCCTTTTTCACACAGTATGTCCGGAAACACCCAGAAGGTCCTATCTGCAAACATGGAGCCCTAAAGCAACTTCAGAGCCTGCGATGGGCAGTTTCAGAGGTAAACACTGTTACATAAATATTTCTATTTAAATTTTAAACTATATATATTACCTAAAGGAGCCACTTCATTTATAGTATCTGTGTCACATGTATAGTTCTAGCAACAATTTTCCCTTGTAACAAGTCATAGTGTAAAAAAAAATAAATAAATTGACAAACAACTGTCTCAAGAGAAGACCTCAGTCCCTTACCCATACATTCATTATGTGGTTAGGTCCAAATTTTTAACATGTGGAAGTCCTTTTCTCAGTTTTATTGTTTAGTTATAATGATTACTGTAAAAACCTGAACCAACTCAAAGTTCTGTGATCTCTCCCAACTTGCTTAAGTAGAGATGGAAGGATAGATTTGTTCCATCAAAGTTAAGCAGCTAAGGAATCGGCCTCATGCCATTAAGCATCTGTAGACCTTAGTGCTTTTGCTGGTTGTAAATATTTTGTCTACTAAGTTACTGAGCAGAACTTAGTTGCAACTGAAAAACCTGTCTTGCTATGGTATTCTTGATTTTTGTGATTCATACTTTTTTCTTCTAATATGTAACTTCAGATATGTCTAAATACTGGAAAAGTAATAAGTTTTAAATGAAATGTCTGGGGGTTACTGCAGCTGTCACTCGTTTGCATTGCATTGTGACCTGTCAAACTACCTTTTAAATGTAAGGTCCAGCACCATGATGGTATAACAGGCACGGAGTCTCCCAAAGTGACAAACATGTACATGGATAACTTGATGTATGGAATGTACAACGTTAAGAAGCTAATGGCTTCCATAATCTTTGATATGAACAATGCTAAGAAGAATGAAGCAGTCTATTACGTTTACAACAAAGACTTGGGAAAATCAGGTACTTTTTAAGACAGCTTTTCCAAGTTCTTGGCTTGCTTATGAAAGTTAGTGCTTCCTTCAGAGAGAGTCAATGTATTTACCACCTAAATTTTGTCAACCACCACTAGAAAATCATGTTTGCTGTATAAGATGTGCTAAGCCTGAATTAATTAAGGGACTCTCAGATCTCAAGCACCTGAAAGTAGGACGTTTTAGCTGTTGGCCAGAGCTCTGACCCACTGTAGACGTCAAACCGGGCTTCTAAGTTCAGATCTCAGCTGTATAAGGGAGAGGAGTAAGAGGTGATGTAATTACTAAACTAAGCCTGCTACACAACATAATCCTATGCAGTAAAAATCATAGTCAAAGTTAAGAAAAGTTCTTGCTATGATGTACTGCCAGCAAGTATAAAAATGTAGAACAGTTTTAAAGACTCTGTTTTAAAGGCTGCATTGCTTTTTGTCTTGACTTTGGAAGCTTTTTAAACTGTCAAGTGTAAGCAGTGCCGTGGGCTGCACAACAGACTGATTTGGTTTTTTACAGGGCTGTTTTTAGATTAGGCTTCTCATTTGGTCTTCTGTATAACTCTCATAAAGTTAATTCTGCATGACAGTGAGTTGTGGTAAGCTGCTTATTTTTGCCAAATGTATTTGCATTCAACTCAGGTGCCACTGGCTGAATACAGGGTCTCTTTTTATTGGGTAAATAATGGGATAAATATAGCAGAAGGGGTTTTTATAAAGTACTGTAAAATGTACTATTACTTTCAATCGTGATGTTTTACTGCAGGGCTTTCTGTTAAAATTTTGTAATGTATTTGTACCCAGACAGATCTCTTAACTTCCTTTCAACATCACATTTTAATTGTAGTGACCGATTGTTCTTGTTTGTTTGTGTACACAAAGGCACTGCAGATATTGACCATTATGTCGTCGTCTATAATCCATTGGCCTGGAACATCACTACAGTTGTCACAATCCCTGTCAACATCTCATCAATGAGTGTTTATGACGAACTGGGACATTCTGTACCAGCGCAGGTACTTCAACATTTTTTCTTTCTGTTGCTTTTCTTTCATTTTCCTGTTCTCACTAACTTGATCCTAGATGGTAATATAGTACTTTACAGGGAAACCAAAGATTACTTCAGGTTGGGATTTGCCTAGCTCTCCTTTAAGTGCTTTTTTTTTTTTTTTTTGGTTTGTTTTCCTTGCCTGTTCTCTCAATTTTTTTATTTTATTTTATTTATTTTTTTTGCTTTAGTATCCAAAAACCATTCTACTCTTCTTGTGTGTTTGGTTTGTCCTTTACTTGTCCGCTGTGTGCAATCTGGCAGGTTTTACCCTTTCTTTTAGGTTGTGTTTTAAAAAGGAAAAAGAAAAATAATCAAATGGCATTGTTTCCAGTAAAGCCCTATAGACATAAATCCTCCCTGATTGATGGTCCAGTTTGTCCAATTGTCAGATTTCTAAAATCTCCCCCTCCAAGGCAAAGCAGGATCTTAGTTACAAGCACAAAGGGAATGAGGGACAAGCAGCCGCTGAGGAAATCCTGCTCATTCTATGCTGTAGTCAAGCTCAATGACAAGACCAGCTGTTTCCCAAGAGGGAAGATGGTGACCTTGCATGAAAGCTAGCACCAGCCTTTCACAGGATAATCTGCTGTATCACCCAGTGGCTTGAAAAACCTGCTGGAATGCCTCCTGCACAGAAATGCTTGCAGAGGTTTGACACGCTTCCAGATGTTCCTCTCTGTCCCCAAGATGCCATGAAACTCAGCAGCTTTTGCCTGGTGGACAGAGTTCCTCTTGTTAATGTGTACGTGACTCATTATTGCCACCACGCATCACGGCACGCTGTAGCCAGGTAGTGATACAGAGCAGCTGTCTGGGGCTTTGGCGTACGTACCTGATGATGTGTAAGGTCTTGATGATGGCGTAATGGCCTTGATCTGAAAGCCATTAGATTCTTGGGTTAGTGCATGGTCGTGTTTACCTGTTAGCCACTTTCCTCCCTGAGGTGGTCTTCTCTGAATTATTTTAGGTTTGTAAGATAAAAGTGGGAGACTGAAATGTCTTTAAAGCTTTTATTTCAGGATACAGAAAGCCCTGAGGTCAAGCTGTTGTTTTTACTTGAGTTTTCTGTCAGAGTTGTTCTTTGCTAAAGTTACCCTCATCCATGCGTGGATTGTCACTTAAGGTGAAATGAAATCCATTTATGAGTAATATCCAGTTAGTTCAGGATCTTTTCAATGTACATTTATGTTACATATTCCTTCCCTTTGAGAGAGAAATCTTTAGCTCGGGGCCTTGATTGAAGCATATGGTTGAGAGGAAGTGGGGTTTAGCAAAATCTCTGCTGCCTTTGGTACCACTTGTATGAGTTGCATAGTAAAGGAGAAAAAAGGATTATTTTGCTACTTAATAACACTGGTGTTCTCTTTACACAAAAGTACCCCACAAGAGTCCACCTCCTCTCCTTGTCCCTTGTTCATGGTGAGGATATACCGGGTTGCTTCTTCCTCTTGCCACCTGTTTTCTCATATTCACACTATTTGCCTCCTTTATGTTTCAGCCTCTTCTGTCATTTAACTGATTAGTTTAAGGTGTGATTATTTCTGCTCATTACCTTTTGCTGTGTGATCTTTGGTGCTATATTCACAACAAAATATGATATAACTTTGCGGAGTGCTTAGCAATCTTCTTCCCTTTGCTAGCATGGCTAGGCTTAACCTGAGGTCTCTAAACTCCTAATCAGAAGCAGCATGCATCTACACTGTAATTAAGAAGCGTAGGACTAGCATGTATGGAAATTTATTTTTATAGTATTAGTTGTTTTTTTTTTTTTTTTTTTTTTTTTTTTTAATTTAGAGCTTGCAACACATGAGGACAGTTGCCTTGCTAATTCATTTTCTGTAATGGAGCAATGTTGTATATGTTAACTTACAGATTCAGAGTTCAGCTGAGTCCCATTCTATCTATGACCTGTATATTCTAGTTGAAATAAGTGGTCTGAGCTACAGAAAATACAATGTTAAGCCCTCAAATGGTAAGCAGTCTGCATTTATTGGAAGATCAATTAAATACAAGCAGAAAGACATAATGCATTCAGTTCAGCAAAGTCAAAAGCTGCTTCCTGTGGCCAGCCACTGCTATGAGATCATGTTTGACCAAAACACAAATCTAATGCACAGCATTACAAACAGGTGAGATTGCTTGCTTTTTGTGTTTCAGAATCTGTAAAACCATTTTGTAAAACATAAGTCCAAGTAATATATTTGTGAGCTTTAATTCTGAGACTTAACTAATTAAATTTTCTTCATAATTATTTTTCTCTGCCATTCAACATGTTGGTATTTCCTGTGGAAAGAAGGACACTATGTTGGACAGAAGTTCATACTATTTCTGTAATGTTGTTGCCCAGTTTCACCATGCAACCAGTAATCAGAGAACATGACAGATCACAATACCTATGTATCAGAAGAATCTCATACTTTTGAGCTAACTCCTTAAGGAGCTGACAAAGTATGCACTGAACAAGTGTGAATTCTGCTACCCTGTCATCGTTATATTCTTGTTTCTATTGTTAAATATGGAAACCTTTGCCACAGTGGTTTACTTAGCTACAACATCAGAGAAATGAATCTGATTATTCGTTATTATGTTGTGGTGTTCCTCATTTTTGTGCAGCAGCTAGTTTTTTATCCTGTAGCAGCTCTCACTCATGCTTCAAAACACAACCTAATGTAAGTACTGTTCCTGTTTTAAGATGCTCCTGTTTTATGGAAGTATAAAATGCGTGAAAATCCTTTTATTTATACACTGACAGATGTCTTAACAGGGTGTGCTTTAATTCTCTGTTGTCCTCATTTCCTGAGTCTTATCGAATGAGTTCCTTGGTTTGAGAAAACAGATTTTCACCACCTCATTCCAGCTTTTCGTCTGTTATATGCAAAATGTATTTGTGGGTAACACAGGTGTTGTTTTTTTTTTTCCCTCTGGTTCACAGGGAGACTAACCAGACTGTCCAGGTGACTCAGGAGTTCCTTGAGTACCATGTGAATGGAAATGTTACGAAAGGACCAATTTCAGACAACTACTTATTTGCCCCTAATGCTTCTGCTGTTCCAGTATCACAAGCAGTTGGATTGGAAGTGGTCTCTGGAAACTTAGTGACAGAGATACGGCAATATTTCTTCAGGTGCAACTCCATTATAGCTTCACTTCACTTGAGTGTGCAGTTGGTGTATGTCAGTTGTTCTGTGCAGCTTCTCCTCCACACAGTGGAGTTTGTGTACTCTGAAGGTTTCAGATGAGAACTGGCATGCATCTGCTAAGCATAATGCTAAGGAAGCACTTCCTTTTAGCTAAGTCGTGCCACTAGGGGAGGGAGGGGCAAGATTGTTCAGAGTTGCCTTTGTAGTCTGCTTTATAATGTAATTTCTGCTGGGAACGTGTTTCTGTATAATTTAATTAAAATTGCAGCTAACATCTTCTATATGTGGGTGGAATTTGTACACAATGGTTCATTTTCCAAACTGTAGATATCTTTCTTACCAGTGAATTAAAGACAGAAAGGAGAAGTGAATCCTGCACAAGGATGCTCAGACTCCTCATGAAATTTCCTATGTTAAAATCATGTTAGTATATAACCTCCTTACCTTATTTTAAATCTGGTTATTTGATTGACTCATTTTGCTGTAAACTGCATCCTATGAGGACTGTATTTGAGAGAGACTGTGAAAATTCAGTGGAATTTTCTTATCAAAATTAACGTTGCCCAGACTGAAAAAATTACATATGTGAAACTACATGTAGAACGTGTGTTACGTAGAGAGTTATAATTGTTTTTACACTTCATGATTAATTTTGAGGAAATGCAGAGCATCTTTAGCCAAATGAACAGTACCCTTTTCACTCACAACCCTGAAGAAAATAGCTGAGTATTATTTATTCCAGCAGCATATCTGTACTTCTGAAAACTTCACTGATTATATGGGTTGAATAGGACAAGAAAACTTTCTATGTGCATAATAACCTCATGCGTGATTTGCAAGTCTTGGTGTAATTGATCTAGCACTGCACTCGATAAGCTCTGCATATCCTTCTTATTTTTATAGCAACGTTACTGCTCAGTATTACACACATGCACTATTTACAAGGATGTATTCGGTACCAGAAGGCTACGATGGGAGGTTGCTTTGTCGTAGGATAGAGCAAGAATACAGTATTGGACCTTTGGAAGTAAATCGTGAGGCAGTTCTAAGAACAAGCACAAGTTTGAACACTGGGCAGCTGCTCTACACTGATGACAATGGATATCAGATTCAAAAGAGACCATTCAAGGCCTATGTGAACAATACAGCAGCACGGGTAGGTGCCAAGGCATAATCCAGACTTGATGTCTTATCTTCATTCTCCATCACTTTTAAGTGGATTACTGTTAATGCTGCATGATTTGCTGTTTTTTTCAGAACTATTATCCTATGGTCCAGACTGCCTACATTGAAGATGATACCACAAGGCTGGTGCTGCTTGCAGAAAGAGCTCACGGTGTCTCAAGTCAAGGGAATGGACAAGTGGAGGTAACAAATACAGATGTGTTGTTTTTTTTTTTAATTAGGAGATGATAGCTTTGTGATTGGTTACTGTTACAACACGTCTTTCTCAACACAGGTGATGCTTCACAGGAGACTATGGAACAATCTTCAGTGGAACCTAAATAACAATCTCACTTTGAATGACTCTTCAGTGGTTCGTCCAGTGTTTTGGCTAATTTTAGGAACAAAGTCTGCCACCAGTGTTTTGTATCGGACGAGTGGCCTGGCATTACAACACAAGCCAGTCGTAATGTTTGGAACATTCTCAGGTAACTCATTCTATCTCCTGTGCTATCTTTAGCATCTGAATAGTGTATTTATTTTGAAGTTAATATACAGTGAGTTAGAAAGCAGATTTAGAGACTGTTAATGATTTTGCATTAATTCCAGATATGGATGTTTTCCAAGTGTCCCCAGGAATGTTTCTCTTGTTTTGTAATTATCTCTGCTTTTAGAGGAGAAAAAATTGTAAAGCTTGTAATGAGAACAAAATGTCCACACAGGGGAGGGATTATTGTGAAGCAGATAGTGTACCATCCATCAGTTTCCTGGATATTGAGCCTTTAGTGACCTTTTTTGAGTCATTCTTTTAAAAATATTTGACTTATTAACTAAAACTGAAGCCTAGTATTGGAATAGTAGCATCAGACTCCAGAGAAATCTGCTTTATTGGAAGCGTTAATGCACTTCTCTGGCACATAAATTCTTTCTGCTTTGTATCCCAGAAGACCTCAGTGGAGAAAGCATAGCATCTGCTTTAGATCTGCCTTGGCAGAAAATGCAAAAATCTCTTTGTGGTACTCTAGCCAGGCTTACATATGTGTGATGGATGTTTGATGTCCCCTTTGTTTCCTTTTGCATGGAGAAGATAAGCCAGAGCTATCCAGGCAACTTCAGCAAAGATCAGCCCACAGTTCTTCTTCTGTAACTGTCCCACCTAATCTTCATCTCCAGACTCTGAGCATTCCAGGGTGGAGATACAGCTCTAATCATGCAGAGCAGGTCCACATTGTTCACAAGGGTAGGTGCTTTCAAAAGGGTGTCTGAAAGTTATACTTCAAAAATCTGTCTTTCTGTGTTGTGTGAGTAGTGCATTTATTTAAGTGTTAAATCCCTCTATCAAGACAGCCAGTTGTCTTAGCAATTAACAGTTGTGCTACTCAAATAGAAAAATGTCTGCTGTATGAGTTAGCATCGTGTCCTGTGAACAGTGGGAACTGGGTACTTTTTGCTCTCAGCACTTTGTCTGATCTTCAAAAATGGACCGTAAGTCCAAATCATACAATTGTAAAGCACAAAAAATTAAAACCAAAGTAAAAAGTGAAGTAAGCAAAAAATTGGCTTTAATTTATAACTAAGAATGTTTGCATGTTGCTTTTTCTTAAAGGTAAACAGAAGCAAGGTGATGCAGACTTCAGTCGTGTCTTGCTAAGAATTAGACACCTGTATGAAGTCGGAGAGGATCCTGTGCTGTCTCAGCCTGTGGTGGTGAATTTGAAGGTAAATCAAATCCTTGTGGATAGAACACCACTCAGGTATTTTTGTTTCAGGGAGAACTGGTTCTGGAAATGAAATGTCCCATGTGATACAGACTCCACTAAAGGTGGGTATGGAAATGCTACTGTAACTCTCAGAGCAATGCAGGTCTTCCTTATATTCAGACTTATGCCACAAAAGCTATTACTTCAGATAAAGTTTGGATATGCATAATATGCAGACAGTGTGACAGTAACAAGGTGGAACAAGACATAGGGCTATCTGTTTTTTTTAAAAAGCTCAATAAGAGTTTCAGTTCTTGAATGGTAAGATCAGTAGGCTTAGAACTCTGCTACAACATAGAGGAAGCTGTCAGCACCTTAACTTCTTAATTCAGGTGAGTCTGTAGTACTCCTTATGATGTCACAGATTTTTTTGAAGTCTCTACTGCTCTGCTTAGCGAGTCAGTGCTTGAGATGACAGTTTTACTCTAGTCTAACTATGTATTAGATCAGTGTTTATTAAGGTAATCTCAATACATTGTGACTCTTCACTCACAGTATCTGTTGAAAGAATTGGGGTCGGTGAAGTTAGTGGAAGAGCGGTCACTCACAGGCACCTGGGATTTGAATGCTTTGAAGCGATGGAAGTGGAAGACTGTGCAAAATCGAAGCAAAGGTGGGTGGAACAAAGTGGCTGGTGTCTTTATTCCTGTTGATTGTTGGAGCTCTGTGAGTTCTCTGATTAAAAATATTTCTGTATTTGCTCTTTTAGAAGTGTATTGTTCATCTATATCGCATACCTGGTATCTAGCATAGTCTACAAGCAGTAGGATGTAGCAAAGATTCCCAGCAAGAACTAGACTAGTATTTCAGTGATGGCTTATTTCACTCAGAAGTGTTCAACTCAAAGAAGATTTCAGGTTTCTATCTTTGTCCAGATTCAAGTGGCTACTCTATGAAGTCACACTTTATGAATTTTGCTACATGGCAATGAGTTGTGATGTGCTAATCTGAGCTTAACCTTGTGCTCTAGAAAAACAGACAGATGGAGTTTAAAAGAAAAAAAAAAAATCCCCCACTGTAATCAGCTTAAAGGTCTGCGTGAATAGGATTCCAGTTAGGGCTTGCTCTCAAGTGCTGTAGGTGACCTCATTTCATTTCCTATTCCTGTTTGTTGTTTGGACATTGTCCTTACTCTTAGAACCATTTATGTGTCTTGTAAAATGCTTGTGGATACCTTGGCCTGGGCAATATGTGAGTTTCAAGCTCTGCTTGACCTGCACCTAGGTTCTTGCTTGTTTTTGATTCATGATGAACTAAAACGCATGACTGGGAAGTCACCCATGTTTTCTGGTGTGAGTCAGTATATGAAAAGTAGATAAATTATTGTATATCTCACTATTAAGAATGAGAGTGTGCTGTAAGTTCCGTGCTACCTATAGCTCTAAAAGAAGACAGTCTGCTCAAATCCTAGCTTTTAAAGGATGGACAAGTTACATCTGTTGAGATAGAATAATATATACATTTAACTACAGCTCCTTGAATAAATTGCTGATGTTTCTGTGTCATGTCTTACAGGATTCTCCGATAGTACAAAGATCTCGGACAACTTTACTGTAACTGTTCACCCAAAGGAAATAAGGACTTTCTTTGTGTATTTTCAAGATCAGTAAAGTTTGACTTTGTTTCAGGATTGCCTATGTACTAGCTATTATTTTTTGTTTGAAAGCATTACTGATGGTCGTGAATGATATTCTACTGCTGTCGATGAAAAGAATGTCATTTTGGAATAAAGTCTGGATTTAATTCACTGTTGACCTGTGTATATTTTCATTATTTAATTACTTAAAATCTTTTTTTTCTGAAGTTTATTCAATTTGAAAATACAAAAATGGCCTTAGTGTGGTAATACAAGTGGTTTAAACAATTTCATATTTGCTGTGGGTGGTTTGAAGTGATTGCCTTTACGGTGTTTCATTTTGGAATGCTCTCGATGTCGTATTTGTCCTCTAGTCTTCAACTGTCTTTCTTATTGTGGTAGGTTCAAGAGTCCTTTCTCCGGGGTTTTATTCTTAGTGATGACTTCTCAGTCACTGAATAATAATTTGCCCAAATTCATTCTGTTTCTATATGCTTATCGTGTCTTTGAGCTGCTTTATCTTTCAGGCAACGACCACTAATTTTCTGCTTTACTATGAATTCAAGTTGAATGCAGCGTTGGTATTCCCGTGCAGTGAGTTCATTAAAACTGTGTCTCTCAGGATTTGCAGTTGACTGGACTTCCTTCATGCTATCCCATTTGTGCTCTGTTCTAGTTAGTTATGAAGGGCAGTGTTTAGAGAGAAGCTGACAGTAAGTGCAAGCTCTAAAGCAGATCTGATTGAGCAGCAGCTAAAGGAAGCAGACAGCGACCAGCTTTCCTAATAGCTGATATGTTTTTGTGTTCAAAAGAAACATTGCATTTTTCCGTTTCTTTTTTTTCCTTAGCTGTAACTGTAGAATCTCATTCTGATCACGTGCCCTTCATTTACCTTTTCGTGGCTGAGATGAGAGTCAAGTTGGTCACTTACTGCAGTGGTAATGCTGAATTGTGCTTTGTATGACACTGCACAAAATTGTATTTCTGGACAGCAGAACTTGAAAAACATGGGATTTAAAGGGAAATTCATGTGGGTTTTAAATCAGTAATTTCAGATCTGAACTCGTCTAAAAGATACATTTTGCTGTGATAGTTGTTCTGATGTAGTTAGGCTGTTCAGCAATAATTTTCCCCTGTGCAGAGATGCTGTTCCAGAACAAAGGAAACAGTGGAAAAAGGACTACTGCAAGTTAGATGTGCTGGTGGTTGGCTTCTCTATGGAGACAGCCTGTATATACCTCCTGGCTGCATCACCTTAACATCACCACAGAAACTGCTGCTGTTTACTGGGTGGACAGCAGTTGTTACATTTAGCCAGGTGTGAAAAATAACCAATAATGCACCAATCTAACCTGCCCTGCTGCAGTGGAAGCTGCAGCGTTAACTCCTTGGGGAAAGCATACAGCATCATAACTAAGCTGCATTAAGGCATGATGGCAGCTATTTTCATTTTATTTTGTGTGTATTCAGAAAATGAAATGTGCTCAACTGAGTCGCTTTGCTTTGTGATCTTTTTCCAATCCCCACTTGGAGGTACCATGTATTTAATGGCTATGCTGCGTAGGGCATGCAGTGGTATGATTTCACTTTTGTTTTTTGGGCTGAGCTGGTTGTGTTGGCTGATACGTGTGCTAATAACAGCAAGGCATGCTGGTAGGTTATGAAATTGAACTTATCCTCAATGAGCAGGGCAAATCCTGCCCAAGAAGTAGGCAGGCAGTGCTGGGTCCTACAGCTGTTAATTCTGGGCACTGCTCTCCTGTGTGCCATGTTGATCTGATTCTTGCAGGATAAATGAGAACAAATCCTGTGAAAACCTCTCTGGGAGAGATTATCACCAGGACAACCTCATTGCCATCTGATTTATCTGTTTTTGGTTTTTGGTGGTGTTGATAGGGTTTTTTTTTTTGTTGTTTTTAACTCCAGTTTTAACTCCAGTTTCTACTGACTTTCTGGTTAAAAGGTGCAAAGGGGACCAGGTATGGGATGACACCAGAGTACCTGAGTTACTTCAGAATGGTTGGCCATTTGGGAGTAATCTATCAGAGAAGAACCTTGTACTCCACCAGAGGCATCCAAGAAGTTGGTCTGTAATAGCGTGGCGTTCCTCCTAGAAGATGTCTCTGTGTATTCTGTTTCCCTGATAAAGGAAAACAACAAAAAAAAAAAAGCTGAAGAAGATAGTTCCTCTTTGACGTCAGCATTCACCTGGTTTGAGAAGGTCATGAATGCACTGATACCACTACCATGGCTAATGTTTTTCACTGTGTAATAATTATACTTCTTAAGGGGAAATATTGCAGAGATCACTAACTTGATCACTGCCTTAATCACTAGATTGGGTGAAAGTGTGACTTGTTCTCGTATTGATGTGGAAATTAATGTTGTTAGGCACAGTTATCCTTTTTGTTGTGCTGTTTTTCTGCTCAGATGTAATTTATTGTTTGTTGTTGGAAAACAAATTGGGTGGGATTTATTTCCATGCTAACGAATGTTTTGAGAAAAGTTGCAGTGACAATATCAAATGAAGTTTTCAGCTTTTTGTTTGGGTCACAGCTGGACAAAATTAATAGTGTGGCTGTATCACAGGAAGCGAGTAAATGATGGTATGATGAGTGACAGCATGCTTTGCACCTGGTGTTTGCTGGAGGAGGGGAAGACTCATGAGTCTTCAGAGCGTACAGAGTCCAAATGTGGTGATGTTAATTGTAGATGAAGAAAGAAAATGGAAAAGAATCTTTCTGTTGCGGATGCGTTCTGACCCAGATAGCTGTTTTGTGTGGTGCAAGCTGTCTTGAGAAATACTCACCATATTTTTTTCCACCCACTCAGTAGTACCACAGTGAGTTTGTGGGGTTATGCTGCGAACTGTTACGATGAAGTTACGGGGCTAAAAATAAACCCTTTTTCTAACCTCTTTTCCTATGCCAGTGCATTTCATCTCTGACAGTGGATGCTTTGGATTACAGCCAGAGCATCTTCTGGAGTGAATGTGAGCTGCTAACAGTACTATGGGATAAGTTTTGCCCAGCCTGTTGGTAAGGAGCTGCCGGCTGCGTACCTGAGCACAAAGTGCACAATTATCCATATTTAAGTACAAAAGAAGCTAATTTCTCCTTTGGGGTTGTGCATGCATATTTCATTTACTCTGTACCGAAGATAACATGAATTTCAATATTAGTATAGCTAATAGAATATTTTTAAGTATTTAAATTATCTCTTCCTTCACTCCAGTTTAAAGATACTTGTTATATTCTCACTAGCTCCAGCCAGCTGGGTGCCATCAGAGACAAGGACAGCCTGCAGCAGTCCTAGAATTTACTGCCTTTGGGACTTAGTTATCTTCGCTCATGCGTTGGAGTATATTTTGTGTTTAACCTGGCAATGCAAGTGACACCAGAATCAACCCTGATGAGAAGCAGGCATGCTGATGCATCATGGTTTTGTTGCTGACAAAACAGTGCTCTAAATGTGGCTGTGCCTTCATTACAAATTTCAGCTCAGCTGTTCTGGATACATGCCTGATGCTGCTGAAACCAGCTGCTGCCACTGGAGTGTTTTCTGGATAAGACAGGCTCGTATCAAGATTTTGTAATTAACCAATGCATGTTCAATTGGATTTTTAATTTCTTTTTTATTTTTAACTCCTGTTGCAACAGTTTTTGATGTAATGCAGCTATGTGTATTTGTGGAATGCTTTTGTGTGGCCTGCTGCTTCTGCGTTTGAAAGAGCTCCGGTCAAGGGAAGAAGGCCGACGTGTTTTGCCTTCTCTGTCTCTACCAGCCTATCTGCTTGATTCTGGGTTGGAGCCAGAAATCAGTGCTGGAAAACATTAAGTGCTGTACCGTTGTCTGTGTTTCAGATGTTTTTTTTAATAGCTGGGAGATTAATTTCATCAAGACAGATGTTAACTTGGTGCCATATTATAGCTCACTTCATATAACCCATGCTTGTAATCTTCCTTGAGCAAATGCATGACAAAGAAACATAGGAGTAATGCTTGGTATTGGTGCAGCCCATGTATAAGCATAGTCTCTTAGGCTTGGGCACCATTTATTCTGTTCGGAAAAGACAGTTAATAGCCTTAGGAACTGATAAGTCTCATCTTCATAAAAAGCTCCCAAATGTAAGATTATAGAAGTGGTAAACTTTGAGGCGAGCGTTGCAGCTGCTGGAAAGCAGCCCTTTGTGCCCTGCCACCAGGTAGGTCTGTTTGCTCCTGAGGAGAGGCAACTGGTGGAAGTTCTGAGAAGAACATTCTGATTTCAGAAGGCATGACTGGGCTCTGAACTAGGGGCAGCTGTGACTGCAGTGTCATAAACAGCATAGGGAAGCACTGGGCTGTATTTGCATTTCATGTCATCACCACCACACAAGGGAAGAGGAAGTTGGGCTATGGTTCTCACATGCTTTCATTTGTCGTTTTGCTGTCTTCAGCAAAGACACCCTGATGTGAGAGCTAAGAACCCTGTGTGATGGTTGCCACTTCACTGAGACTCCTTTTGGCAATGTGCGTTGGCTGCTTAGGTAAGTACTGCTTATGGCTTTGCTTTTCTATCGTTAGCGATGTGTGGTTTTGATAATTTTATTTCTTTTAAATCCACCCCAAAGTATGTCAACCTCAGATAGACTTGTGTGTATGTGAGACAAATGTGAACTGTGGTGTTGTAATCCAGAACTTGAAATTAAAGTGTGGGAGGGGATTGAAAGGCGATTTTACCAATTGATTGTTGTGAGAAAATGCGTAGAGGGACGAACAAATTTTAGACATTTAAAATGTCATTCAAAATACATTTAAAAGATAAAACAAGTGACACGAGCTATCAGTTCTTTGAACAGCTTCCAAGTTGTTGTTTACTCTCTACATCAGTTCTTTCCCTTATTGTTCAGCTGCTTATTACCCCTATAATGTTCTCTGCTTTTAATGTAGGTAGCTACACTGTTTTAGTCTACGTCTTAATGCGAAGTTAGAGCTGTTTGCACAAATTGACAGCAGTAAATACTCTGTTCTTACTTAGAAGTATCCTAGAAGTATCCTCAACAGGTAGTGCAAAGTGTTTTGCTTCTAGAATAATGTGTCATAGCTCCTGGTAGAATTTCAGGCTCCTTTTGGAGCCTCTGCTGTTGCTTTTCCTCCCATACATATCCCGTGAGAGGTCTGGGTAATTCAGAGCAGCAGTGAATGCTGGGGTCGCTGAAATGGAGGTGCTGCTGAGCACTGCTTTGTGGGGGAAAAAAGTTGAAGTGCTGTTAGATATGATGGCGAAGAAGCTAAGGAAGGTAAAACATTTAGTCAGATGCCGTGTTAGGACTGGTTAAAAGCCAAGTCATCACTTTCCTTACATATTGTAAAAAGAGTCTGAGTTGGAGGATAAGAACTGGAAGAAATTATGCAGTTTACACTCCTTTTGAGTAGTTCCACACTTTAACAGTTTGCATGCTACAAGAACAGCGATGATAATTCTTCACACAGCAAATGAAATCCATATCCTCAGCAGTCCAGGGATAGATTTTTATAAGGTTGGCATTTCTTTGGTGAGCAACCAAATCACTGGAATAAAAGAAAAACATTATTTGATGTCCACACAGTGATTTCACTTTAGAAGAAAATATTTTGTCCGTTGCACTGCGCTTCGTGGAGATATTCTAGCAGGTGGGCAGTAAGTGGTGAGCAGATTGAGAGCAGGGAAGAGTGAGAAGTGTGGTTTTCTCTGATGTTGTCCGAGTCAGCCTTAGCTTAAAGCCTGTTGAAAACTTGAAGAAACAATTGTGGTGTGAGTGGAATATGTAACGAAATAAGGAGGTGAATTTCATGCTATAGATATAACTTCTTCAGCAATAACTTAAAAGGAAATTTCAAATGAAATTACAGAACCCAAGACAGAAATGCTGTACTTTTTTTCACTAATTAGAAGCAGGGCAGGAAATGAACTCCTGCGTGGGGACGAGAATTTCTAGTGAGTTTTAATTTCTTCTTGGCAAGTCTTCTTCACTATGGATGAATCATTCTGAATAACTCCTTTTGGTCATTCCTTAATCTGGCAGATAAAGCAAAAAGTGTTTAATGTGCTTCAAACTCAACATCTCTTATTTAAAAAAAAACAAAAAACACTTATTTAAAATAAGTATATTGGCAAGTACAAAGAATCTTCACGTCATGCACTGATGATGGAGTGATACAACACACAAGACTAAAGGTTTAGTTCAGCCACAATGTGTCTGCATTCAAGAAGTGGGCAGTAACTGATCTTCAAGATTAATGTCATCATGATTTTATGGTACTAGCATTGTTTAAAATAGTACAATTGTAGATATTAGAGATGTTACATTATCTAATTGTCTCTTCAAATGTGTGTGTTTCTCCCAGTAGCTACAGGTACCAATAATATAATAGTCACACAAACACCAACAGAAATGCACCTATCTATTGGAGACTCCACTGAAATAACCTGTATTTGGGAAAAGTCAGTTAAGAGATACAGAATCACCTGGTATCTCGTTAATAAAGAGAACATCACCAAAACTGTATCATCAAATCTTGTCTATGTACGTAACGTCACCCATGAAAACAAGGATGTCCTAGTGATTGAAGCTGCCAGTACAAATGACACTGGGTTTTACTACTGTGAGATAATTATTGAAATACCTTTCTGCAAGAAGATGTATGGAAACGGAACAATGCTGGTCGTTGAAGAGCAAGGTAAGATTGCAAGAGTATGTTTACGCAATTTATCATATCACTTCCTCCCTCAATGCTGGAGATTTCAGAATGAGCAAGATGAACACAGGAGGACCTGAACCTCCTACTTATGACAATTACCTTAAGCTCCCTGCCTTATCAATCCCATTGTAAAGGCTTTCCTTCTGTAAGGGTTTTACGAAGAATAGTTATTACTGTTAGGATCTGGAAAACCTGTGTATTAGCAGTGTGTTTCACAAAAGACCCAAACCCAATTCCTTTAGAGGAATCCGTTAGAGTGGATATGAGATAATGGGTGTGTCCTTTGTGTGGTTGTTGAGTAACATGCATTTGGGGTTTTTTTTTATGTTTTAACACGCTCCCAGTAAGAAGTGCGAGAACTAATTAAGGTCCCAGTTCTGAATTAAACATTGATAAGCATTAATACAATGTGTATTCAAACACAAATTATTAGGCAGCAGGGATGAGATGTGCTTCACCTATCTCCAGAGAAAGTGCTTTACACTTCTAACCAACGGGTAGTCCAAACAGTGACACAAAGATGACAAAAGATTTAGAAAATATCGAAGGAGGTTTGAAAGAAAAAGTGAATGAAATAGTGTCGCTCAAAGCAGGAGGGGGAAATATTCTCCTGAATTGAATTTTGTGATATGATCCATCACTTGGTCAAGTAGTAGAAGCCTTGAAGTAAAGTAGAAAAGATTCAGATTCACTTGGGGGAAAAGCTTTTGTGATGGTAGGAACAATGGGCTCTAAGTGGGATTGATGTTAATTTTCATCACAGAGCATCCCTCAGGAATGATGCAGCGTAGATGACCTTGCACATGAGCAGGAGAATAGGTTGATTCACTCTTGAAGTTGCATTTAGTTTTGGTTTGTAAAAATGTTCTTCAATTGTTTCTTTGAGTTGTGCATAACTTTACTTTAAAAATGTAATTGCAGAACCTCAGACACTGGAGAAGAAAGTGTTGGTAGTTTGGGCGATCATTCCTTTCTTAGCAGCAATGGGAAGCTTATATTTTTGCTACAAAAAGAAGTCAACATTTTCTGGTGAGTGGCAGTATTTCCATTATCATATATTTATTTAAACTAAATATTTTGAGCTGTCTGAACTTGAGGCATCACCGAACGGACTTCCAAGGTGTAACTTCTGCTCACCTGCTGTTTACCTGCAATGGGCACCTGAAGCTGATCAACTTGAGAGGAAGGTCTGGAAGGCACTTGTAGCTCAAGTGAGGATCTTACAGCCTCCCACCTCAGTTATTTATCTTTCCGGAAAGAGTGATTACTTGAGTGACCGAGAATCTTGGCCTGGCTGAATTATCAAAAAAATATCAGCTCTGAAAATCTTTAGCAGACAAAAATGTGAGCATCTAGGCTGCGTTATACCTGATAGGGATAGCTGGTTTGGATGGAAGAAATCATGAGAGAAAATAGTGCATGGGAAGGGTGTAAGACAAGTGTGGAAACAGGTCGTTGGCAGTGGTGGGTACAGACCAGTGACACAGAACCTGAGGCAGACCGCTAAGTAACTACATAACGTGGGTATTATGGTGGCAGTATGAGGCTTACTCAGCTTGTGGGCTGACAGGGATATAGGTGGAACATCTGACTTGAGATACAGTCCAACTCCCAAATCAAACAAAGAAAAAGTCTGGGGCTGTTAAGACAATTGAAGTCCCTAAATTCAATGTGCCACAGCTCAGAAAGCCAGATGTATCCTGGGCCGCACCAAAAGAAGTGTGGCCAGCAGGTCAAGGGAGGCAATTCCTGCCCCTCTACTCTGTGCTGGTGAGACCTCACCTGGAGCGCTGTGTTCAGATTTGGAGTCACAGAATCACAGAACTATAGGGATTGAAAAGGGACCTCTAGAGATCATTTAGTCCAATCCCCAGCCAAAGCACAAGAGAGATGTGGGCTTGTTGGAGTGCATCCAGAGGACAAGTGTCTCTGCTCACTGCAGAGGAGTTGAACTAGATCTTTAAACAACTCAAACAGTTCTATGAATGTATGATTCCGTTTTGATAACTGGAGGTGACACAGGCATGGATCTCAATGTCTATGTGAGAACTGATAAGTAGTAGGTGTCTACTCAGAGGTAAGCTGATTGGTTCTGTAGACAAGATCTGTATCGCATAAAGGATACTGAGAAAACAGAAGGTAGATGATATCATCTGCCAGCAGAATGCCACACCAGCATCTGTCACTGGCTGGCCACATATGAGCTCTGCACACTTTGTTTCTCTGGTAGGGTAAAAGTGTGGCCAGCAAGAAAGTGGTGATCATACCTTTTTTCCACTAAGGTTCTGCCCAGCTTCCTGCACCAGAAGGAGGGCATCAGGAGGAGCAGGCACTTGAGGTGGCAGGACTTCATGGAGGAACTGAATCTACCAGTGAAGAAGCTGGATGGGTAAGTGGTTTCTGAAGAAGCTTTCTCTTGATGCAAGGAAAAGAATTTCAAAATGAGGCACCGGGGAGTACGTACTGAGCTGAACGCGTGCAGTGGTAAGCTGCAGTTCCAAGAATGGCATCTTACTGACTATGAAGTAGTTCTGAAGCACAAAAATGATAGAAAAGCATTTCAGTTTTAGGCAGGGTTAGCATTTAGCATTTCAGCCTTTTTTTACACCTGAATTCGTATATTTGGTATCTTAAGTGAGTATCTTGAGTCTGATGCTTTGTTAGCTGAGAACTGAACCCCAACACAGGGAGACTTTGCCGTTCAGTGTCAGTAATTTTAATCTAAAACTATAACTCCATGTTTCTGTGATGTGCCTGGTGCTTCTCCCTCTTTTCATTTGGGCTGTGCTATGTCTTGTGTCTTGGATAAAAAGTTCATTTTAAGAGCACTTTATTGGTAAGAGTTTTGACTGGAATTTTCTTTGCTTTTTAAGGCTACATCTACGCTTTATAACTCACTTGATTCTTTTTATGATTCATCTATCTAAGAGAAGACAAATCCTCCATTGCTCCTGGACCCAGTGCAGCAGATGAGCAATTCCCACTAACTGGGGCAGCTGTTAAGTCTAGAACAAGAGTGTGATGAGGACCTTCCATCCACTTTGACATTCAGAACGAAAGGACCATGTAATAACTGTAATGTGGCTAAACATCTTATGGAACTGAAAACAGTATGGTAATGTGCTGCTGAAATATAGATGACATATGCGTTTCCTGTGAGAAGCACATCGGAAGAAAGGTTGGTTCAACACCTTTAGCTGAATGTTTTATCACCGACTTTATTGTAAGGAGTCTCTGAATTTTGAGAGCAATTTTAGAAAACTGTCTTCAACTCAACTGTCTCAAGTCAGACTGAATGATCCTTGTGGGTCCTTTCCAACTGAGGATATCCTACGATTCTAACCCTTCCCTCATATCCAGAGTGTGGAAATAATATAGGATGCATTCGATTTTGAATAATCTTCTGGACTGGACAACTTTCTCTGAACAGCAAAAACATTTCTTCAGGTAGCCCCTCTGTAAATCAGTCTGTCAGGTGGAGAGATCTGGGGCTGCTCAGCCTGGAGAAGAGAAGGCTCCAGGGATACCTGAGAGTGGATTTTTGGTATCTGAAGGAGGGCTGTAAGGGGCAGACTCTGCCAAAGAGTCTGTTGTGATGGGACAAGGGGAAATGACTTCAGACTAAAGGGGAGAAGATATAAGGATATAAGGAAGAGGATTTTTACAGTCAGAGTGGTGAGGCACTGGTGTGTGTTGCCCAGAGAGGTTCTGGATGCCCCATCCTTGGAGGCATTCAAGATCAGGCTGGCATCTGATCAAGCTGTACGTGACCCTGTTGAATTCCAGGGAGTTGGGCTAGGTGGCCTTTAAGGCTGTGTTCCAACTCAAATGATTGTGTGAAATTGCAGAATGTAAAGGAAAATGCACATCATGGTAATCACTTGGCTATAGTAGTACATAGAGGATGACGTCTGCTCTCTGGAAAGGTCGTCTGTGCTGACCACATCATAGCAAGGGTGGTGTGCCAGGAGCTGTTGTGTTCCTGTGGAATGGGAGAAGTTAATTCACAGTGCTATGGAAAGTCTTTCAGGGAAAGCAATTTCCTATGCGCAAAAAAAATATTTGGTTTAAATGGAGTTGTGTGTAACACAATTAGGTGTATTTATTGCCTAGTGCCCACAATGCTAGTCATAGAGCAGTTTCCCCAAAGCCCTTCCAAGCAGTTGGTGCCATCTCAGCATGTGACTGCTGGCTGCTCAGCATCCTGTAGTGAGCTCTTTGCTTTTCAGCGTGCCTCATGCTCTGGCTCTGCTCGTGCTGTGGTGGCTGCAGCTCATGGAGCTCCCACCCACAGTGCTGAGTACACTGTGGATATGTGTCCTGTTCCTGGGCTGTTCTGCAACCTGCCCTGAGGCATTCTGCAGCATCCTGCTCCCTGAAATACACTGTGATTGCTGAACTGTGAGCATACTCTGCAGGAGAGAAATTAATTCTTACTCTGCAATTTACGCAGAGAATTTTCTTTTCCTTCTTTTCAACTTCAGTCACTTTGAAATCTTGGTCTTTGTTGTCCTGAAATTCATTATTACAGGTGCTTTCTCTGCTACGCACTGGAGCACTGCCTGTTCTTTTGAGGCTCATATTCATGACTGTCTTTGATTTCTGCAAACCCTGCAGCTTTTTTTCCTGCAGCAGAGAGACAGAAGCAGTAAGAGGAGTGATGGCCTTCAGGACAGGGCAAGGAAGCTCTCAGTTTTGCATCACAGATGTAAGTGGGTGTGGTAAATGTTGGCTGTATTATGTGTTACTGGTAACTTCTGCATTTAAGCTCTGTGAGGAGATGTATGCAATATTCAGATAACTAAAACCACGAAATGAAGATGGCCACCTAGCCATGGTTTAATGGCCTGTAAGTCATATTTTCATTATAGCACCAGTAACAAACTGTGGATTAAATGTAGTTTCTAGCAGCAGAGTTCCACCTTACTGACAGCTGCTCGCATTTTGAATGCTGACATGGTCGTGTCCAACATCTGGCACATGGAGACTGACTTCCACTTATCTTGTTCTGACAGCAGCCATGAGCTGCAGCTGAGGTCCCCTCCTTGTTTCTGTCCCACTGATGGCACTGGCTTGGAGTCAGTGCACTGCAGCCTGTTGTGTTCCACCTGGGACTGCAGACCTCAGCTTGCTCTCTTCCTTGCTCCATTGCTCAATGAACCTATGGAGCTGAGCTTCATTCATCTATCTGGCACTTGGGCAGCTACTGTTGGCAATTTGGCTGCTGGTTGCTGTGGTCTGGCTCAAACCTTACTGACTTTTGCCATGGGATCTGTGGAAGAGGAGCCTGGAGCAGCATCCCTGGCAGCAGACAGGAGGATCCCCCCAAATAGCTGTGTTCTGTGTGTGACGCTGTGACTCATGTTTTTGTGCCTGATAATGTCGCTTTCTGAACAGTGGTGACATTAACTTGGTTAAACTAAAACTCATCTGCAATCTGATTTTATCTCAAGTGGTTTCTCTGTACTGCTGACATCAAGATCCGTTCACAAAAACACAACACCTATGGCCCAGGCTCTAACTGATTTCAGGCTGCCTGCATGCAATTAGCTGAGAGCACTGACAGTGTGCTGTGTGCAGCAGCTGTATGGCTGGACTCAGCCCGTACAGAGGGCAAATCTGCACAGGCAGGAAGGGCTGTATTTGGATGGCAATACTTGTGTAACTCTAGCACTGGGGTAAAAGTTGAAATCGATGCTTGACCTGAGTTGAAGTGCTTTTGCCTGCTCCTCTATTAAAGACTGCCATCTTTGAGTAGTATTTAAGGGAAATAATACTCTTTGAAGAACCACCTGAGGAGGAACTGACACATACGATGTGGGGCCCATGTTTCCACTCACCTAAGGGAGATACTGTCTTGCTTTTATTCTGCTTCATGAACAGGGCCTTCCTATCTCAGCGCAGTTTTGTGCGCTGCACAAAATTCAGGCAGACTCCAAACCAGTGCATATCACCACATCCTCTGTAAACAACTGCAGAAACAAACCAGAATAAATACATGATGGTCAGAATTTATTTTTGCTGTCATGCTTGTCTTGGGAAGACACAGTGAAGGGCAGCTGTCATGGGGTGTTTGCTTTGGTGGTGTTTTGTAGTTTGTTTTTTTTTAATATTTCACCCCGTATCACTCCTTTGGGAACAGGAAACTGCAAATACCACTGAAAAATGGATATAGAGATCAGAAGAACGTTCACTGATTTCTCTGAATATGAGAAAAAGTGGATGATAATGGGTGGGCTGCAACACTGCACGAAGGCAGAGCTGCTCTCAGTGAAGCTGTCTGAGATCTTTGTCTCAGTGAAGTGAAATGCCCTGTGCTCTATTCCTGCTTGTGTGTTTGCCTTGGCCCAGGCCTGAATTCCAGGCTCTGTGAGGCCAGAGGAAGGCACTGGCACTCCTGCACAGCAGGGGCAGCCCTGGTTAGGGCTGTGAAAGCAAATCCTGAATGTGAGCAATAGGTACTGCTCCCTTGTTCCTTACAGCTTTTAACTCTGGAAAGAGAGAGAAAGGTAAGTATCACCAATGATTGCGGCAAGAAAAGATCAGTTGGTGAAGGGACAGCCACCACAAGAACACCTCTGGTCTGATGGAGCTGGCTCCGAGTAACCCTCCTTCCTCATGTTAGCAGCTCTACAATGTTAAATTTAGTTTTTTTCCTTTTAAGTTTCTTCTTTTAAATGCAGACTTAACATAAACAGTCTAGCCTTAAACTGAGCTGCTACCAAGAAAGGAAGTGGAAAAAGCGAACTGACATGCTGTTCAGGTTTTGTAAGGGGAAGCTGATAGCCTCTCGGCGAAAAGGCCAACAGCCTCGTGACCACTGCTTGAAATGTCTCCCTGGAAAGTTTTCCTGCTGCTTTCTGACCATAGCATGTGCCTGAAGAATTATATAAGCATGAAGGTAGTGCACATGACAACTGGACTACCTGTGTGAGAGTGACTGAGATATCACAGTGGAAAAACTACTTTCTGTCATTACAATAAAAACCAGGAGAGCCTAGGAAGCCTTAATATCATGGAACTTCAGCACTGAGCCCCATGCAGAGTAACATCCAGGAAATGATTCAACCAGGGGCTGAAAACTAGATGGAAGTATTTACACTGTAAATATTGATTGATTGTTGGTTGGCTTGGGACTGCTTGACTTTACCTGTCTTTAAACTTTATTTATAGAGTACGTGAGCTTATTAATGTGTGAAATCAGTGGTAAGGGTATTTTGAGAAGTAAACGATAATAAAATGAAGACCTACACAGATTTGAGCACTGAAAAGTTGCCAACAAACCCACAATGGCTGCATGATTTAATGCCCAGATGTGTGTATGTGCGCTATGGAGGTGAGATAACCTTTAAAACCATCACTCTGATGCAGAGCAAGTTTTCAGAAACAGTGCAGGGGGAAAACCTTGCTCCTTTAGTGAAAGAGGTGCACTGGTGCTTGAAATTCAATGAGAAAATGGGGGCACTGGAAAAGCTGAGGGTTTTGCTATTTATGTCTGTGTGGAACACTCGCTGCTTGTTTTTCAGTAATAGGTAAATTGAGAAGGGAATATTATAAATACTAATTGGGAAGGGAAGGGATGTTTAGTACTGCTGCAAGAAAAAACAGTGAATTCATCATTTCAAATGGTGCTTTCTTCCTCCTGTGTTTCCTGTGTTCTGGTACTTCACAAGTAGTGAAAACTGTCCTGAAGTTGTTCTGTGAGCTTTTTGGAGTGAATGTTAGGGGATGAGAGGCTCAGCCTCTCAGAGAGAGTGGTTTAACCTTTCAGCTCTGCCGGCAGTAATGCTCACGCAATGGGCTCGGTAGAATATCTCCTTCTCTGGAGATATTCAAGACCCACCTGGACCCTACCTGTGTGACCTGGTGTAGGAAACCTGCTTTGGCAGGGGGTTGGACTCAGTGATCTCTGGAGGTCCCTTCCAACCCCTATCATTCTGTGATTCTGTGACTGCATTTAGTCAGACTTCAGCTGGATATTCCAGCTGGATAGGTGGATTAGCATCAAAGCATTTCTCGCTCTCCTGTGTGGGCCTCCTATTTATACTCTGCTTTGTATTGCATACGGTTGGGGATAGCCTGTTCTGTGCCTTGTGCACCAAGCTGCTCTTTTTTAATGAAAAGCAAACCAGAAGAAAATATTTAAACACTACAAAGCATGTGCATTGGAAGTCTGAGCAGTTCTGGTGTGTGCACGTGAATGCAAATACGTAACATTTAAAAAATAAGAAAAAGAAAGCAGACGATGCCACTATGGTGACCTTTCCATTTCTAGAAATTCAAGTCCTGTGGTTCATTTTGTGTTTCGGTGTTTTTGAGGCCCCTTCTGAAAACCTCACGTCACCTTTGTTTGCATAGTACAGCAGGTCAGGGATGAGGTTACCTTTTCTGCAGAGTTCTATGGTGAAGGTGTGGCTGCAGTGATGCCTCCTATTGACTGAAGGCATTTCATACAAATCAGTTCCAACTGTGTCATGAGGTTGAAGCCATGGGAACAGACAGGACAGCTCACGGGACTGAATAAAGCATAGAGCTGGAGCCCTTGCAGTGATTTTGCAGGAGTTACAAATCAGCTACAGGGGACTCTAAGTAGAAAAATGTGGTTTGTTTTTTGTTTGGTTGTTTTTCAAGGAAGTACTAGATTTCATGTATTTGTGTCTTGCATTGTAGATGTCACAGAATAGGTTTTGCCTGTCTAACAGGTGGCTTTAGATATCTGTCAGAAAGGACTTTTCTTTTCTTAATTAAAACTGACTTTGGCTAACTTTTCTGTAGCGTGACACAACTGGAAATTACTTTCAAGCATGTGGAGGAATGCTCGAAGACATCCAAGCTCAGCTGTAGCCGTTCAGCTTCCATCCCCTGAGCTGAGCCTTCCAGGTAATGCTCAGCTGCTGGTGCTGACACTGAGCCATCTCTGCTGGTGCATAGGCAGCAGCTGGAGCTTGAACAACGTGGCTCCAGTGCATTTGATGTTTTAACGATGGGAATCATTATTTCCAAGTGAATCGTGAGGTTGATCAGAAGCCACAGATGACCACAGGATTTCAGAGTGACTTTGTTTTCAGGGCAGTCAATTTCGTTGCAAGACCCGATACTCCACAAGCTGCTTCACTACAGATCAGGATGGTTTTTGGTTCTAATCCTGTGCTTAGGTGTCAGATTTTTATCCTTCAGATATCCTCATCTGAGCAAGCAACTTTGAGAGCAACTGCAAAAAGCTCCCCTTATTGGTGCTGAAGAGCTGCTGATTCATCAGAGCAGCTTTAGACATCTACTTTGGATGTAAGCCCAGGGAACGCTCAGGTGCTAGCTCGGCAGGCTGCTTTTGATCTGGTGAATCCTACCCATGGTGTGGGTTGTTCAGTCTGCAACAAACTCCTCTGTATGGCAGCATGGGCCACCCATGCCTGCTCTTAGATCAGGACAGGCAGCGCTCACAGAGCCCCTAACTACAGTTGTGATGGAGAAGTGAGATGCTCCTGAGTGTGCTCCTTTATCCTGTCAAAAGTGAGCTATTGACCATCCACTTACTTGATTTTTATTTGTTAGTCATACCATCTATCTTGAAGGATAAGCCAGTTTTTACTGGCAAGGAACTGGTGCCAGCCTGATAATGCTGGAGTTTTGAATAGCTGTCCAGCAGAGGGCCACAAAGATGATTAAGGGCCTGGAGCATCTCCTGTATAAGACTGACCTGAATCTGTTCAGCCTGGGGAAAAGAAGACTGAGAGATGGTCTGATTAATGTTTATCTAAAGAGAGGTGAGACAAATGCATGAGGCTGGGCTCTTCTCAATGGTGTATAGAAGTAGGACAGTAAGTAGAAGAAAATGTGTCTGAAAATATTTTATATCAGTGGTTGTGACACAAAAGAGTTATACTAAGTGTCCTATTCCTTGTCTGTGAGTTAGGATACATCCACATTAAGAAAAACAAACAAAACACCTTAACTCATTGTTATGGGTATGGAAATATCAAAAAAATTATCATTTGACCTTTGGCCTACAAAAATCTGTGGAGCCTTTCTCCCAGAGGATCACCAAATATGATGAGCCCAAAAGGCCATTCCTGATTATGTTCCCTGGCCGGGCACCACCACCTCTAGTTGCTCCTGGTGCTAGTTATTTCCTGAAATCAATGGAAACAAAACAAAATTTTCCAGAAAGGTAATTAGCTAATTATGCTGCTATGTTCTAGTCTCCATTTCCATTTTTACCTATTCTATGAAAATAAATAAATGTATATATATGCATAGATATGTGAAATAATTTTATGCCAGTACTCTAAATAAAAACTTCTGTCTTAAAGAATTTTTAAATGACAGCATCTTGTCATGAAAGCTAAAAACAAGAAAAGCTGCAAGAAAAGCAGCAGAGAATAAGTCTTAGTTTAGAGAAACAGTCACTATTATACCTGCTATTATTTTATGGCATTTATTACGCATGTTATTATTATTATCAAGAATGTTCCGTGAAACAAAATCCTTTCAATATTCCTATATTTCTGGTCCTAGAATAAGTAATACCTGGCAGAACTCACAATTGCCTGGAGATGCCTTCAGTCAACCAGAAGCAGAAATAAATCCATGCCATAGGAGTGAAGGATTGGACAAAGCAATAGGGCATGTATTCGCACACACACACAAATCCCACGTGAGCATGTCAGAAGTCATTCTGAGGCTAAAACTAGTTCATGCACTTCACTTAAATAACTTAAAATGTGCACTTATAGAATTAATATTGATGAATGAAGAGGACTAAAACTTCCCAGATGCATTCATCGATGAAATCTGGGCAATTGCATTGAGTTATAGCAATCTAAAGACGTATTTATTGATTTGTTTATTGAGAGAAGCATGACACTTCAGAACGTGAAATTGAGTTACTTGGAGCATGATCACAGAGTGTCGTCCGGGTTCGGGTCAGGCACTCATTTACTGGATAGCCCTGGAAAAATTCCAGAAGCTTCAATAATTTCTATTTTTGTTTGCTCCTTCAGCTTCCGTAAAGGCCCGCAGTTGTTTCCTGTGTTACACAGGTCTCTACTGCCATCCCCTGCTTGTTTTTAAAACTGCTTGTATTCCTACAGTCATTGGAGCTGATCAGTGCCAGGTGTCAGGCCAAAGATCGCCTGTGAGCTTCTCTAAAGAAATGCTTTTTATGTTGTCAAAATGAAGAAAACATGCATGTTTTTTGCTTGGCTGTCACCTTGCTTAGTATCAGACTAGTGATCCAGTCAGGCAGAAATAGGATCACTTAGAAAGAATCATAGGATGTCCCGTGTTGGAAGGGATCCACAAGGATCATCAAGTCCAACTCCCAGCTCCACACAGCATCACCCAAACCCTGTGCCTGAGAGCAGTGTCCAAATGCTCCCCGAGCTCTTTCAGCTCAGGGCCGTGCCCACTGCCCTGTGCGACCCGTTCCATGCCCACCACCCTCTGGTGCAGACCCTGTCCCTAACCCCCAACTGCACTTCTCCTGACACAGCTCCATGCCGTTCCCTCAGGCCCTGTCACTGTCACAGACAGCAGAGCTCAGCACCGTCCCTGTGCTCCCTGTGAGGAGCTGCAGCCGCCATCAGGCCTCTGCTCAGCTCCTCTGCTCTGGGCCGAACAAACGGAGGGGCCTCAAGCTGCCGCTCATGCGTCTTGCCCTCCAGACCTTTCCCCATCTTTGTAACTCTCCTTCAGACTCGAACAGTTAAATGTTCTTATTGTGCAATGACACATCTCCCAAGCACTGTCCTCATGCCTCACATGCTTGTCTTTGGGATGCAGCTAATAGTGCTCTGGGGTTTTGTGCAGCCTCTCACTGAGGCCGGCTCCTTTTGCAGATAGGAAAGGACGTGGATGTTACTGATAAAGTCTTCAAGAATCTGGATGAAAACGGTGATTCTCAAGTGGACTTCAAAGAATTTGAATTCATGGCAGCCCTGACTTGCTGCTGTCATAAATATTTTGAGCAGAAAGCAGACAAATAGTTGTTGAAGTGCTTGCAAGATGCCATCTTCGCCTGTGCTCCATATGCTACTGCTATGGATCCCGTCATCCCTTCCATGTACTGCGATGCTGTTTACAAGCATGCTGAGCTGTAAAAAGAAATCTTCCTCAGCGTGCATCCTCATCTTGAATGCTGATATCCATCCACTCCTTTGTGGAAGAGCCTTGGCTTGTCAGATTGCACTAACTTGTATTGAGCAATTTCTCTCTCTCTGTCAGCTTTTTAAAATGCCTTTCTCATCCAAAAGGTTCAAAATCCATCCCAGGGCAGAGTCCAGGCAAGGATAAATGCTGTTGGAGCTGTGAAAGCAGCTGGAGGCAGGTTTTATGCAGCAGGTTTTATGCAGTGGCCTCCTGGGCTGTGGCCATCAGAATGTGTGTGTGCGTGTGTGTGCAGCCTGATCACTACCCTCAGCCATACAGCTGAGTTAAGCTCAGCTTACCATTCCTGGCTGAAAAAAGTTACTTTTTTTCTTTTAATTTTTTTCAGCATGGAGGATTCTGTGCACTTCTTTGTGCTGGCTAACTGTTCCACCCAGCTCAGATGGTTTTAATTTGTCTAACGTTATAATGATATGTAGTGATATTGCCATGCAGTTGGCAAGGTAGACAGGGTTGCACACTATAACCATTTTATTTTAAGTAATATTTTAATATTTATTTTAAGTAATAAAAAATTCTGCATGGAATCCCAGACCCAAAGCTAGCATTATAAATCACCCTCAGGTGAGGAAATTCAGGTGATATCTGTCCCTAATGAATTGTTCATTACTTTTCTGTAGCATAGTTTTCTTTTTCACACGTAATGTTTGCGCCTGCATTGCTCAGTAACATCCTTCTCCCAGATATTATTACTCTTCTAACCACTGCGTGGCACTACATGCAACCTTTTTCTTACTCTCTGGGCCTACACAATCCCTGCTGAGACAAGATTTAAAGAATTGGCGTCAAGATTCAAAACGATCGGGAGTGTTCTCAACACGGTGGCCACCTTCCCTCTAAACCAACACTGCACATCCCAGGGAGAGTGGGACGGGGCGCCCGCAGGGAGCGTTTCCCTGAGCTCTGCTCTGCTGCCCCAGGGAAAGTGCTTCCCCTTATTTGCAGATCTCAGATCCCCTATGAAATTACCAGAGCACAGTTCTTAACGCCACCGCGATCTCTTTTGAATCGCACCTTTTAAAGAGCGTACTGGTGAAAAGCTGCCTTCCCAGCCAAGAGATGAATCTCATGTCTCCAGTTTAATTTGGAAGAACGCGCTGCCCAGCAGTGAGTGCAGTATACCGCTATAAGCAATGCTGTAATTTACCAAAAGCTGCACCTTTTTTTCCTGAGCTCCCTGCTCCTGGGAGCACTACCCACATGCCTGAACTTGCTCTCTCATTCCATTTTGCCCCTTTTCCTGACTACTCTCCTTGGCTGCAGCACCAAACTAAACCCTTTGTAACCAGTTCCTTTCCCAGAATGTGAAACAACCCAAATCTGGGCACTGCTGAGCTAAAGCACGCTCTCCTTTTCGATAGCAGCTAAAATGTGCTAGGAAACGAGTGGGATATCGTTTCCCTCATTATTCCCCATTCTTGCACACTTTTGGGCTTGGGCTTAACTCCTGTTAGGACCCACGGTCCCACCAGTAGCCGTGGGGATACCTGGAGAGCTATGAAAGCACCCCCGGCAGTGCAGAGCTGGTGCAGAGGGAGGGAAGCTAAGGGTCTGGGGCTTTTGCAGTGGCTTTTTTTCACTGCAGTTCTTTCAAAAGCTCTAACTCTGTGATGAATATTCATTTCAGTGTAGTACTGAAAATTCAACTGATGACACCTCAGAGAGAAAATGATCCAGGAATAAAAGAAATTAACATATAGCTCCCACCTTATCCTAGAACAAAAGTGACTTTTCAGAATATATTATCAACCTAAAAGCATTTCATTAGAGCTGTTTAAATATCTTTCAATCCACTGATTTTCTTCTCCAGTATCATTGATTTTCACCACATCTACTCAGAGTGTGCTGCGCATATCTTTCCCTGAGTTAACTTCTGTTTAGTTCAGGTTGCAGAGGTGCTGGACCTGTTTTGGAACCTATGGTTAAATCTTAGCTTCTAGGCCTAAGTATTACATAGCATGAAACAGTTTAAGAGACAGCATAAGGCAGCTTTAAGGGAAAGGAAAATGCAAAAAAATAGCAGCTCAGCAAATATAAGCTAATGGCTGTGGATAGCATGTGCTTGGTCGAGTTAATTAACAGAAAATAATAGATACAGGAAATAATATTACTCAGATACGAAGATAGAGGAAATCATCATCTACGGTGAGTTTCAAAGCAGACAAGGCTTAAAGGCTCACAAAGTCAGCTAAGAGCAAACCAGCCAATAGGTACTGTTTGTTATCTTATACAGAACAATATGCATTTGGATTTACAGTAGGTACCTTCCATAGATTAATATATTCCAGTATCTGTGGTCAGGGCTTTTCAGTTTTAAAAATGGAAGTGTATATACAGGAGATATAAGATTGGCATCACATTACCTAATTCTGAGAACGTCCGTGGTCACTTAACTGGTGGTTTTACCTGAGAAGATCCCTCATTATTTTACCTTCAGAATAATCATAGAAAAAAATAAACATTCATGGAAAAAAATACAACTCCCAGGCAAGCATTGGGTTTATCTTCCCATTACTCCCAATTTGAGGCTGGAAACAAAACCCTTCTGCCCCTGCTTCCTCTAAGCATCCATACTGGCATTGTACACCTTCAGCACTTGACCTATATTGCAAAGATCAAGCTCTTCACAAAATACATTTGAGCTGCTTGTTTCTATATAATAGAGGAGGAGGTGGTGGAGGAGGAGATGTTACCTGTCTTTTATGGAACAGTCTCATGGTAAAACACCCCTGTAAGAGCTAGGAAATGGCACTTAATCCTTTCCGCAGCTGAAACCCACACATCAGCAGGAGGCATTTCCTCCTCTTCCTCCTCCTGCTCAGAGCAGCCTGTCACCCCTATAACTGGTGTCAAATGAAGAGTGATGCTCAGCCCACCAGTGTCCTGCCAGCACATCCCTGGTCTCTGGTGTGTGTTCTGTCCACCTAACAGTGATCCGGGAAGTGCTTAAATAATAAATAAGTGGAAAATGGAAGGATCTACATCTCTGTTTTGCTAAAGAAGTTTCATGTCTATAGCCCAGGGAAAGTTTAAGGTCTTGCCCAGTGTCCCCTTACCCACCACCCATGTGTGTGCAGCTCCCCAGGGTGTGCACGCATGCTCTTAGGCCCCTTTCTGAGACACCTTTCCCATGTTCAGATTCTTGCAGTCTGCTCTCTGAGCCACCCACATGGAAATTAGTCATTACAGCAGCTAATTGACTGTGCTTTTTCAGGCCATTTTCTTCCCTAGACTCATTCCAATTATTTTTCCCCCTCATTGAGATATTTTTTTTAACTCCTGTACCCACCTGAAAACCTTTGGGTCATAGCTCTGTCTGGATGCTGGCCATTGTCTGTAGGGAGAGAAAACACCAATATCTTTACCAGCGCAGCTCTTCTGCTCTCCAACAAGTGCTAAACAGCTGCATATGTTGTCTTATGCTGCAGGACTAGGCAGCAGAACAGCCTACAAACAGGCTATTTTTGCTTAATAAACATTTCCATCTCATCCAAATAAATGCATTGATTTTTTTTTTCCTCATGATTTTATAGCTTCTCAGTCAGCGCAATTGCCTATAACATTTTCTTTTATTTTGTGACAGTAGGTCTCTGAAGTATGAGGTATCTATTGACTGCTGCATTCAGAAAGAGCAAAAGACTTCTGAAAAGAAATGGGTAAGGGAGCTGAGAAGAAATGTACTGAGACAACCATGACATGTAAAAGGCCAGAGCTCCTGTGCAGGTCTTTCTGCATGGTCTGAGGCCTGGCTGATGTATATTTGGTCTCCCATGACAGAAATTACTTCTTCTTCACCACTGACTTCCCAAATGAAACAGCTGAAAGCCCAAAGCTGTGGCTGAAGGGGAGCTGGAGAGGATCGAAAGGAGACCCCAAGTCCCAGTTAAACAGTGTAACGTCAGGTTTGTCCTCTTAGGGGTCTGCTGGAGAAAAGATGCATGTCTTGCCTGAGGCTGAGGTGTTAATGTCAATGGCTGGAGGGTTTTAGTCTGATTTTGGCATGAATGAGCACAGTCCCTACGAACCCAGGTGCTCCTCTTCTGATCTTCCCATCAGTGGACTCATCCTGATGCCCCACATCACGGGAAATAGCACATCCTTGCTGGCTGTGTGCCCTTACCTCTGTCTCACCTCTGTGAGCTGAAGGCACAGGGATGGTAAGGACGGATGGGATGAAGCCTGCTCAGCACAGTGGGGCAAGGCAGATCACCGCTCTGCAGTTTGCTTTGTAAATAGCAAATGGAAGGATTTTCTCATGCTATGCCCCCAGAGATAAAGCTAAAGAGCTATTCTTCCCCTGGTGCAGGAGGCTGCTGTTGTGTCCTGCAGTTTAACCAGTAGCATGTGTCAGCTCCATCTTTCAGTCCCCAGAGGAGGAGCACATTAGTAGCTGAATATGTTGCTTCCAATTTTCTCAGGCTATGCCCAATTACTTCATTAATGAACCGCTCTCATCACGGTTCAATAAAATAAAGCTGTGTTTTAGGTTTGCTTTTGCAAGTCCTCTAAACTTTAGCACAGTGAAAATGAAACAACGCAAACTTTCTTTCTGTGAGGTATTACCTGCAGAAGTACGAGCAAAAGATCTCTGTAGGTAGCCTGTTTTCTGCAGATCCCAGCATTAATGAAAATAGAAGGACAAATCATTTTATTTTCCTGCCATTTTTGATTAGGGATGGATTCAGTTCAATGGCTTTAAATACCTGTCTAATAATGATTCTGAGTTAATGGGCATGGTGTTGCTCTTTTCAGTCAGCACCAAACATCAGCTGTACATGGGGACCAGGCTGCAGGAATGATGGCCCGTATCCATCACACAAGACACGGACCTCGGTTCTGTGGGGATGTCGGGGTGAAGATTGCTATTTGGAAAAATAGTCTTAAAAGCATTTTAGAAAAAGTGCTAGGTCCCCATTTCCCATCAACAGCAAAGAGTACTAGGTTTTGCAACTGCTCAGCAATATGAGATGATAGAAGAGGATTCATGACTAAACACAAAAGCCATAGAGGCTTTGTTACAGGATATCACTTGTTCTCTATGCCTTTGGTTCAAAGTTTGAGTGAAGGAGAACAGCACTGAAATGGAAAGCAATAGTCAGTAATGAAAACAAACGAGCCATCAGCTCAGTATCTCAAGTGGGAGAAATGCATTGGGCTTACAGAGGAAAAGAAAGAATCGAGCCAGTGGGAAAGCAGAATAAAAGAAACAAAACGGTTTCCTGTGGCTACATTTAGGGCTAAAATTGTGAATGCTAAGGAAGTACTTGTACTTTTTTGCCGCATCATCTTGAGGAAAGAGGCAGAAACCATGAGTAAACGCTTCCTCATATGATGGTGCCTCAGTGGAATAATTCATTGCTATGAGTGCTGCAAGTTTTATATCACCTACAGAGAATGTCTACATTGCTTTGGTATCTCTGACTTGAGAAGCACTGCAGGACACTCACCACAGTCATTTTAGCTTGGCTTTTGTCTCAGATATCTGAATCAGCTGTGCCCTTTGCTCCCTCCATCCCCAGAGAGGTTCTGCCTTTGCCTTGTCTTCATTTACCAGGGACTCTGCTTGCTTTCAAGACACCACTGAGATGGACTCTTAAACCAAGACAGCAGTTATACTTTCTGCCCAGGATCAAACTCTTTTAGAGTTGTCCAAATGAATACAAGTGTATTCATTTTCACAGGCCATAAGCAAAGTGATGCATACAGGCAGCAGCTGAAGGAGAAAAGGCGTTGGTGTCCCGCAGCCAGCTCTACCCTGACACACTGGGCCTTCCTGGTCCTCTGTGGAAAATCTTGAAAGCAAATGCTTCAGGACATATGGAGAAGGATGGGGCCCTGAGATAAGTGAGAGATTCTGCCAAAGACAGGCAGGTTTAGCAGATACTGACTTTAGCCTTCTAAAAGCCCAGGAATTAAAATTATAATTAACAGCTGTGCCGACAGGTTTTGGCTCCACCTAAAAAAAAAAAAACTCTCCACAAAGTCTGGAGCTTTCATTTTCTTTCCAGACCAGCTTCTGCTGCAAGATCAAGGACTATTTGCTCCGGCAGGCTGGCCACTGACCTAGATACAGCAGCAAAGCTGAAGGAAATAAAGGGCAAAGCTGAAATTCCTTTTTAAAAATAATCTAAGTTTAGAAACAACTTAGATGCTGGTGAAGGCATGTGACTCCAGGAGCCACAGAGCCTTAAAGCCAGTGGTTCAATCTGCACCTGGCTCTTGGCAAACCACGTGCTCCTGCTGATTTTGCACCTAAAAATGTCCATTCAAGATGTCATTCATTCTGATTGGTGGATGCACATGGAATCCTGTGTCTTAATATGTATCAGTCTCTAAATGAAGTATTTTGTATTCATTTAAAGAGGTCTGCTCAAATTTATGAAGAGTGCCCTGCCCCAGGGAGGTTTCAGTTCCTGACTTAAGGCTCCAGGCATTGTGGCAAGATAAGTAAAGAGTGTTAATAATGCCTCTCTTAAAGTGTCTCTAGTTGCTTCAACAGTTCTCATGGCTGGGAATTTGAGAACTGTTCAGTGTTGGCCTAACTGATTTTGTTGCTTCTAGAGATTGAGGTGTTCGTTCAAAATAGAACCCAATAAAACTGCATCATTTGGGAGACAGAAGTATTTTGTTTCCTAATTTAATAAGTGTAATATTTTCCTTGTTTAACCATATTAACTCAACCTTATGCTAGCCATGAAATAATTTGTCCTGGTAGATTCTATTCTCATCTTGTTGTTATTGAAAGTGGTTTATGTTTGATGATCTGAGAACAGTCTTCTAATTTCTTAATTATCAGGACACTTTAAAAGTGCATCTTATGTCATATTTAAACAAAAACCCCATTATGTGTGAGAAATTACTGGCCATCCACTTTGTGATCAAAAGCATACAGCAAGATTAGTGATCATCTGTAGCTCAGCTGTTATTTTTGCTGGGTTATCAAAGCTCTGGGGAGGATTTTGTAAAGCTATTTAGCCTGAAGGAAGGGATTAAAGAGGTTTCTCCCCATGAAACATCTGTTGCAAACATACCTTCTCATATGCAGAGCCGAAAGTTAAAATTAATCAGAAAAGAGAAAGTTTCTTTCCTGTTCAGCAGCCATTCCATGGGCCAGTCACCACTACCTTCCTTGCCCAAAACAGTAACTGTCCCCAACACTGTACAGCAGAAGACTTCTTTGGATGCTGTGCCCCTCAGTCCTTAATGGGATACTTCACATTTTTCATTAAGTTCCCTTCTCTTTCACCAACTAATGAGAAACCAGGACTTGAAGTGACTGTTACAGTCAGAAAGGCCAACCATCCATGATCTTCTTTTCATTCCCAGATTCTCAGACTCTAAACTCATGCTTTTGTGGTATATGCATGTGCACTGATGTTTTTTTCAAACAGGTATCTGAAGGAACAGTACATAATCATGGCTTCTTTGAGCAATGGAAGCCGATTATTTTCCCAAATGGACCCCGTTATCTACAGTCCTTTCATTTGTGTCATCTAAAAAACAATAATTACTGGAAAAAGAAGAAAGAATGGAATATTAAACAAACTTGGGCACTAGTAGTTCTGATTGGAAAAAAAGTCCAAGCTTTTTCTTTTCTTCTCGCCCCTCAGTGCTCTCTCAGGTCCATTTATCCCAACCCCAGCTTGAACTAGGGACAAGTCAGCTTCTTTCTCCAGTAGCAGATAGAACAGGGCTGCACTGTGCTTTTACTGCTTACTCTCCTGCTTTCTGCAATATCTGGGGGAAGAGGAGATATTCTGTGCTAAGTGAGCACATTCACTAAAAAGCAGTATATACTGTGCAAATGTAAGTGCTAAAAGAAGCTGGATAAAAACACTCAATTTCTTCTGGTTTGTGCACAGAAAAATGTCAGAGATACTGAGGAGACCAGATGTGATATTCCTCATTCTCAGCGCTACTTATTTTGAGTCTGATTTTTTTTTGTTTGTTTGTTTTTTCAAAGCAAAAGAAAAAGTGAAATGATACTTCCCCTCTGTGTAAGAAGTGTCATATGCACCCAATTTTACATGCTAGGGTCAGTGAACTGAAGTTTCAGGAGAGTGAGGGAATGGTTTTCTGGTAGCACCACAGTAGTATGCAGAAGTTGCACTGATTACACTGCATTACTGCCCTTGGTTCAGCTACAGGCAAGTGACAGAAATCTTCAAAACATCTTATTGCTGTTGCTGATGTTACTCTATCAAACACTAGAGAGGTACTAGAGAGGTAGCAGGGCTGGTGGCTTAGTAGAACATCAAATCATTGAATGAGTTGTGTTGGAAGGGACCTTAAAACCCAACCAGTTCCAACTCCCTGCCATGGGAAGGGCTGCCCCCCACCAGATCAGGCTGCCCAGACCTCATACAGCCCGGCCTTGAGCATGGCTGGGGAGAAGAGAAGCCCCTAAATCTGGATCCTGGGGAGCTCCTGTGTTGGCCCAGGACTTGCACCCTACTGTTGTCCTGGCATGAGAGAAGATTCTGTTCGCAAAGCCAGGTTGTGATAACAAAATAGAAAAGAGATTTTTTAAAGACTCTTTCAGGATGACATACGGAAGAGTTAGAGGTGTGATTTCCAGCACTAAGTATAAGGATAAAGATCATAAATAAGAAGGCAGACAATAAACAACAGTAAATGCCTGCACCTACCGGAATAAATTGCATCTAAAGACTAACTGGTATACTTAGACCAGTCAAGCTTTTCTACTTTGGCGTGGGCTTTAAGAGGTCCATAGATATTTTAGCTGGTTGAGGTCTCACCTGAAACCCTGACAAATACATCCCAAAACCTAAAAAGGATACGGTGACCAACCAACCAGAGCTCCCTTGAGGCACAAGGAAGGGGACAACAGGTTTCTCCCATCACTGGCATCGTGTGGCCACACTGTGGGAATTTAGGAGTCCACTCATTCTGCCTTGTCAAATCTTTTGCTTGAGAATAACAGAACAGTGAAACACGTGAGATCTTGTTTACCAGAAACTGGAGGAAATCCAGAGTCACGTCGCAGGGGTCATAAAACAGCCTGCAAATAACCACTGAAAACCTGAGCTACACTAAACCTGGTGATATGTGAGTAAAAACCAGCTGTCATTGCCCTCAGTCTGTGCCCACGGCCAGGTGACACGCCATTCCCTCCTCAGGGATGGCTGGGAAGTAGCAGTTGATTTGGCAACTGCAGTGGTAATAAATTGTTTTCCTCAGAATCAGAAAGTATTAAAAACATACTGACGAAATGCACTTCAGATTTTTCTCATGTAATAAATCCACTTTTATATTTAAAGACTACACTTCTTTCCCTGGCAGAACATAACTGTGGAATATTTCTTTCCTCAGAAGACACTGTACCAGCCGAGTTTCTGGAGGGCCTGTGATGGGGCAATGCAGAAGTGCAAAACAGGAGCTCTGTGCGGGCCGCTGTGGCGGAGGCACAGGAGATGCTCAGGGGACATCCATGGGTTTGCTGGAGATATTGCAAGGAGCAAGCCATGGTACGACACACAGGCTGAGCCAGCTAATGCAGGACAGCAGTCTGCCAAAACCCTTCCTACCCCAGGGAAAGGTCTGCACAGCAGAAATGTACTGCATTACCCACAGAGCATGGGATCCCACTCCAGCACTCTCTCAGTCAAGGTGGCTGCGAGCACTGACTCACACTGTAAGTCCTCTATGGAATCTGTACCTGCCATTGTGACCTACATGTACTAGAGCTGTTCAGATCAAGTTGTCTCTTCTGGGGTGGGTGTGTTTGAAGGGAGTTAAGTCAATCTCCAGGAAGGACACAGCCTGCCTTCAGGGGCTTTAGAAGACATGGAGCTGTACTCAACCAGAAATAACTATGGTCATGCGTGGCATCTGCAGGAAAGCCTCAAAAGGAGGACCAATACCCTGCCTTTAATAACAACCACACCTATTCTGTTTGAAATCAACGTCAATTGGGAAAGTGGCACCCTGTGCTTACAGAGCACTCCCAAGTACACCAGATTCAGGAGCTGCGGTGTGAATGATAGCTTCTGCTTTTTTCTACATTTTTGCAAAATAAGTCTGGAGAGGCATGCAGAGTAGTGAAGCCTCTGAAACACACAGAATTAGATAAGCTGAATCTGCAGTGTAGCATTTGGAAGCTGTTCAGGTTCAGGATGGATAACTCAGTAATCTGGCTGGGTGATAGCAGATTCCGCTGATTTATGTGTGAATCGACTGCTACTCTTCTGGGCTCCCTTTCCCTCCCCAGGCCCATAATTCATTCTCTTTCTCCTGCTTAAAGCTGCTGGGTTTTTTCACATTGTAATCTTTCTGTCACGCAACACACACCCATGTTATGAGGACCAGTTTTACAGGGGTGGAGGCACGGAGGTGGACAGATGAGAGGGACCATAGCACTGGGGCCTGGGGGTAGCACAGCTTCTCTAAGTCTTTACTCCTGTGTGATTGCTGCTGCACCCTTTCCTTAACCAGAAAGCTCCCTTTGCAAGAGGAAGGGAGAAGGCTCTGTGTATCCCATCATTGATTTTTATCTCCATGTAGAAACAGAGAAATCACAGGGACAAGACTGCAGCTTTCACAAGGGCTGAGGATCTTCTTGAAGCAACTAAAGGGCCAGTTGGAGTTGTTGGAATTAGCAGCACTGTGGGGGTGTTGATGAAGATGAAGAAACACAGCTTACCCTTTGTGATGGCAAAGTGATACCTGGGGCAGTCTTGCACAACATTATAATCTAGAACTGAAGGTGTCTATGGGCAAGCAACTGCACCCAAACAGTGACTACCCACTGGTGGAGGGTAAATTCACCAGATTTTTTCAGGCAACATCTTTGAATATTGTCTAAAAAATGCTGGAACCATCCCACTCACTGCATGCTGGTACCTGAGCCCAGGGACAAGACCCAAACTGCTCCTACAGAGCATGGGCAGTAGAGCAGCAGGGCTCACTGTGTGATTAATTAGTGTGTAATAAGGGGCAGGTATCGACTGAAGCCAGCCATTCCAGCAGCTCTTCTTCCTTCATGTGAGCTCTCTGGTTCTCAGTCACGTATCTGCTGTCCCTGTGTCTTCTGTCTTTCCATGAGGGCTGCCCATTTTCCCCCAGCCTCCTCTGGCCTACACTTCGCAAACCTGTGAGAACAGAGCATATTTTGGGACAGCTAACACTGATTACATTTTGGTTGAAAGGTTTTGTTTTCCATTTGGGGAAAGCAGTTATGGTGCAGTCCCACTGCAGGAGGACATTTAGAAAAACTGATATCTGATGTCTCTCCAATTCATCACACTTCCTAAAATGTCTCTTTAATAGGTCAGAGCACGACAAAGGTGCGAACAAGTCATGTACATGCAATATAAATTACTTATGGGACAGCAACATTCAAGCCTTATGAAATTCCTTTGCCAGGATCTGGACCCATCAATTCAAATAGTTCTGCATAAATCTAGACTCCTCAAGTCAGAACGGAGCCCTTTTTTTGTGACAGAGCAGGGAAGGGAGCCTGTGCTCTACTGTTTTTAATAACAGAACAAGAAGTAGCAGACTTTTCTGTTTCCAGGGTTCTCCAATGAGTCTTTTTCACGAGCAGTATATTTTCTTCTCTTAACATAAATATATTGCTCTCTTGCTGGTTGAAGTATGAAGGCAAGGAATCTAAATTGACCTCATCACTTTAAACTGAAAAATCACCTGTACTCCAAGAGGCTAACCTGACCAGCACCAAGGCTTCCATGAGATTTGGCTCTTGCTGCATGCCTGCTGTCCAGACGTTTCTCTGAATACAAAGGTTTGGGTGCAGATATTGGCTCTATGTTGTGCACACACCCTTCAGCTCACTGAAATTAAGCCGTGGACATATAATGATTCCATTTCTCCTAACAAACATCTCATTGCTGCTCTCACAAATGCAAACCAGCATTTCTCCTGCAGAACAGTCACTACCACTCCTAATTTTGCATGCGACGTAAACATGCGTGCATCCCAAAACAAGAAAGCGAAGAAGCTGCAAGCCAAACCCAATGGCATAAAGCGGATATTGCAGCCGTATACTGAGAATGGAATAATCCAACTTTACACCATTTTCCATGGGAGCAAGAAGCCACACCTCAGACAGACTATTATTCTTTCTGTTACTGCCACCGAAGTCTCACAACTCTTAGACCTATTGCCCCATCAGCCCCAGAGTAAATCATATCTGCTTTCATATGGGTTTGTGCCTTAACTCCCTGCCTGTCTTGACTCTTTTTCTGCCCTCTTCAGGACCCCCTCACTCCCATATCTGTGCTGAGCTTTCACCCATCTGTCAGCCTTTGCTTGTCTTGTAACTACCAGCTTGAGCAAGAGGTGGAATATGCTCTGTCTTACTCTGAAATACATGTATTTAAATATATATCTGGTCTGTTTACACAACTGAGTTGCCTGCCCAGAGCACACATAGCAATTTGCTAGCAGCAGATCAGATACTGCTGAGCACACAGTCAAAACTTATTTCTATTGGGTTCCTTCTCCCACAAGACTTATAGGACTCCAATTTCTTGTAGGACTTCCACTCTTATGACTAATTACAATCAAATCTGATAAATAAATCCAGAACTTACTGGTGGGACTGACAGAGAGGTGAGCAAGCATACGGAATTCTTACAAACACAGAACAGAAATAAATATATCCACAGACAGCTTTGTCCTTTAAGGCAGTTTAGAAAACATACACCCACTCATATACAAATTTCAAAAGGAAAACTTAACCATCAAGCAGAAATTCATGTGGATATATTGCCCTGCTTCCTACTACTGCAGGCCAAATCTTCTCCAAAACATGTCCTCGTCCTCTGCTCCCCTTTCTGGATGGGATAGATGCTTTGTCAAAGCAAAATCTTCAGTGAACCCTCTGTTGAACTTGCAAAGGCTTAGATTTTCAAAGGAGTGCAAGGCCCCAAATAATTTTTCCATGAAGTGCAGAGGACTTACATCACATCCAATGTCAGTGTGAACACCAGAGTAACACGCTGCCTTAGATATTTTCAGGCACAAATGTCTCATTTACACTAAACTCAGTGTCTCAAGGCTGAACCTCCAGCAGTAGTGTATCCACTGGATCTGATGAGTTTAGCATGTTTTTTGGTTATTTTTTGGAGGATAATATAAATTCTACCCTGATATCACAAATAAAAGGCCATTAATCAGTTCAGAAGATCTCTGATAAGAATTGCAAAGTTCCCCTAGTCTGAGAAGCCCTAAACTAATATACAGTAGTCAGATGGTACCCAAGTGCATTTGCAAGATAAAATGATGTAGAGAGGTTTCCAGCGCTGCTCACTGATGTATTGGGATGTGCTTTAGAAAGAATCAGTTATTTTTAAAAGCATGCAGTGGAGGAACAGCTGCAAGAAAAATGCCACTCAGCCCCAGCCTGTGCAACACTTTCTTTGGGCACCCTACAGCCCAGCCCTGCAATTACAACCTCTCCTCCCAGATTAAGGATGCTCTGTCAGATTAGCCCTACCCCTGAGCAGATTTACCTTCCACTTTTCTCCCCCAGCTTTCACTGCCTGCTGCCATTCTCCACCTGTTTACATGAATTACCACAGCATATATATGTGCTGAGCAGAAAACCTCATCCTCCTGCAATACGATCGGGTTTTCAGAAGGTCCTAGTCTTGGTATTCATCAGGCTTTTAATGAACTGAGAAGAGAAAGCCTGCTGCTGTGTGCAGCACAGTGCCATGAGCCTGCGAGCAAATTCCTGCATCTGCATGTCACAGCCATCAAAAATAGTAGCTTCAGCCTAGAGGTTGGCATGAGCATGATGCTGCACCCAGATTAATGACCACACACACTCTGGCAGGGTCAATGAGCCGGGGCAGGCTGCTGGGTTAACTCAGGTCCAGGGCTGGCTTGTATTCTAGTTCCTGAGTGACCTGGTTTGCCTCTAATTTGGGTCTCTTTGCGTGCTGTCACGGTGCATCTTCAGACCTCGCAGCATCTCTGCCACTTCTGAAGTGCGACGTAGTTGTTCAGTGCAGCCTTGTCAGACACAGCAGAACTATACATAAACATGTTCTAAGCATCTGAGCTTCGGTGGACTCCTCAGGTGCTTTTGGGAATCCTTCCTGAGAGCAGTTTCTGGTTGCTATTCATCTCAGGCAAAGCCTGGACTGAGCATTTTTTGCATAATCCATCACAAGAGTAATCTGAACTGCAAAAAGGACCAAGAGGAAGTATTAGTCATCACGCCTTCCACTGCTTTGCATAGAATCTTAGACTCATAGGGGTTGGAAGGGACCTCAAGAGATCATCGAGTCCAACCCCCCTGCCAAAGCAGGTTCCCTACACCAGGTCACACAGGTAGGTGTTCAGGCGGGTCACGAAAATCTCCAGAGAAGAAGACTCCACAACCCCCCTGGGCAGCCTGTGCCAGTGCATGAAGAGGGGACAAGCAGAATGAACACCAAAAAGTCTGAAGATCCACTGGAAAATCAAAGTTCAAGCCTTGAGAACTGCCTACATTTACTTGAAGAATAAAAGTGTTAAAAAGTCTGGAGAAGATCTGCTTTACCCACTGTAGCTGCACCAACCTGAATTACTGCCCCGCAGCCATCTTCCAGCATTACCCAGTCACCAACACTGAAATACCAGCACTGTGATTGCTATAATTCTCCAAGAACCATTTGTACCAGTAAAGACATGATGGAAAACAAAACAAAACAAAACAAAAAAAGACCTTTTCCGATTAATATGAACAATGCAGCAGCACAAACATTACATCACTTTATTTGGTGTCTTTGAGGAGCAGACAGAACCAAGTTTCTGAAAAATTGCCTCTTTCATCTATCAGAAAACTGAGCCTGTGATTATATTCCACATCGTACTACAGACAGCTTTTGTTTCATTGCCAGGCTCCCGTTCTTCATAGGTATGTTAACGTGCCATCACTTAACTTTTCCTAATTTTTATGTGTGGATGATTCACTCTGAGCAGCACTAAAGGAATCTCGAAAACTTCAGTCTTCTTTTTTTTTTTTTTTCCACGCATTTTTTGACAAACCCGGACACAGCTTCCCAGAGATGTGAGTTCAAAACAGAGCATGTGCAGCCGCCGTGTTTACAGAAATACCTCTGACTTCACACGAAGCGAGCGGGGAAAGCTGAATCCTTCCCCGGCACAGAAAACAGGGAAGGAAATGCTGAAAGGGAGATCCTGTGAAGAATAAGAGCACGAAGGCAGCGCAGGGAGGGGGGGCAGGCAGGTGGGGAGCATGATAAGCCGTGGGGTTATCGCTGCAGGACGTGTGCCAGGTCACGTGCAGATATTTCCCTGCGGCGGCTGATGGGCAGGAGTTCAGCAAGAATAAAATGGGATACAGAATGTTTGTGTAAACACAGAAGGGACACGGGCTGGTGCTGTGAAAACAGCTGCAGACACCGTTGGTGTGGAGTCTGACCTGCCCTGCTTAAACTGTAAAGATAGTTAATTCTCCATGGAGTAATTTAACTGGAAGCAACGGTCGTGAATAGAAATTCAAGGTCTGCCCAGAAAAGAAGTGTATATATATATATGTATATATATGGTATTTGGGGTTCTGTTTCTGCAAAACCTAGGAGAAAACAGAAGGGAATTTGGGGAAAAAGGAAGTAATTTTTTGCAAAAACAGAGAGAATTGGGGGAAAAAGGAAGTGAACTTTCTTCTCCATCTGTCTTATTCTCCCACAGGATGATCAGTGAGTCCAAGGGGTTTGTTTCAGGTTGTGCAAACCTCCGCTTTAGGGAAGTACACGAGTGTCACAGTGGAAGTTTCAGAATGAAAAGTTCCTCCTTTCAGACCCAGACTCTGCCAGAAGGGAAGCCCTGAGCCTGGCTGGTGGCTCCGCTCACCATGAGTTCTGCTCCCCTCACACTCACTGCAGGGCAGCTATTTTCAGCTGCAGCCATAACACAGTGATAGTTCGTGGGGAGACTGCGTAGGACTGTGCTCTGTGCTCTCATTCCCATTCCTGTGCTGCTCTGAGCCACAGCAGCTGCACTGCCGGGGCTCTGGCTAGCAATATAGCATGTCTTCCAAAGCCTGAATGTTCGTCACAGCTCCGTGCCTATGACAAGATGCCTTCAACCTCCCTCATGTACTCAGGATCAAACAGCAGATCACTTGCAGGACTCAGACCACACATCACGAGCTGAGAGCAGCCGTGTTCAGCTTTGGCATGCTGCATGTGACCAGGCCAGCTGTACTCGGAGGGATCTGGATGTCCAATCGACTGGAAAGAGCGAGTGGCCCTCTCTAGTGTCCTGCCCCATCCTCAGCAGAGCACATTTTTCCAGAGCTGCCAATATGCTTGTAGCAGGGACCTGATTTATGAGCAGTGCCTTCAGGAGACACTGCAACGCGCATCATTAATCAGTCAGGAATTTTAGTGTCGGCTGCGAACATCTACAGGGAATCTCTCTGTAAATGCCCTCAGACAAAAGGTTGATTTAGTTGCAGTTTCCACCTGTTGAAGAACGTTAAGCAATTAGCAGTACTGCTTTGGGGATCAGCTTCTGCATTCCCTGCTGAAGAGCCAGTGTCCTGAGGTATACTGCTGAGATGCTGCATGGGTTCGGTCTGCACATCCTTCGTTTGCTGCAGAAAGGTCTCCATGTGGCAGCCGGACCTCTCCTACTAACTGCCTGAACTCGTACTAGATGAGTATTTTGAGGCCTGTACGTTATCTGTTAGACACAAGACAACGGATCAAGGTGAAAAGCCCCATTATGGGGCCATCCCCGTGACCGCAGCACCGCGTGTGCCCCATAGCAGCACCAGCAGCCGCAGGGACTTTTTGTGCCCAGGATTAACGGGGATTGGGAACGATGCAGAAGCAGAGTGCTGAATCCAGGGTGGGAAACTGCTTTGCAGGGCAGTTTCTAAGACTCAAAAATTGTGATCATTTCCAAGTACAAACAAGCATGTTTATGTCCTGTATTCAGAATTTATTTAATCCTTTTTTTCTTAACAGAAAATGGTGCAGCTCAGAGGTTGTTTCAATGAGCTGACAACGCTGCATCTTATGGCACAAAGGTTTGCCTGCAATTGACAAAACGATCAGAAAATGTGGGAGAAGGGCGTGCAAATAAGTTTGTTAAACCTTGACAGCAAATGAGAGAAAAAAAGAGAACTTGTTTTCAGTCAGAAACATCTGTGTCATGCCGTGCTTCCCTCACTAGGAAAAGCAATGAAGCACTTCTGCCTAATGCTGAACTTACTCTTTTAGCTGCTGACATAATTAGTTTCAAATGTGCATTATTTCTAAGTCTCTACATCTCAACTACGTAGTGAACTTCAACAGAAAAGAAGATCCTCTTGGATCCATTCTCAGTCAGATGGATTCCCACCTCAGTGTTTACATTTAGTTTTTCCTAACATTTATCTGGGCCTTACCAAAGGTGCTGTATTAAGGAAAGCGAAACCGCTCTTTTCCTGCAAGGCCTCTCCTTGTAAAAGCAGCACGCCTCTTTCCTCAATCATCCTTCATCCTCTGTCCCCTTGGACCACTTCTCTGTTGCCTTCATGCATCCTAAAATCCACAGTCCTCTTTTCCCTAAATTTCTAATAGTGTTCTCATTTCTACAGTCTTGCTCCTATTCCATTTAAGAAAATTGCCAGTCCTCTACAAATTGCAAAATGAATAATAATGAGCTATTTTAGTGCACACTTTGCTGTAAGCACACTTGTTAATTATTCAAGTTGCCGTTGTGAATGACAATTTTCACTTCACCTTGCCTCAGATATATAGCTGCATTAAGAATATTTGTAGTATCTGTGACAGACAGAAATGTGTCCAAGTTTTATGAAAGAAGGGAGGAGATCACATTTTGATTTGCTCTTCAGGAGTCTCAAGAATATCTCCATGGAATAAAAGTATTTTTTTTCTCCTAGCTGAAGGACAGAGCTGCATAGTTCACCATGTCAGGCTAATACATTTATGGTCTGAAGGGCTCTCCTCACCCCCAGACTTAAAGCTTACCGAGGAATCTGAGGTATGTAATGATGATATGAACGTGATATACTTACTGTAACCTGTGCTGCAGGCAGCTGTTAATGCCAGTCTAACTTTCTGCAGTCTGCAGCCAAAGGAAAGCTGTCTGCAGCATATGTATAGCTTCACTCTGCAGCATAGTTACTGTGAAGTCAGTGGTATGCTGAAGTGGATGCCGCAGAACCAGAGAGCCGTTTGTTAAAATTCAAGCCTCAGATGATAATATATATTTGGGATAATTTCTCTGCCTGTGAAGGAGATTCATTTTCTCCTTGCTAAATTACTACTGCAGTAGCGTCTACGGTGTCGCACAAGGCTGCAGAGACAGACTGTGCTAAACACTAGGGAAACACTGGGAAAGACGGGCAGGCTCCAAAGAGATAAAAGTCAAAGGTACCAAAAAGGTCAGAACACATAAAGGAGACAGCAAGGAGTTCAAAGGGAAAGAGAAAGAGAAACTGACCTTAACACAACTGCTGAGCAGATCAATAACAGAAGGATGTGAGTTCAGCCTGTTGGCTCCTTGTCTAATCTCCCACTGCACGCTGCTGCTTCTGACAGTCTTGGCCTCAGTATTTCCATCTTGTCCCGAAATAATCTCTTTTTAAATTGCTCTTGTTATGGAAACAAATTTTCAGCCTCCTTTTCTGCAAGTCCTATGCTGCTTTGTGAACAGGGAGGTCATTATATTTTACATCAAGTGTGAGTGCTCTCAGTGACAGTTGATAATATTCCTATTCCCTCCTTCATTTATGAACTTGCAAAACTTATGCAAATCATCTAGATCAAAAAATGCAGGCAGTGAATTTCTCTGCAGCATTTCAGTTCTGGTGCTGAAGGGTTAGGGAAGGCAATCAGTTCTGTTGCCTTTCCATGGATTTTTGCTCTCTTTGATCTACAAAACCAAGCACAGGTAATTCTGAAATTCAGACCTGTAGCGTGTTGAAAAACATGGAAGCACTGTTCGGTTTTACCAACATGCAACACTCCTCTAAATATCAACCCACAGGATGTTTGCTTTTGTGCAGCAGTATGATGTTGTTGACTCATCTGTGCCTTTTTCCTTCTGTATTCTTCAACATTTTGGTAGTAAGCATTTACCATTTTTTTAATCGTTAATATGACTTATTATCATTAAATGATGCTCATTGGTAGTGTATCCTGTCTGTGAAAATATCAAGTATCAACCTCATTGTGTATGTATATTCATGTATACATGTACAGCTTCTCCCCATACTCCTATTTCTATGCACATGTGAGTGACAGGAATGGCAACATGTATTGACTGTACTCTGAATTACATTTTAATTATTACAGCTTGTACAACGGAGACATAATTATGGCAATATAATTCACAACTGCTATAGGATAACTTCACCTCCTTTACAACATTTTCTAGAAAGCTGCTTCTTTACATGGTAGCTCTGTTTTTAATCACACTTTCAAAATATAAAATCATGTTCATAAGCCAGGTGCTGTACACCGTGTACATCTCCAGCACAGAGATGTCAGCACCTTTATGGAGTGCACAGGAATCACCCTGCTGGCAGGGAGGTGAAACCCAGGTATGGACCCAGCTACAACCTGTCTTTGAATTTCTCCCCTACATACCCAGCAATCCCAACTGAATTTGCAAGTGCACACTGAGAGGCAGGCTTCATGGATGAGGGAAGGTAAGAAGTAGATACAAGATCTGCAGCAGATCGATCTGGACAGCACAGACATGTCATTTGTCTTCCTGGAGCTCCTAGGAAAAGGGTCAAGGCACCTTCAAGGGCATTTCCGCTTACAAAGAAGAAGGTGAGCACCTTTGTGGCTAAATTCCTTAGTGATCTGTAACACTTTAAGCATTTGGGGGAAACATCAAGTGTCAAAGTCATGTAATTGATTTTTGGAGCGAAAAAGTGCTCAACAAACCTCACAGATTTGGTAGTATCAGGAAAAACTGATTCTTTGTGCCACACAGAAATATGAAAATGGTAGGAAAGGCAAGACGGCAGGCCAAAAAGAGACAACAGAAGCTGTCTGCATGTTAAGAGAAGGGGAGGGAAAGCAAGCAAAAAATTTAGTGTCAATTTTCTTTCCATAAAAGCCCTGATTTCTACTTTATTTTATTTCCATTTTACCCTAGCCTTTGACACCAGTGCATGATGTCTGTTCATTCCAGCAGCCAATCCAACCCTCAGCTTCCAGATTCCACTACTGAACATGATTTTGGAACGTTGTCATTTGATTATTGTCACTTTTCTACCTGAATTTTTGCACGTTCCCATTTGTCTGTGTGATATTCTGACCACTACATCCATCACAAAACACTGTAGTACGTCTTGTAAGTGTAACAGCGGATTTTCCTTGCCTGAGCTTTTTAAACGTTATTTCCCAAAGAGGAGCTAACCTGCACGTGGAGAATCATGAGACTGGCTTAGCATCCTTCAAACATGTTTGGAGAGAACAAAATTAAACATCTAAGCACGCTGATTAAAGCATTGATTCTGCAAAGTCTTACTACCAGGCACAATCCCTTTGAAATCAGTGGGATAGTTCCCAGTGATAAAAGCTGTGAGTAAACATTCACCTGGCTGAGCCCCTGACAGCAGATGCAGACAGTGCTTTTCTTCTAGATGGACAGTGCTCAATTGCCAGCAGTGCACAGCTCTGACATGACACACATTGCCACTGCGGCTGAGTGGTGAGGTGCGGAGCACATCGCTGCCCTGCGAGAGACCTACAGGAAATTGCCCAGACCGGCTGCTGTAATTAGACACCTATTATTATTATTTATTAAAACACAACTAGCTACACTGGTTGTGCATATTCTGTAGGCAGACCTTGTGAAAAAGTGAGTAATCTAGTTGGGGCTGTGCAATACAGGGCTTGTTTACGACAGAAAGTTGTGCTGACCTCACTGTGTTTCTACAGTCAAAGCCGCACCTCTCCAGTGTGGCTGGTGTTGTATCTGCATAGCTGATGCTTTCCTTAGCAGAAGACAAAACAGCAACAGTGTAAAGCACCTCCATACCAGTAAAACCATGCATCAATTTAAACAGCGCAATTAAACGAGTTGTAAAAATTCACAGCTCAGACAAATTGCTACATGACTTATAAAGAGATCAGACTCCCTGTTCCACTAATAAATGCTAATCAGCGAGCCTTACCCATCTTGTACACAGGACGGGAAGAAAGAAGTGAACGTGTCCCTTGTTCAGGACAGAGCCTTCTGTGGCTGAGCACCCTGTGATTTAACCAGCACTTGCTGCTCAGAGGATCACAATGTATTTGTCTGGCTTCTGCCTGCACAATCAGTCTGAACTGATTCTTTGAACAGGCACAAAATGGGAAGCACAAAGACCGGAGGGAAAGGAGCTGCTCATTTAAAGAAAACAGGGAAAGGTCACAGAGGGATAAAAGTTCCTGCCAGCACTAATTTTATTCTAATGCTCCGCTTTCTCATCTCGAAAATTTAAGGGATTTTTTTCCTTACTCTTCCAATCAGAAAAGGCAAGAGAATATGCATGCATATGAACCAGAAACACATAACATTATGGAGGAAGCTGACGAATGCTTTCTAAAGGTGCCTGTGTGCCCATGGGGTTGAAGGAGCAGCATGGCAGTGGTGACCAGGCTGTAGCACCAGGCCTAGAAAGCTGGGCACTGCCTTTGTCCTGCTCTGAGTCCTTGGTACACAACCATATCTGGTTCTTCTTTCATAGGATGAAAGAAGGACAATTTCCAGAGCTCTCTGAGGATTAGCGATGACAAACATGTGTTACATATTAGCTGGGTGGAATTTCTGCTGGCTTCAGTACTTTTTTCAGGTGAAATAGCCACCATCCAAGGGAGAAGTTTTATCCCCGATGGGTTAATTAGGTAACTGGACAATTTTGGCCCCAAATCAGAATTCAGATTTCACAATGAAGATCAAAAATCCAAATTCTTGGACACAGCTATTCAGCTTGAGGTATTGTTTTCTTTAAAAATCCCTATTAAAACAAAGCAAAAAGCATCAGAAAATTGCATACAGACTGCTTCTGATTTACGGTCTGTAAGAACCCAAATGGACACAATTGATCTGCTCAGCAACATTACCAATTTTTGAAGTCTCCCCTCGTTACATACTTACAGAGAAATGGCGTTGAGTAACTGCAGTACCAATTGTGACCAGTAATTCCACCAAGATGAATCAGTGAGCAACCTTGTTTGTGACACCACAACCAGGTGCGTCATACCAAGGAGTGAACTGAATGCACCACGCACTGCCTGGCTGCTGACAAGGATGTACTGCAAGCTTGGGAATGAGAAAAAGAGCACACAGATGTGAGACGTAACAAAGTGTGCCAAAATTTGCAGCCCACTGCTCATTGCTGCCCCTTCCTAGGAACTTTGCTACTACTCACAAGATGCGAAAATATTTTCAGGATCAAAACTGATCAGTTATTCCCAAACGTAAGTTCCAGACAAGCATGCAGCCTGATGATGCAAGAACAAATTCGGTCTTCATTTTATTGCTTTAGTTCTGCAAAGGATCAAATAAAAATAGAGCTAAAGTGGTATAAAGGAAGCAGAATCTGGACCCAGATTTTTGAGTTTCAGATGTGGGAGACTAGCTACTCTTGCTCTCAAAAACTCCTCTCTTTTTCTTTTACAGGTACTGCTGTTTCATGTATACTAGCTAAATTGATACACATTCATTATAGCTTTCTTAAGTATGGACATGTTTATATTATCCTACTTTTGTTGATACACCACAGAGAAGAATCTAAAAGATACATTCCAATAATGTTAATTTTTGTCAAACAATTGAATCTATTTCATAATGGACTGCTCCTCTCCTCTTTTGTAGTTCCCAAGCTCTTGGTATACATAAGAAATATTCTCTGCATGAGACCTAATATTTGAATTGTAATAATGGATTCTTTTCTATAAACCATCAATTTCCTAGGTATGGACATGGTTCATCTTGCAAATTCTGATCAATCTTTCTAATATTTAAGGTATGGTTTTGAGTACCAATAACCCAGGTGACAATAACTTCATCAATAGCAGTTCTGCTGAGCCAGGGTACAAGTCACAGACTATGTAATAGTTTTTGTTTCATAAACAGCCTTTTGGATACCATCCCAGCACCTTCTGGCCATTCCAAATCATGTTTGCTATAGAGAGGAGTTTGAATTAACTCTCCAAAATCAGTGACTTCTCATGTCAGGGAATTTCATATGCAGGCTCTGAGGTACTCCCTTCTCTCTCCTACAAATTTCCTGCCTGTATCCCTTAATCTTGTCTTGTGTTATTATCTGAAAACCCTATGCAAATTGTGAACTCATTTTTAAAAGCTCTAATTTTGCCCAGATCTATAGGAAAATGATTTTGTAAACACATGTACATGGATGACGAGAGCAGGCTAGGACCTTAACAGCCCGTGTTCCTCCTGCTCAATTAGTTGTAAATTGTATATCTTTCTGGCCCTAATTCAGGAAAACACTTTAACCTGTAATTAAATCCCAGAGAAATCAAGGACACCTCAGCACATGGTGTTTAAAAGAGGAGCTTAACAATATGCGTTCCTGAAGGAGCATTTATCATCGTAAACCAGTATTTCACTGTGACTCGGGCACAGACTCCAGACAATCCACCAAAAGAGATCTAAGAGATCGTGAGACACTGAAAAATTTATTAAATGACAGGGAGACAACTCACATATTCAACTTTTGTGAGGCTAAGCTTGTTAGCTCCACCCTTCTCATACCCTGCAGGTGACTGCATTATCTTAGTGCTCCACAACTCACACTCCCTTATCATTCACCTTCAAGACCTCAGTCAATCTCTTGGAACACGCATGGAAATGATGTACACGTATACTGAGAAATGCAGAGACGTACCATTCAGCACTTCTATCTGCGATAGCAGCATAACTTCTAGACATGAATATATACCAACAAATACATGCACTTTTTCTGATTTCTGCTATTATTTTTATGGACCTGTGCAACAAATTGGAAAGCAGTACTTTCTTCTTCCTGGAGGAGAAGGAATTTGTCTGTATTAACCATAGATTCACCCCTATGTAGTCTAATATCTGACATTTTCTGACATTGAAAAACTGGCTGTAACAGTGTGATTCGCTGCTCTCCAGAAGTCCACAACTAACATGTCAGAATTCTGGAGGTGGGAAACACATATATGCTCCGAATGAGGCAGAGCTCGTACAGTCCTTCCCCCAGAGCACTCACAGGCACTGAGGCTCGCTGTGCATGTTATCTACTGCAAAACTAAATGCAGACCATATTTTTCATTCAGTGCTTTATTTTCAGAGCAAGGTTTTCAATACCATATTCTGCTACGACTTACTGTCAACCCCCTTACATTGCAGTGTACATGCTGCTTTTTTGATTATCTGATGTCACATGGAAACGGGACTGAAAGTGAAAGAAACAACCCTTATGAAGGAAAAAAAAAAAAAGAATATTTACAGCTGAAATTGTTAAACTCACCAAACTCGATAAATAATTAAGCTTACTTCTTTTGTTGGCATTACGTCTTAAATGTCTCTCCCTGAGACATTTAGCCCCTGCAAACAGCAACTGATACTGTCTGCAAATATGATACACTACTGTGGGTGTTGTGCAAGCCAAATACATCCCACAGGACAATTCCTCTCGTTCCATCGTTACCATCTTGTACAGTCTTGGAGAGGAGATGAAAGGAAATGACTAATCCGGGAGGTGGCTGAATCTCGGCAGAAGTTGCTGCTTCCACGTGAAGGAGTGGTTTGCCATCGTTTGGCAAGCAGAGGCTGGCATACGTATTTGTCCTCCAGCATTAAAAAAATGGGGAATGCAGGTATGTGAACCTCCGATGAACCTTCCCAACTCATTCTGAGCACAGGTTGCTGCTGCAATGATATTAGCACAAGAGTCTGACTGGAGAAAGCCCTGCTGCTGTCGTGTGAGTGCAGAAACATGTTGGTACAGCCCTCTCCATTCAGCCCTGGGGATGCTGAGAGCCTGCTGAGCATCCACTCAACAGAGCAGTACTGCACTGCCCACCATGCCCATGATGAAGTACACTTGATGGGTGATAAATCATGATAACCTTCCTAGCTGCTGTAACGTTTCCATTGCAATTATATCTACGTACCTATTTATTGTGATGTTTTATCTTGCAGATTTTAAATGTGATGTATTAAAACACAGTGCAGAGCAATCCAAATGCAATGAGGCAAGTAACTGTAAAAGTCAAAATTAGGATACAGAGAACAATGTATTTCAAATTAAGTGGGAACAAAATTACTTATTAGCTGAAAATAATGAGCACCTTCAGTGCCTTACACGCATGCAAATGATAGGTGTGCCGAAGGAATATAATATCAGCTGACATTACAAAACCTACCACCACACAAAATAAGAGAAGTGCACTGGAGAACCTAATCATTACAGAATTAAAAAGAGAGCCCCTCTCCCCAAATTAAGATTACAAGCAAAGAAGTATGCTGATTTAACCTGCCTCTGCATTAACTGAAAATCTGGCTGCATCCTATGAGATGTATGTCAGGTGAATCCCTGAAATAGAATGGCAAGCTGGAATAAGAAAATCGTGCTGTTTAAACATTCCCTGCATCTACTACAGGTAAAGAAATGAAAGTAACAAGTCATGGAAGCCAGTTATCATCTCAGGTAACGAGGGCAAGCAGAATAGTCAACACAATCATGCACTCAACATTTGAGAACAATCACAGAAAATGTAAGCACTTGTCTTAACTTTGAATGAGACCCCAGCTCCAGTGAAATCAGGCAGTTGTTAAATTCCCGCTCAGCTATCTCTGAGGCCTTCTTTGTAAAATGGGACAGTAGTTCCAAAGTATTTAGGAAGTACTCTCTGCCACTAGCTCGTATAAGTTTCCAAAATGCCCTTGTCACAATTAATGGCAGTGACTGTCTAGAAGAGTCAGTTAATGAGTATGTTGAAAAGAAATCATAGTTGAATGGCTTACTTTCACTGCACAATACGTTTCCAGGCAGTTGGTGCTAATCTATGAAACAAGGAATCTGAAAACTGCTTTTATATATATATACAGTTAACCTCATTCAGAGAGGAATTAGCACACAGAGGCACAGAAAATGTAGCAGATATTTTAAGGAGGTGAATCTAAACGATTTTACCCTCTCACTCAGAAAATGGGGGACTGTATGGGAAGAAGCTGCCTTCCACACGTTTCCAAATGTGCATGTCTTTAAGAAGAGAGAACAAACACAATTCAGTCATAAAAGCCTATCACTCCTTGGTGGTCTTCCTACAGCTTTGTAATAGTTCAATCTGCACGGTGCCTAAAATGCAATACAGCTATTCAGGTCACCTATTATCCACGGAAGAGCTAAAAATTTGCTGATTTCCATGTTGGACTGCAACATTTTCTACAAAGTCTTCCACATACTTATATGTATCCAAAAATGAACTCTGAAAGTTGCAATTGAGAAAGAAGTGTCTAAACTCATCCCCAGAGAGCCCACTCCTAGGATCCACAAATAGCATTGAATTTAGCTCAAAATCCAGTTAGTGCTTCCAGTTGGCACTAGCAGCCTTATTCTGCCTGTGGAGAGAGCTCTTCCAGAAGACTGCTCTCACCAGCAGCCTAGGGAATAGCTTCGGATGAGGTCCACATCTGCCCTCCCAGTAACTCTCAGCAGCTCACTCACGAGATAGGGATAGTATTTACATTCTGCATTGTGGAGTTGTCTGAACGGCATGCATATAACCAGAAACTGAGCTCCAATCCCAAAACTGCTCATTTCAAAAAAGTATTTCTAGCACTAGGAGATAGGGAGTTTGGATCTGTTTTATTGTGCTTCATTATCCTATTTACTCTTAGAAATGCCTCAGTGGCCAGAGATACTTGGGGCAAAGCCAAACCTGCTTATTCTTCAGGTGATTTCAACAGCATTTTCCACTGATGTCCTCCATGCAGAACTTCATGTCAGTATATGGGAGTCCTGAATCAGCTGCCAGCCCTGGGCAATCAGATCAAAGTAGCCACTCCCTCATAGAGGTGCTCTGAATCCTTTTACACAAGGTCTTATTGACTGTGAAAGAAATCTTACAGTACTTTTCTGGCACAGCAATGCATCAGTTCCAGATATGGAAATAACTTCTGTGCATAGTGGTGATGAATGGAGTTCTCAGCTTATTAAGGATTTCATTTCCCACCTGAAAAAGTGAGCAGTGAAGTACTGCATGGAAAAACTTGCCCCTGTGAAAGAGGCTCCCAGGAAGAAAAATTTCACAAATTGTAATATTGCAGCAAGTCATGAAACAATGTCCTTGACTGACAACTCTTACCACTCTGGATACCGACATTTAGGAAGAAAATATCTGTTCTGAGAAACACACTGTTCTCTTACTTAATGACACTGTATTTGACGTGCACCTTTAATAAAATAAAGTCTAACTGATCCACCTGGTAGGATTATATTCCTCTCCGTGATCTGTAGTTCTGGCCCAAATCTGGCATCTAGTGTCTTCTCATACACCTGCATGGATCAGCCTGGACTATAATAGCTTCTCCTTGTGTTATCTGATTGTCGTGTGTTCCTGATGGAGCTCTAGTTAGGTCTGCAGTCAGCCTCAAAGAAAAAGAATTGCTCCTTTGGTAGGGGAAATGACTACCTTCCCTATCTCTGAAAACACTGGATGAAACTGGATATTTAACCTTCCCTTTATTTAATGACATCTTCAAATGCCAAATAAATGTGTGCATTTGAGGTGTGTTTTATTTTTTAGCACCAGACAGAATTGTCATTTGGGCAGTTAAAGCTGTGCTTGCTTTGTCTCTCAGGACTGCAATACTGAAACTGTATCCAACTCAAAAGACACCTCAACTTCAATGTAAAATCCTAATGAAACCAGAAAGCAAAGAGTTTTCATCTCAACAGAGTGCTTTCTTCAGGAAAAACACCTTGATAGAGTGAGTACAAAGTACGGAAAGGCCTTGGGAAGTCAGAGAGTTTAGCTTCTTTTAACAAGTTCTAATTGAGTAGCTCTTCAAATGAGCATCTAAATGTAATTCAGTTGGAATTGCAAGGCAAAATATCACAAAAGATATTTTGGATAGCATATCAGTGTACTGGAAAAGTATAAAAACACTATTTACTTCTTGGCAGAAAAACCTGCTTTCCTTCTCTCAGGATGCCCGGTTCTATTTCAGCCTCACAGCCCTGCAGTCACCCACACAGTATGGACAACTCTGCTCATTGTGGTTACAGTTCTGGAAATTCAGGTGTTCTATCTCAGCAAGTGCAAGTGCTTTGAAACCCTTTTTTAAAACACTGCTTTTGCCAGACTTGTCTTTTCTTCCCTATTCAAGACAAACTCATTGCAATGGCTGCTGGTACGGATCAGTCAATCATAATGCTTCTTCACCATCTCTGAAGTCAGTTGTATTTAGTGGTAACACTACTCAGCTTATCAGCGAGAGCAGTGACTGTTCTCCCCCCTTCTGCTGCACCAATAAAACAGCTAGTTCACACACACAAAAAAATAGAGTACAGAACAAATGTAAATTTATTATAGCCTATAAATCATGCATACCATTTTCAAAACACATTTCATTTTTTTCCAAGTATCTGAAAACAAGTATTACTTTTGTTTTTCAGTTTTGTTTTGTTTTTTCTTAACCATAGGATCAGATAAGAAAGCTTTTTTTGATCAGCCAAAGCATAATGTCAAAGTGTCAGGACAACAAGCCATTAATACACAAAGGATCTTTTCTATTCCCAGGGTATGCAATAGGATATCGTGTTAAGAGAATGCTGATGCATTGGATAAAAAAAAAAAAAAAAGAATAATGCCTCCGGGGCAATTACTTTAAGATCACGATACATTTTCATGTGTTTATTTCAGTTTTCACTTCATGTAAGTGATTAATAAGGATTGAACCTTTTAGTCTACTCTTCCAGTATATGCATTCCCAAATCCACGGCCAGATCAGCAGCTAGTATGAAGTGAGCAGCCCTGTTCTCAGCATTTTCACTGGCTGAAAATACAGACAATATCTGAAACAAAACAATGCTTGGTGGAATTACTGTGGAACAATAACTATATTTTTGATGAGTAAGGTGAGGACTGGATGCTGATGCTGCAGGCTACTCAAGGATGGTTAATTGTATTCATGGACTATTTGTAAGACAGCAAGCTGCCAAAACCTCAGACATTTCCAACATGGTAATTCAGGAACGCTGCAGCAAATAGGAGAAAACAGATGTCATAATGTGTTTCATCTACTTTAAAACTTAAAATGTAATTAACTTAATGGTTTGACAATAGCTGATGTAGCAACAAATATAATGCAATTGAATCAGTACCTCATTATGACATTCAATTTTTCTACATATGCACTACCAAAATAAGATCAGACTTTGAGATGTTGATGTATTTTATGGTGACTGCCCTTGAAGTACTATCACATGTAATGCTTCCTTTGTATTTCACCCCTTGAGAAAATTATTTCACTTTTATAACACTATACTTTCGTACTCTTTCCATTACATCACTAGTGAAAGCAGTTCCTTGGTTTATTGTTTCAGAGGCTTCTCTCCAGGCACTTGGACTTCTGTATTCATTGTGTAGGATAAAGCTTTCATTTTCTCTCCCTTTTGTACTGCTTGGCTGTTTGTCCAAAGCACCGTAGGTGGTTATCACAGCTCTTTCACATCTGTTCTGAATATTTCTTACAGTAGACTTCAGGTGGTCTGCTCTGCACACAAAGCAGCGAGTTGTGACAGAGGCCTGTGCCTGCATTATTTTGGACTTCCTAAAGGCTCCTCAAGGAATTATTAGGGATTCCCAATTGTTAGTACTGTTAGTACTGAAAAATGGCAAATGTACACCAAAGCAGAATGTTTTAACAAAACAAAGTTGGGGTCTCTGCGAAATAATAACACCAAACCCAGACAGTGATTACAGATCCTAACCTAACTGCCTAACCTACAACTTCTGAGGCACTCCCCTCTGTTCAAAAAAAAAAGAAAAAATAAAATAAAATAAAAAAATTACACATTGAAGTTACAGCAGTGTTACTGAATTAAATTGGGAAGGCAAAATGAAACTAAGCAAAAACCTGTCTGACTTGTGAAATTGATTTTTCAAGTGACTCAGGCCTCCTAAACTAACCTTGCTACCATACTCCTTTTTATAATACTGAAACCCGTTACAGCAAAATCTGAAAGTAAAACATCCTGAATGGCCTAATGCAGACCTGAGTAGCATTTTACGCTGTCTTCCATTCATGCAGATGAGGTCCTTGATGTTAGCCAGAAAGTGACCCTCTGCTGCTGTGGCTATCTCCACCTTGCTTTTTCCCCATGCAGTGGTATTATTAGGAAGGAAGGATCAGTAAAAAGGAATCCGAAACTTGATCCGGTGCTGAGGAATGCCTTTTGAATGTGTTATTTGAACTTAGTTATTACTTCTGGGAGGTGTGAACATCATGCATGGCTCTTCATTCAAAACCTGAAATGGACTGTGAAAGTACTAAAAAAGTTATGCAAGCCCTCATGCAATTAAGCAAAGTAGTTTCAAAAAGGTACTTATATACAGTATATCATGACATGCAATAAAATACACTATTTATGTGTTGGACAGTCCTTGTGCTGCGTTACTTTTGATGGTCCATTTTCTGGATTTTAAAACTATCCATCAATGTATATATATTTAGATTTAGACCCTGCACGCTTAGTTGATTTTTTTTTGCTGTTCTTAAACTACGTTTGCTCCCACAGGGATGTTGCTCCATCCCCGTTTCTAAAATGCTGAATGGGCAGACTGTTTCTATCAAGTATTTTACATGAAGTGTGAACAACAGGGAACTGTCAACTGATCGGTTACCAGGAATTTCAAAGTGATACCGAAGCCCTAATCGAGAAAATTCAGCTTTTTATTGCACCTAGCAGGAAGTTTTAGGGAATATTACAAACTGATGTGTGATGTATGGCCCACAGTAAATGCTCACCTGCGCCGTATACAGCAGTGCTGAACTGCTGTGCAATTCTTTCTTTAGTGTGCTCCTGAATAGGAGAAATTCTTACACGGTGAAATTTATAATTTTCTTAGAAATTCATGGGAGACCCTATCCAGTAGGGGTCAGAATGAAAAAGGGAAACAGTGGTACTTGCTGACGCTGACAGCTAAAGGCACGGATCCATCAGTCACTCCGAATCTGTTCAGCATTCTTTTCAGCACAGATCATTTGGTCTTGATTTTCCAAACAAGTGTTGCTACCTGCAGTGCACACCCACCTAGCTGTTTGTGCTGTGACTGTCACACAGCGTTCCTTTAGAGAACCTTCACCTCTGGTATCAGTTCCAAAAGGGAAAAAAACACGGACTGGAGTTAGCACCGTCTATCCCCACAGTTTATCAGAGGAAAAGTTCATGAGCTGCCTCACATGCCAAGGGACCAGCTGTCCTTCAGCACACGGAGCCGCTCTGATTGACCAGGAGGACAAGTGGGAAATAAGCTCACAGCGGTGCCAGCACAGCATATGGTCATGTACCAGCTGTTTCAGAAACACTTGCCAAAGGGAGACCAGAATCTGGTTGGCTGTTTGGGAAATAAAACTCACCGTAAACCAACAAGCAAACAAACAAACAAAAAAAATCTGCTGTCAGTATTTCTCAGACCTGGCCACAAAGGCGGGTCTGGGGATTTGAAATATCACGCAACAACTACATTAATATTCAGAGTAATCTGTCATTTCTTTGCACGCTCTGACTTCTTCCATTAGGTGAACACTGATTATCAGAGCATTTTGCCCTTCCACTGAGCTTTTGGCACAGGAAAGCCATAGGAAGAATTAAATGAAGTAATGGATTTGTAATTGTAATATATGTTGCTCATGCACTGAAAATATGCTCAGGAGACTGCGTGGAGGCTGATTTAAACTGGTGCCAATTTTAACTTCTGACAAATCGCAGGTGTCCCATGCTTTGCCGTATTTTATTTCTATCTCGAAAGAGGGAACTCAGATGCCAAACTTGCAAACAAAAGGAGATTTGATTTTGATTGGCGCAAGTCACACTGCTGTGCCTGCGAAGTGCTTTTGATAAAGCTGTGGAGTGACTCAGCAGAAAACAGTCAGCAGAATTTTTCCCCAAGCTTTTCTGTTCTCCGTTTCAGCTCTTCTCAACAAGAAAATAAGTTAAACGGTAATTAAATAGCTCAGGGAATGACTCTGCTCTTCCAGCATGGGGTTTGAAGCACTGCTTTCTCCTCAGAGCACTCCCATAATACTCTCTCAAGGTTTGGAAGAAGCTGCGCTGATTATGTTCATATGACATTAGTTACTGCCCTGGCAGCATTCAGGACATCAGTAGCTCACACAACCACCCAGTCCAGCACGTTTAACTTTAAAAATAGGTTTATTTGGTTAGCTAAATCAAACGTACAACTAAATTAAGTGCTTGGTAAAGAACATCTTAAAAAAAAAAAAAATGATGCCTAGCTAAAACGAAAATAAAGGAGAAATGAGAGTAACGCTGCTGTCCTGTATCACAAATTAGTATGTAGGTGGGGAGGCAGTGGCTACTACCTTGGCACGCACTCATGGTTTCTATGAGATGTGTCCTCATACACAGGTTTAATTCTCCGGAGTGCCCACACCCAGGTGTGGGATCATGGTGTCAGCAGGGAGCGTGGTTCCAGCAATGGACAGAAGCGGCAGAGTCAGCCGGGTTAGATGGCACACCTCGCCACGAGGCTGTGAGTAAAGGGAAAACCCTCAGGTTGACACGGACGGACTGACTTTGACATCTTAGGTAATATTGACTTTCCTTGCACCTGCGTGCGCTCGTACAGCTGAGAAACGAGCAGACCCAGCGTACATCCAAGAGGACGTTATTATTTTCTCAAATTAAGACGCTTAATTAGCACTGCGGCTCGCACTCTCCGTCGTATTTTCAGTCTCGCTGCGGCCTCTTTCCATCCACGCTAAAAGCGTCGCTCCTTCATTACCCCCTCGGCGCGCACACGGCTCTGCCGAACCCGGCACTTCGTCCACGGGGATAAAAGTTTCGCAGCAGCCGACGGCGGCTCTCCCTGGCAGCCTTTCTTTTCACACAGGCTCCCGAACCCACTCCTATTCGCTCAGCGCGCCTTCGGAGCCGCCGAGCCCTTCGGCGGGCCCGCACACGGTGACACTCCGTCATCTCCCCCGCTTCCTCCTCCTCCTCCTCCTCCTCCCGCTCCGCATTCCAGCCCCGGGCGCCTCACCGCCCCTTTTCCCCTCGGGCTCCCGGCGCTGCCCGGCGGGCGCGGCCGTAGCGCAAGCCGGGCCGCAGGGACGCGGCCCTTCCGTCCCGCCCCGCCCTTCCCGCCCGATGCGGCCGGGCAGCCCGCCCGCCGCCCGCTCCCCTCGGCCCCGCTCTGGGCGGAAGGATACGGGGCGGGGCCTGCGGCGCGGTCCGCCGGGGCGCTGAGTCCTGTTGCCGGGTGACGGAGCGGCCGCCTTCCCCCCCCCCCCCTCCTCCCCCCCTCCCTTTCCCCGTCCCCTCCCCGTGGCGCTGGGAGCCGCCGCCGGTTTACGTAACGCCTCCCGGGGCAGGTCCCGGCTCCGTCCCGCCCGCCTCACTCGGGGACGGCCGCAGCGGGACGGAGTCCGCCGCCTCCTCCGGCTGCCAGAGGCCTCGGGGCCCCGCGCCGCGCAGCCACGGCAGGTAAAGCGCGGGTAAAGCGGCGGCGGGGGCAGGGCCGGGGCGGCGGGAGGACGGGAGCGGGGCCTCCGTTCCCGCCGCCGAGCCGAGGGCCGGGCCCGGCCGTAGGGAGGCCTCCCTCGGTCCCTCCGCCGGCGGCACGGCGACAGGAGGAGCCGCGGGGCCGGGCGGCGGGAGGACGGCTCCCCGTGCCGGGCGGGAGGGGGGAGAGGGAGAGAGAGAGAGAGAGAGAGGGGCCGGCCGGGGGGTGACAGCGGGCGCCGGCGGCGGGCAGGGCCGGGGGGCGGGGCCGGGGGCCCGGCCGGGGTGCCCCGGTGCGTGCGGCTGGCGGCCGGCCCGGCTCCGCTCCGGCCCGCCGGGTCCCGGCGCCGGGTGAGGGGCGGGAGGAGCCGCGCCGCGGGCCGGGCGAGCCCGGAGGGGAGAGGCGGCGGGAAGGGAGGGGGACGGCGGGAAGGGAGAGCCGGAGCTCGGGCGGCCGTGACGGCGCGGCGCGGGCCCCGCGTCGTGACCTTTCGGCCGCGGTGCGCGGCCGCCGGCTCCGGGCAGCGGAGCGGGGCTGAGCGGTGCGGCTCGGGGCGGTGCGGGCTGCTCCCCGCTCCCGCGGGGTTAAGGTGATAGCGGAACGGCGGGCTGCGGGGCCCGCTTTTTTTTTTTTTTTTTTTTTCCCTCCCCCCTTTTCCCTTCCCCTCCCGGCAGCATTGTCCTTTAGGGGCCTATTGAAGGCAAAAGGCGGACAGAAAGGCTCGGGCTGCCGCCGGCGCGGGGCGGGGCTCGGCTGACGGCGGAGTGACGGCAGCCGCGTCCTATGGCCGCGCGGGGCGGGCCCGGCATGGCCGCAGCCGCTGGCGGGGCGGGGGCCAAGGTTTGCCGAAGGTTACGGCTGAATGCAGAAGCGGCGCGGCCGAGCCCCGCTCCCGCCTTAACGAAGCCGGCTCCCCGCGGCCGGCACTGCCCGAAGCGTGGCTGCTTGCCGCCGTCCCCCGAAACTTCGGGGAAAAAAGTGGGAGCGCGGCGCGCTTCCCCGGTCTGTCTTTGTTTTAATTGCTCGCTGCGGTACCTGGCCCGCGGCTGAAGGGTGAGGACGGCGCGGTTTGTCCTCTTGAGAAAAGGCGTTCCTGTGTTGCCGCGCTGCGTGCGTGTCGGGCGCTGGCTGATGGGGCTGGACGTGATGCCGTCCTGGAGCGCCGTGCTTTATGTCCTTCTGCCGCTCGCACGACTTCAGCGTCGCTGCGATGAGGAGGAAATCGCAGATCAGATTGGGTGTCCTGGCTGTCAGAAGTGAGCTCGCGGTGATTCAGTGGGTACTTAGCAAACTATTCCACCGCAGCGCCCGCGCCCGAGCAGTGCGGGCTGCTTGCAGCGCCTGCCCGTCTGAAACGGCCTTTTTCACTTTTAATTTATTGTCGAAGACGCGTCATTTACTTTTATAAGGAATATTTTTGTAACTTGGATCGTTACTCGACATGTAACTCTGCAGATTTTGTCTTGTGCTAATCCTCCATCTGCTGCTCCTTGTCAGTATGGGTGTGCAAAAATGGTCACGTGCAACCCCTCCCTTGTGATTAATAAAGCGTGTTGTATCAGAATCCCCAATCTCCAGCATAGAGATGTAGGAGGGGAAGTAGATAACGTGAATGAAGACAAGCAGAACCTCGTACACTTGTAACATCTTTCACATCTTTCACGTTCCATGAATTTTAGGGGAAATCCTGCTTTGAACTCTCCATGGCAAACCTCAGCAGTTGCTGTCCCTGCCACGTTGTGCGTAGCAGGTGTTCCCATGCTGACAGCAATGGAACTTAATCTCGGTTTGTCTGTTCCGCGCACCATTGCAGGTCTGTGGGTTCTGCAGATGGGCATTAGTTACTCGACCCCGTAGCCCTTCTGCTCATCGTCAGGTGAATCGGAAGGAAGGGGCGAACAGATTGATACGTGACCCCAGAGGAAAGATAGGAGGCCTTGAACATCTGTTACCTTCATATGCTGATTCCAGAGCCTGCGCTCCGCACTGCTTCTCCTCTTGCTGCTGTTCATTGTTCTTCTGAGTAAGAGAAATTCCACAGGAGTAAAATGATGCCAGCATTTTCCTTAGCTGCTTTGCTGTGTGTAGGGACAGAGTGGGATCTGGATACTGCTTGTAACTTAGTGTCAGCTTCCCTACTCGTCCTTCCTGAGCACCTTGCTTCTAGGTGAATAGGGGCGGTGAAGGGAGCCAAGAGCTTGATTTGATAATGGGTGCTGATGAATCTTCTGTGATTTTTTTCTGATTTTTAGGAATAGTCTGAGTAGAATTCCTATCTACTTGGCTCAAACTAAATAGAAGCAAATGAGGAAGATCATCTTCCACTTCAGACTTTACTCTTCTTAAAGAAGCATATGAAAATGCATGATTGTTGGTATTGGGAGGGCTATATGATAAATGTTGCCTCTAAACCCACCTAAATGATAATATATTCAAATATATCTTATATGTATATAAATCCAGGGGTTACTGTAGGTGCTATGGGAAGAATGCCCACATTTTCATTTATTCTTCTGTAGCTTACTGCTTTTTTTTTTTTTTTTTTAATTTTCCCTTTTTTTCTTAAGACATACATTGGTAGCACATCTTTCGTGTTTGTCTGATGGAATGCTAACGTGAAGCCCCTAAAATTATGTAATGGTAATGACAACTGATGGCTAATAGCTGTAAGTAATAACCTCTGGTGTGGCAGAATGTGATGAGGACAGCGACACTTAGAACTCCTATGGGCTAAGAGAGGTAGCATGGACTGCTCCAGTTTTCTGCGCTGCTGGTGGAGTTTGGAACACAAATGGGTCCTGGAGGCTCTTTTGTATGTTCTTTTTATTGGGATTGTTTCTTCTGTCTTGTGGGGCGGAGATTGGGATCATACAGTTTGGCTCAGGAGCAGTGTCAGCTCGTTGGTCATTTGCAGATGTCTGTGTAGAAATGAGATGGTCTTTGGATTGTCTTGTAGTTGTTTTTTCAAGATGTTTTCTCAATTTCATGATGTGAAATAAAACACCGTCATTTGAATGTTTGAATGCTCAGATGCATTTAAGTATATAGCTACGAAGAAAATTCCTTACTATGAGGGAAAAGTGTGTTTTCTAATTTGGAAGTCATTTATGAGGCCTGTGTTAGGCAGAAATATCAGGTAACTGCAGGGCTTCTGGAGTGTTTATTAGGAAGAGATCTATAGCAGCCAGTGACTGCTGCTTTTCCTAGAGAAGCTCTTGTGCTTTCCCAGCAGCTGGTTGGGCACGTTTGTTGTGGATGCTGAGTGATGGAATGTGTAGTTTATCACTGGACCATTTTCAGCGTTAAGTTGCATTCACAGAATCACAGATATGTAGGGGTTGGATGGGACCTCTAGAGATCATTGAGTCCATCCCCCTGCCAAAGCAGCTCGCTAGCCCAGGTCACACAGGTAGGCGTCCAGGTGGGTCTTGAACATCTCCAGAGAAGGAGACTCCACAGCCCCCTGGGCAGCCTGTGCCAGTGCTCCGTCACTGCGTGGTGAAGAAGTTCCCACGCAGATTCTCCCATTACAGAGTTCTTACTAAAAGCTCCTTCTCTGGCTTCATCCTAAGTTACAGAAGTGGTTTAGTGTTTAATCCGCTCCTTCCTTTATAATTCCAGGCACGGTTGCCTGGATTTGATCACAGAAGTGATCTCTTTCTGCGTGGGTTCTGCCCGTATTTTGGCTGATGTCTTTGGCACCTGTCCTTCCACGAGCTTTATTTCTCAGTCAGTAGTGTGGAAATTAAAATATGAATTTTTAGAAAAAAAAAATCCTTTTTTTTTTCCCCTGTTGATTTTCAATTAATGTAAATTCGTGTTACTGTTGTGATATTATGTGTGGTAGCTTCATTACATCCTGCTATGCTTAAGCAGACTCACTGTAGTAAAGTACTGTAACAGGGATAAGATGCGAAGGTATGGAAGGGAAGTGGGCTAGTGGCTGAACCCTGGCCTGAGACTGAAGGGACCCATGCTGCTCTTATCAGCTGCATCATGACATGAATGGAGGCACGTTGCTTTGTTTGACTGTGCCAGTGTTTCAGATGCTGTATGGAAAGGAGGAGTGGTTGTGCTCTATATATATTATTAAACTGCGTGTGGGTTTTGTTATTGTTCTTGAGATTTGATTAGAGGAGTGAGTTTGCTTGCAGAATTTCAAAGGGAACTGTAGTTGCGTTGCAGAAGAGATATTGTGTCCTGTTAAAGGAAGTCTGGAGATAAGAGAGTGAGAGATCAGGGGCTCGCTGAAGGCAGAGGAAATAAAGCACTCTTTCATAAAACTGTGTCGTTTTAACATCAGAACAGCAGAGCTCAGCTGCAAGGTTATTCCAGGTAATGTTAGCTCAGCCAAGATCTGGATTGAGATAATCTTTAACGGCGAAGTGGCGAAACATACCAAAACATACACAGAGTGATTAAAGGCATTTTTTTTAGCATGTGTCATGTATGCTTTTTAAGAAAATAGTTTTGTTAGCCCAAAGGGAAAAGGCTGCTTGAAGCATCGCTAGTGAAGAAATCGGTAATGTGTTGCTGCTACTGAATGAGTAATTAATTCTCACTAAATCCTTGTGACACCGTAATCTGTTCTTACAAACTTGAAACAAATTTGAAGACTCCGACTGAGTGGGAGCGCAGCGCTGGAGCCGCGTGCCGAGCTGGGGGAGCTGGAGTGTGCTGGCAGAAACAGGGCAGGCTTCCAGTGGCTTGTCTGACTGATAGCTTTGCTTAGGAAGCTGAAGGAAGGACTTGGGCTTTTTCATGGTGTTTTAGTTCAGCTGCCTGAAGATTTTGAGCTAGCAACTGTTACTGATTAGCTAAAGGTTGCTGTTCGGTGACTTCCTATTCTCCTGCTTCTCTCTTCTGGGTTAGAAGTTCACAGCCTGGTTGTTGGCATTCAGCAGCGAAGCACAGCTCCCTGTAGGAGTTCTTGGTTTTTGTTTGGTCAGAGTTTTCATAACCACTTTACTGGGAGTCACGTTGAATTGTGTGGGGTCACACAGGAGTTACAAAGTGGTTCTGTAAGTCCAGCTATTCGTTGATTATTTTTTCATGTTTATGGAGTTCTTTTTCTTTCTTCCAGCTTCCTTGAACCTGATATCTTACCAGCTGGGGAGAAACCTCAGAGATCCAGTTTTTAGTAACTTTATTCTCGAGCTGTGAAAGAAACACCTTGGTTAACAGTCCCATAACTTCCTTTTAGAGAAGCGTCGTGCTGACCTGCTCTTCTTCTAAGAGTTTTCTCCAGTGACAGTTAAGCAGTTGGCATTTTAGGAAATCAGATTTCCAGCTGTTGTCTGAAGTAACAAATACTTGATTTTTGAAACTAGGATTAACCTGGCCCACCTGCTAAGTTCGTACACTTTTATTTTCAGTAATAATTTTCTTTTAATGAAGAAAAGACTGTGTGGTCATGCGAGTCTGTTTGTCCTTTAAACCCTTCACAGGGCTATTTTTAAGCTTTTCAAACAGATAGTAACTGAGTCACAGACCTGGTATAGAAAACCTCAACCAAATAGAGAAAACTTCAATAGGAAGCATTCAGGGAAGAGCCACATACATGTTAAGGAAATAGCATGTATAGTGTGGTCATTTACTGTGTAGAAATTTATATATAGCCAAATGATTAACTTCAGAAGTATAAATAGCTGGAGAAATGCCTTTGCCTTTAAATGGACAGTAATTATTGCATGTCTGAAATGCAGAATTCATTCTCCTTTCCACTCCCGAGCTGAAAGATGCAAAATATGCCCAAGAATAAATGTTGTATTAATTGCATTAAATGCTGTACAGTTGCACGAGGAGTGTCTGTGGGCTACTTAATGCTGCAGTGTTCTGGCTGATGAAGTGCAGCGCAGTGTTTTATCCCAGTGATGCCCTATGGCTGCCTAGGGCTGAGGCTGTGACGCTGGAGGCAAAGCTGTTTCAGGGCATGTGCTTAAGACTGCAGGCCATTATCCTGCTCCTTGGAGGGCGGAACGAGCTGCCCACAGAGGGCGTGGAGTCCCCTTCTCTAGAGATATTCCATACCCACCTGGGTTCTTTCCCTGTACTGTAGGGAGCCTGCTTTTCAGGAGGATTGGACTAGAAGATCTCAGAGGTTCCTTCCAGCCCCTACAATTCTGTCAGAGCTCTCCCCACAGAATGACAAGTAGCTGTTGTAACTGGGAGCTGACGCTGCTCCAGAAGTTGGGCGGATATAAGGCGTCAGGAGGGCAGGAAGCTGAGTGATGCAACAGTAGATCCTCTATCTGATATTTCCACTATTTGACTGTGTCCTCCCTGTTTGCATTGTAAAGCCCTGCTTGTGTTTTAGGTGGGAGAAAAAAATAACTGAATCTGCTGGAATACAAGTAGCTTGAAGATACCGTATGCCAAAAGTCCTGAAGATAAATGTCCTGCTGAGCTTAGAGCATGTGTGTTCTCTGTGATCTTTATGTTTGGTTTTGGTTTTTATTAACATTTTCTGTTTTCTTGGACCTACAAAAGAGTTGCTAAAGAATGGTGATTGATGATAATCAATGGCTTGCTGTCTGTTGCTTTTCTGTGTGTATGTAGGGGAACGTTCAGCTTCTGATAAACTGCATCTGTGTAAAACATTCTCACGGAACTGAATGAAAGCGATGGCTGATGTCTCCTCTGAAGTTACAGCCTCAGTGGGTTTTCACCAGCTCCTCTCAGCCCCCTAGTGATCCACCCAAGTATTCCGTGTGTGTAACAGGTGCGCGAGGGTGAGATGTTCATCGCTGACTTTGCTCTGGTACGCTGATAGGATCTGCAGCTTCAGATTGAAACGCTTAAATCACGTCGGTATCTTCACTGGCAGAAAGAAATGAAACGGAACAGTCTGAAACCTGATGGTGGTGTGATACCAAAGTTATACTGATGTCTGGGGAGTTACTGTGAAGCAAGACATGAGGTGCTGTGCTTTTTAGAGGCATGTGTATATACCTTCTTCTGAATTAGCACCCAGTGTTTCTCTTGGGTTTTCTATGCTTGGCTGATGTACGATATTGCAGGCAGTGCAGCACTTCCCCCTGTGTCACCAGGACATACAGCAAACTGGAATTTGTTGTCTCCAGGCTGTTGCAGTGAGTTCTGTTTGTTTTAAGGCCAAATCTGCTGAGTTACAGTGACATTTCCTCTCCTGCATCTGTGGAAACAAAAGTTGATGGCTTATCTTCCATTTAGACCAAACTGGCTTCTAAGTTCGCTTTCAGTGTGGAAAGTTGCCATTCAACGCCGAGTTGTATTTCAAAGCTCATTAAAAATTCTGATTTCCAAGTTAGGTGATGTATGTACGTTTTTCTTTTGTTCAGTTAGGATTTTAAACATGCTGTAGTCTCATTCAAACAAGTGCAGATGAATCCAAGCACTGGCTTTAAGCAAGCTTTTAGTGCCAAATGCAGTCCTGGGCAGTAACACATTAAACGCACTGTGTTGTCACAACTGTACCTCCACCATTTCTGTGAGCAGGACCGTTAGGACTGCGTTGGTAGATGGATAACCTTGTTTGGACAAATTCTTCCTGGAACAGTGCAGATGTTACTGTTGGTAATGACAGCCAAGCGTTTGAAATCAGCGGAGCAGCATTTCCACTGGTGTAGGTCCAGAGCATCTATAAATATCCTCGGGTTTGTTAAACGTGATCTCCGTGTGAAGGTGTTTTCAGAAGTTGTGAGGAGGACTGAAATGTTGGAGATGAAAGCTGCCAAATGGTTCTAAGCTACACAACGAAAGCGTGCTTCCAGGAATTGTTTTATTTGTTGAGTGTGCAAGTTTTGTCAGAGTTGCTCTGGAGTCCTGTAAGTGTGTGCAAACAGAACTGGTGGCCGTGTGCTGCGAAGTGAAGCGCTTGCTTTTGGATTTTCTTTGTCTTTTGATGTAGAGCCTTGAGTTTCCTGAGAGGTGCTATAAAATACTCCTGTCTTGGAGGTACTTGCTCACTAAATAATTAAGACAACCGTTGAAGCAGGTTTTGCAAAACTTGTCAGCTGCTTGAACTTCCAGAAGTCCTATTATATAAAGAACCACCTCCTACCTGTCCCCCATCTGGAGACACTTCTCGCAAGTCTGCTGCGTGTAATCGGAACGCTTCCAAGAGCCTTCTTTGGAAGGCACTTTCAGATCTTCTTGTACCTCTGTAAAGTGTGGAGGTTTTGATATGCGGTGGACGCAGTGTGCTGTGGCTGTTCTTCACAGTGCTTGCAAGCTTTGCTGCTAGGTCATGCTTTTTTCTCTTGCTTTTTTTTTTTTTTTTTTTTTTTTTTTTTAAGCCTTTTTGTAGACTTTTCATCTTACGTTACCTGCCTATTTTGGGGAAGCAGGGAATATTCTGGTGACTGAGAACATTGGGGTCTTTGAATATGCAGCTGAGCATAGTGCAGGTGCCTCGCCTGCTGGCTCTGCAGCTCATTACTAATTGTTCCTCCGAGCTCACTTTTTGCTTTGCTCTTTGGCAGGAGTGATGTTCTGACATCCTGTAACAAAGTCCACGTATGTTAATAACACGCAGCTCTGTGAGCTGATTAGCTAATTGAACTCCTCCAGCTACTTCTTTTCCTGAGTGTTGTTCTTGTATTATGGTGAACATGAATGTTTTATGAGAACAACTGTACTGCTTCAGACAAAGGCTTTGTCAAATCCAGAACTTGTCTGCATCAGCATCTGTAAGTGAGCTGTTGAGGAGGAGAAGGGAAAGTAAATGTGATATTTCTCCTGAATTGCCCTCAACCCCTCACTGTATTCTGCCATGGGATTTCCTTAGCCTGATGTGTTTTGCCTTTTTGGATATTTTCTAAGGATCCTTCCTGTCCAATTTCTTTTGAAGCCCATCTAAATATATATATATATTTATTCAGATATACATTCTGTGTCTTGATTATCTTTTGACCAGGAGTTTCTGATCCCTGTTTTATAAAACTTTGCATGTAGCTTGTTCTAACAGGTGCTTTCTGTTATTAAAAAAGACAAAAGAAAACCCAAATGCAAGCACAAAAGCCAAGTAACAATGCATTGAGCGATCCCTGCCCGTGGAGAGACACATCCACAGCTGTGGATGACACCAGTGTGCAGCTGAGAGCACGCAGCCCCTTGCTGGCTTTTCCCCAGCAGGGTGGGGAAGGGGATCAGAATGGTAAAGGGAAGGCTGCATGTGAAAGCTAAGCAAAATAAAGAATTCACAACTTCCCACTGAAAATGCGCGCCTCTCTGCCATCTTTCTTCCAGCTTTTACTGCTGGGAATAACATGGTATGAGGCATCCCTGTGGCCAGCTGTGACCAGCTGCTGGGCAGTGTCCCCTCCCAGCCTTTTTGCAGTCCTGTTGTCTTCGTTGGCACAGCAGCCTGAGAAAGTGGAGGCCTTGACATGGTGTGAGCACTGCTTGGTGATAGCTTGGGCATCCCTGCATTATCAAAGCTGGTTTGGTTGCAAAGCTAAAGCAAAGCAGGATACATTCTACTCTGAAGAAAATTAATTCTATCCCAACTCAAACCTGTGCAATCTCCACCCCGTACTCTAGTCACACTACCCAATACGCTCTCATGAATCACCACCCCTCTTCCAGTCTTTTCTTTTATACACAGATGTTCCCTTCGTCTGTGGACTGCCTCTGTACAATGCCCACAAAGAGTTGGTGGAGTTCATGTAGCCCCTGGCTTGGCTTCTGTCTGCGCGTGGTGGGTGCTCAGTGCAGGAGGGCAGCGTGCTGCATGGGTTTTGGGACACCAAAGGCAGCTCATGTCACTGCTGCACTTGCATTGCTGCATTGGATGTTAAAGCTGTGCCTTGGAATCCCTGTAAGGAGCGGCTCAAATCAGATGGCAGGTTACAGCAGTTAAAGGTCTGTCCGTTACAGCACTGTGTGTGCAGTGAAACAGATGACTTTGGTTTTGTACTGTGGTTTGGTCTTTTGCCTGCTGCAGGATCTAAGCTTGCAGTTTCATGAAATTTCTAACATACTGCTTAGGAACTAGATCCTAGGATTAACAGTGAGCTTAGAGCTTGCTGGTTTATATGAGGAACTTAGTATTAATAGCATGAACTCACCATTCCTGCCCTGTCTCATTTCCAGCTTCTCTATGCTGTGTTTTATTTGCCTTTTCACTGTCCAGTCTTTGTGCTTCATAAGTGCTTCTGCGTTACTCACTTATTTCGTTTGCAGTCCCTGCTGGCTGTCATTTGTTAGCTTCAGTGCTCTGTCACATATCCCACCTTCCAGGGCACTTATACATTTGTTTAACAGCACAGGTCCTGGTGCAGAGTCCTACAGATCTGTGCTGATGACTTTCCCTGTGTCATTTTGGTTGTATCCATGTTCTTGTTATTTGCTAAGAAGGTAAGAGAATGAGGTTTATAGGGTAGCTCTTGAATTCTTTGAGTAATTCCGTTAAGCTTTGATGGAGGATTAGCAGCTTCAGGTTTTCCTTTGGATAAGCATTATGAAAATAAGCAAGCAGTCTTTTCAGGAGAAACATCCTGCAGTGACATTCCCACACTGCTTTCTGCCCCAGGTGGGCTCTCGCTTGGCTGAGTTACTCTCCAACCAGAGCATCACTGTGGCCTGCGTAGACATCAGGTGGCTGTAAAATATATATCCGTTGGAAACAGGATTGTACTGCTCTTGCATGTCTGGTAATACTTCTTAAGAGGAGAAATTGTGTCTGTCAAGAAGTTAACTCACAGAGCTGCTTGCGTGCTTCTTCCTTAAAGCACTCCTTGCTTTGATTCCTGACAGATGTTTTGATCTGTGTTTGCTGTAGTACAGCGAGGCTTCTGGAGCTCTGTGGCAGGAATGGACTCAGATGGAATGGAGGCAGAGGTTTGTTTGTGATGCAGACATTATCAGTATTTCTTGTTTTACTGTATTCAGTGCCATAGTCGTGAATCAAATCTCTGCTCTGCTGTTTGTGTACGATAACACCAAACATCACCAACACATGAGAGGATTGTTCCTGTTCTGAGAACTGCAGAGCCAAATTTCTTAGGTCGTCAAGGAATGTGATTAAAAACTAACAGCTTCTTCTGAATTCACATGTCTTTTAAGTGCCATGTGAAATTTATTAAGGACACAGATGCCATTGTTCACTGCAGTTTAAATAGGCTTTGTTTCAGGGCTGTGACAGTGCCCTCCCCAGTGTGTGGCCCATTGGTTTGCATATTATTTGTTGAGAGTTTTCCCTGAAAGGAGCAAAACAAATAGTGATAAAATTGCTGATTCCTCCTTAATGCATAAGAGAAATTTTGGACTTTTGTTACCATCTGTGATTGTGCTTTTGATCCACAGTTTTCTGGAGGGGACTGAAAGAGAGTAGTGTGAATACTTATTTTTCTGTTATTGACCGCACACAATAACATTTATGCTTCTGATTTATAGTAAATAGGATTCGCTGGTTTTTGCTACATGCAGTTGTCATGGAGAGAAAAGATTGCTTGTTTGTTTTTAATGAAACCACTGCAGAAAAACCCTACTTCGAGAAGGTGTACTAGTTAAAAATGTGTCGACTTCTGTATCCACGTCTGTAAACAGTGAGAACGGCTGTGATCGCTTTTTCATGTGTTGAAAAATTGTTGCAAGTTGTCAAAGATGGAAGCACAAAGGCCCACGTCTTTAGAAAATGAGTGTTCAATTGTAAACTGTAAAATACTGGCATATTATACAGACTATTAGTGGAAATGTTGTACGAAACAGCACTGAAGACAACTGTTGTGTGATGGTGTGTTTGTTCCTGCTGTTAGCGTACAGTGTTGGGCAGAATGGCACACTGGAGGCACAGATGTGGTGGTCATCCCTTCTGGGAATGGAGGGAATGAGAAAGATGGCATCTGCAGCTTTATCGAGGAGCGTGCTTCACTGCAGTAGTGTACAGTAGTGTGTAAAGGACAGCTTCGGGGCTTGAGAGTCTTTATTTGCAGATGATGTGAAGAAATTATTATTAGCTTCCAATTTCCTTCGATTTATAAATCCTCTTATTTTTTTTTTTTCCTTTGGAATGTAGACTCTCATCTTGTAGATGAAGCCTGCAGACGGTTTGCTTGCTTTTTGAGCTACCTTTTGATGGTCTATGGGAAGCAGTCCACTGTGCTTTACTTTATCTACAAGGACAGTAATAAAGGATGTGGCTTTTTTTTTTTTTTTTTTTTACTCCCCTATTCCAGTGCTTTCTGCTGCTTTAAGTCTTGATATTAGGTATATCTTTAAGAAAGCATAAAGTCTGTTTGTTTTTTTCATGTAAAAATATTTGTTCAGGAATGTGTCATAGGAATACATATTTTTGTGATAAGATATACATGGGACAACCTTAGATTAACTCAGAGGGTTTTGTGGTTTGGCTTTGTTCACTGTTTACCAAGATTAGAAACAACTGGGGAAAAAAGATAACTTTTTGTAAGTTCCTTAAAATAACTTTTTTTGTATCAGAGGGAATTACAGAGAAAAAAGCTGGTGAAGGTATGTCACAGGAAGGTGTTTGTGTGGTCCAAGACACAGTGAATTATTTCTATCAATTAGTTGTGACAACAGCCATATTCCATTACACTTACAGGGAAGACTAGTGCTTCTAGTCATCAGAAAAGATTTGCCTTGCGAGAACAGTGTCACTGGGAACTGGCATGGGGTGCTCCAGCTTCAGTTTCCACACCATTGGTCCTCCTTCCTATTTTTTAGTATAGAACACTTCAGAGTTGCTTTCCTGTAACTACGTTTGAGCGTAGCAATGCTCATTGTTGTCTTTCTCTGACTATTGTGGGTGAAAGGAATGTCCAGTGATAATGGCACTGAGTAGAACTTTGAGGAAAAGTATCTGCTCTCCGATAGCTTAAGCAGTAAGTGGGGTGTTTGTTCACATACTATTGCATTCTTTTTCCTTTAGAGGGCACTTTGTAATCTGGCTATAGGGCTTCGTAAAGGTCATTGATTAGTATTACAATATCTGAAGGTTACTAGAAAGGAAAACGTGTACTTGGTTGTGGAGTAAGCAGAAATTGTCTTGTAGGAATTTCATGTTCTTGACTTTGGGATTTGTAATGAATTTTGTTTCCACAAACTATCCAGAGAGATGTGTAATTTCTTATTTGGAAATTCTTGTAAGTCGTATGTGTCTATCATGTTTTATAGCTGGACATGGAGAACTCTTTCCAGCTTAGTTGCTAAGTGATGAGAGCAAGGTTAGTTACTTTAAGTTGTATAATCGTCTCCTTGTGAAGATTGGCCATGACTATTGTGAGGACAGAGAGGGTTGGTTGTTTCTAACAAGACTGCTTGAAAAAGGTATTAGAAAGAGTTAATAACTGATTTGTCAGAGAATTGTTGTTGAATTGTTGTAGAATTGTCGAGTTGTAGAAGTTTGAGCTTCACGTCTACTTGCAGAATGTTTGCTCTTTGAGTAACTTGTGTTCATTTGGTTTGTAAAACCTCTGCGTAGTGCTGGGATAGGGAGATATTTCTGTCTGTATGGGATTTTGTTCTCAAGCATAATGGGAATATGTGCTTAGCACTTCTTGTAAGGCAGAGTACTGGAGGCAGTTGTAAAGTGAGAACTCTCAAAGACATTGGATTTCCAGTTTCTAAGTTATATGTATATTTTAAAGATGCAATGAAATAGGATTAAAAAGGGGAAAGTAAATATTAAAGTTTGACTGAAAGTGTTGGAACGTCTTTGAAGTATTGTCTTGTTTCTTAACTCCTGACTTTTCTCGATGATGTTGCAATTAATTCATTAACATTCTTGAGTATACAGCTGTATATGAATAGTAATGCTAAGGAAGCTCCTAAGAGCTGTCATCTTATGTTGCGTAGACATGGGTGTCAGTAGCAAAGGCACCTGTTCATCCTGTGGCCAAACGAAACGAACGTGCACTGCCCACACAGTGTTGAGAGTTACAGTAAGCAGCAGTGTTCGGTGCGAGTTGGTCCCAGGCATCTTGCAGTGGGGTTGAAGTGAGCCACTGGATGTCGTTAGATGCTTTTGTTGGTGCTTCCTTTCAGTGCTGTTACATTTCTTGCTTAGCTTCGAGCTTTGCGTTTTACTGTTGAGCTGGAGAGGAGAAAACTTACCCAGATACCAGACAGCTGTTCAGCTGATTGGCAGGCTGGTCCAAATTGCCTGTTTCGGACTTGACTTGCTCTGGATTAGAGGACAGGAAGACTGCGTGCGTGGGACTTGCATGTTCTGAGCCTTACTTATGCGTGATTGGTTTGGTATTGCAGGTGTTGGAAGTCTTAGGCTGGTTTGTCTATTTTAGAGTATGGTTTAAGAGTGTAAGCTTGCTAAGGTAAGACTGGTGTCATTTACGTGAAGAAGGCCAAATGTTGCTTCTTACACAAGTAGATTATGTTCTGCTCATATTTTAGGCAAGGCAAAAAGTGAACTTAAAACAAAAAACCAACAACAAAATAACAAAAACAACCAAACCTGCCAATAACAACTATATAGTGATAGGATGTAGAAAGTAGTTTATAGGTCTGGTGAAACTGATGGCCAGATTAATTTTAAAAACTCAGTGTTTTATAAACAGGATAGTTTTTTTCAGTCTGTAGATGGATGTCACAACAGAACGATAGGATTAAACTGTCTTCTAGTGGTGCAAAATACTCATTTAGTCTTAATGTGAGCGAATGTGAATTGCTTGTTCAAAAAGGTCTTTTTTCAGCTGGTGGTAAATAAAATCTCAGCCTTCTGTTGAAGTCAGGTCAGACGTACATTCCAAGCGAAGGGTTGGCTGTGAACCGTTGGAAAGAGTCTCTCACTGCATGAAAAAGTGCTGTTTGTAAAGGTCACCTTTAAACTTGGAATAATGCCTGTTTCTCTTCAAAATGACACCGAACAGGTGTGCTATATAGGTGAAGTAAGCAGTATGTAAATGACTGCTTTCTACATTGCTTATTTGTCACTGTTTGATGTTGTTTGTGTGTGGGTACATAATATCACAACTTATCGTTTTTTCCTCTTTATAGGTCCTGCTGGGGACTTGCATCTGGCCTCAATGTGAAATTAAGGTAGAAAAACACATCTACATATGTGTTTGCTATTAGGATTTAGTTTATTCACTGGTCATGCCTGAAGAGTGATGTTCGTCTCTAGACGGCTAACTGCCAGGAAATATAAATGATTGTCCTAGAAGTCAAGCCTCTCTCCTATTTACTGGAGTGAAAATCACCTCCAGATATCGACGGAATATCAACTGCAGAAAATGCTTCACGTTATAAGGATGCCAACCACCTAGATTCATGCGCCCTATCTGTACAGTTGTTGTGGATGGTTTGCCATCAGAAAGCTCCTCAAGCTCTTATCCAGGCCCTGTATCTGTTTCTGAAATGTCTCTGCTACATGCTTTGGGTCCAGTGCAGACCTGGCTGGGACAAGAGCTAGAGAAGTGTGGCATTGATGCCATGATTTATACTCGGTATGTCCTCAGTCTTCTGCTGCATGATAGCTATGACTACGACCTGCAGGAACAGGTATTTACATATTTTAGATGTTGTCCAGTGAAAGTGAGTTTTGTATCAGTTATGTTTTGTGTATTATAGCTGGGGATGGCTCAGGTGGTGGGAGGTGCTTGTCTTTCAGTGTGTGGGTTGACGGGGGGTATATGGCCACGCTGGGATCAAATTCAGGTTGATGTCATTGGGTTTCTTTATCAGCAATTTTCATTAAAGTTTTAGCATTGCTGCAGTCTACATTGGAATTATTAGCACTGTCATGTTTCATGAACTTAAACCTTTCAGTACTCCTGGTTGTAAGGCTTATTTTATATTGGAACATCAGTGAACTTAGGTGAGTGAGGGCTGTGTCTGAGATTGGGCTGCTTCACAGTAGCCTGTAGACTCCCTGTCACTTCTCCTTATGAAATTCATCTTGTGCTATTTTCAATATAGAATAAAAATCCTTTTTTTTAATCTCCAAGTATCTAAAAGACTTAATTGCGTGTATATTGTTCATCTCTTAAAGCAGCGTTAACGCTGAATCCTGATGAAAGGCATGCAGACGTGTTATGGAGCAGTGAGTTGTGATACGTGGCTGCAATTCATAAAGGGCAAAGGAAGACAAGTGAGGCCATGTAGCACGGGCAGCTCTGCTGACATTGCCACGTGCTGTTCTTGCTAAAGATTTCTGTGCCCAAGAACAACGGTCCTTACGGATCCCTTCCAGCTCAGGATATTGTGTGAACATATCCTGTGCTCCTAATTTCACCTCCTTTCTATAATTTTTTCTGCATCTTATAGTTTATATCAGAATACTTTTAATAGAGGATTTTTTTAATATAAAATTCGGAGCAGTTCTGTCATTTTCAAGAGGGAGTGAAGGTACTGTTATTGTGGACTTCTATAGAACATGTTTGTGATTAATATGAAAAATCAGAAGGAAGAAAGCTTTGCCTTTTTTCGGTGACTTAATCATTCTTTTTCTCTGTTGCTGTTTCTTTGATAATGCTTCACGTATTGCAACTGAAGTGCTTCAGAATTGTTTTTCTAGTTTACTTTTTTAAAAAGTCCATCCAGAACAGCAGGGAGGTCAGATGCTGCCCGTGTCAGAACTCTCAGCAGCCATCACTGTGCATGCTGCCATCGTGTAAAACAGAAAACTTCATGTGCAAAAGTATTTTTTTGTGCAAAAGCTCATCTGGCAACAGCGGAAATCACCAGGAACAACGTCTTGATTTGTAGTAATAATTAAAAACAATAACAGAAGGAAAACCACTGTAAGATGTCTCAAGAACATACCTTAACACTGAGCTTACTCAGGTCTTAGTCAGACACGAATGGCTGCGTTTTAGAAATCAGATAAAATGAAGCTCCACAGCCCATTAAAAAGGAGGGGAAGGACAGAAAACAGAAACAAGAATGCAAGAAGCTTTGTAGAGACTCCTGTGACTGTGGAGAAAGATGAAGACTTGTTTCTTTCTAGTCCGATTTGGATCACAGTCATAACTGTATTGTGCTAATTTAAATGACTGAAGTGCCAAAATGACTTTTTGTCAAGCATTGCAAGAAGCATAATAACTGTATTATGAAAACCTCAATCATTTAATTTCATTTTGATACCTTAACTGGGTACTTTGTGGGTTGACAGAGCTTCAAGGAAAGTCCCTGTTCTTTTCCAAGCTGATGATATGAACCTAATGAGCCAAAGAGAGAAGCATTGCACATGCTGACACGGTAGCCAGGATGTGTGCCAACCATACAGGATGTCTTCTGAACAACATCTAGACATTGAGAAACTTGAAAGTTTTTTTTCCTGCCTCTCCTGCTTTTAACGTAGCATTACTGTATTTTTTCACTTCATTTTTACATAACTGCTCTCTGATTGTTGAGGTTGAGTGTCCGTATGGTTCTGTGATGATTCTCTGTAGTAATGACTGGATGAATGCATTATGAAACACACTGCTGCCTGATTCCTTTCTTGAATGGCTTAGTCTTTAAAACCTGCAAATGCATTTCTTTTTTCATGAAGGAGTGAGGAAGTGTATTCCATGTGCTCTTGCTCTACTGTACTATTTTCTGTGACTGCATTTAAAAAAATTGGTTTAAGTTACTCAGAAACAAAAGATTGTATTCTGAACAGTAAAACTACTTTTAAGTAGGTTTAATCCAATTTTGGTGAGGGGTACAACATGAAAACAAACAAAAGAAATACGAATAACCAACACTGCTTACAGGTAGACATCAGGGAAGAGCGCAGCAATTAAAACATAGCTTTTAGATATTTAAGAGTAAAATATCAAGAGATGCTGAGCTCCACTAATCCTGATCAGTCGGGGAAAAATTGCTTCTCAGCATCTCAGGAGTTTTTTCCCTCATGCGTTTCCTTTGATTCTTGAGAACTATGACAGGATTTTCAGGGGAAGAAATGCTTTCAGTAACAAATGGGTTCTGATGATTTTTCTTTACTTTTAGAACTCCTTCTGTGGGGCATGATTTAGCCATCGCTTCTTTCCAAAAACACAGCACTGAGGTCTGTTTTGATCTGTTCAGAGGGAATTATGGCTTTGAGACAGAACAGAGTACCAAATGTGGCAGGGGGTTGGAACTTAGTGATCCTCGAGGTCCCTTCCGACCCAAACCATTCTGTGATTCTTTGTGATTGAAATCCGTTCTCGTGCTGGGCATCTGTGCGTGCTGAAGGAGACCAACTATTTAGGAAATACTAATCTTAAAGATACTTTATAATCATCCTTATTAGCAATGCTGTGAACTGAAGTTTAGGTAGTTATTAGGATCGTTTTATCTCAGGCTGTTGATGGCATCGTTGGCACTGCTTTTAATGCATTTGGAAGCCTCCTTCCTTGCTTCCTTTATAGTGTTTTTGTGTAGCAGGAAAACATGATAGAACCTCAGTTCAGGAGTTCATACAGGTAAGTACAGAAAGTTTTTTTTTTTTTTTTTTAATAGAAGTGAAGCAAAAATCATGTTGTGTAAACAGATTTAAGATTGCTGAATGACAGATTATTTAGATTCCTGTCTACGTTTCTCAAGACTAAAGATTGCTACACGGAGATTATAGATGAAAGTAAGACTGTAGTACACTGCAACCTATTTTTACTGGAATGTTTGCGTTTTTTTGTTCTGACTCATTGGTTGAATACAAAAATATCCAGAAAATGCATTAGCAGGTGTGTTCTGCTCGGCTGTTTTGGAACCTTTTTTCTGTGGAATAGCACAGGGATTCCTTGAGTCTCCAGAGCTGCTGTGGTTATACATACAGCCAGCTACTGTTACACGTTATATGTATAAGCACTGCTGTAACACCTTATAAATATACCCAGTCTAAATGTTGTAAAAACTAAAATACCTCTGCTGTAGTTCATTATTGTTGGCATTTGTAGTGTTTTTCTCATTCAAACCAATTGCATCTGCGGATACCTGCCACTTCTGGAATTGAGCCAGAGAGCCTAAGACTTGAATGTTCTTCAGCAGACATTATTTCTTAGTGGTTTCGGTACTTTTCCTATGAGGAAAACCTCATAAAAATCAGTATGGATTTAAGGAATAGAATGTGATGGTAACTTAAAAGATATGTTCTGCAATTAAGTGTATCAGCTTTCATCATTTGCATTTTATTAATGATTTTTTCTCTTGTTTAGGAGTAGGAACAAACTATAAAACTCATGATGCAGCAAAGGCTGCATTACGGTATTGTACTCTCAGCTTACTGCTTCTCTCTGCATTGCCTTGGAATGCGTTGTGAGAAACAGCATTTCACTGATCTTTATTTGTGCAGTGTTAGAATCAGTGTTTTGTGATTTATGTACTACTTATAAGCATAGCTGTTTCTGAATACAGCAGGTTCATCTGTTTTTGCCTGCAGATTTTTCTTCCTTTTGAAGAAAGCAAGGCATAACAAGCATCCAAAAACCGTAACACACAAGCATAAAAACCCCCATTAAGCTTTGTTTGGAAGCCTTTGGACGTGCAGCAGGAAGGTCCAAACACATTTGTTCTGTGTACTTTCCATGCCCAGTGCTGGCTGCTGTTTGAGATTTACTTCTTTTCACTCATTTTTTCAGAGGAAGTTGACTTTTTTTCTGACCCTCATAAGTAGAAATCCTAGACAAGTTTATTAAAAAGTTAATTTCAAGACTTAAAGAAATAAGAAGTCGCTGTTCTTTTACAAACTGTGCTCTTCTTTGACTAGCATGAGATTATCTGTTTTGAAATCTGTGGCAGAGGGTGTCATTCTGGGAAGACTTACTATTTATAGACTGATTTGAAATGGTCTTCAAAGTAATAGCTACACTTCTTGTGACCAATCAGTTTTCTTCCTGAGCACATAGAAAGCAATGGGAGATGTCTGAGGAGCATTTAATGTAAGGTTGTGTGCTTCTGAAAACTCCCACGTGCTGCCTTTGAGCAGTCTTCAAGCAGCCTTATGGTTCCCAGCTCCGTGGGCTTTGTCCTGTGGAAGCCTACAGAGATCAGTCTGTGAAGGACTGCTGCCCCTTGGTTGTTTGCTGGTGCTGAAATCATTCCAGCTGTGTTCCTTTTGCAGTCGAGGTCAATACGAGAGCACCCAGCAGATATTCCAGCTCCTGGAGCAAGAGCGAGGCAGGTTCTACTGATGCAGTGCAGTGCCTCTAAAGGACATACAGTTTTTTTTTTTCTCCTCCCCATTTACTTGATATTTCTCTTGTTAATTATGAGACCGTTGTTCTGTTGTGTTTCTGTCTTGGTGACTTCTTGACAAGGGGTACAGTTGGTGTACCTTGGACTGTGCATTTGTATTCTTGATTCTGTTTTAAGGCTAGGGGCTCAGCAGTGGGCTCCTCATGGTCACCCTGCACAAACTGTGCCGGTCCCAGGGCGGTCTCGTGCAGCTGCTGTGTTAGCACAAATCCTGTTGGAAAGCATTTCTTCTCAACAAGTGGAGTTATTAGAACTTCTTCTTCCAGGCAGCTTTCTGTCTCTGTGCTGTTGCACGTGGTCATGTTTGCAAATTGAAACATGTCTGTTCCATGATGTGAGGTATCTATTTCAAGACATCTGACTTAGCTAGGCTCTTTGGTGCCTGTCTTTTGTGCTGTCCTGTTGAGACTGGCAGTAGAGTTAGCACGTTTTCATTAGCCTCACTTGTGAGGATTCTAAGCAGTCTTTGAAATATGCACTGTATTGCCTTTTTGTGACTTTCTAAATAGCATCCAACTCTTAGTAACAATGCGTCTCTCGTAGTTACACAAGAAGTATAATGGAATCGCTTTCTCTTTGTTATCACTATTAATATATCCTCACAAAGGTTTATATAATGCAAAGCAGAGGCAGGAAATCAAGCACTAGGCTGGTTCTTTCTCTGCTAGTCAGGATTTGTTAGCAGCCATCCTTGTGCTGATGTAATTGCTCTGTTCCTGTTTCTGGGGCTACTAAGACACCTCTTCACATTCTTTGTTCTGCAGACCATTGCATGATGGTATGCTCTCTGCATGTCACCAAGCGTGGGAGTGCTCTGTGTTATGTGAAGTCAGCTGATTATGGTGGTCTGTGATCACACAATTTAATTCTGACATGCAAGAGAGCAGCCACAGCATGCTGTGAAATGATTTCCCAAGTCACACTATGTCTTTGTCATACATGAGGACTGCGTAGTGACAGTTTCTGTTGAATTTTTGTCTTTCTTTTCTGCCATGTAAGTAAGGCGTACAAGTAAATAGTTTTTCTATAGCAGAGGCCTTGCTACATGTTCTTTTCTGCATTTAATGGGAATACTCTTAACTCAGAGCCTACTCAACAAACCTTGGGTTTCAACAGATGCAGCATTTGCATGTTCCGTGGCTCTTGGGAGTGGGTGTGATTAAATTTCTTTTGCTTGATTTCAACCTAGAGCAACTTCTAATTAATGAACAGCACGCAGAATGCCCTTTCAGGTTGGTGGGATTACAAGCAAGATTCTGTCATTGACAGAAGCTCAGTTTACAGTATTTATACCCAGACTGATTGGTTTTGTTATGTACAGTTCCCTGCCTGCACATCGTGGGATCATCAGCTCAACGTCTTGAGGACCCTGAAGTCATTGCAGTGCGTGCTGTGGTCTCACATGCTGTCAGCTGTTCTGCTGCAGTGCGGTGTGCAGGATTATCATGTTCTGCTTAGAGCAGCTGGGAGGGAGCTGACTGTAGTAGCGAGCTACTTTACTGTGCCAGCAGCAGTAAAGTGGTTCTCTGCTTTCTCATGAAAGTCCAAGTTGAATTCTTCCACTGGTAAGAACTGCATTTGGGATTTGTCTAATAATAAGGAATGTTTGTAAGTCTCCTCCGTTCTGTGCCAGCACAGCTGCTGACCTGGAGAAAACTTGTGCTGTTCTCTGAAAGTCTACTTAGCTACTCTTGTCTGCACAGTCTCTAGTTCAGTGTCTTCTGGGGGAACGTGAGCTGAGTTTTCATGTGTGGCTTCTGAATTCTTGCATATGTATTAATTCATCACAGGCAACCTGTCAGGAATGCCTCAGCCAGTCCTGGTCCATTGGACTGTTATCTTTAATACTGGTGAAGTGCAGTGTCTCTTTTCATGAAAGCCATTCTGAATAAAAGTACATCTGCTGTAGGTAGGCTGTCACCCACCTCTGAAAGTTTTTTTTTTTTGTTTTGTTTTGTTTTTCAGACTCAGTTTGCAGGAAAATCGCTTCTTGAGCGATTTTAAAGATGAAATAAATGTTATCTGTTGCAGCTTTCTCCTTATTTTCCATTATGAGAACCTCCTAGAAGTAGTGAAGACCTGCTCCATTTCTTCTCATCAACTGCTGGTTTTTTTCCATTTCCTTACTGTCCAGATAGCTCAGATTTAATTTTGTAAGTCTCTGGAAAAGTTTTCTTGCACTGCACAGTGGTTCATACCTCTGTGCCTGAATATTATATTTAACTGTTAAATTAATTTGTCTTTGTTGCCAAGAGAAGCCAGGACTGCTATACCACATAGTTCTTCATTGTGTCAGCTTATGTGGCCCAAGCTTGTTTTTGTTTTTTGTTTTCCTCTTTTTAATTCACTATAATCCTTCACCTCTGATATTTCCTTAACAAAAACTGATGATGGACTTAGCAGAGAAACATTATGGAGTGTGTTGATATTTAGAAACTATTCTAGGTATGTTTATGGAGAGGGAGCATGAGTGCCTCAGGAGACCACTGCTGGCATGTGATTAGACTGCCGCATAGGTAGGGATTGGCAAATTCCATAGATTATTCTAACGCAGGGTTTTGAGGTTTATAGTGCCTTTGTCACTTTCAGGTCTAATGATCTCTAGCGGTCCCTTCCAACCCCTACAATTCTGTGATTCTGCTTTTGAGCTTTCTAAGGAAGTAAGGTCTATGCATTTATTGTTCTCTGTCCATGCAAACATTACTCAACGTGTTTCCATTTCTCCCATTGACCTGCCCAGTAATTTGATGACCTACTTTGTTTGCATTTAGACTTATTTAAAAGTTTTCTAAGAAAGGTTTCTCCTGCGTTTCAGTAGAGGCTAATGCCCCAGTTTGGAACAAGGAGATAACACTTAATCTTTATATATGGTACCTGTCATGAACCTTTCATCCATTTAGCAAACATGCAACTCCAAACTATTTGTAGTAAAAATACCTGTGAGGTCTCCTGCTGGATCTTTGATAGATGTTTGTTTCTTGTTTAAAAACTTGATGCTTGTTTATTTACTTGTATTCCAACCCCCCCCCCCATCCTTCCTCTAGAATCTATCTTACTCTCTTGAAGCAGCACTGTTTTGTTGACCAGCAGTATGTTCAAGAGAGCAAAAAATGCTAAGCTAGTAATTTACTTAAATCACTCAAAAAAAGAGGTGTGTTTCAAAAGACCCCAATCCAGAATTTTTTAACTGTTCTGCCCTCTAAGAGAACTGGATTTCTTGCCCTGAAATGACTTATCATTCAAACTAGGAATACTGATCAAGTCGGTAATTATGGTTACTCAATTCATTATCTAAAAACTTGGTAACATTTGTGTAAAGAATCATAAAATGGTTTGGGTTGGAAGAAACCTGTGGGATCATCTAGTTCCTACCCCCCTGCCATAGGCAGGGACACCTTCCTCTAGACCAGGATGCTCAAAGCTCCATCCAGCTGGCCTTGCACGTTTCCATGGAGGGGACGTTCACAGTCTCACTGGGCTGTGACTTCCTGTGTCTTACCACTCTCAGTAAAGAATTTCTTCCTAATATCTAGTCTTAATCCACCCTCATCCAGTTGAAGACCATTTCTCCTTGTCCTGTTGCTACATGCATTACAAAAAGTCCTGTCCCATCTTTCCTGTAGGCCCCTTCAGGTACTGGTTAGCTGTGGTATGGTCTCCTTGGAGCATTCTGTTCTCCAGGCTGAAGTGCCTCAGCTCTCTCAGCCTGTCCTTGTAGGGGAGGTGCTCCAGCCCTCTGATGATCTTCATGGCCCTCCTTTAGAGTTGCTTCAACAGCTTGTTGTCTCCCTTGTGTTGGAACCCTCAGAACCAGATACAGAACTCCAGGTGGGGTCTCTCAAGAACAGAGTAGATGGGCAGAATCACCTCCTTTGACCTGCTGATCACACTTCTCTTGTTGCAACCCAGGATATGGTTGGCCTGGGCTGCAAGTCCATATTGCCAGCTCACGTTGAATCTTTTGCCAATTGACATTCCCGCATCCTTTTCCGCAGGGCTGCTCTTAAGCTGTTCTCCACCCAGCTTGTATCTGTGCTTGGGATTGCCTGGGCCCAGAGGCAGGACCTTGCACTTGGCCCTGTTGAACGTCATGAAGTTGGCCCACCTCTCCAGCCTGTCCAGGTCCCTCTGGACAGCATCCCTTCCCTCTGGCCTGTCAACTGCACCACAGTGCTTGGTGTCATCTGCAGAGCTGCTGAAAATATACTCAGTCCCACTGTCTGCATTGCCTACAAAGATGTTAAATAACACTGCCTCTGAGGAATGCCACTCGTCACCGGTTTGATAATCATCTTACTGTATCTAATTTAATCTGTACTGTGTGCAGAAATAATCTCAGGGAATTGGTTTGTCTGAATTTGCTTGAAGAAAAAAGCACCGTTTCTTCAGCGTGCTTTTGTGCTGGTTTGATTTCCCCATTTTAGAGGGATATTTATCAGCTTGCTTTTCTCTCTGTTCGTCTAGTATTGCAAAACTTAAGTTTATTTGCTTACCTGAGTATAAACGGAGACCTCGAGTCCTGTTTCTGCATCACTGAACTTGATATCAGCTTTTATGAAACATAAATAGTTTCATCTTTAGATGAGATTTAACACTGATTTTTGCTATTGTATGGACCATGAGTTTCAAAACAATTTTCATTTAATCTTATTGCAAGGTATTGCAGTTCTCTTTCTGACAGTGGGTATTTCTTCAGTGTCTTTACAACAAATGGAATTAAGAAGAATCTCTGCTGCAGTTGTTCTTCTTCTGCTTGCTCAAATTCTTGGAACTGTGAAGAGAGGCAGGGAAACTGCTGTTTTTTGTGTAGATGAGCAGCAGAAGCAAGTTAGAAATCTATTTCTGATATTTGCATCCTTGTATTAAGCTCGCATTCGATTGAGCGCTCCAAACACTGGAACATAATGAGACTTTGTACTTTGTCACTTTAGGAATCAAAATCTCCACTAAGAATTTACCTAGTTCCATAGTAGTCAGTAAAGCAGGACTGCAGAATGGACATTTAAATAGCAGGTTTGATATTTTTACAATATCCACATGGCTTCTGCATCCTGTTGATGTTTGTTTACGTTGAGTTGTTGCCCTTCGGTATTCAGGTGGTATTAGTCTCTTTACAATGTTAGAATTTTACAAGCCAAGTTTTGATTTTGGTGTTTTTTTTTTTTTTTTTTTTAACTTGTGTGGGTTTATATAAACTTCCTAAACCTGCAGGATTGTAGTGATGGTGCTTTTATGTTCAGTGACCACTTCACTGAATTGTGGAGATTCAAAGTTACAGTGGAGCATTGAAGTAGCATTAAAACAAACATGACATGGCCTCTAGTCCTGCTAGGATGCAGAGGTAAATGAACATGTCTAATAGCTGAAGAGCATAGAAGTCCTTAGTGATTCTTTCCATGTGAAGTAAGTGGTTTACTCTGTTTCACGCGCACAGAATGTTTTGTTGAACTGCTTTCTTTCCTGTTTGTCACAAGCTCAATATTTTCCAGTCAAAGGAATAAACTCATTAGTGGGCTTCTCAGCTCTGAGGGGAAAAAAAAAATAGTGCAAGAGATTAATTTAAAACATATAAAACTCCTGGATTGTCTCCTTACTAATTTAGTCATAATAAAGGCAGAAAGCTGCTCAGCTCGTGTCATCCCCTACGTTAACTTCCTAGAACTTAAGGTATATGTGACATTTTCTTGTTCTTGCCCATTTTCCTTGAATTCCTTTTCCTGTTCTTTGTTTCTGTAAATTGATTCAGGCAGGTTCTGACGTAGTAGAACAAAAGCATTTTATGTAAGGAATTTATTTGCTGTTTTGTAGAGCTTTATGGGTGTGCTATTTGAATTATTTGCGGAAAGTACAAAGGTACCTGATAAATGCGTGGCTGACTATTGTAATTTATGTGGGGATTATAAACTTCAGCATTTTATATGGATTAGCAGTAATTCATGATGATAGTTAATTTTGTAAGGTGCAAGGTTAAAATATCAACAGGGAAAAAAAAATTTCAAACTCAAATTTTCAGTAGTTTTTCCTGTAGAAATTAAAATGGTGCTGTGGTGCACCGGCAGCCAGCTGTGACTGAAAACCCAGTCAGTGTTCAGAAATAAGTTTTCCATTTACTGTCTGGACAGATAGAAAGAAGATGCTACCAGAGCTCCGTCCTCTGGCTCTGCGTGCTACGAGATGAGTCACTTTGTTTCCAGAGTACATGAACAAAGTGTTTGCTCTGAAAGGAAGGATGAGATGGTGCTGGATGTTGAAGTGAATATGCCATGTAGACTCACTTCCTCCTTTAATAATGGGTATTTTTATTGCAAAGAGTGTAGAGAACTGAATGAAATGTTTTATGTTCTTAGAGCTCTGCTGACACACACACCAGTAGCTCATGCAGCGTGTAGAACTGTCCTTGCTGAGGTCAGCTGTGATGTGCTTGTGCAAACCCGAGCTGCTGTGTAGGTAAAGCAACGTATGCTGGTTTATAGCATTTTGGTAACATTTTCATAGTGTAGGTATTGCCTTAATCAGTTTTCCACCTAGAAGTAGAATGCATTAAGTCAGCATAGCGCACATTTCACAGGATCAGTGGAGTTGGGAGGGATGCATCTAGTCCACCTCCCTGCTAAAGTAGGTTCTCTACAGTAGGTCACGCAGGAAAGTGTCCAGTTGGGTTTTGAACATCTCCAGGGAAGGAAGGCCCCCTGACCTCTCTGGTTTGTGACCCACTCAGTAAAGAAGTTCTTATGTTTGTATGGAACTTCCTGTGTTCCAGTTTGTGCCCATTGCCCCATGTCCTGCTGCTGGCTGCCACTGAGAAGAGCTTCATTCCATCTACTTGGCTCCTCTTTAGATTTCTGTAAGCGTTAATAAGATTCCCGTGTTGATCTTCTCCAGGCTGAGCAGTCTCTTTCCTTGTATGGGAGATATTCCAGGCCCCTCATTGTTTCTGTAGCCTTCTACTGGACTCTCTTCAGTAGTTATGTCCTTCTTGAACTGAGGAGCCCAGAGCTGGACACAGAGCAGGGCACGCCAGAAGTGGCCTCACCAGGGTGGAGTAGAAGGGGAAGATTGCCTCCCTCAACCTGATGGCCATGCTCTTCTTAATGCACCTGAGGATACCGTTGGCCTTCTTGGCCACAAGGGCACAGTTCTAACTCATGTCCACCAGGACACCCAGGTCCTTCTCTGTGTAAACCCCCTAGCCTGTACTGATGCTTGCAGTTATTCCTTCCTAGGCTTAGAACTCTACATTTGCTGTTGTTGAACCTCTTAAGGTTCTTCTCTGCCCAACTCACCAGTCTGTTCATGTCCCTCAGCACAACAGCCTTCTGGTGTGTCAGCCACTCCTCCCAACTTCATACCACGGGTAAATTTGCTGAGAGTGAATTGTCCTTTCATCTTGGCCGTTGACGAAAATGTTGAGCAAGGCTGGGCCCAGTATTGACCCCTTGGAGAGCACCACTAGCTGAAGACGATCTAGACTCTGTATTGCTGATAACAGCCCTCTGAGCTGTACCAGTCAGCCAGTTCTTAATCTACTTTCCTGCCATTCATCTAATCCCACACTTGCTAAGCTTACCTGGTACGGCAGGCAGTGTCAGACACCTTGACGTCGAGGTGTAGACATCATCCACTGCTCTCCCCTCATCTACCCAGCCAGTTGTGAAATTTTCCTGTGCTTGGATTTTCTATTTCAATAACCTTTTCCTAGTGGATGTGGGTTTTTTTCTTTGTAATTTTTCCTGTATGTGGATGAGCAGGATTGGCTTTGTCAGCTGCTGAGGTGGGTCTTACCAGTCTGCGTGCTTCATGTCAGAGAGCTACTGAGCTCTGCAATCTCTTTGCACTTGATGAACAAACATTAAATTTTGGAAGAAATATTTTTTTTAATGGAGTGTAGATGTGTGTAGTTTATTGCACTTATTTTTGATCGTTTTACTTTTTTTTCCATTATTTTGTAAATATCTTTCTGTTACTGTAGTAGAGCACAGTAGACCAATTAGATATGTTGTTTTAAATGAACTGCTGGAATCTTGCACAAATATGAGAAAGCATGGAGAGTCTGGTAGCTTTTTGTTCTTTAGAAGCAAATACTCTTCTCCAGATCTCGTGATTAAGTAAGATCTAAAAAGTAAAAACACAAATCAGTGAATTGCTTCACTCCTTCCTGAGGGATACAATTGAGTAATGAGTCGGTGGCAGCTGTTTAAAGGCAGCTGTTTAAATTCTTCCCTCTGAAGGCATGTGGTCATTTTCCCCCTTCCCACCCTTTTCCTATCTGGCTTTCTAGGTGCACAGAGATGATCAATCTCAACTGACAGCTTGTTTTTACTTCATTTAGAAGCCGTGGGGAGTTCGGAGTTGTTTTAAATGAGGTTAGGCCTTAGCCTGAATTTTATTAGGAGCAGGTGAGGGGTATGTTGAAAAGCAGTTGTTTTGTGAATCTCTCTGAAGACGACATTTTAGACCATCATACATTAAATAGCATATTTCCTGGTAGTCAAAGTATTTCTTTGATCAGATGAACACAAGAAATGGTATGTATAGACATGAATGGGCAGTAAGGAATAATAAGCAAATGTTGTAATATGTTTCAGGATAGAGATAATTATTTACCCGAGTGTCGAAGTATGAGTAAGGGAGACAGGCAACTCTGCAGAAGGGTCGGAAGTGCTCTGTGGTTGCTGCTGGTATGATGTATTGTTTGAAAAAGTGATACAAAACAGATGCCACGTATCTTCAGGTTACATATGGTACAATAGCTGCCTTCTTTGATTTTCATTTTTCCTAATGGGAGCTCTTCCTACCCACAAATATGTGACTTTCCTGAAAGTCATTTTGAGTTAATTGAAAGACAGACACTGCTATCTGTAGTCGTAATGGTGCTCACTGTAAGAACTAGTGGAAGATTTTGGGATCTAACATTTGATTTTTCTTCTTTTGGCCCATTGTACCTAAGCTGGATTCAAACTTAGAGCTTCTTGCCTTATATCCTCACATCAGAGATCAGTGAAACTAGTAAATTATGCATAAATTGTAGTAACAAATTAAACTGTAACTTGGCCCTAAAATAATCTTTATGGATATGCCTTGCAATTGGAAGATATTGTGTTCAAGTGTGGGTGGCCTCTGTGTCCAGAGAGAAATGCATGTATTTTTCTGAAGAGTAAGTGCAACCATCTTCTGTAGCCATTGGTTTTAATCAGACTAAATTTTAATTTGTTGAACAGCAGTTTTTAATAGGAAGGATGAGCTTGTTATTATTCAAAACAGTATGTTGTTTGTAGTCTTATGTTGCAATAGTACTGAATTATTTGTGTGTCTTAATACAATTTTGTTTATTTTTTGTTTTAGGAGAATGACATCTTCCTGGGCTGGGAAAAGGGAGCTTACAAAAAATGGGGAAAGAGTAAGAAAAAGTGTTCTGATCTAACACTAGAGGAAATGAAAAAACAGGCTGCTGTCCAGTGTCTTCGCTCTGCTTCTGATGAAGTAAGTTCAGATTATTTAATAGGTTCTTAAGAGTTTACACTCTTCTTTGAGTTAGCCATTATAAGCTAAGGATATCCGGTCTTCTACTTTGTGCCGTCTTGAGAAGCAGTATCCCCACGAGTTCTGTGTGTTCTTGTTTTTCTTTGGGAACATAGGAAACCTTTGTTTGGCAGCAGGATTTCACAAAAGATTCTATACTATGCAGTGTTACATTTTTTTTTCCTTTCTGCAAACCCTTACCTGTTATTGTCAAGGTCAGTTGCAGTGCACCAGTTTGTGCTCAGATTGCCCCAGAGCTTTGCATAAGGTTGAAATCCTAAGTTTACTTTGTGTTGGAGTCCATGTGAGCAGCAAGGAGCAGAGTGTTTGGGCAGAAGGTCGTCTTGCTTTGTGCAAGGTGCAATTTCTGCAACCCAGAATTGCTAAATAAGTAGCAAACATTCATTTTCTAGATGACATCATTAAGTGGAAGTGGAGTTGAAGCCTGATGACTGGAGAAGGTGAGGAGAGGTGAAGGCAACTCTTAAAGGAAGGATACCCAGGGCAGTAGGCACCATGTTGCTCAATGGAGAAGTGGACCAAGGGGGGAGAGTATAGAATGAAATATTAAAATAAATAAAAATTTGTAGCATAGGTCAATGAAAGCTCTTAGGAGAGATCTTTCACACAGCGGAGATCAGAAAGCCTAATTACAGAACTACAAATACTTAAATTTCTCTCAGCAGTAAGGGAAGTTCTCCCCTCACCTTTGCAGCCTGGTTATGTTGTTGCTCTGAACAACTTCCTGATCACAGTTTGTAATTGCCCAACTATTCGTGTGGTTGTGTGAGCAGCATGATCAGGACAGTAAACCATTACTCTGAGGCAATTGATTTGTGTGATTATTACCTGTCTATTGCTCCATCTTCAGCAACATTCCTATCGCTTACTGACTTACTGTTTATGAAGCTGAGTATTTATTCAATTACTAAAGTGTTGTTTGACGGAAGGTTTCCGAACTCACATCTTCCCGTTACTTACAATCTGAACAAAGTGATGCAAAGTATAATTTTGATGATAATCTGCTCTGCACTCATAGTTACAGAACACTGATGTTAATGTAAATAGGAAGTATAAAGAAATAATTTCAAGAAATCTTGCCTTTCTGGTGATATGGCTGTATACTCGTGAACAACAAAAGCTAATATGCATGTATACTGCAGGAATGCCACGGATTGATCTTTAGCAGAGTGATTCTCTTTAAGCATCATCACAAATGAAAATGAAGAAGCACCACTTAGCTAAATCACTACTGAGACAGTCAGTTGAAGAGAGAAAGGAGTGAGATAAATTTATTGTTAATCCCTGTTCTGCCTTCACTTGAAAGTTTGTGTCATCTAGAACTGATGAAGAAGGGAAGAAGCCCTTTCAGCTAGAGTTAAAAAGGAGTGGACAGATGTGTGGTCTGAAAGGCTAAACAAGTAACTTGTTCCTTTGAATCCTGCCACTTTGTAAGATTTTACTGTTCAGCAGGAAGCTATGATCTGTAACTTGTAGTCTGTGTTTTGTAGGGGCTGTTTTGACTTCTGTTGCTTGCCTAGGCAGTTAAGCTTGCTCATCTGTTGTCTTTAACAAAACTGTAGGAGATGTTATTTTTTTCTCATCTTTTCATACAGAATTGAACCTTTCAACCTTTGTCAAGGTTTGAACCTGTTGCTTAATGCTGTTTTGTAGATAGTGTAGATTGGCACTGTACAAGAGAGAAGCATTTTTTTTTTTGTACACTATGGATGGGTGAGGGAGATACTCCTGCTTAAGTGAGTGCAGTTTTTAAAAAAAAAACGTGCTTGAAAAGCAGAAACATTTCCTCTGTTGGGTGGTGTTTGTGTATCTCTATGTGCTAATTTGACAGAAGACTTAGTGTGTGGGCATTGTTTCAGTGTACAAGGACTACCATTTCTCTTGAGTCATTATGGCTGCTCTGTGCAACGGTTGTGATTTCTTCTCTACAAACAGATGAAAATACTTAGTAGCGTGTGTAAGAAGCCTTGAGCTATTTAAGGCAGTAACTCACATGTTATAATTTTGTTCCATCACCCTGAGGTGGACTTTGGAGTTTTATGTGCAATGAAATTGAGAGGATTTGTCCGTTACATTTCAGGTTCACTCACAATACTTTGTGTGACCAACTTTAGGAGGAAAAGTTCAGATACCTTAGCTTTGATCTTCGTGTTTAATTATTTAAACTTGTAACGCGTTGAGAAATTGCTGCTGATATATCTCTCCCCTTCACCAATAATCAAAGGCCTTAAATTTGGGTGACCATTTAAAGAAGATGCTGTCTGCTGCTTAATGGGGAGAGGAAATCATAAAATAAATGAGATGAAAATTGGCTTGGTAAAAGTAAGCACTTTTGTCTCCTAGTTGAAATAAAGTTTTTTTGAAAATTCGTCTTTCATGGGCTTCCATTTTCATGGTATTCATCGTTAGGGAGTGCTCAGTTTGGTAGCTTAGTTTTTTTTACTGTTAGAATTCAGTCTCATTCAAAACGAAACGATGTTTAGGAGCATTAGCCTGGGCCAGAAATCCAGGATTCTGGTTATAATGCTGTGGTGCAGAAGACAAGCATCTGACTTGTAGTTTCTGAAGCGCTTTCCAGGTTGCACAGTTTGTGTCGAGTCAGGGAGCATGACTGCGGTGTCACTGTGTCTCACTGTGGCCAAATGTATTATGGACTAAGTACATTTTTTTGTGGGAGAAGACCTGATTTAACTGAAGGGCACAAACATTTTACATCTGTGTGTTCTGAGGATGGTATTTTTTTGTGTGACAAACGTTTTGATGTCTCAGGTTGTCAGTAGGTGTTTGGGTCTTTGGCTGCAGACCATCCTGATGCAATTAGAAGCAGTTTAGTGCATCGCAGCTCACCACAGAACAAAGACAGGAGGATGGTGAGAAGGAGTAAGACAAATATTTCAGTGTAGTCATCAGTTGTATTGTAACTGCAGTTCTGAAGTTTATTATTCCAAAGTATTTGAATGGAGCATATAAAGCAGGTAAAAAAGACACGATGAAGAATTGTTCAAGTTCTAAAAAGCTCATTGGTTACTGACCTTGCATAGAGCTTTTATTTTCTTACTCTGCTGAAATTCAGGAATAATTTTAAAGCACTGGTTTGCAGTTAGCTGGCAAAGTAAGGGAACCCATTCTAATTAAACATTGGGTTGGGAAAAAAAAGCCAAACAAAAACAACAACAGAAAACCCCAAACTGTCAGGACTAGAGAATGTGTATGAAGAATTCCTCGTTTTTAACAAAGACGTCTCGAAAGTACTGCCTCAAATTTTAAGTGAAGACAGCGCTTTCTGACATTATTTAATGACTTATTTTGTCTGGTACACCTCAAAGCTCAGCTTGTTCAGGTATAGTTTCTGAGAAACTTCACTACTTTTGGGCCTCCTAATTCTGAAAGTTGGTAAATTATTTTGAATTTGACTAAAGAGACTTTAGCAGCAGGACAGACAATGCAATATCTTCGATTCCCCAAAGTTCGGGCAGAAAAAAAAAAGTAAATGTAATGCAGAAACTCATCTGTGTTGAATTTTTGCAATATGGAATCTGTAAGAATGGAGGTCTTGTTTACTTTTTGGAAACTGATACATATGACTTTCCAGCCATTTTTTTCATACTAAATAGTATCAACATTATCACTTCAGTTGCACGTCTGTTTGACACAGATCCAAGCCTCATTGCCTTTTAATTGGCTGGTTTTCTGCCCAGGGCTGATTTGCTCAGTGGAGCAGGTTTCAGCTGTGTTATTGAAGCTCCTGTGTCATACAGCTCTTTCACTGAACGCTGGTAGTGTTGCGTGTGAAATTCTGCCCCAAGATGGTGCTAGAGTTTTAATTCACATAATCGGTGGCTCTGTTTTCTTAGTGATTTGAGGATACAGGAGGGTGTGGGCATGGAGCTGTTGAGAGCCTTGGATTTGCTTTGAATTATGAGAGAGAAACATGACTTTTCTGATACCTGTATTATCAGCACTTAGAAGACCATGTTATCTGTGAGACAGAGTTATACTCGGTTGGTTTTTTTTTTCAGTTGTTTTTCCCCCTTGTTTGTGTTTAACTCTGAATTTTTTTTCTTTTGAAATGCTGACATGCACAAAATGTGTATTGTTCTTTCTTGTATGTCCTAGCTAGCTCAGTAGTAAGCGTTTCTCTGTGTTTGAGAAAGACGGTGGTTGGGTTTTTTTTTTTTTTCCAGGTAACCCAGAAACACTTCTCAGTATCAGAGAAAATAATCTTCCTTTTGAGTAATGTCATTGGCCTTCTGCAAAGGCACGTAATATCTATAGAACACATGGTGTTATTTACTAAAGGATTTTAGAATCAGTCAAGATGTTAAAAAGGATTTTAGATTAATGTGTGTTTTTGAAAAAATGAAACTGAGCTAGAACTGATGTCACTCAGCTTCTTCTGTGAGAGAGCACCACACAACTTCATTTCCAACCAGTCCTTGTTTCTCTAGGATAATATAATTTGTATTGGTTTAAGGGAATTTGTATTGGCTCTGTGTCACCAAATCCATTGGCTTCAAAACATTCCTGTTTTTTCTTTCTCACTCTTTTCTTATGTAAAGCTGTGTTATGTTGGATTTGGCAACGTGTATTAATCCATATTTTATAACTTCAGCTACTGTATTAAGACTTGAAGTAAATTTGTCTTGCTGAAGTAACTCAGTAAATTAATTATAATAAATCAATTCCTTTTTCATTATGATCTTTGCAGTCCAGGAGGTATTACTGTTAGCATGCCATCAGCTTTGACAGATATTAAGGCTGCTACCCCAAGTATAATAGTTACTCGCATGGCAGTTCATAGAAGTTTCAATTACTAAAATGCTTTTCCACGACTGGAGAAAGCGTGCTTTTAAAAATTTCTCCTGTTTCATTGATGAGACAGAGAAGAATATTTCAGCATCTGAAAGCTGAAGTACTGTAATTAAGTAAATTCCCTTGGCAGCTCTGCTTACAGGAACACCAAATATATTGTGGCTTTAAAGTCAGCATGTTTGTTTATTAGCAATTAATAATAACCAAGAAGAATGATTTTTTAGAGGCAAATTATTCATTCTCAGGGAGATAAAATTTATCTCATTGTAGCCCATTTTAGAGTTAAGAATGTACAGCAGCTAGAATGTGGGCACTTCCTAATTAAGTAAAATAGCAGAGGTCAGTTAAGCTGCTCTGCTAACATACATTCAGGGATGCTGTGTTCATTTTAACTTTGAGCTGGTAGTTGACTTCATATCTGGAATGAGTAAATAATGCATGCTGTGATTTCTGTTTCTCTCTCAGAATATGGTATGTGATGTGATGAATAATAGTTCTGTATCTTAAGCCTGATTCTAGGTGTGATTTACCTTTCTTATTGCTGTCGTAGTGCAGAAGACGAGATGAAGAGAGTTGCAAGCAAGTATTTTATTTCCTTGTTGGAGTGCTATTGCTCTTGTATCATTTGAAATTTGATTATTTTTTAATACTATCTCTTTGGCTGCTGAACGTAGTCAGCTATTCCAGGGTAACACAACTGCTGAAGTTTATTCAGATCAGGTATTCACGACCCCCAGTAGAGAAGTTTATTTGGTGGTTTGTTGGGTGTTTGGTGGTTCTGTTTTGTTTGTTTGTTTTTGACTGGTCCAGCATCCCTGTTGTAACGATGTTTGTTATTCAAGTTTTATTTATGCCTTTGCAAGGCATTGCTTAGTTGGCCAGATTCATTCGGTTTTTCTGTCCTTGTCTTCATGGATAATGCTTTTTCCTTGTTGTTTTCACCTGTTTTGGTTTTAGACTTTGCAGAGCTGCTCTCCATACTGCATAGTGCTCCCCTGATTTTTTGGGTACCTGTTTTTACAGGACTGTCGTGCTTCCCCACACAGCTGTGTTGCTGTGAAGATTGATTAAAGTGATGACATCAAGCACAAGTGAAAGGAGCACGTATCTGAATGGATCCTTGAATTTAAGTAATAGGCTTAGAGACACAGTGGAGATAAAAGGAATATTCCTAATACAGATAAATAGCGGATCCAACAATTTTGAGCACAAGTGGAAATTCCTCCATGCTCTTATCGAGGGAAGCAGTAAATTATCCCTCGTGTATATCTAATAAAATTCTTAGCCTCAAAAAACAGATGAACTATGGCAGTAAATGGAGGAAATTCTAGTGGAAATCTCAGGAGTTGTGGAGGCAGTTGGGAGATTTGGATTTAGTTCCCACTTCTTGTGGAGCGCCTTTGACCATAGATAGAGGCAAGTTAGTCTGCTCCCATCCTGCAGTTCTTTCAGTTGCTTTGGATTGAATGGTAATTTTTTTTTCACAGACTTCTACAAAAAAGAACAATCTCAGCCGTGTGTAGCTGTGTTTGATGTATCAGAATTTTAGAAAACAGAAACCTAGACATTACCTCGTTCTTTTCATTCTACAAAATGGAGAAATAGATGTGTGATTGCAGTGAATCACATTTTGTGTCTTGTTCAGTTCACGTGGCTTAACAGCTGATTCATATGGAATAGCTGCCTAATCCTGCACTTGGTGACAGGCTGCGTGCCAGCAAAACAGCCCTGGTGCACTAGGATCAAAGGGCGGTGTCTGTGTGGAGGACTGACAGCCTGTCGAAGGAATGACTGGAAAATATCTGTTGATTAACCTTCATGTTGAGATTGTTTGAACTCGTATTCTGTGAGAGAAGTGTCAGTATTCTGCTCAGGGGTTTGGAGCAGGAGATCTCCACAGGTCCTTCCCAACCCTACGCAGTTCTGTGGGGCTGAAACGTGGAAATGTGGAAGTAAAATGAGAACTTGTTTCAGAAGGGTAAGCTAGAAAGCTCTCCAAATATCTAAGAGAAAGTTAGTGATTGCTTTGGTTACGAAGGTAAACTGAAATATAAAGCTTCTGAAAAAGCTTCAAGATGAACAAGGAACTTTCCTCGTACCTTTCAGGCCTCGGATAATGTGCCATGAGCACACAGTTCAGAACTTCAGGAAGATGTTAACTTATTAGGCCAGAAGGGAGAGGGGAAAAAAAAAGAGAAACTGTAACACTACAGTCTTTGCCTCTTGAGTTTTATAATCAGAATTTCTGTTTCTGCAGTTGTGTTATGGTGCATCAGGTTTGAAAAGCTAGTTCTAAGTATTGGATACAACTTTTTTTTTCCTTGATACGTTTTCCTTTTCTCTGTTCGGAATTTGTGCATATTAATTATGTACAGATTGACAGAGCAGTGTATGTGTTTGCATGGCATTCTTTGGATCTCAGTATGCAAGGCATACCTTAACATCATTACTGGAAGATGGAAGGGGCTCCAGCACCAGTGGAAAAGCAGAATTTTGCTGGCCTGTGCTATCCTCGGTTCCGTAGGAGAAATGACATGAAATCACTGTGACCGTTTGTGCTCAAATTTAGGGAAAAATTAACCACTCAGTCTTCTGGATGATGACCCACTGGGGCTTGTTTGCAGTGCTCAGAAGTCCACTAGCTGAGGTAAAGGTCAGCCAGAATTAAAGTGGCAGGGCCTGGTGTTTGAGTGCTTCTTCCTGAACGCTCTCAGAATGTAGGAGCTGTGTCCACAGACAGCAGTTTTTAGTGGACTTGAATTTTATATGCATAATGTTGTTTTCTTTCCATAGCTGCAATTAAACTGCTTATTTTAAATGCATAGAAGTATTTCTGAAGTAATTAAGCATAAAGATTTAGTCTCTCAACATTTTCTGCAGCTATACAGAACTGTGAGCAGACTTGGACTGCTCCATTTGAAAACTAGAGCACGTGAAAAGATCTTGCAGTTTTTATCATTGTTAAAATGTATTTGTGTGGACGTGTGTGTATACATACATGCACGTATACAATATTTGATACACGTATATATACACTTATATTTCCCATATAACATGTGTGTGAGCTTTGCTTTTGTGTTTTCTCAGTGGCTCTTGTTCCGTTACGCAGAGCTGCGTTTATTTGGCTTTGAATGGAGGCAGTTTGGTCAGTAAGCAAGGCTGGCGAGTAGCGAGGGCCCTCTTAACTTGAGCAGTCAGTCTCACTGTTCTTTTTCATGCTGGGTGAGTTCAGAAGCTTAATTTATCTATTAGCACAGTCATTCCTGTGCCAGTAATTTAAGACTTCTCCTTTATGTAATCCTTCCCTTGCTTCAGCCAGCTGATGGAAAGCCAAAAAGCACAACTTTCAATGGAACTGGCTGTAAGTTAAAGCAGTGGAATGAAATTGAAGGATATTGGAAACACTAGGATGGAATAGAATGTTTGGTGTGGAGGAAGATTTGATACGCGAGGTGGAATTGTGAATTAAAAGAAATGATACCCTATCTTCTGTCATTCAAGTGAGAGAAATGGGTTAGTAGAAATCTGGGTCAGTAGTTTAAATAATTTTTGAGATGATGATAAGATTTAAGTCTTCCATGTTGAAATTACGAAAGCAATCCTAATTAAGTGCCAAGACTTACATATTGGAAAGTACTTTCAAGGCAGTCTGATAGTTGTACTATTTGGAGACTGCCTTTACATTTGAACCTAATCAAAGCCCTGTAGGCAGGTCACTCAGGATCCTGGGATGTCCTGCTTTCTGGCAGTGGGATTGCCGCAACTGCTGCACGTTTACAGAAACAATGAAAAGTTTCAGTAACTAAATGATATATTCAGACAAGAACGTGATCAGAGAGAAGATAGCTGCTGAGGCATTCGTACAGTGCCTGCAGCCTGTTTTTACATACTGCAGTAAGAGGTTGAGTAAGTGGTCCCTGGAGACTTGGCATTCTGCACAGTTGTTGGGTTTTTTTTTCCCTTTAAACCTAGCACTAGCTGCATGGGAGTGCTATGCAGGACAGCATGCAGCGTGTCAGCTGACCTGCGTATTAGTTTCATGGTACGGGAGGAAATGAAGTGTTTGATTCCAAAAGTTTTCCCTTCTTCGGCGCAATGGTGAGCATTTTGTTGCTGTTTCAGGTTGGTTTTCTGCTTGTTTGGTTGTACAGATTCAGTTCTTGGAGTGTTTGCTACGGGTGCCGGCTCGGTGAGGCAGTTCTGAGAGCTAAGTGAAAACAGGGCCGGCTCCTCCTCTGTTGCCCTTTTGCAGGGAGGAAGGGGGGGCTCAAAAGAGGTAAAGGTATAAATTGACAATTCTTACTGCTACGTAGGTTTGTCCCTTTTGCTGATCTGCTTGGCAGTTTCTAAATAATAGAGTATATGTTAGTAATTGTACTGATGTAGGAGACACCTTCTGATGTTTAATATTGCTAAGTCATCCTCAGTTAAGTACGCGGCATAAAGTTTCATATTTAGCACTTCAGTGCAGCAGTGCCAGTAGGAACAGAAAATTGCTTTCTCACTTGACTGCAAATAATTAAAATTTAGAGGTTAGCGTGTAAGTCGTGGCTTCAGTATATGATTTTTCAAGTGCGTGTTTCTTTCGCTGGTTTAAACAGGCTGGTTCACCGTATAATTCAGTATTTCCTTTCTCATAAAGTTTACTTGTGCTTTAATGTCATATATTCAGACTTCTCAGCAGTTTCTAGCCAGTAGGCAGGAGAAAGGAGAAACTCTTAGGACGTGGAAAAACAAAATCTGCCACCATAGTGACACAGCAAATCTTAAACTTGCGGTGCATTTTTTTCTACCTGACGTGAGATTCATGTTGCCTTTGGAGAGTGTGCACAAAACCATGTCAAACTGAGCAGGTTGAGCTAATTCCATCGGAGCCTTGTACAAGTCTCAGAATCTCTGTCAGGGTTGGGGACAAAATGTTGGAACTGTTCCTGGGGAATCTGTGCGCAGGGCAGGAGGAGCTGCCCAGTTCTCCGTATTTACTACTCCCAGCTGTAAGGTGATATGAAGGTGGCTTCCCACATCCTTCTCATGTGTTGCACAGTGCTCCTTTTTGCTCTGGTTCCAACCTTCTGTTTGCAGTTATGGCAAGTGAAATCTCCGAAGGTGACCCTGAGTACCAAAATACCTCCCCCAGCTCTCCGTCCGAACGGAGCTGTGATTTCAGGCTGTAGGTTAGTGTTCAGTATTCCACTGACTGCCATCCAAGTTTTCTTCTGTTAGAACAGCACGGTGTTTTCTCCTCCGGGACGCGTGGCAGCATGCTGTTCTGCTTTATGCACATTTATCTTCCAGCATTTTGCTGTTCTGGTGCTGTTGTTTGATCTAGAGCTGCTCACAAGTCGAGGCAGATAGGAAAAGCAGAACAAATACACGTGTAAATAACATTGAAGTGGGATTTAAACGGAAATGTGAATTCAAGAAGGCTTATGTGAAGGAAAAAGAGGAGCAAATAGAGGCTCACAAGGGAAGGTGAATAAGCTGTTTATTTTTCCTTCTGCTCTCCTGGGCAAACAACACAATGTTACAAAAAAGAAAAAAGGAAAGAAAAAGTTGGGCACTGCAGACTGACAGAAGAATGGGGATACGTTTTGTACGTATCTTCTCCTTTCCCTCCATGCCACCTGTCCTTCTGTCATCTTCTTTCACCCGATTTTCTTCATCCTTTTCAACAGTCCCTTTCGTAAGGTGTAAACTGAGCGGCAAAGGGGTCAGACTTGGGTTTTGAAATGCATCTCAGTGGTGGGCTGATTCTTGGGCGTTATCCTGAGACACAGCCAAACCGGAGTGACACAGCGTGGGGAGGCATGGCAAAGCCTCGGGCAGACAGTGGTGCTTGTGACTTGAAACCTCTGTGTGAAAGTATCCCTTATTTCGTGGGATCCCTTTTACGCCTGATGGGTTTGTGTGGGATTTAAACTTGGGGAATAATTTAATTACCATGCGAAAAGAAAATGCACGGCCACCCAGGTATGTCTACGGTGTTTTGATGTCTTTATGTGAAATGAATATTCTTTTTGGTTAAGTTTTCTGTTTTTCTGCTTTTCCTCCTTTGTTTACTTCTTTGGCGGTGTTAAATGTTCAGAGCTCTGGGATTGAAACTTTAGTGGAGGAGCTTTGCTCCAAACTGAAAGACCTTCAGAGTAAGCAAGGTAAGAAATAAATCTTCAAACTGAGGTTCTGTGTGTTGTATTTATCAGCTGTTCATGTAGCTTTTCGTTTAGGCCATGCAATTTTAAAGTATACCTTAATAATTCCATTGAAAGAGCTGCATACAGTTCTAACAACCGTATACTAGCATGCTTTGTGTACTGAAGAATTAGCCATTCATAATAGAATTTTCCTTGTGAAAAGAATGCTTTTTTTTTTTTTAGTAAATATTCCATATTCAGCATTTTCTCTCTTTGTCAAAAGAAATGAAAATAAATCAGGCTTAATTCTGTTCCTTTCGTATACTGATATTTGCAAGGGACAGATTGGCCTCAAATTACTCAGTGCTACCTGTTCTGTGAAAGTCACTCAGATGGGTGTCGTGGAGGTGTGCTTCCATCTCTGCGCTTTAGGAGAGTGGTAATGGGGACTTTATGTTCCTGAAGTGTATGGTGTCGTATAAAATCGCAGTTACTCCAGGGTGAGCTCCTCGCACATTGATGTTTGTTCCGGCACACATCAGCACCCTGTGACACCTCATGATGAAATTAATATTAACAATGAAGAATACACGTTTGTCTGCTCGAAGAATGACTTTGGCTGTTTCAGTTTATTTTTTCTGCTTTTAAACACTAACCATTGTCTCTCTGTATTGAATAGAAATGTGTTGTGATGTAGGAAAAAGTAACATTTGTGTGCATCTCTCTGCTTTAGTTTTTTTTAATTCACGTTTTACATATTTTAATGCAAAGGATTAAAAATCAGAGTTGCTTTTTGCATAGGAAGTGTACCTTTATACGCTCCCAAAACATGGCAGCTGCTGCAAGGATGCCTCCTTCTGGTGACATGCGGCCATTCATAGAAACGTTCATTTAAAGGAATGGTTGGGGGTCGGTTTGTTGGTTTTTTATATGTACTAATAGAAGACAAGGATAAGGATTTGAATATGAAGCACCTACAAACTCAGTAGGAAGTGTCCTAGTGGGGGCACTGCTAACCACAGAATGGCCTGCAGCTGCTAGCAGTTTGGTGAAGTCTGTCAGGCCAGCAGGACAAAGGTGGAAATCCTGAGTCCCTGGGGGTAACTTGTGCCTTCTGTATGCCTAATGCTTGGGCTATAGATTGCTCTGTTACTTAACAGTACTTCATGAAAAATTACTGCTGTTACAGAAGTTTGTCCTGTTGCTTTTTGTTCAGTACTGGTATGAAATGTATTGGCTTTCTGAACTTTTCTGTTAAGCATTTGGAATTTTCTTCCAAAACAGAGGAGAAGATTCACAAAAAGTTAGAAGGCTCATTGTCTCCTGAGACCGATTTATCTCCCACAGCAAAGGATCAAGTAGAAATGTATGCATTTATTATTATTCTTAATTTAATCATATTTTATTAATATATTGTATAACCTTTTCTCTCTTCTCCTTTTGTACCCGTATTTTAAAACAGCAAAGTTAACTTAGTGGTAAATCTGAAGCTTTATGGATGTTATGCAATCTTTTTTTCTTCTTTCTTTGTGTTACATGCTAAAGTATAAGCAAGTCCTGACTACTTTTTTTCCTTCTTCTTTTGATTATAAGCAGAACTCAAACTGTTCTGTATTTTAGTTTCCGTGAGATCGAGTCGGCTAGAAAAAACGAAAGCCCTTAAAAGAGCATTGACTGACTCACTGCAGGAAGAAAGTGTTTTCCATCTTCTGAATTTCTGTTGCAGAAATGGGAAACTGAGACTCTTTATAACCCTTAATGTCTTTATAGCCGAAGCGGCAGAGTTGTTACCAAGTGCCTGGGTCTGGGGTTACTGAAGTACACGGGAGCTTTGTGGTTGACTTTTCTTGGAGATGTGACTTTCTTTATATTTTATTCATAACCACTGCTTGCAACAGCCTAGTAGAAGTGTTGCTAAATGAACAATACTTCTTCAGGGAGCTGCTTGCCCTAGCTTACGCTCAACTTCACTGACTTTCAAATGTTTTTGAAAAGGTTTTCATTGGAGTGTGTATGAGAACCTGCGTGAAACTCTTTTTGACAAATGCATGCTACTTCAGTCTTGTCCTGATTGGACAGAGCTGTGGGAGGAGGGGGGAGAAGGGATTGTTTTGTTTGTTTTTTAGAAGTTGGGACTTATTGGCTCTCGTTGCAAGCCCATGTTGGAGTTGCTTAGTGTGTGTGTGTGTATATATATATATATATTTTTTTGCAACATATTTAATAAGTGGAAGAACAGACTATGTAGAAGCTTACAGTCCTTATTTTTCAAAGAAGAATTAACAGTGGACAACTGAAATTCAGAACTGAATTGACTGAAAAATGAGGACTTCCTCATTTATACTTTTCAGTTGCACACGTTGAAGGTGGCTGTTAAATAGCTACAGTACCTAATAAATTTGGGGTCAGCCCTTCACTGTTCTAAATGATCGCAATTTCTATCTACAGTGAAGCTTAGTTCTTTCTAAAAATGTGAGTTTTACTTTGCAGTCTTTTTAAACATACACGAGTATGTAAATACAAGCTTATATTAATCTACCCTTTGTTATCGTTCAGATAAACAGTGCAGTGAATGGCATGTGTATAAATAGAACAAACTAGACTTTTTTTTCTAGTAGATTGATAGTGTTTTGATGTGTTTTTAGTAATACTTTCTAATTTTAATGCCTGTCTGAAGTTCTGAGATACGAATGTCACCTTTTTATGCTGCTTTCAGGTACTATGAAGCATTTCCTCCTCTTTCTGAAAAGCCTGTTTGCCTGCAGGAAATTATGACTGTATGGAATAAATCCAAAGTATGCTCTTACTCTAGCTCCTCATCTTCATCCACTGCTCCACCAACTAGCACAGATACATCTTCTCCAAAGGACTGCAATAGTGAAAGTGAAGTAACTAAAGACAGAAGTAACAAAGTATCTGCCGCTGTACACGAAAGAACCCAGCAGAAGAAAAGTAAAAATGAGAAAGAAAACAAGTTTAGTAACAACGCTGTTGAAGATAAGCCTGTTCTGTATAAAAAACAAGTCCGACATAAGTCTGAGGGAAAGATGCGTCCTCGTTCCTGGTCATCTGGATCCAGTGAGGCCGGCTCAAGTTCTAGTGGTAATCAAGGTGAATACAAGGCATCGATGAAATGTATTAAAGTGAGGCACAAAACGAGAGAGGTTCGAAATAAAAAAGGGCGTAACGGGCAAAGCAGGCTCGCAGTGAAATCTGGTGAGAAGGCCGAGAGAAAAGTCCACAGCGGAAGCAGTAGCAGCAGCAGCAGCGGGTCCATCAAACAGCTGTGCAAAAGAGGTAAAAGGCCATTGAAAGAAATTGGAAGAAAAGAAGCTGGCGGTAACGATGGGAAAGATTTGTACATAGACAGCAGAAACGAGAAGGAATATAAAGAAGAGCCCTTGTGGTATACTGAGCCGATTACAGAGTACTTCGTTCCTCTTAGCAGAAAAAGCAAGCTGGAGACTACGTACCGCAACAGAGAAGATATATGTGGCATAACATCAGAAGCTGTAGAAGAGTTGTCTGAATCAGTGCATGGTCTTTGTATTAGCAACAATAATATTCATAAAACATACCTCGCAGCAGGTACTTTCATCGATGGTCACTTTGTAGAAATGCCTGCAGTTCTAAATGAGGATATTGACCTCGCTGGGACCTCAGTTTGTTCTCAACCAGAGGACGACAAATATTTAGATGATGTTCATCTGTCAGAACTAACGCACTTCTATGAAGTGGATATTGATCAATCCATGTTGGATCCTGGTGCCTCAGATACGATGCAAGGGGAGAGTCGGATTTTAAATATGATTCGACAAAAGAGTAAAGAAAAAACTGATTTTGAGGCAGAATGTTGCATAGTGTTAGATGGAATGGAGTTGCAAGGGGAAAGTGCAATATGGACAGATTCAACCAGCTCTGTTGGTGCTGAAGGGTGGTTCTTGCAAGACCTTAGTAATTTAGCTCAATTTTGGGAGTGCTGTTCATCTTCTAGTTCTGGCGATGCAGATGGAGAAAGCTTTGGAGGAGATTCTCCTATCAGATTCTCCCCCATCTTAGACAGCACAATGCTTAATTCACATATGCTTGCTGGCAATCAAGAGCTCTTTTCAGATATTAATGAAGGGTCTGGTATAAACTCTTGTTTTTCAGTGTTTGAAGTGCAATGCAGTAACTCTGTTTTACCGTTTTCTTTTGAAACACTCAACTTGGGAAATGAAAACGCAGATTCTAGTAGCACTGCTAATATTCTTGGGAAAACACAGTCTAGATTGCTAATATGGACCAAAAATAGTGCCTTCGATGAAAATGAACACTGTTCCAATCTTTCAACAAGAAATTGTAGTCCATGGTCACACTCAGAAGAAACACGTTCAGACAATGAGACTTTAAATATTCCATATGAAGAATCCACGCAATTTAATGCAGAAGATATCAATTATGTAGTTCCTAGAGTGTCTTCAGGTTATGTAGATGAAGAAATTCTAGACTTTTTGCCAGAAGAAACCTGCCAGCAACAAGCTAGAACTTTAGGAGAAATGCCCGCTTTGATTTTCAAAAAGAAATCTAAGCTAGAATCTGTCTGTGGTATTCAGCTAGAACAAAAAGCAGAAGGTAAAGACTATGAAACTACACAGGGGTGTAGTGCAAGCAGTCCACATGGAGATGGCTACAGCTCAGGGGTTATTAAAGATATTTGGACAAATATGACAGACAGAAATTCTGCAGCAATGTTAGAAATAGAAGGAATAGAAGATGAATTGTTTTCAACTGATGTAAATAACTATTGCTGCTGTTTGGATACAGAAGCAAAAGTTGAAACCCTCCAGGAGCCCAATAAGGCAGTGCAGAGATCAGAGTACCACCTTTGGGAAGGTCAAAAAGAGAATTTAGAGAAGAGAGCCTTTGTCTCAAATGATTTATCAAAAGTAGATGGTGGTGACTATACTACACCGTCGAAACCTTGGGATGTTAACCAAGATAAAGAAAACTCATTTATACTTGGTGGTGTGTATGGGGAGCTGAAAACATTTAACAGTGATGGAGAATGGGCAGTGGTGCCACCTAGTCACTCAAAAGGGAGCTTGCTGCAATGTGCAGCTTCTGATGTAGTGACAATTGCTGGTACAGATGTTTTTATGACTCCAGGTAATAGCTTTGCCCCTGGTCACAGGCAATTATGGAGGCCATTTGTATCATTTGAACAGAGTGATCAAACGAAGAGTGGAGATAATGGATTAAATAAGGGTTTTTCTTTTATCTTCCATGAAGACTTACTGGGAGCTTGTGGTAACTTTCAAGTTGAAGAACCAGGGCTTGAATACTCATTCTCTTCCTTTGACCTGAACAATCCATTTTCTCAAGTTCTTCACGTAGAGTGTTCGTTTGAACCAGAAGGGATTGCATCTTTCAGCCCTAGTTTTAAACCTAAGTCAATTCTGTGCTCTGATTCAGACAGTGAGGTTTTACACCCCAGGATATGTGGTGTTGATCGAACGCAGTACAGGGCTATAAGGATTTCTCCAAGGACTCACTTTCGCCCAATTTCTGCATCTGAACTTTCTCCAGGTGGTGGAAGTGAGTCAGAATTTGAGTCAGAAAAAGATGAGGGAAGTATCGCTGTCCCTTCTCAAGTAGATGTGTTTGAGGATCCACAAGCAGATCTCAAACCTCTGGAAGAAGATGCAGAAAAAGAAGGGCATTATTATGGAAAATCAGAGCTCGAATCTGGAAAATTTCTTCCCAGATTAAAAAAGTCTGGAATGGAGAAGAGTGCACAAACATCATTGGATTCCCAAGAAGAGTCTGTTGGGATGTTACCAGTGGGAAACCAAGATCCGTGTTTAGAATGCAGTATGAAAGAATCCCTAGATGGGAGGGTGATGGAGAGCTCTCAAGTAAACTGCAGAATAGTGGAGCCACGAGAGGAGACTAGCAGGTTTTGCAGTTGTAAAGCAGGATCCCATTTCCCCACTTACGAAGATAATCCTGTTTCTTCAGGAGAGCTTGAAGAGGTATGTGGATGTGTAAAATTTTGGAATTTGAGCTAACAGCTGATAACAGCAATTTGTCACGTGACAGTTCCATTTAAATGATTGTAGTTGTATAGCTCTCTAGAAAATTATGGTGCTGTAGAGGCAGGAGAGATTCTGAACATCAGGAAACATTTTCTTTTTTTCACTGTGAGGGTGACCAAACACAGGCACAAGTTGCCCTCAGAGGTTGTGGCATTCCCTCCCTTAGAGATACTTGGAAGCCATCTGGACACAGTCCTGGTCAGTCTCCTCTTGGTGACTTTGCTTGGAGCAAGGAGGTTGGACATGGTGACCTCCAGAGGTCCCTCTGAACCTTAATGGTTGTATGGTTCTGTGAAATATTAACCATTTTTCAGGCATTAGTGTCATCTTGGAAATACGTGTGTACAGTCACGTGACTTTAGAATCTGTTTACATTAAGTTTTTAGTTTATGGTTTAATGTGCATAAATTTTGAATAGTGAAATATCACTGATTTTGATTCATGCCTCTTTTAATTTATGAAGAGGGAAATCTGAAGTCAGTCTTCTCAATACGAATGTCAGCATGACTTGCTACTATTTCCAAGTAGAAGACTATGGAGTTGAATTATTGCATGTAAATGTAAGCAAAGAAACGCTTCTAGAAATGGGGTAATTGTCTGAAAAATAAAGCATTCTTTTGTCAGTGGTAGACACAAAATGAAACAAAACAGGGACGCAAAACATATGTTGCTGCTACAGCACTGTGAGCAGGCCTAAGCGTGAGTTAAGCTCAGTTTTCTTTCAGTTAATTGTAGCCATAGGTTAAGTAAGGATTTAAAGCAGAATACCCTTCCAGTCAGAAATGCCCAACCTTTTCTTGCTGTTACCTTTTTTTACCTTGAAAAAAATCCTTGACCTGCAGTAGCTGACTCAGAGGAATTGTGTGGATACTCAGAAGTTGAATCTTAGGTCGTCTTTTCCTTTTTCTGCATACTTGGCAGTTGTAGTATCTCCTTTAGGAAGGAATTCTTTGCTCTGGACAGAACGATGGTCATCAGCTTGTGTTGTGCTGATTGTATACTCTTTAGTTTCAGGTTTGAATCACATATGGGAAGGTTAAACATTTTCTTGCTAAAACTGAAGCAAACCTTTCTGTTGAATGCGAGAGTTCCTTATTTTTCTTCGTTTGTTTCTCCTCTCATTCCCCCATGAATTAATTACTATTACTGCATCAGTAAGTTGTTGTTTGCTGCTTGTGCAACAGAATCAAATAATAGTGGCTTCCTGTTTTTCCAGAGTCTGGGGATTTTCTGGTTGTGCCAGGCCTCGTGGTTAAAGTCACCAATGAAAGGAATAAAGCTAGGCTATAAGCCAGAAGAAATTCTGGAAATGACCTTTACCCAGGCGTAACAGAGTGTGTCTAACTGTATCATGCGGTAGAACATAATAAATGGATAAATGGTGATAGTGAGAGAGGATTTCCTTTTAGCCTCTTTATACGGTTTCCTTGTTTGAAGTTTAGTGCTCCGTGAGGATGATTTTCTCTTTTCAGTGACTTATCCATGCAAAAAAGTAGCATGTGTCTGGTATAAATGTGTAGTGGTTACTAAGTTGATGTTTGTGCAAGCCTTGAAAAAAGCATTGGTTACCAATGACTGCTCAGAAATTTCTAGTATCCTGTTTTCCTTGTGGTCTCTACTACAAGAGTAACGTTCTCAGGTCATGTACTTTTGGCAGTCTAGACTCCGATTTGGTTTGAAATGAAGCTCTTCCTAGGGGACTTGTGGAGCCTGATTAAACTCAGAAAGACTGGGTTAGCTAGCCCTCCTATATATAGTGCCTCTCAAGAGGATGCATGCACATGGGCTTTTCTAAGAGCAGTTGATGCACATCTGAAGATAATTGGCTTTTTAGCTTGCAAACACATTTACCTTTATTGGAGATAAGTCTGTATGTAAAAGTTTAAGGCAATAGGTTCTAATGTATTGGTTATGAAGCAAGCTTTAGTAAAGATTATGACTATTTTGTGTGAAGGAAAGGGCACAGGTGTCATACAGTTAGATTGTGAACTTAGGATAAGAGTAGCAGTATTTTCATGAGTGTTAACATAATAAATGTGTAACTCAAACATTCAGGAGCAGCATACCTTCTTGACACCCACAGGCATACAGGGAGCGTGTGATTAGTAGCAGTCAGTATTCTTATAGCATTTTTTAAATGAGACTTTCATGCTTTGTTTTGTTGACTTCTGATAACATTTAAATGTATTGTTTGAACTCATTATCTAACAGTGTTTGAGTTGTGCTCTGAGATACGAGTATCTCCAGTCATTTGTCTAAGAAATGAACTTGAAAGTACTAATGTAGACCACAGTGTAATTAATGTGACGGAAATCCCACTCATCCACTATAACCTGTATTATGTACACGTGCAAACACATATCTTTCAGTACCTCCTTCTTAGAAGAATGTAACAGAATCTGGCTGAGTTTCTTCCCTCTGACCTTGTTTAGTAGAGCACTCCTTTCAGGACTATAGCATGTTTTGCAGAAGGAATCTGCCAATACTTCATGCAGAAGTCCTTTAAAAATGAATTAAATCTCTAAAGATTTAATTAGTTTAAAAGGAAAAAAAAAAAAAAAAAAAAACTGAGGTATGTTCCTTTTTCTTCCAAGTAAACACTCTTACCACTTAGCTGTGGAGTTGTGGGTAAGTATGCACTGTGCCCCTGTGAATGGTGCCTGGCTTTAATAGCACTGAAACTCTGATTGACAAGTGTTATACGGGCTCTGATCTAGTAGGTGTGCCCTAAGAATGCTTATCCTACTGACAGTGAACTTCTCTTGGGATTGCTTCTATACTTCTGAGGTCTGAACGTGCCAGCAGGTGCCCATGGGGTGAGGGACTTTGACTGGCAAAAGCACGTCAGTGTTTATGGATCCTGTGACTTCACTGTCCTCTGAGATGTGCTGAGGTACTGTCTGATTGGAGTAACGGGATATTGGTATTTAACTTCCTCAGGAAGGTCTGGCAGAAGAGGAAAGGAGGAGGGGTGACTTACGTTGGTTCTGAGGTTAGTAGTGTATGAACAACCTGCAGTAAGCCTCTAGGTAGTTGTAAGAGAGAGACAAAATAGAGAGGGTCTGTTTTATGCCTTAAAACCAGGAGAATTAAGTGGGAAAAAATCCCTTCAAGAACACATTGTCATCCATGTACAAAGCAAAGTACTTTGTTTTAGAAGAGTAAACTATCTGGGAAAGGGTCGGTCCAGATAGTTTTTGATATGTGCTGATTGTGGTAGATGATGAGAACTCTAAGCTCTAACTTTCTAATTAATAAGACCTAATTTGTTGAGATTTTGGAAGATAAAAACATCTTTTAGGAGAGGGAAAAGGTGGAGCTGAAAGTGTCAGCTAGTTTGAAGATAGTCCAGAAGAGCAGAGAACACAGACAGAAAACACACAAAAGTCAAGCACGTTTCCATCTCTTAAAGGCTTTCTGTTACACTGAAGGTATCTCCCACTGGCAAGGGAGATGGATAGTTTTGTGGTCTGGCATGTAGAAAATGTGTTTATAAAAATCTCCAATGATATCAAACTAGAGGAGGTACACTGGAAGACGAGATTAGAATCAAAAGGCTGTTGAATCAGAGAAATAAAATGCAATCCAGCACTAATAAGTACAAACTTCTGAAGAAAAAATAATCCTCTTTACAAATGCCAAGTGAGAGGTGACAGACAAAGAAACGCTGCTAAACAGAAAAGCACCTTCAGGTAGATCTAAGCTGAGCGTGTATCAGCAGTGCCACTCTTTGCAACGTTTTTATCTCTGAGTAGGAATGTCCTTCTGCAGGAGGAGTGATTGCTCCTCTGCAGCTGGAGCTGGCAAGCCCTCTGCTGGAGCACTGTGCCTGGTGTTAATCATCTTTCTTGAAAGAAGGTAACCTGAAAAGTGCAGCACAAACATCACTGCTCTTGAAAATAGAGTGGCAGCACTGAGGAGGTTTCGTCTCAAAAGAGGAACTTGAAGGAGGACCCAGGCACAGAAGATAAGAACTGTGCTTGCTCTGTGAACTCTGCTGTACACCAAGGACGTGGATGTGACAGCATTAAGGCACAGCAAGGGAGTTGCAGGAAAAGAATTCTGACAAGTAAATGAGCTTTCTCTAAAGCTTAATTACTTTAGGGAACCAATAGAAGTACTGTCTTGAAGAGACTTGGAGTGTAGGTAAAAATCTGTTACGAGCTGTGTGTTGCAGTTGATTCTGGCTTTGTGCAGAACTAGAGACAGTGATGTGAGTTCCCTTACAGGTGTGTTTTCAGTGACATTCCAAAGCAGGATGACTGACAGGCCTTAAAAATCTGAACGTCAGACCTGGCTGGCTTGGTGACTGCTGGAGCCACACTAGAGCATATGCTCCCAGAGAAGCCAGTGACATATAATTTGGATCTGATCTTTTGGAATGGGACTCCATGGGTTCGCTGCTGCTGTGACTTCTAAATTATTTGTGGTTGTCAGCTAACTTGTTTCATGTTGTATATGTTCATACTTTTATATAACATACACATTGTGTACATGAAATGTCTCAGACACGGGGCATTTCGTGAGCTTGGACTTCACAGCTTGCAGATCCTTAGTGCCTGGAAGTCTTAAAGAGAGAGACTGAGTACTGAGTAAATTTAACCTAGGAGATAAATGCACTGATAAATGCCAAGAAAATGCTGATAGAGTGTAGATGGATAAAACTGCTGGGAAGAAGGCAGAAATACTGCTCAAAGGCATACAGTGTTGGTGTTGATGTTTGTAACAGCAGGTTACGTTGTATCTGTGTAATTTTCCATCTCTATTCATAAAAAAAAAAATTAGCTAAAGGAGGTCTTAGCTACTTGTATTTTTCCTCCTTTTACAGTGATCTTACAGTGGCCTAGCAAAAAGAATTTCAGTTTATTGGCAGCAATATTTCTGGGCCAAACATTTTATTTACTTGGAGCTGAAGACTGTTAGATTTGTGGTTGAATCACTGTGCTATGAACTTCAGTTACAACCTTTAACCAGAAATATGGAAATAATTAACAAAATATACACAGTGCTTGGAAAGGTCAAAGGTTTAACAGAGGAAAATGAAATGTGTTCCATCTCATCTTGGTCTCAGTCTTACTGTTTGATTTGGGAAGCTGCTATATATGCTGTTACTCACATCTGTAAATAGAAGAGATGGAGAAGAGCAACTTCCTGGGCAGAGTTGGCACCGTAGGAGAGAGGTATCTGTTGAGGTAAAGGAGAGAGTTTTGATGGTTGTTACGGTTGCATAAAACAAAAACAGAAGGGATTGAAATTGTTTTCTTATACAGGGGAACAAAAAGAGTGGGAGGGGGAATGAGGCAGTGTGTGATGGACAAAGCAATTTAGTAAAGCTTTCCCTTTTGAAAAGCCCTGAGAGTTGAAGTACCGTTGAAGAGTAAGACAGGGCAGCTTGCCTTTGTTTCAAGGGCTTGAGCCAGAAGGTCCTCTAAACTGTAAACCCCAGCTCTGTGAAGATGATTTTTTTTTGTTTTGTTTTTATGTATGTATGTATGTGTGTGTGTGTGTGTGTATGTGTGTGTGTATATATATATATATATATATATATATATATATATATATATATACCCTGCTCCCCCTGCCCCCCCAACAAAAACCCCAACAAAAACACAACTGTGGAAGAGTGAAACAGAAAAAAGATGGACAGGAAGGCAGATGTGGGTGGGCAGAGGGGTTGTTTGATGCTTAACATAAATTTTGCTTAGAGACTATGAAGTTCTGTCCGTTCCAGCTTTTCTAGCTACTTGCAGGTGACTCATACACCACCCTGTAACTCTAGGGAATAGAGTTTGTGGTGGAAGCAAGGAAATATTGCCAGCTCATCAGCTGAAGAACAGTGCTAAATATTGAAGGAATATTTCCCTGTGTGCAGGCTGTGGGTAAGATTTAAGTGGTTAAGTATCCTGTCGTACAGGAATTCCAGTTACCTTCCATCTGTGTCGGCAAACCAGCAGGGCCACGTAGACGTGCAGCTTACCAGGCTACTCATTGCTCACAGCTGAAAAACTGGAGTTACGTTCATTCCTGTACTGAATATGGAACATCTTACGCAGGGGGAAGGAGAATAAAATGCTCCTCCTGAGCGTCCATCCTGGTAGGACGGCTCCGCACTCGGAGCTGTTAGCCCTCAGCCTTTTAGCTCTTGGCCTTCTCACCAGCTCAGTACACTGTGGTATGCTGCTGCATGCTTGCAATACAGCTTCATCCGCTGAGGAATTAATTACTGTCCATGGCAGTCTTGCAAGGAAAGCAGCCATGCGATAAAGCTGATTAGAACAGTAATCTTCCTTAGCTGCCTTATATCAAATACATATGTGAGTGGGAGAGGTGAGGAAAATCTCATCTGCTGTAGGAAATGGCATCGATGGGGCAGGAAACAGTCTTTCACTGTTTTCTCTTTTACTCACATCCTCAGCAGAACAGTGCATCGCAACTGCATTGTGATACTAGCTCTGTAAAGGGCCACTGTCTTCTTAAATTCACAAAATCTTCCGCGTTTGCTGCATTGGTTGAACTGCAGAGGTGTTTCACTGTAATTTGATCTTAGAAGCAGCACTAGAATTTTTAGTAGGAAAAAAAGAATACTTTTATTTCTATAGAAAGGATTTGTAGTGATGTTCCAGAAATCAGAGCTTTCAGCTGAAATCTGAGATGAAAGAGTTAAGTGCATAGCGCCGCTGCTGTGTGGACTTCTGAGGAAGTTTTATTTGAGTCAGGAATGAAGTGAGATTGGAAGGAGCGAATGTCAGCTAGTTGCCAATGAAAGGCGTATAAACGCTAGTTAATTAACGCTAGTTAAAATTTTGAAGTTAATTTTTGAAGTTACGTCCCTTATTTTTTGACATCAGACCTCACAGCTGGTTTAGAAGTCATTCCGTGGGGGTCATCGTAGGGCCAGGAGTGCCAGGTCAGAGCGTCAGCTGATGCTCCGCTGGGCTGCTTCTCTTCCCTGATTCCCCTGACACTGGTGATACTGGGGCTGGTGGGATGAGGGCTGGAGGAGGGTAGCAGCACTCACTGAGCCGTCATCCTGCTGTGGACGTGTCAGCTCTGCTGGTGGCTCAGCCCAGGAAGCGAGGCGGCCGTAGCTCATCAAACGCTGCCAGACTCAAGCTGGCTCTGTTTGTAACCCGCTGCGCTTCTGCCAGCACATCCCATGCAGATGGGAGTGCAGGTGTGACATCAGCAGCGTGAGCGGCTCTGAAGTTAATAACGCGCAGTGCTGGTGGAGTTTAGATACGTCTGTCTGTAGTCGGCAGCAGAGTGATGAGTTGATGATTCAATTTATTTCTACCTGAGCGTGTTTCCTGTTAAGTTCAGCTTCAAAAACACTTCACCTTTTTTTTTTTTGTTTGTTTGTTTTGACTATGGCTTAATTTCCTCAGAAATCCTTCTTCTAGGGTTGGGGTTTGAGCTTTTGGAAGTTTATTCCAGAAGGGGATTTTTAAATAGGAAAAAGGCATGGATGATTTCAGTACCTGCTGCATGAGAATTTCATGGGGAAATCAATTTTGCTGGTTTTACTTTCTTCTGTTGTGTTTTACGCTGAAATATCTATCATGTTGACTAAGATTGTTTTATTTTTCATTTCTTGGATACCTGTGTGTTCTCACTAAGATTATAAAGTGTGAAGCTGGAATTTCATGGTTTCATTCTGGGTTTGTACAGCTCCAAATCTGTGAATTACGATCCCTTGAGTGGGTTTATGGTGGCTGTAGAAGTTCAGGTAATGGGTGCAGTTGGTGTAGTTTCACAGTCCTTTCCCATCAGTGTTAGAGATGGAACAGTGTGACCTGTGCGACCTAGCAAACTGACTGTCACACCGCTGTCCTCCTGTCCATGTAAGTACGTTATTTACGGCATAACGAAGCATGATTGTTGTCTAAACAGTTTCCTGTATTGAATACTGATCTGCAGAGAATGAGTGGCAGCCAGGAAAAGCAGTGCTGGTGGGAAAAGGCGCTCTATTCTCCCCTTTTTCCGGCGTCGCAGTGTGAAGGTAAGAAACTGTGCATGCTGCAAGTAGCTCACTGCTTTCACCTGTGCTAGAGTTAAAAGCTCTTTGTCACGGATTTGAATTTGCGCATGTTGGTATCTGATGCTTTCAGGGGCTCAGAGCAAGAAACTTCTGGTCAGAGAACCTTATTCTTTAATACTCTGGAATTACAATAGCCAGTAATTATTACTGAGTTACTGTTGGAGTGCGCCTTAAAGCACAGCCAACTAAACCACGTTTAGATTGCTTTCAGAAACATCTTTGCTTAATGAGCTGCCAGCCGTAGAGATGTTGGTGCTGTGAAAGGGTTCCCGCCTACAGGGTTTGCCTCCTGGGCCTCTCAGATTGGAAAAAGAAGTGCTGTTCGGAGAGGGAAGTTACTTAGTGTCCTCTTGTCAAGTTTTTTTTGCGCGGCAGTAACTGCAGGGATACTTTGTATGTCACAGTGACTCAGAACTGTGCGTTGTGTTTTATACGGGGTAATCCCGTAATTCCTGGGAGAGTTACGCCATCTTACTGCTGACATCTGCTGGTGAACTCGCAGATGGTCTCAGTGTTTCGCTGCCTTATTGCATTGGAGGAAAGCAGTGCTTAAAAAGAAGTCCAGAAACTGCTTAATACAGTGGCAGAAACTTTGTGAAGCTGAATCATTCGAGGATTTTCTCGTATAGACTAAGCTTAAGAAAACCAGATCTTAATGCAGAGATGGAATGTTATTCTTTCACAGATCTGGAGTGTTCTGTATGGATAGTTTTATACACAAACACTGATGAGTGTAATCCATACCTACTTATATATGCTGCTGTTATATATGGAGGGTTATGCTGGAAAATAGCGGCTGCAGCCATACTCTTTCACAACTGTTGAGCTTCTGTCAGTATCAGAGTACTCAATATTTTGTGTGGGTGTAGAAATACAAATGACCTGAAACACCATGCAGTATCAGAATTGAGAAACGTATGCAGTCATTTATAACACGGCAAGTTTTGATCTTTGTACTGTATTTTTTTAGATGCTTTCATTAACTAAGCGGCATTATCATTAAGGTTTACTTGGTTATCCAGGTAGGATTTGATGATGCCTCAGTGAGCTTTTATGCTTAGCTATTTATGGGTGTCCACCTACAGTCCTCTACAGTTTAAGTGACTTAAGAGTGTGAATTTGAAAACTTCTGCTCAAGATGCTTTTATTTTGGCTCAATTTTTTCCTTTTTTTCTCCTTCCTTTTTCCTCTGGACCGCTCCCCACCCGCTCCAAGAGTGTTATACAAATGCCAAGGGAGAGAATGGTGTAGGAGAATTTGCAGATGTAAAGGAGATACCCAATGATGATGAACATCTTTTAGATTTTAATATGGTAAGTTTGCCATCGGACTGGGGGATGAGTTGCTTATTTCAGGGTGTGCCACTGTGTCTTTCTGTTCTTCAGGGTTTTCAGTCCGACCTCAAATGAAGTTCCCGTAAAAACCTTGGAAAGTTTTTCTTCCCTTTCTATGGTTTTTTTTTTTTTTTAATGTCTTCTGTGTTTCAAGCATTCTTCTGAAAGCTCCGCAGAGCGCTGTGCTTTGAGTAGCTAAGGAAATGTAGTTTCCTTTGGGAATAATTGGTTTTCACCTGTTGAATGCATTAAACGTACAGGCTTTCTTCCTCAGCTTCTGATTTCACTAACCGTGGGGTGGGCAGATTGCCAGAAAGGACTGATAATTAAAGGAGCGAATAGAATATATGCTCAACTCTGTCCTCATTACAGATAAAAAGCTGATGGACTTTGTGGCATTTTTGCTGCAGGGAGAATCTTCATGTTTACGTGCGCTTACTGACGTCCTGTTGGAAGCGCTTAAATTTAACGCTGTGACACGCTTGGTGTAACTTTACTGATTCAGCTGAAAAAATATATATTTTCCTCTCAATGCATCAGATTTGTGCCGTTTTCATGATATTTCACGCTTGCTATCAGCATTTGGGGACAGCTTTTACAGCAGTTTTCTCTTAAACAGCGCAGTGGTAATGACGCGTTCTGAGTTTGCGTTTGATTCTCTTGGTGTTTCATGCAAGTCCTAAAGGGCCCTAAAATTAACGAAAGCCGTAACATAAATTGAAAGACTGCTTTTTTTCCTGCTGTTCTGTAGTTCTCAGTGCATCGTGGACTAAGACAGGAAAGAGGAGACTGTATCCTTAATTGTGATGTTTCTCTTGAACGCGTACAACGTTACGTAGTTTACCAGCCCAGAAAAAAAGCAAACGTTTTTATTGTTCCCCATCAACACTGTCAGTTTAAATCCTTAGGTTTCTTCTGTTTATGAAGCAAGATGTGCAGATGATATAAATGCTGAGGCAAAACCGAACGGCTTCAGGAAGAAGATCTACTCCAGTGATAGCTCCAGCTCTGAAGACACAGCTTCGGAAGGTGGAAGTGAATGGGCTGATCCGTGTGAGGAGGAGCTTTTCTCTCGAACTCAACTATAAAAACTTCAGAGTAGGACGAATGATTTAAAAGTAACGTGAGGTGGAAAACTATCCTTCTTGAGGGTCTGTAGCTCTAAAACAACAACTTGAGTTTCCTCTTCAGTTAATGGATTCAGATGTGTATTTATCTTTCTCTTCTTGCTTATTTTATAGATGAGGACACAACTGTCCCGTTGAAGATTTTTTTTTCACCCCCAAACTGTTGAATTCTTGGCTATTTGAACTAGACTAGATTGTGTTGTTAAATCAAGAATGGATGTGCATGTGCTTGTCTTAGTAGTACCACTGCTTTTTTGCATCTTAATTGCAGTTATTTTCATTCGTAACTGTAGCCCTACCACTACTGCTATCTTCTTAGCATCGCAGTGTCTACAAGTACTTCTGCTATTCAGAGACTTTAGCTTTCGGCACATTAGGCTTTGTTCTTTAAGAACTGGGAGATAAATACTTAACACTGTAATCTATCAGTGCCTTTCTGAATGCAGGAGAAAAGCATGAATGACTTGTCCAGTCTTCATTCAGTAAATCTCATAACTTTGAAGTAGGAACAACAGGGTTGTGCTTTAGAGACTTACAGAAACTGTGTTTTCTATCCTATGATTCCCTTTCTCCCCCCTCCCGCAAACCAACACTGAGGTTACCATGGTTTGTATTTTTGCTAACTGGAGTAGCCAAGGATTTTTTGTAGGTATGGAGGCAACGTGGTTTTTCTTTTTTCTTTTTTTTTTTTTTTTTTTTTTTGTCCTTTTTAGCAACTTGCTGACGTGGGGCAGAAGGTTAAAAAGAAGTGACACCAAAAAATAATAAACCACTGGGGTGATGTGTGGGTTGTTCTGAATTTCGTAACAAGCGATGAGAATGTTGTCTTGTTGCAAATGATGGCATTCTCATGACCTGCAGAAGCATCCGAGACTGAATTTGAGCCTGAATGACTGAAACTAGCTATAACGCTCCGTGTGTTCAGTGTTCTAAATGCAAAGGGTCAGTGCTTCACTCGAGAGAAATCCTGTGGCTGCTGCAGTTAGCTGCTGTTGTGGCTGTAATTAGTAAATCTCGTAGTTCATTTTGTGTTTCTGAGAGAATGTGTGGGGCGTTCCGTGTGTGGTGGGTGGGGGCAGGGAAAGCGATGATTTACAACATACATGTGTGATTGCAGTAGTGCCTGTTGCTTTATGTGACTTGCTTTTAAATTTTATTTTGTTAACTTAGAAAGTCAGTACATTGTCAAGTTGCATCTGTACAAAACTATCAACTCCGTGTGCTTTTAACACGTTATGCAAAATGTATAAGCCAGGAGGAGCAATATTTGCAAAACTAAACCTTCTTAGTTTTCACCAACTCGTAGTTCAAACAAACCAACAGGACGCCAACAAACACTAATAGTTCAGTAGCAGCATGTCTGTAACAGCAGGAAGTGCAGAGAGTCCAATACTGACTTGAAAAGCTTAACCCTGAATTTTGTCAGGCAATAAACCTCACGAGAACTGCAGCTGTTTGAAACGTGAGCTGAACTGGCTTTGAAATATGTTCTGTGCTGGAAAGGTTTTCTGAATAAGCGGGTTTTGTTGCCTTTATTAAATGGATAGGCTAGAAATTGAAAGGCGTGGTTAGAAAACCGCGCCGTGCTCTGTGCAACATTTTAGTTGAGTTCCTGACCTGAAATTGGCGCGGTTTGTCCTTACCCCAGACTTTCTTTTGGTCCTCCTATTGAGCTAAGTTTTAGGGTTTGCATTCATACAACCAATCTTTTGACACTTTACAGTTTCTTTTCTTAATTTATTTGCAGACTTTGGAGAGATTTTTATATATTTTACTTTCTTCTGGAGCTTCCTTGAGAGCTTGTTTAGCACCTGCACTGAGAACTAGTTAACTGTAACGTGAAAGTACAAAAGGACTTCACATGTAAATTCTTCAGATCACTACAGTGAAAATGGAATAGAACTTCGTTCAAGAACAAGAAGTGACCAAATGGACATATTTCAAACACAAACTTCAGCTCAGTTAATTTTGGCTGGAGCTGTTTCTTTAGTAAGAAAGGGCTCAAAAAATCACAAAGGTGTTGCTTATAGTTACGCTGTGGTATGTAATAATTCCAGCACCTTTGGGGAAAATAAAACCGTACTCTGAGCTTGGGCAATAACAAATTGTCTTTACTTGTTTTCATAGTTTACTGGCTAAAGCTCTAAAGCTTTCAGTGAGAAGTGAAGTGTGGTTTTTAGTTTTTCTGTATGGATAGAAACACAAACAAAACAACAACAAAAAGCATTAAAGGTTGGCATACGCTGAACCGCACCGTGGTATGAAGCGCATTGCATATCCATAGCACTGAAGTATCAGTTTTCCATTCCTGGGCTGAAATTTGTTTCTACTTTTTGCTTCAAGTGGTTGTATTGTTCTGATTTCACGTACACCAGAGTAACTGATTTTGTTTTCTTGTGGAGTTACTTAACACCAAATAAAAGTATAAAAGGACAATTGGATGGTGTGTGAGCGTGCTCATTTTCTTTGGCTAATGGCGTGTGACTTAGCAAACGCAGCAGTCAGGAATTAAACATTATGAAGAGATGGCATGATGTTTCTAATTTGGGAGTCCTCACTGCACTATTTCCTCCTGTTTTTTACCAGAAAAAAAGAATTAAAATTAACAAGACGCTACCTGTGTTCGTAACAACAGCAGAAAACACAAGACATGTTCAGTCCTCGCTTTGATTACTTAGGTAGGAAATGTCTTGGTGCCAAAAAATGTAAACACATAAAGACATCTTCATGTTCACAGAGCACATCATGAGTCCTCTATTTTTGTGTAGGATGGGATGTGAAATGTTTCCAACTTGTGCTCGGGCATCGTGGTCTGCACCTGACCTCTGCTTTTAGAAGAACTGTTTGTGACAAGGGAATGCACGCAGGAACGTCCATGTTGCCCTGCTGGCCAATCTGAACGATCAGGTGAACTCCATAGGTCCGTGCATCCTGTTTTCCATGCAGCAATGGCTTATATGCAGAAGGACTTCTGAATTGATTAAAGAGGGGAAAAATAGAGTGGATTGTCTGTAGAACGGGGAATCTTGTGGAGTATTTCCTTGATTCCTGTCGATAACTCACGTTTGCAAGAAGTACAGCTTGCAGTGGTTGAAGCCCATCCTCCAGGGAGTTATTTGCCATGTAATTCAGTTGTACTACAGTCATGCTGATCCCTTCCGAGTACAGAAGATGTTACTGAATGTTTCCTCTATTGGTACTGCACATTTCTTTTTTTCTCCTGCCTCTAATCGGTAGGATTTTACTCTTTTTCTCTTAAATATTTTTACGTTTCAGAGCGCCTAATTTTTGTGCTGATGTTTGGCTTCTATTTTAGTTCACTTGGAGGTGGATTTGAGTCCAGCCTGATGATTCTGGAACCCTTGTTTGACTTCAGTCCTGTTCAAGAAGAAGCAAGTCTTCCATGCTTTTTAAATACCTTCCTCCATTTCTTCCTGTCACGGTGGTGGATGCCGTAGGAAAGGCAGTGTAGGTGGTGGCTAGGCTGGAAATGGACTGCTGTCAATCACAGATTTGCAGGAGACAGGCAAATATACAGTTTTGTGAGAACAAAATTACTTTATGATTACTTTGAAGTTGAAGGGATAATTATTCTCTTATTTTGTCTAAACAATCACTTTGTCAGCTAATATTGTAACATTTTTTATCACATAATGTTGTTACAAGCCAGCAGTAGGGGGCTGAGTTTGTTCACTGTTCCATTTTCCTGTGCCTCAAAGCAGGCATTATCCATCCGTACAGTTCTGTAAAGCAAGGAGGAAAAGGTCTTATCTCTGTCCTGACACTTAACTTCAAGACTGAACTTCTCTGTCCCTTAGCACAACAGACTCTAACAGAGATTCTGTCATTAGTTTATACCCAGCATACGTGTACTGTTGCTTACGTGGGCTAACACAACTTCAAATGACAGCGATGGGAAATCAGGCAGGAGCTATCAGCTCGGACGCAGAGATGTCTGACTGCAGGATCTTTGCAGCATGCAAACCGTTTGTTAACTGGAGAAAAATTACTACGTCAGAATTCCTGCTAAACTCAGGATTGACAGGGAACTGCAGCAGACTGAAGTGAAATTCAGCTTCAATCTCTGAAACCTGCTTGCACCACAGTTGGCAGGTTACTTGGCAAGCGGATGGAAATTCAATGTAGATATTTCCATTTAGTTCTTAAATAAATGTCTCAATTGCAAAATTGTTGAAGCTTCAAAACAGGGAACGCTTTCTCCATATCTGTAGGCGTAACAAATGTGAGAGGAGTTTGTGTTCCTGTTCCTCAGAATTCTGCCTGGTTTGAAAGGACTATTACTTTGCAAGCTTCTTTCATAAGCGTGGCTATCTGGGAGAAGTCAGCGAGACCGATCAGAGCACACACATCCCTTTGTGCTTTCTTGAGTCATTAAAGTGGTTTATCTGAGTGTCAGTCTGCATGACAGGGCTCTTGAAACAAATGTTTTCTAGAAATTAAGTTCTCTAGCCCTGTTCTGTTTTTAGACTGCTTATGTGTTTTTTGCCTCCTAGGTGAACATCAGTTCCATGTTCAGGCTGCTCTGCGCAGTGCTTCATTTCTACGCAGCAGCTGCAGGCGGCACATCCTTGCACAAAGCATCAGGATTTTGTCCCATGGATTTTTGCAGACTTAAAGGGTTTATTGTACAAGTTTACTTGACTCTAAGTCAGTAGCAGAACACTGATCCTCACCCACCTTGTGTAGTTAGTGTCAGTGTTTGAGAACTTTTTTTGTCCACCACGTTTTGCCAAGGTGCCAAACCATGGTGAAGGTTGAATGCTTCTGCGAGGATTTATTCTCCATTTAATGTTTTGCTGTGTCAAGGAGCATTCAGCAGGTTCCACATCTCAGGATCCATACTGCCTGATTAAAAAAAAAGTGAATTTTTTTCTTCCTGTGAATATCCTGAGGACGTTATGCTACATGCTAAGTTTTCTTTCTCAAAGTAGTAAAACAGTCAAGCAGGTTTAAACATAAAAACCATGTGTTAGCGAGAAGCATAGCCCTGAATTTGACTTTTATGCTTTTGAGGATTTACTTATGGCCCAGCTATTCAAACAGGAACGTTTCTCAGCATGCCCTTCTGGATGAAATCATTTAGATGTTGCACAAAGGGTGTAAAGAACCTCTTTGCACTTAGTTATGCATTCTTTCTTCCTGAACCTGGCAGTACCTGTTCAGTTTCCTTTTAGTAATTAGGACATTCCACACTTCCACAGGACTAATGGCATGAAGCTGTATTTAGCTCCCTAATTTTGGCCCTTCACCAATACAGAGGAATAATACACAATACTTGAAGGCAGAAATTGTGTTAACTCTGATAGAGGCAGCTTTAGCATTAGTTCTGTTAAGCACTGCTGGAAAAGTCAGCAACTAAAAATGAACAGCTATTCATTTCAACGAATTATACGGTGATTCAGACGTAGGAAAGAGTATATGTTTTATGCTAACTATGATGTGATGATGGTGTAAACATTTGAAGGCTGACCGCGGTATTTTTATGCTGCCTGGCACAGCAGGATCTTGGTTGTTCTTACCTATTTCTTCAGTACAGCGAACAATACATATTTTGTTGTGAGTAGGTATGAAAAAGTGCACCAACTGAAGAGTCATCTGTGGGTTGGAAATGGAAACACCCAGTACATCACTTTAGATTGGGATGTTGAAAGCATCAGGACGGTTAGACACAACGCTGTTCTTAAGTATTTACTATGAAAGCCTGTAAGTGCCTGACTCCCTTGCTTGATTTGAAACTTGTAGCCGTAATCTAAGCTCAGCTGCTGCTGGAAGAGATCTGTGGCACATTTTTCTAATTGTTTCTTCATTCAGAATAGAGCGATAACGATAGAAGTGTAATTAGTTCCTTTGGAGATAGCTCCGCAGACAACGAATCCATGACTGTGTATTTCCATTTGCTTATTTACCCAGGGAACCCAACGACTCTGGCCTCAGGTAGGTGACACCATGGTGACAGTACGCTTCGTTGCTCCAGCAGAGGAGCTGGTTCCCATTCTCAAAAGGAGAAGTCTTAATTCTGAAAAAGCCACGAGTGACAGCATATGCTGCGAAATACTCTTTTGCATATAAACAAGTGTGTTTTTTTTTTTTTTTTTTTTAATTTTGCCATTTTAACAGAAAGCACCCCACTCTCTTCAACCCAGCCCGCTCCGGCCCCGCGGGGCGCGCTGAGGCGATTCAAAATGGCGGCGCAACGGCCGCCTCCGCCGCGAGCCACCCCTCCCCCACCGCGCAGGCGTTTCCTCCCCGGCGGGAGGGGCCGAGCCGAGTCCCGGCAGGAGAACGGCACCTGTCCCAGCGCCAAGCCCGCAGCCAGGTGCGACCCGCGCCCGCCATGGGAGACCCCGCGCTGCACGGGGAGAGAACCCGGCGGGCGGGCTCCGCGCCTCTTCGCGGACCGGAGCTCGACGTGGACCCCTCGGCGCAACCGCCCGCCGCCTGCTAGTCCCCGCGGCGGGGAGGGCTGGGCATGGCACGGCGCGAGCGGAGCGACGGAGCGCCGCGCTGCCCCGGTGAGGCGTCAAAGTTTGCGCGCGGCTCTTCCTGCTGCCGGCGGAGGGGGGGGAGGGGGGGACCCGGAGAAGTTGCGGGGATTTAAAAAGAAAAACGAAACAAAACCAACTCTGTGCGCCTCGTCCGGAACTAGAGCTTTAGTTAAACACCGCGGCTCCGCACGCGGCCGCCTGCAGCCCAGAGCCCGTTGCGGAGGCGCGGAGCCTGTTTCTTCCCCTGCCGTGCTGCCCTCTGCCCGAGTTCCTTGCTGAAGTTGCGCTGCGACTCGGTGCAGATTTAGAAGATCGTGGCTCGGTCTGACTTCTTTCTGAGCTTTGTTTTGTGCCGAGATTTTAACCTTTTCTTTAAAATTCCCAACGAAGTGGCTAGAAAAGCCATTTCGTTCTGTGTTTTTTTTTTTTTAGAATTTATCTTCAAGTATGACCTTTTTCCTCAGCGTGGTTGGACGACGTGGAAAGTCAGTGTGCTTTGAAGCTCAGGTGCTGTCAGAACGCGCCTTCTGACGTGCTGTGACCACAGCTTCAGAATGCACGGCCCTGTGGGCAGCCGTGCTGGGCCAGACCTAAACCCCACCCGTGTGACGGATGAATTTACCTGGGGAAAGCCTACGGGCAGGGCTGGTGGTCGGTGTTTCCCTGAGCTTCTGGTGCTTTCAGTTTCCTCAGTTCCTTTGCGCATCAGTAGTGATTTTTTTTTTTGTCCTCCTTGAACTTGCATGTGAACTCCTAGGGCCCAGCAGTGTGCATGTGAGGAGTTCTGCAGCTCGCGTACCTGTGTCGTGAGTAGCTGTGTCCTTATACTACTTCTGAGGCTGGGTACAACTCTGTCTTTATTTGGTGCCCCATTGCTCTTTTGCTGCCGTAAGTTAATGAGTAAGTGATCCCTGCCTTCCCTCTGCTTGCTCTGTGTGACCTCTGTCGTTTCCTTCTGACTCCCTTCTTCTGGTTATCGGTCTTCTGGGATCTTAATGTTTATGAGATCACCATTCCCGTAAGGCGTGAGGTTTTAAAGACTTTACACATACCAATTTTACATAAACTTATTGCCATCTAAATAAACCGTGGGAACGTTGTGCAGACAAAAAACACTTTTTCAGTAGTTTATTAAGCTAATAATACTTCATTGCCATGTTTATTGTGGTAATAATATTAAAAAGTAATTTATGGAAAGAAGTTTGTATTGCAGAAGCGATACTTTGGATGTTTGACATCAGTTGTCAATTTTTGCACTTAGCTGCAAAGCAGCTGAAATAGGGGATATAAATATCCTTTTATCCTTAACGGGAATCCTCCGTCAGCCTAGTGCAGAATGAATTGAGGAGTCCTCGTGTATGTATTTGACAGCAGATTTTATCTCAGGTTCTCACTCAGAGCTCTTGATGGTGTACTTCAAAGCTCCCCACAGTTTCACTGAGCCGTGTGAAACCTCTGTTGCTTGTTATTGCACAATTTGCTCCAGCGAGCTGTGCCTCTTAAGTACTTCTCCGTTTGCTGGTTGTCCCTTTTAAAGGATCTCTTCTGGTAAAATGTCCTCCTTAAAATCTTATCTACCCGAATCAATATAGCTGCGCTTACCCTGCATGGAAATTCATTTTCCCTTCATTCTGAACTCTCTTTTACAGAACTGCTCTGCCTCTTGGGCCGCTGCATTTACTGACTCTTCCCAAGGCTGCTGGGGTGCTTGCTCTTTGTGAGCTCAGTTGAGAAGCGCTGTGCGGATGAGGCGGCTCGCTCTGCCGAGCAAAGTCACTGAGCAGAAGGGAAGGCAGTGGGGAAACTGGTTATGGAAATGCCATCAGTGTTGTTTCTGGCTGACTGCATTTCTGAACCTTATTTTCTGGACCAGTTAATAATTTGAACTGCAGTAAAGCAAACTCCTGCACCTTTGCTTTTAATGATCCGAGGGATCCCTTACAAGGACAGTCCGGGAGCTGGGGCTGCTCAGCCTGGAGAAGAGAGAGCTCTGGGGAGACCTGAGAGCAGCCTTTAAGGGTCCCTTCCAACTCAAACAGTTCTATCTAATGAAAGCTAAGACTCTGTTCCATAGCTTGTGTATGTGGCTTTGAGAAATGCTGGAGGTGGATGAGCTTCTGGTTTCAAGGGCAACATAATGTGTATGAAAGGGTGGGTGAGAATGAGGAAGAGAAAACAGTCCAACTTAATTTAGAAAAATAAGTGAATCCAAGCAAAAAGATCTAAGAGCAGGAAATTCAAGTGTGTGCAGTTGTAATTAGATGTAATACCTCAAATCAGTCATATCTGTGCACTTTGACAATCACAGTTGAATTCAAGAGGTGAAATAGTTTGTCCGTACTCAGGAGCTGTTATTTGGGGCTTTTATTTTTGTTTGCTGCCCTTTGCAGTTTTAATTCTCTGAACAAAGAACAGTTCATAATTATGCAGTCTATATGCTAGCTATCTGGGGGCATCGCTTCTTAAAACTGGAGAGGATGTAAACTTTTCAAACCATGGTAATGAGGGGAAAAAAAAAAAAAGTTGCTATAGCAACTTCATAAGAAAAGAGTACATCTTCATGAGCTTTTCAATCCAAACAGTACATTTGAAATTTCACCTCTCCAAAGGATTAGGCAATTGATGCAGTGATTGCTTTGAATGGGTAATACAGAGGAAAGTTCTGGAAGCCTCTGAAGGATGGAATAGCTGCAGTTGTTACTTGACCTTTTCTTACATGTGGAATTAGGTTGGAGTGATAGATCAGAGAGCATTTTTGTAGTTGAGTTAAGGAGTTGGTATAACCTATCAATTATATTTAGATTCGTGAACTGTTCACATGTCTAAAAGATTATGGGAAAAAAAAATATATCTTTACAGTTTGGAGAAATAGAATGTTTGAAATGTTTTCTGTCACCTACTGCCTGCCTGTATCTGATGGGCTCAGGTCTCACGACAGCCACGCATCAACCCCTGGTGTTCTGCAGGGCTGGAGTGCTGCCAGCCCCTGCTTTGGAACTGCTTGGAGGAGCCACTTCTCCTAAAGGCTTGCTTGTTGGATGGGAGAGAGCCTCCTGGTAGGCAGCTGGCACCTTTTGTTAAGTGATATGCTGCAGGGAGAGCAGGAGACCAGGCTTCAGGAGCTGGAGAGACTCCTATTTAGAAAGAACCATTTGCAAGATGGGAGGAGTATTCTTCACTGCTTCACACTTAGCACAGGAGGTGTTTGAGAGTGAAGAAACTGAAGCAATATGTGCATATTTCTTCTGCCAGCTGCTTTAATTACATTGCAGATGAAGCACTGGCTGGTTTGCTGCCCTGCTGGCAGCCTCTGGGTGATGTGTATTGTAAATAGGAAGGCTGGTGGTCCCTGTGCACAGTAAATACATTACGTGCCAGCGCTGGCTTTACCGTATGTGCACTGATGAAGTACATCATGTGTATCATCAAAATGTTGATGATGTGAATATCTTCCTAGCTATTCATCTCTTGTTTAATGCAACGCTCATATATTATGGATTGGATTTGAGTGACAAATTTATTGTAAGTTTTATGGTTGCCAGAAGAAAGCCAAGAAATTCTATTTAAACCAACACTATAATTTTGATGGAAGTTGTAAAGTATGTGGAAACGATCTTTATAGCTCCTTAACATCAGTAAATATGCGTTCATGACTGTATAGAAATCAGTCTCAAATCTTTGCATTAGTATTGACGTGGAACATTAAATCGCCACAGTTTTTGTGGCACGTAACTCTCAGGAGGTGGGCACGAGGCAACCACTGCTTCACTGCTTAGAAAAGGCTTTTCATGCTTGACATTTCTAGAAGCCTAAATTAAGTTGCCTTTGTCCTGCTTGTTCAAGCAGGGGGAAGGGGCGTTAATTATCTGCAAGGGAAGTTGAATAACTTTTTAATTACAGAGCCTAATTTATGACAGCGCTGGGTGTAATTAAATATACAGATGCATATATATTCCTCCTTGCAAACTCATAATCTTTTCTTTCTTTTGAAGCAGGTACCACGTGGCCCAATACACCCGATGGAAATTTATCCAACTCCTTGAATGGTTTGAGCTTGATGGGTGTTCTAAACACAAGAGCTGGTGGCAGCATCCAGGGTCTTCAGAACTTGCATTCGAAGTCCCCCAGATCTCTCTCGTTGCCTGAGTATGGGCCTGGTCAGCACTCGGGCGCTTTAGAAGATTGTCATAGCCTTAAATCAGTGGATTCTGGTATTCCAACCTTAGAAGTAGGAAATCCAGAACCCATACACTGCGGTGTGCTGAATGTGAAGAGGAAACAGTCAGAACCTGAAATTGTGCCTGACAGAACTTTTCAGAGCGCGTGCGCACTGCCGTCTTACGTGCCTCCACGTCCTCTGACTTCAGAGCACGATCATGCCGTGCGAAAATCCTCTACTTTTCCAAGAACTGGGTATGACACTGTCAAGCTGTACAGTCCAAGTTCAAAAACTCTGAATCGAAGTGATGATATCTCTGTCTGTAGTGTTTCTAGTCTTAGCACAGAACTGTCAACGACTTTATCAGTCAGCAACGAGGACATCTTGGACTTTGTGGTCACGAGCAGTTCAAGCGCAATTGTGACTCTGGAGAGCGATGAAGCACACTTCTCAGATGTCACCCTGAGCTCCACTAAGGAGACTGGTGAGCAAAGTCAGCAGGACTGCTGTCAAGACACAGACGTGGACAGTAAACGAAAAATACTGGGACCTTTTGCCAACTTTCTTGCCAGGTAACTTTTGCGTAGAGTAAATTTGTGACAGGGAGAGTAAGTGAGACTGTAGGAGAACTTTCTGGTACGCTTTCTGATTGTACTTCAAAAGTGATATTAATTTGCTGTTTTAAGTTTGTAGTGTGAATATAATTGGTCTCTTCTGAATAGGTAAGCCAATATTGCAAACTAAGGGTTTGAATCCTTTGTTATCTTTAGGATGCCTGACAGCATCTTAAATCTCCCGGAAAGGTTCCTTCTGCATTACAGAAAAAGGAGTTCTGAGCTAAGGTTTCCTTCCTATGAGGATAGCTTTTCTCCAGGCTTCTCCAGTGATACTTCTTGTATTTTGGCCAAGATCCTCAATCCCATGGCTCATGAACCAATATGTTTTGTTGGGATATGTACCAGTGTGGAAGTGTTTTGACAGCTGGGTGGTCTAGTAATCGTGGAGCATTTTATTGGTCAGTATGAGCATATGGAGTTTAAAATACGAAAGCTCTCTGAACACTTGCGTGACTGCTGTGATTTTTCCCAGTCTCGATGATATTGTGTAAGTGCTTTGTTTCCTTCAGTTTGCTGTGGAGTGGGAACACCTGATGTGGAAATCTGGCGTTCAGTTGTTGAAATAGAATCATTTGCCACTCAGTGCATTTAACTTCTATGCCTCTTCTCACTGGGGCTTTCATATGATAAGGTGTTCTAAATGCAGATACTCATTTGGTAAATGAAAGTGATGAATAAGGGAAAGGATTATTCAGTTTTTTTTTTTCTTTTTTCATGTATGGCCTCGCTAAAGCCTCTTATTTTTAGAAGGTAATATCTGAGGTGCGTTGCAGTTTGGAGGAATGGTTCCAGAAGTAAGCTTCAGACTTAAAGCAGTGTTTGCTGAGTCTAATCTTTTTCCTCACATAAACTTTTTTTTTTTTCATGAGATGAATAGGCAATGAAATGCTGAAAGACTTGGCAAATGTCATTCTTTAGAAGGCTGTTAATTGCAGAGCTCAAGAGAAGCAGTTCCTTCAGATTTGCTTAACTTGCTGAAGCTGTCGTGGGTTTTTATTCTTAGGTTAAAGTGATGGTAGAGTACCGAGCATTGAACTCTCCTTATCAGCTCTATTCGAGGTGCTAAAGCTTTTGTGGATCTCTGTTTGTTGCTATGGAGCCAGACTCAGTTCTGAAGCAAGAGGGTTTTTAGCACTTCAGAGCCTGAACTTGCGTTACCCTTCTGGTAGCACAGCTGTTGGCTCAAACAAATGGTGTGCCTCAGCCGGAGGGAGCACATGGAATGGCCTCATTTAGGCCTGGCTGGGAGGAGGATGTTTTACCACTTCTTAACTTTTCCCGTCCAACAAAAGAAAGCCATCTGTCCAGTTCTGTTCTTTTGTAGTTTCTCATGGTTTTGCCAGTGTAACTGAAGCAGTGGTACTAGACCGAGCCTTTTTACGTGAATGTTTTCAGGTACATCGGATTTCAAAGCACAAGGGGCAGCCTTAATGCCTTTCAAATGGGGAGCAGGTCGGCTTGTCCACCTGGTGATGTCACCAGGAGAATATGAGGATCCAGTTAAAACTAGGTTATCAGCTTTGAAGTTCCAGCTGCTACGTTTGTAACCTGACCTTTAATATCCTTCCCCCTAACACCTGCTTTCTGCTCTGTTTTGCAAACAAGAGGAGCTGCTGGCTGGCTGTGCTTGCACTCTGTGTACCTGTATTCTGTGCATCCATTTACGCTGCGTTTCACTGGTGTCGAACCATCACGGAGCTTCTGAGCATCCTTCTGTCCCACGGAGGATATTAAACTCGACACTCTTAGCTTTGTTGAGGATTAGAACGTGCTGTTGCTGGTATGTGCTGCTGTCCCTGTGGTTGTGCTTGCATCCTCTAATGATCCCATGCAGTTGCTGTTTCCCTGGAGATCCCGTGGCCTTGATTATGCTTCTCGCATTCCTGGGCTAAAGAAATGCTTTGGTAAATGAACTCGGCCCTGCGGTGTTTTGTCTGAAAGTAGCTGGCCACCAGCGTGCTTCCCACAGCTGACCCTGAGCTGCGTGCCAGGCTTCATGCCGTGCTGGAAGAGGAGGAGGCGTTTGCAGTGATATCTTTGAGAGCAGTTTGCTGAGAAGGCTGCTGGTGAAAAGCGCTGCAGTCGCAGGTATAAAGTCCCACGTTTTTAGCGCTTTGTACTGAAAAGAGTTTCCCTTACGGTTCACACAGGTCAGATGCGTAAAGCTTCCCTTTTAAAACAATATCAGGAGAAAACCAGACTTCTTGGTCAGTGTGCACGTGCATGTAATGTGAAAGAACTGACACAGGAGGATTGGGTATGGCACTTCTGCTTTCAGCAGCTGGCTGGTGAGGCACAATGGAGGGGTTCCAGCCTTCCTCTGCCAGTTTAGGTCAGTGAGAATCTTCTGGGTGGTGGGGTGCAGGTCTGAACTGCTGTGAAGCTGTGATGAAGCTTAGTTTTTGCTCAAGTTGTTGACGTTTGGTAAAGTGAAGGATCTCGCTTCTTGAAGCAGCAGCAGTACTTGAATTGAACCCTGTCTGTCATCTGAAAACCTGTTACTTTTTGAGCTTGTCAAGAGTGAAATTGTGCTGGGTATGCCAGTTAAGATTTTTTTTTACTGCCTATAGACATTACAGCAGCAAAAAGTAGATGCCTCCTGTGCTTGGTCATATACATTAAAAGAGCTTAGAAACTGAAGAAGGTTAAATCCTCTATAAGGAAAATGCTTAAAGAAACATCTGCTTCAGAATGCCAAATGACTTCTTAGCATTCTGAGGATTTATTTTCCCCAGTGAAGAGATGATGTGTATGCACGTGTATAGGGTGGTGTTCCCTATTAGTTGTATCTTTATTTATCCTCTTGTGGAATGTTGATGTTTGCTTCAGGCTGCAGTTCAAAGTTAAATCATAGCGGAGATGGAAGACTGGAGAACCTGGCTGGCTGATTGCCTGTCCGACCTGGCACCTTCAAGGCATTTGGGAATGGAGTACCTCTGCTCTGCCGTTGTAAACACTACGGTGAAGCCATTTCCTAGTCTTCTCCTGAGAGTCAATTGCTGTTTCTTCTGCAGTACCAGATGTTGAAAGGTCCAATGGTCTCCTCAGGCTGTTAGGTGCCTCCTTGGATCTTTTTGCCACACCCAAGGTGAGAAAATAGAGGTAGCTTTCTTCTTGAAAGAGCTTAAGGCATCACATGGACCAGCTGCATGTACTAGGAGTTGTCATTAGGCTCCAGGTTAGTGCATGAGAAGGGATAACTGCTTTGGAAAGAAGCTGAGTGCTGACTACTGCAGGAGAAAATTGGCATCAGGTTGTTTTCAGGAGTTGTATGTATACAGACCAATTCTATAAGGCTTGGATCCTTTGCATAAAGCAAAAGTTTGAATTCATTTCCTTAGTTTGAATGTATGTAAGAATTTGGTTTGAGAAATAGTGTTAAGAAATAACTGTCTGAGAGATGGAAGGGTCGGTGCCTTGGCTGTGCCTTTGCCCTGCTGACCCGCAGTAGTGTTGGTTAATTAATTCCACCTTTGTACTTTGCTTCTGTACTGTACTGCTGAAACAGGCTGTTGAAAGGCTCATTTTTAAACCAGCTTTGGTCAGAACCATTGCGATTTTACCGTACAAGTTATGCTTTTCATTTCTCACTTTAGAGGGTGAGGCTCTTTATGGTTATGTCCAGAGGTTTTTCTAGGGCCGTGTTTGGTTAACTAATAAGCCATCAGGTTCCCATCCTTTCTAAGGGAATATAGGAATCCTCACTCTTAATCCACTATTCTGAATATTCTTTTGTTCCTGTATTCTGGATCCTGTTGGTTTTTTTTCAGGCTGCTCATAGAGGTTTTTGATTCCCATTTTCTAAGTAGCAAGATCTCAGGAAGCTCTTGCAGAGAGCAGAGACCGCAAGTAACAATAAGGGCTTAAAGAGGGATATTAGGGTTCGGTGTTTTCAGAGAACATCTATTTCTGGGAGAGAAAATCTGAAGACGGACTGACGTCACTTCCCATACATGGAAGCACAAACCTGGGGCTTTGCTTGTAGTCTGAGCAGAAAGAGCTTACGTTTCAAACCAGAATTTTCTGGTTTCGGTATTGAGCCTAAAAGACCATAGAAGATAAGAGAAAGTATGAAAATAATTGTAATTGAATAATTAAATTTTAAAAGTTCAGAAACTCCTCGACATTTGATGTTAAATCAACTGTTCAATGGGCTGTAGGCTGTAGATCTCCTGAGACTCACTGATCTGCTGGGAGGAGCAGGGCGAGTTGCTGGCAGCTTCATCCTGCCCCACAGCTTTATCTGGGCACCTTTTGAACTAACTGCTGTCAGCAAGGTGTATCTGAAAGGGCTGGGAAGGGGTTGTTGGGAAGGAAGAAGGCAAACAGGTGCTTCAGGCTTCGCAGTGTGGTTTTGGATGGCCCTTATTTGAAGGCCACTTTCTCTACTTGAAACTCCCCTCGTCTGTATTTACTGTAGCATCTCCAGAGAACAGAAGTTACAGAATTTTCCTGAATTTTCGCTTTTATAAGCAAATCTTACACAGGTTCAGAGTTGGAGTTCTGTGACAAAAGTAGCCTTTTTCTTTGACAAAGAAAGCTGAGAACTGTTGAAAATGAGGTGATACAGGTTTGAGAATTCCTGTCCTGTTTCCCTGTGTGAAGCTGGGAGCTTTGTCATGTGGCCTGTTCTCCACTAGGGGTTGAGCTTAAACTGTCCTCATAAATTTTAATCCATTTTTTCCCCTTCTGCATGGAATAGCATGACTTTAGAGTTTCTGCCGTATGATTTCTAAGTTAAATTTTGCTTTAAACCTGATAGGAGGTGCTGCTGTTCAGATTAAATGGAAGTTGCTATTGGAGAGAAAATATTTAAATTAATTCCTGTTTGTGGAAAAACTTTTCAGTTATTCAGAAGCAAACCTGAAGAGGCTTACTGAAACTACTTCTTCCTTATGGAAGTTAGGTGCAAATCTGCGTGGCAGTTCTTCTGCAATTGTTTTCTGTTTTCCCAGCAGTGGTGCAGTAAGCAAGGACTTAATGCCATCCAGTTACTGTTTACTATAATGATTTTTTTAGTGGCTGGTGGGAAGAATTACCGAAGTCCTATGCCAGCTGGCGAGCGTGCTTTGTTAGCATGGTGAGCACTGCATACTGCTTGTAACTTTCTGCTATAATGTGCTTTTTCTTCTCCCTCTCGTGAGGCTGCCTTTCTGAAAGCTTGCACTTGTTCAACTCTGTACATATTCTTTTGAATAGAAGTGAGAATTATGTACGGTTTGATAATTGTGTGTAAAAATCCATGTTCTGCTTTTGTTCTGGTTGATTTGGGGAGTGTTTAGTGATTTAGTGGGTTAAATGGCCTTCATATCTTCAGTTAATTTGCATGAAGGTTTCTCACCTTTCTCTGTGTTAAAAGGAGCGGTGAGTAGTGGGGTTGAGGAGCTTTGGGAAAGAGGAAGACCACCAGTGCAGTCACTGCCATGTGACACTATCTAATCAAAGCAGTGTTGAATTTTCAGCTGACTTTGTTTCCTCACTTCCTTATCAGTAACGTCAACGGTTATCAGAAGTTCAGAAATCATAAAAACAAACCACACACGCACACACAAAAAAAAAGAAACAAAAACACAAAAACCAGCTATGTTACTTTGACCTTTAGAAATTCCCTCAAAATGATAGTTTTTATATTCTTTCTCCTTGATTTTTTTGTATACCGTTACCAGTGCAGCATGATCTGTGGGGTAATTGGATTCCGCATGATATGTTTAAATATAGATGCTAAAAGGCTCCAACAACAAACGGTCTTTCAACAAAATTCTGTATACAGATGTAGATTTGTTTGGTAGAAATAGCGTGTGGAGACTGTGGGGCAGGGATAGGTGTTTCTAGGTCTTGCTCTGGGTAATCTGTGTTATGTTAAATAAATGTTGAGTTTGCTGTCAGGGCAAATGGAAAAGAAGATATTCCTGTACTGTTGATCTCCATATATGCATTAGCTACATTGTTGTTTTAAGCAGGTATCCATTACCAGCATTGCTTTGTAGACACTAGAGGAACTACTTAAAAAGCTTTCAAGCTGTACTGTAAGAAAAATAATTTAAAAATGGCACAGCAGATGTCTTACCCTGACACTGGACAGTACATATGTAACAGCCGTGAGTCAGGCTGCATCCATGTACTCAGTGCTTGGGCTTTCCATCCTGAGCAGTGGTGTTTATGAAGCAGAATGGCAGAGCAGTTGAGGTCAGTAGGGATTTCTGGAGCCATCTGTTGTAACCTCCAGTTCCCTGCAGGGCTGGGTTCAGCACCAGCCTGTGTTGCCCAGGGCATTGTCTGGTCAGCTGTGGGCATAGCCAAGAGTGGAGATACCAGAGCCTTTAGGAGATGCTGGAGTGCCAGTGGTTCAGTCATGGACCACAACTTTTCCTTTTATCCAGTCGGAACATATCTTGCAGCAACTTGGTACCACGTGCATCTCTGAGGGTGATCATCCAGGCTGAAGAGAACCACCTCTGTCAGCGTCTCCACTCATACAGGCCTCTGCACACAGCTGCTGTAGTGATCATCCAATGGACTTCCTCCAGATTTTGATCTTTATTTTACTCCAGGGACCCCAAACCAGACACAGGTAGTCTTACAGTTAAGTAGGGCTCTTAATTGTTTCTCTCTTGATCTGATAACAGAACCCAGTCTACAATCAGTCTTAATTGCTGGAAGGTTTTACTGCTGACTCAGGTTCAGCTTTTTGCTTAGAGTGGCATTTTGTGTATTCATCTAGCCTGTGATTTGTATAGCAGTGGTACTTTAGATCAATGATGGAAATCCTCTTCCAGTCTCTGGGAATAGAAGTTTGGGTTATTCTGATAACATTAGAATAACTGGGAATTTTGCCAGCTAGTAAAGAACTGCCATTTATAGTTGATTGAATCTAATAGTATGAACTTAGGCCCAGAAGTTGCTTCTGTATGGGAGTCCTAACTGGCAGAAATTCCTGTTTCTGAGAAGTCCACAGAATTTGCATGCTAGATTAGTGCTGCACATCATCCACACACAGAATATTTCTTTTTTTTTTTCTTTTTGATACAGCCAGTCTTTACTGCCAAACATGTGGGATTAGTCTCGCTTATCTTTTCATGTCTTTACAATTCCATAGAAGCAGCTCTGCTTTGTTTTCTTCTGAAATGAGGGATACCCTCAAAGAAAAAACAGTAAATGCAGAACACAGTAGTCCTCTTTATTTTTAGTTTATTTAACTTGGGTTTTCTTGCCTTTTTTTTTCTGGAGCATACTGAACATACCCAGTGATTTGGAGGGTCTGTGGTTGGAAATTTAATTAAAAAATTTGTTATGGACTTAGAAAAGATTATTTGTCATCAGAGAAGGCTACTTATAAACTGTCTGATTCTAATGTTGGATTTTTTTGTTGCTGGTGGATTTTTTAATTCACAAACCAAGCGTTGTTCACCGTTTACCTGGGCCTGTGGCAATTTGTGGGATAAAATTCTGCAAACATTGCTTTTATATCTGAGTTTGGACCCTTATTCAAAGCCTAGCTTTTAACTAGTTGTTGAAGGTTCTTTTCCATGGCCAAAATACTTACATGTTTCTTGATTATGCGCTGTTCTGATACGTGAGTGTGTATTTGTAAAGTGTAGGCTGACTGAGAGGTGATCTGGGATGGGTGTGTTTCCTAAATAGTGTTGGTTGAATTTGCACTCTACCAGGGGAGATAGCTGAACACTTTTGCTCACTGTACAACAAATACATAATACAGAATCACAGAATCATAGGGGTTGGAAGGGACCTCTAGAGATCATCAAGTCCAGCCCCCAAATATATAATACAGTTTCTCTTCATATCATTTTAACTTCATAAGTGCTGTACAGAGCTTAAAATTCTTTGTTTCAGTGTTGGCTTCTGAGTGCATTGTGGAGTGACGTCTCTTCTACAGTGCTTGTGTGCTGAACATATGGATTTACCTAGCTCTTATGAGCAGTATCTCCTTACACTTCAGAAAGAGTTTTGTATTCCAGTTTGACTGCCTTTGCATAGACCGAGGAGCTCAAGACCTGAGTGATCTCTTCACACTTAATTTGGAGGTGCAGGAGGTTTCAGGATCTTCCTCCAGAAGCAGCTGAAGGGAATGCAGTTTGCCTCTTAAGAGTACACACAAGTTTGGTACTTATTTGAAATTACCTCTGAAGATAATTCTTTCCTACAAAATCAGAACCTTCTGAACTTTCTTCACAGCCCTTATCTTTCATCTGTTCTCTTCACAAGGCTGGTAAGTTCTTCCAGTTGTTAATTCATATGACTGCTCTAATTATTTTGTCTTCTGAAAATAACCATCTTAACTGGAAGACTAATCAAAATTTGAATGGAGCGTGCATCTTGAGAGCAGGAAATGCTGTATGTGTTTTTAACACTGGTAACGAAGATGTGCTTGCTATTACAAAAGAATTTTGAGTAAACACATTGCATCAGTCCGCATGTGGGTTGGATCAGTAGCTGCCTCTGGTTAGTTCTGTCATGCATATTTCTGTACAGCAACTGTCTTTTTAATAGCAACCAACCTTTTAAACCATGACTGTGGTTTTTTTTAGATAAAGATTGGACTTTCTGCTTTGGTCATGATGCTGAAGTTTGTTTAGAAATAAAAACTCCAGACTGCTGTGGTATGTGCTGTATAGATAGGTTTGGCTTGGCTACTGGTTGATTTGGTTCTGGTATTTTTTAATTATTTTTTATTTGTTTGGGGCTTCAGAGTGTCCATGACAGCATGAAAGGTGACAAAAATAATGGCAGTATATGAACGTCATGTGTCTGTATGGCAGTTACTCAGTAACTTTACCTCAACAGTGCTTATAGAACTGAAGTGGTTCTCAGTTTTTACTCAAAAGTAAGCTTTCCCTGTTGCTGCTGAATCTGGCTGCTAGCGTTCCCTTCCGCTGCTCCACAGAAAAAAGCAGTTGGGCAGGTCAGTGTATGATAGTGGTGCAGTATGTGCGTGTTTGTGGGGAAGAATTTTGAGCCTCTTTTTATGACAGGGCATTTTTTGCTTGTATGTAAACCTCTACTGTGGATATGCAGGTAGCTTTTTCTTATCTCCACAGCTCAATTAAAGCAGGAAGGTTAAACTTTTCTTCGGTGCCAAATTGTGTTTTTAAGGGGTGGTGCAAAAAGTCATTTTCTATTTGAAATACTTAACTTCTGTGCTAAAATAAGCAGCTGCAGGCATGTAATGTAAAATAGTTCATGTGTTCGATGGGAAATGGAACTCATGACACCTTAATGGTTCCACGGTAATGATACAGCAGACATAATATATTGTGTCAGAGATTCCTGTTAATATCCCAGCTGTAAATCAGTGTGATGTGCTCTAATGATTGTGAAGAAGGCAGTGAGACTGAGATAATTGTCAGCACGTGATCTTTTCTTTCCAGGCACGCCAACCCTTTTTACATTTAAGATCCCAAATGAGCTTCTCTCTTAAAGCACTTGTAATTACATTTTTGGATATTTTACCCCAGGATTTCTGTGCTTTTCTTTGGAGTGAAAAGTTCTGGTTTTTGCAAATAAAGATTTTTTTGTTTTTTATTAATCTGCATTTTCCATTAACTGTAATCTCCTTAAATGTGTCACTTTTAGAGCTGAGTTATTTGGTGAATTGTATGACTCAGCAGTGGAGCTGTTCAGTAGTTTATTGGATTTTTTTTGTTTATTTTTAATCTGATGGAGCTAAGTATGGGAAGAAAACCTTCTTGTGTTATGGTAGCAGACACATAAAAGCTTTTGATGTGAGCTATTTGATCTTATATACGTGCATACATATGTACATATGTATAAACAATAGAAAAACTTATATACGTGTAAAAATGTATAAGAATCAAGACTTTTTGGTGATGTTCTGACGTATTGTAAAAGAACTGGTTGTAGTGTAGTTGGTTCTGCATCTGAGTGTGCCATTTTACGGCTTCTGGTAACACTGTGTCTTTTGGAGGTTCAGATCCATCTTTGAGACCAGTGTGGATAGCAGCGAAGTAGCAGAATTTAGGCAGAGGGTGGGGAAAAAGGCCAAAAGGCAGAGTGAGCTACTCTGTACAGAGTAGTTGTATGTTGACCATATCAGGTGCTTTCATTTCATTTTTTTATTAAATAAAAAGGTTGAACTGGAAGTCACTGATAGTGCAGAGAGAGGAGGAGTTGCCTGGTGCCCTAGAGCTTGCACCAGAAGTCACACAGATGGAGAAAACAGTGAGCTGAACAGCATCGTGCCATCTGCTAGATAAGCTGTAGTGCAGATTATGCACTGTGGTGCTCCCTTTAAGAGGAAACAGAACTGCTGAATTGAATTCAAAGCAACTGCTTGAGGTGGACTTCTCATTCTTAGTCTTAGAGCAGCACTTCCAGCTGAGAACCATTACACTTCATCATCCCAATTTGTCTTTATTTTGCTATGAAAATAAAGATGTTTTGCAGCCTGCTGCCCTCCTTAAAATGCTTCAGAGAGGCTGGGGGTATTGTTGCTTGCACAGACATTTGCTAGTAACCTCTAGCGTGAGTAGATAGGGAGAGAAAATTGCCAGCTCTTCTAATTCTTGTGTACTGCCATTCTGAGAACTGCGCTGAAGGCTTTTATTTGCAAAAGAAGATTAGAATACGCAGGGAAGCACCGTGCAGGTGTGCCTCCCTCCCTGGGTAGCACTCAGCTGTGCCTGGTGTTTGGGTCTGCTCTGCAGCTGGCTAGTAGTCATGAATTGAGTTTCTCACTTCCTAAGTAGTAACCTTATAGCAAGAACAACCAACCCATCTTGCACTAGGAATCATATTTTTCTGGAGTGGTTCTGATGATGTTAAAGCTGTCATGTTTTCCTCCTTCCCTTTTTTAGATGTATTTTAGAACTTTGTGTTTGTATTGTTTTTCCTTTAAAATTAACAAGTAAAACCACAAATATCTCCAGAAAACTCACTCTGTCTCTTTTAAGTTTATTCCTCTGGTAGTTGTCTCAATCAATCCTGTAAATTCATAATCTCTATCTGTCTTTCATATTTGAACTTGGGCTGGGTTAAGAGGATGCACACCTAAGCTCTTCTAGGTACTAAACTCAAAGAAAATAGATTCTTACGTTGTCAAGGTCAAGGAATTGCTGAAGAAAGCAAATCCAATTGAGATATTTCTTTGAAGTTGTTATTGTGATTGTCTTATCGCAGCACTAGCAGTTGTAGTGGCACGGATATAGCTGAACATGCTGATTAATGCTCTGATGAGTTTATACGTCTTTAAGTAGCGTTATAATTTTAACGACAAACTGCTGGAGAGCTCCATAACTGAAATGGAACATGTTAGTTGTAGAGGCAGAGCAAATCTGTGCTGTTGACCCAGCAGTTTACCTGTGGAATTAGGATTTTTTGCTCTGGGGGGTGGAAAGGGCAGGGGGGATCAGGGGTGGATGTCAGCAGGTTTCTCTTTTTCTTTCTGTCTCCTCTGTGTCTTGATCCTATTTCTTATTTTCTCACAGGAGTCAGAGGGAAAGCTATGTACTTGAAGAAGCTTAATACTTAGCTTTGACATCAGCTGTTACTGAATTGTGTGATTTCTGTACCTAGCCACCTTGGTCTTATCTTTTATTATCTTTTAATATGATAATCTGTTCCTGCTTTGGGCTTCAAGGTAACTGTATCCTTGTGATACAGAAGCATGTGATCATTAGTGTAAATATAGACATATTTAAGGATAGCAGTGTATGTTATTAGCTTTAAAATAGGTTTCTGTGCAGCCTATGCTTGTGTCTCGGTTGTTTTCCTTTTATTAAATATTTCTGTTCTCAGCAGTTTGTTCTCTGTTGGTGTCTTTTCTATACTGTTTGTGTTAGCTGAGCCAAAGTGGCCTGAAAAGAAATAACTTATTTTTGTGCATGCGTTTCCTATTGTGGATTTGTATGCAGCATAATTGGAATGTGTGATGTTCAGTATGGTTTTTATTTCCCAACCTGACAGACTCTATGAATAAGAAACAGTCTGTGCGTGCTAGGGTCTGCCCATTGAGTGTTAGAAGTGGTGACTGTAAGTGAGGAAAAACAGTAGTGCTACAGCAAAAGCAGCTGTGGTGTGAAGGCGCTGTGGCTGTGTGCTGACTGAACAAGTGAAAAAGCTTTTGGCTCTGTGGAGTAGAGTTAATATGCTTTGATAACTGCTTCTGAGGTTATTCAGGAAAACACTCTTTATAAAAACAGATCAAATACAGTGAAAGGCTGCTGTGCCTGAAAGCTTTTTGTGATCTTTTGCTAATTGTCTGTTGTAGGTAGAGAACGTTTCTGTAGCAAGAGATTTATTTCTTAGTCATGCTTTAGGAGACTCAAGATGAGAGTTGTAGAGAAAGTTACAAAAAGCCTTCTTTATCTGTTGAAATTCTTACTTAGCCAAGTCCATTGCCTAGTGTGCTGGCAGTGCTGTGTAACAAATCTCCTGAGGGTGGGAGTCAGTCCCTGCAACGACAACAGCAGCTAGAATGTGTGGTTGTGGATGAATGAGGCTGACAAGTTATCTTTGTCTACTTAATTTTCTTTTTTTATTAATCAAACTTTTTTATTTTTTTGTAGGAATTTGTTTACCAGAAAGCAAAATGCAAGATTTGAAAAACAAAATGATGTGGGCTGGAAGTTGTTTGGAAAAGTACCCCTCAGAGAAATCTCACAGAAAGATCCCAAGAGAATGCAAAAGGTATTTGCTTTAACTCTATACTGGGAGTAGCAGTGAGTGTAGAATGCAGTTAAGTTTATGATCTATGATGTGACTGTGAAACCTGTTTGTATGGGGAGCTGCACCCAATGTCTTCTGAAATATCAGAGATGGTTTTTTCACTTTTTTTTTTTGCTTTGTTTTACTTCAGTTGTAACAGAATGTAATTCAAAAGAGTGTGTTTTATGTTGTTATGAAATTGAGTATTCTATGAAAATGATACTATTTTGTTATGAAGCAATCAGTGTGAGGATTTGAAGTACAGGAATGTATTTTGGTGTTTTTTTTCCCTTTTTTTAATCAAACTTGGTAGGCAGCTTGAGCAACTTCTAGTTTTCATTGGCATTTTCTAGCTTTCATTGGTGTTGAAAGGGAAACTGCATTCTTTTGTGGCTTGTTTGTGCCTGAAAAACAATTAAAAATGTATGAACTCAGAGTACCATCAGTGTGGTAGAGTACGTAAAAGTTCCATCGGATTTCTGGTTTCATCCATTCCTTATTTTCTGAAATGCTTGCTAATTGGGGTTGAAATTTTCTGTGTAAGGATCTTGCTGAAAATTCAGTTACTGACTTGAAATGTTGGAAAAATATAATACAGTTCAGGATAAGCAAGTGAAATAGAATTTTTCTTTCATTCCTAGCGCAGGGTAGTTCAAAGGGGAGTGTGTACTAAAATTGTTTATTGAAGCGGTTCCCTGACTAGAAAAATCTCTCAAAGCTTTATAAACCCCTGAGTAGTAAGCTTTTTAGGTCCATGATTTGTCAGGTTTTACATAGTTAGTTTTGAATGTGGGACTGTGGTGGGGAGTGAAGAGGCTATTTAAGAAAAAGTCATCTTTCCAGGTCATCCCTAGCTTGTCATAAGGGAATAGAGAAAAAGGGAAACCCATTTTTCTCTTTGTATATCACTTCCAAGCTATAGTCTTCCAGCATTTCTTTAAATGTAACTACACGTGAGAGGATTGGTCTGACTGCAGATCAATCGATTTGCATAACTAATGATTCAAATCACCTGCATTCCCTGTGAGGAGAATCTGCTGTCATGCGTTTGTGTGGCCAATAATTCCTGAGCTGCTCACTCTTTAAGAAGAAAATATCTTTTTCCTATCTTTCTGACTTGATCTGGGAGTTCTGGATTGCATGTCAGCTGATGCTGGAGGGTTTCTTTTGTTCTATTTTCAGAACCAGAAGTTTCATGTTCTCACTTCCTTGTTCAGACCGCCTGGGGGATGAAAAGGTGTGTAGGAAGAGACCACATAGCTAGAACTTCCAAATGAGCTGTTGTGAAGAGAGAGTGCTTATTTGAAGGACTGTGCTTCTTAATTCAGGATGAAGTGTTCTGGAGATCTGTGCATCTCATGTGACCGTTGTTACCTGTAGTTAGGCTGTCAGTTTAAGTGAAGCTGTAGCACCTTTTTGAAGTCCTCGCAGTGATCAACCATTGATCCACTTGTCTGCAGTTCAGTTTTCAAGTGTTCATCGTTCGTTTCTGTTGACACGTTTGGAGAGTCAGTACAATGATGATAACATGCAGCACTCTGACACAAGCACACATTAATTGTGGTAATCACCTTTTCTTTGAATACTTGGTAAATAGTTTGTTAGCATTTTGTGGTTTTTCCGTTAGGTCCGAACTATCTTACACTGCACTCTTCTATGAATACTGAATGCTCACAGCTTCTGTTATATTAAATGTTTACAAAAAAAAGCTGAAGTCCCACATGATATGGCAAACAACCATCAGTAACTTTCTGGCAAGACTGTAAGACTGAAACATTTGTCCCTTGGTTGACAATAACTAACCCTTCCTTATTTACTTACAGCTTTCCTGAGGCTGTTTGTGAAATGTTCAACTTCTGAGACTTGGCTTCTGCTGTAAATAACTGATCCAGCTTCGCCAGCACCCAGAAGCACAACCAGGTGTAGGTTACTCCTGGCAGATTTTTTTGACAGCGACAAAGTAGCACCTTTGTTACAGAGGCTTTAGCCCACTTAGAGGCAAACTTTTAGCACTGTGTATTGTGCCCAAAGAACGTGAAGATGTGTTAAGGTAGGAGGTGACAGAAAGGCCGTTGGAATGGTGCCTGTTGGCCAACAGCCATCTTTCTCCATTGTTAATAAAAGGGTACTAGGCCAGAGGAACAGATGCTTTTGTCTCTGTTTCTGCCTTGAGGCATGTATTTTATTTCAGAGGCAGAAGGGTAGGTGCTGAAAAGATCTATACTGAAGTATTGGGATGAATGTGATGAAATTGAGAGTTAAGGGAAAGAAGGTGACTGTGGTCAAGGTAAATGGTTAGTGTCCTAGTAAAAGATTTTGGTGCCTGCACTTTTTCCTACAGGACATGAAACAAGACACCAAGACTGTATTTTTCCAGGTGCCTGTTAATTGTCTGCACTTGGTGTATGCTTTACTTGAAATTGGGTTTGTTTGGTTTTTTTCTCCAGAAGTGCTGGTACCTTTCTTGAAGTGGAATGAGAGTCGCACAGTGTATGAAATTCACTGTAAATGCTAGGTGCCTGAGAATTTAATCCTTTGTGGATACACAGTTGGCTATGTGTTGGAGCTTGACATTATGTTTCTTGATCACCTTTGCTTCATGGCAACCATGTTGCCTTCTGCAAAGGAAACATTGTGGAACTCTCTGATACAAACCTGTCATTAGGAGAGCTGGGCCTTGAGTGCTGTGCTGGGAGCTGTAATGCCCCAAGCAATGAAGGTAACATAATCATTTTTCATTGAATTATGTCAGTCCTGGATATTGAGTGATGTGTGTAAAGTGTGCAGCCCTTGTGAAAAGCACCACCTAAGTAGTAGGGACTAACTCAAAATATAAGTCTTCTTTAAATGTGAAATTATTTGTAAAGTCCTATACACAGCTGGATGGAAAAGCAAGTGCTAGTGTTTCTGGCATTATGGGAAATCTGAAGGATTATGCTCTGTAGTATTTTCATCTCTTGGGCTAATGTAGTGATTTGTAGCTACAGTTTTCTATCTCTCCGTGTCATGGAGTTTCTGATTATGTTACATAATTGGACATACACAAACTCGATGAGAAACAGTCAGATGCTGCTGATGTGTTGGTGGCTGCACGTTGACATTGGTATAGCTTCGTGCTCACGATGAACCTTATTCGTTCTGATTTATGTGTGTTGTATTTGCCAGTTTCACAGTGCTCTGGCAGACTTGTTTCTTAATGCACTGCTGAGATGATGTACAGAAGTGTGTGTATGTTGGCATGCACCTGTAACCAGCATTGCTCTGCCTCTGGGGTATTCATCTGGATTTGTACCGGTGAGATGCTTGGTGCTGTGTTAAAGGGTCTCACACCAATTTATTAGTGGCAGAAAACTGTCAGGGTTCTGCTACTTGAGATTCCTCAAGATTGGGAAAGGATGGAGGGGAAGAATGTGCTTTCGTCTCCAGGCTGACCCTGCTCTTGCTGTTCCAGTTCTCTCCTGTATGGGTGCTGGACATTATCTGGTTGTGTGAAATACCTGTTTGCTGAGTAAAAGCTGTTCCAGTCTTTGTCTGCTCAGACTTGACTTACCCATTCTTTTCAAGGAAACAAATACATGTTCATACCAAGGAGTCCTTGTCCTTGAAACTGTTTCTTTGGTGGTGTTGTCTATGTTGTGAAGTACTCAGAAGCCCATAGATTTAGGACTCAATCTGTGTGGCTACAGAGAGTACAGAGAGTAGAGTTGCTGTTCACAAAATCTTGGTCTGAGTTAAAGGCAACATACAGGAAAGAGGATAAGTACTTCATCGTGTCTTTTTTTTTTTTTAACTGTGATTTCCTGTTTGACAAAAAAAAGAAAGGCCAAAAAAAGAAAACAAACAAACAAACAAAACCCACCACCAAAAAAGAACAACTCAAGTGGTTTGTAACTTGTTGAGACTATTGAAAGTCCTTTGGGTTATCTGAGGTGCCACAAAGTCACTAACTGTAGTAGTAACTGTGGTTATCAGTCCTCTGGTTTATCATGTGTAGGGAGATCAATCTGATCGTATTTGCTTGGTATGAAGCTCTTTGTGCGCAGGAACTGTGGTAACTGAGTCATCGAGCAGCAGTTTCTCAAGTCAGCTTCTTTTGGTTCTGGACAGACATCAAAGAAATCCTTTGTGCCAGGTCAGCTAATTAGAGCCTTGTGACTTCGTTGGTATGTTCATGGTTCCATCTTTTGATAACTTCAGTATATGGATGAAGGATGACTTTTTCTTTTCCCAGGTTGGGATGAACAAAGTTAACTGCAATCTCAGGTTGTCTTTTGAAAGATAAAGACTGTGTTTGTACGTATAGTTTTTAGACTTGTTTAAATGAAACAGCCTTTAAAAACATTCTTGCTGTACATTGTTCTCATACTTCAGCCATAATAATTGTATGTGGGTTTGGAAGAAATGTGTAAGAAGGAAGCTGTAAGATTCATGTGTGTGTGTTTAAAGTACGGGGGGGGGGGGGGGGAGTAATTAAGCTATGAAGTGCTTAAACACCAGTTGTAGAACTACCAGCCCTTACTGCCTTCTACTTACGAAGTAAATAAACAATGAAGATGCCAAAGCCTCAAGTTGCAGTTCACAAGCTGAACATTGTTATATTGCACAGCTGATCTAGGAACTGCATGTAAGAAGTCACCTTGTCTTTTCCTCTGACTTCAGGCTGGAAGAACAGTTGATTTTGTGCATGGCAGCCTCTTCTCAAGCCTTACAAATACTCCTCTGAATACCATCACTTATTTGACTAGTGAATGGCACTAGTACTCCATTTTGATGATGTGGGCATTAAAATTGCCCCAGTGAATTTGGTGTTAGGCCTACATGAGAATGCTCACTATATATGTGAATGTTACTGCTTTGATAAGGAATCAGCATTGTCTTAGACAAAGGCTGAGTTGCTTTGCATCGTTGCTGAGAAGTTTTGTGTAGATTTTATCCAAGTAAGCATTTTAAAGCCTAAAAGCTGCCAGAACAAGTAATCTCATCTGTGAAATTGTAAGTGCATTTCCAATGGAGGCTTACATAATTAATTTTTTTGTGTCTATTATCTTCCGGAATCCTGTGTGAGCGGAACAGGTTAAGCCAGTTGCTCTTGTAATTGTTATGTCTAAATGCACTGAAAGTCAGATGACCGTGCTTCACTGTGCATAGAAGTAAAATGATCTTCCCTTCTAAATAGACTACAGAGCTGAAATTCGTGGCCATTGCTTCTTTCAGGAGCAGTTTTCAAGGCTGGTGAAAATAGCTGACGTTAAATATCGTATGTTTGCAGGTTTTGTTTTTATTTTAAGTGGTTTTCTTTGTGAAGAGAATTCACTAAAAAAAACTCTTAAACACGAGATGGTTCAATCTGTGCATAACACTGTGTTGTCACACGATCAGCCTTCAGGAAGGTCACCTTTTAGCTGTGTGCTGAGATACGTTGCAGCTGTTACTCAAATGAGCAGTTCAAATGAAATTATTTATCTCAGTAGTGTGTATCTCATTGTGTAATATGATTTTTGTCATTGATGCACAATATGTCCCTCTGCAAATGTTCTGTGCCCCCTGTGTAAACAGTTCAGTTTTATCTTAACCATGGAAATTCCACTAAGAGCTCAGTGGAATTTTATTCTTTTCTTTGCGTATCAGTACCAGTAAAATCCAGCATATCTATCACATGAGGCCTTTCAAGTAACAATCTTTACTCATACATTCAGGTTTAAATGTTTTATGAACTCATTTGCTGCCTGGAGGCATTCCATGTTGGAGGCTTTAGTGGAAGTTCCATAAGTAGAAGTAGTAGCTATACTTTTTAACTTAAGTGTTGTCATCTTTCCAAACTTAGAGTTTCTGTTGTGAAAGCCACAATACTTTCTTTCATGGGAAGAGGAGACTTTTTTTCTTACCCGCTATGGTTAAGGATTCAAAATCACTGGGGTGTGAGTGAGGCCATCAGTGATGAAAACGTGTGCCTGCCTCCAGATGCAGTGGAAAACTACAGTGGTTTATGTGTAACTGTGGATAACAAGTTTGTCAGCGAGGGCTCTGGGAGCAGGCTGCAGGCGTGCAGTAGGAGGAGTGGCAGCACTGGGCCTTTGCAGCCTTCTCCATGCACCTCATCTGTTTTGCCTTTCTGCTGCAACAGAGTCATCTGAGTCGGCTTTCTTGGCCATGATGGTCACATGAATACAGCACTGTTTCTGTTACACAAGTTGGTAGCACTGTGTTCTGTGCCCAAAATGTTCAGATTTTTTTTTATTTGTGTATTTATTATTTTTGTTTCTGAGAGGGGAAAAAAAATAATTAAAATCCTACTATTTTTTTGGTACCAATCATAAAATGATCCAGCTGAGATACAATTCAGCTGGAGGCACAGCAGACTTTCTTTTCTAAAAGAAAATAAATCAGCAGGATTTACCAGCTGTGGTTTTCTATAGTAATCGAATTCTGACTACAAGTGAAATCAGTCTTTCTGTTAATCAAAATCGGTTGCGCTTAAGCAGATCACTGTGCAGGATACGAAGAAGTGAAAGCAAGCTCTTGAAACAGGCTGCGGGCAGTGTTTGGGGTGTAGGTGATACTTTTTTTTTGGTGGGGTGAATCGTTAAGCTTGTAACAGTACTGGAAGAAAAACTTGTATGAGCTGATTTGGGTGAGGTATCATTCAAGCTGTTCTCAGTTTGACTTTTGTAAAGCTATAATCCTAACTGATTTATGAAGTCATTTTTCTCAAAATCAGTTTTCTGGTTTTGATCTATTAAGTGGAAAAGAATAATAGCACTTTGCAGGAATTGCTGTAAGAAATTACTCCAACTCGTGTCTTAGCCAGACAGTGACGGCGCTGAGGGTGGTGTGTTTTATCCAGGAAAAAAAGGGCACTGAGAGGACTGGCTTCTGCCATGTGAAGTTCTGTGCAGCTCCAGGTGCAGGAGCAATCTGGATGTGTGCTGTGTGCCACGTGCACGGCTGCCACCGCCTGTCACGCTTCCTCTTGCCCTCTGCTGACGTGTGGCAGTTGTCTAAAAATACATGGCTTTTCTGAATGCTTATCTTACCCATTTTCTCTGTGCTCAGATAGTTCGTTCAGAGCTTCCTCAAACCAGTTTCTGCAGGAGCTTGATCTGCTGCTTTGGGGAACTGCACATCCTGAGTTGGTGTGCAGATAGATCACTGGAAGCATCACGTGATGATGGCTAAAGCTGGTAAAGGTGCAGGGGATGCTGTTAGATTTTATTCACATTTTAAAGTGTTGTAAGCTATAAACTGTCTAGTACATTTTTTTTCTGTTGCACTGTAAAAGTCAGCGGGTGTAAGCAAGTCATTTCCTGTCTTGTCTTCCTCTGGGCTCATTTCTGCATGTCATCCTGAAAAGCAGGATTTAGATGTGTGGCGGTGTGGCTCCTTAAAAACAAAAGGAAACACAACTGCAGTGCTGTCCTCACTGATCTGAACCGAACTCCTATTAGCTGTTTGAGAGGTTGGAACTAGGTGATCTTTGAGGTTCCCCCCAACCCAATCCTTTCTGTGATTCTGTGCGTACTCTTGTTGCTGTCTGTAGAAACAGAAGTGTAAATCCAGTTTTTCCACATAAGGGATTGTACCTGCTAAACTTGCAAGCTGCCTTAATGCACTGCTGTTTTCCTTTCTAATCCAACTCAAAATGTTTTGGTTTTATTGAAATTACATGCAAAGACAATCTAGTTTTTATGAAATGATAAAAAAGTAGGTAAACCAAGAGAACCCGTTTTGTCACTTATAAGGCTAAAATATTTTTTTTTTTCAACAAGAAACCTGGAGAAATATACTGGAGAGATCATTTGGCAGCTCCAGTGGGCTGTGTTACCGTACAGAGAGCGCGTTGCTCTTGTCCTGACTTGAAAATGACCTGCCTCAGACAAATCTAATATTATATTTAAACAGATAAAGCAAGGGTAATAGCTTCCATCCGTAGTAAATGAAAGGGTAATTTAATCCTACAGCAGAAGGATTGTTCCTGAGTGTTTTAATAATAAAAGAATGTAATATGACCCACCCAAGTATCATAATCTAGCAAACAGTCCATGTGCCTGAGTGCTTCTTTTATGCCCCTGGAACCTCTTCCCTTGTGTTATGAAAACACGTATTAGGAGCATGAAGCTAATAGAAAATAATAGGCTTTGAGTGTCAGTTTAACAATTAAGGCAATTTGAAAAGTGTTGTATTGAAAGGAAGTGGAAGCTGGGTGGGTTTTCTTTTTTTTCCTCTTCCTCTTTAGTTTTAAAACCTTCATTTTAGTTTTAGCACTCTGAAATTCCTCGTAAATCTTAGTCAAAACGCTTGGAAGCTTGAGGGATCTTAAATAAGTGTAACATGAAGTTTGAGGACAAGCACTTGGCTTTCTGGAACAAAGATACTAGGTAGATAACAGTGCAAGCTTTGTTGGTTATTGCTGTTAAAACACCAACTTTCTATTCTCTATTAAAAGGTGCATTTTAATGGTAGTGCTGAGCTTTAGGGGAAATACAGCAAGTTTAAAACTATCTAATGGGATCGTAAAGTTTGTCTTAATTGAAATAGTTATTTTATAGCCTACTCTGATGCTTAACATTAGATAGAAGATGAACTCACAGAGCACAACAGGAGGCCACAGAGGATTGGGAAAATACTTGCCTGTTGAAGGTGAAGTACATAGCTCTTTTTTACCCTCAAGTTCAAGGCCAGGGAGAGCAGCTCTTCAGGGGACCTGGTACGTAGGTGGAAGCTCATTCTCCTTTGTTGTTAAGTAAGAATCCAGCACGTAGCTGGCATTTGTGTCTCCTACTGCTTAAGCACCTGCATGTCTGTGTAGCCAGTAAGTTTTGGGTTGTTTTTTTTTTTTTCAGTGCTGTAACCTTGGAATGAAAACAGAATTATATAGAGAAAGAGCATAGAAATTGCGGTGCTTGCTTCTGAATGCTGCATCCGAGAAACACTTGGCAAAATGTGACTGCATAGTAAAGCTGGACAGAAGTCCTTGAAAGCAGATATGTTATCCTCTAAATATTATAAATATCTTAACAGAAGACTGGAACTCGTGTTGCTATAACACGAAACTAATTGAGAAGGCTTTGCTAGACTTCACTGTGTTATTTTTTTTTATTAAACAGAACCACGCTCCCAAGAAACCCAATCCAGAGGTTCTCTTTGTTTCTCCTCCAGTTTACACATTTCAAGCTTCATCTTAAATTAAAGAATGGGGGCAGGGGGGAGAGAATGAGAGTTGTGAAAGGCCAACTCGTTCCATGCTCACTAGCAATAACAAACAAAGCTGATGTTCTTTGGCTTTGCAGAGTGAAAGGAATTACTGTGCGAGTCATTGGAAACCTGGAGGGAACAGTGTAATGGACTTAAAATAACAAAACCACACCAAACTGGTACTCTTTCCTTAAGTGTCTTTCTGAAGAAAGATTAGGAAAATATTTCAAGCTTTATAGTCTCATTGTCCCTCTCTCTCTGTGGATACTTGACCTCATTTATCTACGTGATGCTGTTACACATTGTTAGGTAGCAATTTTCTTTCACTGTGTTGTGAAGCTGTCTGTCTGCCAAGACAGTGCAAATAGTGTCATGAATGCTGAAGCCGGGAAATAGCCATCGATTTAAGCTAGTCTGTGCAGCTATGTTGCTTTCCTGTGTGTATAATATGCGTGAGTGATTTTAAGAAGTCGCAATCTCTTCTCCTTAAAAACAAATATTAAGTTACAAAGATCTATATGTTGATACAGTTTTTTATTAAAAAAAAAAAAAAAGGTATACACAGAGAATGCACAGGAGACTTCCAGATAGTGAAAGATGGTGTGAAAAAGAAACTTGTATTAAACTTGTAGGAAACTGTCACCAGTGACTGCTTAATGAGTAATTTCTGAGATTAGACCAGCAAGCGTTAGTGTAGGAAATCACCTGAAGTTTTAGTGCAGTGGACTTACTCCCTTGCTTTTCTATCGTTTTAAAGGATAGACAAGTGTAAAACTTGAAAACATGAGAGATCCTTAGAAATGCATAAATCCTGGTGGGGAAGCAGTACTGAAATCAGTGAGAGGACTTTGAAAGGAAGGTGAAAGTGGAATATGCTTCAAATGAAGTGCCTTTTCTCACGCTGATTTGGTGCATGTGCTCAGCTCACACGTAAATACAAGCCTGCACATACTTACCTATGTAGACAGCTGTTTGCAAACAGAAAAGTTGATGGATGCTCGCCTGAGTATCTGAACAACAAAACAGTTGGAATTTACATGCATTCCTGGGTCATTCTTACACATTGTCCTTAAAAGTTTCAGTATTTGAGGTCTTATTTGCAACTGAATAGAAAACTTGCAAGATAAAACATCGTATTCCTGTGACTTCTTTCCTATATCTTAAGATTAATCTGGTGCTTTTCCATTTCAGAACGGTCACCATGAAACTGATGTGACTTAAGGATACTTTCTTTTTTTCCATGTCTTGCTCAGAATGAGGGAACAGCTCTTGCTAGCAGCCAGACTGAAGAGTGCGTAATTTGAAACAAGGCAGGAAAGATAAATTTTCTTCTGCAACACCAACACATCAGCACTAATGTGAAATCTCAGGAAAAAAAAATTTGCTGAAAGTTGCTATGGAAGGGCACTGTGCTGAGGCTGTACAGAAAATGTAACTGGAGTGATTAGTGAGTGGACGTTTTCAGTGTGCTCCTGTTTCCATGGAGTAACGTTTCGGGTTCATACTGAGAACAGGTGTTGATAGCATTTTATTTTGGTAGCATTTTTTGGTTATTTAAAGACAAAATAAAATAAAATAAAATAAGCTGCTGTAGATGTTTCCACTCGGTTGATACTGCAGTGTATCAGATGTTATCAGTGTATAGGGAAACTGCACGTTCATATATGCAGATTGAATTGCATCCTTTTCAGTATTCTAAAGTAGTTTGAGTTTTTTTGGTCACAGTGACTCATACTGGAGTCACTTGTAAGAGTTTGCTTCACAATCTGATTACAGATACCACAGCAACAATGAAGAGGTGTTGTTAAACCACATAGTGCATAGGTATGCTTTGTCTTTTTTAAGTAGTCCTTCAGATATAGGGAAATGCACTGGATTCTTCCCTTTTTTTTTTTTTTTTAAGTGTGTAACTGTATAATTCAAAAAGAGCTTAAATTATTCACATACAGCAGAAGTGAAACATGAACCCGAGGGCAGAAGCCATCTGATACGTAGCGTGTTGCATGATGGACTCTGTAAGAGCAAACTCTTTCTTTCTTCCAAAATTGACCATTTATATAGACTTAAGATGTTAAATGCAGTTTAACTCAACGCTGCTCGAAATACAATGCTGGAGAAGTTTGTGTATGTAAGAATGGCTAAAATGGTCCAGTGCAAGGAGCACAGGTCTGCAGCGTAGTCTGTGGCTTCTGTGAGGGCTGCTCTGAAAGTAATGCCTCCTGTTTTATGATGTCAGCCCATGGCATCAGGGGCAGATGTTGGTGGTATGCCAGTGGAGGTTAAACCTTCCTGCCAATACTGTTATGTTTTGTTGCAGTGTGATGTGGCTGCAGAGGGACAATCAGGCAGTGGTGCCTGACGTGGAAGCACATATAAAGCAAAGGCGTGTCACTGAATTTCTCCACGAGGAAAAAGTTGCACTCAGTGACATTGGTCGATGCTTGGTGAACGCTGATGAAGAACCAAACAGTGGATGTGAGCACAGTGTGACAGTGGGTGGTACATTGCAAGGATGGCAGCAGCCACCTGAAAGACAAGCTGTGTTCCAGACAGCCATGCAGATTTTTATGAATATGGCACGCAAATTCTTATTCATTGCTGGCAGAAACGAGCAGCTAATGGTGATGGCTATGTTGAAAAACAGTGTTTGGCAGCTGAGAATATCAGTGTTATTGTACTCTTTGTATCTGTTGTAGTTTCCATGGAAATAATTAGGGAGGCATTACTTTTGGAGTGATCTGCGTACGTGCACTATTTTATTCATACAAATTCAGCATGATTGTGTGGGACCAAATCCCCCTATAGTCTATAATCAGAAGGGAGAAGCTTTTCAGGGACTAATGGGGCTAATTTCAGGGCACTTGGAATGGTGCCTGAATGTAGGTGGTGTGAAGTTTTTCGTGTGTGAATTGGCCATAGCCTCTTGCCCTTACTTTGCAGAAGCATTCCTAAGTTATTAAGTACGGAAGAGGAAAATGTGGTAGTACTAAAGGTGAGAAGGATAACCTGGTGTAAAATTCATATAATGCAATTGCAGTCAAGTTCTATCATCAAATGGCTGTCTTCTGTTGTGGTATTCTTCTTATAACTTAAGAGGCTTAAAGATTGGGTAGTAAAACAAGTAGAGCTGGTGGTTCTTGAACCATTACTGAGTCACAGAGCTGCCAAATCACTTTGGCAAAGTCTGTGGGTTATGGTGTACAACCGATATTTCTCAGGTTGCCTGATCAGATCTCTAATAAACTAATTACATTTCAAAGCAGTGCTGGTACTCTTCTTTGGACGTATATAAAAGACTCTCTAATCCTATTGATACTAACTTCCAAAACAATTCCTTGAGCTCCGATAGTTGTATGCTGTTAAATTTGAAGGATGTTCTCATCTTTGCCTGAGGTGTTAGCCTCCTTAACTTCCCTTTGATTACTGTAATCGATTATGTAAAGAGAGCCTCCATTAAAACGACCATGTTATGGCTTAATATCACGTCCAGAATCAAATCCTAGTTACCTGCCCCAAAGTTCATTTCAAGTTTTGTGGTCTGGTGGCTTCAGTTCATATTCTGGAAGTCCTGCTCCTCATTCCATTTCCTGTGTAACGTTTGTTTGTACGCAGACAGTTACATTGCCCTGCAGCAACACAGATCCAGCATTTTAACTAGAGTAACCAAACTGCTGCGATAATACAAAAGACCCATTTGTAGCCCTCATTTCCCCAAATTAATGTATTGTGTGCTGGCACTTCTTGCAGTACAACGAAGAATCAGTGTGAGGTGCTGGAAAGGGGAGGAGGGCAGTGATGTACTGGGTGTGCACCAGCTTAGGTCCTCTGGGCTAAAGCACTTCATAGTAAGAGGAAAGAAACTGTTGATGGATATAGTGGGAAGCTATGAAGCAACAAAAGGGGAATGTTGAAGCAGTATTTTGGTAGCTGTCAGACTCGAAAGCCAAGAAAAAAAACCAGTTGCTTGTGCAATCCAGGTCTGGTTCCTATCCTGTAAGCTGGAAGAAGCAGGAATTCCAGTGGAAAACACATCATGCAATTACAGCTTGTGTGTAACTTGTCAGAGTAGCCTCAGGTACTCTTAGAATTGTGGCAGCATAAAAACAGAGCTACCATACCTCTGTGTAATCTGTAATGAGGTGAGTTGCGGAGCGTACTTGGTTTCAGTATCTCCCAGTTTCACCAGGTTGCACTTCCAGTATTTATTTATTTATTTTTTTTTGCAGAGGACACAGCTGATGGCTGTTTCCTTGGTCCTGGAGATTTGCAGCATGTATGTGAGACCAGAAGGGTTTGCTGCAGAAATGCTGTCCGCCTCACAGTCTGAAGTTGTTCCTGTATTAATAGTTGTACTTAAATATCTTTTTGATGTGTGATAATTGGCTGCATCAGACAGCTTATGAGAAGGAATGCTGGTATTTGGGGCTGTGGTGCTTTTCGTGAGCTCAGTTGATACCGTTGTGGTGATTGTCCATGCTCCAATACCAGGTGTCTGTTGTTAATTGGTGGTGATAAGAATGAGGCTGAGATACTTTTAAACAAATGAACTGTCTCTCATTTGGTGTATTATTGCTGCCTCGGGATTTGATGGCAAGCTGTAGGCTGAAAGCATTAAGCTGATACAACATCCAGCAATTCCAGTCATCGTAGAATTGTTCTGAGTTGGAACGGGCCCTTAAAGATCCATGTTTATGACAGTATGTAGTTTGAAAGCATTTTATAGAATCACACAGGATTGCAGGGGTCGGAAGGGACCTCAAGAGATTGAGTCCATCCCTGCTAATGCAGGTTCACTGTAGCAGGTTGCACGGGTTGGTGTCCAGAACAGGTCATCAGGTCTTGAATATCTCCGCAGAAGGAGACTCCAGCCCTCTGTGGGCAGTCTGTGCCAGTGCTCTGTCACCCTTACCATAAAGTTCTTCTGCGTGTTAGTATGGGACTTCCTGTGTTCAGTATTTAGGCCAGCGCTTCTTGTCTCATTGCTGTACGCCACCGAGAAGAGCCCAGCCTCACACATTTGTCTCCCACCTCTTTAGATAGAAAGGATCTGAGTAATGTTTATCCGCGTCTTCTTTTCCCCGGGCTGAACAGATCCAGGTTACTCAGTCTTTCCTTATACGGGAGATGCTCCAGGCCCTTAATCGTCTGTGTGGTCCTGCACTGGACTCCTTCTAGATCCCTGTCTTTTTTTAACTGGGGAGCCCACTTGTCCTGTCACAGCAGCCCCTCCTAAAGGGTCTGTCCCCTTCCTTCTTACAGCCCCGTTGGATAGTGAGAGTATCCCGCCGGCCGCCGAAACGGGCGCGGAAGCGGCGGACCCCGGCGGGCCCGCCCCGCCGCCACGCTCAGGCAGCGCTGGGCGAGAGGGAGAGAAGCGATCGGCTGCGGCGGCTCCGCGGCCGATTAGCGGGGCTGGCGGGGCGGGGCGGGGCGGGGCGGGGCGGGGCGGGCGGCCCGCGGGGCCGGGCGGGGCCGCGGCGGTGAGGCAGGTCCCGGAGCCAGGTCCCGGAGCGGCCCGGGCATGGGGCTGCGGCGGCGCGGCCGGTGAGGCTCCGCGGCGTTCATGGTGAGCGGGGGAGGGCGTGGCGGAGCGGGGTGCGGGGAGAGCCGCCTGCGGCCGGCAACGCGCGGTAACGCGCCTCGGGCGTTTCGGGCTCTCCGGCCGAGCCCGGGCGCTTGGTTTTGTGCGCCGTGAGGGCTGCGGGTTGTGGAAAGCGAGTGCCGTCCCACCCCCCGGCACTGCGCGGCGGTGGAGCGGTGTGGTTCTCGCAGCCCCATCCCCCGGCGGTAGCGTTTCGCGTTCCGCTCCCTTTAAACAAAGAGGACGCGGAGCCGGGTGACCTTGGCGGAGAGCTCCGCAGCCCGTGCTGCGCGGGGCCGGCTCGGCGCGGTCCCCGGCTGGTGCCGGCAGAGCCCTGCGTTCTGCTGCCAGGACCCGCGCCGTCGCTGCTGCGGGGGTATATCTGTCTGCCGGCTGCCCTGGCTGTGGCAGACGTGCGGGAAAGCACGAGTGGACACAGCGTTAGGGACCTATTGGAAATTATAAGCGATCGGATCGTCCTAATTCGATCCTGAAGTTGTGTCCGTAGTAGGTAGGGCGGCCCTAGTTACGGTGCAGGGTTTACGTGCGGTTTGTCACTGCTGGAGATTGGAGTCGCGTTTAAAAAAGGAAAAAAAAAACCAACAAAACTTAAAGCCAGCCATTGTGTGTTCAGCCTATCGCAGTGCGCTGGTACGTGCAAATGCTGCTGCTTGCTCCGTCAGCACGTGCTCTCAGTATGAGTTTGTGGAGGCTTCCGTCAGTTCCATCGCCCTGTCATACACAACGCTCTCCTCAAAATCACGTTCTCTTCCTACCGAAATCAAAGGTCATCGTGAGGAGTGTTTGTGAGGCTTTTTTAACCTCGCCCAGTTCCTGTGCAGTCTTGTCGTTTGTATGCGGTGGACATTTTTATTATTTTTGGCTGCTGCTGGGAATACTACAAAGGACTTAATACTGCTAATCTGCTAAAATGTGCCGCTCCTGTTCTGTGTGCTGGTCGGGCTTCTTTGCTGTAGTCATGATGAGTAAAACGCAGCAGTGAATGCTGGCTGAAATGCGGGATGGGCTTTTGCTTTATCCTTTCAGAGCTGTGAATCACGGTGATGATGCACCAGTGCTGTAACTAGCCACCCGTAACTCCAAACTATTCTAAAACAAAGCATCATCAGTCAAAAAATTCCTGCAAAATGCTTTGCAGAGCACTGGTCTGGAAAAGTTTGTGTTTTAAGTGATTTAGATTTCCAAATAATGGGAATAAAATCCCCGTTGCAACCCAGTCTGTACAGTTTTTTGTACCTTTTGGAAGCAGTTTTGCTCTGTAGTTGTCTTTCAGCGAAAGGAGACCTTGAAAATAATTTTCTTATGTGAACATGAAACAGCTTTCTTGGAATTTCTCATGTCATAAGCTCTGAGTGCTTGTGTTTTCACGTCAAGTTGTGTGACATTTTAGGGAGATCATTGATAGGTGATGATTTCAGCCTTGTTGCAGGTTCTAGTGAACGTCAGCTGGTTTCTATTAGCAGCGAAGGAGTAAAACTAGAAAGTTTAGGGACAAGGTTCACATTGTCTGGGGAAGCAGTAATGTAGGTTAGTATTTGGCCATATTTATTTGTGGAAAATAGCTGGAGCCATCTCGTAGAATCCAGTAAATAAATAAAAATAAGCTTTTCTGTCATTCCTTACATGCAGTAGGTGTGCTCTGTAGCCAGTGGGGCTGCTGAGGCACCTACTGATGGGCACTAAGGTGTGTTGATATCACTATCAGCTGCCTGCCAAGAGTTATTAATATAAGAGCAGTGTCTTAACGTTCTGAGTGGGTGTCAGTCACAGCACCTTTTCAACTACATTTATTTGCTTATTTTTGCAACAGACTTTCATTTTTTTAATGAGGAGCTTTGTCAGTATGACTGCTCTCTAATAGTCGAAGCTAAGTACATTCAGTAGTTTAAATGCTTGTTTTGTTGGTGCTCTTTTCCTTGTTTTTGAACTGCTGCCGTGCATAGCAGCATTAGCTGGTATTAATGAGGTAGACATTCCAAATTCATGACAGTGCTTCCGTCACAGCCATGCGGGCATCACAGGATTGATTGTTTCGACACTACCCTGTTAATAAACAAGGAAAGTTCTGCATCCCAAGGGCTTCACAGAACTGGTCTGTGAGTCTCACAGAACTAGCCTGAACTAGAATTGAATTGGACAGCATAACAGAAAAGTTAATATGTCTCTGCGTTCGAGTGTGTGTTTTTCATGTGTTTCTGCATTTTAGGAGGAAGAGAAGGGCTTTCTGTTAGAAGCAGACACCCAGTTCTGGTTTCTGAATGAGCCAGGCAGTTTTGGTTGTGTTTGAGGCGTTGGGTCTTTTGCCCAAGGAACTTTTTGTACATAACTGACAGGTTAGGTTGATGAAAATCAGTTCAATTTGAAGGAGTTGTTTGTGCTAGCAGGAAAAAAGGGGAGAGAAAGACTGGTTGGAGCACCTTTCGTGGTGCTCGGTTATAATGCTTTGTTTTTAGAGTACCGTGTGTGATTTTTGTGTTTTTTTAATAGAAACGGTATACATAAACTATACTGGAAAAAAAGTGTCTTTTGGAAATGGCAAGATTTGTGAAGTTTAATATAAAATGTCAGTAATATTCCAAGCACAAGTTAACGTCATGCTTTGTTACCATTTAGGATTGTCATACTTCAAGGCATCATAAGAACTGTGATTTTAACCCCCAAAACACTCCTCCCCAGCCCCTGATCTTTTGCATCTGAAAGTAGTTTGAGAAGGAGAGATCTCAGAATGAAATTTTAAGACAAGAAACCCATGGTAGCTTTTGGCTTTGATTTCAAAACCAGGTAGATAAAAGTATTTTAATAGATCTTTTTTATACTTCGGGTAGTATGTGTTGTTTCAGAGCTTGTTCTTAGTGGTATTTTGCAAGAGCCAGAGGAATTTAAAATTAGAAGGAATGAAAGAAGACATGGGAACTCACTCCTGAACTTAAATTTTAACATTGTTTTCAGTTCTGAGTTGACTCAAGCTGAAAAGCTTAGAGGAGATTGCAGTTGGGCAGAGATTCAAGAGCATTATCTTGATGTCTTTTATTGACCTTGTTAACATTCTCCTGCGCATCATCTTAGTGCTCTCCACTTTTGTAACTTGTCCTAACTTTTTCTTCTCTAGGAATATGAAGAAAAAACTGGACGAGCTCACAGACCACTCTCTCCTAAGCAGAATGTGAGGAAGAATCTTGATTTTGAACCACTCTCCACTACTGCACTTATTTTAGAGGACAGACCGGCGTAAGTTTGGGGAAGCATCACAGTGAGGGTCCCTTCAAAGCAGGGCTAGTGAAGCTTATCTTCCTGTGCGTATTTGATCACTCATTCAGAGATGGTTTAAAATTGAAATACTTCTTCTTTTCAGGCTAATGAATGTGCAGGTGCGATGGTTATGAGGAAAACTACTCAAACAAAAGTAATCTTACTTTATAGTAAGAACTTTTTTTTTTTTTTGAGCTTTAGTTTTGAGTAATTCTAAACACAAGGGATTTTTATTTTTCCTTTAGGAGCATAAAGGTAAGAATGAAGCTGATATTAGCTAAAGGAATTGAGAAGCAAGGATACAGTGTCTTTGTTTGCATAGAGAAAGACCAAACCCATATAAATAATGAAATGATACAATGATTGTTCTGCAGTGGAATCAGCATCACATGATAAAGGTTGTCAGGAATTCAAGAAGTTCTTTGATGCTTCTGTTTCACTAATGAGATTCTTGCATATATGGGCTAATGCCAGAAGGATTTATTTGTAGCTGCTTTATCATAGTTTTTTACTCCTGAATTTCACAAATTGAATTGTATTTAGTCAATTTGTGGACAGTATCCTGTCTTGCAGACATGATGTCTGCATTTTCATTATAACCGTGCATTGACACAAAGAGCTGGCATAGCAGGGATATATGTCTTCATTGACAAATTTGCATGAGAAATCCTCCTATCAAACTAGTCCAGTGGACGGGTCATTTAAGACACTTTGTTTGTCTGGTAGACTCCAAGATGAGGCTTCTCAGTACACCAAAACAGCTTGTGAGGGATTGTTTGTAATAGTAAATTTTCTTGTGTACAACTGGAAACAATGCATCCTAGCTTATTTGTTTTATTTAAAACCTGTAAACCTGTTTGTTAAAATTATCCTTTATGTGAAATAATTCTCTGAGGCATGCAGTATGCAGCTAGATTCAATTATGGTACATTACAGGATACCATTCAGATTTTACTTTTTTCCTAATGTTGATATGCTAAGGAATTTCTAGCCCAAAAAGTGTATTTATTTATTTATTATTTTAGACAATTGAGTCATAATTTCTTCCTTCGAGTTGAGGAAACTGAGCAATGGTGCTATCCTTTAATGAATCTCTCTAAAGAATGTTTTTTTGTTAGTTGGCCTTTTTTCCCCTACCTGTTGGGCTTGAAGTAATTTCTTGTTGATTTTCTGCAGTGAAAAAAAAAAAATGGAGACTTCCAAAAAATGCAGTGAGGTTTTATTTCCAAAACCACTGCTCTTGGTTTTGGTCTCACTTGTAGGGGTTAGGTAAAACTCTTAATTAATATTATGTAGTCTCTGTAGCTTTAAGTGGACAATGTTGAATCCTAATAGATACATCATCTCACAGAAATGATGTCATGAAGAAAGGGAACAAATGATTTAAGTTGCGAAGCTTAAATTGGTAGAATTTGAATTGTTTCTTCTGGTTTTCCATTCCAAAATTCCCTTAAGTCACACTGTTCATAAGGACTTTGGATTTATGAAAAGGTGCCAGTCAACTTGCTTCAGTGAAACTGGAAAAAGTCATTCTTTATGAGTAACAGTTACATTAATGTGAAAAGCAATTTCTCACATTCTTGTTAGAGTCTTGATTTTTAAAAATACTCATAGGTGTGTAGCATGTGGCTCTGCTCTGCATGCTTTGCAGGTAGTGTGATTATGTAAATAGTGAAGCATACTGCTGCTGATGTTCGTGTGGACAGCTGGGAGCTGCTTTACATATGAGACCTTACAGGAACGCACACATTAATGTTTGCATTTCTTTTTTATTAACTGAAGGTATAATGTGACCTAGAAACACAATGTAATGATGAACAAAATACTTATTTCCTGTTCTGATGTTTTGGTGATCCTATAGCTGCATGAGTTACATAGTGATTATGTTAATTATTAACGTGATTAATGTAAAGTTAATGTGATCTGATACAGGAGCGTGTGTATTGTATGGTAGAGATTTTATTTTAATCACAAATAGAAAATGGCTGTGTTGATCTGGGTGAGTGGAAAATACACAGAATGACTCTAGCACTGCTTGTTGCTGCAGAAGTGAGGGGAGGGAGTTAAGCATTCTTAAAGAGAAACGGGGTCTCTGAGAACAGAGAGAAAGAAGAAGCTGGTGTAGTGAGGCATTACTGCGTGAGTAAAGAAAGCTGTGCACGTAGTCCTTAAGTGAGATACACAATGAGTGAACAAGGTCTTGTACTTCATCTGTAGTGCTCAGTTTAAAGTAGAACTACCAGCTTGTTATGTACCACTGTATTCCCTTTATTCAGGAAGATAAGTCTGTGGGTTCAGTTGGTTTAATAATAAAAATGCTGAAATTGCCAAGCAGAAGGAAATTGCTCAGCATATTTTGTGTATAAAAGTACTCATAGCTGTTCAAGTGTTCTTTCCTTCTCTTCTGCTGACTCCGGCAAAAAAAATCTTTCCAAGAATCTGTTGGACTGCTCCTTAATCAAATATTTTGACATCAGGCAGCATTATGCTTTTCTTTTATAAGTGTCTAGAATTGTCTTTAGATGGGCATGGCAACTTGAAATACTGCTTTTTTTAATTCAAGGAACCTCCCAGCAAAACCAGCAGAAGAAGCTCAGAAACACAGACAGCAGTACGAAGAAATGGTGGTGCAAGCAAAAAAAAGAGGTGACAGAGTTATTTTTCTTCAGAAAAAAAGCAGTAAATAGCTATTTCTAAACCTGAGCTATACTTGTGTCGTTCAGTTTTTCTGTGTCATGAGGGATTTGTACTTCCCTTCAAAGAAGAATCAATCCAGTAAAGAGAGGACAAAAGTAGTTTCATTAAAAAGCCCCAAGAGTTTAGTTTTAAATAACTAAAAGTATGTTAGAGTTTTATGCCAGGAACAATTTGTTGCGACTGTCACACAGAAGCACTTGTATTTTCCATGCAGGAAGTGTAATAATTTTATTTGATAGTCGGTCTCCCACTTAAAATGTGCAGCTTTCCTCAGGTTTTGCTTCTGATTTCTTGTCTGGGCTCACAGCAGTGTCTCAGTAGCGCTGTACTGCATACATCAGGTGGAGCTGATGGCAATGGTTTCTTGCAGATTATTTTTTACTATTTTGGCCTTTCTAATACAACTAAACATTGCAGGAATAGGAAATCTGGACACTTGGAAATTGTGTGTACAAGGAGAGCTTCTGGAAATATTGTTTTTCCAGCTGGTCTGGGCCATATGAAACAGAGGGAAAGTGATATGAACTCAGGACTTCTCCTTGCTTTCTACAGCTGACATTTCAGTTAAAATATTCCACTGTAGTTTTGGTGGGAAAGTTCATCCTCCCCCTCTTTCTTGTATCCCCCTTGTCAGTATGTCCACATAACAGTACTGGTCCAGAGGAGATTTCTCCATTCCTTCTTTGCACATCCAGTAGGTGGTTTGGGAGAAATGGAGCCATGTTGAGGTTAGGCAGTGGGCCAAGTCTTTGTGCTGTCTTTGCTAGATGGGACTGTGTCATTCTATCGGATAAGTACCTCTGGGAAAAAAAACAAAACATTTTGCTTTCGACCTCTGCAGATGAACAACTTGGCAGAGTAACACATTGCGTAGAGTCAGGAAATCCAAGTGTGTAAGTGCTGTTTTTGTTTAGAGAAAAATGCCAGGCTGTGGTTAAGACAGTCTTACAAAGAGCTCGTATCAAAGCTGGAGATACTCAGAGGCAGTTGGTGTGGTTCAGCCATAGATTCTGCTGTGCATTAAAGTGAACCCAACAGGTGGCATGTGTTCATTCCAAAGAATGTGGTACATGCCATCCTTCAATTAGATTTCCTGGCCAAGTCAGTACTTGCCCATGCTGTAGACTGTGTGTGCTCACACACACACAGGTTCTGTATTTCCACTGTGTAAGAAGTGTCTGCAGACGTTTGTTAAATCACATCTAACAAATTTGTCTGTGGAACAAACAGTAGTAGATGGTGCAATAAAAGAAGTACTTAATGGTAATTCGTAAATATGTAAAAACACATTTAAACTGAACGTGAAAAATGTAGGATTTTATTCTGGAAGTTTCCAGTTGTAGGTTTGTGATGTAGAACATTTTAGATTAACCATGCAATAATATTTTAGAATTTGAATAGTCTGCTGGAAATGTAGGTGTATGTAAGGTGATTTTGCATGGCTGTGTAGTGGTGTGTAGCTAACTGTTGATGGTTTTTTTTTTTTTTCCTGGTATTATTGAACTAAAAAGAAAATTGCTTTCCTGCAGAGCTTAAAGAAGCCCAGAAGAGAAAGAAGCAACTGGAGGAACGTTGTAAGCTGGAAGATAGCATTGGCAATGCTGTTGTAACTTGGAACAATGAAATCTTGCCCAACTGGGAAACTATGTAAGACAGTATGTTACAATTAATAGTTTTAATTAAAACACTTCTGTATCCTGTAGAGAAGTTACAAGGTTAGCAAGTGTAATTTTAAGTGGTGTTGGTAGCTTTTGTCTGAAAGTCATCTTTGCACAGTGACAAAGATAATGAGTGACATGAGCTTCATTAGTTTGATAATCAAAAGTGATGCAGTTCTAATTCTCATTGCTTGTCTTCAGTGGAGTCTGGAGATATTTGGAGACCAAAAGAGAGAGAAGCGATCCATGAAAGAAAATTTAAAAAAAGTAAAAGCAGAAGGCATCATGCTTAAATTCATTTGTCAGAAATGAGCTTTTCTTGACTACTTCTTGAGCTTGATGTTTCAGTATCAAACATGGAGTGAAGTATGCACGCAGTACTATTAAGCCTCTTTAATTAGTGGTAGACCTGCTGAGAAAATCAGGTGATGGAAAAGTAGGGAATAATTTTTTTTAAAAAACACTGAAGTACTACAAGATTTTCTACAAAGACACAGTACGTCCAGTTGGTAAGCTGCCTTCACTCTCCAGTTCTTTGTGGACTTTGCTCATCATCTTAACTACAACAGAAAAACAGCCTCTCCATTCTCAAGAGCATAAAAGCAACGCAACTATAACAAAAGCCACCACAGTTCTTATGCAGTTTGCTTAATGACATTCAGTTGCCCTGTTAGAAATACTGATGAGGTATGCTGGAAAATGCAACTGAACCAGAGAACCAGATGTGAAATAAAGTATGAACAAACTGTAGATTAAGTGTCTGTCTTTAAAGATGCATGTTGTGTCTGCTGTGACTCTAAGTATGCATTTTTCTGTCACTGGCTTACAAAACCAGAAGTTCCTCTGTGTATTCCATGTTTTATATTTAGCTGAGAATCTGCTTTTAGGTCATTGGATTGGCTGTAATTATTGTCTGGCTCAGAAGCTGTAGCAATTTCCAAGTCTGTGTTCTGTTAAAATGTCTTTTGTGCTTCTACCTGAAAGTTGCTGCTTGTTGCATCTTCATGCATCTTGCTGGAGAGCTGGGACAGCAAAGCTGAGTGCACATCTTATCCGCACGAGAAAGCGATGACTGAGAGATGTATGACTTGTTTCTGGATTTAATTTTACTTAGAGATTTAAGTCTGTCCAGACTTTAGCATATGCAATGGCATAGATACAGATCTATTTTTCATTTCTTTATTGTTGTTCCTGACAACAGCTCCTGCTGGTCATCTATGGTGGCACGTTAGAGTTATCATATGCACTGCTCTTGTCAAAATAAACCATTAAATTTAGAAGGAAGGGAGCTTTCCTTTTGCAGTTCAAGACAAAGTAATAGTAAAGAATTGATATATGTGAATCTTGTTTGACTTCTTGGCTGACTGATGTTCATTCTGATCTGTATCCCTATAGCTATGATAAGAGGACACATTTACAGTTCAGCTGACAATAAAACCTTTCTTAGAATACATTTTGTTTTAAACAGGTGTTGTTCCCGTAAAGTTCGAGAGTTATGGTGGCAGGGCATTCCTCCAAGCGTGAGAGGCAAAGTCTGGAGCTTGGCAATAGGCAACGAGTTAAACATCACCCATGGTGAGACTGTCGTTCTGTCTACGTTGTGTTATGAAGAGAAGTGAGTTTTGTATTTACTGTGTTGCATCAGAATCTGATTTGTGGGCATGAAGTGTTAATCTGCTTAAGTTTTATTTGTGGTACTTTTACATGCTTTGTTCAAAAGTACTATATCTTTTAATCTTGTAGCTGTTCTAGCACGGCTGCCATTAATTATTTCTGATTACTACTACCGTTGTGTTTTGCTTTGATGTTACGTGGAAACGGTCAGAGCTAGTCAAGCTTTTTTAAATTCTTTTTTTTTTCTTTTTCCAAATTAAAATTGCTATTTATTCATATGGTAATGCCTGTGAGGATGCAGTCTCTTGATTTAGAGCAAGAAGTTAAGGCTGAATGAGATTAAAAGACCTCCAGGAAAATGAGTCCATTTCCTTACATGTACATCTATGAAAACAGAAGTAGTGTGCTACTTCATGCAGCGGAAGAACAGTTTCGAAAGAGCAGTTAATTCCGGTATGGAAAGACAGTAGACTGCCTGTAAGAATACAGCTAGTACTGTGCTGATTTTCTGTGTTTGGTTCAGTTGTCTCCAGTTTAGTTCCTGCCTCGAATCTGGTAAGGTTTTTCCAGTCAGTTCAGACTGTAACGTTGAATGTCAGTGCCCTGTAAGAACAAAATAATTGCTGGGACATAGAATGGAATTTGTACCCAAATTGCCTTTCCTTCTGTCTCAGTCTTAAGTTGTAGGTCAGTAGAACAGGTCCTTCAGAACCATAATCAGAAATGCAATTTAGTGTGTTAGATGAACTGCTGTTTGTGTGCTTGGAGCAGCATTGCTCATACGGCACATGGTTGGTACCTGTCAGTGAGCACATGTGTATTCAAATAATAGCTCTGATTTTCTCGGCTCTTCTTTTTCCAGAACTATATGATATTTGCCTGGCTCGTGCCAAAGAGAAATGGCGATCACGTAGCACAGTAGGGGCTGAAGGAGAATGTGAAGGTATGCTTTTTTTTTTTTTTTGTGAATAACTTATGCTGTGCTACAAAAGAAAGGGTTTAGTTAAATTGTTCCTTAAGTTACAGATTTTAAAGAACAACAACAAAAAAATCAGCTACAAAGATGAGTTTGATTTTAAAGGACAAAAAAGCCCTTCTTTCTGTGGAGGATTTAGCTGCATTCTTTCTTCTTAATGAGCCTTTTGTCTCTTACATGCCATGCTAGTTCAGTTTTCTTTAAAATCTTTCTGTAGGTGCAGTTCTTAATTGATACCTAATTTTCAGGAATGGTAGGAACATTTGGGAGGTTCTAATTTGGATTGGAATACAAGTATTTTGCTGCCTCTGCAGTTCTGTAATTGAAACTCAAAGCATAGCAGAAAGTTAAATTCTAGTTCCTTAATGTGGCTTTGGATCCACTTCCTGGGCATGTTTCAGAGAGAAGCAATTAATTTTTGAATATGAAGTAATTTGAGATTTACTAATTGATAAGAGGAGTAGTATTTTTGAACTACTGCTTGAAATTTCTGTTTGGAAAATTAATATGCTGAGCAGAAAAAGGAGAACATACGTACTGCTGGTGTTTATCCACAGAAAAGCATGATTAGCTGGAAAGCCCCAACTTTGTTTTCTGAAACGTATCTCTTCATATGGTTGTTATAAATCACTGCTGTTTGCCAGTGACAACTCTTGTTTTTTCATTACTCCAGTAGTGGCAATAGATAGTTCCCAACTATATTTAACCGGGACAAATGAAATAGAACTGAGGTTTTTGGGTCTCTGATGCTTTAGGAATTTACTTTCAGTGAGGTCTGTTTCAGCTATGAAATATATTGTATTGACCACGATCTTTAACGACACATACAAAGAGTAAATATGATTTTGGAATGAGAGGCAACAGTAGTAGAGCCTGGTGGCATCCATTCTGCAGTTCTTTAGATCTTCTCTCACCAGAACCTCTCCACAGAGGTGACTACTTCAGGAACTGTTGGGAAGCCTCGTTGGAAAGCTGGGGGTCACAGACCAACAGGCCTGTGTGTGTCTGTTGATTTGTCAGAGGATACCAGTGAAATGTCTAGCTTGTTTTGCATTGCCTTCCTCTTTCTCTCTAACAATTTCAGAACAGTCTTTGGGAGAGGGGGCAGAAAAGTCTACACTGATTCATGTAACAAGTGCAGTGACTTTGGCTTTTGTAGATGCTGGATTTTCTGCAGCTGACAGAGAAGCAAGTTTGGAGTTAATAAAACTGGATATCTCGAGAACGTTTCCTAATCTCTGTATATTCCAACAAGTAAGCAACGTTAACATTTAACTGCTCAGAGAAAATTAGTTCACATAATCTTGTCTGTCCCCTGCTTGAAACAGTCCACTGTAAAAAAATAAAAAAAAATAAAAAAAAAAAAAAGAGTAGAAATTTAGAAAAGATTAACCTGAAGGTACTGTGTGTTGGGAAGAGACAGCACAACTGCTGGCTGACCACTGTGTTTGGATTCATAGAGCCCAGTTCATGTTGGCTTCTGTCCACGTGATACAGGTTAGTGTTTCCAAGTCAGTGAATCAGCACTGCTGCACTGCAAATGCATGGAAAGTGAGAGAGCAAAGCTCAAACAAGCAAGACTGGATTTTTTTCTTTTACTTTTTTTTGATTCCATGAAAGACCAATGTAACTTGCATGCTTTTGGTGTGCCTTAGTGACTTGTTTTAAGCAAATATTTTGTCCTGTACAAAAATTCTGACATCCTTGTTAAAAAAAAAAAAAAAAAAGTTTGGGTTGTGATGAAGCAACACTTTCGGGTGAATAAAACCTCCCTTTGGAAATTCTGAGCCAGTTATAATAATTGGTGTAATCTCTGGCAGCTGTTAATAGGCAGCAACATGAAATTCTTTTCAGCTGTAGCCTCATTGATACGCTTGATGTGCTGTGCATGTGTGTTACAGCATATTGCTGTTCTGACTGTTCTCTTCACGACTGCATTCTGCCTCTAGTCTAATAGGTAATTATGTCGTTCTCATTAATGTTCTGCTTTCCTGGCACAGTAATCAAAATGCTGCTGAGCTATAATGAATCTCTCAAACTCACGTTTGTCTTGTATAGGGACTTCATATGTAACTGTTACAATTATGCATCCATGATACGTGTGTTATATGTTTTAGTTGCTACAAGCATCTAAAGATTAAAGATTGTTTTAAAGATTTGGGGATGTTCAGAGCTGCTTTGGGGAACATGAATAATAATATGAGTAATAATGAGTTTAATCAGAAGTGATACAAACTGTCAGTAGCACTGAAGAATTTTTAATGTGCTTGCGCTGTACTTAGACGTGTTGTCTTGCTTTTGTTAAATTATAGGGTGGTCCTTACCATGACACATTGCACAGTATTTTAGGAGCCTATACTTGTTACAGACCTGACGTAGGATACGTAAGTGAAGTTTTTCATCTGGGATGGGGAGGGAGAATTCATAGACCGGTGTTATTTTGTGACTAGTTTGAATGTCTTTTGAAGTACGTGTTGTTCTTAGTGGCAGGGGTGCTGAGATTGTTCTGTTGTGTTGTTTGTTACCCCTCTTTATGTACATTTCTGTGCCTTAGCACATTGAGCTATTGGCAGTCTGTAACAGCTGTGTAACAACCCCTAAAGCAACATCTATCCAGGCAGTGTGAGCTCCCTAGAAGTATTGGGAGTGATTATGAAAGGACAGAGTGGATTCCACATCCTTTATTTAGCTGGAGAAGGGGAAAAAAAAAAAAAAGGCATAACAGCTGCAAAAAACAATACTAGAAGCAGAGCAAAGATGTAGATAGGAGCTTGTTCTCTATTTGTGAGCAGTTGTTTTTACAGAAGGCTAATGTAGGTAGATCCCATTCTTTTCTCTGAGTAGCAATGGCTTCTTGGCAGATAACTTCTAAATGTAATTAGCATTAGGACACTAGAAAAAGGGGAGATCAGGTGGTGTGCTTCATTTGGCATGGAAGCTGTTGTGTGTGTTGGGGGGGGGGGGGGAAGAGCTTGTTCCTCTGGTTTGCAGGAAGGACTGTCACACTTTGGTCTCTGGAGCACAGTTCTGGCAGCACAACACTCTTTGAGTGAGCAGTCTTTAGCTAGATCCAGTGTCACCTCCAAAATATGCTTTGTGGAAAATGCGACAGTATCATGAGCTTGTGCTGGTAGAATCATGCCTAATGGCAGCTCTCCATAACTGACCTGCTAACAACTGAGAAAGGAACAGGTTTAGTCTGTAGTGTTGTAGTGTAGTCTAGATTTCCACGAGTCAGGATGAATTGATCTCATCGGTAGAAGAGGCATCAGAAAAAATGCTCATTCTGTTCTTCAGAAAAAAATCTCCATTTGCTATATTTGAAATTTCTGTCATCTTGGCCTTCCTTAGGAGTTGTGCGTGGAGTCTTTGAAAGGAGGCAACGTGGGGATTGTTAGCTTCCACGCTTTCAGCATTCAATGCCAAATGATTATGTAGTTTAAAAATTCCTCTCTTTCTGAAAGTTTTGCAGAATTCAGCACTGCAGTGGATACACTGAACACTAGCGATGGTGAGGGCAGGACGTGGCAGTGTTCGTGAAGGAATACAGTTCTTGCTGAGTGGTAACACTTCTCCTTTCTTCAGGTACAGGGCATGTCTTTCATAGCAGCAGTGCTGATCTTGAACTTGGATACTGCAGATGCCTTCATTGCTTTTTCTAACCTTTTAAATAAGCCCTGTCAGATGGCATTTTTCCGTGTGGACCATGGCCTTGTAAGTATGCAATAAAACTCTAGTCTACATATTGTAGGTGAAGTTCTAAAATAAAATCATAACCTCAGTTTCCTGGAAGATGTCAGAACTAACTTCAGTGCAGTGTGCTTGTTTAAAAAGAATCAAAAGCTGTCACAGGCACACATATGCACTCCCTCAAACAAAGAAAGAAAACCCAAAAAACAAACTGAAGTAAAAAAACAACCTACCAAGGATTGAAGAAGAGAGTGAAGTATCTTTAGATGAGGTGCTGAGGGATTTGATTTAGTAACTTAGTGGGTAGGGATGGTGGTAGGAGAATGGTTGGACTAGATGATCTTGTAGGTCCTTTCCAACCTAATGTATCTATAAATCTCTGAATCTTAGGATTCTCAGGGAATGGTTATGAGAATGTTACTGCAACTGTGTTTCAGTTTGAGCACTGTAGCGGAAAGCTGAAGACAGCATTCACAAATGGTTTGAAGGTACTTTTTATTCCAAGCTAATAGCTTGCTTAAAATAGCCTGCTGCAGGAAAAGCTGTTTCCCATCCCTTAGTCTCTAGCAGTTTCTTTAAAGATAGCGTTGGGGAAGTGGATGAGCAGACACTCCCCCCATCTCCCCCTCGACCACGTTCAGTGAAAGTTGGGTGACTTAATCTCTCTGTATTGTAAATTCCTTGTTAGCATGTACAGAGGGCTACTTGTATACCACAGCAAAATAAGACTCATCTCCTAAAATACGTTTTAATTTATTCTTCAAAAAATAAATGGCATTCTGCATTTCCTTCTCACTTAGTTACTGTTTGACAGTGTAAAAATAGGACCTTGCTTCTCAACAGTTGAAATGGAGAAAATCAGGGAAGTGACAGATGTCAGCTGTGACCGCTTGTGTTCCTTTAACAGTAGCACTCTGGGAATCCTATCTGCATTTTCTACTGGAAAAGCAGTATGTAATTCCTTGTTGCAGCTTCTGAATCTCATCAGCTGGAAATGCCCATGGGGGAATCTTTTAACAGCAGCTCAGACAGCATTGCTGCAAGCTGTGTCAGCCATCACAATTACTTGAAAGAGGAGGCTGTGCTCACACGTTCAGCGTGTAAATGCCATTGTTCTGAAGATGGTTTCAGAGTTAGATTTGCTGGCAGCAGATACTTGTTAGCTGAAATAATGTTTCTTGGGAGCCTCTTGGGTAGTGCTCAGAAGTTTAATTAACTTAGCAGAGTAGAGTATGGCTGATCGAAGAAGGCTTAGGGAACAGTAGAGGTGGTGCTACATGAAATAATATTAGCAATAATATTAGCATTTTGTCCAGTGATTCACACCACAAAGAAAACTTTGTCATTTAGAGACAGAGTGAGACAATTTTGTTGTTTTGATGTCTATCCTGAACTTTGTGTGTTTTATAGCTCAATAATGAAATGCCAATTTGTCTAAAATGAATAAATTAGATAAGGAAGACCAATAAAATAATTAATTGTGGAAATAATTGTACTATAATCCATTCTGCTTGCTCTTGATTTCTTTTGTTGGTTACAGTTTTATTACACTAGATTTTTTTAATTACTGCTAAGTGAGGTAACTGCTTGTATGTTGACTTGATAAATACCTGGACTGCTGCTGTGTTTCTGATAGTACTGCCTGCATTGCCATCAACAGATGTGGTATAGAAGTTGTGTAAAATCCCTGCTATAAAGTACTTCAGAAATCCTTCAGTAGGATTCTGACTGTGGTGCTGGTGGGTAAACAGGTCATTTGGAAAGTATGACTGTCTGTTGCATTACCTGCTTCCTCTTTATACTGGGAGATCTCACGTGATGCTTGGTTTCTGTGCATTTAAAAATACATGTTGGGAAGTTGTTTCAGTCATACAGTTCACTAAAGTAGGTTTCTGGTTTTGTGTTTATCACTAAGCTCTTTCTCAGTAACCAGTAGTTCAGAGATTTTACATAACCTTGCATGGTTATTCTTTATTATGCTCATCTCATGTTGGCTTACGAGCCTTACTATCCACACTGACTCAGTTTCTTTGCTGCTATTAATGAAGGTAGTCTGTCTGTCATTGTATCAGATGAAACAGGAAGAAAAATGCTTTAAGGACATTGTAAAAAAAAAAAAAAAAAAAAGGGGACTCATCTGTCATTCTTGTAAGGATTTCACACAGAAGACTCCTCTTTTACTATTGTCATGTTCTGGGCAGAATTGTGCTGATACAACTCATACTTCAAAGAAATCACAACTACTCTTAACTGCTTTAATCAGGACATTGAATTAAAATACTGAGTCATTCAAGGGCTTTGTTGAACTTCTCTTTCTCCACTGTTAAGAGAATTGAGGTAGAAAAGCTAAAAAGCCTTTTCTTTTTAACTCGTTAGATAGGAGTATTTTCCAAGCCCTCTGTTATGAAATTTGAACTAAACGTTCAATTTTTAGAATACCACGGAAGTCTTCACATTAAAAGCTGTGCAGTGGAAGGGATAGGCTGGGGGTTGGAATCTGTTTTTCTCACTGTAGGTGTTTTGTCCTGATCAGCTCTTCTGTGCGACCTTTCTCTTTCCCTTACTTTACCTTGTTTTAAATCATGTTACACAGTAGAAGCTTTGGTATTATAATGTGATTTATGTTTGGAGCCAAAGGAACTCTTCACTCTTGCTGTGGGCTTTTAAATTGTTTTAGTTCCATAATTCATTTTTTAATCCATTGGGTCTTGAATTTTACTCAGTATAATATTAGGTTATTGCCACAAACATAAAGCACTGTTCCATTATCATAATTATTTTGAGTAATCAGCAAATAACTTCTCTCCTGCTGATATCTTTCTTTCCAAAGGAAGCTAGCCAAGACCTAAAACAATAATTATATTGTTTAATACGAGGTCAATATGTAGAATAGATCTTTAACTTGCAGATGCTGTCTGTTGTGTGAATGATTAGCTCTGTTGTGTCATGTAATTTATACAGTCCTATTTTTGTAGAATGGTAATCCAACAATAGGTAGTATATTTAAGCCTATTAGTAATAGAACTAACTCCTTTTTCTTCCTGTCGTTTTCCCAGATGTTGACTTATTTTGCTGCATTTGAGGTATTCTTTGAAGAAAATCTGCCAAAGCTATTTGCTCACTTCAAAAAAAACAACTTAACTCCAGATATCTATCTTATTGATTGGTAAGACACTGAAAGCATTATTACTAATACACATACTAGCTTTTAGCTGCATGTCTGTATTCTTAATGTAAGCTGGAGCTCTTTTAGTTTTAATATTTTTTAAGGTAAAAGTTTCATCTTGTGTTCAGTAATTGAATTTATCAATCCAAATATTTCTTACAGACTTCTGTGATAAGCTTAATGCTTGCCTAGCCATTATTGCTCTTGTTCTGTTGAGTTTGAAGCTTATTTTGCTATAAATCTGGATAACAGTGTTTATCTGTATTTAGGACATATCTGAATTCTGAGGAAAAAAAGGGAGGATGCAGTGAAGACGTAGATGTGAGCAGTGCTTTATTGCTATGTTACGTGGTCTCGGATCCCATGTAGAGGATCGTAGCACAGGTTGTTTAAAAACCATGTTTCAGTAGCAGAAAGGCTTTAACGTGTTCTTAAGCACTACAGCTATTGCACTTGGCAGTCAGTTAATTACAATCCTTTTATTTTGTGAAATTGCCTTTCTTTTTAGCTCCGTGCAATTATAGTCTTTTTCCTTAGAGATAAAAAAAAAAAAAAAAAAAAAAAAGGCACGGATCTTATTTGCAGACCTGTCAAATTTCAGCACATGAGGTATTCCAGACTGAATGTTTGCATTTGAGCCTATCAGGCTTTGGTTTGGAGGCAGCTAAAATGTCTCTCCTCAGCAAGCAAAGCTTCGTTGTCAATTCTGGGATGATATGAAATCTTTTTTGGCGTGCCTTTAAATTGCTGAAACTTCTGTTCTCAAGCGTTTACCCAAATAGTTCTAGGTAAAGATGAAACTCCTGCAGCAGCTTTGTGGGTTCTTTTTTTTTTTTTTTTTTTCCTTTTTCAAGATTCGTAAGCTGTTATTTCAGAAAACAGGCTGTACTCTTAATCCAGTACTGTCTGAACCAAGCTCTCAGTACCGTCGTGGTCCTTCAAAGCTTGCTGTAAGCACTGAGCACGTTGCTGATCCGTTGGACCAGAAATCCATTTCAGGTTGTTCTGTCCAGTGTAACAGCTAGAAGTTTCAAAGGTGAGCTTTCACTGGATCACAGGGTGGCTGAGATATTCGGGATTTTACAGGAGACGGTGGTGAAAACTTTGCTAAAATCAGTGTGAACAGTATCCACTGCTTTTTACTCTTCCACCAAGTCGGTCACGTCATCGTTAGAAGGCAGTCAGGTTGTTCAGACATTACTTTGCCGTCAGAAATTCTTCCTGACTTCTCCCAGTTACCCTAGAGGTGATTGTGAGTGGCCTCAGTGATACCAGACAGTTTCATCAGCACTCTCTTGATTTGCACGTGCATCTTGCACAGAGAATGCTGCTACACGGGTTTTGTTTGATTTTGCAGTTACACTGGCACTGTGCTTTAATGCGAGTTGAGTAGAGAAATGAGAATTGTGATGGATAAGCTCATTTCTCCCAACATTTGTAAGTGCTGCCAATTTTTCATGACTGAAGGCTGAGTCATGAATCAACTGGATCTCCTTGAATGGACAGAAGGAAAATGCCAGAATAATACTGGAATAGGATAGAAGAAAAGGAAGAGGGCAGGGGCTGGCACATCCAGTGATAAGGGGAAAGAAATGAATTGATTGATTTGATTGTGAATTGATTGATTTGATGAATTGATTGAATTGAAATGATGTTAGGTGTCAGGAATGGGGACTACTTGTGTAGTCTTCACAAATCCTACATTAAATTTCTTCGTATTTGTCTTCAGCTAGACAGCTTGCCCCGTCACAGCTTTAGTTTTGTTAGACAGTATGGTTGGTATTCAGCTGTGTGAGATTTTGGTATAATGTTGCCCTCTCAGAGGCAGTAACCATGTGGGAAAGTACTGAAACACTCTGGGAGCTCTGAACCCAGTGATTTCTCTGTCTAAACAGACTCTTTTGGTTGTAGGTAAAAATCTCTGTGAAACAACCTTGCCCTATCAACATTACTTTTATTTAAATACACATTCATTCTGAGCTCCAGAGGGACACCTGCTGCTATTCTGGTGGCTGGCACAGTTACTGAGCAGGAATGTACGCAGCACATCTCAGTTGGTGCCAGCTCTGGGAAGACTCCGGTAGCCAGTGCCGTGCAGACCAGTTGCTGGGAAACCTTTGTGCACCTGCTGCAATTACAGTGGAATCAACATGTCTTTGTGCTGCTTCGTGTTACTGGTGCTGCAGGAAGTAGCAATAAAATTGTGAGGCTTGCTTAAGTTTTGCTGAGGGCATACGTTCCATGAAAAGCCAGTCCTGTGCATAAAGGTGGAACCAGCTACATAAGCAGCGTAGTATTGCTTTGGGTTTTCCTGGGGCTGGTAGAGGACTTAGGGGCTGGAACTCTGCCATCTGTCATAGGCAGGCATCAGGGACCTAAGAACTTAATTAAAAAGGTGCAGCAGAATTCCTACCAGTGGCTACCTGTCCCAAGTAAGGCTTCTCATTTACAGAGAACACGTGCTTCAGGCTCAAATTCCAACTGCTGTGTTCTAGTATAAATTCAGAGGCTGGGCAGGCTTTTAGTTTTTTGAAGAATGCAAAGGGAATCAAGTGCGCAAAGGCCATAAAGAGCCACACACGCTCAGCTTCACAGGGAGCAGGGAGAAAGCGGTGTGCCTGAGTAGCCTGGTTTTGGCTGCTCTGTGCTGTCAGCTGATGGAGCACAGGCTCTTCTGAGCAGAGCAGAATGTGGATTCACAAAGGACACACGCTCTCTATTTATGGCCTGCTGCTGCTGTACAAGTACCTCTTCATCCTTACTAAGAAAAATGATTTGGGCAATAATTACAGCCCAGGGCTTAGTTTGTATTGATGGATTGATCAGTGGTGCTCTAATACGGCATTGACTGTGATTGTGCTCTGTGAACTCTTAACTTTCTCTTGACACTGCATATGATGACAAAGGGCCAGGGCAGCTTGTTTGTGCAGATGTTTGTCATGGGCATTTCCAGTGAAATATTTATAGGCTTTGCTGTCCGTGACATCAGGAAAAACATAGCCCGTGTCATGCCATTAGCACCTCACCCCTGAAACTGAAGTATTTTGCTTTAAGTGCATAAATGCCTCCATTTCAAAGAGAAAAGGTCAGAAACTCAGACAGTGATTCTGTCCAAACTTGTGGCATCCTGTTTTTCCTAAGTTTGGAGTAGTTGTTACCAGACTCCAAAAAATAAATCTCTGCAGGTTAGGGTGAAATACTGCATTGCCATGTAGTACTCCTGAGCGGGAGGACGTGGCTGGTTGGGTGCTCCTGACCTGATGAAATTGCTCAGAAGCACCACACTTTAGAATGCACTCAGGTTTGCTAAGTTGCTCTGTTGCAGTCAGCATTGTATTGTACTTCTTTTCCCCCTCCCTTATTAGAAATAAAATAAATGCTTCTACTTTCTTCAACTGCAATGATTTAAGGATTGTGCCAAGTAAGCTGTTAACAGCAGTCTTATTGCAGTAACTCTAAAGGTACTGACAAGAACAGAGATGCCACTATGCAAGAGTATTCAACAAGTAATGCATCAGGCACTTGGAAACATGCAGTCTTTGTCTCAAAGCAGATAAAGAGGAATTGTTACAAAATATACTATGAAGTAGTACCAGGATAAACTGAAAGGATCTTAGACTGAGTTCAAAAGCTGAATTAATTCAGCAGTTTCCGCAGCCGAACTGAGAAGTTGTGGAGGGATTCTCATGTAAAAGAGAGACATGGAAAAAGAATGTGTGGTACAAGAATATATAGACCTGAGTGGCATCATCATTGTTGTGCAGGAGTTGTCAGTCCAGAATCTGGCATACCTGCCTTCAGCACTGCTGCTGACAATAGATTTATCAAGGTGATTTATGAAAATAAAAAGAGAAGGAAAACAAAACAGAGCCATGGCAATCATATCACAGTAACAGTGCTTTCTTGGTAAGTAAGATTCTGGCCGTAGGCTTTTCCTGTCTCAAACCAGTCAGGATTTTACACGTGTGCTTCAAAGTACATGTGTCCTGAGTGGGTCTGGAAGGAGCTGGAGTGTGTATATTTTTTCCGGAGAGCAGCCAGACACCTTTGTTTCTGTTTCTCTCGCACTGGACATCTCTGTGAACTGCTATCTGCACCTGGCTGGGATTCGTAGTGAGCTGAAAGAGAGCTGCAGACGGAAAGTCATCCTGCTCTCCAGTGCACACAGATCACGTGCAAGTCGTGTGCTGGCGCTGCTCGGAGCTGCTGCTGCTGCTTTATGGCTGCCATAAATTTCTGCTGGGTTTCAGAGCAGTAGCTCTGATGCCTAATAAAAATGTCTCCCAGTAGGAAACGTTTTCAGAGAGCAAGTGCTGAATCAGTTCTTAGAAAAGATTCCTCCTGTTGTACCATTGCATCTTCTCGGAGGCCGATTTCCAGTTTGTGGGGCTTGATGCATTTAATTTCATGCTGGTGTTAATGAAAGCTAATTGCCTAGCAAAATTCTTGCAAATTGCACTTCCTTGCGAATTATGAAGAGATCAGTGTCAGATCCCTCGTTTGAAGTGACAGCTTCTTTATCCCAGTAAATCTTTTCCTACAGAAAGTCATGTTCTCATAAATAGATGTGACTGTTTTTTCTGACAGTTAATTTTCTGCATAGTTGCAGAGTTAAAACACGTGGGTTGTTCAGGTTAGGTCTGATTCATGACTGAATAATAGCTTCTGGGAATCAAACGGAGCAAAATTAGGCATTGTTGCTTATCTTTAAGCAGTGCCAATTCCTGGCTGAGAGTTTGCCTGCTGCTTGGTGACCAGGAAAGCACTCTGCTGAATTGCTTCCTATTGCGCTGCTCCTTTTAAATGGAAAACCCATTGCTGTTTCCTGTACGCGTGTGCTCATACAGACAGAAAGTCCTAACTCTGCTGCGTAAGTATTCTGTCAGGAGACATTGTTCCTTGGCACCGTGAGGGTGCAAAGATGTTGAAAGGATATACAGCTTGTGCAGTTTAACATATTGGTCAGTAATCCAAAGAAGGGTTTTTATCATGCTACTCTGTATTTTTTTTCCTATATAATAATACATTTTGTAACGTGACCAGTAGTATTTTTCTCATTCCAGACTTTACCACCTTCATATGTGTGATGCTGGCTTTTTGGAGAAAGGAATTTTAACATTTTCTCACTTTTTTATTAAAAAAAAAAAAATCATCTGAATTTGTACAAATGATTTAATCTTGTCTTGCAGCTTGTAAAGTGAATTATTTCCCACTTTTCAAGTGTGCTGGGTAAGAAAAGCTTGCTCGTTACAACACATCGTTCCAGTCACCTGAAGTAGAAAAGATACTGCAGGAAACCTTTGGTTATTAATCCAAAGAAAAAGAATGGACTGGGAAAATTAATTCATTCATATTTTATACTTCTGCATATATCCATCCAGATTTTTATTTTTAATTTTTTTTTAAACGAAAACTGGAATTTCTTAAATAAAAAGAAATTGGCGAGGCTGGGGAGTGGAGAAATCTTAAACATGTTAGATTCAACATCCTGAAATAGGAATTTTGTGTTCATAGGTTTGATTTAAGGTTTGATTTAAATCTGAGACTTGGCTGACCTCTGCTGGAGAAGGAATTATTTGCAGTTTTACAGAGTGACAGAAAACGTTTTTTTTTTTTTTTTTAATGCAGTGCATCTGTGGAGAAATACTCTTCTTTTTAAATTTGCAAGGAGAAGGATTACTGTGACTCTTTTCCCTTATATAGTGTAATTTGATATCAGTAGATGTAAATGTTGGCACTTTTTGGGGTGATGATGTGGTACTGTTAATGTCTTTGTTGGGGTCGTGGAGAAGAAGAGAGTTGCCCTGGCTTCCTTGCTGCAAAGCTGTCAGTGGTTTGATGAAGGAGGAAGTGTTCTCTTGGCAGTTACCAAAATGTGGCTTTAACCACCGGGAGGAGATCCTTGCTTCTGCCGCTGCCTTTGCTCTTTGGAGATCACATATCTTCAAGTGTATTATCACAGCTACCTGCTCTCTGGAAATCTTGCCTGTCTTGCTCCGCTCACTGGAGACCAGGCTGATCTTTCCTCCAAACTCACACTGTTATTACTTTGCCAGTGAGTCCAGTCTTGGACGCTGAAGTAATTTTCAACTTCTCCTTCATCTAATTCACAGAATTCCCTTTTTAGTATGTCTTTAAGATCCCTTAAGCTTTTTGTGGTCTCACAGCTAAAACTGCGTGAATTCTCGGTTCTAAAGCGATGATTAATTTTTCTTCTATTGTACTTGTGGCCAGGGCATGCCCATCATAAAATCATGTGTATTTTTCTTATTTTGTGATTTAAAAAAAAACGGAGCCTGAAAATTCATACTGATGGCCAAGTGCTGTAACTACTTTACCAGCATAGCACAGTTTTATATTACTTCACGTTTCACTGAGCAGCAAATAATAGAAGTACTTCTGAAATGCGAAGGGAATATTCAAACAAACACATTTGAGAAACCTCAGTAACGAGCTGTCTGTGTACTTCTCTGAGTATCAGTACATTTTTCTCGTGCAGTAACTCAGAAAATGTTGCTGTTTTATAGGATATTCACATTGTACAGCAAATCTTTGCCCCTGGACTTGGCGTGTCGTGTCTGGGATGTGTTCTGCCGCGATGGAGAGGAGTTCTTATTTCGTACAGCCCTGGGAATATTAAAACTTTTTGAAGATATTTTGACCAAAATGGATTTCATTCACATAGCCCAGTTTTTAACAAAGCTACCAGAAGACCTACCTTCAGAAGAGTTCTTTACATCTATTGCTGCCGTTCAGATGCAGAGTAGAAACAAAAAGTGGGCTCAGGTAAAGAGGATGTTGATCCTTGATTAACAGGTGAATGTGCTTGTACCCGTGAAGAATGTGTTTGGTGACATCTAGGAGAATGTTTTAGCAGACGTAGGGTACATAGGGCTACTTAGCTCCTGTGCTCAGTATACAAGTATCCCCAAACAACAGGCTTTGTTAGCCTGTGGTTTTCAGTCTGCAGTAGCTAAAGGCTTAGTGGTGATTATCACAACAAGACAAGGACTTCAAAGTAATTTAGCCCTGCCAGTCTTTCTCAGTCTCCTCATCAGCTTCATTCTGGCTACTTGTAACTTCTCTGGATTGTATTCAGCTGCTGTGGCAAACCGGAGAAAGAATGTTGCCAAACTGTGGAGCAAATAGGTCTTAGATTTAACTCACTATAGGGTTGCCATTGGCTGATATCTTACCTACCTTGTTGACGTCTGCACCAGCTGCCTTTCTTCACCACGTATCTCCTTTGCTGAGTAAATTTTCACCAAGAAGGCCTCTTCCCTCTCTAGCCTGTCATATTTTTCCAGGTCAGTAGTGGGTAGAGGCTATGAGTTTACTTGTACATGCTAAGACTGTTGTGGTGCCGTTGTTGGAACTGACCCAGAATCAGTACCAAGAGAAAGAGAGTATAGGGTTTTGTTTCCTTTTACTAAGGTGCTGACTATGCTAGCCTCTACCTTTCTTCAGTCTTTAAAGTTCACTAGATGAGTTTGGACTCAAAATCCTGAACTTTGCTTTTGTGAGGAGCAGGTTTTTGGGGGTGTACAGGTAAAGTAAGAAACACAGTATATTGGACAAATCCTGCAGCAGCTGCAGTACTGCATAGCTAGATAATTCTTTTTGACTGAGACTATCACAGTAAAAATTAGATACTTTGCTGTAGTATCCTTTTGTGTTTTGTAGGGAAATACCTTTTTAAATTAGCAAAATGAATGTTAAGAGTGATGGATGCAGCACTTGGGGCAAACTCTCAGGTGGATTTACCAATGGCACTACTTTCCAGAGGATGCCAGATGCTCTTCAGCCTAAAAGTTGGTTTTGTCTCATCTTTAGCATCAACTTACTTGGTTACAGGAACCGTACTGCATAAGTAAGCAGCATATTTTGAGCTACAGCTGCTTTGCAGGAGTGTGTATGACTGTGCAGGACTAAGGAGTCAAATTCGGATTAGCTAATGACTTGAAGAGATCTGAGGCAGCGACAGGTGCTAGGCAGGCACCAGTCAGTGCCATGGTAGTAATTCTGAGCAGGCTGCTCACTTGCCGTGGTTGTAGTCAGCTCATTTATCCTGAGAATCACGACATCCCCTCGGGAAGCTGCTTTTAATTGTACCAAATATGTTGAATCTGGGTAAAAATCTCACATTCAGGCTTCAGAGGTGTGTGTGTGTGTGTGTGTGTGTGTGTGTGTGTGAGAGAGAAGGTTAATTGAGCTTAAACCTTCATTAAATCCATCTGTATTTATTGCGCCATGAGGGCTTGAGGAGGAGGTCTCGTGCACTGGGAAGGGCTCTCACTTTAGATAAAGTAACTCTATTTAATAGTTAAATTAGCATTGCTCAGAGCTACTCAAAATAGGAAGGTCTTCATACGGCCGTTCATTGAGTCACTTTTTAAAATCTAATATCTTTTTCTCTGTCATTTCTTGAAATGTCCAGATACTGGCTGCTCTGCAGAAGGATAACCGGGAAATGGAGAAAGGAAGTCCTTCACTTAAGCATTAACCCTGGCTGCCTCCAGTGATGCACAGGAACAGATGGAAAGTGGCAAAAGTATTTGATATTGTATGAGCCTGCAAATCGAAGTGTTGCTTCAGAGTTCTGTTCGGCAGTGAGATAGCCGTAAAGGGGAGAGAGGGGAGGAACCAAAAAGGGAAGGAAACTGGGTGATAGGTAAAACCTTTATGAGTGAAACCGAGGCCTAGCCTTAAACTTCTAGTGGAGTGAGCGCTTGCTGTGGGCAGCAATACACATTCATATGTCTGATGAGGGCAGTTAAAGCAAACAATGTTAAGGTTTCTTTATTTTTTCTCACTGCTGTTTTAAAATACTGGGCATTCAGCAATGTCGGTTGCTCTGAAAGCCATTCCCTAGTTCTGTTCTTAGGCAGGACGCACGTTTCCCATGCCCAGTCGCTGGATCTGGATTTTAAGTAACTGGTGCTGGAATTTAAGTGATGTAAGGACCATTTCTTCAGAAACGCTTCTTGTTTTATAGGCTGTGGGTCCCATTTACCAAAGAAATCATGTAGATGTAGAACTACATTCCATTCTTTTAGGAAAAAAAAAAGAGTCAAGAAAGTACGCTTGGAAGAGAAACTGCACTAGCAGCGTAAAAGCAGTTATTCTTCAAGATGCCTTGGAAATCCACATTCCTATCTGAGTACACGTGGAAAAAGTTCCATTAATTTGGCTAGATTCCGAACTCAGCAGGAGCGGGTATGGCATCGAGCTGGCATTATTTCCCAGCTGCACTCTTTCCTCTGTTCAAACGCAGGGTCACGTAGCACTAAGTGGATACTTGACGCCTCCTCTGGGGCAGTGCCATGTCAGGGCGTTCCTGCATCCCTGCTGCTTACCTCTGTGCCATCTGTGCAGCAGTGCTCACAAAACTGGGCTGAGCAGAAAACTTGAGAAGGGGTACAAAGGATTTTCTGCAGCTGCTTTAAACCCGGCTCTGCTCACTGGCAAAACTGAGGAGGAAGGGTGTAGTGTAGAAGTGACACAAGCCATCGCTGCTGCTGTGAAAAGAAAAGCCTGTGGGGAGCTCTCGAAGCTGCTGCTGCCACAGTGGAAAAACACACGTGGAGTTGAACTTGATGAAGTAATGATGGAAAGAAGTTTGCTGGGAAATATGCCAGACAAATGCTGTCAGGGCAAGTTCAGGCTGTCGTCTCATAGCATTTATCTTGCCTCTGACACATGAGAGCAGGTTACAGAGAGCAGATGGCCGCTGCTCACTTGTTACACGGGTTGGATTCCCTCTGTGTTCAGATGAATATTGATCTGTAAAGCATGGGTGCCTCTGATTCACAACAGTGGTCATTGTAGAGCATAAAATCTGCGTTATAAATAACTGCTATCATTGAAAAGGGAAACGAACTGAAGCAATATTCAATAACTGTAAGCAGGAATGAGTGAATCCCCCAGCTCTGTGGCCACAGGCTTCCCACGGCTTTTCGTTCTGGTTTGTGCTGAGTATTTCAGCACTGACTGACTTAAGAAAAACAGTGGTTGCACACTGCTCAACTCAGTGTGAGGACCGTGGCATGTAGTCAGACCGCTGTCCTCTATTACCAACGTTGTTTCTACAAGTGGTACTTTGTAATATTAAAAAGAGGGAAAGGAAGATTTCTTGGTAAGTCTTTGAAGACTCCTAATGACTTTGCAATACGTGTAATGCAAATGCAGCTTTGCAAGTCTATTACCTCACTGGCCTTTTTTCCTGTCCACTTTGTGTACCTGGCGTAATAGATGTGGGTTTTTTTTTTTTTTTTGGTTGGCCATCTGGATTTCTGCAGAAGACTTCTTCAGGTCATCACTTCCTGAAAGCAGACATGGGGGTGCTGATGGAAAACACGGTCATTCTGCCGGGATCCGTGTATCTATAGGCTGGTACGTGTACGCTGCGTTGCTTGGAAGTGCAATAGAAAGCTGGAAGGTCAGGAAGCGCTTTGCGAGATAACTTCTATGACAACAGCACGTCTGCCTCTTCACAAAAGGCACGCGAGGCCTGACGTCTGCAGCACTTGCACTGTGCTTTTGATGGTTTGTTGAGCACACAGGCAGCCTTCCCCGCTGTACCCTGTGGGTGGTGCTGGAGCCGGCGCTGTGGGCTGAGTGCGCGTTGCCATAGTTGTGCAGTTCTGCTCAAACCACGTTGTGGGTGTGGCTCACTCGTCCTGTTGGAGCGCGTTGCTGTGCCTCGAGGTGTTTGTCGTAGCCACGTGCAGCCTGTTTTCTTCTCAGAAACACGTTGAATGTAACGGTGAAGACAAGCACGGCTGTGAGAAGAGGCCTGCTGCAGCACTCGTGCACTGTTTGCTACTCGCAGGTGTAATTACTTTGGTCTATGATTTGATCCTTCTGTTCTTAGGAGATGTATATATTTTCTAGATGATTTCTTTGTGTATATAAGGTTATGTTCTTTAATGAAGAAAAGCAATGCAATAAGGAGGAGCTTTGCACAGTTTATTTTCAAACAAAATGCATTTGGGGGAAAAAAAAAAAAAAAAGACCTGCCTAGAGATGCAGCTTCTCAGTACCTTGATCTGGAGAGAAGACTTGAGTTCTGATAGAAAAAAAGAGATGAGTTGGGATGGCTTAGAATTACTCGCCACCGAGCTGCTCCAGTTTCCTGCAGCACACCAAATCTCTAATTATTAAGGAAGGTTTCTGTAATCAATTCAGGGATTGCATAAAAAATTCTGCCAGTTTTATTGTTCAGGTGCTCGAGGACGTCTCTAACATCACGCTTGGGATTTTCTCTCATTGAATGAGTGTCCCCATCAGAGCAGACTTTTTTTTTTTTTTTTTCTTCATGGATTTAAGGAAAAAAAAAAATGCTGCAATACACCAGGAGTTTGCAGCTGTCACTGTACGTACAGCAGAGAAAGCAGAACATTTCCACCAGGTTTGGCATTTGGTACAACCTGCACTTTATTGTAAAGCCGTTCTCAACTTCGTCAGCAATCAGTGCTCAGCGTATCTCATTTGGTAAGGAACTTCCTTTGGCGAGGCACCTTATGTCAGCTCATCCCTGAACCTTTTAACTAGACACGCGGAGAACTGTTGATACATCCTCTGTCCATCCTGTTGAAGTTGTTTTTATGTAGCCGTCAGTTGGTTTCGTTCAGATACGTGTATCAAACTGGAACTTTTTTCAACTGTAAATATATGGTTTTGTTAAATAAAGTCACGTAAAGTTACCTCACTCACCTGCTGTCAGCGCGGCTGTGAAACAGAGCTCAGCTGTCTGCTTCCGCCGTTTGCTCTCCATAAACAGTCAGCGCGTGTGGATGAACATCAGCAGGTGCCGTTTTTTCCACACGGAGAAGTTCAGTGACACACTTGCTTCGTACACGCACGCATTTTGTCACACGGCCTCTGCTGTTCGTTGCGAGGCTGCTCTTGGATCGAGGGAAAAGCCAACGTTTGGTAGCGTGGCTTCTGGTGGAAGGTCCTGACTGCGATCTGTTGTGTGATCAGCGCTTGGCACTGCTCTCCTTCCCCTGCCCACAGCAGCTGGCAGTACGGCACTGCTGTGTCACGGGAAGCGGCATTCAGAATCTCTTAACGTGTAACAGCAGTGTGTCATTTAGAGGTCTTTTTCAGGAGTGCACGTGTAATACCTCCCCCCAAAAGAAGCCTGTAACAAACGATTGCGGAACGCTCCGTGCTTTATTTCTTTTCCACGCTTCTCTTTTGACCTCAAGGCAGGAATGAATTGGCTTCCCTGACTTTCTCCTGAACTGCCCTCTGTTGAAGGACCAGCTCCGCGTGGTGACGTTTCAGCGCTTCCAGCTGCTGACTTAACAGCTCTACGGCGGTCACCTTGTCCTCCAAGTCCCGCAGCAGCATCTCCTCGCCCCGCAGCCCGCGCTGCTGCCGCAGTTGCAGGCAGCGTGCCCGCATCGTGTCCCTGTCCCTCCTGCTCGTGCTCAGCTCGTCTCTTTTCTGCAGCAGGGCGCTCTCGATGTCCGCCAGCTCGGCCTTCCTGCCCCGGTTCTCCGCTTCCAGCAGCCGCAGTCTCTCCGTGACGCGGCCGAGGATCAGCTGCGCGTTCGCCACCTTCGCTTGGAGCTCCAGCACTCGGCCGCTGAGGCCGTGGAGCTTCTCGCCGAGCTCCCGGTTCTCCTTCTTCATGTGGCTGATCTCAGCGGCGCGGCGGCCTGCCGGCGCTTCTCCGCGCGCTCTCAGGGCGCTCTCGAGGTTTCGGATCTCCAGCTTCACCTTGATGTTCTCCAGCCGGGCCTGGAGGGGCAGAAGCACGCGAGGAGCGGTCCCGCGGCCCCGGGAAGGACCCCCGCCCACCGGGACGGCGCTCACCTTCCGCACGGAGCTCTCCTTGTCCCCCTCCCGGGCCTGGATGTCGCTCACGGCTCTGAGCGCCGCCTCCGCGCCGCCCCGCCGCCGCCCGAGCGTCCGCACGGCCACGGCTTTCTTCCGCGCCTGGAAGGCGGCCCACGCGGCCGCGGCCCTCTCGTCGCTCTCCGCGCGGTCCCTCCTGCGGGCGTCCACCCGCTGCCGCCGCTCGGCGGCCTCGCTCTCCCGGCGCCGCCACAGCTCCCGCAGTTCCCGCAGCCGCTGCGCGAACCGCCGCTGCCCGCCCTTCCCGCCCTGCCGCCGCTCGGCGCTCCGCGTCCGCAGCGCCTCTCCCAGCGGCGGCTCCAGGCGGACCCCGCGCTGCCGCAGCCGCCGCCGCTCGGCCTCCAGCGCCCGCAACTCGGCCAGCAGCGCCGCGCGCTCCCGCCGCTCCTCCTCCGCTTCTCCGCGCGGGGCTGCGGGCTCCTCCGCGCCGCTCTCCTCCTCCTCCTCCTGCTGCTGCTGCTGCTGCTGCTGCTGCTGCTGCTCCCCGTCCCGCGGCGCCGCTCCGTCCGGCTCGGGGCGCTCCGCCGCCTCCATGCCGCCGCCCGTCGGCTTCCCCCGTTGCCCGGGAGACGGCGCCGGGCTCCGCCGGCCCCGAGGCCCCGCCCCCTCTCCCCGGCCGCCGCTCGGCGCCGGGGGGTCGCGCCTCCGATTGGCCGCCGGAAAGGAAGGCGGATTCCGCCCGGCCGAATCGCGGCCGCCCGTTTGTTTCGATCCCCCGGCCTCCGCGCGCGGGCCTTTCGCCGCTATTGGCCGCCACCCGGAGGGGCCGCCCGAGCCCCGCCCGCCCATTCGTCCGGAAGGACCGCCGCCATTGGCCGCGTCGCTGCGGGGGCGGGGCCGCGCGTGCGCGCGGGGCGGCGGCGGGCGGGGTAAGATGGCGGAACTGGGGAAGAAGTACTGCGTGTACTGCCTGGCCGAGGTGAGCTCTCTGCGCTTCCGCTGCACCGAGTGCGCCGACATCGAGCTGTGCCCCGACTGCTTCTCGGCCGGCGCCGAGATCGGCCCGCACCGCCGATGGCACGGCTACCAGCTGGTGGACGGCGGCCGCTTCACGCTGTGGGGCGCCGAGGCGGAGGGCGGCTGGAGCAGCCGGGAGGAGCAGCTGCTGCTGGACGCCATCGAGCAGTTCGGCTTCGGCAACTGGGTAAGGAGAAAGGACCGCGGGGCGGTCGCGTCCGCGGCGCCGGCGGCCCCTCTTCCGGCCCGAAGCCGTTCCCCGCCGCTTTCGGCCGTGAGCGGTGCTTTCCTTATTTCCGCGTCGCTTCCCGGCGCTTCCCTTCGTCGCTTGGGCGCTGCCGAGCGCTGACGCGGGCCGAGCCGCGCCTGGAGGAGCTCAGCTGCCGTGAGTCGGTCTCCGAGGCGCTGGGAAAGGAGGAGCGTGTGCGTGCCCCGGAACCGTCGTCTCATTGCCCCCTCCTTGTTTTCCGTTTAGGAAGACATGGCTGCTCACGTGGGAGCGTCCCGGACGCCGCAGGAGGTGATGGAGCACTACGTGAGCATGTACATCCACGGCAACCTGGGGAAGGCCTGCATCCCCGACACCATTCCCAACAGGGTGACGGACCACACGTGTCCCAGCGGGGGCCCGCTGTCTCCCAGCCTGACCACGCCGCTCCCGCCCCTGGACATATCGGTGGCTGAGCAGCAGCAGCTGGGATACATGCCGCTCCGGGACGACTACGAGATCGAGTACGACCAGGATGCCGAGACCCTGATCAGCGGCCTGTCCGTGAACTACGACGACGACGACGTGGAGATAGAGCTGAAGAGGGCTCACGTAGACATGTACGTGAGAAAGCTCAAGGAGAGGCAGCGGCGGAAGAACATTGCGCGGGACTATAACTTGGTGCCCGCCTTCCTGGGCAAGGACAAGAAGGACAAGGAGAAAACTCCCAAGCGGAAGATCACGAAGGAAGAGAAGGAGCTGAGGCTGAAGCTGAGGCCTCTGTACCAGTTCATGTCCTGCAAGGAGTTTGAAGACTTCTTTGAGAACATGCACAAGGAGAGAGTGCTTCGAGCGAAGATCCGGGAACTGCAGCGGTACCGTCGAAACGGAATCACCAAGATGGAGGAGTCGGCGGAGTACGAGGCAGCCAGGCACAAACGGGAGAAGAGGAAGGAGAACAAAAACATCGCGAGCTCCAAGAGAGGGAAGGAGGATGGCAAAGAAGGGGAATTCGCCGCCATTGAAAACCTGCCTGGTTTTGAACTCTTGTCGGACAGGGAAAAAGTGCTCTGCAGCTCTCTGAACTTGAGTCCCGCGCGTTACGTGACTGTAAAAACCATCATCATTAAAGACCACCTTCAGAAACGACAAGGGATCCCGTCAAAGAGCCGCCTCCCCAGTTACTTGGACAAGGTACTGAAGAAAAGGATTTTAAACTTTCTAACAGAGAGCGGTTGGATATCCAGAGACGCGTCATGAAACGCACCGCCTCTCAGCCCCCGCGTCCCAGGCCTGACAGGCTCCCTTCTTTTTTTTTTTTTTTTTCCTCCCCAGAGATACAGAAATTTATTCAAAACAGACAAACAAAACCACAACAGAAAAAAGCAAAAACCGCTCAGTGTTCGTGCTCCGTGCTGCACGTACACTTCTGCTCTGGGTCACGAAAAATACTGAGTTGTGAAAGTTCTCCGTTAGATTTCTTTACTCATTGAGAGTACGCTGTTTTCGTTACGTTCCTCAAAGAGATTTCTTTCCTGGGAACCTACTCAAGTCCAGTGGTTCTGGGGTGGTCGCTTCGCTCCTCCCTGTTGGATAAGTGAGTGTCAGTGTCACAATGTCATCCATAATCCTTGCCTTTTTTTTTTTTTTTTTTTTTTTTTCTTTTCCTCTCTTTTTATTTTTTTGAAGGTGGGAGATGGTTTTCGGCAGATGAGTTTTTCTTTCTCCCCGCCGCTGCCCTTTGTCACAGTGCTGGCAGCCAGGCAGAGCTTGCAGGAATCTGTCAGGAGCGTGGTGCAGGGGTTGGCGCGGTGGGAGCACTGTCCTGTGCAGCACAGCCCGCTGTCACAGCGGGCAGCCCAAGGACCTGCAGCTGGGAGGGACACGGAGCTCCGTTGTGGAGCTCGTAGCTTCAGGCCACTGAGGTTGGTTTAGAAAGAAAAAGTAATTTATAAAGGAGGTGAAAGTGCACAGCCGCTGTGCTCCCGAGGACGGAGCGGTGGATGCGGCCGTCGCGGGTTTCGGGCTGCAGGAACCCTGAGGTGTTCAGGGCCGTGGTTGGCACGATGGGTCTCAGCCCTCCGCAGCGGTGCTTTGGTGTGAGCTCGTGTTGTCAGAGCTCTGGGGGCTGCGCTCCGGGCGCGGCTGTGGAGTTAACAGTGCAATAGGGCACAGCAGAAGCACCTGATCCGCACCGCTGTCTGCGGCGTATGCCGGTTAAGGGGAAGGTGTTCAAAGACTGGAAAAGGCTTTTCGTTTCCGTTTCGTAGGCTCCTGTGCTGGCGTCTAACCAAACGAATTTCAGAAGGGACGAGTTGATGCTGTGTGAAAGACGTCGGTTTCATTGCGCCCGAGCCCTGCGCGGGGCAGCGGGCAGCAGCTCCACCGCGCAGCTGTGCCAGGAGGTGGAGCTGGCGGAGCTGGGAGCGGATGAGAACGGGAGCTGTGCTCTGCCTCTGACGGCTGTGGGCGCTGAGGAGCCCATGAAGTCTGAGAAAACAGTATTAATTGTGCAGCTTGGCAGGGGTACGCCGACCAGGGCCGGTGTGGGTCGGTACCTCCAGCATTATCAGAACAGTGTTAGCGCTGAGTGTAGCGTACAAAGGGTACAGTTATAAAGCCAGCGTTTCTGAGGAGAAGGGGAAAAAACGACACACGCGAAACAAACTCTAGTGCCTTTTTGTTTTGAGCTTGTGCTGTTAGGTCCCTCCGGGCCGTGTGCTCTCTGTGTGATGCCTTGGCTTACCTGGAAGCAGCTGCTCGGGAGGTTGAGACAGAGCAGTGTAACACTGCAGCGTGCCGGCAGCTTTAAGGGCCTCTTCCTCCCTGTGTGCACCTACAGAGAGCACGCGAGACAAGTTCAGGTGTAAAAAAAAAAAAAAAAAAAAAAAAAAAAAAAAAAAAATGTTGGTTATTTCCTCTGTCCTTCTCCCATGGAAAGGAAGCTCAGCCTTTCCAGCCTTGGAGTTATGCAATTAGTTCTTCCTGTGAGCGGGTCCGGCTGCTGCGACGCGCCGGAGCCTCAGCTCCGCCTGCAGCTGGGAGCTTCAACCACGTGTGGGTTTCTCATTTATCACTATCTTCCTCAGATCGACATTTTATATTTCTACAGTGCTTTGGCACGCCTAAGCCTAACCGAAGCAATAGCCTAAGGCCCATCTGATCAGTAATTAAACTATCTAGGCACCAATGACTCGTTTTAAGTGTAGAAGTGAATTCTGCCTTCACTCTTCGTAGTTTAATTCCTCAGCCCTACCAAACTGTTTCTTTGGTGCTAGACGTAACTTATTGAACATCGAGATGAATGTAAAATAAAGTATTTTTAATGTATGAAATATGGATATCAATATTTATTTTATACTTGCAAGCAAATTCAAGGTGGAAAATGTTTGCTGTGGCAAATGCTAATCCCTTGGAAAGGGCTTCCCTAGAAGCAGTGTCTCACTGTCAGCTATGCTTTTAATTTTAAAGGTGACTTGCACTAGAGGACGCTGCTGTCCCCTATTTTCAGATGGAACGGTTGAGTCTGAGCATTCCCTCGTCACGAGCTGCTGTTTTGTTTCCCCACGCTGAGGTGCAGTTATCTTAATCCAGCAACTCAGCAGAGCTGTGCTGCTCCTCGTGTGGTGAAGGGGCTGAGAAAAACTGTGGCAAAAGCTCTTCCAACTCTGTGTCTCGTGTGTAGCAGGGAGTGCTTTCCTGCACTGTGCGGATACCCCGGGCTTCGTGTCGCTAATTAAAGGGTGCTTGGTTTTTTTTCTTACGCTTAATGCTCTTATTTCCTAACAAAAAACAGTGCTCACGGTAGTGTCTGTCCTGACCAGCACTGATGTAAGCCCGTGAGAAGGTGCCGGCCCATCCGCTGCTCCACGTTCTGTTGCAGTCCCGGTGGGTGCTGAGTGTCAGCACAGGGTTTGCATTGGAGCCTTTGCCCAGAAACGGCCTCAGCTGCACGCAGAGCCCAAGCACTCTGCCCTTCTCTCGCGTGGTGGCTGCACCGGCTTTCCTTGCAGTTGTAACTGACTTGGTTGGCCTTTTGGTCTACTTTTCTTTCTTGCAAGATGCTTTTGCATGTGCCCCGGGTGCTCCTAATGGATGACGAATACAGTACTGTGAAGGAAGGTACCTGGTGAGCAGCCCTGGTTCATCAGCTGCTTCCTTAAGGGGAATGTTGCACTCGTTTACGATGTGTTCTGGTGTAGCTGTGCCAGACACACGAATGCCTGTGCTGAAATCGTGTAAAACCTAACTGATGTTGTGCACACTCAGCATTCTGCTAGGGTTTTGCATTGTATATTGGTAAATAAACTTGTACTGAAGATTCTTTCCACTACTGATTTCGTGCTGATTTCCCTCCTTGTACGAGCCGCAGCAGAGGTGTGTTAATTTAGCCCAGAGATGTGTTCTAGCTCAGTGATGTGTGGAGGCGATGGAACGAAGCAGCCAGAGGCAGCAGGGGCAGCTTCATTAGCTACTCGTAAGCTTACCCTTCAGAACCACCCGCTGTTTCATCTCTTCAGTTGTGTGTCAGCATGCAGGTGGCTGGAGAGCAGACGGAAGGCATTCCCACACAGCCCCTGTGAAGGGGCAGGCCAAGGGAAAGGAATTACTTATCTCACACGTTCAGTATTCGCTTGCTTGTAAGGAAACTAGCTTCAGCCTTGTGCTGAACGATGCCCCGAATGAAGTAACGCGGTCCAAAAAAGACACCACACAAAATCTCGACCTGCTGAGGCAGAAACCAGCCCTCGGTCATATCTGTACTGGGAATCCCTTCTCACTGAGTTCAGCAATTCTGCATCTGAATTTAAAAATGAAAACAACCAAACCCATACTCAGACTTCAGTAGGAAGCTCCTGAATCCAGACAAGCGGAAGCGAGGCTGGAGAATGCAAAGCTCTTAATGTTAGCTCAGCGGGTCCTACACAACGTGCGTTAACTCCGGTGTTTCAGCCCTGTGGTGTAAGTGTATGGGCTTTGAGGAGCTGAGGGAACACACTCCAGTTGTGTAATCTGTCAGGTCCCATCCACCACTGTCAGGGAGACCCCATGAGCGCAGAGCACAGCGCCCTGCCACTCACACAGCTGCGTTTAAGCCTGAGTGCAGAGCTGGGTGCAGCAGGTGGAGTAATGCGTGACAAGAGCTGCACGTGGGAAAGCTGTGCTGCAGCCTGAGGTCCGAGCTGAGTGAGGTAAATGCAAGAAATGAAGCTGAGTTCCCATTTTTGTTTGAGCCACCTACAGTGCCGTTACTCGTGTCGTTCTACGTGTAGCAGATACCAAACTCTGAGCTGCTCACTTTAGGTATCCTGACTTTCAGTGGGGTTCTAACTACAGCTTGTGTAACAAACTGACTGCAGAGCTTGAACGGTGGAAGGCTATCAAAACCATTTAAACCAATTTATGCAACACTGAATTAAAAACCCAGAGAGAGGCTAAGTTGTATTGGTTCTCCAATGCCATACAAGTATTAGATGGTGTCCTCGAGTCAGCCTTACGACTGATGTAAGAGGGCTGAACAATTGCAAGGATGACTGCTCTCTTTTGCCTTTTATTTCCAGGTCAGAATTCACAAATGTTTCAGTTGTGGAGAGGGACTGGTTCTGAACAGGCATCCTGCAGCTGCTGGATGCCTGCGGGGAGCTGCTTTATCCGCACCGCTTCACCCACTCCGCGGTGCTCGGTTCTACGGAGCGAAAGGAACCGCCTGAACCACTGAGTGCGTTTTCAGTTTACGTAGTGACAAGCACGGGATTGCAGAACTGTGAGCGTTTGGTTCATTTCATTTTAATGTGCCTTCAGTAGCCACGGGTGTAACACGTACTGAAAGAAGAGAGCTGAAGGAGCGCTGCCGAAGGCCACTAAGCAAGTCTGCTTCATTTTCACTGGGAGACCTCAGCCGGTTCACTGAAACCTCACGGGGGACAGAGGAATAAGGAAAGACGAGGTAAAACCATCCCTGTTTAATAGCTGCACGGCCATTCTGAGTGCCGTGGCTCAGCAGCTAAGCGTCCTTCACCACTCCCACCAGGGCAGGCCGCAGCGTGCGCCCGTGCAGCTTGTAGCCAATCTTGGATACTAAAGCAATAGTGCCGGGCTCCTTCCCTTCCATGGGAGCGTGGAACAGCGCCTCGTGCTCGTAGGGGTCGAACTTGGCTCCGACCGGGTTCAGTCTGAGCAGGCCGTGCTTTTTGAACACTTTCTGGATCTGTACTTCCGTCATGACCAGACCTTCGTATAAGCTCTTCAGGTGGGGATTGTCATCCTTGATTTCTTCTTTTGGAACGCTTTCTGTCGCCTTCTCCAAAATGTCTGCGACTTCCAGCAAGTCCTTACAGAAGCTCTGAATACCTGAAAAAGAAAGGGGAGGGAGCAGATGAGTGCAGTGAGGAAAGGGAGCGTTAAAAACCCACCACAAACGTCAAAACTTGGAGTAGCTAAAAACTACAGCAATAAGCTGCGCTCCTCGTTTGGGATAAACGCTCGGGATAAAATATCCTCTCGGATTTCACTTGGTCGTACTCAGCTGTTACAGGTACCTTAAAACCTACTCCCCACGTCCAGTTACGTGTTAAAAGAAAGAAGCAGCTCTCGACATAACGCTCAGAAGCCATACGCTCATGAGACGACATTAACAGTTAACTCTGAAGTCACCAAACCTTCAGACGTCCCATTTCCTGATGTTAAGGAACGCATCTTTCCTCTCCCACGCAGCAGCATTCACCTGAAGCCAAAACCATTACAGTGCCCTATTCCTACCCTTTAGTCTGAGGCACCGAGAGTGTCTGCAGAAGAAAAAGCCTGCAGTCAGACTGACAAGGAACCGTAAGAGATGAACAGCATTCTTCCCCGAATGAACAGAAAAGTCAGAACTCTGCCTCCCACTCCAAACCACGTCTACAGAGTGAGCCAGAAGCTGTGCCTCATGCGGAGTAATCCCTACACCAGCAGCAGCTGCGTGCTGAAGCTGAGCTCTGGTTCACCCTAGAAGAATCTGGACTCATCTCACTTACGGTGGACTATCTCAAGCAATTGTGAAAGACAAAAACAACTCAGAAGAATAACACGTTTCTTCCCAGCGGGAAGACGATGACAAAGGGCACTGAACTGTGGTAACACAGGCTCCGCAATGCTAGCCACTCATTTTGTCCTCACCAGGAAGAGGTGGGAGCACATTGCCAGAGGACAATGAACTGCAGAAGTACCTTGCAAGACGTATCAGGATGAACTCATTCCCAGGAAAAAGTCACTTCAACAAAACTGCACAGCTCTATCTGGAGACTTAAGCTTTTTACAGAACTGCATCTGAAAGCATCCAGTTAGTTCCCAGAACATTAGCAAATGAATCCCAACTTTTAATTCAACCTCGAGCTATGGCTTAGGGCCGAGCTGTGCCAAACACCAATTGTTACGTTCCCTACCACTGTACTGCCTCTGGAAGCCATGGCCCTCAGCAGAAGAGGAATGCTATTCAAATCTAAAATGTGAAACAAACAGATGAAAACCTCCACAAAATAAACCACCTCGGAATCCAAAGAGCAATAACAACAAAGCAAGCAACACAGACAGCAAGCTAGTATTCCTTGCTCTGCCTTGCTTTCTGCAGTCTGCTTTGGGACCGAATGTGTAAAAAGGCAAAGTGCAGGATGCAAACCTTAGCAGAAACATCTCGTAATGCTGTATGTTTAGGAAACCGGGTGCCAGATTCAAACCAAGTTCAGAACTGCTGACTTAAGTTGCTTAAGTTTTGCTCTATCTTAAGAGAGATTATTATAATTCTGTTACAAAGCGAGGAAGCTCTTTCCCCCGAAGATGTTTTCTGAACTAAGTAGCCAGAGCAACTGTTAAGTACGACCTGTCAAGACTGTAGGCTAGTCAGCTCCATTTTCCAGGCTTTGCTTTTCGTGTCGGTATTCATAGACCTTATGGTTAAAAACAAAGAGTCTCCACCAACCGTATAGTTTTGCCTCTTCTACTAGTTTCTGGCTTCTTTGCCTCATGTTTTCTGCATCTGCCAAGGCACGCTTGTACTTGTCCTGGAGAAAAACAAGGCACAAAAGAGATTTCAATCCCAAGCGGTTCAACAGTTGAAAATAATTGGAAAGCAAGTTCAGTACAAACCAGCATTCCTCTTTATGTTGCTCTTTACACAGTGAATTTAGGCAATGCAAAGACATGACAATTGTAATTGCATCTTTCTTACAAAGGCAAATGTTTGCTTCGTCTCAGCACACTGGGAGATAGGAAGTAAGGATGGGCTTCCAGACTCAGTATCTGTCAGCAGATAAGCTGTCAGGAATTGTTAACACTATAGATACATGAATTTTTCCAACCATTTCTGCTTTTTCTGGCAAGTGTTTACAGGCAGTCTTTAGAAGTCACTAAGTGTTCTGACACCACAGCGAACAAGATTCAACCCAACCACTCAGTCTGCCCCTTCCCTCTCCACGCCTATCGCAACGTCCCCCAGAGTTTTCAGTTTTCAGCCCTGTCAAATTACAAAGTCTAGGCTAAGTTTAGGTATGTTCCCAGCAAGAAGCCCTGCAGCAAGAGATGCACTAAGAACTAGATTCAACAAACTCTAGCTCTTTACAGTGCTGCACCCCCTCACCCAGAACTCTGCTGGGCCTGCACACGCAGTAAGGCTGACTTTCACATCCACGTGCTGTCTGAAGAGATGCCTCAGGTGGCCAGGAGCACGGGCTGACAACAGAGGTGTTAAATGATCCCACTGTTTTGTCTTTTGGTCCTTCCCTAAGGGCAGAAGAAAGGAATCTCAATCCACTTGGAATCTGCAGGTGCTGCTACTACGGAAGGCTCTGGGCTACCTCTCACAGTCCCAAATGCTCCAGAAAGACATTTTTTTTTATAAAGCGCTGTATGGAATTGCTGAGTCATGGCCTGAACCGCTGAGTACCTAAAGAAAAGACCGGGTCAGCCCTAGGAGCACAGGTGAAGGCAAATTACCTGTGCAACCAGAAGGGGTGGAGCCTGACCTCATTTAAGGGCTGACTGCCACTGAGGAAGGATCCCACACATCTTAAAGAGTTGTTTTGCTGGGAGCCCAGATCCTTGGAGACAGGTAAGCGTTCTTTTCCTTCCTTTTTTGTAACATCTCATTTGCACTGGTCCCTTTGCCTTTACAAGCACCCATCCAGAAAAGCAATGCTTTTGTTTAATCCACCTCTCAGGGTGCTCTTTGCTCTCTGTGAAGTCTCGCATGAGAGAATGCGAGGCCAGACAGTGGGAGCACAACACGTCAGCCTCCTGCTTAAAGTCATCTCCAACAGCAGAGGGTTCAAACTCCCGCTGTGTAAGCGTGTAGTAAGTACAGTGTCATATAAAAGCTAAGAATTGTTAACCCCAACCTTTGGAGAAGTTAGTGGCTGTTTTCAGAACACCTACTCTTAGCCCATGTACATACATATAAGGTGTGTTCTAAATCGTAAATGAACTTTCAAAGAATTATTTCTCCACTGAACAAAAATCAAACTGAGCTGAAGTCAGTGAAACTAAGGAGTGCGTTTCCAGGTTGCAGGTGAAGTATCATGTCATGGCCTTGAACTGATAACTGAGCACGTGGTGAAGGGGGTGGCTGGCCCAGGAAGCACAGGTGCAGGTAATTAGCTGCTCTTCCCATGTGACAGGAAGGGCTCATTTAAGGGTTAGAAGAGAGAGCGTGTTCTGGACGAAGGCTGCTTCCTGAGAAGGAGTGTTCCCTAGTGACAGACCCTACCACCAGTCAGGTGAATTAACTTTTTCCTATACGTGCTTATTGGTATTCCTAATGCTGCTTTGCCTGGTACTGCAGAGAACTTATCAGAAGCAATTTCCCTGCTTCCGAGGACCGAAACAGGTAAAACAAGATTCCATCCAGAAATCAGAATGAAATCGATCAAAGTTTTTGTTCTGGAGCAGGACGGGATACGTTTCAGCTCCTGTGCTACATCCACTCTTTTTAGATTTTGAGAAATTACCTCATTACAGCTTTTTATCCATCTACTAAACAGCAGCTAGATTAGACTGTGCACTGAGAACCTATAATCAGGACTCTTAGGCATGCAGCCTGGAAGGTACGTGCATAAACTGAGCAGAGGCCACTTACAGTAACTTCCTTGAGCTGCTCTTCCAGTTTGGCCTTCTCCTCGGCGAACGCTCTTCCAGCAGCGCTGGGTTCAGCCTTCTGCTCATTGTGGCTCTGAGCCTGGTCCTCCTCCAAGTTCTGGCCGCTGTTCTGCTGCTGTGTCGCCACACAAAGCAGTCGCGGAGAGGTCCTGTGGCAAAATGCAGACGGATGGTATTAATCAGCCACCCACTTTGCAAGACATCAGTGCTTCCTGGACGTATTGGGCACTTTCCGCAACAAACGTGCACCAGAGCGCAAATTAACGATTCTAGAACCGCGCAATCCATTTGCAGAAGCTTCCATCAGAAGTACCGAATTTAGCTCATCTTATCTGCTGCCGACAACAGCTCGGCTGCGAGGTACGGATCTCAGGGGCAGCAGCGCGGGAGCGCCCTTCGCTGCAGCGTGCGCTACAGGGCACAGGGGCCCGCTTCCACCGCAGCGCGCGGTCCGAGTGATGCAAACGCCCGCAAGAGCCGCCCGAGGCGCGGCGGGGGGAGCGGCGGCCGCGCCGAGCCCAGGCCGGGCCCCGAGAGCGTCACGGAGGTGCTCCTGAGGCCGAGCCGGCTCCCGGGGCTGCACGGCGGGCCCGAGCCCCACGGCGCGGCGGGACGGGGTCGGACCCCGCTCGCAAAGGCCCCGAGGGCGGCCCGTAGCGCCGCGCTCACCTCAGCGCCAGGCTCAGCAGCGGGGACCGCGCGCGGAGCGCTCCCCACACGCACTGCGCGACCGCCGCCATACCGCCTTCCTGCCCAGCACGGCCTCCGCCCGCCCGCTCACGCGCTAACCAATCAGCGAGAGGGAGGAGTAGGAGTGACGCGGCCGACAGCCAATCCGCGAGGAGGATGAGCGCCGCGAGAGGAGAGGGGTGGGTGGGACGTACGGCCCTTCCGGGCCGCGGCGGGGATTTGCACAGCGCCCCCCTGTGGCGGGAGGTGCCGCCCTCGGGGCCATTTTGCGCGCCGTCCCCGTCAGCCGTCCGTGGGGCCGTCAGTGCTGTCAATTAATTTGCCGTTATCGCGTCAAAAGAAAAGAAAAAGGTCATAGATATATCTTTTGACATTGCGCGGTCCCAGAACTCCTCTAGATTTGTCACAGATGCGTACGCCCCAGCTGTTCGCCTGGGTTCTGCGTGCGCTTCCAAAGTACGCCCTGAGGATGAAGCTGCGTGTACCGTAATGCAAATCATACGTTCAGGAGTACAATTAGCGTTACTAAAAGGACGCCTGAGAACGCCCTCCGGCTTACCAGGCGGGAATCCTGCAGGGTCTTGCTCAGCACGCTCAGGTTTGGGCCAAGCCCGGTGCTGCAGAGCAAAGAGCTGCAGGCTTTGCTCGGCTGTGCTGTGCTTTGCAGCCTCTGCGGAAGGATGCATGACATTCTGGGCCTTTGGTCTCTGGCAGTCGCCTAGATGTGCATTTCTGCTCTCGAGGGACAATTTGGAAGAGCAGGAAGCACGCCAGTGGCACCCTTGGGTGACAGCATCCCTGCAATAAGGACAGAGCAAATGGTTTTGAATTCCGGTGATCGTTAGTTTATGATGTGACACTGATGCAGCACAAACAGCTTGCCTACGCAGGACGAAGCGAGGAGTGAGGTTGCATGCCGTGTGGCTCTGGTCCTGTCAGTGGCTGCCTGCTGCTTTCTGGCAAGTAGATAAGCCACAAATCCCAAGCATCATCCTCATAATGCTTACAGATGTAATTGAGGAAACCTGGTAGAGATGCTGTGGAAGGATCTGAGAGGACAAAGAGGAAGATGAGGATAGCCATAAAGGAAGAAAGCCTTGAAGAAATGAGACCAAAAAGGTAAGAAGGTCTTTAGATCTGAGGCTTCTAAAATGTTGCCTGCAAAGATTACTTGATCCTTTTAGCACTGAACAACCAGTCTGCCTGTCTCATTTCCCTTGTCTGCTGGGCTTTCCTGAAACCCTTAGCGTGTTGCTTCCTATTTAGCCTTTCTTCGTTCTTTGCTGCCTACTGCTTCTGGAAGCTGTGCTCAATTAATGATTAGGAAATTAATAACAGAAGGTTGAGGAAAGCCTGTTGGCAGTATATCCTAAGTTTACTCAGTGATCAATACGTTGTGTTCAAGACTTTTGAAATGAGTTAATTCCCATGTTAAGACTCATTTGCCCCAAGTGATTGTTCACAGGCCTTTTCCAAGCAAATTTACAAAATAATACTCAGTGAAAGTGAGTTTTGTTGTGATTTCCTCAACTTGAAGAACTGACGAGAAAAGCCCACAGGTAGTGCAGATTCTGATGGGACCAAACAGCATATGCAGTGGATAAGCATGTGATTATCCAGAACTTATTTGCATTGTGACTGATGTTGGCTGTAAGTACTGTCCCACTTCGGAAGATGCTTTGACTGAAGAAATCGCTTTTCCATGCTTTGCTCTCACGCCGCTGCGTTGTGCTCTGTTTCAATTGTGGTGCCACCTTGTGGCTTGCTTTGTGTTTATTATTGTTTTTGTTACTGAGGAGTATTCAGCACCTGCTGCTTGCCCTAGCTGGCAGACATAGGTGTGCAATCACAAGCATTGTGCTGTTCCTGTGTAGTGCTCTCCACATCAAGTGGTCTTTTGCTTTTCATGTGACAGAACTGCAGAGTAAATAAGCATATACATAAACACAGGGTTTGAATATTGTTCAATGATAAGCTATGCTTATTCTAAATTCTGAAACGCTAACATTAAGCTGCTTTCCAACTTGGTGTGGTTAAAAGTGCTTCTAACCTCTAATTAGTGCAGTCCAGCGATTGACTCAGGCAGTCTGGACTTAATTCCTGATTCCTATCATGATTCACTTTGTAGCTTCGTGCAGTTATTTGACCCCGTTTCCACACAGCTACAAATTAAGGATAGTAATCTCTCAGTGTGTTGCAAGAAAGTTGTTCAGAGTGCACAAGGGGATTTATGTGATATTTTGAGAATTCAATATGTCAAAGGAATGATAAGGCTCTTTTTTATTATTATTATTAACACTAAATAGTAAATATATTATATATTACTAATATATTACTATATATATATTACTATATATATATAGTAGTATATATAATAATAATATATTACTAATATAGTAAAGAAGCTTGTCGTCTTTTGAGGTGAGAAATGGTGCAAATGCAAGATTTGTGCTTGAAAAGTTAAATGAAAAATTAAGGCGTTTCTGTTTCTCTGTAGAAATACGGGTCCTTTCTCTGAATGCCAAGATATAATCTATTGATATTCAACCAGCAGGCAGAATGCCATTACGTTTGTGCTTCAAATATGAGCTGTATTATTAATGTTTTCAGGCTAAAGGTGGAAGGGTATCACATCTTCCCTGATCAGATATGTTATATGTCAGCCTGATCAGAACCAAATATTGAACTGTGGTGGGAGCAAGTGAAATGAGGAAAAAAAAAAAATCTTAGTAAATATTGTAGCAGTGACCTTTCAAGCCAGTTATCAGGAAATTACAAAATCAAATTAAAATATGTTAATTTAGCTATAAGGATGTTACCGAACTTTTCAGAGGTGAAATCAAACCTGTTTTTCAATCCTGAGCCCTTTAGGAAAGATTTCAAACAAGAGATCTCACCTGAAGCGTTTTAGTGTAATGCTGGGGGACAGATCCTTTCATACTGAATGTTTCAGAAAGAAAAAAGATAGGGTTTTTTGAGTCTGAGGATCAGCAGTGCCTTGCAAATGTCTCAGACAGAAGAGGATGATAAAGATTGGACTGTTACTTGCATCCAGGGGCATTAAATCCCACGTAGTGAGATGCAGATGTGTGCATAGGGGGGCATAGCCTTCCTTTCTTTTAATGAGAACTGCTGTGATGGTTAATACGTGTCCCACATTAAATGCTTGCATTAAAAATTGTTGAAGAAATCTCTCCCGAGGGGGAAAAAATGTACAACAGCTACTCTCTGCTTAGTTTCTCCATAGGCTGAAAGTAGGGAATCATACATCTTGTTCTGGTTATAGAGTACCCTTTGAGTTCCCATAGCTTTTTGCTAACTAATTTGAAAGGTACATTTTGTAACTATCTTGTTGCCTGGAGAAGGTTGTCACTGTGCTGAAAATCTAATAGCGACAGCCACGGGCTCTGAGGAGAGCTAATTAGAGCAATTTAGAGTAACAGAACTTCTGTTCCTAGGAGGACACTGGAGAGATCCTACCCCAAAGCAGCACGCAACAATTTCAGAGCAAATTTATTGTCATATCCCTGCATAAGGCAGTTGGTATCCCAAGGATTTGCAAATTTGGCTGTCTATTATGGTTTGTACTTTTAGCTCTCGTTATCGGTGGCACGGGCGTATATGCCTTGTAACGCTCCTGGTGATAAAAAGTGGAAGAACTGTCAATCGAGCTTCACCTGTCTTCTGAAGAAAGCAACTAGTTAGCAGCTAGAGCTGAGCTGGTTCTAATGCACAAAAGCAATCTTAGCGTGCTGATGTGGCTTTGCACCTTGAGACAAAATCATCGAGCTCTGGCAGAAGGGTTTTCGATCAATTGTTGTTCTCATAAACTCTTAGCATGGTGCCATTGATTTTTTTTTTTTCTTAATATTTTTCTTAAAAATAAAATTGTTGTCTTTCAGCTTAAAGGACAGTGTTGACAGGAGAAGCCAGCTGTGTTAGTTTGGTCTCTCTTTTAGTTACGTTCAGGTTTTGCTATGAGGACAGAAGCTGTCGGTGTCCATTTCTGCACGCAGTTGAACAGCAGAAACACTGTTACTGGAACACTATTTGGACGTACAGACCTACACTTTTCTTTCTTTCTTAATTTTTTCTTTGAGGTTTGATGAATTTGTTCCCGTGGGCCCATTTCTGCTGTGCTGTGTGCAAATGATTTGCATTAGAGAAGGGGTGTGGTGTGGTGCAGGGCTGCCAAGACAGGTGCTAGGCACATAGGCTGCCAGCAGGGCTGTAAAAGCCTGAGGCCTGGCTGTTTATTGCTCGAGCAGGACTCGTGCAAATGTTTCTCCCTTGCTCTTTACATATTTTTTCAGATAACTGACAAGAGGTTTAACTGTACGTGCCAGCGAAGGGAGCTCTGTTTAGACGTAGTGTTTTATTGCTGTAATTCAAGTCTCATTGGCGGGCTGTTCTTCCTTCATCAAACTGCTTGACAAAAGGGGAGTGCTCGTTCTGCTGATGCTGTGCAAGTCTGTTGAAGAGCTATGAAGACAAGAAGCATAAAGCAGAATTTAAAGAGGTTGTCTCCCGCTTTCATCCAGCTACTTTAGAAAGCAAGCAAGAACTTTTATGTGTTTCTATGAGTATTTAATGAGTGTGTGAAAGCTCCTGTGGGACAATTGCTATTCTCCATTCAGTCCTAATCTAGCGAGGTGGGTCTGGCAAGACAGGAGAGAAAGAGCTCACTTAAAAATAGCTGGAGGGGGAAGGAATAAAAGGTTGCCAAACCCCGGATTTTCCACATAAAATGCCCTCTTGGTGTTTGGTGTTTTTTGGTTTGTTGGGTTTTTTTTGTTTGTTTTTGTAGAGGCCACAATTTCTGGACTTGGATTTAAACCCCTCTCCAAATGAGGGCTTTGCTCTTTGCTTCCTTTCCACAGGCCTCTGTGAGCAGACTTGAGCCCTGTTGGAGGAGCTCTTATCATCATTAGTCTGGTGACATTAAGGGCAATAGCATTAGATTTTCCTCAGAATCCCTTGAGTTGTGTCACTGATATCTGTGGGATGACTCTCTATATGTGGTATCTACAGTGTATTGAAATTTACTTGGATGTAAAAGCTGTGACGAGCAGGTACAGGCAGAGCTGAATGAGAAAGCCCTTGTTTCGCAGGCACAGTACTGGAAGCGTGGTGGCTGCTTTAAGTTCTGCGATAATCACCCAGAGGACTTTTACGGCTGCTTTAAAGGTCACCTCAGATTCATGAATCACTTCAGGTTAATGTGTTATTAATCAGAGACCAGCTGAAAATTACTGGTTCAGCTCTTGTGCTAGATGTTTATAAAATAAAATACCAGGAAGAGAATCTGTACTTCTGCTCTAGGAGTTAAATAGGAGTTGTGCTGCTGTTGCTTAAACCATGTTGTCTTTCCCTCTGACTCCATTACCAGCTCCCACTGCTGATCTCAGTGCTGCATTCTCTGTACCTGACTGGAGATGCTGCTTCTCATTGCCATAAGACCTATTGCTGGTCCTTTAATTTTTGGCCTTTCTCTCCTTTTTCCTTCCTCTCCACCTCCTGCTTTGCACTTGCCATTACCGTGTCTGCTCAGTTTGGAGTAGAGAAGCCTCCGTACCACACTGCTTCCATCTCTGGTCACTCATTCTTAGGTTTTGCTCAGGCTGTCCTTTCCTTGATGTCTTCTGTTATTTGTGACTGAGAACACCTTCACCTTTCTGATATTAAACCTTGCTTCATCTGCATTGTGTTTATTTGTAGAGTTTCATATGTTCACGGTATTAGTGTTGATTGATAATTATGTTTGTGCTGCAGTAAAGCATTAAGGTGGGGGACCCCTGTGTCTTCTTTTAGTTCATCTTTATTACTGAACAAAACAGACTCCTCCATTTCAAAGAGCTTATGGCTTTTTTTCTGACTAATCTTGCAGTTTTCTGCTTGCCTAATTTGTATTTTTAGTCTCTTTTTAAAATAATATTTCTGTTGTGTCTTTTAAAATATGTGTTTATTACTCCTCTATGACTCCCAAGTGTCTTGGCTGGCAAAGTCTTAATGAATAAAATTGCTGTCATGTTATAGCTATGAAAATCCACTCCTTCCTTGGAATGAGGCATACAAGTTTGAAGAGCAGAGGGAAATAAGAAGTTATCCTTGAGTTATTTTAAGTAAAATGAGATAAAGACGTAAGTAAAATGTTTGTAAGGTTCTGTTGCAGTTATGAACTGTTAATGCGTTAATCTTCCCAATTCTTTGTTATGTATATAAAGCAAATCTGCGCAATCATCACAGTGATGTGTACTCTGTAGAACAGATTTACTAACTGTGGGAGTTGAACCCTGACATTAGTCCAAAAGTGCCAAATAATTCCATATTTACTATAAAACCTGCCTGTGTGCTGTGGTCCAGTAAGTCATGCCAATGAGCTCTGAGCTGGCTGTACTGGATAGCAGCTAGTATGTGGGCAAGCCTGTGTCTCATAGAGCTGTGCACTGCTCTGCAGATACGTTAGTGACTGTCTATACATTGGCTCTACAGCTTTTCTTTTGTTTTGAACAGAAGGAGATGTTTTGGACTGCTGGTTGTTGTCTTTCAGTTGCAATTGTTAATATCTTGGTGCGATACCAAGTGAGTAAATGTGTATAAACAACAGCTTGAGGCTTCAGAGATAGCAGAGCTGTAAAGTTGATGCTGTACTCTTCTGACAAAGACTGTGTGACAGACTCAGAGGCTCTGTTCTACTTGTCTGCACTGCATATACTCGTGTGAGTGTCAACTTCTCCATAAACTCCAGCTATAATACATAGATCATGCATGCAATTGGCCAGCACGGCTCCAAGCAAGTGAGGCAAGAGCGTAGCACAGGAAATAGTTAGGCATTAATGGCAATATCCTTATTACTGCTCCTGTTTTGTAAGAGATACGTTTTCAATTGGGAGCCGTTCTAAAACAGCAAACAGGTTTACCCAGCTTTATACTTTTCAGGCTTTGCTTGCCTTTTTTAAGGACTCAGTGGATCATGAAGTGCAGAGCGCTGATAGAAGTTAGGTGATGACTTAAAGCTTTGTCACCTTTCCAGGCAGAGTCACTAAACAGAAGAGACAGCACACCTTGATCTTCCTCTGTTTGCACGATGTGGATTGACACTGGCCAGCACCTAAGCACCCACCATCTGCTTGCTTGCTTGCTTCCCCCCGCACTGGGATTTGGGAGAGAATCAGAAAGACAGGAAGTGAGAAAAACTCATGGGTTGAGACAATTAAAGTGAAGGAAAAAATAAAACCACAAGTGGTGGAAAAGCAATTACCAGCTCTCATCAGCAGACTGATGCCCAGTTGCTTTCCAAAAAGAGACTACCCTGGGAAGAACCCCTCCTCAGTTTTATTTCTAAGTACGGAATTGCGTGGCATGCCAGATAGACTGTTCCAGTCAGGTCTTTTCCCATTCCCCTCCCTGTCTGCGGTCTACATGCTTGGGGAGCAGAGTGAAAAATGGAGATGGTCTTGATGCTGTGCAAGTACTGTTCAGTGATAGCTAATGCATCGGTGTGTTATCAACTCTGTTTTAGTTATAAATCTAAAACACAGCAGCACACAGGTTGCTGTGAAAAAATAACTCCATCCTGACCAGACACAGTGTGCACAATAATAGATGGGCCTGAACCCAGAGTGGGGTAAGCGCTGTACAAGCTGTAAATTCACTCTGACTGTATCTGCATCTTCTCTTACTCAGTTAGTGCTTATGTCATGTATCAAGTTGACATAATGGTATTTTAAGCTCCAAATAAATTTTATGTGAGTTATGAACAACAAAAAAATTAAGAGTGGCTGAAGTTCTGCCTCTGATCGCTGTATGTGCACATATATATTTTAGCCCTCACATATGTTTTTCACTTTCGGTTCCAGAAAATCTGTAGCAGTCTGATTGCTTTAAGACTGCGTTTTACAGGAGTTGCATATCACTGTATTTTGCTCGCTGCTCACGATATATCTTCATTGTATGTTTAGGTGAAATTCTAGATTAGAGAAATTTGTACCCCACATAAATGCAAATCTCTGTTTTAGAGCAACTTGCTCCGGTAGAATCATTTGAATTTTCTTCTGGAAAATCCATGCTTTATGGTGAAATCTTAGTCTGCTTAGGGACTTTATGGACTGTCATTTCTAGCATTCCTCTATTTGTCCTGTGAGTGCCCTTTATTTGAACTCCTGTATTTCTGTAGAATTTACTACATTTCTTTCTGGAAGAGTAGATCTCCTGGAGCAAAGAGATTGAGATAACATGCAATATGTTAGCCTGGAAACAGTAATACCTTTATGAAACCTAGCAATGTTTTGACCTACAAAGGATCAAGGTATAAGTGAAGCGTCAGGCTTTGTTTTGTTCCATCAGTGATGCTTGGCTAAGGTTAAAAAGTAAAGCTGTTTATACCCTTCCCATTTGCCTTCCAGACCGATCCTTAAGACTTGTCTCAGTCTTGTGGTGTTCAGTCTGTTCCCATTGGCTGTGCTCTCATCTGCCTCACTCATACAACTGTGATTCTTGTCTGTTGGTTTACACACTTCTTTCAGGAGAGATCCTGTCTTGTTTTGGGCTCTGACTTCTGAGCTGGTCAGAGGTGTGAATCAGGTAACCTCAATTTGAGTTATCTGTGTTCATTCCCGTGTCTACTGTTGAATTCCTAACTATGAAACAGGACGTTCTTCTTGCTTTGAGCCCTAGGACAACCTCAGGACACAAACCTTAGGCGAAACATTGACCCAAGAAAGCTTGGGATACTCCTCAGAGCCTGGAGCCAAAGACCACAGATTGGTTTATATTGGACTTCTGAAAGTCATCTTGTCCAGCATCTGTTCTGAGGCGGGGCCACCTGAATCTGGCTGTCCAAGAGCATGCCCAGGTGGCTTCTGAATATCTGAAGAAGTGTGGCTGTACAGTCTCATTAGGCAACCTGTCTCAGTGTTAAGTCACACTCTTAATGTCTCCTCTTCAAGGACGGGTCTGGAGGACGGCTGCTGAAATGACGAGAGAGCTGGAGCACCTCTCCTATGAGGAAAGGTTGAGGGAACTGGGCTTGTTCAGCTTGGAGGAGAGAAGGCTCCGGGGAGACCTCATTGTGGCCTTCCAATACTTGAAGGGAGTGTATAAACAGGAGGGGGAATTACTGTTTGCGTGGGTTGCTAGTTGCCAGTGACAAGGGGGCATGGTTTTAAACTAAGACAGGGAAGATTTAGGTCAGATGTTTGGAGGAAGTTTTTCACTCAGAGGGTGGTGATACACTAGAACAGGTTGCCCAGGGAGATTGTGGTGGCCTCGTCCCTGGAGACATTCAAGGCCAGACTGGATGTGACTCTGGGCAGCCTGCTCTAGTGGTTGGTGACCTTGCCCATGGCAGGGGGGTTGAAGCTAGATGATCTTTGAGGTCCTTTTCAACCCAGGTCATTCTTTGATTCTATGATAAGAGAAAACATAACTATAGTACGTGCACAATGTAATGGTCAGATTAACCTGGTGCTGGGATGTTAGCATGTCTTTGACGACATACTGATGTATGTCTCAGAATGAATGGAACGCTTGAAATGTATTTCCATATTTGGAAAACATGCAGAACTCGTAATGATATTACAAAGATTCCATGTCCCACTTTTTATCTCTTCTTAGTCATGTCAAAGTTGATGTATTTGTTCCTGCTTATTAAAAGAAGATATGATTAAATCGTATAAATCAACCTTAGATGTTTACCTGCTACTTGGACCATATTGAAAATAAAACTCATGAGGTTTAATGAGAAAACGGACTGGTATCAAGAACAAAAATAAATAAATATACGCCATACTGAGAATTCATCCTCTTATATTTTATTCCCACTTAGAGAAGATAGGGTACAGGCAATTTTTCAGCTGCGGTACATTTTCTCATTTTCATTATGCTGGGCTAAATTTATCCTTGCTGTAATCTCTGAAATCAGTGGTGTTATTCTGCTAGGTGTGAGAGTGACCTGCTCTGATGGTATTGCTGCAGTTCCAGGACATGCTGCACTCCAGCAGGTTTCTTCCCTTCAGCTGAATACAAACATGTAGGTAAAAATGTGTTAACCTCTGCAATGGTTTATATGATTATAGGCAGCACAGACAGAAGAGCACAGTAACTTAAATCTATGGCTTTCAGTTGGATGGTAAGTTTTTTTTTGTTGCCTCAGAGGAGGATGCTGTCCTGCATCCTGTAGCTTAGTTGGAAATTCTTCGTTGCATCCCTGATTAGGCAGAAGCCTTCTTTAGAAACAAATCAGGATTGGAAGCCATGTTGTGTTCAAGTTTGATGTCTTCTACGCAGTACCTAGAAGTCATGGTGAGGAAGGTGGGGGAGAAGCTTTGACTTTTTAAAATAATGAAATTGTTACTGTTCATTAGAATATGTTGTGGTTAGTTAGAAAAGAAAGGAAGAAAGAAAGAAAACAAGATAACAGGAGTTTTTCCAATGCTTCTCATTTCAGGAAATGTGTGTTAGAAAGAAATAGAGAATGAGATTTATGTAGGAGTTAAGACTACACTGTGATTTAAAGTCCAGTCTTCATTTTGAGATTAGCACATCTCTACCTACTAGGCTGTACAGACTGCAATCGAACGACTTCTGTTAACAGAGGATTCATTTTTGCTCTGAGCACTTCTTGCTCAAGTCTTCCTTATAATGATGTGAAAATCTGACTTTTTAGTAAAGCTGCTTCACTTGTGGCTCCTACCGCAGAAATACCGTGCACCTAGAAATGTATGTGGTTCCTTTTTTTGTCTGCTTATTTTTATTTATTTTTAACAAATTCTCTTACTCTCATCAGTAGCACATGAATGATTGCTGTAAGTATGAATTTTTAATGAACACTATAAATATTAATTTAAAACACGAGAAGCCAGTAACTGGCATGTTAACACAGCTTCGGAGGTCTTCCTGCTTCTGAGGTGATAAAAATTATATATGGGGTTAAGAATGTGAAAAGTAACGGGCCTTGAGAAGGATGTGCCGTAGTGATAATATAGCAGAGTTAGGATGTGGAAATGTAAGATATCTAAATGGTGAAATGAAGACTAATAGTCCCTTTCTTTCTTGGGAGGTGAAGAATCATAGGATCACATAGGTTAGAAAGAACCTTCACAGAAGAATTTCCGGGGAGGTGGAGGTTTTGCCCAGTGGAAGAAATTTATCTGCATAACTTGCCGTTCCTGGTGTATTTTTATTCATCTATAAAGTCACTGGTTTTGACAGATTGTTAACTGTCACTCTGCACTCAGTTTTGTAGCAGGAAGTTAAGAGATTGCTCGTAGTTCTGCCCCAGGACTTTCACTCTTTTTATTTTTTGGTGCTGTCACTGAGGAGTGATTTTAGAAGATTGTGCGTGATAAGAGCTACTATCCTTCATGTGATATGTTAAATTGAGGTCACTTCTGCCAATGGCCCTCTTAAAAATCACCTCTGTATCTTGTCAAACATTCCATTTCACAGTGAAATTAATTCTGAAAACCAAGGACTGTGTATGAAATATTACTGAACCCATGATGGTGGCTCTGTTTGCCCTGTATTCATTGTGCTGCTGGTATTTCACTTACAATTTTTGTCAGGACTTACATTATAAAACTCAATTTTACTCTGTTCTGTATCACAAAGCAGCATATGTCATGCTAACTCCACTGAGCAGAGTAAGATTACTACATGAAATCTTCTATCATCTTGTGTTATATATACACAAAAGATTACTCACAAAATAACTTGTCACCACCGTAGACACTTCATGGTTGCTGGAAAAGCCACTCCATACTGAAGGTCACATGTGCACACACACTGATTTAACAGCTCTATTCACCCTTTGCTAGAGCAGTGCTGCTGGGAGAATGGTGGGGCACTACGAAAGCATCATACTTTCAGGAACAGATGATCCCTTCTGTTTCAAGAAGTCTAGTATATTAAAAGGAAATAAAACTTTGTAAGTGCTTTACACTGATAAAATAAAAACACTCTCAACTCTTTTTGACCTCAAACTCTACTGACTCCAAAAGCGCCGCAAACCTTGCCACGGAGCACACCTTGCTGATGGCAGCACTATTTTTAAGCACTGGAATAGGCTCCCCAGGGAGGTGGTTGAGTCACCATCCCTGAATGTGTTTAAAAACCATCTGGGTGTGGTGGTCAGGGGCATGATTTAGTGGTGGGTTATTAGAGTTAGGGTAGGATGGTTTGGTTGAGGTTGGACTTAACGGTCTTCAAGGACTGTTCTGACCTGAGCAATTCTGTGATTCTGTGGCACTTTCAGATTGTGAATTCCTTGCTTTAGGTCACACTGTTGTGTTGTTTTATTTTTCTTTTTCAAATACAGATAAATATTTTAAGTAGTTTGATGCCTCTGGGTCTTTCAGCTGATGCTTTATAAAGCATAGTCCTCTCAGATTCTTTGTGTATGCTGAAATCTTTTAACAGGAGTTAGGACAGCTGTATTTGGCTACCTATCACCTCTTCATGCTTCTTTCACTTTCCTCCTTGAAGCGTTTCAGAAGACGTTCTTGCTCTTGTGAACATCTTCTTAGATTTTGCAGTCTACTGAAGGACAACCCCTTCCATTTGAGTCCTGTTCATTTGTAGTGCACAGGAAAAAGAAAGTGAAAAACCCAGTAAATCCCTTTTGTTTCTATAGGATGCATTTGGTAAGAATCCACAACATTCCACTTTTTATTGTTATTTTTTATTTTTTGTCAGCATGCTCAGCCCTGTGCATCATTAACTGACTTGGCTGCATGACTTTCCCTCATGAAATGTTCTGCATTGTGTAGATGCTCTTGAACCTTGTCTTGTCAGGGTCAACAGAGGCAGCTTGGTTTACATTCAAGGAAAGCAGAAACGTTAACTTGTTTCCTCTCTTAGCAAAGTTCTGGGAGCAGCAGTCTGTGGCAAGGGTTGGTGACAAGCCACTGTAATTAATAACAGAGATGCTAGCACGCTTTCTTGCAGTGTGAATGTGAATCACAGCCTGAACTTCTATTTCACTTGTTCAAGGATGCTTCAATCATACTTTGTAATAGAAGAACAACTTCTAACATGAAGAATATGCTCTTTTTTCTTTCTTTTTTTGTACCTTTGATATCTGGGTTGTAGTACAGATTGCCCGCACTAGCGAAGTGTGAATGATTTTTGTTATCAGTTATTAATAGTGAGCACTTCTGCCTTATTTTAAATTGCTGGATTACAGAGCTATGTGTTATGAGCTCTGGAGTCTTTACAGTAGGTAAAGGGATTTATGCTAACCATATGATAACTGTCATGTAACAACCTAATGGTTATATGTTGTGTACACAGTGGGTTTTTGTTTTTAAATATACATCCTTCTGTTTATTTTTAAGGCAGCACTTACAAGTAATTATCATAGCTCTTTCTCTGGTGCCAGCTTCTGCGCAAGAGCCTGCTTCATCAATTTTGGTTTGTCTTAAAGAGGCACCACTAAACTGGTGGATTTAAATCAGTGTTAGAATCTGTATAGATGCTGAGGAAATGTGGACAGACATGCTCTCCATAGCATGGCTAAAGTGATGAATGCACTCTTCAGCAGGAGGCTAGCACACCTGCTGCCAGGTGTCACATTGGTGCAATGCAGTGCAAAGTTAGCCTGTTTAGCTCTGGCCACAGCTGTCGTGGTTTGAGGGGAGCCTTGCTCCAATGTTGAAGTAAGTGAGGAGAGCTCAAACATTCTAGCTTGATGGCTCTGATGCAGTGGGACTATCTTTCAGCCAATTGATGGCAAGAAGCAACTTTTAGAGAAATAACACCTTAAACTGCTTCAAAAAGCTGCTAAAAAGCAAATCTATATTTTTATGTTTTGTACCATAAAAATGTACGTATAAAGTCTCATAGACTCAAGGAAGCAGATGCAGAATACATAGGTCTAAGCCAAATTAAAGCAATGCAGAATTGTCTAAATATTAATGCGCATTATTTCAGTGTACCATTTGGTCAGTCCATGCAAGGCACAGAGATCTGAAGAGAAGAAAGCACACTACATTACAAAAATCACCAAGCTCTGCTTTCTAAATCAACTGAGGTATTAGGAAGAATAAATGTCATGGAAAGTCAATAAGCCTTGGCTCCTGGGTAACTCATGTTATTTTAAATGTCATGCTCTGTACTAAAAAGTGACTCATTTTGTACATGTTACTGAATCTTCCTGGGAAATGATCAAGGTTTAAGCTAATGTGTGTGAAAGTAGAAGTTACTTCCAGGTCATCAATGTCTTTTTGTTTGTTTGTTTGTTTTAGTTATTATTATTTAATTATTGGCACCCCAGAAAGGGGTCTAAAAGATAAAACAGCTGACGAACTAGGGGTGACCTAGTAAAGATACATACCAAATAAAACAGGGGTGTCAAATGCTATTTGAACTCTGAGAAAGGAATGCTACATAGAGTCAGATACCCCTGCAGCTCTTAAGTGTAGTTCAGCTCAGCTGTACTTAGGATTTTCCAAGAAATATTTCACTGAAGTTGTATTTATGTTAAAATAAACATACTCTTTAATTTTGAGGGACAGAATGCTGTAGTGTTCTCCAGTTTTTCTCTCCTCAGACTCTGCATAAGTGTTTCTGAGTAATGCAGGTGGTTTTGTTTGACAAATATTGAGTTGTTAACTTTGAGTTTCAGAATGTTTTCTACAGGCAAGTTGCTTTTGTGGTTCTGTCAGAACCAATAACATCAGATTGTAATGATAATTTTATATGCTCTGGTCTTGACTTCTTTCATGTTAGTCTTGTACTCAGCCTATCTCAGTGAAAGCAGTAGGACAGGCTTTGTCAACTAACAGGATTTGGACTTCTCAAAAACAAACAAACAAACAAAAGTCATCTGAGATCAGAATCTGGTGTTCAGTTTCCTTTCTTGACTTCTAAGTATCTTTCCTAATTTTCTTTGTGATCATAAGAGATTTTTCAGAGAAACATCTTTCAGTCTACAACAGGAGTTGAAGTATTTTTTCTTCCTTCAATTGTAACCAGATAGCTGCTGAAAAGATCTGACAGTTAATAACTCTGTTTTCTACGCCGTGTGCTTTGGCTGTAGATAACATTCCAGGTGGAAAATTGGCACAGCAGGTGTCAGCTCAGGATACTCCGAATACTTCCTCCTCCTGCTACCAAATAAAGCAGAGGAAACCTTGTAAGGATTTTGTGGTTTCATGTTCCACTAGACTGCTTTTCATTCTTGTTGCTCATAATTTCCTTCCCACCCAGCCTTCCACAAGTTTCCTGGCTGAATGAGGGTCTGCAAAAATGCGAGGAGAAGGACTCGGGGTGCTGCATGCTGGGCAGCATCACCTCAGTCCCTGAAGACCTCATGGAGCAAGTCCTGCTGGAAACCACTTTCCAGGCATACAAAGAGCAAGAAGATAACTGAGAACAGCACAAACGCCCCAGGATGAGTGATTCTGACCAATTAGTCACCTTCTAGAAAGAAATTACTTTTCTGTGGATGAATTAATAGCAGTGGATGTTGTTTACATTGAAAGAGCTTCTGACAATGGCCTCCAATGCTATCTGTGTCCAAAGCTTCTTTGTTTCTCTCTTGCATGGAAGGTCAAAACCGGACACTCTGCTCTACATCGGGTCTTGTAAGTAATGAGTTACTGCTTAGACGTGGGGGAGACATGAACTGGAGAGTGAATGGAAAACTGGGCTGTTGATTCAAAGAGGGGTGATGAATGATTTGGAGTAAAACTGACAGGTAGCAGCGTGTGATCAGTGCTGCGACTGATACTGCTAAACATCTTCAGGAGGAGTGTGCTGGCAGAAACCTCACGATGTTTATGAGGCAGATATTCACAAGGCAGAACTGTGATTCTGCCAAGACAAATTAGCACAGGCTGGAAGCCAACTGACTAGAAAGCAGCTCTGCAGAAAGACTTGAAAGTCCTGGTGGACAACAAGATGGTGGGTCAGCAGGAGCATGCTTAGAGCAGTAAAGGCAAATTGCTTACCAGTCTGCCTCATCAAAACTGTAGCCAGCAGATCGAGTGGTTATTCTCCTCTGTTACTTACGAGCCCCCATGTGGAGCAGTGTATCCACTTTTGGCCTTCTGTGCAAGAGATGAATGAAGAAGCTGGAGCGAATCCAACAGGGAGTGAGTAAGATGGTTAGGGAGCTGCAGCATAGGAAAGCTGAAGAGAGTTAAGGAAGCACAAGGAGAAGTTGAGAAAACTGTTCTTGTTTATTCTGGACAAGTGAAAGCTAGGGAAGGATCTCAGAGGTGGTCTTCTACTTCCACAAGGAGGGATATAGAGAGGATGGAACAAGAACTACAGAGCAAAAAGACAAGATGTAATGAAGACAAGTTGCTATATGGAAAGTCCAAAGGCATTAGGAAAATTTCTTAGACATTATGTCATTTTATTTTTCTGTGAGGTTGCTTAAAAACTGTAACAAGTTGCTCAGAGAGACTGTAGAGTCTCCATCCTTGCAGGTGCTGTTGGTTTGTCTCATGAAACTTGCCCTCTTTTGTGGAGAATGCTGGGCTCTGTGACCTCCAGAAGTCTCTCCCAGCCTAAACAACAATCTAGTTATCCCATTCTATAACAAGCCCTCGCCTGCAGATGTGACATTCTGCTGAGATGGAGGAAAGATGGGGACACGTGGGCTTTTGAAGAAGATTCTTTTGATCTTACTCAGAGGTTGAGTTAGCTCTCCTGGTTTGCAGAGGTTTTTCAGTCCTTTAGGAATATCACAGAGCTCTGTTCACGCCGCAGCAGCAGGGCCCGGCATACCGGACATGAGACTGATGCTCTGAGCTGGATTCCAGACTTGACCATGCAGGTGTTCTGCTACTCCACAGGTCTCTGTGGTTTGTTTCACCCTCCCATTCCTTCCATATTTATACTGCAAACCGTCACTAGTTGTTTTACATACAGCACGCCCTGGCCTCATATTTGGTATGGCTGTAAGTGCTATTATTATTATTTTTTAATGCCATCTGAGATTAACAGTGCACAAAATACCAAGTATTACAGGTGGAATTTCCCTCAGACTACATTAGTTGTACAGTACTGAGATAAATTAAAGTCTTTCATGCTGTACTGCTCCCTGTAAGAGGCTTAAATAAGCTTGCACTGTGTATTGAAACATTAGCAGTAGTGACTGGAGCCTGGGATTGAACTAGAATAATCTGTGAGGAGAGAGCCTGAAGAGCCTTGTTACAGTTAATGGAGCAAGATGAGGGAGAAGATCTGTATTTTCTCATAAGTTTCTCATAAGATTCTGCTTGTCCCCAAGTAAAAACAAAGCTTTGAGACTTTACATGGGGCTGAAACCCTTATGCAGCTTGGTAGAAGGCTTTGTGTTCATTCTGTGGTGTTAATTCCTGCAGGGTAGTGTGAACCCAACTTCCAATTAACATTGATGTAAAGTGCTTACAGGATTTATGAGCTAGAATTAAGAAAAATAACCAATGTGGACTGCTGCCATAGCCCTGGAGACTCTCTTTTAGCCAACTGTACTGCCACTAAAATTGCTTCTGGCAAAGCACTGTGACTTGACTTCTTTCCTTTTCCAAAATGGAAGGAAATGCCAGCTCACACTGTAGACATGTGTTTCTGGCAGCTTTGTACAAAGGCAACTGGAGGAGCTCGAAATGAAGAGCTCAGCAAATCATTCTCATCTCACTGACACCTGTGAGGCCACAGAAGAGCAACCATAATTCCCAGTCCACAGCTGGCACAGATTCACTCTTCTGGAAGGGAATCTCCCATGGGTGACCCTGTGTTATTCCTTTCTCCTGGGTGATGTGACTGTGGGTATGCCTGAGATGTGATGTGGGTGCTTTAGCAGTGTTAGGGGAGGAAATAATCCCTCGCTGGGTTTGCTCCTGCACACAGTGGCTGCTGAGCTAATTCTGGTGGCTGGCTGAAGGAACTGTGATTTCCTTGTCTTTCACAGAGTGCATAAAGCCCACAGATTTGAGATTGATCAGGTTGGGGCTGAAGCTTTTAGAAATGAGTATGTGTCAGAATCTCTTTATGTTTTTCTTTTTTGGACAGAAAAGATTCTCACCTACGGAGGGTATAGAGCCGTGATTTAAATTATTCTGGAAACAATACTTAACAAATGCTAGCTGTAAGTTTATATTAATTTGTCATTTGCTCAGCTTGGTTCTGGTAGAGCTAGCTAACTATGAACATATTTCAAGTTACTCAGAAAGCTTGGAATTTTCTTTCTGCTCCAGCTTACCTGATAATGAAGTTCCAAGGTGTGATCGAGGAGTAATTTGTAATTATATGCACCTAGAAAGGTAGCATTGGTCTTGAGGGTAAATCACAGGGCTTGATGTCAGAAGGTGTAGGTTCTTTCTGCTTTATTACCTTTGTGATCTCCAGCAGGTTGCTAGGTTTGGGGTCTCTTATTATGTGATAGAAGAAAACTAATAAAAACAGGTCACAGTTGTGGTCTTCCTCTGGGCTTTTTTTTTCCCCGCAGGAAGCACATTTCTGTGAAGCATACTGAAGTAAATATGGAAGAGAATTCTGTGGAATCTTCTGTCCTTTTCTGCAAGTTCTCCTGCAACAATAGTGATCTGGAATGCTAAAATTCTATGGAAACGTTAATAAAAGCCAGGAAGATTAGTTGAGGTACAGTGATCTCAAGCTGGATAAGACTTTAAAGTTTGTGTGCTTAAGGGTTTGATAGTTTTCCAAGAAGGGTGCAGGACTAATTAATGGCCTTGTAGCATAGAAAAGGCTGAATAATTTTTTTTTTTTTCCGTGAAGTTATAGTTCTGGTACTTTACAGCTCTGTCTTTCTAGTTCATTGATGTTTACATCGATAAAAGTTTGAGTGTCTGTTTGAGAACAGACACTAACCTTAGTGACTGATGTATGCATGCTGTACAAGTATAACTCCCCGCTCCTGGTTTTTACAAATGGTCTAATTGCAGTAGGACTTATCATAAGGTAGAAGACTTTTTAGAAGCTTTTCAGATTCTGTAAACCAATGTCTCACTCCACATTTTAACTTGTGATTTCTGTGTCTCCTGCAATAGATTAACCAATAGGGGATCATAGAATCCTTAGAGTTGGAAGGGTTCATTAAAGGTCAGCTATTCCGACTCCCCTGCGGTGAACAGCAGCATGCACAGCTCGATCATGTTGCCCAGGGTCTGATCCAGCCTCACCTTGAAAGTTTCCAGCGGTGAGGTATCCACCACATCTCTGGCCAGTCTGTTCCAGTGTCTCAATACCTTCACTGGAAAGGACTTTTTCTTTATGTCTAACCTAAATCTATCCTCTTTAAGCTTGAAACCGCTTCCCCTTGTTCTGTCACAACAGAGCTTGCTAAAGAGTCTGTCTCCTTCTTTCCTGCAGATCCCCTTTAAATACTTAAAGGCCATTCTCAGGTCACCTCAGAACTTTTTCTTCTCCAGGCTGCACAGCCCCAGCTCTCAGCCCATTCTTGTAGCAGAGTTCTTCCATCCCTTGGATCATTTTTGTGGTCCTCCTCTGGACATGCTCCAGCAGGATTTTACTGGTGTTTGTAAAATACTTTGAAATCCATGTGTGAATGGTGTCATAAAAGTGAAAAGCTGTTCTTTGGCAATGCAGGGAAAAGATGACATTGCTTTGAACGTGAACCGTGGAGTTGCCCTCAGTAGTTCCCTTATCATTACTTGGTTTTATGAAAAAAATAACTAAAAGAATGGAGTATGACTAGACTTGTTAAAAACGTATTTTGTTATTAAGCGTCCTATAAAGAACAGACTGTAATATCAATTACTGGCTTCAGCGGTTTTGGGAAATGGGAGTGCCAAAGTACATATGGGAAAGCCAATATGCACCGATGGCATAGTCATTGATTTTCGTAGGACAATGGGAGTCAAAGATGGAAATTGATATTGCAGTGATGTCCTGGGTAATTGACCGTTTAAGTGATTTGGTAGTATCCTGTAGATAAGGGAAGAGGTGCTCCTCTTCATGCCTGTTCCATAGTAATGAGTTTAGTACTTTGTCTTTTATGCTTGTTTCTTTTGTAGTAGAGCTCTAAGTACTTGATCTTGACTTGAGAGTACTTGGCATCTTGCAGGTTCAGGAATTGTGCCTGCTGAAGCTTACTGCATTTAATTTAATTGTAGCATTTTATTCACTGTTACTGACTCCACACATCCCATGAGGAACATACTGAAAGGAAGAGGGGAGGGCATCGGTAAACCATAACAGCAGAAAGAAGGAACTAATTTTAAACTGCTTTGAAACCTGCTTTCTATAAGCAGCGCTGTCTTCCCAAGTGGCCAAGAATTGCACTAGTCCAGTGAACTGCAGTAAACTTAAGTTTTCTTCTGGTGGCATAACATAGTGTATTGAGAACTCTTAATTACAAACATTGACTAAAATGGGTTTTCTAATCTAGGGAAATTGTCAAGTGGATAGGACCAAAACCAGGAATACTTATCATGATGGGAATTTATAGTGAGGGTCATACGGAGGGTTAATAAAAGCCTTAATAGATGTTTGATTAAAAGGCAGATCAGCAATTCCAGTCCAAAAGGTTACTTATAACCATTGCTTTTGACTGTCCGTCAGCTGTAATACATAGATCTTGTACCACCTTTCTAACATGTTGTCCATTAACCTTTATAAAATATTTCTGAATGGTCCACTGCAAGTGTTGCCCATATTTTCTGGTTTTGGTTTCTGCTCTGCTGCATGCACCTTACTGTGCTGATCAGTATTGTGTTTCTGCTTCCTTGTACTCCCCCATCTGCCTGTATATAAGAAAAGAGAATTTTTCTTAGATTAGTATCCTCGTGCTACTGGGGAAATGTGAATAAGCATTCAGTCATATACACAGGTATTGTGAATGACTTCCAGAAAAATCTGTTTGGGAAATGCCAGAATGACTGTTACCTGCCCTAAACGAGGCACATGTACCACAGTGTTAAGGGCTTCCATCTCACAGCTTGTGAAATTGACACTGTGTGATGTCACACATAAAGCAGTGTCCATCCTTCTCCTCCTGTGCTGTGGCATCGTGCCATGGGCAGTACCCATGAGGTCGTGTGGGTGGAAGGAAGGCCCAGTGATGGGTCGTTTGGTGTATTCCCTGTTGGCCCGTTTTGAAGCAGGTGAGTATTTCTGAGGCAGATCTCTCAGCGAGCGCCACTTACTGCATATTTATTTGCATCAAGCAGCTGGAGTTTGAACGAACTAGACTGCTTTCAGAAGTAGCTGAACCAAAAGATCCACCGCAAGTACATACCAAACTTGCCTCAGTCCCTAATCCTGGGGACTGAAATAATAAATTACACTCAGCACCAAGAAGTTCCCATGCATGAATCAGACAGATGCCAAGAAAAGGCTCGTGACAGTTTGTGTAGCACCCACAAAGTGTTTCCAGTGGTATATGAAGGCCAACATGGCATCTGTGCCTGACATTTGCTGTTGCTGACTGCTCCTCAGCTCCTTGAAATTTGTGCCTTCTTTCTTTTCTGGGACAACTCACACCTCAAAATTACACGTTTGTCAGCACTAAATGTGCTGCAATCTCTGCTGCACCTACTTCAGACAGTTCTACTGTCTCTCTTTTTTTCTCCTCTTGTTAACTTACACACAGCTCATTGCTTGCTTTCTGTATGGAGTATCTTCTGCTCTGCCTCCCAGAAGATCCAACAATGTACACGCCGCAACTCCAAGAATATATTTATGTTTATTATTGTCCTGTGCTGTGAGAAAGCCACAAGTTCTCAGAGGTCAGAATAACCCAGTGGCTATCCCAGGAGCTTGCTGATGTTGGGATAGCTTTTAGGTGCAAGAGGGCTGGTGCTTCCTACTGCAAGTCAGTGTTGTGCAAAGTGCAGGAAGAGGGAGGTTCTCTTGATAACAACTGCATTCTGGGAAAGCACAATGGATGCACTGTTCATTGCAGAGTCATAAAAAAATCACAAGTTGGAAGACCAGTAAGGATGATTGAGTCCAACTCCTGGCTCCACACAGGACCACCCAAATGTCAGACTGTGTGCCTGAGCGTTGTCCGGATGCTTCCTGAACCTCTAGTCTCTAACTGACCTCCATCCCTTAGAAGCAATAATGACAACAAGAAGCTGGGGTTGTTTTGAAAATCAGACCAAGCCTTTATTGGGAGCTGCTGGTACATTTGAAAAATACAAGCTCTCCACTGGCGCTTTATATTTAGTTTGACTTAATTGGAACAAAGTTTAAATGATGAGAACAATATTGATCTTCATGTTAGTGCATAAACCTTCGTGTGGATTTTACATGACTAGTCATAATTAAGACTTGGGTTTTCTGTATTTGTTTCTTTCGCTTTCTTGGCCCCTGTGGCAATGACAAATTATTCTGATGGTGTACGTAATAAACTTAATTGTAATGATAAAGTAGAGTAAAAAGCAGGTGATTAAAAACTATTAAAAAATTGACATTAACTATTTTCTTATAAAAATACTGATTTTGAAAAATCTTTACAATATGAGTATATCCTAAACCCTTAGTAAAAAATACTTTTAGTCATTTTCATACACTGAGAGTTCATTAATTTGTCGTCAATATTTCCAGGGGTCAAGCCACTGCATTAGCTTTGTTTGAAATGATGAGTTGCTGAGGCTCTAATCAAGGATTAGTCTTTTTCTGCAGTCAAAAATAATGCTCCCTTACCTGGGCCTTTTCTAACAGTTCAGCTCAGTAGTTATTTAATTACAAGCTGAGAAATGACCTGTACTGAAAAGGGAGAAAATCTTGCTTTTCTCTCCCAAATTGTTGGTAGAAGAGAAGGAACAGATCTAATAATGAAATATGAATTATAATAATTATATTAATATTAATTGATTATTATAATTAAATAGTAATTAAAACCTTGGAGACAACAGCTAAAAGAGACGTATACGTCTGATGAATATTTGTGAACTGATCAATTACAACATAAAAGTAATAATTACTTGAAGTTTTCTTCTTGGTAATTCACATTATCATTACAATCTCTGGAACTTCCAAAAGTTGAAAATGGGAAATTAGTGATTTAAAGCCCGTGATTTAACATTCATTAGTTTTTTACAGTCTCAATGTTCAAAGTAAAAATTTCTGTGATAAGTTGGGAAATAGAAATATTCAACAGAAGGAAACTGGTGATGTTTTCTTTAATTGCTCAGTGCCGAAACACTTACTCAGCAGTTGGAATACTGACTTACTGTGCAGCTCACGTGTATTTCAGTGTCTTGTTCAGCCGTGCAGCATTTTGTCAGTCTTTGACTAGGAGTGGTCTTCAGCATTTTCAGTTTCTTCATTCTTACAGCAGGTAAGAATGCTGAAGCAGGTAAGGCTCTCCGTATTTGTGGCTGTGAGTGAATAAAAATAAAATGACCACCATGAGGAAATCGAGGCAACCAAAACAGTTTATCTTCGGATCTGAACTTAATGCAGAAACAACAAAACCCCTCGGAAGGCCATTAATTGCGGCTGGAAAGGCTGAGCTCTTATTGTATCTGGTACTCTTTTAAATTCTGTGTTGTTTCTTCAGGTTGTTTCCCTATGGATTTGAATAGTTTGTGATGAATAAAATATTGATTGGTGGTTTCAGATGACAGATGCTTCTAAATCTGAACAAACATAACTAATATGAAATTCAAATCCTGATCAAACAAAAAATTAATATGAATTTCATATTTTGTTGCTTTTAATAAGCACAGATGTCTTGCCAGTGGCTCAGGCTGTCAAGCATCACTGCATCGTTTTTTCTGGGCTCAGACGCAAAGGTAGAGAGTTCCCTCTGTATTAGTGCTTTGCATGCAGAATGGAAGTGATTGGTATTCAGGCAGAACTGATGTTAATTTGCTTGAATGGCAATTGTAGTTCTAATGTAAAAGTCTAGACATACTTCCCTTTTTCAGTACAATAGGTATTTAGTAACTGAGGACCAGACGGGTCCTAGTTCACCAGCAGATCTCGTCCCCTGCTCTTGTAGGTGGTTTAATCATATAATCCCTTTAAGTGATGGATGCAGTTCTGTACCTCCTACTGCTTAACAGTGGGTAGAAAAGATAAAATCGCTGATACCTTTTGTTATCTTCTGCCATGTGACTGAAGGTGAATAATGCCCTAAGCAAAATGAAGTATCTGTTTAGTGAACAATGAAGCAAATGAACATAAGAATTGTAAGTTAGGTCAAAATACTGCGTATCTTGACCTGGCTGCCAGGTTTGGCAACGTCCTGTTGCAGAGTAAGGTTCAAGGTTATTTTTCTCTGGGTCATCACACAGTGACCTTTCTCTGGGGGGTGGCATTTTTGTAACTCTATTGTCTGTGAGTATCCGACTCAAATGTGATCTTGAGTGTCTCGTCTGGAGGAGATGGTTTTTTTCCCAATACATGACTTGCTTGTTCTTCCTGTTTCCATAAACATTCAAGTTTTGTTCTTATTACCTTATAGTGGTGCATTTCAGAGGTTAACTTGACAACTTTATTTCTTTAAGTATTTCTGCCTTTCACCTTCACTACTTCACTAAGTATACCAGAACCATGTCCATTTGTGGCTACAGCACTGAATATTTTATAGATCTTTATCATATGTCTCCTTGTTGGCATCTTAGCGAGGCACTTAGTTTCCTCCATTAGCTCTGGCAAGATGCACAGAACTAAATGCACTATTTCAGCTGAAGACATACTAACAATTAGAAAAAAATGGCATACTAACATATTTTTTGTTCCTTTTTTTTTTTTGTATCATTCCACTGCAGAAGATAAGGCTGAGAATCTCAAGATATCTTTTCCCCTCCTTTTCCTGTAATCCTAATGTATTGTTTACCTCTTTATTTGCAGTTGTGTGTTGATCCAAAGCTTTTGTATTTCATCTGTTTACAGCAGTGCCCCTGTCTTTCTCCCAAATTAATTTAGAATTTATCAGTGTATGAGCAATTCAGACTGGATTAATGTATAGTAAACTCTGTTTGGATTAAAATCCTCACGTGTTGAGGCTGCAGAGAGGACTGGTGAAAGCGGGCAACGTCTTTCTGCTCCGGGACAGTTATTTGATACAGTGAGGACCAAAAATTGTCACTCCATTGTGATTGGAGTTTGTGGTGATATCATCTTGTCTTGTATGTGAAAAGACACTCTTTTCACAATTGGCAGGTTTGTAGGAAATCTTCACCAAGAAGTGAAGACATGAAGAGACACTTGTACTGGTGTCTCGGAGTGGTCGCAGAGTGAAAAAGCTGCTGCTACTGCTTGCTCTGTATTATTCATTCTAAATAAGTGATGGGGAAAGGCAGGGAAGAAGTTTTGTTTTACATCTGCAAGGAATTCTCTGAAGTGATGTTCCTGAGTGCTTTTTGCTCCTTAGGTCTCAAACAACCATGTTATAGTATTCCTTTAATAACCTAACCGAGCTCAGTTAGAAGACGTGCTAGTGTCTTGTGTCATGGCCAAAGTATCTGAATTAATAATGCATTCTGATTAGAAGGCACCTATGCCTGAGGGTTATGGCTTCATCAACTGCAATTAGCTTGAATATACAAGCTGAAATGAAACATGAAACAGCGAAGTAATACATTGTGCCTATAATTTTGAATTACATTAATTGCAAGCATGATAGATTGATTTATCTAGCATATATGCATTTATATTAGATTCAGGAACAAGACAAAAATATATTTGCCTATATTATATCTGCATTCCTATTAATTGCATATAAATGCATTATATCTAAACAGCACTATGTGTAGTGCAAAAAGTGTTTATTCCTCCAGAAATTTCAAGAGCAAAGCAATGACAAATTTGAGAGTTTCCTACTTATTTTCTGTGATTATATATAACAAAAAAATCTTCACCTATGACATGAGTCAACCTGTTGTGGCAGTTCTTGCTGGAGATCACCAGATATTACAAGCTCAGCATTGGTCTTTAAGGTAATCAGTCCATGCAAGACTCACTGTAGGCTTATGACATTGCATGGACATTACTCTGTCTTGGTCCTGGAACTGTTTGAAACTTGTCACTAATCACTGTTATTGGCATCAGCTTTCTTGTTTGGGGCATCTGAAGAGGACCAGGAATTTTGTGCTTAATGCTGCATAACACAGACAGGAAGGTTTCTACAGCCTAAGGCTGAAGTTGCAAGGAAGAACTGGAGAAGCATTTACGTTTCTAAATTAACATCCATCATATTTGTAGAATATGCACAAGCATGTATCAGAGCATGGTTTTGCCAGCGTAGGTATAGAAATCTACCAGTTAAATATGAGCTCTGTTCTTCTAGATGTCCTGGCACAGGTGGGTAATGGTACAAAAATAAAACAACTGGATGAACTAGTTGCTCCAGCATGGTTGGAGTTCAGTTCTGGAAGGGTCGATGTCATTTCTTTGTCCCAGTCTTCTGCATTGAACGTATGAGGGACCCGGCTTTATTGGCAGTCCTCATGCAGACTGAGATTTGCTCTTTGATTTTGCTTAACTTCATGTACTCCGTTCATCTTAATTATGCAAAGCTGAAGTGCCTGAACATACTAGATAAGCAAAAATGCAGCTCCCTTTCAACATTTCTCTTATTCCTTGCATAGTTTATGCAGCTGGTGTAATATCAGCCAGCTATTATGGTTTTGTTTGACTTGATAGTTACGAGTTCATCTTTAGATTAGCTTACTGTGCTCTAAATGCCATAGCCAGAGTTTCTAGCAATGAACTTACAAATTCTAATTCAGTCTTGTTGCTGTTCAATATGTCTGCATCCTGTCTAATTGATCACAGTGTTCTCATCACTCAGCAGATTTCCATGTAAGGCCAACAAGTTGCAGCCCTTGAGTAGCTTTCCTCTTTTCAGACTACTTGCCTCTGCTTATGAATTCTATGTGGAACTCAGGATTTATCAGTATTTTTACAAGGAGAAAACAGAATCACATGAGGAAATTATTTCTGTCTAATAAGTCTTCTATTGTGATTATAAAATAGAGAATTTGCTCTTCCTATAATTGAAGAAGAAGGATTTTAAAATAATGTCCTTCTGAGCTTTATAGAAAAAAAACTTCTAAATGATTTTTTCCATTTAAATGAATTTGCAGTCTTCATGTGGGATGTGACTTATTTACTACTTTTTTCTTTTCTTTATCTTGGAGCGTGAGGCAAAGATTATCCTTTTGTTCCCAAGGTGTTATAGAGCTGTATTTCCACTTCCTTTCCTACATGGATCCAGTGCACCTCCAATAACTTCGCTTTTGATTTCAGTAGCTACCCCTGAGACAACAATTGTCTTTCTGATTTTAAAACTGCTGAAAATAATTTGATCTTATTCTGTGATTTGAAAGAACAAGAGAATTACTACAGACGTAAGAAGAAAGTCAGTATAAGATGCAACCTTAAAGTGGGAGACGTTGATGAATGACTGCTTCTGCATCATCTGACGGTTGTCACGTGCTACTCCTAGTGGGCTCACTGCTCTCTCCCATTACATACAGTAATGGATCTGCCTTTGTGAAGTGTAAGGAGAGAGGAGGGTCAGGTGCCATATTCTGATGTCCCTTTCACAGCCGGTCTTTCAGTGACAAGAAGCTCCTTCCTTTAGGGTCAGATGTTGAGCTGTTAGGAACACCTTTTCCTTCCTCTTGTTCAACTTTTCTGCAGCTATATCTATTCTGTTTATCCAAACAGTGATGTGTTTTTGCAGGTACGTGTACCAATGGGCTATAAGCTTTCTTTGATCTCAAAGCAACACGGAGAATTTTGTGGACTCACAGTATAATAGCAATAAATAACAACATGGCTTCTTATGGAAATGACACAGTGACTTGAATTTGAAAGGCAGTTTTGTGAGAACAAGTTGGTTAGTGACAGAAGTGTAAGCTGTTAGTTTGGAACAGTTTTGCATCAATGTCAAACCATACTGAATATGAAGTTTATTTTATTTTAGTAATTGTAGAACTTGCTTTTAAATAGAGGGATTCACTAAATGGTATTTACCACTGGAAAGCTGTGGGTTCTTTGTCACTTTTTGTCTTTTTTCCTTTAATTCCATGGTGAAATTTTAAGAGGATTTTACTGGCCTTAAATCTTCTGAAAATGAAAATTCTGATTAATGTATATACTTCTCATGTGTAAGTGTTTCTATTGCAGGAGCTCAAGGCCAATATTTCAGACTCCCTAGGAGTCATGTGCTTATCACCCCTCATGTACTCCAGGAACTCTAAGGTCCTTATGTTTGATCAGTTTTTCAGAAATCAGGTACATCAGAATGCTCACAGAATGTAAGGAGGTGGGCCCATACTGACGCTGTGTGCTTAATCTTTACTTTCTTAGTCTTTGTCTGTCCGAAATTTGAAAGCTGTCCTCTGTGGCCCTGGGGATATTCTTTCTATTTAAGCTTAATGACCTGACTAAACTCCACATGACCTGAAGAGAGTTCATGTAACTTGATTTCTCATCCTTTTGTCTCTCTTTTTAGAAGCAGCGCATGGTTTGCTGTGTTATTTAAATACACTACACCGGGTAACATACAAATCAGCCTTTCAACAGGTAAACTATGGGTACAAGTGTGAAGGAAGAGAAAAATCCTTATCTTCATACACAAACATTCCATTTCAATCAACAAACCTGACATTTTTCACAACATTTATTAGTGTTTAGCAGAGTAAAATCAAAGTTTCCAGCACTTTTTCCTGTGTTGAGGTTGTAAGTTAAGCTAATAAAAGTTCAGCAAAGAGAATCAATTAAATGAAGTCCTGGGCAGAATATAAGCAACAGCATATTTACTACCACTCCAATTACAGTACACTTGATTTTAGTAGAATGTGGTTGCTTTCTATGAAATGAATTACACATGTTTTTCATGCATTTGATTTATATGATTGTGTAACAAGTATCAATAACATCTTGCATTTATATGGGTGTTGAGACCCAAATTTCTGATAGTGTCAATTGATGACAAATCTTGGCCCAAATCAGTCTGGAACAGACACTGCACCTCATTATAAAGCAAAGGAACAGGTACGGGCTGTGTGATAATGAGGAACAATACACGAAGTATAGCAGATTGCTGCTTAGCAAGAGCCCTTAGAATTGAAGCAGTCTTTCTGATGAGCTTTACTAGAAGTTTGCCGTCACTGAGCACTAGGAAGAGCTCGATACATTTTAGCCAAAATTGTTGCTGAAAGTACTGAGTAACTAACAGTAATGTATCCAACTGGGATAGACTTTCTTCAGCAGTTCTGTTCATGCTATCAACTCTGTAGCGCTGTTTGTCCGGAGTACGTGCTCGTGTCCATCCTCACTATTTATTATTCAATAAATCGTTTCATTTCCTTAATTCTGGAGTAGATGATTAATTCTTTCAACTCAGTAATCTTGCATCGTTTTCTTCACCGACATAACATATTTCCTAGGGGGGAGGTTTAAACTAGGCTTAGTACTTTTGCATCAAGTTTTTGAGACCCAGATGTTTATGTGGCTGACTTGCTTAATGTTCTGCAAAAACAAATTCTGTTTCATGCAATTAATGGGAATAGGGCGTACTTCTGTTAGATGTCTGGCTAGTTTAATAATGCCATCTGAAAGCAGTGGAAATGGCGATAATGGTAAATAATTGAATATCACATGCCTGTGTTGCTGGTTTGTCGATGTTGCTCCCTGAGTGTAGCTTCACAGAGACAGAAAGGTGTTCTTGATGTCTCCTTTTATGGTTGAGCTACTTTGTCCTGAAAAAGTTGAAATGGTGTTACAAACAGAGCAAGGAGATACAAATGAGTTGTCTTGCAATATCCAGTAGCAGATGTTTAGGGAAAAATAAAAGAAACGGGGAACATACAGAGTAGTCTTTCCCTGGTACCATCCAACCTTTGTATAAATGGCAACTTAGGGACTTTCAGACCTGGATATTTCATTTGTGCCACAATGCCTAAAAGCCTTGATGCACCATTACCTCTCTCTAGTGTCTCTTTACAGTCTGACTTCCACAGCATCTCACGTGGAATTTAATTATGTGAAGAAGTGTTTCATTTTCTAAGTTTTAGACCATCTGCATCTGGAATTCATGAGCTACTTTGTCCCTACCAGTTATTTCATATAAGTATACTGTAGTACCCTTCAGTCTTCTCAAGCCCAAGTGTCTGACTGGCTTCTTCTCATGCACGAGTTGTGTATTTCCTTCCTTCTGAGCTTCTCGCATCTTTTCTGAGCTGCGAAGCTCGTACTCCACATGGTACCTCAAGTGTAGGCACACCTTAGTTTTATACAATAATGAAAACTGTCTTCGCATCTGTTTTCTATTTCTGTAAATGAGGTTTTGAGGGAAAGAGAATGTTGGGTACCTTTTCATGCCATTTACGAGACCAAAAGCCCTGCTGCAATGACTTCAATTGGTGGTGCAGTTCATCCAGGAACACGGGACCTTACACATTCATTGTTACCAACCTTTCTTGATATTAATGAGTTTCAGTGCTCCTAAAGAGCCAAATTCTCTCCAGTGGGTGACAGGATCTGGAACAGATGAACTCTTTACTAAGTGCTTCTTTTAGTCCTTTCACTCCATTGTCCCACAAGCAGCTCTTACTGTTGGCTTGCATGATGAAACTGCTGCTCCCTGTGTTTCATATGCAGAGGTGCTTCCCTGCTTATATAGGCCAATAGACTCTTCTCCTCAGTTTTGTTTATCAAGCTCCTCCAACTGCTTTCACATTCCTAGAGCACAATACTCTTCTTCCAGTGCCTGCTCCTCATTCAGGATCTTCCACTTCTACATTACTTTGATTTTATTATTTTTCTCCATTTCTTTTTTCTTTTTTCCAAAAATCAACATTAAAGTGTGTAATGTGATAGGAGCTCATTTTGTCAAACAGCACACAAACATGGCAGAAAAGGTAATCCCAGTTCCCAGGAGATATTATATAAGTTAAAGGTAATGAGGGGCTCTGACGAGGGAAATGGAGCAGAGCAGTGAGCTGTGAAAACTGGAGGCAGTCACAATGGCACTAAAAGAAGATGTAGATCTGAGTCTGTTCCTGAGACCTGCATTACTGATATGTGGTGTGGAAAGAGTCGTTCTTGTGTTTGTATTGGGCAGAACCAAACCTGTGATTTAGATCCCAAGTGCCGTGTAAGAGAGTGATAAAAATATAGACATGTTGTTCCTGTGTTTCAGCCCCACCTTTATGTGAAGACTTAAAAACAAAACAAACAAAAAACCCACCACCCTCCAATTGCAACTACAGTAACAAAAATACCAATAAGAAGACTAAATTTGCTGTACGGTTAATAATGAGTGCTCTTGGTCACTGTGTTGTATTCATGGTTTTATGCAAGAGAAGGCTTCTCTACCTATGACATGAGAAAAAGTTATTATTGGTATATCAATGAATTGCTTAAAAAAAGCTACAAAGTATTCTACTGTTAACAAACTTATACCTGAGGTACAGTTCTGTCCTTTTTTCCTCTTTTATTATTTTTTTTTAAGTATCTTAAGGTAAGGTCTTATCTTAGCCCTGTAAGTACAACATGTAAGGGTTTTGGAGAATAATACATGAAAATTGCTATAGAAATAATACAGGAGTGCTTAAGAAGGAATTTTAAATGGTTCAGTGAAGTAGATACTGCAACAGCAATCTAAATTCTATCAGACAAGGTAATGGAGGGTAAAGAAGCTGGCGAGCAGAGTGACTGGAAAACTAAGTGATAACATGAGCTTAAACCATAGAAGACCTCTGGAAAAAAAAAAAATCTATGTAAATCGACCAGAAAACTAATGTATACATAAAGGATTGTAACTTGAAAGGAACAAAATGAATACCTGGTTAAAAGGGATCAAGGAAGAGCCAAGCCTAAGATTTGACTAAGTGTTTTGCTCGGGATGCATGGAATCTATTCAGCTAAGGGCTGAACGTCCATTTGTGGTGTTTTGATATGAAATAAGATCATACAAAGTATATCTGGTAACAGTCATTTGGTGAACCTCATGGCTCCAAACGAGAATCAGCTGCTTCTAAACCATTCTCAACAGAGTGTTGCTCTACTGGTCCTTAAAATGTGCAGGGGTGTTTGCAGTCACCAGAGGCATTCCTAAGTGTTGTCAGGTCAGCTTATGGAAGTTTTCCTTATTCCTCACCCTCATAATTCTTTCTGCACTTTGGACCTTTACTTCCAGCCACATTCTCAGCTGACAAAAATGAGATCTTTCTGCAATATTAGCTTGAATTTTAAGTTTCCTTTCCCTTTTCCCAGAATCATCTCAATACCTGTGTGGCACTCTTGGGCTGCAGCCGATTGTGACCCATTCACCTCTGTGATCAGGGAACTGGCAACATGATATAGATGCCATATTTCTGTCTAGGGTTGTTTACATAAAAATATTTGCACAGTGGTCTGTTAGCTACTGGTAGATACTGTTTTGGATGATGCCCTGGTTATCTAGGAGCTGCTCACAAATGTGTGAATCCTCCATCATAAGCGTGGAAGAAAATCTTGGCTTGAAAAAGATAATACATCTTGTCAAAATCAATGAGAATACAACTTGGAGGAGAATGTTTATTTTTTTAGCTGGTGAATTCTAGTCTGAATGTGTTTAGTCTAAAGAGTTCTGACAATGGCATGCTTACTGACAGTTATTTAAGAGATTCTTTATAAGGTAGCAGAGAGGCAATTTCAAGTTCTCTTATGGAGTCACTAAGAATGCTGTTCTCAGTGCTTTCCTAGAAGAACGTGTGTGCTCACAGGTCTCTTTACTGATAAAAACATGCTCTAAAAAGAAAGCCTAGTTGAACGGTTGAGCCATATGACAAAGTATCCTGACTGAATCAGTATATCACGTGCGTACCACAAGGGAATCCTTGGGGGGATTATGGGTTTTGTGTGTGGACGATCTGGCTGCTGTTGAATACAATAAAACAGCAGATGCTATGTTGAAATTTTGATTGAGGAGAAGACTGTTTTTAAGAATCTCTTCCAACGTGGTTCCTTGAGGATTTGGAAGGAAGGATGTTCAGACGGCACGGCAGATGAATGCCTTTTCTGTCCTGGTCAGTGTACAGCTGTGCTTGGTCTGTGACCAAAGCCTAAGCTTCTCAGCACATGTGGTATTTGGAACAGCTAACTCTGACTTCAAAAGGATAAAAAAAATTGATGGAATTGGCTATATTTTTAGCTGTTTGGACAGTGCCACGCATTATTCAGTTACGATTAGCTCAGTCAATGCACAGGGCTAGTAACTGTTAAAATATTAATTGTGCAGCAATTCCACTTTCAGGCTCTTGGCAATCTGGTCTGCAGCCAGAAGTGCAGGTGTGCAAATGAGAAATGTTTTGATATTAAGAGTCAAACTTTTCTGCTTCTCACACCTGCACATATTTGGGAAATAAACATAGCCAACAAAAGCTATTTTGAAATATTATTGTCAAAGTACTCCCTGTCCAAACACTGGTGAGACATGCATACATATATAAAAGAAGCAGATGCTGTTCCAAGTTTAAAACACATGTATTACGTACGAGTTGATGTGATTTTCTCATGCTCATCAGGATCTTAGTTTGTAGGAGCCATTTGACTGCAAATTTTTGCCTTGTCTCAGCAGACTGGTATGGGATTATCTTCAAATCCCCATCTTGCTCCCACTGCAGTTAATGATAATGTTCTCATCTCATCTTTAACGGGTTGTCTGTTGGCAATATTTCTTTATATTGTTGTTCACATACATTAACTTCCATGCAAAATCTTTGCAAATATCTCCTTACCTGAAAGTTGCAGAGACTGAAAGCTCTCCTGCCATGAGGCAGGGTCTTATTGTAGCATGTCATGATACACAGACACTTAATATGTAATTTCATGAGGTCAAAGAGAAGAAGATCAGGAATGGACCATAACATCCATAACTGATAAACCCTGCATGAAGCACAGTCAGATCCCGACTTGCACCACTCAGAGAGCTCCCTAAGGAAAAAGGAAATGCTGGTGTCCTGGGAATCAAGAGATTCAGGAAGGAGACAATGCTGTGTACGTTATAACGATCCCAGCACTGCAGAATCATAGCTGGGGAAGGCATGGCTGAACTTTTTCAAAGTTGATTTGGTTGTCTGTTTTAACAGTAGGAGACTGAAACTGGCTTAATATGTAAACTTTGGTTGAAGCCACAGCTACAAGATTATGGTACAGGCAGATAGGTGAAGTGGATGAATATCATGAAGAGAAAGAATGAAACTATTTGTAGTCTATCTGGATCTGGAAATAATGGAATCGAAGAAAAAGTGAATTAGGAATTAGTTTATTTGTAGCGTGGCTCTAACTGAGTCTTGTTTCCTTAGACTTAGGCTCATTTAAGGCATACATCCACCTAAAAAGATAATTGCAGCCATGGTTTGTCTGCGTGGTAGTATGTGTATCTAAGGTTCAGAAACAAACACAGTAGGAAAAGAAAGAAGTGAATGTCAGTTGATGTTAAGACATGATTAAATTTGATGTATGTTGTTAGAGGTGGTTAACTTCTGAATGGCCAGAGGCTACTTTTATTCTCTGGTAGCTGTTTGGTGACCAGAAGGAGCAGATTTAGTTCTGTGGCACTGCATGACATGCCATAGATCAGTGTACTCTGTATAGCCTCCCCAGCAGTGCCTTTTAATTTAGTTGGTCTGTTGACCTGACTACATTCCTGGAATCCAGGTCTCTCCGAGGCTTCAGCCCTGCACAACCTACAGACCAGAAAGTTTCAGTCATCAGATTACTAAGTGGCCATTCCATTTAACTGCACTGGAAATTGGTTTCCAACCTAGGTTAGCAGTCAGAGCATGGATAAGCCTTTAGGGTAAGCTGGAAATAAGCAGTCCAAATGACAAATATGACAGCCTGTATTGGAACATCATTCATGTGGGAAATAATACTACGGAGTCAATCCTTCTCTTTCGAAGTGCTAATGCTTAGTGAATGCGATGGACGTGAAGTCAGGATGTTTTCAGTATTTAACTCTTTTTTAAACATCCCCAAAATATTTTGTTTCAGGACATAGAGAAGAAGATTCCCAGTGGAGTCAGGGTCTCCACTGGCATGATTTAAATTAAATGTCCGCATGCGGTCTCTGCTGATTTGTGAGCCTTGGCTGAGGACCTTCCTTTATTACTCTTTTTTGTCATTGCTAAGTCAGTAATGTATTCAACATATTTTCCATTATTTATAACCCCACAGAGATAAGCACTGTATCAAATGCTGCTCTAGTGACTACTGACTGATTGAACTAATGAAGTCCAGGGGCTGAGTGCAATATTGCAGAGATTCACCAAGAATTAGCATTTTGGAGATGGAGGGTGACTCAGTTAACCAGCATAAAAAAAGATGAAGTATGCACCCAGTTCATAATAATACTCTCATCCCTAGGAATAACCTCTCATACAGCTAAGGTGGAGAACCTAGAAAATGAAGATGCCTTGAGGACAGACTAATAGGAATAACTTAAGGATGAGAAAAATTTTGTATCAAGCCAGCCACAACTGAGCATCTTCACTACTATATTTTCTGCTGACAACAGAGACCCCATGAGAAGTCTTGTATATTTTTTTTTTCTTCCCAAAACAGAAGATTTGTGTCCTGTAATGTAGTTCCATGCATGCTAGAGCTACAAGAGCACTGCTGGAAAATTGCAGGAGCAATGATTTATTCCTGGGTTGAAAGCTGAACAAGGGAAAACACATAAACACTGCACTATAGGCACAAAGGGTGATTATTTTTGCCACACGAAACTGTTTTAAAATTCATGGGAAAAAGTAATTTTTGACAGTATGGTATAGGTGTTTTAGTGCTTATAAAAATAGCTATGGAAGGAATGTTTGTTTGTCAGGGACTGCCATCTTTGCTCTGCCATTCAGGTGTTTTTAATGGCTTTTCTTGAACAAGACGTAGCATAGTTATGTTTATTGACGGATGAATTTATATAATTACAGCAGACTAACACTGCAGAATCTCTACAATAGCAGAACAAAATCTGTGGCCTTGCTATATTTTTCCTGAGAAAGTTTTCTTGGGAGAAAAGGGTCTGATCATTCTATTCACTTAGTATATTTTTTTCCTGGTTGTATGTATTTTAGTGGATAAATAAATGTAATGTTTTTCTGGGGGTTGGAATCAGAATCATACATAAACTTGGAGTGAAATATGGTAATTTAGGAGCAGATTCCCCATTAAAATATGTATTTAAGTAATTGCCTGTTGTTTTGTTATTTTTTACTGTTTCTGTGATACAAATTCAGTTTTAGAATGCTTTCTTGTGACCCTGAAGCAGATTTGTTTTTGTTACATGATTTAATGTAAAAACAATATATACATATATCCCAGCTAAGGACTCTTTTCATTCTTAAAAATTATTTCCACAGTATAATTTCAAAACTAGAAGTGAGCTTAGATCCTGTAGTGTAATAACTATCAAAAGCCCTCTGAAGTTGAGTCAGACAGGAGAGGGAGGGAAGAACATGGTGAGAAAACTGTGCAAGACCTTTCTGCCATAGCACTGCCAGAGAGAAAGTGAAGGTAAACAATCATGAGATTGCCTTAAAGCTTCCAACACTGACGTGAAATTCTCAACCTTCTTTGTATTCTCCTTTCTTGATGCCAGAGGATTTCTTTCTTCTTTGTTTTCTGTCTTTCTTTGAAAGCATGAAGGCTAGCAAACATCTAACAGCTCTTCCAGCTGTTGTGTGAGCAGAAAGCTTTATGTACTGCTTCCTACAGATAGACATTTGCTCTTCTTTACCTCTCACATAGTACTTATTCACAAGTTAGGTAAACTTATAGTCATAGGACAATACTAAAAAATACTTATCCTTTGGGAAAACAAGTGTGCTGTCTTGATATATGCTATCTTACTTGATGTAGAAAACAAGATTTTAAGATGGCTGTGAAATATTTTTTGTTAGTGGTGTTTTACCAGCTCAAAAGCAAAACAGGAACGATTTAAAGGAAAGCAATGTTTAAATACAGAAATGTAATTGATAAAGGGAGTCTTGGAAAGCATGACGTTCTTTGTGTTTCTCTATCTTCTGATTCCAAAACCTTTTACTTATCCAGAACATCTGCCTTCAGCTGTTCCATTTTTCAGGAAAAATAACTTGTAGGAGAGGCGCCAGTTATCTTTTATGTTTCTATTACTTTAATTTTTACTGTTACCCATATGGCTTTTTTGGAAAATGGTCTACTCTGTAATGTGTGATCCTCAGGGTCTCTGGCATCCAATAATACAAATTTTTGCAGTGCTACAATACTTCCAGCAACTTGCTTCATGGAGGAGAAAGATTCATCTTTCTCCATTCCTCTAAACCATCCAAATGTAGATCACAAACAAGGGAAAAAAAATCTCACCTAAGCAAAATTCAGGTTCTGTTCTGTTAATATTTAAAGTAGCTCCTCGTGAAGGTTGGTACTACTGCAAGTGAATCTGTTTCTCAGACTGGAAATAGTGGGATCTTCTATAATATTCTAGTTGAGAAAACGTCTTACACAAAACCTCTCATTTGCGCTGGCTTGGCTTTGAACCAATCTCTGCCATAATTGAAAGACCTCAGACATGAGACAAAATTCAGCACACTCCCATGAAGCATATGGTGAAACCCTTCCTCCTCCCTTCAAACAGGCACACAGACAGCACCCAGTCCTGCACCAGGTACAGCTTGATTGCTTGCAGTAAGATGGATTGGCTCTGGTGATCAAAACCCGTTAATTTGAGCCTTCTCATATTTGCATTCTTAGCTAAGCTCTTTCCATGAAGAGTTCGAGAGCATTGTGCTATAGCTGCAGGCACATCCTGCACTTCCCACTGAGCATTTACCACGTGGAAAGATCTCCTATTAGAAAAATGGTGTCCTTTGCAGGGATCCTTTGCAAAAGACCACGAGGCTGATTTAGAATGGTTTTAGTTGAGTTCAGTATTTCTTTTCCCATTTATTTCTGATACTGTTTTCTCAGAAATGCAAACATATTAGGGACCTGATTAATGACACAGGTAAAAATAGCGTAGGTTAGACAAGGAGGTGTTTGGTAAGACATCTACAGTATTTCCAAGATAAGAGGAACTGCATACCTTTACATGTGCAAAGCTGAATGTAAACCTGAGAGTTACTTCCTTCAGCACATTTTATTTACCTAAATGCCCAAATCTTTTCCAACTTTCCATGTTTTCTCAAGTTAGTTTCAAGAAATTTGGAGATTGAAAGAGCACAATGATTGCAAAGCTATCCCATGAAAAGAATTCCCACAGTCTAGCTAGCCACATGAAAGGAAAAGCTCTGCTTGTGCTGTTGTGAGCTCTTAAGGTGTAGACAATTAATCCAACTCTCTCATGTTTTCAGACCTCATTAACTGTCAGTGAGAAATTATGAAGGCTGCAGACTTGTGGTAGCTACCACAAAACATTTTTCACCGTATGTTTTTATTTCAGGCTAAACCACCATCAGGATCCAGAGACAGAGCAGATTTATACAGATTTTTTTTGGATAGAAGATAAAATATTAGAGGTTCAAACAGCTTGTATTAATTGTCATCTTGTTTTGTAAGTGACAGCAATTTGATGATTTTTTCTTTCAGTTTATGAGTTGGAGCTTGAGAAAACTGTAGTGTGTGTTTACCTGCTCCCCGGGAAAGAATCCTGCAAGGTTCTGAGGTTCATAGTAAGCACCAGCACTTTGGCTGAGTTAATGGAGAGCTGAAGATGCTCAAAGGATCGTGTTTGTGGCTTACCTCAGCAGCTTGTTGCTTCGGGCTTGCCTATCTGAAGATACTGGCTGGTTGTTAGTTTTTCTGCATACATGCTGCTTGGTAGTTTAATAATGTTAGAATTATAAGCTATTTAGCTTTCTCCCAAATCAAGTACAGCTCTTCCATTTTTTTTTTCTCATGTGTGTGTCAGTATACTCATAGTTGAACGCAGCACTCAGTAATAATCAGAGATAATATCCTTGCTTATATTGTTCAAATTTGAATAGGATAATGAAAGTGTACTTTCTAGCTTAATTGGGCTTTCATAGAACAAATGACTCTACTCGTGTTTTTATTTCTGATTATTACTTTTTTTCAGAAATGCCCATAGAAGTAAAACCTTGTTTTGCTGTCAACAAAGATTGCTTTCTACTAAGTGGTTTTCTTCTGAGGGCATCTGAGATAGCAGCTGATAGTGACAAAGCTATGAATGAATGAGAAAAAAATCAGCCTGACACTGACTTGATTGTTTTTCATTCTGTCATATGGAGTGCTGGTTTAGAAAAGTGTTAAAAATAGCACCTAGATTTTTTTACTATAGAAAGAATTTTTTTTTCTGTAATTTCAGTAATTGAAACAGTGATTATTTTGGACCTTTCTAAATAAAAAGTTTGCTGTTTGGCATTAAGGAAGTTAAGGCATCATGTGTATTAATATACATTTAAGAGAGAGGAAAGCTTTGGTTTTTTTTTTTTTGTAATTGGGTAACAAGGCAGTAAAGTTTGGACATTTTTTAATTTGACAGCTTACAACATGGTCGGAGTGAGTCATAAGGCTGCACTGAAGTCGGGCATTTTGATAAGACGTGTGAGATGAAATTCTTTTCATGTAGGAGCGTTTTGTTGAAAACCCTGCAGGTCGCTGTAACAGGCAGTCATTTTCTATCTGATGCATAAGATAGAGTAATCTTAAATGCATCCTGATATATTAATTTAAATCAGCTTTTACAATATGTAAATGATCTACAAAAAGCATGCTTGCATAAGTAATTCTTTTGTGATTTTCTACCATGTTGTTCCTATGTGGCCATCTTGCTCTGCTGTGTTAAAAAGGCTGTATCAAATACACAACAAATTTATTGCTATTTTGATTTTCAAGAGTACTTCCTATATTCAGTAGTAAGGGAATATTAGCATGGTGTCTTGGTTTCTGCTCAAGCAGACTTATGACTTTTGTAATACTTTTCGGTGTTTGATCACAAGTGAACTTGGCAAAAATAAAGTGGTTAGCTGAAGTCCTCTTAATCTTAATCTAATCTGACAGTCAATAAAAATGTGAGCAGACTTTATTAGCATAGCACTAATAATTCTGCCATTAACAGGAAGAAACTTGTCTTAGATTTACAAGGCACTAATTCTTTTTCAAGCTTTTTCTATTTCCATTCTGGGACCAGAGGAGCTCAGAGGTGTCTGATACAAGGCTATTTGTCTTTGTGTCTGAAGCTTATTTGCTGGGCCAGAGTTTATAGGAGAGAGAAAAGGTGGTAGGAATTTAGGAAAGATTTTTGTTTTAGGAATCCTTAAACTTGGACAAAACAAATACATGTTTAGAGGTGATTTACCTATGGGACTTGCAATGAAATGACTGGGATTTATATAATGAAGTTCCCTTTTCAGCTTTGCAGACCCCAGCCTACTCTTCCAACAGGCTCCATTCTGGTATTTTAAACTGTACTGTCATTAAGCTGCGCAGTGAGTTGTGTTGTTACTGCCACATCCCTAGTCTAGAGTTACAACACTTTATCATTGTGAATTACTGGCGTATTAAATATGCATTATTTATTGGATTGATCTGTCTGATGTAAAAACATCTTAAAAAACGATTGAGGCCAGGTAAAAGCTCACTACCTAGTTGCTGAAGTTTTCTGTTTCCTGAGAACGTCTGCTGCATAAACACAGGTGGTGCAAATATTTTCTTAACGTTGCCCATACATCTGTCATGGATACAATTCTCTACAGCTCTGAAATAGGGAGGTTGCCTTCGTTTCCATTTAATCCCTGACCTCTGAAGAGCATGGTACAGAGGGATTCAGTTAGTGACAAGCGCTGTGGTAGGCTGGATGATTCATGCCCACGTACTCAAATCTCACAACTCATGCGGAGAGTTACATGTGTTTATCTCAGATTCTGCATCCTTTGGGCGAGGTTTTTAATTTATTTGCCAAAGAATAGAAGTCCTGTCTAGTTCTTTGTCAACAAGCAATCAGCTGGTCACCATCTCTCTCTCTCTCTGCCTTGGTCAACATGTTTTCAACCTGTAAGACAATTTCAGCTAAACTGGCAAATGGGGAGGTCACAGAAATAAATAAAATAGCAAGTGTTGTGTTGCACAGCCTTGTGACAGACAAGAGGATTTGTTAGGCCTCCTGAGATATATGGGAAAGACATTCTGATAGTGGGAAAACATTCAAGCAGACCTTGCATCCGTAGGATCCAAGGCTAGAAGAAACTGGGTTTCATTAGTTCTGGATTGACTGATTGCTATTTGATTTTCTACAGTGGAACTGAAAAACAAAGTATCAGTAATGGACAGGTGTGAGGAACTTGACTTGTGGGAACCTGGATGTAACCATCTCTGCTGCACCCCACCTGTTGAGCACAGTGGTAAATGTGCTGTCAGACTGTAGGCATCAGATGAAGTGTTAGTTCTTGTATGCAAGTTTAAATCTATTGGGATTTCCTTCTGTTCTGAGCATTTTTACATTATTATACAAATGTTGAGTAATCATCACAGTTTTGGGGGAGATGATGCCAGAACCCAGATTACTCATTTCCTAGTAACGTGCCGATCACCCTTTGCATCAGTTGATGCGACTGTGGTTAGTTGAGGCTTTCTGAAGAACTCAGCGCTGCATTTTTCCCATATTCCCTTTCGTGCACAGATGCAAAAGATGGAAGGTGACATGCTCCATGTACATATGGTACCCCGGCAGGACTGGCTTTCCACTCTGTGAGCTGTTGAGTCACTTCCTAACTTCTGCTCCCCTGAAGAACGTGTCTGAGCGCTTACGAGTCAAATGAGCATTTCATCACCATCTCACTCTGATACCAGTTTGCAAGTCAAGGGGTGGTGTCTGGAAAACTCACTTTCTGCCCAATGGAGCCAGGTGTTTCACTACAAGAGTAGTGCTTTACAGAGAGGACATACTGTGAGGAATGCCAGGATCATTCTCACCTCACACTTGTGTTTAAATTCCTTTAGTTAGCTTCGTACAGCAATATAGGCCCTTTAAGCTGTCAATATTGTCTTCAGAAATCAATATATATATATAAAAAATCGACTTGCTTTATGTACAAGACATAAAATGTTTCAGTAATTAGTTTAACATGCAGTCCCCTAAGGAGCCTCAGTGGAGGCTTCTGGAGAGTGGGGCTGGGTGGTGCTGCCTGCCCTGCACCCTGATGGCAAGGTGTCCAGGGAAGGGACACCTGAGCTGCTGCTGAGATCCCCTCAGGGATAGGAAGACAGTTTGTATATTCGTTCAACATCTGTGGCAGAGGAAGGAGGGGAGGGCTGCTGTGAGTCTGTGGGGTTGTGCTTGGGTTGATGACATAACGGTAGGCATCCCAAGTCTGTAAATGGTGTAGGTAAAGCAGTAGACACTGTTTTTTTTTTTTTGTTTTGTTTTTTTTCTGGCCTCCAGCTCCTAACACAGCTCCCTCCTGACTCTTCTGCTGCACACTCTCAGGACTCACAGCCAAACCCTGCACTGGCTGAATGTGGCTGCTTGCCAGGCGGCCCACGGTGACAGGCAGGTAGCTGAGGGGGCATGGGGGTGGCTGGGAGTGCTGCAGTCCTGCCCAGTGGGAGTGATCACACGCAGCCCTGTGACATGGCATGGGCTGCTGCTGCCTGCACGTTCGCAGCTGCAGTACAGAGTATGGGCAGCTCCACGTGTGCCCCTGCTTGTGACCTGGTGTGTGACACCATGTGTAGCCTGGCGAGCAGCATGGTGGTTGACAGAATCGTTTGAGTTGGAAGGGACCCTTAAAGATCATCTAGTGCAGCTCTCCTGCAATGAACAGGGACACCTTACAGCTCCATCAGGCTGCTCACAGCCCCATCCAGCCTGACCTTGACTGTCTCCAGGGACAGGGCATCCACCACCTCCCTGGGCAACCTGTTCCAGTGCCTCACTACCTTACGCATTCTTTTCCTTGTGTCAAGCTTAAATCTCTCCTCTTTCAGTTTGAAACCATTTCCCCTTTGTCCTGTCGCCACAAACCCCATTCTTTCTTACAGCCCCCCTTCAGACACTGAAAGGCTGCTCTCAGGTCTCCCCAGAGCCTTGTCCAGACTGAACAGCCCCAGCTCTCTCATTCTGTCCTCGTTGCTGAGATGTTTCATTCCATGGATCATTTTTGTGGCCCTCCAACAGGTCCACATCTCTCCTGTACCTGGACGTGGTGCTCCAGGTGTGGTCTCAGCAGTGCAAGGTGTGGCGTGGCCTCATGTGTGACCCAGGATAAGACCTGCTTTGTGACAGCGTTTGGCCCAGCGTACAACATGGCACGCAGCACAGGACTTGGTGTGTGCCCTGTTGCGTGTCCCAGCGTGTGACGTGATGCTGACCTGGTCGGTGGCAGTGTGACCCCTGGTCTTTAACCCAGTACATAACACGACGTGTATCGTGGCATGTCATACGGTCTGTGTCACCTGGCGTGCAGCGCAGCCCGCTGCGGGGACCGCGTGCGTGTGCCGGCGTACGTCCGAGCGCCCGACCCGGTGTGTGACAGCGCAGCGTGCGATTCCTCCGTACGAGCCGAGCAGCGGTGACCCCGCTGCACCGCAGCCGCGTCCCGGTGCCGCGCCGCCCCGCTCCGAGCGATCCCCGCCGCGCGGCGTTTCGGCGCGGGCCAGCAGATGGCGGCGCCGCCCCGGCTGGGCTGCAGCCCCGCGCACGCCGCTGCCGCGCGAGCCCCGCTCCGGTTACAACCCTCCCCCGCCCCCGCCCTCCGCGGCGGTGTCTCCCTGCCCGCCACCTCCCCGCCTGTCACTGCCACGCCGGAGAGCCACCATGGCGCGCGGCGGGCCACGCGTGTCCCCCGCCGCCGCCCGCCTGCCGCTGCTGCTGCTGCTGCTGCCGCTGCTGGGCGCCGCCGCCGCGCCGCGCTGCGCCGAGCCCTGCGGCCGCTCGCGCCCCGGCGCCCTGACCCGCGGGGCGCGCAGCCCGCCTGAGGCGCGGCGGGGCGGCGGCGGCGGCGGCGGCGGCGGGACGGCGGCGGCGGCGGCGGTGGGGGGCGGCCGCTCCCGGAGGGCATCCCCGGCGGCGGCGGCGGGCCGGGAGCGGGTCTCGCTCCTCAGCACCTCCTTCGTGCTCAAAGGGGACGCGTCTCACAACCAGGCGATGGTGCACTGGACGGGCGAGAACAGCAGCGTGAGTGCAAAGGGCGGAGCGAGAGGGTCGGGGGGTCGGGGAGGGCGGGGGGGTTCCCCGTTCCGGCCGGGGCTTCGCTCCCGCAACTTGCGGCGGCGTTGGGCGGCCGCGCCGGGCTCGCCGCTCCCGGTGCGCGGGGCTCCCGCGGGGCGGACCGGTGGCGAAGCGCCTCCGCCGCTCGCCCAGAAGTTTGCAAAGTTGGCGGGCGCGCGTCTCGCACGGGGTCGGTGCGCGGCGACAAGGAGGAGGGCTCGGCCCCGGCCCCGGCCCCGGAGCGCTGTCCGGCGGCGTGCCCCGGGCGAAGCAGGGCCGGGGGGTGTGGGGTGGGTGCTGAGAGCCCCAGGTTCGGTTGCCGCGGCTCGGTCGCATCCCTCAGCCCCGCGCAGCCTTCCACTCGCCGCCGCGCCGCGCTCAACCGTAGCGGAGCAGAAATCCGTGGGAACCGTGCCCCGCGGCGGGGGGCAGCGCTGCGGGCCGGGCAGGGCCGGGGGCTCCCGCGGGTCCCCGAGCGCCGGAGCGCGCCGAGGAGCTCCGCAGCCTCATGCCCGGCTCGGGACCGCGCGCCGGGAGCGGCTTCGCGGCGGAGCGTCGGCTGCGGCCGCGACTTTTCGCCGGTTGGAGCCGTGCGCCGCGCCCCGCTCATTCAGCCGCCGATTTTAGGCGGAAACTTTCAGGGCGATCTGCTTCTAACTCGTTCTCAGTGTCAGCCGTCCTCGCTGCTGGAGAGCCTGTAACGGTGGTGCGCTCGAACAGGGGATTCGCGGCGCTGAAACGTTATATCCTAACCGTGCGCATCATAGGGAAGCACGGCACCTTGCGCTGTTCGTGCAACTTCACCGGCAGGAAAATATCGTTACGGAGGCTCCGGACCAACTTTCTCCTGGAGGATTTGAGCGTTTCTGGAAAACTCCTGACAGTTTTTACCGTCGTTCAGCTAAGATTGGACTTTGTGAGCTTAGCGTAAAGTTTGCTTAAACTTGGCTCGGTTTGGAGCACTTGCTGTATAGCCGGTGCGGGTGCGCGAGTTATCGTCCTCTCTGCAGGACATCGGTGCGTGGCTGCTCGCGGTGCGGTGCCTCTTTCAGAGGCAGTTTGGGAGCCGCTCAGCAAGGCACTGTGCGGTGATGGCTGTTTCCCTCTCGCGGGATGGGTTGCATATCGGCAGCGTCGCCCGCTCCCATTCTGTCCTTCCTCTGGATTCTGTCCTTCCTCCGTCTCTCCCCGCTGAGCTGCTGCCGTCTCTGTCGACCACTACGGGCTGTCACGATCGCTGCTTTGAAGGAATCGGTATTGAAAAGTTGGCATAAATTCTTTTTTTTTTTTTTTTTTTTTTTTACGTAAAAGGCAAGTAACAGCTTTCATACAAAGTGCCTGGAATTGTGAAATGAACGTAGCAGAACCTTGCTGATCCACAGCTACGACAGTGGTTTCCTCACCTCTGCAGAGATTTAATAACAGATGCTGCAGCGCAGGCTTCTATTGCTACCGTGGTATTATTTCTTCCCAGGATGCTACAGTTCACTCCCTAGTGCAGCCTGAAGTAGTCTGTTCAAAAGCAAAGATAAATGGCGAGTGTCAGAATGAATGAAAGTAGATGCAACTTCTTAGTTCTGTCTGCTTGCTTGTTTACCACCTGCTAATTCAGTGCTGCAGAGTGGTGCTGTTATCCTGAGTGCACGGAGGCATTCTCCATGGCATTTACACATTGAATGCAAAATACTTCTCTGCAGTTACTTAAAAAGCGTGCTCTTACCTTACCTGCCACCAGGTGACTGCTGCCAAGTGAGCCTGGGTTTGAAGAAGTGTCCAGGTAATGAAAACCTTTGCTGTCCCAGCCCCGTTGGAGCAGCCTTTTTGCTGTGGATATGTTGAAGTACGGCTGTCAGCAGTTCTTTCTGCACTTTTTGTCTTGTTAGCTTTGTTTTATTGCTTGTTTCCAGTAAAAGAGCTGATTTTAACCAAGGCTTCTAGGGAAAAGTGATTTGCAAAGTGGCTGCAGGATCTTTTTTTTTTTTTTTTCCCCCCGGAAAGAAGGTGAAAGAAATGCATTGACCCCAGTGGAAGCAAGATGGGTTTGAAGGGTTTGGAAATAATTCTGTTGCCTCCACATACGTGAGATGAAAATGCTTGCAAATAAACGACAAATCCAAAACCTACTAAGATTGTCTTGAATGACTGCTTGCTTATTTCACTTTGGTTGAGAGTTTGAAGGTAGGAATGCTGACATCCAGTGTTCCCTGGACCTGGCACCGTGCCGTCTAAGGCGCAGGGAAACATTCCTTGCCTGGGAAGTCCGGGTTTGTATCGTGAGTGCTGCTCTGCTCCAACACCGGCACGAACAGGAGTGCTGCTCAGGGCCGGGATCGGTCGCCCTGCAGTGTCACCGCGGGCGTTTAGCACCTCATTGGAGCTACTCAGCACTTTGTAAACCAGGGAGCTGAACTAGCTCCTTTACCCTTAACAGCTACAGGGCTGAAAATTTGACAGTGATGAGCTCCAGATGACCGCATATCCACTTAAACACCTCACCTAATAAAATAAATGAGGACGAAATTGTGCTCTGTGCTGGGGAGACGAATACCCATAAAAGCCGAGGGGCGGCCTCGGAGGGACACTCACCTGCGGGGCTGCTTCACTGAGAGCACCTCGGGGAAGGACGTGTGTGTGGATTGAGGGCGGAAGACCAACTGACAGGGGCAGGTGTGCGCATGGAACTTTAAAAAATGCATTTATTTACATCTTGTAAATTCTCCTGTGCCTCCAGTAGTGGAGGATGTGATTTTTGGTTGCAAGGGGCAAGTCTTGAAGGAAACTAAGGAAGCTATAAACTAAGTTGTTCCTCTCTCCCCCTGCTTTTCTGCATGAGACTGTTGTGTGCTTCTGCTTCTCTCGTAATGCTGTTAGTTTTGTGGAGTAGGATTGGTGTGTTAACAGATTGTAAGGTGAACTTGCATCACTGGGAGGATGTTCTCCTCGTTTTGTCAACAGGGAGCCGTGCAGGGAGGTATGGAAATTGCTTCCTGCCTTGTGCCCTCAGTGCTTTTATTTTATATTCCTAGGGTTGATTATCCGTGGATTCCACGCACAGTAAGCGTCTCCCTGCCCTTACGTGGCAGTGGGATGCACAGTACTTTCAAATAAAAGTTTGTGCAAGTGCAACTCATTTCTTTTCCAGCCTCGAAATACCACAAACAGAAGCCCTGGCAGCTAGGTGTCGTGGCACACCGACTGCTCTGGGCAGGGCTGGTGGCTGAAGTTGTGGAACTGATAAATAACACGGAGTGGTGCATCCACAGGTACGGGGAGCGTGTGACCAGAGCAGCCTGTTTTGTGCTCAGCCGCATATGGATGTCCCCAGCTTTACTGTACTACCTATACATTACCCATTCTGACTTAGGGAAAACAACTTTTGACAGATAACACTTTTTAAACCCCTATTTTTCTTCAAGAAACCTTATAGTCATCCCAGAAGCCTTTCTTTTTTTCCTTCTTTGTTTTTTTTGTGCTAGGTAAACAACTTTCTTTGCAAAACTGTATTCTTCTTGACCCTCCCAGAGAATTCCCACTGTGCATTAATACTAGCTGATTTTAAAAAACATCAAAGCCAAAACAGAGCTGCAGGAAGAATGAGGCTTGTATTCACAGCTGATTTTGGTTCCTAGGATGCTCATCGTGCTGGGGGCAGACTGCTAACGTGTTGCAAACAGGACTGCGGCCAACTCCTTCCAAGCCTGTAGCTTTGTGGTGCCACTGTTTCCTTTTTTCCTTTGTTGTCACAGTGTAAGCCCTGTGCAGACACTTACTTGCCCCTTGCAGATACTTGTTTGTCCCGCACGTGGATGTCGTGATCCCTCATAAATGCGTGATTCTTTGCTGTGGGAAACGAACATAAATGCACACAGTCTTTCCAAGACTTAATATTTAGCAGTGGCTTATCAGAAAGATCTGTACACCCAGAGCAATTACAGCACTCAAACTTCCACTGATCCAGACTTTCTGATGCTTTGTTTAATTTAAAAACAGATTTACTCTGTAATACAGTTTCACAGGATACGATCTGTAGAGTTCAGTGATCACTAAATGCATTCTTCTGGCAGATATTTTATTTAGTTGCTTTTCTGTTTTGTCCAGTTGGCGGTAACCTGTGCTGAGGGGATCCATAGAAACGCTGACTTCAGTATTACTGTAGCGCGGTCTGAAATGGTGAATGTAATTATCTATCCAAACTAGGCAAAAGCCCACCTGTGGTGAGGTTTTGGTGCTGTTTCTCGAGAGTAGCCAGAGTACTTTTTATGAAATTCTAAGGCGGGTGAGGTCAGAAATCCTAATGGCTCAGACCTTTGATAAATGGCAGACGCCTCGTGAAGTGAAAGGCAGATTTCCCACAGTGAGGATCTTTAAGATGATAGCGTGATAGAAAACAAGCAGAAACCAAACCCAGTAATCATATACGAATGGAACAACACAATCCCACACTGAAAGCAGACAGATTTTAAGAGTTTGGCATCATCTTGGTTGTTTTTTGGTTTTATTTTTGTGTGTATTTTTTTTATTATTATAACATGAATATTATGACATAACTTATTTATTTCTGCCAGCCCCTGCTTTCGCTTTCTCCAGCCCCACAGCACGCTGCCCACATTGCTCTCTGCTGAGCTCACTTACATTTCAGCAAAGTCCTCCTGATGAAAAGCGGGAGCACTTCTTGTTCCCTGCGCTGGCATTTAAAACTGATATGTAATTTACTTAGTAAGCCTGTGTTTTGAATGACATACCTTAAACTCCTCCTCCAAGTGCTCCCCTTCATGCCACCCCTCTTTGTCATACCTGTGTTTCCCTAGGTTGGCTGATTTGATTGGTGCTGCCTGCTTTGCACTGGGACAAGCTACCAGCAGCCTTAGCGTCAGCAGGTGCTGGCGCTGGGAGGTGCTCAGAAAGAGCCAGTGTGGCACAGGAGTTTGAATCTAGGAAGGAAATTTAGCAGTAAATGCTACGGGCACAAGATTGAAATCACCTGTCTGATACTGGTGATGTATTACAAGTGCATGATGAACCACACCTGGCTTAATAGCAATCATTAAACCTGTGTTTAGGCTTTTGATGGCAGGATCACATATCACAGAGGGAATTTCATACTGCAGGTATGTACAGATTTATGAATTAAAAGCATGAAATTGCTCAGGCTTTGGAAGTGTTTTTCTCCAAGCCCTTAATATGCCTACATGAAATATTTTGTGGTTGTGTCATTTAAGACCGAGGGATGTTAGCGTGAGGTGAGACAGTCTGCAGTGCAGCGCAAGTGAGATCCTTCCTCTTCCTGGACCAGAAATTCATTTAAGCAGAAGCTTGAAGTATAGGCTGGCGTTAGTGTGCGATGTATAGCTGCTTGCAGTAGCTCACGATGAAACTTGATGACCTGCAACTTTCTTTTGGCATTTTTATTTCCATAGTCTCACATTCTTTACCAAACATTCCCATCCCCAACCCTTATCCCCAGCAATGGTGATTTTAAACCCTAACAAATCACTAATGATGAGAACACTGGGAAGTAGAAATAGATGGGATCTTTTGGCCCGCATAGCCTTAGCCTTCACCTGTGAGCTTGGACTTGTGCAGTGGGAAGCAGGCAGAGCTGCTCCCATCTCTTCAGTAGTAGTCTGAATATCCATGCTTGAGAACGCTGAGATGAGTTGTCTTCTGGGAACTTGGGTCTCTTCTTGTTTTAGAGGGGCCTAGATGATTATCTGAGGTGATACACAGCATTTAAATCCCTAACCCAAATGTCTGGGCTTTTTTGCTGCTGCATTTCTTTCCCTATGGACCAAGTTATGGACTAAGGCTGTGTTGCACAACCTCTGTGTGAAAAGACAGCCACAGCTCTAAGGCTTTTATAATTGCAGTTTTACCTACGTACATCCTTGACAAACAGAATTTTTGCTTAGAGAGTTTTCATTGACAGAGATTACACAAAGATCTAAGTTTTAGGCCAAGGACTGTTCCTACAGCTCATTAAGTATTTCTTTTTTCCTAATGACTTGGAATATTCATACATAAATGCAGCTTTAAAGGGAGTTGCCCCTGTGAACTTCCCTGTGCACTGCAAAATGCTTAGTGTCATAGATGTCATTTGCTAGGCTTGGGTAAGTGGAGAAGTGCCACATTTATGGATCCCATAGGATTCTGTCTGCCCTGGGTGAGGTGCTGTGGTAAGAGAGGTGCTCTGGCACTGCTCTTGTGGGGCTGAGCCCCACTGATGCTGCCGTGAGGTTTGTGGGAAGCATCAGGGCAGGGTAAGGCTCGGCCAGAAATACAACACGAGGTTCCAGGTGAAGGGGTTTGGGGTTAAATTGAACCTGAGTGGGATTATTGAGGACCTTCACCAATTGCTTCACAAGTTCCCTCTGAAATACCGTTTGCAGTACACAGCTTATTTTGTGCCTCAGTTTCTTACCTGTAATGTGAGGGTAATGATAATTCTCTGTCCCTGAGGGCTGCTCAGTGAGCTGGGCACTTTAATATTAAAATAATGGATTCTGCATGAACACGTAGAAGAGGCAAGACTACAGGAGATCAAGAGTTCACATCTATGGTTTCTTTGTTCCTTTGCCTGTTTGGCAGTACGGCCTAGGAGTCGGAGAAGAAAAGGCTCTCCTGGGTCGTGCTTGTGCTGATGTTTGTTTTGATCAAGGCGGCTTTTAATCTGTAGTCCAGTTTAATTTAAACGCCTGGCCTCTGGCACTTCAGTTGTCAGACCAGTGAAAAGACTTAAGAATATGTGGCTAAAAACATTTGCAGTGAAATTTAACCTGTATTTAACTTGTTCCCTGCCTCTTTTACTCATACTTAAATAACTGTGCTTCTTTCTCACTGCGTGTACCTTGCCTGCTTTTGTAGTCTAGTTGTTATTCCTCCGAGTAACTTCCATTTTAGCCTTTTGTACTTGTCTTTCTTTCTTTCTAACTCACTTTTGCTAGCACTTTAATTGCTCCATCTGAATAGGACAGTGTCTGCATTTAGCAGTATTTACCTACAGTGTATTTGATGGGCACGTTCTTAGGAATTTAGGGGAACGTAGATTATTGTTCGCTTCTGGTTTCCCTCTAGTGCTCATAATAATCTGTGTTTTTGAAAAAGAACAGTAAGTAAATATCGTTTTGCAATTAAAAAAAATACGTAAGTCGTAAAACCACTTAAACAATCAGGTCAGTGGGAAAAAAAAACTCCAGTTTTCGTGGTTTCTGAGCAGTAACACTGTAATAAGTTTCATAGTACATGAAGTAGATGTAATTAACGTTTCATCTTTCCCCATTCACTTCATGAAATTTGTCTCTTCCCTGTTCTTATCGGAGAGTGAAACTGTGTGAAGCGTGGAAGTGTGGTGGCAGTGCATTTCCAAAGCCCAACTGCTGGGATGTGTCCTTACTCCCGCTGAGCAGTAGCCCCGTGTGTCCTGGCCAGCACATAGCAGATGGCAAGCCGCAGTCTGTGAAAACACATTACTTATTACTGTTGCCATCTCCTCTCTGCTCCCCAGACTGTGAGTGCCACAGGGAAGGAGCAGCCTTGCCCCTTCATGTGCTCGAGCAGGCTGTGCTGCACCGCAGCTCTGCTCTGAGTTGGCAGCGTTTGGGTGCTTCTGTAATAGCTACAGATAATGATGATGATGGCTGGGAATTGAGCTGTTCCACCTGTAAATTCTAGCAGTGCCTAGCTTAACTTCCTAACTGAGCCACAGCAAAGCTGCTTTTCTTAGGTATTGAAGAACAACCTGTGTGTGGCTAATGTATTTCTATGCTGCCACAGCATGACAGGTGCTCACAGGGCTGGAGCTGGGGGTTGGAGGAGTGTGTTGGAGGCACTCCTGGAGCTTTGGGCACTGTTTCACAATGTTAAATGTGACTGAATCTGAAGAAATAGTTGTTACTTCATTGAAAACACAGTTTTATCAGGGGATGGTAGGTTGCCATAAAATCCTCCTGGGTCTAAGTTCAGTAAGATATTTTTTCCATGTTTGCTAGCAGAAAAAACCTTGTTACTTGCTTTTTTTTTTTTTTTTTTTTTTTTTTTTTTTTTTTTTTTTTTTCCAGAGGATTGGAGCTGACTGTAAGTCTAAGGCATCTAAATCTGCAGCAGGACTCGTTAAATCTTGCCATTTATGGAAAACAGGATATTTTTTTCTCGATTCTTCCTCTTATGTTCTTTGGTGGTGTGTCGAGTGTTCAGCATTAAGTAGGCATTACTGTTAGCACAAGCAGAGATAGGAAAACAGCCCTGAACTCCTGAACCCCTTTCATAAGTTCCAATCAAGAATCTGTGAGCCAAATGTTTCAGCGGTCTGTAGTGACAAACACCAGGGAATGTCCGGGGGCCTGGCTGTGATGCTGGAGTCCTGTGGCCGCATGCAGTTGCACACAAGAGAACTGGTAATGCTATTTCACTCATGTCACCTCCACCTGCAGTGATTCATTTCTGCAGCTGAAGTCAGAAGTGAATGCTTGGGCAAGTGGGAGTGTATGTGTGTATACTGCAGGGCTCCAGTCTCAGTGACTCTTAACTAAACCCCATTGTCCCTGTCCACAGCAGGTTGGGGCTAACCTACCTCCACGTCTAAGTTCCCAGCTGGTCTTTAGAGCGGTCCTCCTGTTCTCTCTGAGCACTTTATAGGGCATCGTTGAGGCTGGTAGGGTTAGAATAAGATTTGGCTGCTACATGTTGGTTTGCGGATACACTACGCAAGTATCATTCCTTCTGGCCTCTCTCATTTTAGCCTCGTAAACCACACAAGTTTAATAGATAAGTATATGAGTCTGGAGTCTTGGGTATTGTAGCACTTAATGTGGTTAGAGCATGGACACAAGCAGGCATATGAAGTAAAAAGCTTTCCTTTCACAGACCCAGATGTCACCCCACAGGCACTGGGATTTCATTAGAGCTGCAGCTTTTGATTTAGAGGGAAATTTCTTATTTTGTTAATTTGTTTGTCCTTTAATCAGTGGTTTCCCATTTTTCCCTGCCTGTTTTCCAACCACATAATGGCAAGCATATTGAGGTCTCAGCTGTTTGGAAAGATGTCTTAAAACATGTTCCTTGCCCTGAATGGGATGTAAAATATAAGCAATGATTGGAGGCTATGCTGAACATCTGTGCTGAGAGTGCAGAAGCTTTGGAGTAGGAGCTGTGTACTGAGCACAGCTGATGGGGCACAGAGGAGTAACACTGAGCTCCCTGACTGTAATGGGCTCTGATGGTGCTGGAGGTAGAGAACTGGGAAGCCATTAGTGCTGCTGATCTTAAGCTTTGTTTCCTCCTGGATGAAGGAGGTCAGTATTGGCAGAGCCAGCTGAGACTCCATCCTTTCCTTCCTGAGGTTTTCCAGCCTTGTAGGAAAAACAAACATGACAGAATCCAGTTATTTTTAACTCTCTTGTATGTGACAGCCCACTGAGGTGCTGCTGAACACGAGAAGGAGAGAGGAGGATGTGTAGATGGAGCAAAAGTGCCCATATTTTTGGAGCAAGCAGCCCACTACCAAAGCTTTAAACTTCTCTTGGGGCTCAGCTATTGTTAATAAACTTTAAAGCAACTGCAAAGAGGAGTAGCAAGAAATTATGTTGTGTGTCAGATGTACAGCATTTCTGCAGCTCTTTGAAGCCACATTTGTGATTTGCTGTTGGCTTATGCTGAGGATGGCGTAGAAGGAATGCTTTTCCTGTGCCCTGCCTGAATCAAGAACCTCTGCTTCAAAATGGCATGATGTAGCTCAGTGAACACATTTTCAGTTCCTGATGAAATACGTATGTTCTTCGTACAGCATCTCTCAAGGGCTACTGTGCAGAGCACTGAGGGGCACTGGCAGGGTCTTCTTTGCCTTCCTTCCTCCTCGACAGGTGTATTTTTCTAAAGCTAGGTTGTAGCTGCTGAATTATCAATATACAGTCGGTTTTAGCTTGGTTTAGCTGACTTCAAAAATGCCACTTCTTAAACTAATACAGAGAGGCAACTTAAGACCTGAATGACAGACAAGCATCTTCATCTGCTCATGGGTTTGGTTTGGTTAGTCTGTGAACACAGGAATATTTGTGCTGATCTGGGTGTGCTGTTGAGGCGATGGATGCTTAACGAATCTAGAGCTGCTTGAGAAGAAGTTTGAATCAATGCATATATTGTGAAGGATTACATCTCAGCTCTAACATTTGTGACTACAAAGAGACTGGTCCTGAAGATGGGAAAGTAGGGTTACAGAAGGAAATAATCTTTATCTTGTTTGCAGAAACTGCTGACAAGGCTTTTTGCAGCATGGCTGTGCTTTGTGGAGTGCTTGGAGGCTCCCTAAGGGAGCAGGGCTTACCCCGGCGTGGTGTTTCACAGGGGTCGGCAGCTCAGAAGTCAAGCCCAGTGAGATGAGAGCACTGAAATTCCCATCTAGGCATAGACTGTGTGCCAGGAAATAACATAAAGGGTTCATAGTCTTTGACTTACAGGCTGTTGTGTGTGGAGGGTTTGCACAAAATATGCAAGCTTTTCATTTTTTGCCATGACTAAATAGACTTGTATTTATTAACTGGACCTGAATGTCACAATCACTGTCACTCAGTGAGAAACTCCACTCCCTTTGGGCAAATTCTATGTCCGTCTTTTGTTTCTCTTACTTTTCCGTCTGCTTTTTGTATGGCTCTTACCCTCCTCCCTCCTTTTCTTTTTCTGTCTCTGTGAGTCCCCTTTGTTATTCTCCCTTCATTTCTTCTCCGTATTAAATCACCTTTCTCACCCCTGAGGCTTAAATAGCATCATCTCCTCCGTTTCATCTAGAAAGAAAGATCTTCAGAGACGTGGTTGCTAATGACCCTGACATGTCAGCACTTCGGGAGATGCCATTCCAGGAAGTATAGATGTTCACACTGGGTCACATAATGTCTGCAAGCTTGGACAGAGCGGCACTGCCGGAGGAAATCTTTTCTTCATGACAGTGTCTGTACCTCTGGAGGATGGCAATAACAGATGTTTAAAAGAGAAGTCCCCCAACTCTAACCTGAGCCGGGCCCTGGAGCAACGTATTTCCCCTCATGCCCTGAGCCTAGAGCTGCAAAGTGATCTCTTAAACTCATCTAGGGGTAGGCTGGGGACACGAAGGGAAATGCGCTGCTGCTGTGTCAGGCTTCTCCTGAGTTTAAATGATCGTAATTAGAAATGAAAGACTCAAAATCCCATTTCCAGTCATCCAGTTCTATAATCTGCACATACCATCTAATAAGAATGTATGTGTTACCCATCACTGGAATTACTCTGCTGCTCATCCGAGCTTAATTGAAAAATAATCGTAATCTATTCAGTGTTACATTTAGAGCTTAAATGAGGTATTGAGAGGAATAAAACTTCTGAAATGCGGATTGCAATGGATTTCATTGTTTGGGCTTAGTTCCAGTATTAGTGCTCATTATTCTGATATTTGGGTGATGTCACTCTGATACGTCGCTTCGCAAGTGCATTTGCAAGTTATTATTTCTTGCAACGCATAGGAAGTGAATTCTTTCTCCTTTAAATGAAATATTTGCAAGCTGTTACTTATTGCAGTAATTTAAATAAATGAAGCTTCTTTTGAAAACAAATGCGAGCTGAGGAAAGCAGACAGCAACTGAGTGTGAAGGGGTCATAGAAAGGAAGCTGTGCAGCTCACGTAAGTGCTGCTGCTTTAGTTGAGCTGGGAGTGAAAGGCAGGGAGTGCTGGGGGCTTGGTGCTGGCACAGCCCATTGCCATGAGGCAGGTGCACTAGCAGTGCAGTCCCTGTAGTTCATGGACTGAGTGTGTTTGTCTGACGTGCAGTTGATACTGTCCTATGGGAATGGTTTGTAAGAAGAGCGTGATAATGTCTGTGAGAGGCTGGACCTGAGGATATCTAGGGAGAGCCGCAGAATCAGCTGGCTGCGTTGTGACCCTTCACCAGATAGCTTTTCTAGCAGGCAGCACTCTGTTGCTTGGGGGTGACTGCAGAGCTTTTTGGATGCAAGAAATACCCCTCATTTATAAACATGGACGATAAGCGTACATGGTTCAGTGTAGCACTTGGCCAAAATTGCTAGTACAGAATTTCTGTTAACCATGATCCTTCTGCAGATATGAATGAGCCCAGTTCTGGGGGTTTGATCTCCGAGTAACTGAAATTTTGTGTTTTGTAGTTACACTGTGGAATTTCAAACCCATTTCTTACTACATTGATTTAAATAATATTTTAATTCTAGCAAATTGTAAAAGATATCAGGTGTATCTTTCATCTCATAACTGATGCAGTATTTATAAGTTTTTCACAAGTTTGGGAAATTTAAGGGACGCTATTTCACTTAAGTGCGTGTTTTTTTCTGGAAAGAAAGATGCACAGCAAAAGTAGTGTTCTGATGCCTTTTTGTTTTTCTAGATTTTATTGAAGCATCTTTTTAGGAGTGTTGCACGTTGGCACTGCTGTATGGAAAAAAAAAGTACAAGTACACTGAACTTTTTCTTCAGTTATTTAAAGTGGAATTAATATTCATTAAATGGGCAACCTCATCTGAGCAAGGATTAACTTCAACTTGAGGCTCTTATTCTCTTGCTACTTAAGCAATACAGTATATGTTCTTATCAACAATTGAGTCTCATTTTTAATTTATGAAAGTTTACCTGAGAGTATTCACGTCTCACCCTTTCCAAGTATGAAAAAATGCCTTTAATGTCTTCGTGCTTGACTTTGAACAGCTAATCTTCTTCTGTGCACTGTAAGAAGGTTGTTTTGATAGTACAAGGTTTGCTGCTTGCTTGTTCCAAGTTTACATAGCATAACAAGCTAAGCTTTTTTTTTCAGTAAAAAATCTGTGATTTTGTTAAAACAGATATCAATCCTTCTAAGTTACTCTAGGGCAATTATTAAAAGGTCATGATTGTGCTTCTTAGACTGTAAGAGGACTGAAGGTTAATTTTGAGATTTTTCTTGCTTATTTTTATTCACAGATATTTCACGATTTGTGCACTCTTTAAATTTTTAATGTTGGACTGGAGGATATCAGTAAAAACATTTAATTGCAGTGGATTGTCTGCAGGCTCCATGAGAACCCATCTGTGATTAGATTTTTAAGCCACTGTATGGGGCACTACTTGGTTGACTTAAATTTCACGCATTATTGGAGGATTCGTAGCTTTCATTTGCCTCACAGTTAATTAAGTCTTCAAACTAAAGGGAAGCAAGAGGGCCAGAAGCCTACAGCATGGCAAAAAGTAAGCACAAGATGTCCTCAAGAACTGTATGTTGAATACTGAATTCCACACCTTTCTTTCTTATTGTTTTTCCTCTTTTTCATTTCTCCTTAAACATACGTTACTGAATTCATCTAGAAAAAGCAAGCCCGTTCCTCAAGCAGAGGTTTGTTTGTGGTTTTTGTCTTTTCACTCTCACTTACTCCTCTGCCTTACTTTCCATGGATTGATTAATTTAATCTTTCTAGCTGCTGTGTTGGTTTGCTTGGCCTCACTGGAGTTAGTAGGAAGGCACATCAGTGGAATGAAACTAATATCCTGATCAACTTACCATCACTGCAGATAGAAAGAAGCCAGCTGGCATGAGCGAATTGATCTTTGCATCAGTCTCCCTGCACAGGCAACCAGTTTAACAGAGAGAAATGAGAATGGAGGCCTCCCTGCTACCCTGTTGAGGAAGGCTCCCTATATAGCAGTGTCACCCTTCAGAATTCATTGGTGCTCTCTACCATCACTTAGTTATGGGAGCAATGGTACTTGGTGCTTTTCAAATCTAACCATTCAGTGTTCCCGAATGCAGAGCCTGTGAAAAGCAACAGCAGGCTTCACTGTTTAGTCAGTCACCGTACTAGTCACCGTACTAGTTAAAAGGTATTTAAGTCACAAAGGCATTAGAAGGGATCTGTCATAGCTAACAGCATGAGATTTATCCTGTTGACAAAGGAGAACCAATTTTATTCATAACTTTTTAGTATACTCAGCTGTATTGTGTAGTTTTTGTGCCTCGTGCATACTAATAATTATGAGGAATGACGTACTGTTTTAGTAGGGATCATAATTATGTTCAGCATGGGGAAAAAATGTGTTTTCACTCTTCTCCATCACTTTTTTTTTTTGATGAAAGAACAGAAGTGCAGACAAGCAGATCTGTTCTGTAATGAAAATTTTCAGGTCACTGTACTATATAACTTAGGTAATGGCTTAAATAGTCAAGTTAAAGAGGAAATAATTAGGAGGCTAATTTGGATTCACCCTTCCCTATTACTGCTTAAAGATGCCGAACACTGAGTTCCGTTACTGCTTCATTTAGTTTGGCTGTTTCAGTGACCTAACTCCTCCTGCGTCAGGCTGCTCTCATCTCAATTTAATGTAGGGTTTTTGTGTTGCTGGATTGGAGCATGTTGTACCTTGGCTTTTCTGATACCGTAAGATTTAGAAGCAAATAAGCTGACATACTGGCTTACATAAGGGAACAGACTAGCTCTGCGTTGGTCCCCAAGGTGTCATCGATTCTATTTGCATTACATGGTCAAATATTTCTAAGTGGTATCATTGAGGCTAACAAAAGGTTGTCATAGGGCAGTGATTATGTCACAAATTGTGACATTTCCCCGTTGATGGGTAGTATAATGTCAGCATGCCGTGGTGCAAATGTCATCATTTTGCGATGTGACAAATTGTCCCTAAGGACAGACTTTCAGAAGAACTTCACTGATGTTTGAAAAATGAATTGGTTTAGACGGATTTCATTTGCGTCATATTTAGGAACGATCAGAAGTTTAGGAAGCAAAGCTTACAGCAGTTTGTATCTCTTTTCATTCTCGAAGGGTCTTTGCCAGTGCCACAAACTTTAGTCATTATATATGTGATGCTTGGTTAGCAGACACATTTGTTGACTCATCATACTCAAAGGCAGCTCCGGAGCAGACAATGCTTCAGTAGCTAACGTGTTTAATTGGGCTGTTCTCCATTAGTAGCATTGTGGGTTTTTCTATTTTAACCACAAAACAGTAAGAGAATTTGCAGCTTGTCAAAACTTAAATGAAATGAGAAGTAAGATAATTTTGTTTGTATTTATATTTTTTTCCGTTCTCCATTCAAAGCTTGTTAGAGCATTTGTGAAGTACAGTGAGTATTGTTTCTTCAGCCTTACCTGTAAGGCAAGTTCAGCTGAGAGGGCTGGGCTTAGTTAACGTAACTGTTAACCAGGGATATATTTGGTATCACAGGGAAGCTCCCGAGACGTGCTCTAATAAATAGACACAGAGGGTGTTCGGTGGTTTCTGGATGACATTTCTAATAAAATTCAGGCGTAACTTGCAGTAAAAGCGGTTCCTTTGAGAATGTTCACCAGATTTCTTTAAACTATAAAGAACATAAAGTCATGGAATGGAATGACTTAGGTTGGAAAAGATGCTTAAGATCATAGAATCATAGAATCACAGGGATTGGAAGGGACCTCAAGAGATCGTCGAGTCCAACCCCAGACATCATTGAGTCCAAGATCACCAAATCCAACCATCATCTCACACTACCAAGCTGACCATTAAAACACATCCCTAAGTGCCACATCTGCACACTCCTTAAATCCCTCCAGGATGGCTTCCCCCACCTCTTTGGTGAACTGGAGAACTGAAGGCTGCATCTGTTGCTTTAGAAATAGTAGATTTTTCTTTCTGTAGAAACAGAAATGATGGAAAATGTGTTTGTCCAATCATAGAATCATAAAAGGGCAAATTTGCTCTTCAGGGAAGGTGTTTGTAGATTTCAGATTTGCTCTTAGATGCCTGGTCATTCTTCTTGGTGGCTGCGTGCAGGTTTATTTTGTCCCATACTGGTCAGAAAATGGACGTGGAACAGCACTAGCCAGCTGCATCCTGCCTTCTGCTCCTGAAGCTCTGTATATTCATTGTAAACCAAGCTGTAGGTGGGTGATTCTGTACAGAGATACTTTCCATTAGATTTGGAAAACATTTTGGTGGAGTCAGTGTTTTCCAATTCTGTATTTTCTCAACTTTGTGTTTGCACAGAAATTCTTAAGCATTTGGAGTGTGGGGTGTCTGCAAATGGTGTAAGTCCCCTATTCTGCCTGTGTATGACTAGATTTAATCCTGATTTTAAGTGCTGTTCTTTGAAAACAGAACCAACAGAAGCTGCAGTCTTCAAATCCTGCGTGTTCTTTTGTAGCATTTTAGCATTTCCTAAGCAAGAAGCAGTGCTGGGTCGCCCACACAGCTCATTCAGGGTGTGATGGTGGCACAGCTCAGTGGGCTGCTCCTGCTGCGCCTGCTCAGCGCAGAGCTAATGCTCTGTGCTTGCACAGAGCTGTAACTCACTGCTAAGGAGACACTGAATAAGGAAAAATCAGAGTGTTTCATGGAAATGAACAGCGTTGTGCAAACTTTGAACAGCTTTCTAGTCACGGTGTTTGGACATTGGGTATTTTTTTCAAACTGGTTTGTGATTGATCCAAAGCCAGTCCTTCTCCTGTGTGAATTCCTACTGTATGACATTTTGGCTCGAATTTCCAAGAGCATAAGCCTCCATTTCTGTCAGTTGAAAGGCCAACTCCAGGTGAGCTCTGCTTCCTCTACAGAAATCATGCCAGTGGTTGCAGCACGAGGGCAGCTCCTGCAGAAAGAGCAGACAGAGGGGCCAGTTGTTGTTGCATTCATTTGGGCTTCAGGAAATCCACTTTGGGGTTTGGGCTGCCAGAGGCTTTCAGTTCAGCCCTGAGCAGGTAACTTGAATCTTTCTGTTTCTGAATTCCATATACACAGGTCTTGTTCTGCATCTTTGGTTATAAGGGCAACATCAAAGATCATGAAGTGTTTGAGGACTTTGGAAATTTATGTGATCATGTTACCATAGATAAACAGAACAGTACAGAGAGGCAAGCTGCACAGGAAAGTGATTTTTCTGATGTTAATCAGGTATAAGAGAATCTCATCTTACAGTTTCTTGTCCATGCTTTCATGTGGCTTTACATCCTACACAATATTGCTTTTTAAATGCTGTCCTGCGAAAACAGTAGACCCATATGAATGATTTTTCATTTATGTGCATTTTTAATGCCTGATACATGCGTTGGTGAGATATGCTTTTTATTATGAAGAATATGATTTAATAATAACATCTATTTTAAAATAATTCAGAAATTTTACCTTTAGAGAAGGCTGCATGGGTTTTTTCTTTTTTGTGTCACTCAACTATTTGCTTTTTTTTTTTTTTTTTTTTAATTTTGATTTGGTAAAAGTTATAAATTTCCTGGAAGACTCAGGGCATACACAATAATTTCAAATGTGTCTGGCATTAGTTCTGCAAAAACAATCTGGATGTTCTCTGATCTGGATCTACAGAGCCATAAAATATATATGGCACTGTATTAAGTTTTATAATGCTCATTACTTCCGTGTTGTACCTGTTGGGTAGAAAATCACTGAAGCGGATGGAGAGTATTGCTCTTTGAGCAGCAGAATTATTAGAAGTGCTTTTATATGGTCTGTTCTAGATACGAGTTTCACTGCAGGGTTCAGCAAAGAAATAATTAGTATTTAAACTGTTTGCTAAGGAATATGACTGTTCCTCCAGAGCAGAAGAATTACAAATCACTGAAGTGCTGCAGAATTTTTCTTTGGGCTAAACTAATTGCTATATGAGGTCTTCAAGTCATAATGAGGGATATCTGTGGTTTAGCAAGCTTAAAACTCAATATAGCAGGACCCTTTTGTAATTCCCAAATCTTTCACAGGACTTTTGGGCAGTGCTCTCAGTTCCCGATCCAGTTGTTAGAGCTGTATTAGCAGCTTAATCTGTGTGCCTTTAAAATTAACTGTGCATTTATATTTAGTTACTTTCAGGGTCAATTCTTAAGCTACTTAGCCAACAAGTTTAACCCACCTGCTTTGTAATCACTGTAATCAGCGCTCTGAAAGGCTTGGGATCAACGTGCATATTGGACATCAATTTGACTGTAGCTGTGAGCTCTGAAAGGTTAAACGTTTGGATTGTTTATTGTTAGGTAACCTTCTGTTTATAATTATAGCCGTAATGGACATCAGTATTTATCTTGATATCTTTCTATTGTTGACAGGGATTTTTATTTATGATCTGTAGAAAATGCATTTGCTTAACAGGCGCTGCATTAGCATTTCTAAGCCTTTTAATGTGTTTGGTTTCGCAGGGTGTTCATTCTGAAATCTGCTGCAGAATAGTGGAAGTGCCACCATTCACTTGGGAGTGCCTAGGAGAAAGCCATGCAGACATTTTGAGGATAAAATATTTCGTTACAGTGTTCAGTTTCCACCACCAAAGTTCTGTTTGTTTGGTTTCAGTAGCGATGTATGGGAAGCGAAGGATTTGCTCTGAAACACTCCTGTAAATGTCGTATTAAAAATCCATAGCAAAGTCTGTACAGTTTTGGTGGTTACATAATCCCCAGCTCCATTTTCATGGTGGGATCTTGTCTGGGTGTTGCATGTACACATCTCCCACTTATGTGAGCTACTCAAGACACCTGTCCATTGCGTGGGTTTAGATGCTTTGTAGTATGCTGATTTTGCATTCTCCCAGGTCATAACTCCCTTAAAACAAACCTTCCAGTACCAGACTTGTACTTAATCTGGTTCCTCTCACATTGCTGCCATACTGTGCAGCCCCACAGCTACTGCAGTGACACAGCCGGAAGGCATTGGGCCCTGGCAAAGGGCTGAGAACAAGTGCCCAGAGCATTGGGCCTTTGGGAAGTGCACTGCTGAATATACTTGTGTAATAGGCTCCTTAAGCGCAGCTTGTTACCTGTTTGTCTGGGTAATGGTGCTGTTTTAAGTGACCACGGGATATTTCCAGCCATGTGCTAACCCCTTCATCTGCTCTCAGTGTGGCTGTGAATAGAACTGGATGGGAAGTGAACGGGAGAACTAATTGTAGTAAGAAGAATGTGGATGACTAGGTTAGGGTATTTTCTTTACTGTCTGACTTTAATCTGCTTCAGTTTTCTTCTTTCCCTGTCATCAATGAGTATGGAGAACAGTTTATACTGTGTCTCTTCTCATCGAGCTTTAATATATCTGAAAGCCTTTATTGTGCTTCTTCTATGTCTTGCATTCTTTAGACTTAATGACCTTAGCTTCTTCATCCTTTCCTTGCTGCTCACTTGGTGCTGCTTTTCTAGGCCTCATCAATTTTACTGCATTCTTCCAGGCCCTCTCCAATTATTCCACGTTAGTCTGTGATGCTGTGGTGTGAACACTGGTTCACCCAAGTTCTTCAGGCCGGAGTGGAAGCTTACTTTGAGTCCTACTGTCTGCCTGTGTCTTGCAGCCTGCCCCTCCATTTCTTTATGATGCCATGCTGCTACAAAAAGGACAGATGTTATTGTCTCATGATTCATTATTACTCCCAGCTCTTTTGCTGAGCATACTTCGCTCTTGACAATTCTGATTATGTGCGCTTTAGTATTTAATACATGTCGAGTGTCATCATTCTTGCTGTACAGCGCCCAGTCATTTTTGATCATTCTGTCAATTTGTGAATATCACTTTGAATTCTTATCCTGTACCTCTGGTACATCTTTCAGCTCTCGTTTAATACTCATAGCCCTTTCATGTGGATGTCCAATGATACCAGACTAAGAACACATTTCCTTGCAAACCTGTTTGTTTCCCTTTCTGTTATCCCCAAGGCCTGTTACTCTTGCTTATGAGAGAATTAGATAATTTTGATAGTATTTGCTTTTGGACGTGTAAAATTTGATTCCGTGTATTGCTTGCACACAGTTTATTTGTGATAGTTTCTAGGATTTTTCTGAGACTTGGAGGTACACTGACTAGTTGGTAATTTCCATACTCGTTCTTACCCTTCTCCTCTTTTTATAAAAGGTTCAGTATATCGATTGTTCTCTGGTCAGCTGGTATGAACCCCACTGTACCCTGACTCTTTAAGAAGTGAAACAATCTCAAAACTTCTGACAGTTTGAAAACTTGTGGATGATGTTCATCTCCACCTATGTATGCTTCTGTTGTCTTGTTCTTCGTGCAAATACCATCCAAGTTCTTCTTTCACCCTTCTCCATCTCCTGTCACTTGTTGCTTTTCAACCCATTTCACTGGGCTTTGGCACCACTGCTGTTAATGTGGCTACATGGTAAAGTTGATCAGTGAAACAATTGAAAAAAATGAACAAATGTTTGCCAGTCTTCAACCTGCATGAGCTTCATGATGTACTTCTGGATTATAGACATTTATATGCAAATCCTGCATGAATAAAATACGTAGCTGGTAAAAGTAAGTTATATAAAAGTTAGTGAAGGATCAGAAGCTCTGCGTGCATGTGTATATACATATTTATGTCTCACTTGAAATACTTTTTAGGTTAATCTCTGTTTCTCTTCTTTCGGAAGGTCATTGGAATGTTTACAAATAATGGCTGTAGGTTCCGGTCCCTTTGTCCATAAAGCCAGTGTGGAATCTGTGCTTCTGCAATAGTATCTTATCCATCTTAGTGTGACTCAGATTTTGATCGTGGAGGGAGGGCATATTGGTGCTAGGGTAAAGCAGGTTATAACAGCCAGCAGATGGTAATGCGTTAAACACAGCGGAAGTTCAGAGGCAAGCTTTTCACTTTTATTGTTATTACCACACAGCTTTTAAACATCCCTTTGTCTTACCAGCCTGATATCTGGAGATTCCTTCTGGGTGTTCACAGGAAGATGTGACAAACGTGAGCTGATAACATTGACCTCTTTCCTACAGTGGATTCCAAACAGCTTTTGTGAGTAATATGAAATTAAGTTATGACCAAGGCCAGCCACTGTGAGTTAGTGAGACCAAACTTTTCTGTAAACACTCTGAGCTGCAGAATTTCTTACAGAGACATTCAGGCAATGATGGAAAAAATCAGAATGTCTAAAAGAACTAAAACAGCCTTTCAGAGAAGCAGAAATCCCTAGCTTGCTGAGCACAGTGAGGAGAAAGCATACAGCCAGTGTAGTTCTGTGCTGTTGAATCCAAAGAATCCGTGTGCTGGCAAGTTACTGATTGTCAACGGTTTACCGGGCTGGATCGGCCCGGTTCCGTGACGATTGGTGTGGGGGACCCACAGACCCACGCCCCAGGAAAGGGGAAGGGGGAAAAGGGAAAAGGAAAAAGGGAGATGGGCCTAGAAACAAAACAGCGGCAACGATCTGAGGAGGAAAGCTAATTTACTAAATAAGATATCAGAAAGCAAAATAACACTATATAATACAATATAATTGGAATTGAAGCTAATAAATCAAATAAAAGGAGCAAGAAAGAGTGTCCGATAAACCGAAGGCCTTACGCTAACGCTGAAGGCGATACGGCAGCGAGCACCCACTGCTGAGTCGATCCCGAAGGAAAGAGAGTGTCCCGTGACTGCAGAGGGTTTTTATCTTTTCCCTCTGAGCGGAAAATACGTAAAAATGCAAAGCATCGCAAAGTCTTCTGGGGAATGTAGTTCTTCTCTTCTGAGACAGGTATACTCGGAAATATCAATGATCTATGGAGTTGGAGTATTAATTCTTTAACTCTTAATGCACTACATGTTGTTATGATGTGGAATACCAATACCAAAAATCATAAAACCATGACACTGATGTTTAGGAGAGAGCAGAAGGAAGGCTTAGCATGCCAGAAGAGGGGGTTTGGGTCTTCAGAAGGAGAAGAGATTGTGCTGATGTGAGTTGCCATTATGGTTATGAAACTCCCTCCTCTCTGACAGCAAAGTAGCTGAGGTCTGAGATGAAGCCAAACATGAGCGTCATGCTGGAGGTGTGAGCATACTTAGTGAGGCAGGGAGTTCTGTGATGGAAAAGGTGGTACTGTGGCTGTGTTTTTATTTTTATTTTTTTCTTTGACTTTACCAGAACTAGATTTGGTTTTTGAACAAGTTACATAATCGGTTTCTTTCCTGAACTTGATAATCTGCTATTTTCTTTTTGATCCTTTTCTGTCTATTTAGATGAAACCTCAGGAAAAAGGCAGTTTCTTACCATTATTGTTGTAGCGCAAAGCACAGAGATATCCTGAATTTGAACACAGTTTTGAACTTCTTCTGTGCACAGAGTTCACCAAAAGTGGAATTTATGCAATTTATTGTACCTGCCAAGCTTTTGCAGCCCTTCTGAGAGAGGAGGAAGAATTTGTCATAGTTTTTATTTGTAAATCCTCCTTTAATTTGTCTTCAAGTTAGTCTAGCTCTGAATCTCTGTGGAATAAGCAATGACAAAGAAGCAGAAGTTGTGAGTAGGTTCCAAAGTGTAACTGTGCCCAAAAATGTTTGAGAGATCACACTTTGATTTTTAAACAATTGCTTAAACAAACAGTTTGTTGATAGAAGGGCATTTATTGAGTTTGAAAATAATATATGATTTGTACAGTAATTGAAGTGGCAGCTGCTTCATCACACTTAAGTTTATTGATTCCATTAGTGCACTGACCTCCTTTCTGCTGAACCACCAGTCTAAATGTGTGTGCTGTGTGGGATAGATTAAAAGGAAAATAAGCCATTTTCCTAACTATGCAGGTTCCACTTTTCTGCAATAAATAAAGAAATGAAAGCAAACTAACTAGTGGAACATGAAAAATCTCAGGAGAAATGCTGATTTGAATATCTTTAGATTTGATGGATTTTGTGAAAACAGGGAATGCCTTTTCTGTAGGTCAGTGGTGGATGCTGAGTTTGCTTGCTTAGTTAAGTGTCTAGCATCCATATTCGAGTAAGCAGAAATCCAGAAGAATATGAAAGTTGTCATGTGGATGGGAGAACAAGGCCAGCTGGAAAGTGAGTTTGTACTTTCTACATGTTAAATAATAGTTTCCACACTTCTATTTTCCCGCAGAAAGATGGCTTATAGTTGGGCAATGTTCAAAATAAAACGTAGAATAATTGTCACCTGAACTCAGTGGGAGCTGAGAACCACTGCCTTGCAGGACAGGAATCTCTAATCACTCGTGGGCAGTTCTCTCCTCTGGCTTCTTCAGGAGTGCTGCGGGCTTGCCCAGTCTTACCTCTGCTCTGAAAAGGGAGATGGACTTCGCACCAAACAGTGTCTGTATTAAAGAGCAGGAGCTGGCAGCAAGTGCTCCTCCATCTCTCTCTGTTCCTGGCAGCCCTTGGCTTGCAGCAGTCCCCCGGGACAGGGAGGTACAAAAGCTGGTGGTCTGCCATGGCATGGAGAGCTCTTTCAGGCTGAGCATGGCTCTAAGGAATGGATGTTTTGGCTTTTGCTGCCTGTCCCTCAGTTTTGATAGACTTTCTGCTTCCTCCTTTTAATCATCGGTGAAAGTCAGCCAAACTGAAAGGACGTGTTTTGCTCTTTGTATCTGGGAAACAGAACAAAACAAAGGAAAGATTTGGCCCTCGGGATAACTGAAGTGAGGATAACCCATCACTCTGTGTCTGGTGGAGGGGTAGTTGATATTTCTTGTGTTGATAGTATATACTGGACTAATGGACATAAAGCTTCAAATGCACTTGTAGAATATTCTGACCATTCTACAATGAAATGACGTAAATGACTTTGGTTACAGTTGAGGCTCAGTAACATTCAAGATCTCTTAGTCGCACTTAGGTGCTGGTAGAAGAGGTGTTTAGTAAAGTCATCCTAAGAGCACCATATTTTTAATAGCAAGATTTGTGCCTGGATTACCACTAAGTGAGTTTTGACACAGTTCCAAAAGCACCTTTTCATGGGATTTGGCCCAGGCATACTGTGCTTTCACTGAAGTGAGCCTGGAGCAGCTGAATAGGAGAAACAGAGATTGAGAACAGTCATGCTCTTTTTGAAAGGTTTTTCAAACGGATTTGTTTTCTTCCTGTTGCAAGATGGAAACTTTTGGATGCAGAGCCTGATTCGGAGTCCAACAGGATAGAATACTCTTGCATTTATTAAATTGTGATGTGAGTTGGGCCATATGGCACAGAAGCAGAACAGGGGTATTGTGAAGGTTTTTCTCCGGGGATCCAACTTGCTTTCTGTGAGTTCATTGGAGTTATTACAGTATTATTGCACAGACATGCTCAGATGCTCTGTTAAGAAGTGCAGTATAGCAATCTGAACTGGATGGAATTAATTGCAGTCTTCTGGATGACAACACATTCTCTGGCCGTACTACCAGGTTGGCCTCATCATCTTTTCTGATTGTGCTACTCTAAATTTGGACCATCTGCATGGGGTTGTATTTGTGTTGTTGCTCAGAATTTTACAGGCTTTCTAGCAGCCAAGTGGAAAGGGCATTTCTCATTATTGTACCAGTGACTGAGACACTAAGTGCTTGCTGTTATGTTCACAAATGAGTGTGTGAGTTTTTGGCAAAACGAAGGAGCCGAGTTCGCTCATGTAAATTAAGGTCTTATTACAGTATGTCCAAGGGGGCTGTATGCACCCAGCTCAAACCACTGGTCTTTCATGTGAAAAGAGAGGTAGGCTTTAGGTGCATGGTAAGATTGACATAATGTTTTATCAGCACCATTCTATTTTCTTTCCATTGACCTGATTAGGGGAAAAAAAAAAAAAAAAAAACAAGATCTAATTTAATTTCCCTTCCTCCTCTCTGTAAAAATCTGTTTTACGGGCAAATTAGAGTGATGAGAATTTCTGAAAATTTTGTCAAGCAAATACTTTCCATCTGACAAGGCTGAAACTCCAAAGTTGCCAGGAAACCAGAAAGCTAGTGTGATGTTAATTAGAGGAGATGGTCTGGCTCTTGCCATCTAGCTCCACATGATTTCACAGAGAAATTCCAATAACTATTCTAGGTTCAATAGTCAGCTGATTGTCTTGTCTTTTATATTGCATTACATGAATAAAGAAGGGTGTATTTACACAAGCATCACAAAATGTTTGTCTGTGCTATCTCTGAAAACGCAGCAAATTTTTTAGACTTTCTGGGGCGTGAGCTTAAAGGGGAAAGGGAAATTGGGAAACAGAAGGGTAGCTGAGCTCAGAAGAGCTGCAAGCTACTTCCACAAGCTCGTTGTTGTTATTTTAGTAAATGTTGATTAGGAAATGGTAGGAATACTTTGAATACAGAAAAGGTTATGCTTCCTACCTCCTGATCTCAGGAGATACGTTGGGATTAAATTAAGGTAAATATAGCTGTAGTTTATTGTATTGTGAACATGGAGTGTACTTGCTCTTTGATAAATATCCAATTCCTTTCAGTGCTAGTTACTTCCAAATCAGGTAGTAGATGAGTCTGGAAGGACACTGCTCAGCATCTCCTCCTTGAATGTTTGCTGCTGGATGAAGTAGGATCTGAGGCTTGAGGTGGCCAATTCAGAGCAAGCATGAGAAGGCAGGATGCCATAGGAGCACGTTTGGAGCTGGTTCTGGTGCTTGCTGTAGGGATTGAAAGGAGAAGGGGAAATGTATTCAGACTAAAAGAAGGGAGATTTAGACTAGATATAAGGACAAGATCTTTTACAGTGAAGGTGGTGAGGCATTGTAAAGGGCTGCCCAGAGATGTCTGTCCCTTGGGACATCAAAGTCAGGGGGGACCAGGTTCTGAGCAACCTGATCGAGCTGTAGGTGTCCCTGTTCATTGCAGGGGAGTTGGACTGGATGACCTTTGAAATTTGATGTTCTTGTTTTAATTCAAGGCTATCAGTTTGCTTGACTCTTCCTTTGAAACCTGCAAATTCCAGTTCTGGTCTGATTTAAAACAAAAGTGAAGTAATTTCTTTTGTTGTTTCCCATCAGGCATTGCACACGGGTTGGATAAGTGCCTATGCCTTAATTATATTTTAAAGTGCATGTGATGGCAATGGTCTGGTTCCTGTTAAGAACTCTGTGCTGCCATGTGCCAGCCACTTTCACTTGTCAGTGCCCTTGCCGTTGATCTGAGCGCTGAACATATCCCATAGGGCTCTACAACCATGCTGAAATATATTGCAGTGCTCAGGATTTATGTGTTCATTATGCTTTCTTTTCTTCTTCCCCCTCTCGCTGTTCACTCCGTATGACTTTGAGCTCAGGTTTGTAACTGACTTTAGGTTGTTAATGAAGTTTTGTGCTGCCTGGCTACTCACTATTCCCTGAAGTGAATCCTTCTGCGCGGGAGTAGAAACTTTCAATCTGTGAAGATCTGGTGGGCCAAGAAGACTTTTGGCAGCCAAAGAATTTTTAACCACGCATAGTTTCAGTGTCCTGAAGCCCTGTGTCTTACTCTTTGTTTTACCCCTAGCACCTTTTCCTTTAGCAGCTTCTGCTTATGTGTCCCTTTATGATTTAGGACCATGAAATGCACTGCTGCTGCCTCACTAAGTTGTACTTAGGAATTGGTGTATTGAGAAAGAGAAGACTGTGCCAGTGACCACTGACAGCTCAGTGAGCCTGCACACATCTATGGGTGCATCTCGTGCTGGTGATGCTGCCCTTCTGCCTGCTCACTTACTCCAAAGCAGAGGCAGTTCTGTTTTCCACATTTAGTGTGGAATAATGTGAACCGTTCTCTCAGTTAGATCGCGGAGCCCAAAGCTCCCCGGCACTCCTGGGTTTTGTGCTTCAGGCAGATTTATCAGATGCTGGGAGTATAGGCTGTGGAATTCCAGTGCTGCCTGTCCTGTTGATGTGCTGTTGTTTCCTATTTGTGTTGCCAGAGCATCTCAGCATCCCAGTCAGGGAGCTTAACCTCGCTGTTCTAAACGCTGTACGCACACAGCACAAAAGAGTGGTTAAGGAACACTTTGGAAAGTTTTATCCATGATTTTAGTTTTCTAAAATTTATACTCAAGTACTTAAATACAGTTGACTGCATTTTCCCAGACATGCTGGGCTTCTTCTTTGCCCTTGTGATATCTCAGGGTCTTTGTGGTCACCCAGCAATGTGCTGGTGCCACCACTCAGCTGCTGCGCAGACACTGGTGCACAGCGTAGCTCCACAGCAGTCTCCTTCTCTGGAGATACTCAAGACCCATGCAGTGGATGCCTTCCTGTGTGAACTAATGTAGGGAACCTTCTTTAGCAGAGGAGCTGGACTTGCTCTCTCTTGAGGTTTCGTTCCAACTCCTACAATTCTGTGGAAAACTAACTAAATAAATAAATATGTCATAATGCGTTTCTAGCTGTTATTTCTAACCGTCAAGGGTTTTTTATATACATTTTAAGTTACTTTTTTAAAAGATCATTTGAAAGGTGCTTTCTGAAATTAGTAAAGGTTGCCCGAGATGGAGCTGAGTGTGAGCGAACCCGCATTAGTCTGATGTTGTGGAGGTACCTGTTTGAAAACACCAGTGCAGTTGTTTTTTCTAGCTTTTGATCTCTCTGAACAGGGACCTGAAAGAGAAGTACCTTATCATGTTGCTGTCAAAGTTAATATTTTTAAAGATTTTGAATACTTTAGAAATTATACCCCTAAAATATTAATTTGTTTAATATTGTGGCCTCTGATGGAGGCTATTCGGCCTTCCTGTATCTGTATCTCTCTAAAATGAGCACAGTGTTATTATTGGAGTTAATCTAGATTTCTCTTGTGGGGAATGGAAACCAGTTGATGGAAGTATGAAATTCTAACAATTCTACACCCCATTGTCAGTTTTGTAGCTGAAGATACCCCTCTGCAATATTGCTGTCCTATTAATCTGAAATTTGAAGCAGCTTCTGTCCCTCATTTAGATGCCTGCTTTGTAAAACGTTCCTCTTCACGTCACATTTGCATCCTGCATTGTATCTGGTGCTGTTGTGTGTAGCTCAGAGGTGCAGGCATTTCAACCCAGAGCGAGTTTGTGACTTGTATTCATAGTCACATTTTGGCATCATCTATCTATGAAATTATTCATCAGATTCATGTGTGAATGTTTTTAATGGTTTAATGCGTTCAGCTGATAACAGACTGCATGCTCAAATGTAATGTTGCTCTTTTTAGACTTGATTAGACTCTATCCTTGATTGTGATTTAATGGCTGTTCACAAGCTTGTTCACTCTTGCTGTTGCATATTAAGTACCGAAGTATCCAGCCAGGTCTGCCAAAGTCTTTCAAGGGACCATGGTTTCTCAAGGGAGATGAAAAGCCCTAAGTAGGCTAGCGTTTTGATTCAGGGCTGGGATTGTGTTTGATTGTTCTTGGCCATCAAAGATTTTGTCTGTAAATCCCTCTGGAAATGTTTAAGTGCTCAAAGACCTGTCTCAGTGCTGGATTTTACTCTCCTAAAATGCTATCTGAACAGTCAAACAAAATCCTTTTTAAAGCAATTATCACAAGGAATAGCAGTCAAAACAGTTCCAAATGTAAGTTTTATTCACCTTTTCCCAAATGTCTATGTGATCTGTGGTTCCATAAAAAGCAATGCATGATTGGAAATCTGTTTTTCACGTGCTTTGTGTACAGTCTCTAACATTTCACATTCATGTACTGCGGGTATTACATGACCCCAGTTAGCATAATCTCTGCTTTTTAACATGTGCTATCTTTTGGTGTGTTCTCACAGAAGTACTGAGAACCTGACCTCACATGCAGGAAGGTAAGGTGAGGTTATTGGGTCTGTTGGGGGTTTTTACAAGAAGTCTGCAGAGCAAGGAACTGAAGTTCTAGGCTAATGCCATTACAGTGCAGTCGCTCTTTAAATTGATATCCAGTCTTCTCTGTTTAAATAACGAGGAGCTCAATAGAAATGTGATAGAGATACACTAATTAGGAAACTGCTTAAGCTCAACTGGGTGTTACACCATAGACAGCAATGGATGAAATGTCCTTAGTAGTTTTCTGGACATAAGGTCTGAAGGGTGAAGATGAACACTGGGGAGTGGGAGCTCCTCACCATTGTGATGTGCTCCTCACCATTGTCTGCTGTGACTTTTATGATCTTAGTGAACTCATGTTCTCCATTCAGATACCTAATGGAGTAAACCAGCTTTCTGTATTATCAGGTGATGCTGAGAATAAGGTGTCAGGAAGGGCATGGTAAAGATTTGTATCAGATTTCCATGGCATGCCATAATTGTTGCTTTTCAGTAGAAGTTTTCCATACCAATGAGTCTCTGTTAACTTTGAAATTAATTCTGTTTGTTTTTTTTTTTTTTTTTTCTTTTTTCTGGTAACAGAGAAAAGACTTTTGGCCAGCGTCACCTTCTTTTTGTTTCTCATGCCTGGCTGTGGTTAATGCATGTGTCATGAGATTGCTGCAAAATGATAGCTTTGTTTGAGCTGACATATGAGCATCAACTGCATGCTTTTGAACTGCATTTTATTCACTTATTAAGAAAATATGTTGATTACTCAAAAATTAAAAAAAAAAAAAAGCAGTAAGAGATCCTTATCGCTTGTGCTTGGGTAAGATACCAAACTCACTAACTTCTTATTAAGCACAATGAGAGATTAAATGCAGAAAGCTACACGTGAAGGAATGCTTTTGCTGTAATAAGTAGCCTGGTCAATCTCAAGTATCAGGAAAAAGCCATAAAAACAGATGGAGTTTTGACTCCTGGTGAGGTGCAGCTAACTTGTTTTGAAGGTAGTCGTCCAAGCAGACAGGTTCTCATACCCTGCTTTAAAGCACACCTCCAATGTGCCTGTGCCAGGCCAAGGGGCTCTTTGTGCTTGTGTTCAACCCTATGCCTTCGTCTCTGCCTGCTAAAAGCCCTTCATTTTTCCATGGGGAAATAATCAGCAGCTGAAGTGGAGCAAGAAATACTTTTATGTGGATCATATTCAGCAAGAAGTTTAATTAAAACTGAAGTGGCAAATATTCCCCTTGTGACACATCCTCTGTTTATTGGCATCAGAAGGAATGTTTAGCAGAGGAAGAACTCCAGACTTGCAGGAGAATATTCTGCTCTTCTGCTACTCTAACCAGGTGACTCTTGTGTTGGCCTAGCTGCACCTTTCATCTTCCTTTCAGGAGAGAACGATTATATATCTTAATGATTTAATGCATACACAGCACAAAGGCTTTGCTTTTAAAAACAGTGAAATATTCTGCAAGCTTGAATAGCATGATAGTATTTTATTAAGGCAGCAATTCTGGATTTTGTTAAGATTTAATGTAGACATTTTTATTACTTATTAATCAACTCCCAGATACATCAGGAACATGATTTAATTTCTACTTAATAATTCTCTAAATGCAAATATTGGAACTTTTTAAAACAAAGTAAATATTTTTCACTTGAACTCGATGAAGCTGATTAAGAATTACCTGCAGTAAGGGCTTTCACCTACAATGTAAACTGTCTGTTTAATGAAATGATTCAACACCTCCTGGGAGTATGGAGAGAAACACTGAACGTTCCAGGTGAGATTTTCAGAAGCTCTTTTCAGTGCCTTAACTCTGCTCTTCATTGTGATTTTTAGCCTTCACTTAAAATGGAGCAAAGTGAAGGAAACACCCAAGTGTCCTTTCTGGATAAACAGTGCCCAGAGAATGCAGAAATGTTTTTCCAGTATGTTCTCTACAAAATGTTTGTTCAGCATTGCTGTGAAATCCTAGCTATCCTACTAAAATCAAAAGCCTTCTGCCAAAGGCAAGGACAGGTTAAACTAAGTGAGCTGAAAAACAGCTGTTGGACTCACTGGCAGTACTTCATTGTCTGTGTCTTGTTAGCTTTCTGTTGGATTTGGCTCTGTTCCTTGAGAAACAATCCCATCTCTTGAAGAAATAAACTTCATGTAACCACCTTAACATAATATGAAAAGTCTTTGATTCCTCCTACCACATTCCTCCCATCTTCTTCTCTCATTAAGATGTGTTGTTTGGACATCATATTCTGTTGGCCTCTTTCTGTACTGAACCTGCAATATTTCTCATTGCCTTATCCCTTAAAAACTCATGGTGGTCACCAGAAGTCATTCTGGCAAAGCATTAATAGTTTATGAAATATCTTTAATATGCATCTGCTTTTAAGAAATAGGTGGTGTTAAAGATTGTTCAGCCAAAGTAAGCATTGTGCTGTTGCTCTCATTCACAGATGTCCCCTCCTTCACTTGACCAAATCCCTGTTCAATCATAAAATAAAGCTATAGGTCCTTCAGGGGGGGATATCTGTGTAGTTTGCCAGGGGCTGGGATGTGATCAGCCATGCTGGGAAAGCAGTGTGGATCCAATTGGAATTCAGGGATGCAAGGACACTCTGCAGCGTGTCAGAAATAGATGGCTTTTAACCCACTTTCTCATGCCTGGCTCTTGATGACACCCTTGAAAGCACGGTGATAGAATATAACACGAAACACATCCTACATCAGCTGAGCACCACAGTGCAGGGGCAGACGCAATTCTAGCATTAAATTTGAATTTTCCATCATTCTGCAGCTGTCAGGACATAACTCTGTGTCGGTGTAAATGCATGAATGCATATTACATGCACTGGGAGGAAAGCACCAGGAGGACTTTCTCTGTGTCCCATATAGCTCCTGCAGATTATGGCAGGACTTCAGGGCAGTGGCACTTGCAAGCTTATGCTCCAGTGGCTCTTCGCAGTCACCTCTTCTGCCCAGAGTACCCAGAGGACGGACCACAGAGTTGGTAGTGCTTCTGGATGTTGATACAATAGAGTGAAAAAATATATTACATAATAAGTGTGGATATTTTTCTTTTGGGTACTGAAATTGAAGGTTGTGGGATATCAGAGTGGTGTTCTCTGGAAGTTCATTCTGGAGAAACTGAATCTAATTGCTTTTGAGAAGAGAGATTTTCTCCAGGACCCTGCTTATTAAGCTTCCTTATTGAAGAAAGGAGAGTTTTCTATGCATGATAGAATCATAGAATGGCTTATATTGGAAAGGAACTTACAGATCATCAAGCTCCAACCCCCCAGCCATGGGCAAGGTTGTCAACCACTAGATCAGGCTGCCCAAGATGCATTTCATGTAGATTGAAAACCTCTTCCCACAGCTTTCTTTCTTTTCTAACAGCTCTTCTTGTGCGAGAAAGTTACAGATAACTGTATTTGTACACTGAGATGGTCTTGGTTAGGCAGAGGCACCCTGAGAGAGGTTGTCTGGTTTCATGTCCACTGCTCATCTCTGACTGTATTTGCTGCTTTAGGTTAAGTTATGAGTACTTAAGCCAACAGTTTTGTGTGCAGATATCTGAAGTTAGGCATCCAAGGGTTCGGGTAAGCATCTAAGTAGGGCTCTCTGATTTTTATAGACACTGACTCCCACAGTGACTTCATGTGCTATGTTGTGTAGGGGTTTGCTGCATTACTGAAAACTAAATGTGGACTGAGGAGCATAATGTAAGTTTAAGAATGTCAGCCTTGACCTCCACAAGCTTAATTTTTTGCTGTGAAGTTAACATAATAACTCTTCCCTGGCTGAAGAAGTCTGATGGGCTGTAGGTTTTCTGACTACCAGAGTGTTTTGATCAAGCAGTAACTGCTATTTTCCATTGATGAATAAATATGGTTAATGTTGTAATATAAAGAAGATGTCTTCGGGCTCGTTGCTGGAACATAGTACAATTGTCATGTTCAAATGTACCTATCTGATGAGTCTCAGTTTCTTAACAGAGGTTAGATGGCTTCTGTGAGTTGTGCAGTATCGTACTGATGGGAGAAGGGTTCCTTTGTGGTTCTTCACGGTCATAAATAAGGCTGGCTGCATGGGCTGGGTCAGACTGTCTGAGCATTTTATTAATGAAATTAACCCACCGTTTTGGTAGAGCATTGTGGCCACGTTCTGATCTCATTTTCATCATGTATCTCTAGCTTATGAGACAGAGGAGCTACGCTGAATCAAAGTTGGACTTTCTTTCATCATACCGAGACCAAAATGTAGAACTCTCTTATTTAAAATTCCTCTTGTCCAGTTTTACAGTGACAAGGGAACATTATTTCTGCTTTGTACCATGCATGGAGTGAGTTCTGTGGCATGTTTTGAGGGAGTAGATTTGAAGAAGTGCAGTTGCAGCTTTCAGTGTGTTACAGAATTAAGCTTTGGAGCATGCATGTTAGGAGAGGTTCCCAGTCAATGTAATGCTGTTTGCAGGCGGAAACATCTCGAGTTTAGAATCCCTCTCTCTTCCGTTTGTTGACTGCTGCTGTGACATTTCTGTCCCTTCTGGGGACAAGCAAAGTCTGCTGCAGCTTTATATGGAGTATGTATCAAAGCCTACTTTTGTCTTGATGAGTTCAATGGGAATTTTGTCTTTAAATGTAGTGGCAGCCCCATTGGATTCCTTCTATTCTAATTTATTCTTGGAGGGGTTTGAAAGTAGTGAAGTAATGACTGCCTCTTGCTTCCAGAGACTTAAACATGAGCTGACTGCTTATCACCCCCGGAAGATGGGTTTCTTTGCTGAAGAAGATTCCAGATTAAGCAGACAGATATAATTATTCAGAAACAATTTTTCCCCAGCTCCTGATAAGCTTGCCTTAAGTCAGGCTTGGTTTGGTGTGCTTTGGTATAGAGGTGTGACAGTGCATTTTACGTAATTGGGTTAACACTGAAGGCATTGTCTATTTGGATTAATGTGCTGCAGTTCTTCTCTAACGAGCGGAGAACCAGGACAGGCACAGAATCATTTTGACTACCGGGAAAATGTTCTTCAAGCAAATGGGTTTATCACGTAGTTGATCAATCTTGCAAAATTCAGCTGTTGAATAGAATCAGGATAAGCAGTTGTGCATGCTGTGTTTTTTAAATAATGTATCAGAAAGGATCTTGACTTTTTAGAAATACTCTGCCTGAGTTGTTTTTTCATTCCTTAGCCTTGAAGCTGCTTTGCTCCAATTTGGTTTTGAGAGTCTTATGTGGCATAAGGCCGTGCGCGGTACACAACTGCTGGAATTGTTTCTTTTTTTAACAAGGAGATTGGCAGCCACTTGGATGAGTCACAATCAGGAGCCTAATTTTAGCTGGTATGCATGTATTGGGAGAATCTACCAAGGACAGTTGCATCTCAAAGGTTCAGAGAGGTGAATTTCTTTTTTGGGCTTCTTAGAAACTGGCTTTTGTGTCTGAATTCCGTTTCTTTTCCTGCACTTTTGTACATTCTGTCTAGAAACACAGCATTTATGACCTTTCTGTCAGAATTAACCTAACTCCTTCACCTTCAAAGAGTTTATAAGAAAGAGACAATCTAGAGCGACAACATCGATACTTTGATTGATGTTTGTTTGCCATGTGTTTGACTTGTGTTTGCCTCTGTTTTGAGCAAAATGAAGTCCAGAGTTTGAGCTGTCTGTAGTGTCCCAGTTCATTTGTTAATTTATCTGCATTGCAGCCTCTGCTTGTTTCCTCTAGCTGGCATGGGAATTAGCATGGAGTGGTAGGATAGAGTTTAAGAGGGGTTTAGAATATGCAGTCAGCGCCCTCCAATCATACTGGCTACAAAATTTTGTTGTCATGCAGCTTTTATTTATTTATTTAAAGCTAGTGGAGGTGTTCTGCTGAATACTGTGTTTCGCTGCGTTGGTTGACGAGTATCAAAGTAATGCAACCTCTGTCAGGAGCTGGCTCTTACTTCTGGCATTGTCTGAGGAAAGCAAACATGGATCAGTGGTGCCTGGTTTTAAAGGCTGTAGACGTGAGAAAGAAAAGCCATGAGCATTTTAAGGCATCTGCTGCTCCCTAACGCATTGTTTCTGTTTCCTGTGAAGCAAAGGTGTCAGACTGGATCATTCAAGGAGATAAAGGACGAGTTGTCATTTAGTGCCTGTGTTCAGAAAGTGGCTATTTGTATACCCAAGTCCTTCCTCTGTATTGTTGCATGATATTTCTGCTCAGCCTCTCCCTGCACCTAGGTAGTAAACTACCATATGTTGTTTATAGAGGATTCAAAGGCAGTGTATCATTTTCCACTTAATCAGGATGTTCCTAATCGGGGAAATTGCCCAGAGAACTAATTAAAGCCAAATGCACTCAATAACTACTGTTTAAGAGACATTTTAATTCGACTTAGCAGGAACATCATTTGGTGATTTACAGATACCTGGGCCACATCCCATTTTCAAGCTGAGCATGTCCCTGTTCCTCCCAGGAGAGCTCTTACTTTTGTTGGAGTTACAATGCAGGGAATGTCTATACAAGTGACTTTGTCTCTACATGACCTGTATCAAAGCTGTACCTTTCCTACATCAGATGGGCAGAGTCTTTGCCACGTCTTGGCTGCATGTTCTGCTCTGTGTCCAGAGCTGCTTTTTCCATCCCTTGAGGAGTCTCAGGCTGGGTACTGGTGCTGGTGACAGTTCTGCTTAAGGTTGCCATAAACACCTCCAGGTCCTGGACACATGTTCCTGATTTGTGCTGTTTTTTGCGCTGTCCTGGCAAGCTATTTGTTCAGCTGTGCTGCAGCTAAGTCAGGATACTGATCTGGCTGAAAAATAACCCAGAGAAAGGAGGAGAAAAAGGAAAAAGAAGAGAGTTGCCTCATCCAAATGGGTTTTCTAGCTTGGTTTGCCATGTCCCTGTACAAACAGCTGTACAAGCACAAAGGAGGGAGTGGTGGGAATAAGTGGGTGAGGTCAAGGAAAAGGGAGGCTGTTTATGCTAGCCCCGCTGCCAAAATGTTACTTGCCAAATTTCTTAGCTTCTCTACTTTCTTGAACAATTCCTCACATCTGCTGTCACATTACACTTGTACGGATGTTACCACGTCTGCATAATAGCATTACATCTGTACTGGTACAGACATTGACTTCCTCTTAACCAAATATCCTGTCTCCAGTTGTGGCCATAATGAGCAGACCCATGGGGTATGAATGGGACCAGCACGTATGATACTTCCATGGCTGTTCTTTCAAACTATTTTTAGCTCAGGAGACTTCTTGAACCTGGTGATTTATGCAGTAACTCTCAATGAGTCTCTTAGGTACTTCAAACTGAATACTCCCCTGAAGACGATTCAAGTGCTTACAGCATCTTTTGTCAGGGAATCCGATGGTTTTTCAGCTTCAGATAATGAAGAAGTCCACGGACAGAAAACTACCAGCCTGAGCAGACCAGGGAGCACAATGGCACAGAGCGAACATCCACCCCAGAGACTGTCACACCTCACCTCCAAACCAGTCTCCACCATTGCTTCTGTTGAGAACAGCCCGTGGCTCCCTCTAGCTCTCAGGATCTGTCAAGGAGTGGTCAGCATCACTGGCACAAGTCAGATAAGAGTGGAGCCTTTCTACAGCTGGCAGCACGGTACGGCAAGCTCTAGTAGTTGGGGCTGTTTCCTGGCACTCTTAAATTCATGGAAGGAGATGCAGTCATGATGCCTGTGATTAATCCCAAAGGAATTGAGGTCATTAAGATGTTCCTAAATGAGCATTTTTAACCTCTGAGGATTTCAGGAAAGTGATAATTTCCTAGAGGAGATTATAGTCATTGTTTAGTATTCTTAAACTGATAATTTCATTGAGTCAGTTTTAATGCCCAGTTCAGTCATCTGTTGACTACTGTCGTTATTTTTGTGAATACATATTTTCACATAATTTTATCTGTTGCACAAGCTAGTTAACATTATTGAGGAAAAGGCTTCCTTAAAGGATTGGAAGTAGCATGAAATTGTAACACCTGCTATCTATTGCTCAGTGAGGGGGAAATGTTTGGATTGTCTCAGGCCGGTGCATCCACAAAAGAGGTCAAAGTACCATTTCCAGAAGCCAGTGAAGGGTAATGAATTTGGAGAACTCAGCTGAAAAGCCCAAGAAGGAACAGTTGGGGGGACACGTTATATGTTCTTCTCAAAGGTAGACAGCTTGAGTTCATCTGAAAGCATCCAAGAAGTGGATGTTCATATCTGAAAGCACACAAGAAGTGGATAAGCTTGCAGCCTGTATCACTTCAGTGGCCACATGAAAGTATTTACATCCTAGTGCTCATCTAATTCTGCTGTGATTTGTGAGAGATTATGAACTGGTTAAATCTGGGTAGCATTGCTTTCTTTGTACATCTGTGACCAAGTCAGTGGGTTGTAGTGCTGTTCATGGGAAGTGCATGCACCGAGATTTGCTGTGTTGACAAACTAGGGCAAAATTTAAATGTTTGTTTAGGAGTATGTTTGATGTAGATTATAATTGTTGCTACAATGTGTGTATCTGTTTGCTGTGATGAGAGGGAAAACTCTTGTCTCTTTTCACCTAATGTTCACCATGTTTCTCATGGTAATCTCTGCATAGGCTGCCGAAGCAGCCCTGCCCAGTGTGGCTGCCTGAGCCTCCAGAGGTGCTCTGGCGATGAGGACACGTGTAGTCTCATGGCAGAGAACAAAATTGCCTGGTATTTATGTGCACGTTAAAAGCTTTTTATGAATAGGTTGTACACTCCTTTCTCCCGCCCCCTTGGGATGCAATAACCCCTGTGTAAGATATTCACAATTTATGTAAATGATTGTGATTGCCACAACTAATCAAGGCAAGGACGAAAGCAATCACAAGCTCTCATCTAGCAGTCAGCTTCCTGGCTCAACATCAGCCCCCATATTAGCTGCTACTTCATTAAAATATATATGACCCAATTCAAGAGCTAATTTGGGTGAAACCATTAGGCTTCTGTCCTCATCACCAGTGTAAGTTTGTAGTTCATTTTCACACACGAGTGAGCAGTTGCAGCTTTAAGATGCGTGAAGGTTATTGCTGCGTGTGCGTGTTGGATGGGGAGAGAGAGAGGGAAGGTGGCAGGCAGTGGTCTGCTAGGATGTGCTCATATTTCTAGAATAGCATTGTTTTATAAGGTCTTACTTGTCCTCCACCTGTGGACTGCTCTGCAGGATATGGAAATGTAAGGATCAGTTAAACACATGAAGGGGAAATTGAGCCTCTGAGAGCGGAGAGTGCAGGATGTTCATGTTGCCTCCTGACTCAGTGGTGGTCTCAGTGGCGTCTCTGGTGGAAGGTGTCTGGTCAGATCTCCAAAGTTGTTTGGACCAAGCCCAGAAAATCTCTGCAAAGTCTAACGAGGTTTTTCTTTTTTTTTTAATTTTTCTTCTTATTATTTTTTTTCATATCGGTTATTGCTTTTAAATGCCTTAACTTCATAAGAGCTTTTAACAGGTGGAGTTTGCAAAAATAATCAGAAGATCACAGATTCAGGATCTCAAGATGTTTCCTGATCCCATAAATCCAAGTAATTTCCCATCCTTGGGAAGGATGCCACTACTAAGTCGCATCAATAATATCCACAGGCATGCACGGCTGGCAGGGGTTTCTTCCCTGGAGCCTCTACATGGGATATCAAGTTGCTCTCTGTGCTGATGGATGAGTCACTGGAATCTCTGTTTTGTTTGTGCATTTTATCAGAGATCATCAGGCAGCCATCACTGTGATTGACTAACCCAGCACGAGGTGTCAGGCGAAAGGAACTGAAGTGAAGTAACACAAGTGACAGCTAAAGAATAAGCAACAATCTGTCTTTTCAAATGAGTTGTTCTGCTGGCAATTTGACGAGCTGCACGGTGTAACTGGAAGTTCTACTTAATGTGTTACATTGCTTTATTTCAAAATATTCCATTATGAATTGCTTACATTTAAATTCTGCGAGATGGAATGCTTAATGATAGCAGTACAAATACAATAAAATTGACATAAAAATGCTGAGACAGTGCAAGCCCTCTGAGATTTATTCCTAAATATACTTGCAAAGTTCTGGTTCAGCATTTTTAAAAATAATTTGACATTTTTGTTTTGCACAAAACAGAATGTAATAGGAGAGTTCTCAATATAAATGGACAAGAAGGAGAAGTGGTGAGATTGGGAACAATTTGTTTGCCTGTTGAAAACCTCCTGCAAACTTCCACTCAGCAGATTTATCTGGGTGCTATACTAGCGGATTGGTTTAATTTGTCCACCTCACATGGGTAATTCAGGTTTTTCCTGTTGTAAGAAAATTTGAATTCTTTTTCTTTCATTAAATTTGATCAAAATTACTCTGGTGCCATGCCATTACGGTGAGATTTGGATGGGAAATATGCATAAGGATTATCTCCAGTAACTGTTTTTTTTTCTATGCCAGGAATTTGAGGAGAACTTTCTTCCCATCTTCTGTTTTTCCTGGCTGGCTGATGTCTTCAGAGAGCCTGCAGTTCCTGTGATTGTCAGTGTTTCCCTGTGTTTTTATAAAATTACTCTTATTCGATAAGAAAATGTGATTTGTGGTTTCTTGAGGAATGGCTATACTAATTCATTGTGACTATATTTCAAGGTGTTATAATTTGTTTCTCACAGTCTGGGCTGTCAGGGTCTTGCACATGGCAAGCTAATGATACAGCCTGTACGAAGCTGTACTGGAGAAATTAAAGTGTGATATTAAACGATTGCAGTTTTACTGGTGCATGTCCCTGTGGGGATATCCTTACTTTACAATAAGCACTTTTTTTTTTTCCGAGACTGACAAATCAAATTTGTAACTAAATTGAAATATTCTGCTCTGATTCCAGATTAAGTGTACCCAGATGAGGAGCTATTTGCAAGCAATCAAGTGGCCACATTGTAAAAACTTGCTGTGAAGGTGAACTGTCCTTGTTTTATTTTGTATTGCAGAGGATGAGCTGTGCACATTACCAGTTACCATGCTTGACTGAGAGTGCTAAGTCAATCACATGTGTTCATTAAAAATGACCACTGTCCCTTAAATTGCTAGTACTGTATCTTGGGTTAAGATTGTTCAGATGATTGCAGCTGCTTACAGTATCTAGGTGCTTTAGATTTCCTTCCATGCTTGTTAGTCTGATACAGTGTGAAGAAAGCACTGTCTGTGCTGGCAGCTACAGATTGTAGATTAAACACCACTTCCACAGCAGTGCATCTTGTTTGTCTTCATCAGTGCTACTGCTTGTGCGATGGCGTAGATTTGTCCAGAAGTCTCTGTGAGAGTGACAAGACAGCAGGAACAGATTTTCACAATAATCACTTCATTTACGAGACCTTGTGAGCAGCAAGGGTACATTTTGTTTGCACATGACGTTCTTCCAACTTGTATCTTCTCCCTCCTGATTACAGCTGCATAGTTATTGGGATGAAGCACAGATTGCAATTATCATCATCACCTTGAGGCCAGCACTGGAGGCAGGGGAAAGCTGCTGGCTCATTGTGTTGCCAAAGGCAAAGCAGAGCCACCTCAGTGTCACGTTGGCTGGGCTGCCAGTATTCTCCACTGTGTTTTAGATTGAATTAAGCCCCACTGGCACTGAGACTTGTGACTCTTTTCTAGTGCGGCTGCTGTGACTGAGTTTCTTCATCAAAGTGGGTTGATACTGGAGCTCCAGTGGGGTTAGGTGGCTACAGCCTAATGCAAACAGGAAGGAGAAGAGGCTGTTTCAATAGGAGATTACTAGCAAGCTGTGGCAGAGAATATAACCACTGCTTGCCCTGCAGATATTTAGCTGTTCTTTAATAGCTGAATCTGCAATGACATCTCAGTGCCTGGGGCAAGTAGTGCTGTAAGAACTTTTTCTTTCTGATGCGAGCTCTGTGTCTGAACCTTTAAAAGGCTGTGGTACCTACAGAAGGTTGAATGTGTGTAAGAGAACCAGCAGGGCCATGCTAAGCCCTCTGGCCTGGTTCCCCTGACTCTGCTGTGGGGTGGTTTTGGAGGGGAAGGGATAGAAGGGGCTCAAATTGTTCACCCTACCATGCACTCACTATGTTGAGACCATTCCCATGCAGGATTCTCCACTGTTAAGAACCTGATGGTTTCTTGGAGGACATGCACAGGCTGATGTCTTTCCAGAAAGCACCTGACATGGCAGTGCTGTTGATATGAGTAGCTGTGGGTGGAATTTCTTAGAAAGGAAATTAAATAGGCAACTGCAACAACCTCATTTCTTCTCCACTCAGACTCACGGAATGGCTGAGGTTGGGAAGGACCTCTGGAGGTCATCTGGGCCAAATCCCCCTTTTAAAGTAACTTGGGTGTTGTCATCTTTCCTTACATTTTCAGAAGGATGAACACCAATCTAGAGGTGATGATGATAACAGTTGTTCTGTTTACATTCATTATGTAGCAAGTGATGTATTATCCTTTTATTCTGCCGTTTATGGTTAAAAATAAAACTGCTGACACTTCTGAGAATGCAGGAGAGACATTTCAAACAGACATGTTGAAACAAAAATAATTAGATGACAAAAATTTACATTCATTATCAGTGAGGGTGTTTCTTTCAGGCTACTTTTTCTAAAGCAGATAGTAAAACTATGTTACCTAAATTCATTCACTTATGTTTAAAATGTTTTATCACTTTGTTGGCTACTCTCTGTATTACCATCTTTGTCTAGGTTTTTGAAACACAGAGATCAGGTACTTAAAGAATCCCATTGTGTTCTTAGATTGCAAATTAGCTCCTTGAAATATCAGCTGTACATATTTTGCATTTAATAAATTAATTTATTAAGGAAGCCAGAAATTGATTATTCAATTACAGGCACCAGACACTCTAGTGTGTTAGATGAAGCATGAAGCTGATCAATAAAAATGTATTTCATTGGCTTCTCCTATGAGTGAACTAGCTGGTCAGAAAGAACAAAAGCACATGCTGGCAAACCATTCTCTGTGTTTTCACATGATGAGATTGAAACACAAAAGTCCTGTGCAATAAATTTGCGTATAGTCAGGGAATTTGTATTATGTATGAAATGCAATTTGCATTTCACTGTGGAGAAAAGTTAATACATGTTTGCTTGTGTGGGTTGAGTAAGATATATGGATCCCATGAGTAAGAGACACGTTCTAAAATCTACATGCAGAAAAATCTATTGGGTCTTAATATTAAATCTGTGCTGAATGCTGGCAACCATCCAGAATCAAAACTGTCATGGCTTGTTTGTATCTCCGTGCTTCCTTCTTCTTAAAGATCCTTTATGTCCTCGCTTCACTCAGGTTGTCCCAAATAGTTTATAATCAGTGCTGCTAAACTTATCTCATACAGGTCATCTTAGAGGTGAGGCAAAACAAATAAGTGTTTTCACGGGGAATTTATGTGTGAAGGGATTCCGTTTTTGCCTACTTTTTTTTTTTAATTATTATTTTTCTTCTTCTTTTTTTGACTTCTTACTTTTTCATATCTCAGAAACTTTCCTGTTGCAGTTGGTGGTCTGGTTGATGACTTACTGTGCATTGTGCAAGAATACAACCGTCCTGGGATGTGGGTAATAGAACATGATGACCCTGTCACCTTAGTATTAATTTTCTTAATGTTTCTCTGTTTAGATCCTAAATATGCAAGCGTCAGGTTACTGCTTGCTGTTGTACCACCTACAAAATAACGGTTGTGCTGGGAAGGAATGCAATTATTGCACTTTTGTTTCTATGCTTATCTAATGATCTCAAATTTGGATTTTGCAGGGTAATCAGTTTCTGTTCTTCCAGGAAAATGTCTGAGACCTTTGATCTTTGGCAAATATTGACAGTTATTTGCACACTAAACTAAGAATAAGGAGATGGCAGTGCTCTGATTCTTGTGGCTTCAGCAGAGTTCCTTTCCATTTACACCTGAATAATTAAGATGAGAGGAGGGTCATTGTTTTTGGAGCCCTATTGTTCTTCAGTAGAATCCCTTTAATGATATTCAGCTGCCTGAAAAATTTCAAGAGATCCAAAGTAAGCATTGCTGGGTGGTTTGGGAGTCTTTCTTGCCTTTGAACAGTTTTGTTTCAAAAATAAAATCGTGCAAGCTCATTTTAATGCGTTTTGCAAAACTCTGCTTGTGATGTACGGTTTGTGTTACCAGTACACTCATTTCAGCCTCAGATCTCTCAGCCAGCCCTGGGAGATGTAGCAGTAGAGGAATCTTTATCCCTCTGCCTATAAACCCGTAAAAACTGCTACCACAAATCTACGCAGATGAAGGAAGCAAAACAAATTAAACTCCAGGTAGATTTACGGCCGTCATCAACCAAACACTTCAGCATGCATTCAACTGCAGGCATGGGTTTAATCCATTTTTAGTCACTTAAGCTGTGACTAAGTGCCCTGCATAACCATGAGGAGTGGGTGTGGGCCTACCTGTGCCACTGCCTTGCAGCCTGCTCCCCCACAAGTGCAATAACCTCCTTGCGTCACTTGTGTGACATTTCTGCCACGGCAGCCGCACACTAATGGTGAATCATCTGAATCACCACAGCAACAGATTTCTTCTTAATACCTTTGTCTCTGGGGAGACAGAATCTCTCTTGTGCCAGTGGTAAGTTTTTTAAATGTCGGAGTGAATGCGCAGGGATCTCGCACTTGTTGAAGATCAACCTGCAGCCCTTTGCTTTTCATTACGTGAGACATCTCAGTGTGGTCTTTGAGTCCTGTACGTGCCTCCTGGATCTGCCCTGGAGCTCCCATGCACCTTTTTTAGGGTTATGACAGATACACGTGAGAGAAGATAGGCACCAAGGCTTCTGCTGCTTACCAACACCCATCTGCAATCCAGAAAGGAGCAGATCTCATTAAACCCATGAATGTTTGTGCATCAGCAACAGCTACATCTAAATGCATCAGGTTGGGCCAGCCATGAAATTAAATTATTTGATATACCAGATTCTTAATTGGCAAGATTCAGCACCTGAATTAATTACAATGATGTAAATCAGCCAAAGGGAGGACCTGTTGTCGTGTTGGTGTTTTCCATTCAAAGAGGTTGCTCACTGAAGCAGACATTTGAAGTACTCGATTTTATGCGACATAATTATTTTGAGAGAATGCAAGTGTTCAGAATGAACCATTTTTTTTTCTCATTTGTTCCAGAGACAGGATGGCATCTTCTTCAGCAGGGCAAGGAACTTTCCAGAATGAATTTTGTGTTGTCCTGTTTTCCTCATTAGCACGGTTGCAGGTATTTCTGTGAAAACTTTAAAGACGCGTTCTGAATCTTTGCATAGTGATTTCCAGTCAGACTGAGACTCCTTATGGAATATAGCTCGTCAAACACCTGTCAGTCAGTTAGTGTTCTCAGCTTTGTTGAATTCTCACAAAAGGCATAGGCGTCTGTTTTCAACTTGATTCTTTAAAACAATTTAACCACGATAAGTCATTTTTTTTTAAATGAGGGTTTTTTTTTTGTTTTGTGTATGCTCTTCTTGATATGGATGAAGGTGCTTGAAGCTGAACCTAGAGCAAGGGTCAGCAGAGGGGTTATGCTGAGATGACCATCATGGGAGTCTTTCCTCTTTCCTTAGTATTTATTTAGATAATGGCAGAGAAGAGATTCAGGGCTGCTTGTGGGCAGGAGGGCCTCACAAATGCAGCAAGGTCAGATGCCCGTGTGGAATGGTTGGCCAGTATTCTTGCAGTTGTTATGACGATTATTATGGTTTGAGGTTTTTCCTATTTCTAAAAAACAGCAGGAGGGAGATAAACCCTATATTATAAACTTCACTAAGAAGATACTGCTATGACTGCACCTTATTTGCTGGCTCTTACAGCTGTATGCAGTGTTTTTCACCTCCAAAATATTTGTTTTCACAAAGTAGAAACATTTATACATGAAAAAAACAAAAACAAAAAAAACAAACTGAAAGAATTTGTTGTTGAACTGGGACAGAGAGAAGATAAATGTCTGGCCAGCTTGTCTTTGACTTTGCTTAATGACACTCTTTGTCCTGGCAGTTATCTTGTGGATCTGACTGGGCTCATTTCCCAAAATTTATATCTATCTATAATCGGAAATTAATGTGGTAGAGTAATTCCAGTTCTGATTCTGTGCTTTCTCCCTCTTAATTAAATTACTTTAGACAGTTTGGGGGTGAATAGAGGCAGTGTTATGCAGAAGTTGTAACCTTCTGTCCATCTTGAAGAAATAAGTGCAATTTCATGGGTTCCTCCATTAAGAATAAGCTCCCTTTCCTGATGAGTATCATTCAGTTTAATGGTTTATGTTTATATCCATTTGAAACGTACAGATGTATTAAACTTACAGTATGTGCCAGAAAAATACCAGCTGAAGCTGAGAAGCCTTTCCAAATGCTCTACCCAACCATGTTTTTAATGCAGTATGTAAGGTTTACTGACTTAGTGGGCTCATCTAGCTTTGGCCTGCCAGCACTTCAGCAACGCAACTGTTAAGCACATGTCAACCCTGTGTTTTAATTCCAAGAAAGAGATTTTGTCCAACTTGAAAATTCTTACTACGTGCTTACTGATGATATTTGGAATGTTTAACTCTTGAGAACATTCTTTTGTTTTGATGGATGTGAAATAAAAGGAGGGAAAATCTGTACGCTACAGATCTGATAAAACAAAAAAGCAGAGGAGAATTAAAGAACATATTAGAGGACATTTTCCTCAGGTAATACGGTCTGTACCTTTTTCCTCTGCAAAGCAGACAATGTGTTAACCATTCAGCTCAGGAGGAACACTTCATTTCAGGTTTTGATCATTTGAACCCTCCAAGATCCCTGTGACGGCTAGCTCTTGAACAAATACATGACTTTTTCTTTTTTTTTGTTTTTTGTTTTGAATTTGCCATTACATTTGTCATTCAGCAATATTTATCTCCTGCATAAACTCTCAGAGCTTTAATTCCTCCTCCGATGAACGCATAATAGTCATTTTTAGAAACAGAGTAGTCCTTTCCAGTCACAATATAAGGGCTGCTGAGGAGTTCACATCCAGTTCCTGAAATGTACGTGTCTAGGTATACTCCTAGGGATGAGGCAAATGTAATGTAACATTATGATTTTCTTTTCAGTCTGCATGATTAATTTTTGCTCATGATATGGATACAGCCTAAGATTTATCAGTTTCAATTTATCAGGTCAATAATGGCCTTCTCTCCAGATGCAATATATTAAGCTCAACAGACAGCAACCTTTTAACATTTCTGTCTTCTAAATTGCTATTTATGTGGAGAAGATGAGTCAGTGGAATCAGCTGGATTCACATTTTCCCAGCTCTTCAGAATGGAAGACACCGGAGTAAAATAAACTTCTAAGTGCCTTCTGGGTCTAACCAGCTGAGGTGCGTTATTCTCTGTCTGCTCTAATATATCATAGGATTCCTTGCTGTCCAGAAGCTAATAAATTGTACTGTGTGCTATCAGGGGAGTATAAAATGTGACCTCAAGAATTTGATATCCTTTTATATTGAGGGCTAGATGAGGCATGGGTTCTTTATTTATTGTGAGGATTCAGAAGTAGTTTCATATGTAATGGCAGTTATTGATTTACTAGGTTTTTTTTTTTTTTATTATTATTATTTATTGGAGGGTTGGAAAGAGGAGTGCTTTTGCTCATGCGTGAAGTAAGAACAGTCAGAATTTTCTAATCCAGGATACCTCTGCAGGTACATCACTGTAATGGAATTGGTAGTCATTGAGCTATTACTACTGCCCGCATTCTGTATTCCTTAAGAAGAGATGGGGATAAGCCTCGCAGTAGATCCGTGCTGTTCTGCATCTGCCCTTGTCTACAGGCAGTGCCCTTCTAGTTTGAGTAACGGTAATTCTTAAGCTTGATTTTATGCTGTTGCTCCTTACCATGTGTGTAGCTTGTATTAGTAATGGTACTTTTGGTACTGTGCAGAGTTCTGTTCGCAAGGACAGGTCTTCCCACAGACAGCCTCTGTGGTTTGGTCCTCTAAGGAGTGGAACTTAATTATTAACACGAGGTTTTCATATGTAGTTTTCCTAATGCAGCATTCTTGTAAAAATAATAAAGCAGGGCTAGCCCAATCTATTGAAGTAACAGATTTCCAGTGGTTTTTGTATGTGTTAATGCTATGTGGGGCCACTTTATCTATTCATATGTGCATTTGCAAGATGACAAATTAAGTGGAAAAATTAATTTCATATAACATGGTAATTGTCTGAGAAAATAATGCTCATTTCCAAAAAAACAAAACAAAAACAAATAACAAACGCAAAAAAACCCCAGTACTGAGAATACATTAAATTCTATAAACTTCACAAAATAAACTTCTTTCTATTAATTTTGATGTTTTTCTCTAGCCTCTCTTAATCCATTTTAGTAGTCTGCTTTGTAATGTACCTGAACATTGGGTACCTGAATGTACCCAAGCCTCACTGGGAATTTGGCCCATCCATGGGAGACAGTTAAAATTTATTAAGCAGCCTGCTCTGCTCTTAGAAAGAAAACTTAACTTCAGATATGTCTGTAGAGGATTTTATATAAAATTAATTAGTGACTTGCGTAGTGCAGAAACTGCTTTATCTTGTGTTCCTTTGCCTATGTAAAAAAATGCAGTATGTTAACAAGATTGGGATGTTGTTGCTAGCACGTACTGGAGGAAAGCCAAGATCTGTGCTTATTTGGCTTCAATTCCGATAAGTCGTTTTTGATTATTTCAATTTAATTATTTGGTTTCGGTGATTCCATAATGCCTCAGTAGTACAGCTCTTGTGCTGCACACCTCCAGTGTCAACTTCATATAATAGTTATTGCTTAGGAGAAACATAATAAGAGAAATAAAAATAGTAAGATATAAAGTTCCCCATTTCATCTCTTGGTTACACCAAGAGTTTTACAGTGTGTTTGCTCTCTAATACATCCTGTCTTGTGCATTTGAGATGGCACTGCTTTCCCATAAACGTGTTAACATTTTTGGATGAATAAATGACAAATTTATACCCATATAGCTCTCTGGGATTTATCATAATGCTTGATCTCATAATGAGAGGACTGGCTTTACTTCAGGAAACTGTGCCCCTGTTCTCCACACCATTGCAGGTCTGTGGTTTGCCACGCTTGAGATCTGGTACCATACAAACACAGAAGCATGAGGCCCAGAATGGAGCAATGGTGGAGATACGATTTCAGAGCATGAGACATTGTGATCTCTGTGCTTTTTCTTCAGTAACATTGAGGTCTCTCGGTGCTGCTTGCTCTTTGAAAATAACCCTTTTCTTCTTCAAGGAATAGAATTGTGCAGTTGCCATAATGCTCCTGCTGGGTTTGCTAACAGGACACTTCAGTTACGGGTTGTCACTGGAAATGCTTGTCTGTCTTAGGCAGAGAAGAAACAAATTATTCTTTTTGGTGGAGGTACTGCATAGCAAATGAGAATAGATTGTTTTTTTTAAGGAGGGAATTTTCTAGTGAGACATAGGTTTTAATGTAGACACTGATTATTTTTTTTTCTGTCCCTCTCTACTAGATATCTAATAGGGAACTGGGCAGCTGGAAGGTTAGTCTGTTGCTTTCTAAGCTTATGATACTTTTGTTGTTGGAATCTAAACATAAAGCTGCAGTCCATAGGATGATCAGTTTACTGCAAGCAAAGGGAGCGTGGTGTGTGCAGTAATTACTCGGTGCATACTGTAGCTTGTTGAAGTCATTAGAAGAATGATGACATCAGTCCTTCTATTACAGCAGTTGGATTAGTTAGGGCTTCAGCAGTTTTTCCTCAGAGCCAGCAGATAAAGCAGCTGGTAGGGATGCCCTGAGTGCTCTCATTTGCAGGGAGCTCGCACCTGTACTTGTTTATTTTTCGGTAGGTGCGGAAGAGACTCAGAGAGCAAAGCCGCAAAGTGGCCAGAAACGATGCCAATCCATCACAGTTTTCATGGCTCATATATTTTTACTGTGCTATAAATAGTTACTCTGAGCCACCCATGGAAACACACATAAAACATGTGCCTCCTGTGCTGTAGTGGATGATGCTGTTTGTCTTCATCTTTCATGAGTGAAATATTGGTCCTGAGCTCACTGCCTCCTCTTATACTGAACAGGACTTGCGTGTAGTCCTGCCTCAACTTGAGCTGTTCTTGAAGCAAGGCTTTGTGTGAACCTGGAGAATTGGGCTGGGATTTAATTTTTAAATTCCAAGGTGCAAGGATTTCTGCTGCTTTTTGATCAAAGGCAGAAGAAATTAAATATACACATGCCAGGATTAAAACATACAGACACTATACAGCTCTTACTTTCTTTGGACATAAATGATTTTATGGGTAGATTTTCGAGGTGTTATTTTATTATTTTTTTTAACTTACCTTCCTAAATCCTCTCTGGGCCCTGAAATATGTAGTTTCATTTTCAAAGGCACTGAATAGCAGTCTCCTGACATCAGATGCTTAGTACTTTCAAAGATTTATAGGTAGATATTTAGAAATCCAGTTTCATTTCCAACAAGCTGTATCCAACTCAGATGTTCATTAAGCTTTATTTAAAAAAGGTAAGAATGCCAGTACATACCCCGTCAAGGTCTTTATTTCTTTGCATTCACAAGCACGTAAATGAAAAGTTCCTTTTCCCAATTGTGGTAATGATTTTTATGAACATTTCACCTAGGAAATGTTCTCCCCAAAACGTAGCTTGTGTTTAGAGTCAAACAGCAGGCTTTGGCAAATTGCTTTTGACAAGGATTTTCGTTTTTGGCATCCAGCCATTGAAAATAGCACAGTCCTCTCAAAGCTGCATTGTTCCTGGAGAGCCAAGCTATCTTGCAACATCATGGAAAAAGAGGGGATTGTAAAGACAGCTTGGTTAAAGGCCTTGCGAATTTAGAATAAGACAATGAAATATTTTTGAAATTAAAAAGCAGCACTCATGCTGATGAGATGTGTTTGCGTAGACTCTTGCTGGCTGTGCATGTCTTCGCAGTCCTGTACCTCATGCTAGGGGTAGACAGACAGGGCTGTATCACATCAGAAGAGGAATAATAGTCCACTGTCATATTTGCTTCAACATGTTCAATTTATGACATTATTAATTAAAATTAGGAATTTTCTCTGAACAGTTATGGTACTTTGAGGAGGAAAGGTTATCTTAAAAATAATTTGGACCTAACCCATATAAAGATTTCCATAGTTTGGCATCAGCATCTTGAGCTGCATTAGGGTTAGCAGTACGGTCACGTGGTCTCTGAGAAATGATGATGATGTGTTCCTTCTGGATAGCTGCTTTTTTTTCTTGCTAGCAACTCTTAACAGTGTTCCTCAGCTCCACTGTATAAGAATGAATATAGTAATCCATTCTGGAGGTCCTAAGGTGTAGCAAGTGCGGCAATTATGCCTTGACAATAGACTTCTAGGGTGTGAGGCATGGCTTCATTACAGTGAATAACTTAAAACATGCTGCCAGTTTTCTGAGGCTTATCCAATCCAGGCTGAGCTAGACTGGACATCTTAAATCAAGGCAGCTGTTCGCGGTGCAAACAATTGGGTCTTAATGGTGGCAGCTAGCGTGGTAATGAAAATGTGACACCTACTGCTCGATGTGGCAGAGCTTCCGATGCCACAAAAGGCTGCTTTCAGACTAGATAGGGGATTAGGATTAGTGTAAGGAGTACAGTGCAGATGGTTAAAGAAAATTAGCTGCTCTGTATTTCAGGTCAACAGCAGAGGTTTCAGATTAATTTGTGCTGCCTTTGTTGCTTTTTTTATTGTGCGCATTTGCAAAGATTACTATGGACATGTGGATACCAATACAGAAAATTGTAGCTTATACACTCAAGGCATTTAGCTTGCACATATATCCTAGATGAGGAAGATATTTAAGCCATTAAAGAGATGAAAACTTAATGGTAGATATAAGCCCATATAGATACAGCATTATTAGATTTGGTCTTCTGCCAGATGTAGCCCTCAGAGTTAATGTTTTGCTGTAACATTTGCAATGTGGCCAGTGAGACACTTGGTCAGAGCTGGAAGTTATTTGGATTAGAATGCAGTATTGCCTGCTGAGATTTACAATCTTGGGGAACTTCAGCTTCGTTGTGCAGAAGACGGATGGCTGTGCCATGGTATGTCTGGTCTTGCCGAGCCACGTGCAAGTGGGAAGGGATTGAGCAAAGTTTTGGCCAAAACCTTGCTGCCTCACCCCTAAAGAATTTAAGATATGAGAATGTGTGTTCTAGTCTGAAGATTAAAAAAAAAAAAAAAATGTTTCTAGCTGCCAGTATTATGTGCATAGCAGGCCTTGTCTGTTCTAAGTTAGCTTTGGATTTACATGGCGATGAAGAAGGTCAGCCTCCTGCAAAGCAACTGCCAACAGGATGAAAAGTTGCTCAGACAGACAACCCTCTTTCTCTGAAGTGTGATCTTTGAGTCATTTCTCAGCTTCTCTCTTTGTTGTCATGAGATGATAGCAAATTAATTGGAGGTCTGTACATCAAGGAATTAAGTACCTGTGAGTACTCTGAAAAAAAAAAAAAAAAAAAGCTTGGAAATAACTTTCCTTTCCTTTTACACTTTTGTCTTTATAAAGTAAAGAACAAGAATGAAATGTGGTTTTAAACACTGGCAATTGGTAGCAGAGAATGCTGGCTGCAAGAAATGCAGAACTCCAGGCTGTACATGCTTGTCTCTTTGTTGACCAAGATTCTGTAGCAAGCTCTTACTGCCAAAGGGAAGAAAGTCTCTCTGGAAGTGATTCACTCAGCAGTGGAGTGGAGTATCCAGACCAAGTCAAAATGCTGTACTGCTTGCATTTCTGACAAGGCAATGGCTGATTGTGTGACTGTATTTTGGTGTAGCTCTTGCAGCAGCAAATGGGGATCTTGGCTGCCTGCTGTAGAATTGGCACGTGGAGCCCCATACAAGATCAGGGTCATAGTTTCACAGCGAAGTGAGCCTTAAAAATCCCATTCTTTATTGCTTAAACTGATTAAAAGTCCAGCACCTTTTGTAGAGCTTTTTGTAAATCCAGTTCTGTAAAGATAAGTATCTAGGTCAGAACCTAGGGTTGGTGTCACTTTTTTTTTAAGCTGTGGTATGTTTGGAAAGGCTTTGATATTGTTGGATTGCCTTGAGGAATCCAGTTGATTTCTGAAGCGAGCACTTCAGAAATTTAACCTGTCAAACTTGACTTTCAGCAGTTTAACTGAGGCTTGTCAGCTGGTGCCTTACTCTTCATTTTAGACCGATGTGAATATTTTGAGAAAAAAGCAAAGAAAAAAATCCTGTGTTCTCTTTATCCTATTCACAACCTTTGGCGTCCTCAGTGAGGTGGCGTTGCCTGAGGTTATGCATAAAGAAAACTTAAAGTGCACGCTGGTTAGGACAGAAATCCTATTCCTCTAAGAGGAGCATCTTTAGTGAGAGGACTCTTTGGAAGCATAGGTACTTTGTTGGTGACAATACGTTTTCTTTTCCTGGTATGAAGTGATAGTCGTTGCTCTGTAGATCAGTTTAATAAATGAGGTGTCCGCATGACTCCTCAAAACATGCATCATGCTGATGTTGAAACACGTGTGTTTGGGTTCTCATTTAAATGTTTTTTCTCTGACTTCAAAAAAAAAAAAAAGAGAGCTTTAAAGGTATGTAAGCAATTAAAAATAGAGGTAGAGACAGTGTGAAATTTTAAAGAAGGATCTTTTCTTAGCCTCCAGTGACTACAATACCTAAACGCCTTTAGAATCTGTCCAGTGTCATCTCTACTTAAGATCTTCTTTCAGTAAAATGAAAAGAGAGTCAGGATTAATTTCCTGATAGAAAATGTGTCAATTGGATGAGAGTGTCCTGAGGACAAAAGTATTTTCTATTCCAAATCCAAGAAACATGAAATTTTCAAAAGGCCAATAGGAACTCATTGGTCTGATATGGTCAAGGCAGCAACTGGGAAGGGCTGTTCTGTGCACGCTACAAAGAAACAGCCCCAGAACTAACAGAATTCTGGGCCCTTTATTTGCAGAAAACAGACTGGTAGCATTTGTAGGTTAAATGAAATGAATTAGCAAACAAGTAATTATATTTACATGTAACCTTGTTAAGATAATATCCTGCCCATCTTAAACCTGTCATATTAGACATATTTAATCTTTGTGACGCATGGAGCGGTATATTATGTTTGACAGCCTCTAAAGGAAGAAGGACGAGGGGCTGTAATTGGAATGCTGGTGTTGGATAATAATGATGAGCACTTCTCATCTTCAAAGGGTTTTCAGCCTCTCTAGCTAATCCACACATCCGCTGAGTGGGGAAGGTAAGTTTTATCCCTGTTTCACTGATGGGGTAACTGGGATGGAAGAAGAATGGCTGGATTAGAACTTGAAGTGCCTAGATGCCAGTAGTGCTGTGTAGAAACAAAAATTTACTTTGCTCATTCTAGTCAAAGTACCTGACTGGTTTAGATTCAAATTATATACATTAAATCAATCACCCTGCTATTTGACCCTTCAAATATAAAGTCAGTCTCATGGCATTACCAATATAACAAGTGTTCTCCAGTAATCGTATTACTTTTGTGTTCAATAATCTTTGCAAGTAAAATGTGAAGAGTTTTCTGAGTGCACTCAGAAGAGAAGATGTGATTCTGAAAGCCTTCAGGGTATAGATTGTGTTTTGCAATTAGTGGAGGTTCAGACTCAGACAGCTGGAAGAGTATCAGTCAGTAAAGCTGGACAGTTTTACTTGCTGGGTTGACATGCTAAGGCCATTTTAGTTTACTGGTAATTAAAATAATAAAACTAAATCAGTCGCTGAAACAGAATTTTTTCCTCTCTCTTCGCCGCCCATTTTATTAGAAGTGATTGCTTTGGGTGTAAGACAAAGGGTGGTTTGAGAATAACATTTTCATTTCATTTTAAGCCTGTAACTTACATTATTCAATAGGAAAATGATTTAAAAAAAAATTTTACCTTCTTCTGATTGTACTTTATGCTGGAATTTCTTTTATACCGACAGCAAAAGGTGAGCCAAGTATTGATACTTGTCCCCCTGTGTCATTCTCTGTCCCAGTGCAAGTGGACTGCAAATATGTATTAGAGATTTTTACCAATAAGTCTGTTTTTCATGAACAAGTAAATACTATGTTATTTTCTCCTTGTCTTATATTCTGGAAAGCTTCCTCAGAATCTTCACCAAATTTTAATATACAGAGAAGCCACAAACTTAACTATAATCTAGTGCCCCACTGGAACCCAATATATGAGCGTTACACAGCTTGTGAACAGACAGGAAAATACTCTGACTGGTGACATTTTAATTACTCTCTGGAGGATGCTTCATTTATGCAAAAACTGCAACATTTAAAAACCTTGCTAATTAAAAAAAAAAAAAGGATATTTTTCATTGACCATCTTCACATTTATTTTTCTTTGAGCAATGTCTGGTGATTTTGTGAGTTGGCACCTTTTGTTTTTTTGCCTTTTATATTTTTCTGGGGAGACTCCCCTGTGTGTTTTTTAGTCCCCCAATAAAAGTTTTCACTTAGTCTTACCTGACCTTTATTGGCTGAAATGACAATGCTGTTAAAAATCGATGTGCTGAAAGACAGATCAGTACTGAGGTTTTCCCCTGAACAGTTCATATAGACAGCACACTCAGGAAAACAGCCTGAGTAAACTGCATCATGATTGATTTCAAGTACTCTGATGGAGTATAGTTGTCCACCCATTCATTTCTTTTCATTCTCCTCTCTACGTGCTTCCTCTTTTGGGATCAAATAATCAGTAGCAATAATCACAAGCAGCAAGAATAAAATAAATAAATAAATAAATAAATGTTCCCCTGTCCATTTTGCTTTCAAAACCAAATAGCAAAAACCTTACATTGTTTTTATGAATTCCCATATTCCTCTATAATATCAGCAGATTCTTAGGGAAAGCACTGACAGCACTTGATACAAACTTAATAAAATATATACTTTGTCGTATATTGATGGTTTTGTTATTAGCGGTGTTGAAACTGGATTTTCATCTGTCTCAACATTGTTTCCAATATCTTCTCCTACTTAATTTCTTTTAAAATGTGGCAAAAGAATCAATGCTGTGAGGTGTTAGGATCGTAGTGTTTCTGTTGGTTTTTATGTGCTAGTTTTTTAATTGACATTTATGGAACTCAAAATGGAGACTCTGCAGTTTAAAATACAACTCTAAATGGCCCTTTGGGAAACAGAGCATTAAGTGGCTGATATCTTGATAAATATCCAGACTATTTAATTGATATTAATAAACTTCATAGTAGGGATCCCAATTAAAATAAATCCAGATTTTACTCGCATTCCTTACCTTATAAATTTACATCGGTACAGACTGCTCTAAACTCTGTGATTATCTGCCACAGGCTGTAAATCTGTTTTAGAAAATCGTTAATCCCTTAAAATATTATTCTAAAATTTGTTTACTAAATTAACATTTATGGTCTCAGGCACAAACTTGTATCTTGGCACAACCTGAGCAAATAGTTTTGGAATATTTATGGTTCGGGGTTTTTTTTATGCTATCACTGCCATCTTTCCTGTGTATAGCTGTGGTTTGCTGGTGAATTGCTCTTTGAGTGCTGAAAAAAGCTATTGTCATTTGTGAGGGTTTTTTTGCTATCTCTTATGCTCCTGCTCTAACTGCTTTCGTATCGTTGATGATGTAATGGGTGGACTTCTGGTGAATGTTGGCTCTAACGTGATGGGTTACTTTTGGGTTTTGTGTAGGTCTTAAGTCCTCTTTCAAATGACATTTATCAACGCATCCTGGCATTCCATATCTGTAACTTCTCGAATTCAGTTTTCAACAACTGGCTTTCATTTTTTTTTTTTCTCCAACCTCATAAACTCAGTGTGAAATGTGAGAATTAAACTATATTCCTCCTTTTTTTGGTGTGTGTGAATAAATGCATCTCCAAGAAGGAATAATCTTCAGGTGATGTTCATTGACTGTCACCAGAAGATTGTGCCTTTTGTGACTTTACCCACTGAAGGTAATAGGACTGTGATGTAAGAGCAAGGCTATGAGGAATGAAAGCAGAAATACTTCAGTTTCTTCAGATATGTCTCTGCAAGGAGCATATGCCGTGGAAAGAAGGAGTCATTTAATGTTGAATGTCTTCAGAACAGAACAATACTTTTGCATATCTAAGAAGTACTGTCTGCTGTCATTGATATGGGAAAATCATTATATGCTTTTTAGCTATTCAAACTGTTTCTTCTTTTACTCTCAATTTCAGAGGTACTAAATTGTTCCCTTCTTTCCTTTCTACTTTTCACCTAGTTAATCACCAACTACATTCACGTTTCCTTCTTTCATTCACCTCAGCCCTCAGAGATTTTGTCCTTGCAGCCCTGCTTATGGCTTTTTACCCCTGCGAGCGCTCTGCAGTTTATCTACGTCTTTCAAATAATGATATGCAATCAAGTATGGGTTTGACAACTAGATCCATGCAAATACAGGCAAGAAAAGTGACACAAGTGTTAGCAGTTGTGTTAATATAGGTAGGTAGATAACCTGATTAACAGCATATTGGAAAAAACATTTGTGCGTTACACAAAATTTTGAATATATTCTCATACTTTGGCTTTGTTTTTAAGAGAGTGCTATTTACTTCTGTCTTTCTGGATGAATTCTTACATTTATTTCTAAAAACACTGGATTATTTAAGGTAGAGAAGGTCCTATTCTGCGTTTTCTAAGTCACTGGAAATCTTGCCGTTGTCTTGAATGGAATAAGTACCAAATACATGATTTCTTCATCAGGTACTATATAGAAATATGTGTTGCTTTATTTTTTTTAACAAACAGCAAAGTGGATAGAAGAAGAATTGGCAATCACTTTTTAAGAAGCGCTGCAGACAAAAATAGTATTATTCTTTTTTTTTTTTTTTCTTTTGGATAGCAGTATCACTTTAAAATGAGAGATATCTGAGACCTGAGAGAACAATTTTTTTTTCCATTATTTTTCCTATTAGCTTTAATGAAACAACTGATTTGAATGAGGTGAGTGGGAGAATCAGATAAAGATGCACTGTCTCCACATTGTGAACTTTGCAGGTAGTGAAGTGTTTCCAGGAACTAATTTATTGTTTCCCATAAGAATTATATTTGCTTTAATTAGTTAATTCTTGAATACAGCCTGATACTGTGGGTCTTTTGATTGCCTTAAAACATGTTTTCAATAGTTAAACAAGGCAGTGTGAAGCACAACCTACTCTTAACTTAACGTGAAGGAAAACATTGGAGTCTAATCAGTAGATCTGAGCCTGATGGCTCATATATATGTATATTTTTATATAAATATATATATATCAGGAGTATATAAGGACATACAAGGAGACATATAAGGACATGTTGTATTCCCTCTACTCTTACAGGAAAGTTCAAATGTTTGGTATAGAACATGAAACCATAAAGCAAAGAAAAACTGTGGAATGTGACTCTGAATCAAAGATAAAATTTCAGATGCAAATATATCCTTATACTTAGTGCCCATAAATGTACATGCAGGCTATCTTTTTGTCTTCTATTTTAGTCATTATTACTAAAATATTTCCTCAAGGAAGTTCCCTGAGATTGACTTTTTTTTCAAGCTGTCAGTATGTCAGAAATTTGCCTTCTGGACATGGACACAGAGAAGAGGAGGCTTGTAGGTGTGGTTTTAAAGATTTTGAACCATGATAAATCCGTTTTAGTCACATATCCTTAATGAAATATCCAATTAAATTCCTAGGAGAAAGACCCTCACAGTGTAACAGCTGCTGCTGTCCTATATGTGACTAACTCACAGGTCTGCTCCAATTGCGCATTAAAGCACAGGAGCACCTATTTGTGATTTTGTCTGCTTTCAAGCACAAAATTACATGTTGTCCCTCATTAATAATTTCTTTTAAAGATAGTACAGGGATGAAGAGAAAGCCTGGCCAGCCTCACGTAGTGATACCCTGGAGCAATAAAGGTATTACAAGCTTCTGATCTCGGTGTGAAAATAGTGTGCAAATGGAAAATGCCTGTTTTCCAAAGAGACAGTGAGGTCTTTCTGGATTTTTTCTTGAACACTCTTTTGTTTTGGTAGATTTGAGGCTATCCCACTGTGTTTCAGTGGCTATCCATCATACATTTGCTTCTAATTATATTACTCCACAAAGCGCTGTAGATCTGCAGGCTATTTGGGAGATGATAGCTTAATGTATCAATACAGAATAGCAATTGCAGTAGGTTTTCTTTTTGCTGCTGAGAGTACAGAATCTGTGCTGTTTATAGAATGAACTTGGGAGAGTTCTAAGAAACCTGAGAGGGTGAGACTCATTTTTTTTTTTTATTTTCCACAGGTTTTCCTTGCCACTCTGCAAATCTTTCAGAGTCATAAGAGGATTTGTGTCCTACTACTTCCTTCTCATGCTGTTTACTTTCCCCTCTCCTCTCCTTTTATGTTTTTTTTATGGTAAATAACCTGAGTGGTCCCTTACACTGGCAGTAAAAGTGTTGAAGAATTTTTCTGTTACAGTGTTATTAATGATCCAGTGGTTAGAGGGCCATCTACCAAAGCAAGAGATGCAGGTTTGACTATAGGACCAGTGATTACAGAGTCGGTATTTTCTTCTATGTATTACTACATAGAATTGTGAATAATGGGAAGTAAGAAATGACAGTAAAAAAAAAAAATCCTGAGAATAATGAATATAACTACATAGCGAAATGCAGAATTAAATCTCTGCCAGGAAGCTTTGCATTTTTAATTTAAATTTTTAATTTACCAAGTGGAACTCTTTTAGTTGTTCTGTACAGCTAATAGTGAAAAGAGGAAGAGAAGCTGATTTGAATCTGAGCCTTTGCCATTGCGGTGGAGCATTCGTCTTAGAGTCCTTGGGAAAATCCTTTTGGGAAATCTGCCTATTGATAGAGCCAAAAAGAAACCACAGAGGGGTCATAATGACAGCAGGAATGTTAAAGGCAAACAGAAAGATGTTATTGGAAGGTAATGCAGGAAGACTAAAGTGTAAGATGCTCAAGCAACCTGTCAGAAGAATTGTTCTCTTGCTGCCATGGTAGTTGTGCATACCAGGCAAAGAGATGAAAGGCTAAAACTGACAGATCTGCAACAAAGACACAAAGGTATAGCTCTGGCAGAGACATCATCGTTGGTATTTCTAAATTTAGATGCTAAGGCAGTGTTGTAGCAATAATAAGGTGAGAAGAGGCTCAGTATATGTGGCAGTTGGAGATGTACTGCTCTGTAGTGACAGAACAGAGATGTCTCTGGGTGGAAGGGAAACCTTACTGTTTCCCCTTCACCCAGGGTGGAGAAGCAGAATCTTCAGATTTTCCCTTAATTCCCCACTGCAATCAAGGTGCAGGCTGGGAGAACCTTTCCCAGCTACCTGGTGTGTGTGCACCTGAGCCTCGTGGGTGTCAGCTCTGAATAGCTTGGAGCTGTCAGAGTCTGGGTGTGAGCAGGATGACAGATCTTGGTAGAGGAAATCTGCATGCTCTTTATGCTTGGGGAAACACTGCTTTGAAGGCTGTCTTCAAAAAAGAGGTATCCCTGTTACAATGCTACAGTTTTCACCAGTTTTCAAAACTTTGCCCATAACTCCCAGATTTCCTCTTACATTGACTTTTAAGTGCTTTGACATTTTCCCATTCAGTTGTTTACATTTCATTGCTGTACCTTGCTTGTAGGCAATTTAGTCTCAATAAAGGACCAGTAGCAGAAGAAGGTCTAATAATGTGAGATACTCAGTTCTTGTTACTGCACTTGACATGTGTAGGAAGGGAATTCTGCATGGGTAGCTGTAGGTGTGAACTGAAAAAAACAAGGAGGGGATGAAGGAATTGAAAGTGCTGTGAATGTGAAGAGAGAAACTGAATTGTTGAACATTTCCTGTCCTGCATCATAGAATAATTACTGATGAAAATTTTTCTCTGCAGAAAGTCTGTTTTGAAGTCAGTGCACCGGAGTGTTTTGGTTTTGCATGCAGATTTAAATAATGAGGGGCAATGCAGCGTCTTTAGAAAGTAGCCACTGGTGGTAACGGCACCAGTGGAGTTTGTTTTGCTTTTCTGTGAGCTTGGTAGGACAGGTTAGAAAAGCACTGTACATCCTTTGAAATTCTCATGATGAAGAGGACTTATCTTCTGCACTGTACTTTGGATTCCTCAGACTCCACAGGATAGATTATGTGTTGCTTTTTCAGGAAGAAATTACAATAATTGTATTGATTGTCTTTCATTTGACTCTTGACTGAGAGGAATAAAAAGCTTCAGAATTATTGATTTAGTTCCGCTGTCAAGTATTTTACTTTTGTTTTCACTTCCCTTAGGACCTAATCCCAAGACCATTTAGACAGTTGTGTAAGGCCTTAATGCAGTAGAGATAATGCAGTTGTACTCTTCAGGAGCCTGAATCAGCAGAGAGCATATGTGTCTATTTTCCCACTGAGGTATTTATAACTCTATCATCTGAGAATAATCCTAAAATGAATTAAGAGAGGTTTAAGCAAATGAATTTTCCTTCTGCCTCCTTAGGGGCATCTTGTTCTGCATCAGAAACTGTGGAAGCTATTGTCTCCTTATATGTGGCACTGGTGAGACTGCAGCACAAGTGTTGTGTTCAGTTGTGGGCCCCTCACTACAAGGACACAGAGATGCTCAAGCACGTGCAGGGAAGAGCAATGAAGTAGGTGAAGGGAACAGAATACAAGACTTATGAGGAGTGACTGAGGGAACCAGGGTTGTTTGGTTGGGTGAAAAGAGTGAGGGGGTACCTCATTGCTCTATATACCTACCAGAAGGGTTGTAGTGAGGAGCCTTTTCACAGGTGAGGATGTGATCAAATGGTGTCCAGTTGCACTAGGAAGGTTTAGACCGGACTTCTGAAAAAAGTTCTTTGTGGATAGGGTAGTCAAGCATTGAAATTGACCACCGATGGTGATGGTAGAGTCCTTATCCCTGGAGATATCTGAGAGACATGTGGATGTGACAGTAAGGGACATATACATGGTTTGGCAATGGGACTCTGTAAGTCAACCAGATCATTGGACTTGATGATCTTAAAATCATTTCCACCCTAGATGACTCTAGGATGACATCAAGTTAATAGGAACTGTCATTCTTCCTGGGGGTAGGAGGCCTTGCAGAGGCAGGGTATGGTTGGTCCTTTTGGACACCGGGGCACCTACTGAGTCATACTCAACTTTCTGGCAGCTAGAACCCCACATCCCTTTCTGTGGGGCTGCTTACCAGTCTGTACGTATATCCAGGGTTCAGAATCAAGCATTGCTATTGTTTGACTTCTTATTGTTGGAAGCTAATATGAGTCTGGTGCTTTAGTGATAGTTTTAACTTACTGGATGAGCTTGGAAATCTTATATGTGGCTTGTTGTTCCCATTTGTAAGATAAAGATAAGCAGGCGGAGACCCACTGCCCAAAACCATGACATCTCTTGATGAAAAATGCTGTGCCATTTTCACATACTTGTTATCATCCATGATGTGTGGTCATTATGTTGTTTCCTTGAGACCATTAAGCCTTCTTTGATCTTTTTTTCTGTTTTTTTTTTTTTTTCTTTCTTGAAATTTTTTATATACTTACCTTACATCTGGGAGCCTACTAGCACTTGATAAAGATCAGGGGATAGCACTGCCTCTGTATTACAGATGTAGTAACTGAGAATCTGTACTAATACCTCTGTTGAAGGTTATACGTCTTGCTCAGTGTTCCAGGTTCCTGTCTCCCTGCAGCTTTCAACACTAGACACTCTGCTGCCCTTTGTAAGAAAGAGGCTGATGAAAAAGCCATCTGCTGTGGGGGTTGCCAGGGAGTTGCATGGTGCCCTCAGGTTAGGCTGGTCCACTTTCTCTTCCATTTATACTTGTTTGTGACACTGCTCTACTTAGTTTTTCCTCCCCCTCCTGGCTGTATGGCAACTGGACAATTCAAGGTGGACTGGATGTATGCAACCTCGTCACAGTACATGCAGAATGTAGGTTTTGAAAAGTATTGTCTTGCTACTTGTTAGTTCTCTAAATTTTGCAACATGGACGAGGAAGAAATCTGCTTAGTGAACACCCAACACATGGACAGAATATGTACATTCTTGTAAATTTGTTCTTTGTGGCTTTGTGAGGAGTTTACATCCTAAAAATGTATTAGCATTTTTAGGTCCTCTTATCAGCATTTCAGAGATAAAATGGTGTGAGATGAATGCTTCTCCCTTGGCACGCCGGGTTTTATATACACAACTGTGCACCCAAAATAGGAAAGTCTAAAAGGGGATTTACAAGCAGTTTAAAAATATGATAAATTATTTTTCATATACTTTTTAATTACAATTTTTCAGATGTTTTCTCATAGGAACGTAAAAGCAAACCGGATAATCATGGATAGTTTATTTAAAGAGAAAAGAAAAGAAGGAAGGCACGCGGGGTAGTGTTTGTGCAAGGTGCTGCTTGTGGGGGCTCTGTGTCTGCATCGAGCTTATCTCTGCTCGCTGTCGTCATGGAAGCTCGCAGCCAACTGGGAGACCCTGCTCTGCACGGGACTGGATTACTGACCCTAATGCATGGGAAATTGAATGTATTAAGCAGCAGCCGCATTTTCAACCCTGAGGACTTCACAAGGAATTTGAAACAAAAGGCGGAGCCCTCTGAGAAGATTTTCATCGCAGGGGGGAGTCTCGTTTTGAAAAAAACAAATTAGCATCACCATAGAGAAGCAACTTCCAATGGCCAAAAATTAGATTACAAAATGAAAGATTTTTCGTTTGTCTCAGCGCTGCCTTCCTTTTTTTTTTTTTTTTTTTTTTGTGCCAATCAAAGAAGCACTCTTCTCTTAGATGTAGCTGAGGTGAGCTAAGCTCTGACCTCAATGCAGTCGGTTGCACTCGCGTTGGAAATGGGAAAACTGGAGACATCTGAATGTCGTGCCAATCCATGGGTGAAAGATAAAAGAGGCTCGTTCTTTTATAGAGAGTTAACAACAGGGGTCTCTTGATTTATATGTATATAAATTCTGTAGAGGTCCATGAAAAAAGAAATCTATGGGAGTTAATCTAGCAGAGACAGATAAGGGTTTTTTTCTTCTTGATGGCAAAGACAGTATTTCATGGACTTCTATTAAAATATAGTCGGAATTACAAAAAGATCTGTGAAAGGAGCCTCATGAGCTGCTAAAACCTGGGTTGAATGTATATGTGTGTGAAAAACATGCATGTCATGTCCCTCAGGAGGTATCTGGTGGCTGCGTGGAGAATAGGCTACAATGCTTGTGTTTGGAAATCGATAATGGATGTCATTACAATAGGTGAGAGCACAGCCCACCTCAGCAGACCACCTGCACATCCCTGCTGAGCTCTGGTCTGCTGCTGCATTCCTCAGAGCTGTGCAGCAGCAGGTGGGTGTTGGTGAGCGCAGGCTCAGGTCACTGGCAGGAGTGTGAGAGAGGGTGAGGGTTAGGGTCAAGGGGCTTGGAACCATGGTGCTGCAGAGCCTTGTGCTGAACGTGCACAGTGGTGGAAGAGCTGTGCGCTCCAGCTCTTGTGGGAAAGGCTCTTGAAGCAGTTTACCTAGACTTCAGCAAAGCCTTCAACACTTTGCCTTTAGCAAAGACTTCAGCAAAGCCTTCAACACGGTATTCTCCTGGAAAAGCTTGCAGACGTTGGCTTGGAGAGGTACACTCTTTGCTGGGTAAAGAACTGGCTGGATGGTCACTTAGAGTGGTGGTTCAGGAAGTCATGTTCAGCTGGTGACCAGTCATGAGTGGTATTCCCTAGAGATTAGTAATGGGGCTTGTACTGTTCAGTATCTTTTTGATGACCTGGAATGATTGATTGCAACCTCAGTGAGTTTGTAGATGACACGAAGTTGGGAGGAAGTGTCAACCTGCACCCATCCAGGCCCTACAGAGGGGTCTGGACAGGCTGGGTTGCTGGTCTGAGGCCAATGGGATGAGATTCAATAAGACCAAGTCCCAGGTCCTGCACTTTGGTCACAACAACCACAGGCAATTCTGCAGACTTGGGCAGAGTGCCTGGAAGACGTTGTAGAGAAAACGGATCTGGGGGTGTTGATGGGCACTGAGCTGAGCATGAGCCAGCAGTGAGCACTGGTGCCTAAGAAGGCCAATGGCATCCTGACTTGTATCAGAAATAGTGTTGCCAGCAGGAGCAAGGAAGATGATCATCCCTCTGTACTCAGCCCTTGTAAGGTAACACCTTGAGAACTATTTCTAATTTTGTGCCTCTCAGTATAAGGAAGACATTGAGTCCCTGGAGTGTGTTCAGAGAAGGGCAGCAAAGATGTGAGGGGTCTGGAGCACCAGTCTTCAGAGGAGCAGCTAGGGAGCTGGGATTGTTCAGTCTGGAGAAGGGAAGGATCAGGGAAGACCTCATTGCTCTCTACATCTCCCTGAAAGGAGGCTGTGGTGAGGGGGGGGTCAGCCTCTTCTGCCATGTAGCTAGGAATAGGACAGAGGGAATGGCTTCACGTTGTACCATGGGAGATTCACAATGGATGTCAGGAAATACTGTTTCTCTGAAAGAGTGGTCAGGCACTGGAACAGGCTGCCCAGGGAGGTGCTGGAGTCACCATCTCCGGAGGTGTTCAGTGTTTAAATGCTGTACTGAGGGACTATGGTTTACTGGGAAATAGTCGTGATGTGTGGATGGTTGGACTGGATTATCTTTGAGGTCTTTTCCAAGCTTGGTGATAAAGTTTATAGGGCTGTATCCTGACTTTATGCAAACTAAGTTTCACTTTCATTTCCCTGCAGTGGATGCTGACCTCTAAATTCAGCGTGTGTCCTTTGAACTCCTTGTTTCAATTTCCTAGCAAACGCTCACAGTTCTAGAAGATAACAAGCTTATATTGATGAGTGTTTTCTCCTTAAGCCTGGTTATCCAGATGTAATAATACTCTGCAGTGCCTGAAGGGTGCCTGTGTAGCCTGTCACTTTGGAGGATATGTGCTAAGATGGAAACAACACTTCATTATAAATAAGCAGATATTTAATGATAGCTGTTGTTATATGAGATTTTGCGAGTGACTCGTACATTTTTCATACAACCAAACCAAGAGCAGAGCTGGCAGTGCTGTCACTGCTTTTTGGCTCTCTGCTGTTTTGATGGTAAAATACCTGAGATTTGTAGTACAGAAATGAATGAGGTAACTAAATTTATTTTAAAAGATTACAGTGCCCTGTGATCTGTTTGCATCTAAGACTGTACGTGGGAAAGTGTCACTGTTTAATTAATACTACCGAGCCAGCAGTTTCACCCCATAAAGCTCTATCTTTTTGGACAGACCATAGTAGGAATCTCATTGAATAGGTGGTGGCAAAATAACCTTTTTTCTGCTGTGCATTGAGCACTTAAAGGTCATGCTTGTCGGTAACAGCAACTTTATTTTTGCAGCACAAGTGAGGTGTTTTGTCCTGGTTTAAGCATTTTACTCCGAGGCGTGAGCCGTGGTGCTTGTGATGTGACTTGACACCGTTTCAAATGGGTGAACGTTGTGTGACATACACTACAGGAAACACGCTCAGACAGAGAGGCACAGAACGCCCTGCCAGCATTTGGATAAAGAAAGATGCTGAATCACTGTCTGCCCTGAAGAAATCTCCTCCAGCAAAACAGTATGATTAAAAGACAGTAACTTCTCAAATATTCTTTTTTTTTTTTTTGTCTCCTAACGTAAGCATACAAAAATAGTGAAAAGTGGGATAGCTGGAACACTGCACAGAGTAGGATAACAGTGGCAAATCGTGACAGGAGCGAGCATGAAAGAGAGATCTTTTCTCCAGTGCCAAAGCTGTAAAGAAACATGAGGGGAAAAAACAAAACAAAACACCCCAACCCCCTAGCAATGAGGGAAACTCTGTGATGAGCGTGGTAGAGAGGCAGAGATGCTAGCGCTGCTGTATATGAATAGGGAGAAGACAGTAATGACAAAGGGAAGCACAACAGCCCCCAGACTTTTGCCACTGATTAGGAGTGCCCCAGACAAGCAGCTGCCATGACAATGAAATATTATGGAATTGAAATGAACCTACGGCGGGTGTGGGTGCCACCCCTCACCCTTCACTTTTATCAGGGCCACTCAGGCTCCCACTCTTTACCTAGTCAATGAGCCTCTGTCTCTCTGCGTGCATCCCAATTAGTTAGCTTCACATCAAAATGGGGCCTTGCTTCGGCAAGCCTGTGCTCTATAAGGTAGTGGGGTCCAAAGCAGTGTCCAACTGTTCTCCCCAAGCTGAGGCTGGAGAGGTTATCACTGGCACAGGTGAGATCCTGAGCAGCTATGAAAGCTGGGAGGTCACAACCTTTCACAGCATTCTGGTATCTCTGCTTACTGCTCCTCACTTGTTTCATCATTCTTTCCTGTGCTGTTTTTCCTCTGGTCCCTTATACAAGGCTTGCTAATATTTTGTTTGGCTACCAGCTAACAGAATAAGGCTGCAAACAAGAGAAATACTTCTTCTGAAGAAGCAGAACACTTAAATTATATACCTGTGTGCTTAAAATGCTGCATCTTAGTATGACACGCGTAAAATATGTTTGCAGATCATTTGGCTCACGCCATGGTGTGAAAGGTAATTCTAGTTGACTGCTGGGAAATAGGAAGTGTAGCCTCTCATTTTCTGCTTTCAGTGCTGAGCTATTCACGGCATCTGCAGATTTTTTTTTCCTTTTTTTTTTTTTTTTCTTTTTTCTGGGTCTCTATTATTTTCCATTATTCTCTAGATTTAGCTGCTTCTAAATCCACAGAAATGCTCGGGATTTAAAATATTGCCTCTAGGAGCAGCAGGGCTGTTTTCCTGCAGGATGGATGTTTTGCTCTTGAGTCTATTAATTATGGCCTTTTCTTTCAACGGGAATAATTGTGTTATTAATAGTCTTTTCATGAACAGAAGAAAGGCCTCTTTGGAAGGAGAACGCTCTTGCTTCACAAAAGGTTTCTGATAGCCTTAAGGTGGATTTATCTGGTGAAGCCTTGGCTAACCTTCGTATTAAACAGACAGAGCAGTTTAGGGAATTTGGGGATGAGAAGCAAATTAGAAAATAAATTAAAAGCATTATAGCTCAATAGTATAAATTAATGCAGCTGCTGTAAGCTTCATCCTGAGAGAGTTGTCAATATCTGCAAAGCTCATGCTATAGGGAAGAAAATTAATGTGTACTTTAACATTTGTGTTCTGCCCCACAAGAAGCAATTTGAAAAGAGTCCCCTGTAGCTTTGATGGTTTTCCTTATCGTAACTCCTTCCACACCACTGCCCTGGGTGCTCTCCGGGGACCACAGAAAGCAGTAGCTAAAACCCATTCCAGGCAAAGCACCTGGTGAGCAAAAGCTGTGCAAAGCAGATGCAGATGACAGCAGTGATGGCCAGGCTTCCCTCTGCAGCTGCTTCTCAGTGCTGCTGGCTGTGCACGCTGTGGCAGGCTTTGTCCTGCAGTTTTTCTGTGATGCAGAAGAGGATGACTCAGATTGGATAGAGGCATCAGCTGAATGTGTCTGCAGAACAAAAGTCTCTTCTGTCCTGTTAGAATTCTGTTAGTGCTGGTGGCAGAAGAGCACTTGCATGTGCCTCCAGGAGCCCAGCCCTGCTGTGGTGCCATTCCCTCTGCTGCAGCTCTTTGTGTCAGCTCTTGCCAGCCAGTATTTTAACTGCGTCTCTTCCCTCCCTGTCACCTGGGTAAGGCTGTACCAAGAGATCAAAGAGTGCAGTGGTGTGTCCTGTGTTGCTTTTGGAGAAAAGAAAGGAGTGTTGCTCTTCCTAAACAGACACATAACACCAACCTCTGAGAGCCAAATAGACTAAGATAGCAAGAATTCTGTCTTCAGCATAGCTTGAGTCATTCAGGGCAGCTCCATTAAGAAAACAGAAAATACCCGTTAATTTTCTGATTAAGAGGAAGACTCAGTATGGCATTTGTGCTTCTCTGGTAGTTTTAATATAAACAGGAATGGAAACTCTTGTTGTTGTTGCTGTATTTATATTCTGGTTGCACCAAGCGCTCTTGGTTCATGATGTTCTGAAAAAGGTGCAAACACATAAGAAGTGAGAAATTACATGCCAGTGAGTTTGTGATCTTGATTAAAATGAGATGCTTGAAAGCATGTGAAGGAATGCAAAGTGGAAAAGGCAACCGTGGTACTGCCCACCTCTGGCAATATCAGTCCCTATATCTATAAGCAGAAGGAGGTGGTATCTGGCTATGGTTATTGTCAGTATCTGAGATGACTAGATTTTAGATAGGAATATTTTCAGCTCGCACTGAGTGAGCGTTCTTAGGTTCAAATGTGTCAGAGAGGTTGTGATATTAGAAGACAAATGGCTAATTGAGGCTGTCCTTATTGGTATGTTGGAGCAAACCGGAATGAGGCAAATAGTGATAACATAAGTTGTGCATTTGCTTAATGCAGGGAGCAAGGAACATATCCTTGAGTGAGAGCTAACAGAGAGACTTAATTGGTAAGAACTGTCCGACAGGACATTATGATGTTCCTCATGGACATCAGCTGGGAGTTATAAAAATGGTGAGCATACACTGGGTAGTACCATGAGGAAGAAGGTGCTCTCTGTGGCAAAAGATCTGGAGAAAATTTAACTGGTTTGCTGACATCTATGAGGCATTATCCTAGGGGTGTTGCCCCGTGGTTCTAGATAAGGTTCTAAATTCCACCGTGCTGACTGTTTTAGAAGCTTATATCTCTCTAATTTTTAATAAAAAGAACTACTTGCTTTCATTAATACTTCTTTTTAAACATGAATTCTAATTTCTGTGAAATGGATAATAGCATGCTTCTGGCGGAACATGACTTGCCTCCAGAACAAACAAGGAAACTCATAATCTTGAAAATCTGACCTTTGCTTAATTTATTCTTACTTGTTCTCATCATGGTCCTCCCATAGATTCCCCCTTATTTAAATCATCAGAGAGCAGAAATGTTACATTCATCCTTCTGCCTTTTTTAAGGTACTGTGTAATCTTTAGATGTCTTAGGATCGTCTGCAGTAGGGGAAGGGGATGGACAAGAAAGATGAGGAATTCTTGTATGTAGAGAAGGATGGAGCATATGACAGCAGGTGCTAATATCTCTATTCCGCTGCACCTGAGGCCTTGACATTCCCCTTCTACTGTTGCTGAAAATGCAGGTCAATTAATAGGGGCAGAGTTCTCATTCTTGATCCCGTATTTAATTCCCTGAAGCTATTATTGCCTTGACGGAGTGGGGGAAAAGTGGAGAAGATAATTAGACTTGACCTTGTGTTATGGACTAGTGCAAACTGTTGGATTAGCAATGAACACTGTCAAAGATAGGTTAGAAAGCGGCGTGGAAGGAGAGTTATAAATTTTTGAAGATACCAGAGAATAAAAACTGAAATGAGATGGACAAGGGAAGCTGCAAACAAACACCGAAGCCAGCTCCGTAAGTGTGATGCTGTCAGGAGTTAATGCCTTTTTTTTGTTGTTGTTGTCAGAATATCAGTGATAATCAGGCAAAATGGTACTCACTGCAGAGAAACAATTAAGTTGAGCCTTCACAACCTAAGTGATTAAAAATGAGAAAAAAAAAAAGGATTTACGCTACGGGAACATGTTCTAATGAAACCTGTGATGTCTAAGCAGCAGTTGTACATCAAATAGATGGAGCAGAGCAACTGATTCTGATCAGCTTTGCTTTCTCTTCTCCATTTCTCCCCCTGAACGCTATCTCGTACTATTCAGCTATTAGCATTAGGAGCTTCCACTTTGGTGTGGATTACAATGGCTTGAATAAGTCTTTTTTGGATACCATCTGGCCATAGACATCAAAGAACAGCTGTAGATAGAAATGGCTTTTAATGTAGCTAAAGTTCACATCCCTGCGAAAATAAAATGGAGCAGTGCATGTCTCAGTGCTGATGTGGTGACACTCGGCCTGCGGAATTCATTTTCTCATATTCAGTTTTGTTGGTTTTGGTCTCTGTCCCCATCGGGGATTCTGGGCCAAATCCTGTTCTTCTGACTCATGGAAAATAGTTGTTGATGTCAGTTGTTCTCTAGCATCCTTAGAACACGCAGCCTGCATCCTAAAGACAGACATCATTCAGCAAGTAGGGGTGAAAGGAAGGGAGGGCAACATGAAACCTGAGATAATTCAAAAGTTGGTCATGATTTGAATTTTGATAAAGGCTGTTTTCGTTCATGAGTCCTCGGGGCACTGGAAACCCCAAAGCAGAAACACAACCGAAAACTTCAAAGGGTGAAAGTGCAGGAGTGGGTTCTGCTCTCATTTCTAGTGGTGTAAATCTGGAGCATTGTGGACAGCTTCCAGATGCATGTAGCCGCCGCAAACAACTGCCCTGAGCCTACAAAATGAAACTGCTCATTGAGTACACTACAGTCTGAGTGCAGGAGGGACAACTTGAAAAGGTGGAAATGCATTAACTTGCTGAATTCTGAGGACCAAGTGGTGGTATTACAGCTTAACCGGAGCTGTAATGTGGAGTAAGGAAATTTCAAAGGCAGTGTAAACAGGTGCATTAACTCCAAAAAGGGGCGTGAAGTTGTTGCGTTCCCTGTTGGTCTCCAAAACAGAGAGAAATCTCTGCTCCCCCTCTGCTCTCTCCTCTCTCCACCTCCAGTACAGGCTGGGGTTACCTGGCTCACCGACTGTCCCGTTCTGCTTCAGTTTCTGTCAGTAGAAGTACCGCGTCTGGTGAAGCAAAGAGGAGTGTGTGTTAGTAACAGGCTCCTCTGTCAAAACAGAGCCAGCGGGGAGTGAGCAGTGCGAGGGGAAACTAATCCTGTGTTTATACCGAATCATCTTGCACAGCCCTCTTTGAGAGGGACAAAGACAGAAGTGAGGGCGGGGGAAAAGGCTGAGCAAGGGCTGGCTTCAATTACTTTATGAAGAAGTAACTGTGAACGTTCCTCTTTAAAATTTGCTAAGCTTCATTGATTTAACATTGCACTCAACGTGGGAATTTTCCTCCTGAGCGGCTAGGTTACGCTGCACCTCACCTCTTTCCTGCTCCTTCTTTTCTTTTCTGAGAATGACTTTTTAATAATGGTTGACAAAACAAAATTAGATTTGCTTTTATAGGCACTCTCTCTACTTGCCTGTACTTTTGGTCACTGGAAGTAATTTGTAGGAGACAAACATGCTAATGCTGTGAAAAAAAATCCATAAATACACTGTATCTAAATGCTTGTTCTTATTCTAAGCAGATTTATTTTTGCCCTTGCACACAGCCTCATGTTTAACAAAATCTCATGACCTGTAAATATTCCAGGGAACATTAAATCAAATAGGTATTGGGCTGGATGAGTTCTAATCTCTGAAAATTAAACCAAAGCTTGCTTCCCTTGGGCTGCCAAGGAGATGGGGAGCGGAAGGAAAAGGAAAAAAAAATCCCCAATAAACTGCAGGGTAGCAGATTACATAGGAGGGAATGAATACCAAAAAGAGAAGTTAAGATCACCAACCCAGCTATGCTGCAGGACTGTACTGGAATTGTCCAAGGAAAGGTGAAGGAGGGAAATATGTATATGATGTATATGTGCAATGCAGATGTAAATTACGTGATGATATATCATTCTATAAGTAGACAGCAGTTCTTTAGGTATATTAACTAAACCTTATATACAAGATGTTTGGTACCAAGAACAACACACAGATGACTTATTTGCGTCCTTCCTGCACTTAAAGGGAGCTTCTAAACAGGAGGGACGGTGACTGACATTGTACATAGGCAGATAGTGATCGGACAAGGGAGAATGGCTTTAAACTAGAAAAGGGGAGATTTAGGTTTGATCTTAGGTGAAAATTGTTTACTCAGAGGGCAGTGATGCCCTGGCACAGGCTGCCCAGAGAGCTGTGCGTGCCCCATCCCTGGAGGCACGGTTGGATGGGGACCTGAGCAGCCTGAGCTGGTGGCAGCAGCCCTGTTTGCAGCAGAGGGATTGGAACTGATTGGGCTTTGAGGTCCAACCTAAGCCATTCTGTGATCACAGGGAGGTTGCATGGCATGCCATGGCTGCTGGGCCACTTGCCCCACTGGGAACGTCTTTCAGTGAGCTCAGGAAGTGGAGCAGCAGCATTGTGGCTGTGCTGAGCAGCAGAGCTGGGAGTGGGGGCTTCCATGCACACAGCGTTCGCCTGGATAACATTACAGATCGCATACTATGTTCTGGTCAATTAAGATTGAAAATAGCCTTCTGATTACAGATTGTTTTTTTTTTCAGTCTTTTCTGTTTGCATTCTTCTGGCATGTTATTTGAAGGGGGGTGGTGGTGCTAGGAGGGCTGGCTTTCTCTGGGCTCCTGCCTGTGAGTGACTCTGGCACTGGGACCTCTGCACTTTGCCATCTGTGGCCCTGTGCTAAGATGGCAGCCATCAAACGGTATTAAAAGGGTATTAACGATCTCTCTTGATCCTGAGGTGCCAGATTTCAGAGCTGTCCACCTCTTTTGAAAGTAAACAGGCCCAGATTCTGAATTACCTTCTGGAGGCTTCATTTCCCTTTTTCTGGAGTCCGAGCTGCTTGTTGATGTGTGCAGCACCAACGTGTCTGCTCAACACATCAACCGACAGCGACGTCTCCAGAAGACTTTGTGAATGACTCCCCAGAGCCTTGCTGCTGAAAGTAAGGAATGATGGGCGCCTGCTCTGGCTGTTCAGGGCTCTTCTACTGACACTTAACTGACACATTTCCAAATTTGGGCTTAGTGGGATCTCATTTTCCCTCGCGTTGTAGTCTTTCAGAGCACTTTGCACCCAGACTCACTGTAGGTACTGTTGCTTAGCCAGTTCCTGTAAATCAGCTGAATCTCGGTAACTTTCTGCGAGTCCTTGATCACGAGTTCAGTCCTTAAGTACATCCTAATTGCTTTACAGAGATCTCGAGTCTGATCTGCGTGATTTAACTGCCTGCACAATCCGGCTATATACTCGCTTTGTTTTTCAATGATGTATCAGCACTCCGAAGTCAGAGAGATGCTTGAACCTTTAAATCAGTTGCTAGTTCTGGAGAAAGTTGATTTTTTGTTCATCTTAAGATTCAGTATACTGGCTTTATTATTATTTTTGAAAAATCAGGATGTATATTGCTCAATAATTTGATCAGCACAGCAGCAACAAAGGCCAGCCAGTGCCTCATTGCCTGTTGTGCCCTCTGGTTTGAATAATAACAGCACATTTTCATGCTGAGTTTAGATGAATTGGCTCCTGCCTGTGTGTGCCCGGTAATGTCCTTTCATATTCTTGGCATTGGGAATGAATAGGATTTTGTACACAGCTTGCAGATGTTAAGGCTTATCATAGGAAAAACCCTCGCAAAAACTTTTAAGCTCCTAGTATGAGCCTAAAAGCCAAAGAGGGTATTGGAATTATGGCACAAATTCAGTTGCTGTTGGGTGTTTGCTGGATTTCGAATTGCCTGTGCAGGCACTGAAATACATTTGGTGCTAGGTGACTTAATTTCATTGTTCCCAGATTTTTTTTTCTGTCCTTTTTAATGTTGTAAGACAAATTTGGCAACCTGATTGCTCTTAGACCTACATTTGACTGTAAGATCTCAAATACTTTCTTTGATGTTAGTGGTGCTCTTGCATCTTAATTGAGCTCCATCTCTGACCTGTTTTTTCCCCCCAAAGAAAGAAAATAACTCAATTATCGATATCACAGATTACTATAGGTAGTGTTAGGGGAATAAAAGAAAAGAAAACATGAGAAAAACAAAAAGATCCAATACTTCACTAAAATGTCTGTTATCTGTAGACAGTATATTTACCACCTTATGATTTATTATTTGCTTGAAAACCAGAAATGGAAAAATCCTTTGCAGTGTCAAAACTGTCAACTTCTTACTTTGGCAGGGTGTTTTTCTGAATAGGAACACAAATAATAAACAACTAACAAATAACAAATCTCCTTTCTGAGGAATTACTGTGATTTGCAGATCCTATTTGATTTTACAGTAGAGGGTAATGCTATTGAAAAGCTGGATTTAACACAGATAGTTAAGAGGGATTCTGTGGGTTTTTTTTTCTTTTTTTTTTCTTTTTTGCTTTTTTTCTTCTTGTAAGGGAGATATTTGTATTTATTTCAGCTGTGGATTTAATCCTTCCTTCAAAGAGAAGTGGAGTATAAAGTGATTGCCAGAGCACCACTGCAGGATTCTTCTGTACTTCTGCTTTATGTTGCTGCCGTGCTGAAGTTGCTGTTAATGTGGTTGTGCAGGTGAAAATGCTGGGACTTCATTAACAGTCCTGGTGATGATGTGTGAACCAGAATAAAATCTAGCTCCTCCTCTGTTAGCTGAGTTAGATTTGAAGGACGGGGAGAGGTAGCATGGCCTGCTTGTGTTATTCCACGGAATAGATTCTACTCAGACTCCACATGGGCAGTGGGATAAAAAGAAAGTAGCAGTAAAAATGTGAAATCTTTATGCGGCCACATTTCTGAGTAAAACCAAACATCTGAGACCTTCAAAGTGAGACTTCGCAGGCAAATTACAATGGGTCATCTGTGCTGTAGCCAAAACTTACTGAGGAAAAATAACCTGAGAGTGACACATTAACAAGGAAGAAGTAAGGAAATGAACACATTGTTGTACCTTGCAGCCTGGGTAATTGAGCACAGTGTTAGAGAAAGTAGTCAGACTTCTACAGGGCTGCGTGTGGTTGTAATGGTGCCTGCTTTAATGGATAGTTGTGTGGCCAAAGACATAGCCAAGGCCTTATTTATGAGTAAATCTGAATAAATAAAAATGATTTTTCCAAATTCTTGGTTTAACGTGAGTTGGAATTATCAGGGGCTACATTAAATGTTTTCAGCTAGGTTAAAGTCATTTGTTTTTGTTTTTGGTTTGTTTTTTTTTTTCCCGTCGGTCCCTACTGCTATGTGAGATAAATCCAGTGATGTTTGAGTGCTGTTGGAATCGTGTGAACTGACAAGATATTCCCATCTGATTAAGAAGTAGCCAGCTCACTGAAAAATTGCTTTATTGCTAAAGAAGAGGCTGGTTTTGTTCTGACTTTCATAATCTCTGTTAGAACTCCTTTCTAAACAGTGTTTTGCATAAAATAATTTAACTCATGCTGAAAAGAGTGCTTCAGTGTGTTCTCTAAGAAAGATGAACAGATGAAGCCCTTTTCAGCAACAGCAAGTACATCTAAACTTCACTCTTCTTAAGCATCGCAGCACACAGGAACATTAACAAGAAATAGAAGAAAAATCACAGTCAGATGAAGATGGTAACAACAGGAGAGTTTTTTAAAAGCCAGTGTTTCTTGTCTCTGGGAGAAGCAATCGATATATTCTCTAAAAGCTTTACGAGTTTCCTTAAATAGTGATGTAGCTTTGAAATTCCCTTTCATACCTGGGTAGAGCAAAATTGAGACAAGAGACTGCACCATCAAACTTGCTTTGACTGATAAACAGAAAGGGCTGGTTGTCTCAGGCCAATCTTTCCTTCCTCTAAGCGATCCTCGCCAGATGCAAATCACTAGACAAAAGTCAGGTTCTGCATGCGTATTGCTTTCCTAGAGAAATCTTTGCACACACTGACCAGCACTTTCCCTAGGAGTCACCGAAGTCCCTATTATTTTTTTTTTACTCCATCTACTACACTGGATGTTTTTCCTGTTTTAGGGGCATTTCACAGTCTCTGGATGAAGCTTGAAACATAGGTCATGAGCACTTGTGGTAATTAAAGATCCGTAGTATGTATGTTCTAGGTCGTTAACTTGGGTATGTTGGCAATATTCCAGCTGGGGTAATTATGTGCTGTCTACCTGAATTCTATCAGCAGCTTCGGCCGGGTAAGGCATTGTATTCAAGCCTTATCCTACTTTAGCACATAATTTCAGCTGCTCTGCCTCCTGGGCCTGTGATTCAAGGAGCTGTTCACTGATTTATCTTTTGAAAAGTCACTAATGATCTTGTTGCCTCATAAAAAGGTGCAGTTCTGAGAGAGCAGATCTCAACAAATCATGAAAATCAAATCCTTTCAGTATTTCTTGTTTCATGAGGTGTGTGAAATCAACAGTTATTTTGGGAAAGTTAAGCTTTTACCAGAAGTTCAACAGTTCTGGGGTGGGCATATTTCACTGGTACATGCCTGGTGTAAGGATAATTCTCCACTGGAGCTGCAGTGTATTTACAAATAGAAATGATTCTCTTTCAGAAGGAATGAAACAACAACCCCTTCTCCCCAGCAATTCTGAATTTGCCTGAGGAGATGTGTATTTCTCTGTCAGAGAAGAATCAAGCCAGGACAGATCACGAAGGGAACTGCAGTTCATGCTAGGTGTTTATTGGAAAGGAATCGATTATTAACAGAGAATCCTTGTTGCTATTATCTTAATGTATTCATATATTTATAAATATTGATGCTGTGTTCCACAGTGTTGCCTGAGAGATAGTCATAAGCTCTTGAATATCTAAATCATCATTCGTACAGCAGAATCTAGATTGAAGAAAATGATGCTGTACCTCTCATACCATCAGATGCTTGGTGAGAACAGTTTCTGGCCATATGTGGGCTCTCCTGTGTGGTACTGCTGAGTCCCAAATTCCTGCAGCCATTATAGAAGCAGTTCCAGTGTCGCCTCAAAACACAGGACTAACTTTAGCTCTGGTCATTTTTGTTGTAAAAAATAGAGATTTATAGTAAAAAGACACTCCAGTAAAGTGTCCCAGGGGACTACTGTGATGAAGTTAATATAGCAGAGATTTTATGTCTTACAGCATCACCTGCAGCAAACTGTGTAGTCACAAAGCCCATGCTGTCAGTTTGGAAATAAACTCCTCAGGCATAATATCCATGTTTCCCGATCAACAGGAATAGTACCTCAGAATGAAAATTACCAAGCCCTAAGATGTACATAGGATTGATATTAATGCAACTAGATATCACGGCTCTAAGAAGAGAACACTTAGAAGCTGCCTCGCCATCTGCAAGTCTGATGCTGCTATTGTTACTGACTGCTTACACAGGTTTTGCTTTCTGATGTTGGGAAGAATCACAGCAATTAATGTCATGGATTCTGAGACGCCAAACAAGCAGACTTCTTTCTCTTCTCCAGTTGTGTTATTTTATTTTATTTTATTTTATTTTATTTTATTTTATTTTATTTTATTTTATTTTATTTTTATTTTTTGTGCCAAAGATGGGAAAGAAAACGAGCGGAGGATGTCATTAGATCTGATTGGGAAACCTCTGTGCTATCTGGATGGGAATGGCAACAGTTCAGGGATTTTCTTAATCCTTTGCTGCTAACAAGAACATAAAAATGCAGTACAAGATCATGTCAGTGGTTTGTTTACTCCTGTGCTTTGCCTCCCCCAGTGCTTTGCCTCAGGCAGTGGCAGCAGGAGATTCTATTTGGCACTTGCCATTTCCTTCACTGTGTCTCATGTATTCCAACATCTACAATGATTAAACGAAGGGTTCTTGAGGCTGCACCCCTTTCAACTCCTTCTGATACTTAATTATGGACCTGTTGCTGATAGATTTGTCTAATTTCTTTGTGAACTTCCAGATTCAATCTTGTGGAGTCCTTCTGTATGGAGAAGGACTTCCTCCTCTGTGTTTTAAAACCTGTCTCCAGCTCGTTTTCTTGGGTGTGCCTCTGCCTTTCCAAAGGAGCCAGAGTTGATGAGCAGCACTCACCTATCCAACTGCGTCAGCACTGACAATAACAGCCTTCTCCCCTCCAAATGGAAGACTCACAGATTTTTAGCCTTTCCTGGTGAGGCAGAGGGATCTTTTCCAACGTTTGCTACGCAAGTCCATCTTGGACTTCATTTAGACACAAGTTGCCATGAGCACAAATCCCATCATATATTAGGAGAAACTTTTTCACCATGAAAACCATTTGTGGTTAAGTATAACAAGTGCCCAGATGAGTTGTACAGTGTTCACCCTTGGAGATGCTAGAAGTTTGATAGGGTACAGCCCTCAGCAGCCATCCTTACCTTGGAAACTGACTCTGCTCTGGGCATGGCATTAAAACAGATTATTTCCAGAGATCCTTACCATCTTACTTCCTGATTCTAAATACACATCCAGATATTTGGAGATGAATTTACCACTTGTGTTATTCCACAAAATCTTTTCTCATGCTATTACAGCAAATGGAGGTGTTCATTTTGGCTTCAGTTGGAATTAGGACAACTTCTTAGTAGTCCTGTTCCAGTGCCCATTAAATCAGACATTTTATGACTGTAATTTATTTCTCTAATTTCTCTAATCCATTTATACATATGACATCTGTAACAGTGCGTGGGAGTCAGTTTCACAGTATCTCTTTTCATAAGAAAACACTTTCTATAGCCTAAAAGTTTATCTACTTTTTTATTTGCATTCCTTCTCATTGCCTTCATCTGTGGTTTGGTATGAGTTTGTCAGACCATTTATATGAAGAAGATTAGTGAGGGGAAACGGTAAAAAAAAAACGTTGAATAAAAGAGCTAAATATGTAATTCTGTCCTGGGAACTGTCAACCATGACAGAAGATGAAAGCGCTGAAATTTAAATAAGTGCACTGGGCAGTGTATTTTACAGAATCACAGAACAGCAGAATTGTAGGGGTTGGAAGGGACCTCTAGAGATCCCTCTGACCTGCTGGACACACTCTTTTTAAAGCACCCCAGGATGCCATTGGTCTTCTTGGCCACCAGAGCACACTGCTGGCTTATGGCCGGCCTGTCATCCACCAGGACACCCTGAGAGGTCCCTCTCCTCAGAGCTCCTCTGCAGGAGGTTATCCCCCAACCTGTACTGGTGCACGCGTTTGTTCCTCCCTAGGTGCATGACTCTACACTTGTTAGACCTCATCTGGTTCCTTTCTGCTCAGCTGTCCAAGACTCACTGAATGGCAGCACAGCCTTCTGGTGTGTCAGCCATTCCTCCCAGTTCTGTACCATCAGCAAACTTGCTGGGGGTGGACACGGTCCCCTCATCAAGGTCATTGATGAAGATGTTGAATGAGACTGGACCAGCACCGACCCCTGAAGAACACTGCTAAGTACAGTCATCCAGCTGGACTCTGCACTTCCAGTCACAACCCTCTGAGCTCTGCCAGTCAGCCAGTTCTCAACCCACCTCCTGTCCTCTCATCTGTTTCACAGTTGCTCAGCTTCGTTATAAGGATGCTGTGGGAGACAGTGTCAAATGCCTTCCTTTTCTGCCTCATCTTCAACATTATTATGCCTTGGTTGTGAAAGCAAGACATCCTGCCTGCAAAAGTTACAGCCACTTTGTAAGAGCAATATGGGAGTGAGATGGATTATTTCTCCAAAATTGCTGACTGGCAGCGCATCATCAGCTGGTGTAAGAGCACCCTTTACCCCAGCTGAGGATCCTGCTGGTGGTGTCAAGCTCCTGAGAGGCACCAGATCTGAGCTAGTGACCTGGGGGTGAAAAGCTCTGTATCCTGTTAGCTGCTGTCTGGGGAATTTTGGTCTTTACAGTTTTAACCATTTAAGAATTCATGCATTTTCTGCGATGGCTGCTCTCAGCAGAAGCAAACTGCTGATGAGAACTGGGATCAGGCCGTTCCCCTGAGGTTTCCTCCCTCGCCCTCTCCACTTGCAGCTTGACAGTTTGGATAGGAAACAAATCAGTTCTTTACTAACATTTCACAGTAGTTGAGCAGAAAAATGTCACAACATCTCTGTAATACAGTCTTTAGCTCCAAATTGTGCGGGACTGCTTTAAAATGGTTGGAAATATGCATGACTCTGCAGCAAGCAGAAAACTTGTCGCAGCAACTTTGCAGCCAAGGCACAGTGCCACAGATATACTGTGTCTGAATACCTCTTGAAATTTGCACTTCATCTTTGCTGCTTGTAGGCCAGATTCTTCTTTGTTTTGGTGGAGGAGAGTGGGGTGGTGTGAGGAAGAAACTTTGTCTGCTTGTGTCTGTCTTTTGCAGTTCTTGCTATGTTTTAGTCTCTAGTTCTGTAATACTTTCTATTTATTAGTAATGCCTCCTATTATATGGTGGCATGGCCGTAGAGGTTGAACCTTCCCACCAATATTCCATTAGATTTTGTTGCTGTGTGACAGATGGCAGCGGAGGGGCAGTCTGGCAAAATGGCGTCTGACATAGAGGGGTATACGAAGCAAAGGTGTGTCATTGAATTCTTCTGTTTGGAAAAAATAGCATCCACTGACATTCAGTGATACTGAACGTTTGTGGAGACCAGACAGTGAACGTGAGCACAATGAGGTGGCGAGTGGTATGTTTCAGCAGTGTGCTACTTCTGCTGGTGCAGATTTTTAGAGCAAGAGTGTGCAGGCTCTTGTTATCGCTCGTGAAAATGCACAGTTAATGCTAGTGAGGATGCTGAATAATAATGTTTTGTAGCTGAGAATTCGCTCTATCAACAAGTATTATTGTACTCTTTGTATCTGTTGTAGTTTCAGCGGAAGTAAATAGGAGGCATTACTTTTGGAGCAGCTGCATACCGAAACGTGGTGCTGAGTTTGTGGGTGCAGAGTTTAGTGGGACTAACTTCTGAACTGTGGCTGCAACAGCCAGAAATCTGATCAGTTATAAAAATGCAGTGATTCTCCTTACCTCAGTGCTTTGTCCTCTTGAGGCAGTGGTTCTGCTTTCGATGCAGATGCTTCAAGCTTCCTAGAGGCCGCTGTTAAAGCCAGACTTGTGGGCAGTACCAGCATCAGGACACCGTGTGGAAGTCTGGGTCTCATCTGGGAGCGTCCCCGTGAGCCTGCTGGGCTCCACAGCCAGCACTGACACTCCTGCAAGGCAGTTTGCAAGTGGGGAGGGGGTGTGTCTGCTCTGCAGCTGCTTCACAAACTGCTCTCAGGAGCAGCAAAGACTGAGATGAACGTGAAGTCCCCGGGAGATGGGAGCATGCAGCATCCAGTGAGACTATGCGGGAGAATATTTGTTTCAATAAAAGTAATGATGGCTGTAATAAGTAAACAGGAAACTTTCCCATGAGCCTATTTCTATTTCCCTAGAGGCAGTCTAGTATAGGAAATTACTTTTATTCCAGTCATTTCTGCCTTGAATGATGTGTAAGAATGAGCGATTACTCTCAAAGGAGCATAAGACAAAAAATGAACAGTGATATCGATAATTTTTTTTTTACTTTTAACAAATCAGCCGAATTAATTCCCTTCAGGTGCTTCTCAGCACAGCAGCCCCGTAGAAGGAAACTGAGCAAGACATCTCTCACTAAGTATGGAAAATCGATTTGAACCGATGGGCTGGAATGTGGGAGTCTGCCACCACAGCCGTGATGCCACCAGCAGAGCCCGATGGCATCCCGTGCGGAGCCTGACGGGATGCCTCCGTGCACTGTAGCTCTGCCAGCTGTCTCTCTTCCATGGAATGCAGCACAGTCCATTTAGATTCAATTTTGTTTTTATTCTTTGATGAGTGTTTAATAACCATTTCCAAATCTCTGCACAGTTGGAAAGTGACATTGTCAAGAACAGGTGCAGCCAGCTGAAATTATGTGGTAATGCAAGTTGTAACAGCACTGGGAAGAAGTAAAGCGGAAAAGTTTTATTTCCTTGAGGGCAGAGTTGGCTAGATGGAATTGAGATATCCTGGGATAAAATAATTATCCTGTTGTTTTTGGTTCACTTTCCATTGCCAGAGAAACAGAACAACATTTTAGGCTGGGAATAAAAAGCCATATATTCTAATCCCAACCTTGATACCGACGTGCTGCGTGACATCTGAAAAATCACACAGACAAAATCTTCAATTTACTTGGCCTCCAGTTACATGCTTACGTAAGACACCTGGTTTCTTAAGTCACCCCACCACTCTGTTCATCGTGCTGGACGCCCAGCATATCCAGCTCTTGCTGTTTGGGTCATTAACAGTATACACCTACTCAGAACCAAGCATTTCAGCTTTATTTTTGCTGCAGGAAAACTCCATGTTGCAAGAAAAATTAGTGGAACCTAGAGGCGTGCAGCATCTTCTGAAATCATTTCTTCTATTTCTTAGCTTCTTCCTGGCTAAACTGTAGGCAATAATTCATACCTTGTCAAGTTGTTTTGAGGCTTTTAATCAATTGGAGTTTGGTGCTGCAAGTTATTGAACATCGTGAGCTCTGATGGATATTAATAGATGAGCATGCAGAACACCTGGTGCAAGCAGGGATATTAATGTTTGCAATTGCTTTGAGATCTCTGCTTTGAGATGCTGTTGAAGTGTTAAGGCTTATTAAGCTTTTTCTTAATGATAGCAACCTACTGCACTGTCAGTGGGTACTGGCTGTTTGTGACAGTGCTCTTTTATTCATGATAGGTTTTGCTACTTATTCTCTGCTATTTTCTACTCTCTGCTTCATATAAATGCTTTGATGAACTCTGTGAGGGCTGCAAAGCCTCCCATCTCCTTGCACATTTCCTCTAGCCTTTCCTCTGTTTTCTTTTTTCTGATATTTCACCTTTTCCCTTTGCTTCTTCGTTGTGGCAAAACAGCAGATGCAGCAATCTCTGTCCTTCAGAGCAGAGGGATTATGGGGGTTAGATAGTGTAAAAGTACACATTGAATGAATAATTCCCATTAGAAAATCAGTTTGTTGACTGAGGGAAAGCAGCTGGGGAGGAAGGGAAGGGAAAAAAAGGCTTCCTTTTAAACTGTTCCTCTCGTGGTTCCCTGTTGAATCCTTGTTAGCATGAACAGCTGATATCTGTGGAAGCTCTCTGACCTCCTTTCTTTAACTATTAACCTCTTGATTGTTTTAGCGCCGTTTTGGCTAATAGAGGGGTTAACTCAGTAGATGGCAGTCTCTTTCCTCCGAGTCAGCACAGAGGCAGAGCCGAAGCCATTCTGCAGATGCCCTCTTTTGGGGGAGATGTGAAGCCCTGGCACCTGTCAGATCGCTGCTCAGGTTTCATGAAAGTGGGTGCATTCCACCTGAGAAGGCTGCACTTCTTGTAACTGTGTCTCATTTTTCCTGGTTAACAGTTGCTATTGTTACTCTGTCATAAAGTTTGCAGGAAGTAGTGCACACAGTAGGCTTATCATGCTGCAGCTAACCGTACAGGGCTGTTGAGCAGTGGAACTGATCTTAATTCATGTGTGGAAGGGGGAATCATCCTGACATCTTATGTTTAGTATGGTTTTTCTTCAAAAATATGAGAAAAGGACTGTGGAGATAAGTAACATGAGTAAAACCGTAGTGATGAATAAGAGGAGTGAGTGTGCAACTTTGCACACGGAGGCTGAGTTCCTCATGGAACAGTGGTTCATTTTTTATTTAATTTGCAGTGATTGTTGCAGCAAAAACCTGCAATGCTTATTACAATACTAAAAATAATTTATATTTTGTTACCAAGTAATATTTTCTTTATTGTTTAATATTTTATTAATGTTACAAAGAAATGAATATTGCTGTGTGTTATTATATTTTTACAGTTATGAAACTTTTCAGTCTTAGATCCATGAATCAGGCTCGAAAATCAAGCATACCACTTAAAGAGGATCCGAAACACCCGTAGGAGTTGGGTTGTTTTTTGGTTGTTTTTACTTACTCCAGGAGAAACCAGTGGCTTGTAAGCACTGCTTTGGATTATCTGCATGTTAACATGGGAAGGTTAAGTCAACTTGTAGCCCTGGACAGCGTCATGGGGCTGCAGAGACTCAGTACTGCAGTTTCTAGCTGAGGACAACTGCCAAATAGTAGGCTAGTCTTGGAGATCAGAACTTGGCTTTAAAAAAATATCTGAGCCACTGTTGTTTCCTTCCCATTAGGATGGAAGAACATATGGGTCTGAATGGATTAGTTCTAGAATTCACACTAACATGTCCTTGTCTGTTATAATTTTTTGTGCCCTTCAGTTTTTTGTTTAAAAAGGATTCAGCTGTTAACACCTCCACGGCTGGAGACTCAATGTATTTTTAAGTATTTTGCATGATGGATTTTGACATACTGTACACTGCCACGGTATTACTATAGCACCTGCTTCAAATTCTTCTCTTCTACCTGCCAGTGCATCATTTCATGCTCCACTAAGTGGTGCAAATAGCAAAACCATCTGCTCATTACTCATGTAGCCATTGTGTGAAATACGAAGGAAACATCTCATGTCTGAAAGAGTCATTGTCAACTGACTCCAGCTGGTAGTGCTGCACTGTGCCCGGAATCCAAAGTCCAGTTGCTTCCTTGGGTTGTCATGCTTAGACTCAGTGCAGTACTTGTTCAAGCAAATGTTCAATCCATGACGCAGGATCTTCTGTTTGCACACCTGTTCTCCCCCTTTAAGCATACTTTGGGATTGAGATCCTTGCTAGGACACTAACAGTAGCGTGAGGTCACTCTTCAGCTTTGTGTTTGTAGGCACAGATAAGTGAATAATGTAGGCACGTATACCTACAAATGAGGGAAAGAGATAAATTTGTTCTGTATGGCAGGAAGGTAGTGGATGTTTTAAGGAACTCAGCTTATTTTCCACACTGCCTTTAATGAAATAACTTCCATCAAAAGTTTTCTCTGGCAAGTCTTGAGTTTCATCTCCGTCAAAGCTATTTGTATATTCTTTCTGCCAAGAGAAAAGAATTGTTCCTTTGGAAGCCATCATTGTCACTGTTCCACAGATCAGATGGCAATGGCTTCTAAAATAGCAGGTTAATATCCCTGTCTGACAGGATTAAAATGCTTTAACAGTGATTCTTGCTTTTACAGCTATCAGGATAAGTGATGCCATATGCAATGATAAAGATGTGACATTGTTCAGCGTGCCTTTTGGAGAATGATTAAATGACATGCTTAAATCCTTTGTGGCCTCATGAATGTGATGATACTGAGTGACAACAGTGGCACAGAGTAGCTATACCATAAGTGAAGAATAATGACTAAGTTAACATATCTGAAATTTAGTTTGTACAAGTTTTGGACAGAAGGATCTGCATATACTTTTTTAATGAACAAATTGAAACATTATAAAATGTGTAAGCTTTCCCATGTTTCTCATGAAGGTTCTTATCCCTCTGGAGCGGGAAAGACAGGTTGATAAAAATGTTCAGTAAAACCTGTACCTACCATCATCTCTTCAGAATTTGGGTAAGATTCCATTTGTGAATATAAATATCTGCGTAGAGCTGTCTACATGTGCAGCAGGAGTCTAAGCTTCCATTATAAAGTCAGTGAAGATCTCATTATGGGAGTGTAAAGCTGTTTAGCTTCTGAAGCAAGGCAGTCTGGAGCTGCTCAGCTAACCAGATCTAAGTGCCTGCTTTGGGATGAACTGAGCAGCTCATTTGGACTCCACTGAGTGCGCAGGTGAGTTCTTCACATGTGAACATCTGCGTGTGGCACCTATATTTAGGTACCCATCTGCAAGCTAAATCCAAGCCTCCCTTTTTGCAGTTTACAGCAAGATGAATATGCCAGCTTGTAATTCATAGAATGAACCGGACCATTGCAGCACAACAGATGAGAGGATCTGGCTTGGTGGACCCGTGAGCATCAGCCCAGTGTCAGAGTTATCCGCATGCAGGCTTGTGCTGGCTCTAACATCTGTACACCTGAGGGACAGAAGGTGCAGCTGAGCTGGGGGATTTTTGAGGCCATTAGCAATAAATGTAGGTACTAAAACAGAGATTGGTGTCTAAATAGAAGGGATTTGGGCTTTGGCATGTGCATTGGTTGCCGACGCCATGTATAAAAGCAACATTTGGTCCATTTCCATATTATTTTTACTGCTAGCCATATGATTAAATAGTTGTGTTGTACTATATTAATCAGGGTGCTCACAGGACAGTCTGGTGACAGACCACAAGTGCTCAGGTGGCTGTCTTGTCTCCAAAGCCAGCGTCAGGTGTCACAGCACATTTGGAGAAGGTCTTGGAAAGGTGCAGCTGGACTGGTGGGTGCTTGGGAGCCCTGCTTGCTGTCACGGTGGCAGTCCCATCAATCTGAGTCCTGTCAGCTGCTTCAGGAGCTCCTATTCATGCATAAGTTTTAGTCCAGTGTGGAGGTAGGAAAGTTGTGCTTACTTTGGTGTTCACAGTCTTTCGGTAGTCTTTTTTTTTCCTCCTGCATGTAGTTTCACATATGGAATGTCATTTCACATATGGGAATGACATCATTAACCGACATAAGAATTTTTGGAGTAGATATTAATATGGAAGTATATATTTCTTTTAAAATGAGAAACTGTAGCCATCTGGCATAAACATTTTGCCATTGAGAGCAAAAAAAAGTGCTTCCTTAGCGTCTGTGTTGCACAGCTTTAAGACACCCCTGTAATGGGAAGTTAACCCTTCTACATTCAGGTGCTCACCACTTTACAGAAGGATAAAATATAACCTGCAGGCTTGTATTATGTGCAGTTTGTAGGATGTGAGCAGGTTTGGGGCAGCCCTAATGCTACAGTATGACTCAAAGTTCAAAAGTCTGGAAAGCTGCCGATGTTTGCTTTGCTTAATAAGCAAACTGTAAGTCAAACATTTAATCACAGCATTCTGGTAACCGGGGGGCTGTTTTAATACAGCTCTTTTATTGGCCTCTTTGTAGTGCAGAAATAATAAAGGCAATCCTAGTGGATAAGGTGTTTTCAATGGAGATCTCCCGTGGAACCTTTATTTTCAGATGCAGGCCCTTTATAACAATATGAATCACTGGCACGAGAACTGTTCTGATCTACGGTGGTTTTTCCAGTAGGGAAATAACCTGCTGAGTTTATTAATGTTTGTCTAATTTACATCATTAGGGTCATTTTAAAAATAGCTTTGTCTGTTCGTTTTATTGCTGGAGAGAGTGCTGGGAGGAGTGATGCCAGAGCTCTGCATTGCTTCCTGGGTGCAGAGCTGGGCTGTGTGTCCTGGGGATGGAGAGAAGGCTCCGAGGCTTTGAGCTCTCAGGGCCTATGTCTGCATATGTTTTTTAGTGTCGGTTTTCTAGTTCTTTAGAAGGGCTTTGTGACAGCAGGGCGAGAGGTGGAAGAAAGGCGCTCGGGTGTTCAGCAGGGAGAAAGCACAAGGCCTAGTTCAAGATTTTAAAGGGGAGTGTGTCCTAATTTCTCATTCTATGGGTCTTGTATGTATCATTTAGTGAAGGGGACTTTTCCATCTCTTTGTCCATGTGTTGACCACTGGGCAGTGCCGGCACAATTTCGTGGGGACGTCTTTACATTGTTTGTCATTGAGAGGAACATAGCGTGGCAGTGGGGAACACTACAGGGTGCTGTCACAGCATGGCGTATTGCTGAAAGGCCTGTCCATCTCCTTGGGAGCACCTCCTTATCTGAGGTCTGCAAAGTGTTTGTTTTAGATCAGATTGAAGTTTTTTTTTTTTTTTTTTTTCCTTCTTGCTCATTCTCAAAGAGAAACTAGTGAAAGGATAAGTAAAATTGCATTTTATGTCCTGCGGACCAAGTTTTGATCTTTGTCTCTCAGTGAAAACCTGGAATATCTTGTTGATTTGGTCGTTAACCTACTATGTTACAATGAGATCAGAATCTGATTAAGCAGCTGTAATTTCTTATGAAATGTATTTAATAGGTATCAGTCTATCTGCACATGTATAGATGATATGCGATCAGTTGTCTGTAAATCGCACGGACTAAAATCGCAACTAAAAATTGTTAAAGTGGCAGAACTACTTTGCTTCCACAGTTTCCACAATTAAATCCTTTTCACCTGGGTGAGAAAGCTTGAAGGAATTACTCAGTCTGTGCCACTGTGCCTATGGACTTTGGCAGCAAGAGGAATTGAAGTACGCTTTCCTGGAGTGCAACCAGCCAGGCATGTAGAGCAGAGATCTTTTGGAAAAGTATTCCCAATTTCTGAGTTTAGAACATGTAAAGTTAACTCCCTCGCTAGTAAAGCATTTGCATTCTTCGTGTGTGAATGTATTGCGGATTTTTAGTTTTTGAGGTGATTTGGGTTTTGGATAAAAAGGTACTTTGAGAGAGCTCTTTGCTGTGTTACCACTGGCTGTGATTTCATATTAAACTGTAAGGAAGCAGTTACAATTTTTTTTTTTTTCTTTTTCCTGAGTAGGATTTTTTTGTTTCTTTGTGTGGACAGCTGCTCAGCTTCAGGTAAAAAAATGTTATAGTTCATGGGACTGCCAGCTGGAGCCAATTAAAATCTAATGGACCAGAGTTGGCACTAAAATTTTTCTGCCCTAGCAAAGTTGAGTTTTTGTTCTGCTGTTTTTGCATGATTTAAGAGGTTCACAGTGTTGTTAAGAAACAAGTTTACTTACCATTTTTCAAATGAAGGCATTTTTGAATTTAAAATCTGATAAAGAATGCAATTTGTACTCTAATGAATCTGTTGTTTTTCTGAAAGTGAAGAGTTGTGACTTTATATGTCTTAGAATGATCTTCTCTAAATGGATGAGACAGAAGCAGGGAACTAAATGGCTTTCTCTGGTCATGCTAAGGATGTGCTATATCCCTAGGAAAAAAAATACAGGTCTTCAGTGATCTGTCTATTAGTTCTTCCTGCCTCAAGTGAAAGAAACTTAGGGCAAGACAAAGAGCCTGAATTACAGCATTTGTAAAGTGAAAATCGTTATTATTGAGAGTTGCACGGGCAAGGGGAGGCTTGGCTGAGATGTGCTAGATGGATAGAGCAGAGAGTCAAAGCTCAGCAAAAAGAATTGATTTTTGGAAAAAAAAGAATTCAGTTCATTGGAACTGAAATGAGTTGTTTGTTCTTGAGAATGATAATTCAAAGTAGTCTTCTGTGCAAACTTCAGGCTAAAGAGGCATTTTTGGCATTTAAACAATGATGTAGTTTCAAAGGTTGAACTGAAACTTTCTGACATAGTTAAGAATGCAGGTTGAAAATCTGTTAACGAAATGCGAATTTCACTAACACTGTATAAACATGGTTGGTATGGGCAATCTTTATCTAGGAAACCTTTCTGTTTCTTTACTTAGTGGTAGTTTATGCGCATCTTGCTTTGTGTTTACAGTGAGGATACTTGATTAACTACTGATGAAGATTTACCTGATAAACGAACTCAATTGCTTGTGGTTGTTTCTCTGCATTCTTAGAGATTGCTCGGGGCAAGATACCAGGATAACAGGTAGAAAAGTAATTCTATAGATGTATGCACCTGGAGTGTATTGTTCTGGGATTTCCACAAACACGTAGGCTGTGCTTTTGAAAGAGTGAGAAATGGAAAGGCTCTGAATAGTGGGCATTTGAAAGCATGGTAAAGTAAGGCTGAATTTCTCTACTATGCTGTTCTAAAAATGGATCAGATCTACATTTAAGCATCTGTCATTTATGTAAAAATTCATATATTCAAAGATTGGATAACACGTTTGATTTTAATCCTGAGCTGACCAGTTTTAACCTAGAGAAGAGTTAATGATATTCTGTGTTCATGATGCCTCAGAGTAGTTAAGTTGCTACAGAAAGCAGGAGGAAAAGTGGATTGGAAGGACAATCAAAATTTGCTAAAAATAATTGAGTTTAGAAGTACTTGTATGGAGAAGAACGTACTGAGCCTGAAAAACTTGTGTGTTTTGATGAGGCATTTTGTAATTTCAAAGAAGGATGAAAAACCCTTGGTGGTGTCTAATATAATGGTAACTGCCAACAGTTGACATGGGTCCTGCTTCGACTTGTCACGGTATTTTTCTGGTTCTGGACAGTCAGGCTCATGGATGCAATCCGTCGCTGTTGGAATGCGTACATTCATGTGCTGTTCTGACTGACCTCCAGCCCCTGGTCTGTTCGTGCTCAGGAGCATTTACTGTGAGCTGAAATGCAGAGCTCAGATGACTGTCCTCAGAGGATTGGGACTGAGGCCAGGCCTCTTAAAACTGTTTTTACTGTAATATTATTATTATTATTATTTCCATATTTTTCCTTTTCTAAAGCCTTCAGCAACCATTTCTGTCTGGTTATGAAAATAAATTAATGGAATTACCAGTAGTTTCAGAGCTTTGCACAGTTGAAATTATATAGTTCTCCTTATGATATATTCAGCTCCCCTCAACACGAGAAGCAGAGATTCAAACAGAAGTGGAGATCATACAGCCTCAGGGTGTTCCTCAGGCACAGGACTGAGCTGTGTTCTCAGAGAGCTGTTGGGAACACTGCATAGATGTTGCTGTGCCTGTATCACAGCCAAAGGACTTCCTGCTCCAAACTTGTCAGCGTGTCACTTATAATAGGTATTAAATTTAATATTTGGAGAGACAAACAACTTCATTATATTAATAACAGCTTCATAATGTTGAAGAGAAAGATACAACCTAAGTGGAGATTGAATGTGGACTCTTTTTGGTGACTGTTCAGGTAGGAGATTTATTAGAAGCACTGTGGTGCTTGAATTCATCTCTTCTCCCCCAGTTTACTTCTACTTTACAGCTGCTTCATTTGCCTTTCTCTCTAAGGAGTACTCCTCAAATGTCTTTTTTAATATACCTGTTTTTTAGAAAACATCATGGAGGAAAAGGGAAAGGAAGCCAATCCTAAGCAGAATATGGATGATTCATAGTTAAAACTACTGAGGTTGTAAAATGCGCTGGTAGGGATTCTGATGAATTGGCATATCTCCTTTCACATCTATAAATTTGTCACTGGTGAAAATGATTATTTCATCACAACTGTATGATTTGTATTGGAATGTTTTTATTGCCTATGTGGATCTCTAGCTCATCCTCAAACAGAAGATGAACTCTGAGAGATCTCAGTGGCTATCCCACAGTTTGTGCAGGATTAGTATTTAAAAGAGTAGTGTGCTTGATTTAAGTAGGAACTGAGCATATAGCCATGTTTTGTCCTTTGCTGTCAGCAAAGCCATCCTAAGTTCATTTCTTTAAAGAAGCTCCGGGCCAAATGTCAGAAAAAATTAAATCAAGCAGTGATGTAGACCCATAGGGAAAATGTATTTCAATTGTGAGGTATTCATGGGTATAATATGTCATCCTGTAGTTTGTGACTGTTGGGTGCACTTACAGGCGACATGGATTGGTAATTGTTACTTGTTCAGAAATTTGGCTATGATATAAAATGACCTGCTAGGGAGAGAGACAGTATAGCTAATTTTGCTTATGAGACTTTCATCAAAATTGGAAGGATAGGTGTATGTGGCAGCAAATCCTCCACGACACAGCATCTTTAGGAGAACATTGTTTCTGTCTTCCAGCAAGGAGTGTCAACGATTTACCGGGCTGGATCGGCCCGGTTCCGTGACGATTGGTGTGGGGGACCCGCAGACCCACGCCCCAGGAAAGGGGAAGGGGGAAAGGGAAAAGGAAAAAGGGAGATGGGCCTAGAAACAAAACAGCGGCAACGATCTGAGGAGGAAAGCTAATTTACTAAATAAGATATCAGAAAGCAAAATAACACAATATAATACAATATAATTGGAATTGAAGCTAATAAATCAAAGAAAATGAGCAAGAGAGAGTGTCCGATAAACCGAAGGCCTTACGCTAACGCTGAAGGCGATACGGCAGCGAGCACCCACTGCTGAGTCGATCCCGAAGGAAAGAGAGTGTCCCGTGACCGCAGAGGGTTTTTATCTTTTCCCTCTGAGCGGAAAATATGTAAAAATGTAAAGCATCGCAAAGTCCTCTGGGGAATGTAGTTCTCCTCTTCTGAGACAGGTATACCCAGAAATATCAATGATCTATGGAGTTGGAGTATTAACTCTTTAACTCTTAATGCACTACATGTTGTTATGATGTGGAATACCAATACCAAAAAATCATAAAACCATGACAAGGAGATAGTGTAATCATTTAGAGCTTTGGCTTCTGAGTGTGAGAAACAAGTTAGACACAATCCCCTATTTTTGCTCAGCCACCGACATTGTGCTACCAAATTCTGGCTTCCTGGGGGCAAGTGTAAGTAAATTTTCCATCTTTCCAGCAGATGTGGGACAGAGGTTTGCCTGGATCCAGACCTGGAAAGAATTAACTCCACCCTCTGTAGTTTTGTTCTCATAAAGAGTTTCTTTTTCTGGCATAGCCTAAATAAATCAGTCCAGATCCTTACAGTTCAGGTTATTCCTTAGTCTGGATACCTGACCCATGTCTGAGTCTCTAGGTTGTAACTGAGACCTAGCAAGTCTAGATGGAGACACAAACTAACTGCCTTTCCAGGAGATATCTCCCTGTTATTATTTGTTATTATTCTCTAAGCATTTCTGGGGGCATGGGCATAGGGTCTCGCAGTTTTTTTTATTAGTATTTTAAATAATACTTCTTAATCACAGATATGTTAGCCTTGTGGTACTGATGTCACATGAGCTTCAGTACCATTCAAATGTCCATGTCATTCTTAGCCCTTGTATTTGATTATTGCAAAGTGTTACACACATTTAATTTAGGAAGGGCATCTCTTCAGATCCAATTAGGTGTTTAAATCCTCATAAGAAGCCTTTGCTCCTTTGATAGCAACATCTTTTCGGAATGAAAGGATTTATCACCTATTGAATCATTATAGGACAATAGATCTGCTCCCTGAGCTGGTCAAAATCATCGTAGTGCTTTGAATGTCAGTGGCCCTATGACATGAATGATCTAACCCAGAACTGTTCCTCTATCTGAGGAAGAGAGTAATGAGGCCACAGATATGGGTTGTGGAAGGGGCAGATTCTGTTTCAGCTTGTGCCACTCTGAGTCGAGACAAAAGGAATTAAAAACTGAATGATTCCTATGGTCGTGAGGATCCCCATGAGTCCCTTCCAGCTCAGGATATTCTATGATTCTGTGTTTTTTAAGTGGAATACTTGTGTTATCCCACAATTACATTTCCATAGCCAACTCTTGAAACTACTGGAAGAAAACAATGAAATCATAAGAGTTGCTGAGTAGTGTCATTGTGTGCTAGAGAAATGTATGAGATGTTCTGTGCAGGGAAATAGGTTGCACAAAGCTTTGCATAGGCAAAACCCACATACAGTTAATCCTTTGGAGTCTGCAGGCACAGCAGCCATAGGTAGGAAAATTAAGGGTGAGCTGTTATCAGACAGGTTCATCTGGCCCAAATGACTTAGGATACATTGGGACTGACATACTGTGGGGGACAATTCAACAATGCCTCTTAATTGGAATGGAGGCAGGGTGGCAGATTCCGTAATACTGAACATAAGATTTTAGTGACCTGCCCATATGACCTAAAAGACATTATTTATTTTTTTTGAGGAATCAGAATCTGTATTCATTTAATCTTTCCAAAATACATTTAACTACTGTGGATTTCTTGTGGTATACTCCTGAAATGCTTAGTTTTGGTTGGTTTTAGGAGTTACCCTCGGTTTGTTCCAGTGTCCAAGTTAAACCTATCATCACAGACACCTGTTGTAACTGTTTATATTTCTAATGAGGATGTTACATAAAATCAGAGTTATAAGAGCATGGAAACATCTCTATTGATTCAATTCTTATATAAATGCAATTAACTTTTCTAAGCATGAATACAGTCAGTGTGATCAATTAGTACCAATTGTTCACAGCTCCTGGGTGAGTAAGCATTCATTCACTGTGACTTACCATGGGTTTTATTCATTATTTTCCTCCTGCATAGAAACTTCAGTCCCTTGCATGCCTCATCCTTTGTATCTGCAGGGACAACAGGAGTGTCCTGATTTCTTTGCCCTTTTCCTATGGTGAGAAATGAAAGCAAGATGTTGCAAACTGTTGGAATCACTGAAAGCGATGATTGCCAAGAACATTTCCTACAGAATAACCTTTTCCTTGCTCTGGGGATATCACAGAAAGACAGTAACAATCTGGTTCTAGGCTATGTGTTTGCTCATCTTGCCTCTTTTCTTTCCCAAGTTCTCTTTCATCTCATTTCCTACCCATTGCTGCAGTTTGTTTCTCCTTCATTTTGTATCTCTTTCTTCACTGGGAGCAGTACTTACTGAGATTTTAATTTCCTCAGCTTTTTTTCTAGTCCATTTTGTTTACTGCACGGTTTTTTTCCTCAATCCCGGTTATATCTTATACGGGTAGTTCAGAGTTCAGACTTCTACCTTGGTTTTCTTGACACGAGATGCTTCTGCTCTAAGCTGTTACCTGTACAGTTGTTCAGGAGTTATACTTGCAGTTATCCCCTTCCTTTTTAGGGACTCATTCAGAGCCTTCTGGCTCTGGCCCAGACTCTGATAGATGGGAACTCTCACTGCAACTATTTAAAAAGACTTGTTAAGTGAAGAAAAGAGTATTCTGCAAACAGCAAATGAAGCAATCTTTGCTGAAAAAACCGCTGAAGACAGCACAGTTGTTGGCTTTTGTGATTCGTGACCACAATTCTTTGGCAAATTAATGTAGATATTATTAAATGTCAGCCTTTGTGAGTCGTGGAGTTCTCCCATGCAGGCAGTGTTCTCCTGGCCTGGGTTTATTTTAGGAGGCAGTGAGAGCACAGCAAAGTGCAGTGCTGCCAGTGGCAGTGGGGCCCAACCAGCTTCTGCCAAGTCAAGATCTACCTGACCATGCCTGCAGCTTTATGTTTCTTGCATTGATCCTTTGAAAGATGAGACTTAAACTTTCAGATTCATTACTGCAATTTGATGCATCATGATAAATTAGGAGCAAATACGTATTTCTATGGAAGCATAATGGTAATGTTGCACTTTTATTTCTGAATACCTCAGGGATTCTTTCCAGGCCATATGACTCACAACTTTGAAGTCTCTGAGCAAAGGGTCAAGCCCTTCTTCACTCAATCGATGCTTTCAGCTCCAAGTGCTACTGATACATTCAGGGCTAAAATCTTGTCTATTGAAACAGCTGTAGCTTCAAAATGTCGCGAAGCTGCATTAACGCTTCATTTCCTGCAGCGAATCATTTTGCTTATGAAAGTGTAAGAACTAGGGCCATTTGCAAAGAAAAAAAAAAAAAGAGAGAGAGAAATAGAAAGAAATAAACCTTCTGTGCTCTGAAATGGGTCTCTCTCTCTTTTTTTTTTTTCTTTTCTATAGGATATCTTTATCCTATCGCAGCAGTAAAAAGCAATGATATGGAATAATTATGTGTTCCTGAGCCTTTCCAATTGGTACAGTGTTGTGAAAATATATTCAGTAAATTCACCTGAGTGACTTTGGAGAGCAAAGCACAAGGACATTATGAATAAAAGAAACACTTAATCGACAGATACAATAGAGTGTTGTGACCACATTGACATCATTGTCAACCTCTATTCTAGATTAGAGTTGGTTTGTTGTCAGAAAATGGGCGTGTGGTTAAGAAGGTGACTGCAAAATTGACTTGTGGGGGCTTCACATTTATTGTCTCTCTCTGCTTTCTAGTCTTAAATGTAATTCTGGTTTGGAAATTCAAGTTATTTTCTTCCTATTACTGTTAGCAGGAAGGTGATTTTTCTGAGAAACCAAATGGCAATTTTGCCGAGTGAATAAACAAGAAAAATATAGCCCAGCCATCTCCTCTTGATTGGCTTTCTGATCCATATTAAAAGTATAATTTAGTTTTAAAAATATTCATATTTAAGGGAGCAGATACTTGGCAAAAGAAGATTTAATTAATGATTTTCTTCCATCACTATCTGCATTTTGACCCAGCACTGTCTTCCCCTGGCTGTGCTAGTACTGTGAACAACAGAAACAGGAAAATGTAATGTCACAGATATAAAAAAGTACAGCTATTATAATTTCCCTACAAGTATTCATCTTCTGCATTTGTCAGACACACTTTAAAATACGAGGTAAAAATTGTTTACATTTTTGTCATATGGGGATGTAGGAGTTAGGAAATCCTATAATGAGAAGTTATTTCAATGCATGTGATAATATATATTCAGTGTAACACACACAGTTTAATGTTATGAAGACATTATTGCGGAATTAGCAGATTTCAAAGAGCAGATACATAAAAGCCAGCTAATATGAAATACTGCAAATAAGGTCATCCAGTTGTGCAGCTAGAAGTAATACATTTATTCTGCTTCTGATTGTTATACGTTTATCCCTCTGTGGCATTTGAAGTTTCTTCTTTGCATCTTATAACAACAAAAGAACTCATTATAAAGGCTCAGAAACAACAAAAATAGAAGGAAAACTGTAAGGAAAAGCAGAAGAGGCAAAAGAGGATGGGTAGCAGATGAGAATGTCCCTTCAAAATTGAATTTTTAATTTCAAGAATATAATTTTAATCATAGAATACCCTGAGTTGGAAGGGGGACAAAAAGATCATCGAGTCCTACTCCTGCCTCCACTCAGGACCACCCAAAAATCAGACCATATTTCTGAGTGTCGCTCAAATGTCTACTGAACTCTTGAAGAGCTTTCCAAGTCTTCGTTATGGCACATATTTTGACATAAAAAGGCTATCTTTTTGTTAATGGGGGTCTGTAACCTACCAAGATACAAAGTTGCCTAAACAAGACAAAAGGAAATGCTTTCTGCTTTCAGTTTTTGCCCTGTTTTGTATTGAATTTTTTAAACTTCAAGTTCTAAACCTTGAGAGTTTATAATTGCAAGTGGAAAATGTGAGACCTATACATTTTGTCAGTGCAGTTCATCCAAATCTCTAAACTTCTCATCTGAAGTGGTGTGGCTTTTTTTCATATTTTTAATTATAGGGAAGTTCACTTTGGCTTACAAACTTCTCCTTTGAAATAAATTGACTAGTTTTACTTGTTAAATTACTATGGTAGAATTCAGAATGTCCAGTTTGAATGGTGAGACAACTATAATTACCCACGCAGGGAATGATTTTTTGAGAGTAGAGGAATCTTCATGTAACCAGGTATCCAGGTCCAGGTATTTGAGACAGCAAGGTCAAGTGGTTGGAAACTGAAAGCACACGTTTTATCTGGGGTGTAGAGAGCTGTTATTCATAGAAATGCCTCTGCAGGGAATGCTGCTCTATCTCCATCGCCTGATGTTTCACACTGACAGGATGGCTTTCTAAAAGGTATACTGGAAGGTACTGAAAGATTTCAGGATTTATATGCTTCATCCTGTCAGAGGAGAAGTCAGATGGGATATAGCAGCAATCCTTCTGGTCTTAAAGATAGAATCTGAAATATTCTGGGGAAGCTTTGTGAGTCTCTTGTCTGTGGCTGTGGGATTCATCCTCCATGCTGAGCTTTGAGGAGCCAGTCAGCACTGCAGAGAAAGCCTTATCTGCCCATTTCAAGGGAAGGACTTGGAAGACCTGCATAATCCAGTACAGCATGTGGGGCAGACTCAGTGCTCTTCTGCATGCACTTCTCTCTTCCAGTTCCCACCTGATCCCCAGCCTGCCATCACAGCCACAGCACTGCCCTGGTGATGTGCTGGCACTTAAAGAATGTTTAGCAGCAGACCACTTTTGGAAGAAACTTTCATTTGGGAAAAGGAATGTTTGAGCACAACAGTACCTTCTTTCTTGTGTAGCCTTCAACAAGGATGCTAATTGCACATCCAGGGAGGAGGGTCGTATCTCCAGGAGGACAGCTCTTTGCTGAGGAGTGAAAGTTGTCCTGCTGGGAGGCAAGGTCAGATGCTGGAGGAGGAACATTTTTAGTCTGTTTTTAATGTTTTGTGGAGCTAGGTGTGGTGTTGCTGGCACTTCTGTCCCTACCCAACTGTGCAGCTCACATCCTGTAACTTCAGGCAGAAAGAGATCATTTGAGTACAGGAGGCTGTTACACACGAGCAGGAAGGTTTTATCATATTGATGGGAAGGTGGCTGATATGTTGAAATGGTTGTTTAAGGCTGTATTCCTAGTAGCTGGAGTGCAACTAGAAGAAGAATTGTTCCCACTTTTCTTTCTTTCATTTGAAGCATTTTGAATGCAGTGACAAAACCAGGATAATGTTACAGATTTGTCAGCATATGCAGTTTCTGTTTGTTAAGATGATTTCCTATTTGTTCAGTGGATGAAGAAAAGTAATATTACGTTCACATTGTAAAGGGAGGGGATTAAAACTGCTGAAATGTTGTTTCTTCTCAGTACCTAATTTGACTGGGAGAGGAGCCTGTCTTATTCCAGGGTCAGCTGCAGGTTGCTGTGGCCTCTGCTTTGCTTCAATGTGTGTGCCCAAGTGACGAAGCAGACAGGTGACAGGCTGTCTGTCAGACTCTGGCCATGGGCAAGGGAAGAGGAGCACTCTGAGGTGGTGAATTCATGCCTGCCCCAGTCTCCCTCTTAGACAGGAGACCCTTTAGGGGCTGAATTTTTTGCTGTCCCAGTGCACATGAGGAATAAAGAGTCAATTAAATTCAGTGAAATAATTTCTTATTTAAATCTTGATATATCAGAGGGTTTGATTAACCAGCATTGCGACTGGGCCACTAGGAGTTAATTTATTTTTCCAGAGTCCCTGAAAGCAGTGGAATCAGAGCCAGAATTGGAAGCCAGGTCCTGTGGCTGGACAATGAGACTAGGTTCACTTTTCATGGGGTGCAGAGCAGCTGGAGAGAAATGCCTATTATTTGCAGTATACATATTCGGAATATCTGCACAGTTGAATTGTAGCATTGATCCTTCAGCATTTGCATTTGAAACCACTGTTGTCGGGAGGATTCAGACTTTAGTAGATTTAATGTTTCCTAAATTGATTTTGTAATTATGTTTCCAATATTTCCATTTTTTTCTCCTGAAATACAGGCATTTGATATACTTTCTCCATCTGTCTCTGTCCAGACTCAAATGGTTTGTGAGGTAAATTTAAACCCTCCATCGCATCATTAGATTCAACAGCTTGTGTCGTATTCTCATTCTGAGCCATGTTGTGGAAGACCCTGAAACTCATCTGTACACTAGGCAAATTTGGGCTTAAATGACTAAGATGTGAACATTTCCCCCCTGTTGCTTATGGGTAATTAAAATAAATTGGTATGGAATGTATTTTTAAGTTTGAGGAAGACCAAATGTTTAGACAGGGAATAGCTCTGGAGGTTGTTTGTTGCTGCTTACGCTTAGAGAAAGCCTGCATCATTAGTACAGTTTGCAGTTATTTTTAATTAGCCCATGCAAACAAAGCAAGCAAATTGTTTCCCTAATTCTCTTCTAAATCTCACCTTTTTTGAAGTGGAGCTCTTCCAGATTGCTAATAGATTTACTGTAGATTTACACCTAATGATTTCCACAACATTCTGAATAATGTTTTCCTAGTTAAATGTGTTTCTTGCTTGGTAAAGTCTGAGCTCTGCTATCTTCAGACACTATTGAATAGTGGCTGCAGTCAAACAGTGGGAGGGCTCAGTCTGTCTCAGTACATCTTCACCTCTGTTTTGTTCCAGGTATTACAGCTGTAAGCACTGTGTGCCTGGAGAGTGCGGATTTACAGCTGTGCGTTCTCTTCCATGCAGTTCATTTAAGCTATTAGCTATGTCAACATGTATGCAGCTAATGACAGTGAGACAGTGTTGACCCATGGCTTGTGGCAGCACGAGGTCTGAACTTTTCACTTACACCTAGCTCAAGATATCTTCAGTTGGAATAATTTCCAGATTTTGCTATGATTGACCATATGTGATTTGGGCCATCTCATTCCTGTTTTCAGATCTTCAGATGTATGTAGGTTAAGGAAACAAATAAACAGCGCAAGTCACAGCTTACAAACCCTGCATTATGTGCATGGGTCTGTGCAAATCCAAAGAATGAGCTACATGTTGACAGTGAGTGAATAGGACCCAGGTAAATGTTCTGAAGCAAATGTAGTCACTAAACATCTTTTGAAACAGATTCCTGCATGCACTGAATACATCCAGGAGAGATCTCTGACAGGCTGAAGTGGGCAGAGCCTTGTGACATGGCAAGTTCCACAATGTCTGTTACCAAAGCTGATGTCCAAGTGGTAATGCACAAACATTTGAAATTATAACTTTGTATGTGCTTACATTAAAGATGCAGAAAGTAGAGAGCTAAAGGAAAGTCTGCTTTTGTTTCCCAGAGGGATTTTAAGTGGGAGCAGTGCTAGTGAGTGTTAGAAAAACAAATTCTTGCTGTTCAGTAACAGGAGCCAGCCTGTGATGTTTGTGCTGTTCTACTGAAGCCAATTGCACTGACCACAGCCTGTGCGTCATGTTATACCAGTGTATCTGCTGGAGGAGAGTTGACAGCCTTACATCTGCTGGCTGATAGAGCCCAATTTCAAATCCTTTTTTTCTGCTGCTAGCTGCTGATGTTTATACAATGCGTGCTCTTAGCAGTACTTCTGCCACTTTGCTGGGCCACATATAACTGAAAAATTGCCAGTTTTACAGCAGTGGTAAATGTAGAAAAGCGTGGTGTCCTTTGGGTGGTAAGTACTGGATGATGAGGACTAATAAACCTCCTTCAGACTCTGGAGTCCTGCATACTTAGGAGGTTGATTTTCAGTAATCACATTATGAAAGTGAATTTATCTTCATGCTTTGGTGCTGTTCTTTCCTTTTGTTTGCTTACAGAATAAATCTTGTATATTCAGTGTTAGGTGGATGAAAAGTTTACTCATCTGAATGATGAGGGCCCACAATTTGCTCTGGTAGTTACGCTTTCCTCTGTGCTGTGAAGGATTAGGGACAGTTACCAGATTTGTACAGGAGTTCAAGATGAGTTCTCCTTTTCCACTCCAATTCCACGGTATATTTAATCATGAGTAGTCCCAGTCTTGTCATAAATGTTTACTGCATACAGTTTTGTCTTACTGAAGCATAAATAATACTTTGTTTTCAGTTGTCAGGGTCAAATGCACGCACATAGAGTAATCCAGTATTCAGAGGATTAGAAAACCTCTCCAAAGTGCTTCTGGCTTTTCAAGAATTTTAAGCTTTGAAAATTAACTTCTGGAAGAAGTCTGGTATGAAAGATCTTAATGAAAAATAACAATTACTGCATGTCTACTGCCATTGTTTCAGTGTTTCTTCATTGTTAATTTGGCAGTAAGTAATGTGATGGTTTTTTTAATGTTTATTTTATTACATTGTAGTAAACAGAATAGTTGTAAAAGTGTACTTGTTTGTTTTAAATTTCCATGTGGAGTAGTAAACAGAACAGTTGTAAAAGTGTACTTGTTTGTTTTAAATTTCCATGTGGAGGTTCTTGCTTTATTGATAGGAAAGACTGAAAATGTGAACAGGGTGGGACCATGAACCCAATCTTCACCTTGCCTACAGTGCTTCAGGCTTTGCCTCAAGTCTTGCTTAAGCTCAAGCACATCTACTGGACAAATATCATTGCACTAGTGTACAAAGCTAGGGTGGCATTGTAGAAGAAGGGCTGCTGATGCCAGGGTGGTCTTGCAGATTTATGATGGTCTGGGTAGATTTGATTTACATAGTCCCTCCATCACAGAATTTTCTGATAATTTTCCACACAAACTGCAGAGCACTACATTGTAACTGTATTTGACTCATTCTCTTTTGTGAGGGAGTAATCAGCTGGTGGCTGAATTAAAGCAGTCAAACTTCTGAACAGGTCTTCATTAACTCATGTAATTAACTCAGTAAGTTTGCAGTGTCCACCTGCCTTGTGCTGTGCATTTTTTCATTCAAATGAGTGGCATCTTCACATGATACTTAAGAATTGAACTGTGTGCAAGAAGATGCATCTTTAAAGCAGGGGAAACACAGGCAAAAGCCTTATTGGTGCCGTGGTCTCATTTCAGCTACAGACTGAGAAATGGCATTGCATGACTTGCCAATGAGAATTATTGTCTTTGATATAGTTAAATTCAGTGAGCCTTAACTCAAGGTAGCTTTCACTCACAAGTCACAGGGGGGATGTGCTGTGCTGTAAGTACTGACCATTATACAGCTTTAGGTTTTAGATGACACCTTTGACCAAAAAAGTTTCCAGGATTCATTATGCATGCTCTGCATAAGACATATTTAAAAGTGACCAACATTTTTTGTTTGAGTAACTAGACTACAGTTTATATGCTTGTATGCATGTGAAACAGATCGCTGCCCAAAAAATAAAGCAGAGCAGCAGAGCAAGCCTTGTCTTGGTTTCTCCTTTCTTCTTTGAATTGGTTTCCATTTTTTTTTTTTTTTTTTTAACTTAGGTACCTTTCAGATAACTCACTGCTTGGAGTGTGACTGTGTATATTTCCTTTTAAGTCAAACCTACAGAAACATAGGTCGCTCTGAAGGTAATGCCTCTTACTTATTTCCTTGGAAACTACAACAGAAAGAAAGAGCATAATGACACTATTTGATAGAGTAATTTCTCAGTTAAAAGACACTCTTTTTTCAACTTAGTCACAACCATTAGCTGCTATGTGTTTTCACCAGCAATGAACAAGAACCTGCATGCTCCACTTGTAAAAACTCTGCACCACTGGAGGTAACCACTGTCACTGCAGACATGCACGGCCTCACTGTGCTCACTTGCACTGTTTGGTCTCCATAAAGTTTCTGCAGGCATCATGAATGGCTGTGGGTGCAATTTATTTCACATGGAGGAATTCAGTGACACACCTTTGCTTTGTGTGCACTTCTGTGTCAGTCACCAGTTTGTCAGATGCCGCTCTGCTGCTGTCTGTCACTCAGTAACAAAATGGAGTGGAATACTGGTTGTAAGGTTCAACCTTGCCATACGACCAACATCTGCTTCTGATGTTGTGAGCCAACATCATATAATAGGAGGCTTTACTTTTGGAGCAGACCAAATAAGTCATAAATAAATGAAATGGTATTTAATGTCTGTTGATATAAACTCTGCATATAGTTATTACTGGATAGTCCAATGATGGGCATGTCCATTAGGGCTTGCAGTGCAATATGAAATTCAAACCAAGAATCTCCAGATTGTTTTAGCATGAGTCAGAAGCGGGAAATATTTCTGATATCTGCTGGATTGCTTCACTGAAGTGGAATGAGGCTCAATTGAGCACTGAGGGGTGACAGCCATCATCATTACACACATAACAGCCAGGAGAGGTTTGAGAGATTGACACACAGTTGGATTTCTTAAAGGCCTTGCCAATGGGGCAGTGTAGGAAGTATTCTGCTTTTTCTACATGGACTTCTAATTTGTCCTACTCATTTATTACTATGAGATTATATTTATTTTGCATTTGGTATGATCAGAGAACCATTTTCAACATCTTCAAAGAGATGTTCACCTTTCTCTAGGCATCTTATCACTAAACATAATTCCTTTCCATGACAAACACCAAGAGTTAACAGCCTACAGGGAGAATTAGCAGGAGTTCGGTAAAGAGAAGACAAGAGTTTGACTTTAGTGTGGAGAGAAAGATCAATAACACCTTTGATCATTCCATTTTTGTAAATGATTTGACATAGATCGCTGGTGACTGAGGCATGCTGAAGCCATGTGGTCACTTCACACAGGAGATCAATAGATAAATGCAAGGCAGACAAGAAAGGCCTGAATAATTCTGCTTCTTGAATACTTTTCTGCTTTTATGCCAAGTGCAATATATAGGTGGCTTTTAGGAATTGATGGATGAATATAATTTTTTGTGGCCTCATGTGTGGGAGCTTAAGCTACAGTGATAAAATGCAATCCAATCATTTTTCGCTGGTGAAGGTCCAGCAAGGTTACCTGTGTTAGCAAATAGGAAGTATGGTCTCCCCAGGGCCAGTGTACTTCAAGTTTATCAGAGGTGGGAGATAGGAGGATAGATTGAATTCACCATTTTCACTTCTTTTTGACCCTCCCTATTGGATTTCTTTTGTGCTTAGTGGTCTGTGAATGTCCTCCTTGCCATTTATTCAGCATGCATACTGGTTGAGTGATGCTGAGAGATGAAAATAAACTGCCATCCTTCCCCAACACTTTTATCGCTCTCTTTTCTTTCTCATCTCTTTTACATTTAATTAATCTGTTTTGCTTTTGTTAATTCTCCTCTTGTTACAAGTGATACCAACAAATGCTGTGTACACAGAAGGGTTTGAGGATTTTGGATTCAGAAATGGACTCTGATGTGGGGAACACGTGGACAGAACAGATGTCTATGAAAAACCTTTTGTTCACGTGCTGGTGAACCCAACTCAAGAGCTTTTCTGTATATCAGAAGTCTAACCTCAGATCTAGCTTGTTGAAGAGCCCCTGGCTCTGGAGTAGTCTGACTCAAAACCACAGGGCAGAAGTCCTTCTGGCTTCCTGGCAGCCACAGCTTTGAAATGGAAATGAGTTAGTATTGATTTGTGTGTGTGTGAATGTGCACATACCGACATCCTTCCCTTTTCCACCACCCAAGTGTTTTAGAATTCTCTTTTCTTAAATATTTCTTCTTTTCCTATTTCATCCAAGGCCTTTCAGCCCTTTCCAACATGTATAGGATACTTTGGAATGAAAGTCCACACAGAAGCACGTTAATCCAGCAGCCTTGTTCTTGAGCTGACATGTGGTCAGATGGACCATTTGAAGGCACTCAGCCTTGAGAAGAAAGCCAACTTCTGAGTAAGAGCAGCATTTGAGAAATAAAAGTCACACTTTTAAGGGCTGGGGCAGAGGTTGGTTGCCATTGGAATTTTTCTTAAGCCGATTCTTTCTGAAATTTCCAAATTTTAGGTCGAAAGTATGTGTCTCCCAGAACTCCAGCACTTCAAAGACATTCTGTCTGCAAAAGTTTCACAGTTAGGCTGAAGTTTCTGATATGATGCAAGCTGCTGTGAGCTTTGAGATCTCATGGGGTCTTGTAGCCAAAAGGCTCTCATTCATTAGAAATGGAAGTGGAGAGTTAAAAGCAAGCCATGGGGAAGAATGTGTGTTCGTAAGAAGTTTAAGCTTTCCACGCTTCCTAAATTTTTAAAATTAGCTCATGTTACTGTGTTTTTTCCCTTGTTCAAAAATGACATGCAGAACTCCTACGCACCTATTTTACTTTTTTTTTGTTGTTAGATATTTTGATGCCTCTGGCACCTCCCTTTGTCACCAGAAATGAGTTCATTGTTCCACACAAACATTTCAAACAAGTGAAGGGTATGCTGATATCTGCCTTTTGCAGATGAGGAGAAATTCAGTGATTTGGAGTTTTATATTTTGCCAAAACTCTGAAAATATGAATTTGTTTTATCCAATTGGGTATGCTGTTGAACAAGTCAAAATACCTTCAAATGTAGAAGGTAGTCTTTGGCCTTGTATCTGCCATGTGAATTGGTGATGGTTATTCTAACCCTTGTTTTAGTGAAAGGAGCATAGACTGAGAAATGAATTGAGCTTTCTGTGCCATTCCCAAGCGAGACGTCCCAGAGTGGGATTAAGAGGCTAACACAAGAATTCTCTTGCTCTGCAGCAATTCCGTTCTCAGATTTCACTACTGAGATGCAATGAGAGTCACTGCCATATCAAATACCACTGCTTAGCTAGAAGGCAGGTATGTGAAAGATAGCAAGCTGCTTTATGGTTACTCATAGTCAAAGCAGCTGTGAAGTTCTACCACTGTTGTAAACAGAAAAATCTGTCCTATGTTTTTGCTGATATTTTTCAGGTTTCAGGTGAAAAACATTGGGGTTAGGGTCAGAAAGAGTGGTGAGGCACTGGAATGGGCTGCCCAGAGAAGTGGTGGAGTCATTGATGCTGGAGGTGTTCAAGAAACACAGAGGTGTGGCACCGAGGGACGTGAATTACTGGGAATGGTGGTCATGGGTTGATGCTTGTTCTTTTAGAACCTTAATGATTCTATGATTCTCTTCCTATCTGTACAAGATTCTTTGCTTTATATCCCTTTTGCTCAACTAATACTTTAATTAATCTCAAATCAGCTTCTAATACAACAGCTTCTGCTTGTTCATATTTCACTGAGTAGTTTTAAGGCAAATGACATTTTTTTGGGAGCAGCTTTCCTTTTTAGTTAATCATCTTTGAATGTACACCACAAATTGTGTGAGTGCTGCTTCTTGCACTGCACATTTAGTTCATTTCCTTCGTTATACTAAACCACTTTGTAACAGGATTGCCATTTATTTCTACAACAGAGAAATATTCCGTATCATTATCAAAGTAACCACCTGGAGTGCTATAAGTAATGCACACACATGGAACAAAACTCTGCTTGTTATTACAGATTTCTGAATGCAAAGTAGCTGCATGCCAATTTAAAATAACTGTTGACTTCAGCTGAGTCGGTCAAGATTTATACTTGTGTAATTGAGAGCAGAATGTAGCTTCATGTATACATCTTCTAATAATGCAACAATATTGCATGAACAGTAAATCTAAACTTTATTGCTGTCTAATAAATTATCTGGTAAGCACTATAATTAAACTACAAACCAGTTCATTATATGCAGGCAGTATTACTAAATTGGTTCTAATATAAGCTAGGTAGTTGCAGAACGTGAGTGGCTGATTGTGAGTATTATTGCTGTGACAGCAACAATTAATTCAGATAATGATGGAACTTTAATAGATGGGATTGTGTGGCAGAATTAGCAAAAGCAGAATTGCTGGATAATTGATTCTTGGTCCAGTAAGTCATTGATTTCCATTCTCTTCCTTCTCCTCTTACGGTTATAATAGTCAATCTGATCATGTGTGTGTAACGCCCTGAGACATCAACAAAAGTTCAGTGCCTGTCAGAAGTGAGCAGGACTGGTGGGTGAAATGCCAAGAATGCCAAGCCCAAAGCATCCCTGGGCAGCGTGTGGTCCGGGAGGCACGGATTGTGGAACAAGTGCAGGAAGGCAACCTCCTGGGAGGAGCAGCAGGCAGCCCCAGCTGCAGCCAGAGCTCTGCGTGGGGTTCGTGCCAAAACCTGCTGAGCCGCTCTATCTGCTCCAAGTGTTTGTTCAAAATGAATTCTGCCTAAGGTATTGCTTTATGCGCATCAGTACTTTGTCTGTACTGTAGATTTGATCCCGTTCTTTTCATTTACTTTTCCTTCACCTGATCCTTTAAAAAAATATGGATCAAAGCTTCGTGCTGTCCTTTTCTCTTACAGCATGGATACTGCGCATTTTTGTACATGATCCATTGCAAAGTGTGTGCGTGCTTATGAACTCCTGAGTGCATACCTCTGTGAGAACTCACTTAAATCCTTTGCTACAGTGTATTTGGGGTTACAAAGCCACAGGTTGTCAGCAAACCTCAGACTGAGTAGCCTGATCTAGTATGTAACCCTGTGTAATAACTTGTTTCAATGGCACCAGGGTAAGGGCTGTGCTGCCAATTTCAAACTGACGGTGGTTGTTGTGATAGCTGCTTTAAGGAGGTGTGAGAGACGTGAACACTGGAAACAAATGGTTAAGATGTGGCCTGATAGGCAGGTGCCCAAGGAGCCCTTGTACCTCTGCACTTTGCATTAGAAGAAATGTAATAGAATCACAGAACTGTTTGAGTCGGAAGGCACCCTTAAAGGTCATCCAGTCCAACTCCCCTGCAGTGAGCAGGGATGCCTACAGCTACACCGGGTGCTCAGAGCCCCATCCAGCCCGACCTTGTATGTCACCAAGGATGGGGCATCCACCATGTCCCTCAGCAACCTGTGCCAGTGCTTTGCCACCCTTATTATGAAAAACTATTTCCTTATATCCAGTCAAAATCTCGCTGCTTTTAGTTTGAAACCTTATCCCTTGTTCACAGACTCTGCAAAAGAGTCTGTCCTCTTCTTTCCTATACCCTCTTTAGGTACTGAAAGGCTGCTCTGAGCCTTCTTTTCTCTAGAACAGCCCCACCTCTCTCATCCTGTCCTTGTAGGGGAGGTGTTCCATCCCTTAGATTATTTCTGTGACCCTTCTCTGAATGTGTTCCAGCAGGTCTATGTCTCTCCTGTACTGAGGACTCCATGTTTGGATGCAGTACTCCAGGTGAAGCCTCACCAGCACAGAGCAGAGGGGCAGGATCACCTCCCTCACCCTTCTGGTCACTCTTCTTTTGATGCAGCCCAGGATACAGTTGGCTGTCTGTGCTGCGAGGGCACATTGCTTGCCCCCATTCAGCTTTGCATCCACTAGTACCCCTAACTCCTTTTCAGCAGGACTGTACTCCATCCTTTCATCTCCCGGCCTGTACTGATAACAGGGGTTACCAGGTGCAAGGCCTTGCATTTGGATTTGTTGAACCTTATGAGCTTCACCTGGGCCCACTGCACAAGCCTGTCTGGGCCCTTGGGTGTGTTGATTATGCCACACAGCTTGTAAAATTTCTCAGGAAGTTTGGAGCTGAAGCTATATTTAGTACCTCAGGGGGCCTGCTTTGATTTTATTTTTGCATACAGAAAGCCTTGATTGGAGCTGTGTGTTAACTTGCTACTGCTTCGAGGAAGTGTTGCACAGATTCATCAGTACTCATTTTCCTGTGCCATGACTGCCTGGCTTGTTCAGCAGCCACTGGGGTGAGTAATGGCTCCCTGCTGCTCTCTCCAGTTCTCTTACATAGAGTTTTTGTTTCTTTTAATGCCTTATAACTGCACTTAGGAGTTCAGTAATGTGGGAGATATTTCTTTGCAAACTCTCACAGTGCTGAAACAAGGCTCTTGTAAAATGCTTAAAAAACGTTTTTTCGTGGGTCTCCATACAGAGAGGTGACAGGTATAGATTTTGCAGGTGTAAATAAACCTGCTGGTTTTTTTTGTACTTTGCATCACGTCCTTGCAGTTATTATATCTTACAGAGTCATGCATGATTCTACCTGGATTCCAGGATTTTTCTATTTTTGTGTTAACCTCTCTGGATTCTAATTTTATAGAATAATGAAGGATGGACCACATTATGGACTGCATTGTCCACTGAGCCTGGGGAGAAATAGAAATTATTGAGATAATATATTCATATTTTTCATTCCTCTTTTACTATCAGAGACGTTCACTGGATTCTGGAGAGTGGAGAAAGTCAGCCTTTTGCAACTGCAGGCTGTAGGATTCTTGCAGTTGCTTGGCAAATTGCCTTTTTACTCCAAGTTCTCTGAGCTGATCTGCCAAAATCTGGGAGATACTCTGCTTTTTCTGATAACGCAGGCAGTGTTTTCTTGGTATCACATCAAGCAGAATCTAGATTAGCATAATGAAGTATGTGCTGCTCCATTATCATCTTCAGTGATTTAGTAATTTCCAGTGGTAAGCTCAGTTACAGTTCATCTTTATGGTCCTTGTGTTTTAGAAAGAGAAGATTAGGTACAGCAGATTAACAGCTCAAAACCTTGCTTAAATATTAGGAAATCTGAATATTTTATAAATCTGTAACTGTATGCTTTACTTCTGAAAAGAATTTGGCACGTATTAATTATATCGTCCACAGACCATTATCATTCTTCCTGCTGAAGATGTTGGACAACAACACCAACAGGAGTGAATGTTTTTAAATGACAGTGATCTGCTTTTTCATAATAGTTTGTAGTATCCCTAAAACAATGTGATGTTACACAGCCTTTAGATGTTAGATAAATTAGTCACTTTTGTTACTGAACATCAACTGCTTTTTACACGGGTTTTAAAAAACATAGCTACCATTTCTGGCATCTCCCTTTCGAACCAGTTTTGTCTGCAACATATAATGAACAAGTGTTGCCATGTACCACTAGCACAGTGTTTTGATAGTTTACAGGAAGATGTGAAGGAGTTGTTGTTTCCAAGTTCTTGTCACGTGTTCCATTCTGCAGATGAGAAAAGCAGTTCTCGAAGAGCAGCACAAGTCACAGATTTGCTTGCGCTGTCTCTACTTCTGGTCTCTTCCTTGTGGAATGATAAGAAATGTGAATTTGCAGACAAGTAGGCCTGGCACCAGTTGTTTTCTACTGTATTGTCAGAATTCGTGGACAGACTCTCATGAAAATATGGAGCTTTCCCAATTTATTTGTGGGGACACCGATCTGAAATTGTCAACGTTCTGTTTGTACTTCTGAAATAGTGCCAGAGTATGGTACATACAAACCTTACTGTAAGTCACTAATAGTCAGGTGCCGAAGGAATTCTAAATTTAATTCGACCTACCCTAGATGGTTTAGCTTGCAAAGATCTCTTATGCTAATACAGTGAAAGTTCCCCTATAAAGTTCTATATAAAATCGTATGACTTAAAGAATAGTTTGGATAATTGTTCGTGGGCTCTTGGGTAGTTATTAGGGTTGTTAATGCTTAAAGATCCAAGTAGATATAGGAAATTAATTGGGTATTTTTAGAGCTGTGCTATGATTATCTGTACATCTAAATATTTATAAATGTAGTTTGAAATTTATTTTTATTTAAGAATGAATGGAAGGATATGAAGAAGATGTGATAAAAAATTCACATTTTTCCATGCATGACTAAATACTGGTTTAAAAATAGTTACATTGATTTAATTTGCATTTGAACGTTTACTTATAGATATTAAACTTACGTGAGTCAGATTTACCTTTTTGAGGGCAACCCTACAGGGCCTGATAATGCATTCTTGAAATTATACTGTGTTTGGTTTGGTATGGACATAACTCAGTACGGAATGACTCTGAGTCCATTCTAAAATACCTGCAGTGAGGCTTAATATAAAACCAACACAGCACAGCTGCAAAGTGGTGTATTTTTAAGTGCATGAAACTGTGACTTGAAGAAGTGTTCATATCTTCAAGACCCAGCGCTTAGACTTGTAATCAATTTATTAAAGCTTACAAAATTATATCATCTGAAGCACAGTAGTGAAAGCACAGCAACATAATCTACCTTAAATCTCAGTGTAAGAGGTTTGATTGATGTGGTATTTTCTTTTAGAGCTTTGTATTACAGACCTTGGTGTCTTTCAGAAGTATTGAACTTTCTGGAGCTCTACTAATTGTACTCAAAAAAGCAGAAGATACGGATTCTTGAGCACTTCTTAAAAACAAGCTGTGTGTTTTTGCTTTTAATGTGTGTGAGGCTACTTCTGGCATCCTCAGGACATGATTCAAAGTATATTACAATAACAATATCCCTCCCATTTATCATAAAGATATTAACTTCACGTACAATGGATGAAGTCCATCTCCATGTGGCAAGCGAGCAGAAATCTAGAGTGCACTTCTGAGGTATCCACAGTGCAGGGCAGTGCTCAGGTTTTCTATTTCGATGATGAAACGTCTTTCCAAATCCACATGCTGGGTATTTGAAGTTAAGATATATAACCTCATATATAACATCAAGATGAAGAAAAGCTGTATTGTACAATTTTAAGAAATGAACCAAGATATGATCTTTAAGAGCATGTAACTATTTTTTATTAATGCATTCAAATAGTCAAAGCAATATATAATCATACAGTTAGTGAGGTTAACGAGGTAACTTATGATGTAAATAGCAATTCTTTATTACTGTCACTGTGTTTGTATAGTCAGTCATACTGCCTGTGTATCAGGCTAGCTGGAAAGGGCAGCTCTGCTGGGGAATGCAGAGTGAGCATATGGAATCGGGAAATGTCTAAAAATGAGGCAGAACTGTATTTAATTTTGAAAGATTGCTGTGGTACTGTAGTGATCAGTAAATATTAAGTCTGAATCAGCAGCTAATTTGGGCAATTCTCTCTGTCTTATGAACAATAGTTCAGATGATGTGGCTGAATTCCCTTCTGTCTGTATGCCCTTTCTTTCTAGATTGTTTTTTTCCATTAATTCTGGAGCAGAAATACCAGAGTGACCGACCTTCATTATTACTTTTCTAGAGATGCATCTTAGAAAAACCCAATCATGATCTTTCTGTGAGATTAACAAGCAACAAAGAGAGAAAATATTAAATAATTAATAATTTCTAATTAGTGCTTTACTCAAGTATTTTCTTATAGAAATGTTTTCAACTTGAGGAGCATCTGTTTGAATTTCAAGTTCAAGTCAGCTCTTCTCTAGCCTTATTTTGGAAGACAAAAGTGTGTGCTTTTTCCATTTGACATCATTATATTTTTCTCCTCTTTGAAGGGGTACTTTTTATTAGCATTGCAAGCTATAGGACGTCACCTGAAAGCACAATTTTCAAAATGTCTTTAGCTGATTTTGTTTGTTGGATTGTTTCTGTGGTCTTCCCAGGAGAATAGTAGACTTATTTTGATACTATTTAAAGATAAGAGAATAATTGTAGAAAGGGAAACATATAGGCACTGAAATTGGAGGTGTAGAAAAGTACTTTCAGGCCAGCTTCTGTGAATAATGATGTCAGCAAAGGAATGAGAAATAGGACAGCACCCGACTTGTGTCCTTTTACCATTTTGTCCTACTTTCTCACCAGCCAGGTTGAGACTGGAAGCCTCTCTGCGGCTCTGGCTCTGTATTGTGCTGCTGGAGGGCTTGCTCCAGTGTTACCTGGGAATGAAAAAGCCTTTGAACCCTTTCTTAGACATGGCTGAGAGTGAGTTTTTCTAGTTATTCTTTTCCACATTTTCTTATTCAGACAGAGAGCTGCCTCTCTCCTAGAAGCTGGGATCTGAATTTGAGTACCTTTAGTAGCTGTCTTTCATCATTTTGCTAGGAGGAAGAGGTCAGACCACTTAAAAATGATGAAGACTGATGTATCACAGACAGGGCCAGGTACAGATTTTGCTTCATTCTCATAGAATTATGTTAACTCTTGCAGGGCTGAATTTCACTCTGAATTCTGCTCAGTAGGCAGTATTTTCAGCTGACTGCCATGCAGCAGTTCACAGCAAGTTTCTACTGTCAAGCTGAATACATCACCTTAATCACTGATTATATAAAGCTGTTCTTCTCACCTATCATCACTTCACGAACAACTACCTTACGTCTCCCTTCTTCAGAGTTTTAATTTTCTTTTCAGTTTGCTTTAGTTACTGGATTGCATAAAAGGCTTCCTACTAGGAGAAATTATCTTAAAATTCCATTGCACAAACTTTCCTACAGTCCTTTGTGTGTCCTCTGCTTTCAGGAGCTTCAGTTTTGTGAGGGATGTGGTATGGAATCTGTTCTAAAAGCGTTGCAGTCAGGATTTTAGCATTAATCTGATGCAGAAAGATTGCTATAGCTCTTTCTGTATCAGCTCCATTGCTGTTGAAGTGTAGTTGGACTTTAATGCCTTTAATGTGCCATGTTTAATGAAGGAAACTACTTCTGTTCTGGTTTAATACCTGACTCTGATTTGACAATCTCAGAATCATCTCTCACAGGAATTTCCATCTCCACCTGTTGGCAGGTTCTGCTCCTTTGTTCCACAGGGACTTGCACTTTCCTCTGCTGCAAGCGTACATCCACTTCCCTGATAGTATCCCATAAAAAAAAGATTTATTAATTCCAGAAGGCCCTTTCCAGTTTTAATTAGTGACTCTTTTTACCTATTTGTACTGGCGCTATCTTTCTTACCCATTTCCTACTAAAAAGGCTCATAAACTAAGGGTATAATTGACAGTGAGTGCATAGTAAGCTGAGTTGATGCCGTTCTATGGCAATTGAAGGTCCTAACAGTGGTCCTTAGTTAGAAAGGTTTTGTTGCTTTTGAAACACAGCAAATGAGACTGGATCTTTCACCCTAAATGTGTCTTGTACCCAGAATATTTAATCCTTTGCTTTCTCTCATGTGAAAGGGAAGGGCATAGAAAACAAATTTGTCATGTTCATATTCAGTGGTTCATAATGAAGCATAGTGCAGTGAATTGTGAGATTCCATCTGGGGTGGGAACTTTCTTGACTTCTGGTCATATTTATGCCTGAGACAATCTCTGATATGTGGAAATTATTTGTTGTGAAACAAATGTGGGGTGGAATTTTCAAAAATGTTGTGGTATCATCTGCTCTCATTAGGGTATCAAATGTAATTTTATGTCTGAATTCATTGGCAATAGAATTACATGCCTACTCTGCATGCTTTTAACAATTCAGTTCTAATTATTTTAAATTTGGATTAATTTTGGATTAATTCCTGGCAAAGGTGCTTTGCTTAATTAAGTTCCTTATGAACTTGGTTCTTGACCATATCCCATGACTAGCATCCCCTTGCTAATAAGGAATTATAAGCTTGTTATTTCATCTGACCTAACTTTCCATGGTAATGTCTTTCTACTCTCACTATTACTCTTTGAAAGCATTTTTTCCTTACTTAAGACTTGAAATGATTTAAGTGTCTTTGCGTATAGAAAATTCAGCATTAAGGGATCAGAAGACAGTTTCTTCTTGAACATCACGTTAACCATAGAATGCATAGAGGGAATAATTATGGTAACACGAGGTTTCACATGCCAGTAATTGAATGGAGAGTAGTATTTTTATGGCAGGATTTATGCTGTAGCAAAACCTGGCCAAGATTCATCTTGCATTGAATAAACCAGTAGGTGAGATAATTATTTAGGTAGTCACAGAAACGCCTGGACATATCTGCTCTCTCCTTGTTATTCTCTTTCTTTCACTCCAGGTCTTCCTATTTAAATTCACTGCAGAGCAACTGCCCTAGGCCAGCTCCTGCTGAGCCAGGCTGATGTGAGTGCTAGTTTTTTGTTGCTGTTCTGTAATAGGGTGTGGGTGGATGTTGGACATAATGAACCCAGACAGAAAAAAAAAAAAAAATCATGTACTAGAAACAAAACAGAGGCTGAGCACTTTTGAGGAGGGTGGGGTGGTGTTCTGGGAAAATCTATTTGCTGTGTATTCTTTCTGTGCTGGGATCCAAGAGGAATGGTTATTAGTGCAGGACCCAGCACATCACACCTGCAGTCCAGTCTCTGTGGGATCAGTAATTACGTGTTAATTAACAAGTCTGGAATGACTGAGAGTTTGCATGTCAGCAGATAATCTGTATGGTGACTAATAAGCTGCAGAATGTTTTCAATTAGTGAGCTTGAAAAGGAAATCCCAGTGAGTGTTTTGCTTGGTTGGAAAAGGGCTGAGTGAATGTGCTCCGTTGTTAGGACTTTCAAAACAGGAGAGTGGCAAATTTAAAAACTACATTGTAAAAATTAAGTCTGCAAAACATGTATACTTAAGTTACTTTCTATTGCTGTGTTGATGAAATTATACAGAACAAACTTCAGTGGAAATAAATTTTTCGCTTAAGTAATAGCAAAAGTGGAAAAGTTCCACTCTTTCATAGCTTTATTAAGCCATTTTGGTAGTATAAAATACATTTTTTTTATGCAAGTTTTTTATACTAGACTGAAGGGAGGACAACTCAAGAATTTGTTCACTTGGGAATCTTTTGACATAGGCTCTGGGAAGCACTGACCATACTCAATCTCTGTTAGTTTTTCTCCACTCTATTCTACTGTTTGCATAGTAATGTAAGGAGAATGGTTGTTTCCAGTGACCTACCTTGTCTAGTTTGACTTAGCAAATGGAAAAGAAATAAGGCTCTCATGGTCAACATTTGGAGATTCCAAAAGCATTTATGCAGTTTAACCTTTCCTTTTTCCAGAGCTCATATTAAAAGACAAGCAGTTTGACACTTCCCCCCCCCGCCCCCTTTTTTTTTTTTTAATTCATTACAAATAGGAACTTAGACAACAGAAGAATGATTAAAAATGTTCAAGATGTTACACTGCATAAAGATGGACTACCTAACTTTTCTGTTAGATTGGACAACTTAAGAGCTTTGAGATATATGGTGTATAATTTTGAACAATGTTCAGGCGCTGCAGAAGGATCAAAACTGGTCAAATTAACCTAAAGGCATGGTCTTAAATTTAAATCTTGTTAAGTAAGCTGTATTATGAATTACAGTCAGACAGAAGGTACATTGACCGTTGAATCACGGCCTGAACCACTGATTGATCACCTGAGGTGAGCACTGAGCAGCTGCAGGAGCACAGGTGAAGGCAATTCACCGGTGTGACTGGAAGGAGTCGAGTCTGACTCCACCTCTCCCAGACCCCATTTAAGGGCTGACCACGGCTGGGGAAGGGTCTCTTGTTGGAGACCCCTTCTGTGTGGAGTTCCATTTGAGCATCGACTGTCAGTGAGAGGTGAGCCCTTCCTTTTTTATCAGTTGTCTTTATATCATCTGGATAAGCCATACAAGAATATACTGTCCACCTTCATTATTTTATATGGGTACTATTCTTTTGGGGGTATTCACCCTACAGTACCTGCTGTGAAGGCCTTGGTGTGTTGAGGACTGTCATTATGGAGATATGATTAAAATACAAGTGAGTTTTCAGTCTTGTGACTATCTGGAGCTGTACGGCTCTGGTTCAGTGTTGTGCAGCGGCCCTTATTGTTTCCCCCTTTTGAGGATGCTTCTTGGGAAAGAATGTCTAGGAACATGTGATGGGATGTAGCAGAGTTGGGCTGTTCACTATAACACTCCAGATGCAATAAGTTTTTCTCTGTTTCTCTTCAGTGTTTTCCTACAGGTCTTTTCTTGGCTAATATACTGACTGATATTTGGTCTGAGATATCTTGATACTATATAAGGCCTTATTCATGGAGCTAAACATTTTTTGCCTCATAAATAATTTACAAGATTCTCTGTGGCACCCAATAGGGAAACTGAATTGGTTGTACAGATTTGGCTAATCTCCTTCTAGAGCAGGCAGACATTCATCCACATCAGATAAACTGTGATGCTTGACATCAAACCTTTTTAGGTTTTTTTTTCTCATGGGGCTTATTATTGCTCACCTCCTTTACCTGCATACTAGCAGGTCATTTTTAATTACATATATTTAGTTAAAGGTCTTCCCCTCCTCCCACCTTTTCCTGAAGGATACCCGAGCTTGCATCTTGCTTAGATTGGCTTGCAGATGTTTTAGGCTTCTCTTATCGTATTAAAAACAGTATCAGTTGGAGCCTAGGAAGTGGTGTGCGTTTTCCACAGATGTGACTGTTGTGCTAGCCACATCTTTTCACACTGTCAGAGAGAATACTTATTGTGGAACACCATTAGTTTCTCAAATCAGTGATCAGTGTTTCAAACACATTCAGACCATTATACGTATGAATTTGAAGTGTTGTAAAAACATCAAGGTGATGGCAAATTCGTTGATGTCAGAGGTTTCTTTGGATAGAAAATACTGTTGTGGTTGTACCTTCTGTTAATCCTTCTGCTTTTCCCTCAACAAGACAGCTGTCCTTAGTTTACTGTTGAAAATGCTTGTGATGACAATTCATATTATTCCTTCCTTACATGACTTGTTCCAGATTCAATTAATCTAATGCAAGTATTTTTTAAAAGCAATTATCCCCTCCTACTTTTGGGTACGTGTAGGAATCATTTTATTACTTGCAATTCCTTTTATAAAGTACTGGGTATGTTCCTTCCTCCTCTGCAATTTGGTAAGGTTGTACTATACAAAATGTGAAGATAAAAACACCATTGGAACAATAGCAGCAAATCGTAGCACATTGAGCTGTACAGAAATCTGATGCACATTCTCTGGTGCAGCACTTTGAAATCATTAAATAAAAACACATGGGTGTGAAGTGTAAGGGACTTAATCTAGACTTTCAGGTGTTCAACCAAACTGGTGAAAGTCATTTAACTTCTCTGTAATTGTCTGTTTGCCATCAGCTGTGGGATTTACAGCTTCCAGAAACTGCTTTCATGAATGTCTCTTAAATGCTGTGAGACACCTGCATAGCAGAGTACTATAAATATTAGTAAATCCTCCTCTAATTTGTAGAAAATTTGTAGTGGTCTCTGAAATGGGGTCGCCATTGTGTCTTTAGAAACAGTCTCAAACAGTGACTCTAAAAGCAGGTAATCCAGAACCAAAGCTGATGTCCTTACTTCATTTTTACTGTAATTTCTGCAGAGTTAATGCCTCTGTCCTGGGGATGAGACTCCATAATGAATTCACATGATTGAAAGGGTGTGTAATTACTGAGTTGAGATGGTTAGACAACATCTGATCCTGCTGTCTGCTTTTTGAAAGTGAATTATCCCAGTAAGGGTGGCATGGCATGCTAAACCTGGTGGTTTTTTTTTTTTTTTTTTTTTTTTTAAAACAAGGCATGGAGTCAGACACTACTGCTAAAAGTACAGAGTTTGGGCATTTCATTATTTATTAGCCAAAAAAATCTGAGGGATCGTGGACTGTCTTTTGAGGAATGGAATGATTTCATCAGATAAATGTTTAAAGCAAGGCTGAGATAGTAGCCAACCATAGTAGAAAACTATTTTTTCCTTTGAGATAACCTCTTAAATATATCCATATTTAAAACCATTTTATCTTCTCTGTCTAATTTTAAGCACCCCTTCTGTCAACATCAGACAGAATTAAAAAGAAATAACCCTCAGTGAATGCCTTTATTTATTTTTCCTGATATGTGCCAGATGAGCAAAATGTAACTGGGTATTTATTTTACTTTTCATATGATGTGCCCTACAAACTGTGGAAGGCAGTGAGAGAGAGAGAGACCAGCAATAGTCCGATAAGCATGGGTGTTCCTTTTTGTCTGCTTTCTGTTTATACTGCCTTTAAATGAACACTGGGCTGGTGACCAAATGTCTTCACTTATATGGGACATTTCAGAGCTATTGGGAATACACTGGGCAAAAAGCAACTCCTTGGTTATGAGATCTGTAGGTAAATGTTACCCTTCCAAAACTCACTGTTTTTCCCCCTCCATTTCAGCACAGTACATTCTGTACCATCCTAACAGTGCATAAAAACAATAATAGCAAAAATAAGGAGTATTATTTACACTGGTTATTTTTTGTCTCCTTACTGAAAAGTACACATAATGGAATGAATCTGGCTTCCCATCTGTTGCTAGGTACAATTCAAAGTGGCAGTTTTGACCTATAAAGATATGAGTGATTTGCGTCATGCTTACCCTAGAGACCACCTCTCCCCTTTAATTTCTCTGTGTATCCGTCTTCCATCTGTGAAAAATCAGGATAACGCTAATTTTTTTGCTTTGCAGGGATATTAGAAGGACACGTTTATTAACAGACACAAAGCATAGGCTTTGTACTAGATATCATGTGACTATCATAAAATCATAGAATGGCTTATGTTGGAAGGAACCTTAAAAGACAGTCCTGTTCCAACCCCTCTTTGTGGACAGAGTTATCAGCCACCATGTCTAGCTGCCCAGGGCCCCATCCAACCTGGCCTTGAAGGCCTCCAGGAATGGGGCACTTACAGTACTCTGGGCAGCCTGTGCCAGTGCCTCATTGCCCTCTCAGTAAAGAATTTTGTCCTAACATCTAACCTAAATGTCCCCTCTTCAAGTTTAAAGCTGTTCTCCCTTCTTTTATTATTATCTGCCCATGTGAAACAGTCAGTCTCCTTCCTGCTTATAAGCTCCTCTCAAGTGCTGGAAGGCTGCAGTGAGGTCTCTGTGGAGCCTTCTCTTCTCCAAGCTAAACAAGCCCAGTTCCATCCAACTTTCTTTTCACCGCTTGTGACTGGCCTCCATCTGGCAGAGATCTGTTGAGTACAACCCTTTGTCTGAGACCATCCAACCAGCTATTTATCTACTTAATTGTCCAGTCTTTGTATCTCACCAGTGTAGAGATAAAGTTGTTTTGCAAGACCATGTCAAAGGACTTGCACAAGTCCAGGTAGATGCTATCAGTTGTTCTTCCTTTGTCCATGGATGCCATTGCTCCATTGTAGAAGGTCACCTGATTGGTCAGGTAAAATCACTCCTACTTGAAGCTGTGCTGGCCTTCCAGGATGACTGGCTCCACGATTTTCTCAAGCACAGATGTGAGGCTGACTGGTGCATTGATTGTCAGACCCTGATCTTACTATTTTTAAACACGTGCATAGCATGACCTTTTCTAGTCATCCAAATGTTCTTTGTGTTTACTTGTGAATTGATTTGTGAATTTATAATCATGAGCTGTCCAAGTGTACTTCCACATTTGAGTTTTGGTTCCCAAATAAAATAAGGGCCAGTGGGGTCCGTAAGCTGTTTTGTGGGCTAGGTTGAAGGAGATGTACGTAAAATTCTTGTTTACTTTAGAATGGCTTCTTCACAGCATGTGTATCTAGAATATTAGAAGTGAAAACATCCATTCACTTAGTTTGCAAATCAGTAGTTAGCAGGAATGTTTTGTGATCCTGTGAGATTCGTGTTTAAGAAAGTCACTATGACTGTTTGAGAGAAGACATCTCCTGGGCACGCTAACTGATCAAGCAATGTTTTAGAACTGTGCTTCTTCATTAGGTTCTTAACTTGAAAAAGATGGGTCCATCCCTGCCAGACCTTTTAACCACCGGTAAAATCTCCAAATCTTCTTTTCTTGCTGTCCAAGGAAACACAGCAGGCACATACTGCCATGGTCCTTGCCCTCAGTGAAAATTTTGGTTGTCACTACCAAGCTCCCAGAAACTGGCAAAAGGGAAGTTGTGCTGTTGCATATTCAGAAAATGTTACAAGGTCTTCTTGAAGATCACTGTCATGTTTTATTTTCCACTGTATCCTATTTTATTTATTTATTTTACCGTGATGCTATCTTCATAACAACAGTGAATATTTACCTTGCTTTGTATGATAATGTTCCCATAAAAAAAAAAATCACAGAATTGTAGGGGTTGGAAGGGACCTCTAGATCCCACCTAGTCCAACCCCCCAAAAACTTCATTGCATTGTGTGTGTACATGTGCATGCACACTGCTTCATCAAAGTCTTCTGCAGGGAGCTCCACCAGCTTAAAAACAAAATAAAAGACTTCAGAGCTGCCATTCCTTCTGAGTAACTCCTCCAAACTCTATTCTTTGTGTGGTTGGAAGGTTTAGAGATTTGGCATTTCTAGCTCTAAGTTACCTTGAGAAAATTAAAAATCAAATTTAGGTAAACTGCAGCAGGCTTTCCTATTTTTTTTTTTTTTTTCAACCTTTGTGCAGGAGCATGTTAACACAATGTAAATAAGGAACAAATTAAAATTTCACTTAGAGTGTATTGATGTTACCCATACAAAATGAACAGTCTCTTTCATTTGGACATGAATTAAATGGTAGCTGTGAGTTTGAGGTTTGACAGTGACATGGGAAAGTGGCCAGCTCTTGAGAACTGGAGTAATATCAGGGGAAGATAGAGCTTCATCCTGCAACGTTTTACACATCTGAATAGTTCTTCTTATTTTCTTATGGCAAATTTGCCTGTAGCACTGCGTTCCAGTGGAAGATCTCTTAATTTTGCTCAAAATGCAGTGGAGTTGAAGAGATTATAGGAGGTCAGAAAGAGGTCACTGCTCCTGGTGCACACAGGAGGCATCGTGGGGCAGCTTGGGCAGCCCTGAGCTCTGCTCAGCCCCAGGGGCAGCACTGGGGGCTGGCCATGCGAGCTGTCTCCAGACACCTCATTAGCATGGAGTGATGGCTTTATTGGAAAAGAGAGTCATAAAAAAGCTTCCTCTGTTCAAAAATGAGCAGTTTAATTTTAGTGTGATGACAGCCTGATACTTACAATTAAATTTGTGTTGCAACTAGCTTTGTGTGTGTGCAAGCAAGGGAAGGGCTCTGCAGACACGTGTGCATAGAAAGCAGTCAGTTTAAGGGGAAAATCGAAAGAAAGAAAATCTGAAGTAGTGTGCATTTGTGTTTATACATTTTTTTTAAACTTCTCAGGCTTTCAGTCCCCATTCGGGTTGATGGACATCTGTTTCAGCAGCAGAACTCTTGCTAGGAATTCCTGTCCCTGAATCTTTTTCTGCTAAAAAGTGGGGATTGCTCGCAACTATGGATTATTTTATTTATTTTTGCTGATAAACGTAAAACAAATGCTCAGTTAATGAACTGCATAGTCCTTTATCTCATCGTCAGCAAAAGTGTCTACAAAAAGTTGTCATCTTACTTGTTTCAGTAGAAAATCAGTAAACTTGTCAAATAAAACAAGACAACAAAAAAAGATGACTATCCCTCCCCCCTCCAAATAACAACAGCAGCAATAAACTTACCTCTAATGTAATACCAATATTGGAAAGTTCACATTCACCTTTTATGTGAACATTGCAGAGTTGATTTCTAATAGGGCAAGGGGAATGGATGCTAATAACTTGGCTTTTTTGGCCAATATATATTTCAATATATTTGTTTCATTGTCTGTATCTCATCACCTAGGAGTGCCAAGCTTGTTTTTGTTATGGTTTGTACCACAGTTAGGCCCCAACACAGAGGTGTCTAGATGCTTGTGCATTGCAAATAATGCAGAACAGCTGGTCACCTGGTGAGAGAGAGGCAGAGGGAGCAGAACCCAGCCTGTAGGGCATATTTCTGTGGCCACTGGACCGTGCTGACTCCCTGTTGTTGGTTTTCATCATTAATATTGTATGTGCTTCTAAAAAAAATTGCCACAAAGAAGCAGGCATGCATTTGCTGAAACACAGGGCCAGCATATATTAATGCTTAATTTAGAGGCACGGTACGTGCCTATCTATCCAAAGAAAGCATATGGTTATCTATGGTCAGTCATAAGCTAATATGTCTGCCACTGACTAACCACAAATATGCATCACGAAGTATCATATTAAAATTCTTCAATACTAAAATGACAGTGTTCTGCCTGACAGGTCAAATAAACTGAGCTACATGAGGAGAGGTCTGACAACCCTTATTAATTGTTTAGTTTTTGTGATAACAACCAGTAGAGGGCACTGGTACATATCTGTACAGTCTAGAGCTGTGCATTCGAATTCCAAAGAAAGACCATATATACCCACAGATCTTGGTGCGTCTTGCTGCCAAGAGTTCATTGTGTTTGTCTCCAAAATGCCTTATCCACCAATAGCAAAATCTACCTTAGGTACCAACAAGTGGGTTTAGCTCTTCAGTACATACTGTAGACTTTGTGCTTTAGGTTGGGAAGCCTTAATCAGATGGTGATAAGGTGACAGTTCTTGTGGTAGAGGGTTTTCTGCTGAAATAGCAGATAATGTTTTCAGATAATGCAGTGGGATATTCATGCATCCGTAACTGAAATATCCATATGGTATATCCGTATTTAGAGATTAGGTGGAGAAGGCAGAGGAGCATTACACATTCTTTATCGTTTAGCTGCCTTGATTGGAGGTGGACCTAACTGAGGATAATATACTTCTATCCTCACTGACAAAGGTTTTTAGGTACAGCTGTTCTCTGTGACATCTCCACTTCTCTGCACAGTATCATGTGCATCTAATATACAGGCATGTTGCTTGGTTTATGGGTTGATCAGGCCCTAATCCATTCTCTGCTGTCTATATTAATTTCTTATGTTTCTGTGTGATGGCTCCATTGATGTCAATTATTTGTTAAATAAATAAATAAATAGCATAGTGTTGTCCTAGCTGAGATCAGAGCCCCTAGGCATTATCATGTTGTGAATAACAGTAGCATCATTTACACATTAAAAGCCAGTGGTGACCTCCTCATGTTCTTCCGTGAATTCTTTATGTTGTATTAATCATTGCTCCTCCTGAGGACAGTAGGACAAACATTGAGATGCCACTAAGATTGTTGAATCTTATAGCAAACAGGTTTGTTATTGCCATTTTGGGTTGCTTTTGAGCCTTTGTATTCTTCAGGTTAAAGTGCTATTTATTCCTGGTGCTGTTGACCCAATTTTAGTCCTGACTAATGCCTTATAGCCACTGAATTGAATACATTCAGTAGAAAAATAAATTCAGCCTTACAGAATGATGTTATAAGAGCAGTTTAAAAAGGTCAAAGATGGAATTAATTTTTTCTGTGTTGCTGGAACCACTATGTTTGAGCGTTTAGAAACTCGATATGCCTTTATAGCAAGTGAGTAAATCAGAAAAGCTAGAGCCTTATATCGGCAGTTCCTTAATACCTCACTGAGTAGCTTTGCCTTGAAGGTAAATCAGTGAGAGGTAAAAGGTGTTGAATGTCTTCAGCCATTTGAGGTTGCTGAAGAGTTTGGGACAGAGCAGAATAAAATCCATCCATGAATTAAGTGAACACAAACGGTTTTCAGTCAGTGCACAGTTTTTGCACATACTAGAATAACAAAGAATGGTGTTGGCCGTATCAGAGGTCATAAGAAAAAACAGAAGTGTTAAACATTCACATCTGTCTATCTTGGTCTTTCTGGAGTGAATGGAAAATAGCTGAAGATGATGTGTGTCCCAAGTGACTCTATGGACAAGAAGTCTGTAGGGATGGTATCTGACTCTGAGCACACATTATTATTTTTTTTTTTCTTGTCAGTCATTAAATTGGCATTGCATGCTGTTATCAGCATGTTGTAAATACAGAATCATCTCAACAAGATAAAGACCTAAGTGGAAGTTACGGTGCCTTGCAACAAGTGTTTACTGAATGAAGTGAAATTCATCCTGCTGCCTTCTGGTGATAATGCTCAGGGCTGTGTGCATTTAATGCACAAATAGCTTCAGTTTCAGAGAAATGGAGGACTGTAGGCTTACCACAGTCAAACTGTGACTCCCACAGACTTTGGTTGATTAGGCACGGAAAATATTTCCATATTTTAGGGGAGAAATTACCTTTTTCTTTAATGCTTATGATATTTATTCCTAATATCACTTGTTCTTTTCACTTTTTTTCTTAAACCTGTTTGAGTTTCAGTTTTATTCTGTTTCATTTCCCCTTTCCCAGGGCAGTTTGTTTTAAATTGTGTGTTTCATGGAATCTTCAAGAAGTACTTATAAATAGTTACATAAACTAAGTATTTAAAACATTTGTTCTGTTTTTTAATGCTATTTCTGCATTTCAGATTTATGGTATTCATTGTGTTTGAAAATGGTAAATATAGACAAGGAAGACTGAGAGATAATTCCAAGTATTCATTTAGTTTCTGCATTGAAGGATGAAGATTCTTTTCAAGTTCAATTTTCTGCAGATGGTTTAGAGCATGTATTAAACTATGTTAGGGATATGTGTTATATGAACTCTGAACATTTGGGAACATCAGCCATATAATTCATGCAGAGTTTAAAAACAAAAACGAAAAAAACAGCTTCCTTGTTATTCAATAGAAAGAGATGTTTTTTGTAATGGGAGAAAAGCAGTTTTAGAAGAATTTTACCAGCTATGTAGTAACTCTTGGGTTTCTTTTTTTTTTTGGGGGGGGGGTGGGAAATGACAGTTTTAAACTAACTTTTTTAATTCAAGGTATTCTGATATTCGGTAAATAATTTAGAAGGGTTTGAATTGGGATGGATGCCTTTAATACATTTATTTTAAATTAAATAGGGTTGAAATATTAATTTGTTTATTCTTCTGCCTTGCTTTAGGTTTTTTCCCAAGTGTCATCACCAGGGTCAGTAGAGTTAATCTGTGTAAATACTTCTGCACAATGTCATTTTTGGTAACTTAATTTATGCTTAATTTTTTAGTTCATTAGTACTTTGGTGGTAGTTCATAAGAAATTGTGTTTATGGACCTTTGCTAAGACTATGGCTATGTAAATGAAAGGTTGCATTGCAGTCTGTTAGTTCTGTTAGTTTTTTTTATTAAGTGAAATATGGTAAAACAGATTCAGTGCTGAGCTTGACTTGTAAACAAGAATAATCTTCTTCCATATCAACTCCAGATTTATTTCTCCTTACATTGTTTCCCTGTATCAACTGCATTATGACTCTGTACAAACCGTCTCCTCAATAGAAGCAGCTTGTCAAATAGGGCATTGGGTGTTTCTTCCAGTTGGAAGTCTGTGGACTACGCATGGACTATAGCAATGATGCAGCACTGGCTACTGATGTTATATACAGGAGGCTCTCCATCAAGTCCAGCTCCTGGACCTTGTGGCCCCTTCAACTGGAGATACTTGATTCTATGTGAATTTTATAGTGCGTGTGTTGCACCATACAGTTTTCCTCTTGCACCTTGTGCACCACCATCTGTTACTGAAGACTGGGTTTACTTAAGTTCATGTTACAGCTCAAAAAGCTAAGGAGGATGACACCAACAGTGGATATGGAGCTTTATAAAAGTTGATCTTCATACTATTGTTAAAAATAACAAAACAAACAAAAACCCAAACTGAATCTTGATGAATGAGATTTTTGCTCTAATGGGGAGAATGTAATAGGGTTTTGTAGATCTATTTGGGGACCTAGAGTAACATCCCATTGCAGCTGTGAAAGGAGGAACCCAATTTACAGGTGTTATAATCCCTTCCAGAAGGACTGACCATGCATTTAGTTCCTTGATTAAAGTCATTACTGGTTCTTTTCTCTCCAGCAAAAAACATGAAAAATATTTTAAATTATAATTATGTAAACAGTAGTATATATTCATATAAAAATGATAGGAATGGTTCATGCCCACTCTTTAGGTTATCTGGAAATACACCTGTCATGATGCAAGCTTGTAGTAATTTGCATTCTTTTGTCTTCAGTTGGTAACAGTATTTTCATTTACTCCTCTAAATTGCACACAGGCTTTTGAATTTCCTTTCAAGCTCTTTCATTAAACATTTGGTCTAGTTAATCTTGGGTAAATACTATCAGTCTAGAGTGAGGGTCTCATCTATTTTCACTTGCCAAAGTTGGAGTAACTGTGCTTAGCTGAATTAGCCAGCCTTGTGTTGTAAAGGAGGTTATGGTCAGGTCCTTAACAACAAATGTGAATTGCAGTCTTACGTTTGATTCATGTGCATTGTTCTCATTATCCTTAATGGATGTTGCACACGTATATTAGAAGAATAGTCTCTATTAGGAACTGTCTAAGAAGTGAAATGGAAATGATTGCCACTTTGTCTTAGGCCAGATATTGTATTTATTCTATGGGATTTTAAAGGATATTCTAGTGTTTAAATTATCTGGTGCATTAGAGAATGGCTTTGGTTGATTGACAGCAGTGGATATATTTTACAAAATTATAGGTGTTGGGACATCAATGTTGCTGTGAATTATATACGTATATTTTTTGGAGATGTAAATTGCTGTCTCCACCAGAAGACAGAAATAGCATGCTGCGTATTTGATTTTAGCAATAATTAAAATGATGTGTCAGGTTAGGCTCTGGTAGTGTTGTGAAGCAGGGCCTGTCTGCTCCTGTGGGTGAGCACAAGGTCCTTGAGAAAGCTGGGAGCTTGTGTAGTAAAATAAACTAGGCGCCCCGTTGTTCATATCTTTAAACCCTTCTCCCTGTCTGAATGGCATTGGTACCTGTATGGAGGCCAAGGAGCCTGGCAGCAAGTCAAGGCAGCAGAACCTTTCACTGAGATTAAGGGTAGGTGCTCTCCAAATGAGAATTATACTCACTGGGGAACAGATGAGTGGACTCAAGCTATTGCCTTGTATTACAAGTAACTGACCCAGGAGACAGGAATTTTGAGCGCAGTTGATCTTTTAATTTTAATCCATTGCCACTCAGCTCTGATGTGGCTGTGGCTGAAGCAATAAGTACATAAGGGCTTCAGGGGCGATCTTAGTGTCAGCTGAATCAAGTAGTTATCTGCAGGTTACAGCTCACTTTTCAGATCACGAGGTTCTGTGAAAGTGCCTTGGGAGGGAATGAGGTTAAAAGAAAGCTTGTGGGGTCCCTCTGTTGTTTGGACTTCAGGACGCCCTAACAACAGCTGTAATTTAGTCATTTTCTCACCTAAAGAAGAGAAGTCACAAGAAAAGTGAAGTGATATTTGTTACAGCAGGTGGGAAGGAAACTGTGTGCAGTGGAGCGGGTGTTGTTTATTGAAGGCTAGGTGACAATGTCACATGTTACCCCGTGTGCAGAACCTGGCAATTGTAAGGATCCTCTTGCGTTTTCCTTCCCCATGGCACAGGAATGTTGTGCTAGATCTATGGCACGAATGGGAGAGGCTTGGGGAGTTCTTATGTTGAGAACCAAAAAGAATCTCCAAGGGATGACAAAGAAGGTTTTGTCAGTCAGCCAGCAGCTTGATTCAGTGAAGGAAGAAGAGTTAAGTGTGGGTACTATCACAGCAAATTGTTTCTAAGTGGGAGTGTGTATGTGCATATACATCCTTAACTGGTTCAACCACGTGACATTCATCTGAAGCACAGAGAAGGGATTTGGAATAGTGTTAAAATCTTCATAAATTTTGGCAAAATGAATATAAATCTGCCACAACAAGGCACTACAAGATTAAGATACCTTTTGTTTCTGTTGTACAACATAGTGTGCAGGGTCTCTTCTGTATGTTGTAGAAATGGAAGTGCTTTGCAGTTTAGCCATGGCTGCTTCTTACTAAAGTCATCTTGTGTTCTGAGAACAGTTATCCAAACACTGGAAGAAGCATCAAAAATGGATTACTAGTGTTTTGAATTTCTTTCCATTTCTGCATGTGACTTACAGGTATGACATTAACAGAAAAATATTGTGTTGAACTTGAATTATATATATATATATTAATTCTATGGGTGACAATGTACAGATGGTGATAGGAAATTATGGTCTTTGGGCCTCTGATTATAACTTTGGGACAGGAGCTCTTACTTTAGTTCCTCAGCAGTGGAACTGAGCTGGCTTCTGCAGGCTTTCATAGTATCAAGGAACAGTATTGGAATTGTACTGTCAGAAATGTATTTTTACCATAAACCTAACTATTTCAGAAGTTTATTCAAAAGTTGGCAATGAGGTATTCAAATTCTATGCAATTAGGGTCCACTCTCCTAGATATTTATTGAGGCATAACTCTGAACAGAACTGTGATCTAAACGTGGACACAATGCAGAACTTGCAATGCTGAATCCAAACAATTATGTGATGAATATGGTGTCTATTGTCAGCTAGCCTGATTGTTTTCCAAAAGCAGGCATAGAATGTGGCCAGTAATGAGCATTTGCCAATTAAACATACAATTCAACAGTACTGAGTCTTATCATATGAAGGTGGGAAAAACAGGACAGCATTCTCTTGAGAATATTATTTATAACAGTGGCTCAGTGGCTGCTGTATTGATTTGGATGTCCTCTCAACTAGTGTTTTTATTGACTTTGTCCTTAGCTGTATAGTATTTGTTCCTTTTCTTTTTTGTATTTTGATACGAAAATATCACTTGATCTCAATAGTGATAGGACTCAGTGATTTCCATTAAGCAAATAAATAAATAAATAAAAATTAAAAAAAACGTATGTGAGATTTTTCAGTCTTCCACATTCTGGATTCCAATTTCTCCGCATCGCTTTTCCCACTTTTACTTTCCTGGTTTTGGATAAATTCCTCCTCTCTAGTTTCTGTTATTTGGAAGAAATTATTTACATAGCTCTTACGCATTATTGACTATCCATTGTGCTTCCCATTTTGTCTAACCTTCTTTGCCATTCTGCTCTGTCTTGATAATATAATCACTAAGAGTGCGATGTCAAGCTAAAATACAGTGGTAGGGCAGTGTGTATGAAAAGTTCAATATGGCACAAAGTTGTATGATATTTACTTTGTTCTGTTAATTCCCCAGGATGTTTCCTTCTCTTCAAAAACAGGGCTTGTTTTCTGGAAATATTTTATATCAGCTCCCACACAGACTTTAATACAATGTGTTACTGATATCTCTTGCACAAAATGGTGCTTTTGTCAGCACAGCTGACATAAAGCAATTGGACACTTGAGCTGGAGTAGCTCATGTTGATGACAGCATCTTCACAGTGATGCATTTTTTGACTGTAATATGTATAGCTGTAGTGGTGAAACTTTCCCTAGACAGAAGTGGCCAATGAGGTCAGAGTCTGTTACAACCCTCCATAAGCTCCCATTGCCATCACCTGCCCCAGCCTTTGTGTAAACAAAAGCATTTTTTTTCTGACCCATGAGATGGCCGCGTGTTAAGGAGCTGTGCTGTCGTGGGGGCAGGCTTTCAGTTAGCACCTTGGCACAGAGAGGCTGCCTGGTCTCACAGTGATGTTTTCCTCTGCTTTTGAGTGTATCATATGTTTTTCGCAAATGAATTCCTTAGTCTGAATGTGCTGCTGTGGTGTGTGGATCAATACTGTTCCTCTGTGGCAAGGTGTATAGAATGCCAAATGTATCTGGCAGTCTGTTATTATAAGGCAACTTAGCAGAGCCAAGAAGCCTGCAACCACCACTTTCATTAACAGTAATTATCCTCGAGCAGCTGTGATAGGAGCAGAAGCTTGAATGGTAATTAGCTCCAATTGTTAGGAGAAGCAGTTCCAGGTTCCTGTACCATTTTTCTGTCTGTTCAAAGGACAGATGGGAGAATTGTGATAAATCCTGAGTCCTTGCGTTAGAGAGGAGCTTGCTGCCTGCTGATCAGTTCAAATTAGGATGTTCTTACCATGTCCATGCAGTCTTGCTGCAGTGAGAAATCACCCTGTATTTAGACAGTTTGGGTCTTTGCAGTAACGTTAACATTTTCCTGTCTGCTTTCTAAACAGATGTATTGCTTTATTGTTGAGCTTTATGTTGCAATAAATTCAAGTGACAACTACTGCAGACCTGTTTCAATTCAGTTTTGTTATACGGGTGGAGAGATCTATGCCTGTCACCAATGAACAGAATTACCAGTCTGGTAGAAGTACTTGAAGGCACGGTGTCAGTCACAGATAAAATTGATGCTTCTATCCATCAACAATATTCATTTTCAGTAAAAGTTTGATGTGATATTTAAATGGAAGAACAAGTCTTTCTTTTCAAATCTTGTTATTGTTTTCCTGGAACCTTCTTTGGTGTTGTGTTTTGGTGCCAGTAAATAGCGCTTGAAGAGCTTGACAAGTATTATGTCCTTGCAACGTACTTTCATGAAATGAGTTTGAGCCCAGAAGAATCAGTGAAGTTTTTACCATACAGCACAAATCTGTTATCTACTTGGTCACCCTTGCTCTGTCCTTGGATAATAACAGCCATCCTTATCTACTAATGTTCATCTTCAGAACTTTTTACAAGCATTAGCTAACGAATTCTTGGAGTGCTGTTTAACCTTTAGAAAATGTGCATGACAGAAGAGTAACTTAGAGATGTTATGCAGTACGTGCTTTTCTGTATTACCTTTCTCTTGGGGGAAAAAAAAAAAAAAAGCAAGCCAAACACTTCTTGTTTTAGCAGGGGAAAATAAAAAAGGAGGGTTGAGGGCTTTCTCCCGTGCTTTGCTAAGGAACTCTGAGGAGTTGCATCAGTTAGAATCAAAGGCATTCATTATTTCTGTGCTAGATGCTTGGCCCTGGTATGGTTTGTCTTAGATGTCTCTTTGGGTTGCCAAATCTTTGATTGGCACTTGTAGTGTATTATGTTGGATAGTTATTGACTTGTTTCCAAATTATATGTGAGAATGAATGATAAAAACCTCTGTAAAGCAGGCATAGATTTCATAATATTACGGATTTGACTGTAGATTTCACTGTATCCTTAGAAGAGCTTTATTTTTTCATGCTACTTAATTTTTTTTTTTCTGCTTTATTTTTGAGGTCTAAAACAATGATTTAATCTCCTCTTCAGCTGGAGCAGAATTTCAGCTGCGTTATTTATAACGTTACTGAGAAACAGATGCATTGCATAGGTCAGATTGGAAAGGATTCTAGCAGAAACTGAAGTGTTTGAGGAGCAAGCACAAGGCTGTTTTGACTGTGTGGTAGCTGCGTGCCCTGAGTGAGTTTTTCAACTTTCTAACAGCCTTATTGAATGTCAGTGATCTCTGGAGCGAAGGCTGTGCTGATCTAGTTGTTATTCTGATGAGAAGCTTTCATCAGCATGTACATTTTTGACAACTTGCCTCAAAGTCCGGCAGCTTATATTCTGTCATCAGGATGCTTTGTTAATGCTAGTACTGTTTAGTCTGGCTAATTCTTTGTGTAGAAAAGAAGGCTGTTCACATGGCATGGCTATAGTGAAGCCTAAGAGGGAAGAGCTCAGTGGATGAAGATGTCTTGAGCTTAAATAATCATCCATTTATAAGTAATAGAATCTATCCAAATACCTTCCCCTGCAGCAGCTCTTCTTTCTGCTTTCCTCCCCCCCCTCACTAATCTTCCCATCCACAGGTTATTTGCTTATAGGTTGTGTTAAGTTACAACTTAATTGAAATTCTCCCATTTGTTGGCTACACGTAGGCCCCCTGGTGCCTTGTTAAGTGCTCTGTTACCAATGAATGTTCTTAATTATGTTCTGGAAGACATTGTTCAACTCACAACTCATTTACTCAAGGTTTGGGCCCAGCAGGTAAACATTTTCAAATTAATTCAGGTTAGTAGCAGAAGCCATTTAGATTGCGTGAGCGCTGGTAACTTGCACTTAGTCCTGAATTCAGTGGGAGAGATTCTGTACTGCTGATTAAATGACAGAATAGGGGTTTACTATTCTTGTTTGAAATATGTTAACTGTGATTCTTCAGCTGTACGTTTTCTTAAATTGTGATCTTGAATCATCATAGCATCTTCTCATATAGGGCAGCCAAAGGGCAATTACATGGATGTCAAGAGCACTATCTAGAAAGAGTCTGACTTGGACACTTAAAAGGGACGTTGGGCATTTGCTAATAAAAACTGCCACCTCTAAATTGCTAGTAACAACATCTGAATGCAAATGACTAAAATCGAAGATTTGTTGTTCTGTGTTGTTAGCAGTTTCATATAAAGTAAAATAAAGCTGTCTAAAAATCCTAATTATTCCTTTGTCCTTACACAAATATGTTATAGCAAGTATTCTAAGTATTTTAGATGTGGAAGATGTGACTATAGGGTAATGTGATTATTGGGAAATTTTTACTATTTTATTCTCTTATTAAGAACGTAACTTTTTCCCCCTTTCATTGGAAGTCGTATCTAAAATCTTTCTAATTTCTTTGCTGTCATTATTGTTATCATCATTGTCTTTGTGCCCTTCCTAATGAATGACAACCATCTAAAAACACAAAGTCAGCAAAATTTCTATGAGGTTGTATCCAGCACAAAGGGCAGAGCTGTCAGGGTTGCTCTGCTGATGGACTCAGACTTTTACAACTGCAAAATTTATATAGTGACCGAGCCCAGACAGATAATGGGGAAAGTGCTTTCTCTCTCCTGTGTCCAGCAGTGAATTAATTAATAAACAGAGATGGAAAACAAACAAACAAAAAAAACTCTGAACACATAGAAATCTCCTTGAGCCTAATTTAAATAATTCTGCTAAATTTCAGCGAGAAGAGCTTGCCTCTTCCTGCTGACCAGTAAAGAAATTTAAGCTTACAATTCTGACACAAACACAGCCTCAGCTTCTGATGCACAAAGTCACTGTGATAATAATGGTGTTTTCAGCATACTAATTTTAGCTGGGTCTGTTGGCACAAGCTTGCCCTAAAGTAGCACGATTGTGGTCTTGGTGGTTTATGTAGCAGACTTAAACATAATATGGACATTTATTTGTGCAGCTTGAAATGGGGACTCTCGCTATTGTAGCTTGAAGAGAATATAGTTGTTTTGCTTTTTATTCCCTCCTAATGCTGATAACCTGTCTACCTTTGGGAATGCACATTAGCTGTTCTCATCTGAGCTAATAGTGCTGAATATCAATACTTTTTAGTGTTATACTTTCGTTTGCATCTGTGATTTTGTTAGTGTAGGACTTCTGACCTCAGCATAGCATAACATTCTCCCGCAGCCAAAACAAACAAAAACAAACCAAAAACCCCCCAAAAAACAAAGAACAACATGACATAAAGCCAAAACCTTTCTGTCAAATGTCACACAGATTGTTCACAACTTATGAAGTAAAATCTATCAATTTGCAGATTGAACACAGAAGTCCAGATTTTCATCAGTCAATCTTGTTCAAAATGTTATATGCGTAAGGGAGGGACTGGATGCATCAGGTACTAAAGAAATAATCAAGAAATATGATGGATGATTCCATCACCTGCAAGCAGGTGACTGTCTGAGGCATCTGATGGGAAAGCTGGATGTGGATGGAGTATTTACCATTACTGGGAGATAAGTGGCACTGGAAGTAGATATGTGAGATTCTTTGTTACTACAGCTCATAGAGGTTGTACAGGGATTTGGCAGCTGGGTGTTTTTGGCATCTGAATGGTTCTGACTGGAAGCAGACATAAATAACGGGGATTTGCACTACTTTGGGTTGGGAGAGATTCAGGTTGGATGTTAGGAAAAGTTCTGAAAATGTGGTCGGCCTCTGGAATGTGCTGCCCAGGAAGGTGATTGAGTCACCATCCTTGGTGGTGTTCAAGAAGTGTGTGGATGTGGTACTTATCAATGTAGTTCAGTGGGTAATATTGGTGGTAGGTGGATAACTGGACTAGATGATCTTAGAGATGTTTTCCAACCTTTAAAATTCTATGAAAACAGGAAAGTGGGCTCTTAAGGGGTATGTTACAGCTAGGTTTAGAAAAACATGACGCTGTTAAGTTGGCATGGAAGACCTTCAGTCTCATGGTGCTTCCACATCCCTGTTGCGTATGTCAGAAGGCACAGGGCAGATGAAGGGCTGGTCCCCAAAGGTCCTTTCTGCAGTGGCTTTGGATTCTGACGGCATATTTTGTTTTATTGTTCTTCCTGTTGCATGGGAGCAGTTTGTCTAACTTGAGCTCAGAACTGGCCTAGGATGAGGAGCAGTGGAGAACCTCTCCCGAGGCAGGAAAACATAACACCAGGTTTCTCAATTTGGTAGTCCGTAAAGACATGGACCCTGATTAAGATCTAGTAAGTGCTTGGATAAATGGTTAAAATGGAAAAATATCTTAGTTGAAATGTCAGGAAAGACAAAAGCTGCAGACATTGTGCAAGTAGTGATTTTAAAAAGTTACAAAGACAGAAAAATCAGCTCTCTCTTTGTTAACAGAAGCTTTGGTCTCTTCATTTTTAACAGCTGGGATCCCCTCTATAGTTCCCTTTCTACTGAGAATAAAAATATAACGTACCTCAGTCAGTTTCTTCTGCTGTGCCATCCTCCTAGTTCAATACAGTTATGAATGTATTTCTGCTTTTCCAGGTGCTGAAATCTGTTTTGTAAATAGTTTCCAAGTCTTTCCACCGAAGCCTCATTTAGAGTGGCCACAATGCAACTATTCCCCTGTCTTGCAGAGTGTTTCTAGTCTTTCCCCTGTCACGCTCAGGAGGCAAGGATGTCCCTGCACATATCCTAAGTGACCTAGATCAAAAGGGACTGAGTTGACAAGAGTTATGGTGGCTTCCTCTTCAGCCTATTCATTATACTTGCCTGCTGATCTCCACATGCTTTCCGTGTCGGTATCGCAATACAAACCTCTTTTACTAGTCATTTTATTCATTTCAGAGGGAATATTTCCTATATTATTCACTTGCCAATATCTGAAGTGTTTATTGGAATTCAAGAAGCAGCAACTGTTGTTATTTATCGGCAGTAATTAACATACTTCAATTTACAATCTTCTATGACAATAAAGCCTCAAAGACCCTGAGGAAAAAGGGGATGTAGAGACTACTTTCACCAGGTCATATGTGCATTTTATTAAAAATGTGAGAACAAAACTAGAAGCTCTATTATTTTTTCTTACTCATAAGAATGCAGATACTTTAGTCTTCCACATATGCAGGAGTTCAATATATCAGCCCATTTGTAGCAGGAAGAGACTGTAGTTATGCAGGAAAAAAAGGCTTTTTGAAGGCTTCAGTGAGTTGAGGCTGAGTTTATTCTGTCACTTCTTTAGAACTGATAACCCACTGCTGAGTATTGAGGCATGCTGGGGTGTTTCCATACTTTCCCTGTACCTCTGAAGATGCACGGCAGTCAAGAATAATCTAGCAAGTGATGTAAGTATGTGAGAGCTTTCTTAAAGAAAAAAGTATATTCCCCTTTTTCACTATGCTTACCTTTCTAGCTGCAGGGCTTCTACCAGTATGTTCCATTTTAATTTATTTTTTTTCCATTTTTCCCTAACATCCATAGTTGTTTTTCTTTTCTGTGTGTGTTCAGGAATTCTGTCCCCAAACCACAAAGCGTTATTATATTATTCACCTTGAGCAGGAAAGAGCTTTTCCGCTTTCGTTGCCTGAATGGATTAATCAAAGTGAAAGATCTACTTAATATATTTAAAGAGAACGAAAATAATTTGAGGTAGAGGGGCAGATTGTTCTGTACTGACTGGTGTCTCGAAGAGATGGCAAAAGTCCCTATGGTCTCATTGTGTTGGTGCCATTCACCTCTATGCCTAAATAACCAAATAAATGGTTTATCAGCTTCTATCCAAACAATTTGTACTGAGAGCCGTACTATGCCTGGTGCTGGTTACTTAAACAGAATATTTCATCTGGAAGAGGACCTACAGAGATTTAGTCCACCTGCCTGACCACTTCAGGGTTAATGGAAACTTGAAACATATTAAGAGCGGTATCCAAATACCTCTTGAACGCATAACAGGCGTGGGACATCAACCATCTCACTAGAAAATCTGTTCCGTGCTTGACGACTCTCGCGGTAAAGACATTTTTCCTAACACCCAGTCTGAACCTCCTGTGGTGCAACTTCATGCCATTCCTGTGTGTTCTGTTGTTTATTCCCAAAAGAGCTTAGCACTTCCCTCTCTGTTCCCCTCCTCAGGATGTTTCAGAGAGCAATGAGGTTGCTTTTTCTCCAGATTGGACATGCCAAATATCCTCATCCTCTCCTCACAGGATGTGCCTTCCAGCTCTTGGGAGATAAATATAGTGAGAGAACAGCAATACTTCACGTGTTAGTTAAAATTCCTCTTCATTTATTTTATGAAGCTTAGTGGACCAACCTTATGTATTATGTGTCTCATGGCTATAGCAGTAATTGTTTTTGCCCATTTATTCAGCAGCTCTTCAGCTGCATGCTTAAAGAAGATAACAGGCTTTCAAACCAGCTTGTATGAACTGGTATGACCTCAGAAAAGGTATTTTTCTCAAAGAAATACTGGTTGTCATATCTAAATAGCTGCAAATTTTGAGATCTGTACTGAATATCTGCATGTCAGTCTCCTCAACAACAACAACAACAACAAACCTCTGCTGCATTAATGGTGCTGTTTCAAGTGACCTTACTGAAAACACCATCCCAAAAACCTGCACACAGGAGCAAACTGTTAAGTAGATCAGTAGACTGAACTGGTTTTGAACTACTGCAGTCTCAGCAGTCTTGGTTTCCTCTGGTAGATATATTGATGAACCAACGCTAATTCCTCACATTGTGCTTTGTATTTTTGGAGGAACAGTCTAACCCTGTTTCACTCCTTTCAGAAGGCTGAGAGAATACTAAACTACATTTTTTTTTTTTTCTAGGCCAGTAGTGCACTAGAAAATATGTATTCAGATAGCTTCATGTACTATCCTAGGGTTCTGCTTCACCCCTGCAAGCTGCACCTACTGATGACTTGCACTAGTTTTTCTTACCCAGCATTAATCTTTGTTCATCTGGGTATCAAGAACTGGTAGAAATAGCAGTCTCAGCTGGAGATTTTTAGCTGAGAAATGCTGTTTCAGCTTCATTGCAACAATATCCTTAGAGACATGATTTGATTACACTAAAGAGAGCATGTCTGAACCACCACAGAGAGCAATTGATCACTTGATAAACATGTTAAAAACGTCTGACAGCAAAAGGGGGCTGCTTTGCTGAGAGTTCCTTTCTCTTCAGATTCAATGGGACGTATTACTTCTGGATTCAGGAACTACTTTGTTCTGTTAACATGCTAGGAATCTGTATGATGTTCTCATCAAGAGATGGACATTATTTTTGGACAGCAGCATTAGAAATACTGATTTCTAAACATCAGTGTATGATCAGCCAGTAGAGACTTCTGCTTCCAAGTGGAACCAAGTTTACACCCTCTGTTGCAGAGGATGAGGCTGACTGGGAGTTGTCTCTCTCTCTCTCTTTTTTTTTTTTAATCTGTTGGGAAAAGCAAAGGGAAAAAAAAAAAAGGTCTGTAATTATTACCAGTTGAGGAGTTTTTATGTATTTTGGAGCATTTTGTCTGATCGTACTTATTTCTGTAGCCTTTGATGTCTCCCTGCGTTCAGCAACAGCTATTTGGGCAACTCTTTGTGCAAGCTGCTGTGTTAATTGTGGCTGGTTACCTTTGTGTCACCGACTTCTCAGTCCCCTGGTGTTCCTTGGCATAGCAGCTTATCCTCTATTGTTCTGACTTCAGGTTACCTCCAAGTGCCAGCTAGTTGGGGTCTTGCATTAGGAGTTATCCATCTCCTCTCGCCCTCAGGATACCAGTGAATAGCTCCCACGTGGACCTCTTCCAGTCCTTTTTATCCACTTCCCTAGTAGTTACTTCTTTACTCGTTACATCTGGTGTGAAGTAGTTGCCCTGAGGCTGTTAAAGCTGATCTCTTTAAGAAAACCCCACTTTCTGCTTCTGCTTTACAGCTCTGCCTACTGCTCAGTCTGTAGGTTTGCGCAGTGTTTGCACTGCTCATCGTTGCATTAAGGTCTCCCTTACTAGCTGTTTGCAAACTGACTTTTCACAGACGGTCTCTTATGGTTTGCATCTGGGCACAGAGCTCTGTCTGGGCTGCCCTTGCCAGAACTGGTGCAGCTGGCTTTGCTTCTCTTGAGCTCTCTCTGAAGACAACTGGCACGAGTAAAACTGCATGAAAGTATTGGCAGTGAATACAAATTGTCATCCAAAATGACTCTTCTAGTCTGCCTTCTGGCTTTTCATACCTTTCAGTGTCTCAGAAAGCTGTTCTTGTCTGAATCCTCCCTCGTTTGAAAGTGCTGTAAGTTTGCATTGCTATCTCTAAGACCTGCACTGAGAAACCATTAGCAAGTGGTACTAAGATTGCTATGAAAATTTTGGTAGATCCAGTGCAGGTTTTCCTTTACTCCTTCTGTATGCAGAAAATAATAACTCCAAAATCCAAATACAGTGATGCTTGGTTTGGTCAGCATGATCAGTCAGTTTGATGTCAAGCGGAAATGCATGCTTTACCATCTGAATCAGCAGCCAGCACGTCATTATTTTGACAGATCAGAATTTTGGGACGCAGTTTCAGCAGACGTGGGTAGGATGCGACCCCTTTTTGATCTCCTTGTTATCCAGTTTCAACGTTAAGGTAAAGACCCACGGCCTTTGTTGTCACCCTGACGTGGCATGTTGGCAAATGATACAGGAAAAGTGCAGAATTTCAGATTGTGAAGGGGAAAAAAAAATAAGAAAGAACGACTTCTCCAGGAAGTTGCAGTTTACTCAAGAATGTTGTGTCTGTGCTTTGTATTACAAAGATCAAAAGGCAAAGGGAGAAATTAGCTTGGGGATCTTATTAATATAAGTCTATGGAAGAACATCAATATTTACCCCTTAAATAAGGCAATCACAACCAAGTTAAATCCTTATTATATTAGATGTGTTATTGTACAGCCTTGGAAAACTTGTACTTTTGAAAACCGGGTTTAGGAGGCAAGTGGAATAACAAGCCAGGAAAGGCAAGGACAGCAGTCAGGGTGCTGGTGGTAATTGCATCATTAGCAGTAATTGCAATTGCCCAGCCATTAGGAAGGAGTTCTTGTGGCAGGCAGTTGAGATGCTTAAAGCAGTTTTGTAATGAAAAAGAGGCCCTTTTGCACTCCTAGAAATCAGCTAGTCAAGGATGTGGCATGTCTGGGAAAACTGCAGAATGTGCTCATGGTTTGAACTGGTCTTGGCTATGGAAAACCCTAAAGCCAGTTGGGTTTCTATGCCTTGGCAGAGTGGGTGTCTGGAGGTAGAGCAGCAATCACTGCAATGTTCTGCCAGGCACCATCTTAGCATGGCTGGGGCCCAAGCCTGAGCACACTCCTGGCCCTCACCCCTGCTTATAACTGTGGTCCCTGCTGCTGATGGACCCAGCTTGCCCGTGCAGCCTGCCAGCAGCTCCTTGCTGTCATGAGTGATCAGAGGATCCCACCAGCATGGGACTGCAGCCAGCCTTGGGGCTGCTGTCACCTTAACAAGTTCCAGTCTGGGAAGCAGGATGGGACCTGGTGGAGGCTGTGGGGAAGGCATTCAGAGACACCGGGAGTTCCTCTGCTGGCATGGCAAAGCTCAGTATAGCCTATGCCTCCAAGAAGCTGTGAAATGTAACTCAGCTCTCCTGAAACAGCTTGGGTTTGATAGGCTGTGCATCCTGGCTGCTGTCACTCAGTTTTGGAGTTCCCACTGGTTCAGGATGCGCCATGTGTGACCTTGGACTTGGCTTTGTTTTGCTGTTGGTAAGGGGATTGCTGTGTATGGCTCAAAACATAGAGGGGAAAAAAAGCAGCACAAATGAGTTCGTGCTTTCACCACTGCACGTCACAGTCATTCGTCTTCTAAGCTATAGAAGTTATCTCCTGTGTTAGGGGTAAGTGCTGGATGAAGGATGGGCAGCAGGAACTAGGAGAGGTCAAATCCTACAGCTGCCACACAAACTGATCTCCTCTGACTTAGATTTGGGTTCATATACTGTTGGTGTGAAATGACTTGTGAGAGCTGCTGGATTGTAGCACGTGAGGTGTGCTATGGGAGCACAGCACTGTGTTCTTCTTGCTTACAGACCTGAAGGAGATGACCAGTGTGCTTTTTTGTTTTCCTCTCATCACACACTCTAAGTTCTAATTGTAATTTTACTCATTTAAACAACACAAAAATATGTTTCTCAACATTGTATTGCCTGGAGCAGCTAGATACAATTACAGAGTAATTAGGTAGTTAAGACACTGTTAAAGCATGTGTAGAAATTGAAAGAACAATTTTTTTGTACTTGTTAGGTTTTATTTTTTTTTATAAACCATTGAAGGAAAAAAGGAAAAAAAAACAGCTCACAACTGACAAGCAAATTCTGAGGAATGTTAATCAAGATTTATGTGATAGTAAAGAGTCTGGCTTAAGCTAAAAAAAAGTCAGAATTAAGGCTCAAAAGCTGTATTGAAAATCTGCCATGTTATTTATTGTTTTATTTAGATAATCATGAGAATGGAGGCTGAATTCCAGCTTTAGCTTGGAATCTGACATTTTGTTGTTTAAAAATAAATTGGGGTTCCTGTAAATTAGCTGTTCTTTTAATAAAGTGTTGTACTTTCCCTGTAGAAATGGAAAGGTCTTAATGTTGTTCTTGCAAGCAGCATAGTATCCAGCGTGGCGTGCTAAAATGGAAGCAGAAAGGTGGGCTTTCAACAGTATAAAATGCCCACATGAAGTAGGACAGGATACGTTTGTGGGTAGAGGAGTGACGTGAAAGATTGAAGTGTTCTGGAAACTGCAGGTTAAAACTCAGGAAATGAAGCTCATTTAGAAGTCAGTAAGCATCTCAAGTTTAAACTTAACAGTATAACATATAGTCAGTGTAATTGTAAACACAGTTAATGTATATGATATTTCTATCAGTGTTTATTTTCTGGCCTTTGAACAGCTAGAGTTTTGTAACTATGTTCTTTTGAACTTTTCAACGTAATTGCTCTGACGTAATCAGAATTTTAAAAACAATCAAGAAGAAAAATAAATTATTTTCAGTAATAACTGTTTAATTGCAACAAAATCCTGGAAGTTAAAACTACAAGATAAAAACGTTTGTCACTTAAAACTTCTCTCTGATGTGCATTTTGTTGATGTAGACCTGTAGTATTTCCAAGATCTTAGATGAAATGGGAGGCAAAGAAAACTCACTTTACTCTCTATCTCTCCCTTTCTCTTTTTTCTGGAAGTGTGAAGAAAGAGGACTCGCTGTTCTATCTTGCTGTTTGGCTGAACAGTATTTCCTGCAGATGCAATGAGACCTCCTCCTACTGTTTCATTATATTGTAGGCACTGGGTGTACTCAGGATCTGCACAGAGAGTGAAAGTCTCTAACCTTTTGAATGGAAAGTGCTTGAAATTATTGCTGTACAAAATAGCTGGTGCACACTGATCACTCTCCTCATCCCAGGTGGTCAGGATCAAACCTTTTTCCCCAGCGAAAACAGCTTTTCCTAAAGAGCTGCAGGGCTTCCCATGTAAGCTGTGGAGGAGGATGCTCTCTGATGGAAAATCTTTAACACGAGTTCCTCTCAAGTCCTCATTGACTGGAGTCAAGGTTATTGGCATCCACTGCCTTTGAGATGAAAAATAGATCTCCTGATCTAGAACTCCAAGAAAATGTTCCTTCAATTTCCCTAGGGAGCACTGATTTCTATTTTTAACTGGGAGATGTGGATTAAACATGAATTTTATCAGGCCTTGCGTTCTGTGCAGTAGAAGAGGAATTTGCACAGCAGCAGCATTGTATTCTGCTAATACTGAAATAAATGCTTGAAACAGGTTGGAGTCTTAACGGAGATGCATTTAAGTGCATTAAACATCTTCTAGGAAGATGTTGTTTACATTCTCTGATGTTTGTTTGTTTGTTTGTTTTTTAATCCTAATTTACCCTCTAAAGGAAGACTAGGCTATATTAAAACAAAGAAAAGAAATCTACTAGAGAAATCACTGTGAGGCCTATTACCTGTTGCTGGCTTCTTGCAGTTTTTATTTAAAGCCGTGGAGCTTTCGTACTCTGAGCTATCTGGGGAAATTGCCATGCAGTTCAGAGTAATTTCAGGATGTTTGGAGCTTAAATTCACTCTCTGCTCCAGCATATTTTTTTGACAAACGGTGTTAATATGTTTCAATGGGAGAGAAATGTCAGACACATCACTGTTTCTATTGAACTTAACATCCCTGTGTGATGCTATAAACAAACTGATATCCACAATTCTCTTGTGGTTCCAAGCTGTCTCGTAGCTTGTCTGTTATTCCCTTATCCCTCAATCCCACTCCTGAAACTTGTGCTTTATAGCCCTGGAGATGTGATGTGCTGGAGATCTGCGTGGCTGGGGTGAGCCAGATTCGGGCTGCGACCACAGACACACTGTGATATATTTTTGTGTAGGAGACGTGTGCCTCTTGAGGATTTTTGTGGGCAAAGAAATTCAACTGCTGGAAAATGCAGGGCAGTCATGCCAAGGACAAACCAGAGCAGTTCTGTCATCCCACAGCACGGAGCTTTTCCTTTGCAGAGGAGAGTACTGTATTGTGGTTTTGGCTAGTCTGGATCTGTGGGTAAAAAAAGATAACTTGGACTTTTCAGATCCTTTGTTGTGATAAGTATCCTGCTAAGACTTTTTTTTTCCCTCCCCCCATAGTTCTCCAATTAAAATCATTTGCAGTGAATTCTGAACTTTGGAGCTTGCAATATTTCTGGCAGACTTGTTGCATGGGTGGTGAACTGTCAGCTGTGAAATTCTGAATGAAGTGTACTGTAAAGGCACAAAAAATGGAACTAATTTCCCCTCATCTTTTCTCCTCCTCCTGAATAAAATAATGAAAGACTTTTCTTTCAGCATCTTACAGCAGTTGTTTGGGTTCTGCATTCCCCTCTGCACCCCACAGCACAGGCTGAGCATTCAGGATTTTACATTAACAGGAAATATCTGCCTTTCAAAGGGGAGGAGAATCCCAAATTTACTTAAATTCCTTAGCAACTCCAAGTAATCTGAGCCATCACTCATCCCATGAAGATCTGATAGCTGATTCTCTGATGTATCAGAGAAACGCATTTAAATGCAATAAAGTGTAGATTTGAACCACAGTTTGGCCTGAATGTAACTTTGAGTTAGCTGTCGTATATTAATATTTACAATTGATATTAATCATTGCAATTAGAAATAATGCTAATCAGAAGCAAAGTAGTAACCACATTAAAATTCTAATTCTATTAATATAGTGTGACTTAGGCATTTTGAAGTATAACTGGATGCAAATTCCTTAAATATGAAAAACAAGTTTTAGGAGCTCCTTGAAGCTTGAATTTCTCATTAAAGTTTACAGTTATTTATGGTGGAAATGCAGAATTCAATCAAAATAAATGGAGATCAGAGGAAGATGTGGTTGGAAGATCTAGTCCTGCAGTAGACTCCTACTGGAGTGGATTTGGTTATCATTTATCTCTGGGGTTATGTATCTTGCAATTTAAATATATTGCATAAAATGAAATCATTAGGGATTAAGAATATTTATGGTGAGCAAAAAATGTGTGGTAATACTTTCAGATGTAGCATTCTGAGCATCAGGTGTAGTAAATATATCGTGCTCAAAGTACTGAGTTTTCAGGTACTCTCCCTAGCAATCAAAACAGCACTACAAAATGGAAGCACATAATTTCCTATTGCCGATATGATCTTTCTGCTAATTCCAACAGTGAAAGAGTATAAATGCTTCTCACCATATCCGATCCAAGAAACACAGACTTAAAAATGGGTTGTCAGTATTTCCTTTAGCATTCTGTATTCTTCTGCCAGAATTTCTGTTCTGCTCCTGATTATTTTCAAGTTGCAGTCATGTGAGCCATAATGATAACAAAAGATATTTGGTACTCTAAGAAAATACTTTATGCAAGAGAGTAAAAGATGTTTTCAGTGCTGTACTGGGCTTTTCAAGCCTGTGACCTGTCTCATGGCTGAAGTATTTTCAAAAAGCACTTTGTCTCACAGGTCCTTTCACAACTTTTCGTCTTAGATGAGCATCTCCATTTGTTTCTCTCAATTTCAGTCTTCCTTAATTGCTACCAGTCCTAGCACAGAAGTCTCATCTGAATGTATCGTGCAGAATCTTCCTGACTTTAGCATAAATGTCTACATGATTTATTTTGTTTTGAATGGGTTTTTTTTAAATTTGTTTTTAGTTTTAATTTTCATTTTTGTTTTGTGTTTGTTTTAGAGCCCCACTGCAGTAATTAAGGTCTCTCTCCTATTTGCAGGATTTGGATATGAGGAAATTATATGACTTCTGTTGATTAGCTGTAAACCTGTCTTTTCAAAAAAGAAAGCACTGAGAATGCTGCAGTTGCCCTATTCTATAAACTGTCCACATTTGGCAAGTATGTAGAAGTACAACTCCAAAATTCTAGGTAAATTGTGTTATTTGCTGTTGGTTCTTGCTGTCAGGAATCTTTGCTACCTGGTTTTGGAGAATTTTTCAATCCAGTTTCTTTTTTTGTGATTACAGTGCAGTTTCAGAGCACTGTCGTCTTTTCTCTCCTTGTAATTATGCATTGTCTGCTCAGACTTCTGAGTAAATCCTGGTGACCACTATTTTTGCATCATATCAATGGGCAAAATATTTGACCTTGAGATGTGCTCCCTTTTCTTCCGGCTTTTAACATGCTGAAATAATTGTTTATGGAATGAGAAGGAAACATGTTCTCAGCCTTTGGGAATATGCAGTTTCTCATTTTCCTCTGAGATCCATAAAGGTCCTCCGCATGGACTTACAGGATCACTTATTTCTCTAGGGCTGTGAAGACCGTTGGCAAGAGCTGCTTTTCTGTGGGTACCTATTTCATGGTCTGTACGGAAAGGTTGGCTTGGCTTTTCAATTGGAGAGGTTGCTGTGTTTGTAAGAACATGTTCTTGACTAAGCAAGGACTGAGCAATTTGATATTATTTCCATCCCTGTGAAAGGAATTTCCACACCATATTCCCTCAGTTCATGGGTTGTCACAATGGCTTTATGGCCCTATGGTGCTGTTAGATGTGCTGTGTATACGTTACATATAGGGTTATCTGTACTTGTAAGTTCTTTGGGACCTTGAACTTCGCTGAGTCTGTCTGTGCACCACGTGTAGCCTTTCAGTTGGAGACCAAATCAAATGTGAGTTATAATAATGAAAATGAATTTTTTGTTAAAATTCAGGGTCAAGTTAAAAAAAAAAAAAAGAAAAAAGAAAAATGGATCTTTCTCTTTACCAATGTTGTACCTAAATTTAGAAGTTTCTCTGTCATCTCATACAGTCTTTGCTTTTAAATACCTCTGGATAAATAGAAAGCAGAACATATTGAGAAATAATAGGGGAGAAGGATGGCTGTATACTGCTCCTCAGACTAGCCATCCTGACTGTTCCTGCTGTTTCTGTTTATTTTCACGTGCTTTTGCATTGCTTTCATCTTTCCTCATCAATTTGAAAACAGTTATTTCCTTTTTTTTCCCTTTTTTTTTTTTCTGTCAGAGCACTTCTGAATTTCCAGCCTGCTGTTATACGCCCGTCATTGCTTTCTTGAGTTTAGAACAATTTTTCTTATCCTTGATTGGACTTTCATTGCTAACAGGGAATTGAATTGACAGGAGAAATTGTAATCATTTTCTTGCCTTTCTTGACAGTCATTTGGAAGAGAAATTTCCAACCCATTGCGCAAGGCTGATACCTGTAGGAATCTCATACTGTCATTTCATATGAATTTAGTCTTATTACAACAAACTTTCATTTCCTGATAGCTCTTGCAAGTCACTCCTTCACATGGGATGTCTTGGCACCTTGTATTTTATTTACATCTGGATATTGTGTCTGCATACTTACTAAAGTGAGATCCTGAATGCCTAAAGTAGTCTTTTTGTATTCCAGTTGAAGAATTCACCATCTGGGATCTGTAATTGGACTTCTCACTAATTAGATATAATAAATCAGATGCCAACACTTTGGGAAAATTTGTTCAAAATATGACTATATGACTGATTGTTTTTTATTGCTTAACAGTGAATAAAATGTTCCTCTCGTGATGAACATCCATGCTTTCCTACTCCTGTAGGATAAAAAAATTTCTTTTCAGTCATTCATGACACTGTCTGTTGCTATAGTGATATCAATTTCCTGTCTCAAATTATTACACTTCAGAGGTACATAAGGCCTTTTTAATCTTTTCTTTTCCAATTCAGTCTTTGATTTTACAGATGCTGTTACTCAAGGACTGGAATTCATATGTTGTTGGTCTATTTTTTTCCCTATTATTTGGTGGAAAATAGAATAAATATATACCTTTTCCCCACAGGCATGATGAAGATGCCTGCTGTTTTATCGTTACCCTCACCTAACGTTACTCCATATCAAAGTCTTAAGAAAATTTGGTTTGGTTTTGTTCTGTGTCACCTAGCTAGAGAAGCACAGCCGTTGCAGCTTGGCCAGATCAAAAGCAGCTGTATCGAACCAAGTGGAATTCGTATATACATATGAAAAGCAGCTTGTCAGTCATGATAGATGTTAGCTTATGTGAGATGCTATTAAAATCCAGTACTAGAAGTCCAGTTGGGCCAAACCTCCATCATGCAACTTAGTGGGGTTTCTGCCAGAACTGAGACAGTTGGCTGCTTTTGTGAATATGAAGTAGAAACTACAACACTGTATTAGTTGATCAATATTCCTTTTGTTTCTCTATGAATGACAGAGTTCACGTGGCATTTGAATTTGCCGTTGTCACTATACTGGGTTTCCAAACTGATATATGGGGCTTAAAATAAAGATGTAGAAAGACTTTTTACCGGGCCCTGTGGTGATAGGATAAGGTATAGTGGTTCTAATTTAAAAGGGCAAATTTAAATCAGATGTTAGGATGGAATTCTTTACTTAGAGAGAGGTGAGGCACTGGAACAGGCTGCCCTGAGAGGCTTTGCATGCACTGCCACGTTGGATGTGGCTTTGGGCACCTGGTCTAGTGGGCACTGTCTCTGCCTATGGCAGGGGGATTGGAGTGAGACATTTAAGATCCTTTCCAACCCAAACCATTCTATCATCTGTTCTCTCTTTACATCCCTTTGTGGGCTGCTCTGATCAGAGATGTATTTGCATTTGGCCTGTAAGTCAGAAAGGATCCTAAAGTTGATTTATGTCTTTTAATTCTCACTTTTTTTTTTTGCTGGTAAAAGGGGATGCTGAGAAGGTAGAGACACTGAGTGTCTCCTTGGCTTCTGTCTTTACTGTAAGGACTGCCCATTGGGAATCCTGGACCCTGAAGATAGGAGAGAAAGAATGGAAGACTTCCTGTTGGGTGGCCAGGATATAGTCAGAGATCATCTAGCCAAAATAAATGCGCACAAATCCATGGGCCCTGATGAGATGCGCATGTTTGTGCTGAGGCCAGGAAGGCCAATGGTATCCTTGAGTACGTTAAAAAGAGCCTGGCCAGCAAGTGAAGGGAGGTGATCCTTTGCCTCTACTCTGCTTTGGTGAGGGTGGAATACTGCGTTCATATCTGGTCTCCCCAGTTCAAAAAAAGAAAAGCACAGAAATCTCTTATTGTCCAGCTGGGGGCCGAAAAGATGATAAAGCACCTGAAGGATCTTCTGTTCAAGGAAAGTCTGGAAGATGTGGGTCTCTTCAACTTGTAGAAGACTGAGAGGGGATCTGATAAATGTTTCTAAATATCTAAACTGTGGGAGGAAGTCAGATGAGTCCAGAGTCTTCTCAGTGATGTGTAATGAAAGGACAAGGAGCACTGGCCAAAAGTTGGAATATAGGAAGTTCCCCTCAAATATGTGGAAGAACTTCTTAACAGCGGGAGGTGGCAGAGCACTAGAACAGGCTCCCCAGAGAGGTTGTGGAGTTTCCTTCTATGGAGATATTCAAGACCCATCTGGATGCCTAGCTCTGTGTCCTATTGTAGGGTACCTGCTTTAGCAGGCAGTTGGACTGTATGATCTCTTGAGGTCACTTCCAACCCCTATGACTCTGTGATACTGTTTCTGGTACAGATCACATCCTGAAAACTGTATGGATTCATATAGAAACTCCAGCAGACTAAAAAACCCAATTACAACAATAAACATCACTGGATAAGGGAAAAACAAAATGATTGCAGGTGGGGATTACTGAATTTCCAAATGGGCAAAAATTGCATGAGAAAAGGTACTCACACAAAAAATTTGCAGAAATCAGGAAAAAGAAAGGATCTGGCTGCCTGGAAACAAATGATGTGTTTGTATTTTAATGTGTAATGCATGCTAAAGCTGAAGGAGAAATGGGAACTGAAGATGACAGATTTGTGTGGATCCTGAGATAAATTTATATCCCATGGAATTATACCAGAATTAAGCAGAGTAGCAATAGTGTTTGTGTAATTGAGAAGTAATATGCAATATGTTCTTCTTTATTAATGTCTTTCTCGTTGATATGATAGCCTACCCCATTTTCTTTTAATTTAGGCTTTTTTTTTTTTTTCTCCCTCGAGTGACTGCCTAGTCTGGTGGATTTTATGCTGTTTGTTCAGTAACATTCTTGGTTTTCTGAATTCTGTCCCACATGTGTTTAGCATAATCTTCGTTTGCATTCTCACTTCCTGGCTGCTTGTTTAGCTGCTTCTCCCAGGTCATTAATTCAGTTGTATTTTCTTATGGGGGAAAAATTTCTTTCTGTAATATAAGTAATTAAGTCTACTATGTTAAAACTATATTCTCCAGGATACTCCAGATTAACTTAAGTACAGTTCCTTTGAAATCCATATGTAATGCCATGGGCTGGTGATAGGGGAAAAAAAAAGTATATAATTTTATATTTTATTTTTTAATTTTTTTCTTCTTTTTAAAACAATGAAAGTTTCTGGGCTAAACTGATCTGTGGCAGTTGTGTCCCAAAGTAGTACCTGCAGCATAATATTAGCAGTTATGTGCTTTAGCTAACATAGGGTAAAATTTTACCCTATAGTATTTCCTTTTTATTTGTGCTACTGTTAGCGAGTAGTGGCTGCTTCCTTCCCTGTGTTTTTAGCTTCCTGTATGTGGCATGAAACCAATGCAAGGATTGCTCTTTTGCGGATGTAATAGCAGAAAATAGATGTATTTTCATCTCTCACTTGATTCTTCAGATCTTTTCAAAGAGAAGTGAACTGTGATTGTGCAGAGTGAACAGGGTCTTGTGCTCTTTAACTTCTATATGATGACACAAGGGACAACTGAATTCCTTTTTTCCTTTTCTGTTCCTTTTTTTGATGCTGGGAAATCAAGGCTTCTCTAGCTCAGGGGAATCCACAGGACTTATCTAATTTCTTTTTCTTTTGTACATACTTGACTTCATAGCAATGATTGGTTTAGAAGTATTTTTTTGAGCTTTTTAACATTAATTGAATTTCAGTACTTTGTCTCCAAGTCAGCTGCCAGTATATGCTGTAACCTCATCTCAGAACCCCAAAGAATATTGTAGAGCAAGCTAGGAAGAACACATCAACCAGTGTCAGTATTTTTAAACTGCAAATTGTTTGTTTTTTAATTTTCACCTATATAAAAAATGATCCAAAATGAATACTTTCCTGGTTGCAAGCCTAGTCCAAGGCCTGCCCTAGAGATCTAAGCAATGATTCAGGAACATTAGGATTGAGAATAAGTACACTTATGACTTGGGACCTGAAGCTGAAACTGAGGTTCTAGGTATCATTGGCTGTGTCCAAGAAGAGGCTGCTCAAGGCAGATAAGACTTCCTGATGTTCACAAGAGTCTGTCAAATTCTGCTTTCTAATAGGTTCTACTGGGAAAATCCAGTGCCCAAAGTAAATTGTGACAAGTTAGAAGTACTCAGAAGAACTGAACGATAGGTGATGCTGACTGTATTGAGAATGAGCATGAGGAACTTGGGGTGAGTGGGTGCTGGCATTCTGATGGGGCAGTTATGAAGAATAATGGTGAGGAGATGCCACCATTGCAACACTGAGCTGGATAAAGAAATGGGTAATGACCTATGCTTCAAGTTTGTGCCCTCTCTTAGCACGAGTCCTCAAATGCTAGAGTCTGGTAAGGGAAGGAAAAAAGAATATTTCAACTAAAAAAGATCACAGAACTGAATTACTCTGAAAATAATTGTCAGACGTGTATCATTCTTGCTAGAAAATCCTGGCAGCCTGAAATCTGGTCCTCTTTTTTGTTTTTTTTTTTTTTTTTAATGCAAAACTAACTGTAAGTGGTATTCAGTTCACATTCATGTCAAAACACCCAATCTCAGTCAGAGATCAAGTACTTTAAATAGTTCTGATTACACCTGTATCTTTTATGGAAAGAACAATACCAGAAAAAGGAGATAATAGTGAAGAACCAAAGTAAAAAAATCAGATTCTCAATAGTATCTGACTAATAGTAAAAATATTTTCTTTCCTGAGTCATTTGTTTTCCAAGTAGAAGACTCTTTTAGAAGGGTATTTCTTACACAATGCACTCGGCCTTCTGCCAACAGACGAGAGCTCCAGATTGATAATAATGAAAGAAATATTAATGCACCATAGCATGTCAATTATCTCAAAAAGGTCTCTAGCAACCATTTATCACTTAAACTTCACATCTTATAGCTGAGGACCAAATTGTGTTACGTGTTAGAACAGTTCTGCCAAATTTGATCTATCATTAACTTTCATTTGTTGATAATTTGAACATGAATTTTTATTTAACTTATGCGTCTTTGTCAACCTGATGGAAATGTCCTGAACTGTCAGGTTGTCATAAATGAGTGATGCAGCTTCCTAGTTGAAATAGAACTGTATTCTGAAAGGTTGTAAAGGATATGTTCCCCAGGACAAAATCCTGAGGCCAGAGACTGTTTCATTTAAAACAAACAAAAACAAACAAAACAGGATTCTTTTTTCTTTCTTTCTTTTTTTTTTTTTTGTGGCCTAAATTGTATTTTCTATTGCTAAATCATACATGAAAACTACTACTTGTTTCTTTGTTTCATTTCAATGGTGTGATAGTTTTCATTGCTAGGGTAATCATACTTCCAAGAAAACTGGATATAGCTATGAAGAAGAAAGGTAACACCTTAAATTTTATTTGTATACTGGACAAATGTGTTTCTGTGGCTTGGTTAACATCTCGCAGGTGCAAGAAAAGAAGTAAGTAGAAAATGTAATGAAGTCACAGGCTTCATCATTAAGGAACATTAATGTTCCTTATGTTCACTATTTTGTATAAAGACAATTCCCCAGAGCGGGTATGACCATGAAATGTTAACATAAAAGCAGCCTTTCTCACAGGTTTGTGGAAGACTCTGGCTAAAGGTGTTGATTGGACTTAGGAGTGTGGAATATGTTGGCTGCTTCTATTGACTAGCAAGGAGTAACGCGTGTTAGGCTGTGGAGATATATATATTTCTGTGTACTGTTGAATCACGGCAAAGCTCCTCAGCATCTTTTCCCTGAGCAAGGCATAGTTTTTTTTGTTTGTTTTGTTTTGTTTTTTTTTTTTTGTTTGTTTGTTTTTTTACTTTAAAACAACAGCATCAAACATACAGCAGCATATACAGGTTAAAGCTATAAAATGAAATGCTTTGTGGCATGCAGAGTTCTGGCCTGAGGAAGCTCTAGGAAGGCTCAAACATTGCAGGCTTCAATCACAGTATATAGTTCTTCATTGTGCTCAGATAATGTCTTTAGGAATGTGGTAAAAGAAGTCTGAGTTGAATAAACAGAATAGGCATAAAATAAAATGTACTCAAGCATCCAGCAGGTAATTTTACAAGCTCAGATAACACATTAAGATTATACAAATTAAAACCAGCACAAAAGTAGAGACAAAAAGTGAACACTGATTGTGGCTGCATGAAGTGCCTTGGAAAGCGAGACCTGGACAGGCCGAGAGTTGGCAGAAAGGAACCAGATGAGATTTAATAAGAGCAAGTGAAGAGTCTTGCACCTAGAGAGGAGTAAACACATACACTAGTACAGATTGGGGAACAACCTGACATCATTGGATGACAGGTTGACCATGAGCCTGCAGTGTGCCCTGGTGGCCAAGAAGGCCAATGGGATCCTGGGGTGCATTAAAAAGAGCGTGGCCAGCAGGTGAAGGGAGGTGATCCTCCCTCTCTGCTCTGCCCTGGTGAGGCCTCTCCTGGAGTACTGTGTCCAGCTCTGGACTCCCCAGTACAGGGATCTCCTGAAAAGAGTCTAGTGGAGGGCTACAAAGATGATAAAGGTTGTGGAATACCTCTCTAATGAGGGAAGGCTGGGAGATCTGGGTCTGTTCAGCCTTTAGGAAAGAAGACTCAACGGGGATCCGATCCATGTCTATAAATATCTGAGGAGCGAGAAGCAAAGGGATGAGGCTGAACTCAGCAGTATGTGGTGATTGGACGAGGGGAAATGGTCACAAACTGAGGCATAGGAAGTTCCACACAAATGTGCGTGGGAGCTTCTTCACAGTGCAGTGACGGAGCACTGGCACAGGCTGCACAGAGAGGTGGTGGACTCTCCGTCTCTGCAGTCATTCAAGACCTGCCTGGACGCCTACCTGTGCAACCTGGGCTAGGGAACTGCTTTGGTAGGGGGGTTGGACTAGATGATTTCTAGAGTCCCTTCCAACCCCTACAGTTCTGTGAAATGGAAGTCTCAATATTAGGAAGATGCACATTTGTTTTCTTATGGAATATTTTTAGGCTATGTCTAGTCAGTATTTCCACCCATGCTTAAATGGACAGTGCAGACGAATTTGCCATGCTAAGTTCAGAACTGCTACATGCATTGTATTTGTGCCTGTATTTGATTTAGCTTCCTCTGTTATGAACCTGTAACAGTATAAAATGGTATAGGTTTTAGGCCTCTGGTAGCCTTTCTCATCTTTTGATATAGTGATTAGACCCTTGCACTATCAATTGAAAGGTCATGGTTGTAGCTATTTCTCTATTTTCCATGGTACTGGGAGGGTGGCATAGACTTTTGATACTTTACCTAATACAAGGTACGACTGGAGTGCAATTTTAAAGACTCTTGAATATTTGCAGGGGGCTTCTCAGGTTCCTGAAAAGGCTAATTGGCTGTGGTTGTGAGCATAAAATACCTCTACTTAGCTTCTAGAGAAAAACTGGACAAGAAGCAGCAAAAATGAGTTGTTGCTGCACCTGATCTAATAAACCTTAGCATGCTCTCTGCAAAGAGCTAGATCCATAACTGAGTATAATTAATTGGCTGCTTGAATAAGTACACCACATCTGAGCATATTTGACACTATTGCCAGCATTTTGCTCTACTGTCACATTCTCCTTGCCTTGCAGTGACCAGTAGTTAGTTGTCAGTGCCTGCATGGATTGTGTTGGCCCCTCTGAAGTGGTTCTTGTGTTCACGGTTTTCTCTTGCCATGGTGTTTCAAATTAGTGACTGTGGCCCTTGTTGTGCTAGGTGCCAGGTGGAGAGTTGCATTTCTCTAGCACAATGCTAACGTGAAATATGTTTGTGTGGTTTTGTGCTATTATCTTTCCGGAAGGGAGTTCTTTTCCTTTGTTTAGCTTTTAAAGAAGGATAGTCATACTATGGAAGGATGTTTTTAGAGGGAGTGCTGCTGAAATGCAGACTCAGTTATGATGCTGTCACAAATGCAGGTTGCCTACACTACCTGGTTTAAACATCTGTGGATGTTTAAATTTTTGTATCACTTTAAAAGCACCGTGATTCATTGGTGGTATATGGAGAAAACCACAGCAAGTTATATCTCAATGTGCTTGTTCTGCAGCAAGTTGAGTAATGCATTATCAATGGACATGAGATCATCTCTTTTACATCTGACAGTAGTATTAAGATTTCTGATATGTGTGTCTTTCTTAATAGATAATGAAAGGTGGTTGCTTTTTTTTTTTTTTTTAAGTTTTCATGGTTTTAATGGTTTGTTATTTTTTGTTGTTTTTGTGTTTTGTACATCATTTTAAATCACCTGATATTTACTGTTTCTCTGTTACTTAATTTTAGTATCTCAGCTAATTAATTGTCTATTCTAGATATGTGCATTATGTTTGTCAGAAAAGAAGTGTGAAGTAATAAAAAAACCTCAGAACAGGTAGAAATCTCTTACGTCTTCTTAAGAATTAATGGAATAAACAGTAAACATCAGAAACTGCATATATTGCAGGGCTCTGTATCAGTGCATAGCCCGTGGCACTGCTTTTTTTTTTTTTTTTTTTTATAGTATGGAAAATCAAAATGTTCATTTAGTTCATGTTTGCCTTTGAGATGGGAGATCTAAGTCTTGCAATTGCTGTTTAAGGAAGAATTTTTAGGATTCTTTCTCCTAATGATGATGCATATATTTCATTTAAAGTAACTAGGGATCATTCTGCTGAAGCTCATTTTCATGTAGCAAAAAATGATGAGATGGTAATATGAAAAATTTCATAGTAATACTAAGACTACATTAATATGTACTACATTAATATGTCACTCAGCCATTCACCAGCCTAACATGACTCAGTCACCTTCAGTCTTGCTGTGCCAGGAAAACCAGCTGGGTACAGGAACTTCAGTTGTTGCAGGACAAGTCATGCTCAGTCACCTTAGCCATGAGTTCATGGGAAAATAAATTTTGCAATGCAAGTAGTCCTTGGGGAAAACAAGAGTTACAGCAAACATAACTGCAGCAAATGCGTTTGTTCTGATGTGTTCTGCCATGGTTTTACATTGTTATTAGGCCAAATGCACCATAAGAAATCTGGGTATAAAATAGTAAGCACGCAGGAAGCCAAGATTGTTGCTTCCAAGGTTCTGCTCAGTCCACTTATTCACACTCGTGGTTCACAAAAGATTGTTATCAACTCATGAAGTGTTGCTATTTCTGTATTTGGAGATTTTAAGAAAAATACAATAGAATAATAAGATATCCCGAACTGGAAGGGACCCACAAGGACCACTGAATCCAACTCCTGGCTCCTCATAGCACCACCCAAAACTCAAACCCTGTGTCTGAGAGCAGTGTCCGAATACTCCCTGAGCCCTGGTAGCTCAGGGCTGTGCCCACTGCCCTGTGCAGCCCAGTCCATACCCAGAACCCTCTGGTGGAGACCCTGTCCCTAACCCCCCATCTGCCCTTCCCCTGACACAGCTCCATGCCGTTCCCTCGGGCTCTGTCACTGTCACAGAGAGCAGAGCTCAGCACTGTCTCTCTGCTCCCTGTGAGGAGCTGTAGCTGCCTGAAGCCTCTGCTCAGCTCCTCTGCTCTGGGCTGAATAAACAGAGGGAACTCAGCAGGTTCTCATACAGATGATATGTGTCTGATGCACCCCAGGGTACGGTTGGATTTGACTGCTAGGGTATACTGCTCATATTCTACTTGCTGTCAAAAAGTAAATGTAAATGCCAGGCATCTTTGTAACCAGCCTCCAACACCATTAAATCGCATCCAGTAATGGGGGCCAAGATTGACAGCGTGCCTCAACTGTTTTCACCACACAGCAAATAACCTGGGGTGGGGACACATCCCACTGCAGTCCTGCAGGAAGGTTCTCTGTGGGCGCTGGGTGTAGCCCGTTCTCCCTTCGTCCCTGGGGCTGTTCCCACAGGAAGGTTATGTTCTGGCCGGCACACTGCCTCTTCATCCTATCAGAGCCTGTTGCTTCTCCCAGCTTAGTGTGAATTAGAAGCGAGAGTCCGATTGCCTGATCATTAATCCCAGACCCGGTGCCGCTTCATCATCTAGCAGCCCGAGTGTGATGTGGAGCAGCGCTGTCAAATTAGCCAGGCAGCACAGTGTGAAATTCCTGCTGGCTCTGTGCCCGCTGCTGGGAGACAGATGTTACCTGATCCACGTGAGTGATTGGAACGATGCAGGGTAAAACCTGAACCAGTGTAAAGCTCGACAACACAGAATTAGCTTTTCAATGTTTGTTCATCAGATTTGATCCGTCAGGATGAGATGATGATGTGAAAGCAGTATCTCAGTGTTTTTTAGGAGCCCTAAGGGTAGCTCTGCTGTGTTGTCAACCTGCGGCCTAACTCAACTTCAGCAACTGTTTGCGTAAAGCCAACGGCAAAACCATGAAAGAAAATGAGTGGTTAAATCTCTTCAACTGCTTTTGTAACCACACTTGCTGTGCCAGAGATTAGCTCTCGGTGAGCTCTGTAGTGCTTTCCAACCAGCAACTGGACTCATTGCGGATTTAAAGGAAGCAGTCAGGGCCTGGTTACCAATGTACCACCAACTACAGAGGAGGTACAACTTGGAGCATTGTTAAATACTTTATTTTTCTTTATGAGCTTTATTTTTTTAGTAAATTTTGCTAATAATTTACTATTACCATTTTGAGATTTGATTATTTATGTGTTTATTTTTTATTTTATCTGCAACGAGAGAAGATTGACACTACACTGAGATTTTCCCTTATGTTATCATAAACAGGATTTGCCATTTTAAAGATAAAGTTTGTAGTGTTCCACTTGGTTAGCTGTGTTCATGAAAGGAAGGAAAGCTTGGGAATAAGGTTTTCTACAAAAGTAAGAGGAAAACACAGTAGAAGTGTATATTATACTTTCCTGTCTCAGGCTGGACATCAGGAAAAGATCTCTACTCAGAAGGAGTGATGCGGTATTGGAATGGGCTACCCAGGGAGGTGGTGGAGTTACCATCCCTGGAAGTTTTCAAGAAATGTGTAGATGTGGCACTGAGGGACGTGGTTTAATGGTGTGGTGGTGATGGGTTGACAATTGTACTAGATCCTAGAATCGTAAAATCGTACCAATCGTAACATCTTTGGAAAAGACCTCCAAGATCATCTTGTCCAGCTGTCCACCCACCGCCAGTATTTCCCTTCTAAACCATATTCCTTACAATTCTAAGATTCTGTGATTCTTAAGGAAAATCTGGCTGTAAACCAGTGCTGATTATGCTCGATGTATAGAGAATTTTGTAGAAGTTTACAGTTAGTTACTAGTTTATTGCTTTCAAATCCTGGTCAGCTATAATGAACCGTTTTTTGACCAGAGTATAATCTTGCAGTCTACAGAAGAGGTTGCTATAAAGTCATGTCTGTATGGTAGACCTTTCTACAAATGAATTGTGTAGTAGGATCTCACAGGTGCAAATAATTGTTGTATATTTTAAGGCTTATTCTTTACAAAAGTAGTTAATTTTCTTGTATGAAGTTACAGTGACTATTATGTTTTATGAAATAAAATGCAGCATTAACAAAGTGTAGGGTTTTTTATATATTTATATTAATGTATAGCGTACTAGTTCTTGTTTGGATGCCTCACAATGGACTACGTAAGTGATTACATTAATGTAACTGGAAGTATTAATATAACACTGACTGAGTCTGTATTGAGGGAAACTAAAAAAAAAAAAAAAAAGGATCAAATCAGCCAATTTTGCTTTTGTGGGGAGAATTTTATTCAAGTGCATCTGCCAGTCTCTTACACACTGAGACTTTTTAAAAGCAGACACTTGGAAGAGTGATGGTGACCATAATGGAGATGAGAAATAGATGGTGGAATAAAATGTGTATTTTCAAAACACAAACAACAACATGACATTTCTGATGACTATAGAAGGATGACAGGAACAAGCTCACAGCATATCCTGTTATATTTTAATACTGTCAGTAGATTTGTAATGTTGGATGCTTCCCGGGTGCAGTAGGCATCTAAGAGATCATGCACAAAATATTCGTGTATATTACAAAATAAGTCTTAGTTAACTTGGCACTCTGCTTTATGACATCAAAATTTAATCCTGTTTAAAGTATTGAATCCCACAGTATCAAGATAAAAAATGAACTAAAAAAGATACTGTAGTAATGTATTTTGTCTTTGATTCTAAATTGTAGCTGTTGGATGATGTTCAGAAGCTTGCAGTATGGATGGGTGGAATAAAAGTTGGTTTGGAGCTAGTTTACTACTGTCTAGCTTAGCAATGCACTTGTCCTTTAGAAAACTAGCTTTAGGACTTTAGCTAATAAATATGTAGCTAATAAATACTTTGTGCTTAAGTGCTTTGCTGTATCATGGTTTCTGTGCTGGAAACACAGGGCTAGCTCCTGCTAATAGTTCCCCATTGGGCTGTTACAGAGTGGTGGCTGTAGGGGATTCAGATTCTGGGAATCCTGCATACTTAGACTGAGCTTTTTTTGTTAAGAGAACATGTTGTGCACTGGGGGAACTATGTGAACTTGTGTGTCCCTTCTGTGGCACAACTGAGATATTAAACTCCTTTTGTTAAATAGAAGTCTATGCTCCGTAAAGGTCATGGTTTCTGTCCCCTTTGAGCACCCTGCGCGGAGTGGTAGGGAAGGGTCATTTTAAGTTAATGTTGAGTATTGGAGAAAGTCACCATTCAGCCTCAGAAAGTGTTGCTTGTGTGGATGAACAAGTCCATGCTTGTTGCAGTGCTGTGGCTACTTGCTGCAGCTGTGCTGCTTCTCTTTCATTTTTTTTCCCCTAAGTCGTGGTTCCTTTTGCTCTGAAAGGTTCTGTGGGTCTTCTCTGTGTGTTTGTGTACACTGTAACAATAAAAATACTTTATCAGTGGCCTTTTGTTTTTATTTTTGATCAGCAGCGTTGTTGAGGATAGTGATTCATGCAAATTTTGGCCATTAGCCTCCATTGTGGTTTTCACAATACACCATTTTTTTCTTTTTTTCTGCATAGTGGGCTACTAGCCCAGACTTCTAGCACTTCTACTGCAGTAGCAGGATGGATTTAACAAAGATATCTCTCTTGGCTGAAAAAGAAAAGTGACTCATCTCCCCTTGCTCATCCGCTCATATGTACATCTTAATAACAAGAAGTTTGCTTCCTCATTTTATTGCAGACAAATTTAAGTTGCATTATCGGAATGCAGGGTATAGATTCAGTCCGATCTTAGCAGCCCGATAAATTTTTCATTTAATCTAATGTGCTCAAAGGGAGGGAGCTTTATCTTTGTTATCTTTGCAGTGGGGGCTCAGAGCTCACAGCCCTGCCCCAGTAGCTCTGCTGCCTGCTCTGGCAGCTCCACCTCACTCAGCAGATGTGAAAGGCTTTCTTTGCAGCTTTGGCCTGGTAGCTCAGGGAAACCAGGAACCCTATCTAAAAATAGTTTATTCTAAGTTGCTCTGCCTGTACGTACGTGGGCATGAGGAGCTGATTTGGAATAAGAGGGCTGGGAGGAGTCAGGCCCTAAATACAGGGCTCGGAGGCAAAAGACAGAGATGGCAAAGATGTAGTGTTTTTAACTCTAACATTGATCTATGGAGTGCTTGGTATTGCATCCTTTAGTTTTGCTGACAGCTGTGTATTTCCTTAAGATCTCGGTCAAGGTCAGAATTTTGTTCCACTAAATGCTTTATACATGTAGGAGACAAAGCACTTTTCTCTAAGACCCTAGAGATTTAGAGTTTAGCAAGCTAAGGGCTATATGAGGGAAAACAAAGAATTACTGTGGTCTTCTCATGGAGAGTTAAGGTATACTGGATGAAAATTTACAGCAGGAGGAACTTGATCTGAATTTGCTTAGCTGAGGTTGTGATCTCCAGGCCAGTTTCCCTCTCCTCCTCCGCACGACCTGGCTTCTCCCTAGTCCCTCTGCAAAGCTCTCTGTAACCCTTCCGCTTTCCACTTGTGCAAGGAGCTAATTCTGCTGCTGACGGGAAGTCCTAGCTGGAGCTCTGCTCCCAGTTGTGTCTGACTTTCTGGTGGTGCCAGCTCTTTTTGGCAGCTAGAAGTGATTTCCAGCTAGATCATCTGGATTATAAGGAGGAAAATAAGGATGGAGTTGGGGAATGCAAAAGGCTTTAAGTGATCAGAATTTGAATCTTAATTTGCCAATCACGTGGCTGGCAAGGAAATGTGGGAAGAAAAAGGAAGCAGTAAACATGATGATTAAGTGGATCTTACTCAGAGCAAATTACAGCATTCCTGAATGAAAGTCTTCTCTTTAACAGAGAAATCATTAAATGTTAAACTCACGCTATTATTTGCGTTTCATTGGGTAGACTTGCATATGCAGAAATATCCATTTTAATTAGTGTTGAAAAGAACTCTCATGTACAGAGCACTGCCTGGTAGGTATTTTTATACTCTCTCTCAGCGAACTCATTTTATATGATGATGATTTCCTCTAATTTTTAATTAACATGTCTAAGTTAGAGTTGGGAAAAATGATCAGTGTTTCATTAACTGCCTCACACTTAGAGATCTATGCAAACATAATTGATATGGTTGCTACAGGGTACTTTGTCAAAATGAGCCATCCTGCCACTACCTTTCTTCCCTTTTTATTTATTTGAATTTGAATGAAATACTGCAGCAGAATATATTTTTTCCTCTAAAATGATATGGTAGTGTATTTCAGTGCAATGTTTCATTCAGCGTATTTAAAAAAACATTTTGTAAGTTGTGTTTTTTGGAAGATAATGTGTTTATCACTGGTACACAGTACCCTCTATGCAAAAAAAGTATGTAACAGTGCTTAGGAAAATGAATATTTGTTGTTATTTCTGTGGTGAAAATTACTGACTCACGCTAACCATCACAAATATAAAGTGTACTTTATAGTCCATAAGAAATGCCCTTGGATTCATATCACAAAAGACTAAAGCCTAATGTTCATAACTATTTAGATATGCAAATGAATTGTAGTATCCAATGGGAAAAAGTTGTTCAGATGTGTGAAGGCATAGTGGGCAAGTTGTGAATGTGTTGAACTGTATGAGGCCTCAGCTCTGGTCTTAGTAGCGACTGGAACCAAATCACTGTCTACAATGACTGATCTACTAAAGAAAATAATTTTGGGGAAGTAATTAACTGTTATTCCTTATACTCATGAGTAAATGAGTATGTTCATGGTAGACATTTCTTGAGAAGTCTAGGTTAAGCTGTAGTTATTTTAGCTATAGGGTTTCTGTAAGCACTGTGATAATGTATGAGGATATGTAAACAGTCAAGAAAGAGAGAGTGAGCTGAAACCTAGCAGTATACTCAGCACTCTGCCTAGGAATTATGGTGTAAAATGGAATTAGAGATTAGAAAGTGAATAGCAATGCTGTTCTCTGAACTTGCTTTATCTCAGGAAAAATGTGGCCTTTACTGTCTACTTATCATACTAAGAAGAGCAAACTTCAAAAGCAGTACTAGAGTTCATGTATTATAAATTATTCAAATATGTATTTATGAAGCTGTTTTAAAAGGATAATAAAAACTTCTTTATTTAAAAAGCAGTGAAGGCATTTATAGTAATATAATATGGTTTCCTCCAAAGTTTTGGACTTGATGAGATTATGCTAAAATATGATATTTACATGAGATATTAAGATAAATTCAAAATCAATTAATGTGGCATAGAATTAATAATAACTGAGATAAGAAGGGACGTCTAGAGACCTGGTCCAGCTGCCTGCTCAAAGTAGGGCTGATATTGTAACTGAGATGAAGTTGTTCAGGGCGTGGTCAAGGCATGTTTGGAGCTCTCCAGGGATGGTGTGTCCTCACTCTTACCGGCCATCTTGTTGTATAACTTAACTACTCTCGTGGTGAAGATATTTTTCCATTGTATCCCACTGGAATTTACCCTACAATTTTTTGTTCCCCCTCTATCTCTCTTGTTCTTTTGCTGTGTGACTCTGAGAAGAATCTGTCACTTTCTTGTCTTTAGGTAACGGAACATCCTCCCTTATTTTTCTTCACTAGAGTGTGGAGTTCTCTTTTTCTGTATCTGTCATGTGCTCCAGTTCTCTAACCATGATCTGGAGCAGTGTTTCAATCATTCCAAAAGTGGAATTTTGTATGTAGTTGTTAATACAGAGTATGTAAAGGATAAATAGCAACGGTATGTCTCCCAGACTACCAAGATTTTAGGGGTCTTGGTTTATAAGCTAAACATGCCACCTAATGTGAGAAACTGAATGTGACCTGGAAGCTTGAACTGCATAACATTTTGCCTTTGTACCTCTTGTTCCACTTCTGTGAAAAAAGGGATATGAGAAAACCCAATTTGAAATAAGAGAGGAGAGCAGCAAGTGATTGGTTGTAATGGTGATATTAAGTACAAACTCTAAAGCTTCATTTTCCTGATGAGGTGATAAAGACATGACTTATGGAGAGATGAGTATGAGTGTCTTTTCATTGAAGCAGCACATTGCAAGCTCTAAAGTTAACTGAAGCACTGGAGTCATTTTAGTGTTAAGCGTGATATAGTGCAGTGAAGAGTTTTATTTTTTAAGCAATTCCAGTTCTGCAATTAGGAATTTAAGCCTTTTTTTTTTTTTTAATAACAAAATTTAATTTTCCTGGTAAGTTTGTTAGTGTTGGGTATGTATGACAGCTGCAGCACATGTTGTTCCTTTAAAAGCGGTGAGATCAAATGATGGCATAGTGTTGTATAACAAACAAACAAAAAAGGTCTTGGATTTACAATCCAAGGTGGATCTGTCAGCTACAGAAGTAGGAGCTTGCTTTCCACCAGCTGGTATAGGCTATTCAGGGCAAGTGCCATAAAATAATAATAAAACTCATGAGTGGAGTCTGGAGGGACATAATTAACAATTTTTGAGGAAACACATTACTTTAGTCTCTAGACTTCAGTTTTGGATCTAATGCTGGTCAGTAATTCTTTATTTTTAATAACTGATGAGGACTCTGACATTAATTTTGCTCTTAAGTTTGTAAATGGCATGAGAAGTGCTGAAATAGGGAAGGTTGTGAAAGGAAATGGCTTGGGAAATGACAGTTTTGGCAAAATGAATTTTAATACTGTCAGATGCAGAGCAGTGCATCAGGATATAAGAAAAAATAGGGCTTAGACTGAGAGTGGAAGGCAGATTTAGGAAATCGTTGTAAGATTGTTGAGGATAACTTTCTCATCATGTCCTTTAGCTGAAGTGGTATGGCAAAGAGGGCTCACAAGATCTGTTCTAGCCAAAATTTCTGTCTCTATTTGTGAATGGAACTTGGAAGATAGTTCTCTTTCCTTTTTCTCTTCTGTCCTTTTGTCTTCTTTTTCCCCCACACTCTTATCTCTGTCTGCAGATTTATCTTGACAAACTTGTTTTTCCTTCTGCAGAATGTTGGTTGGATTCTACTGGCAATTAGCCCAGGGAAGCAGAGGCTAGCTAGAATAAATATTGCTGGGGGAGTAGGTGGAGATCTTACAAAGCCTAAGGCTAAACAAGAGGAGACTGATTAGAAACAGCTCTTTGGAGTCTGAGGGATGAATAATGTCTAGGCTTGGAATGTTCTTGGATTCTTGGGGAGAACCTTGTGGTGTGGATGAAAAAATGCTGATTATTTGTGTATGTATCTGCATTCATTTAATCCCCAGTCCCTGCGCACCAGTTTTATCAGGCATGCTTGCCAAGTGACCTTTCTCTTTTAGGGAGAGAAGAACAAAATGTTTGACACAGCTCTCAAAAACAAGCAGTGGGTTGGATTGATTATCCCAGAAACCTATTAGGCATGAGGCAAATTTAATCTGTTTGCAAGCTGTCTGCAAGTAGTATATAAAGTGCAAGTCAGAAAACAGACTGGCATCTGCCTCTAGCTTTGGTAGCTGCCATCATTCAGATCTGGTGCCCTCACATCACTTCTAGAGAAAATACTCTGAAAATAAGGGTAGAGGAGAGAACCTATAAAAGATACTGAAAAATAAGCATGATGGGATGAGTTGTAGGGAGGTCAGTCATTAACCTTACCAAAGAGTAAAAATCAAAGGGTGATATGATTTGTATACTTTACTGTGTTGAACATTGTGGAATTAAGATTGTGGTCACAGTGCCTTCAAGTAGTATCTATTTCCAGTTTTTAGTTCAGTTCTAAGAATTCAGAATCGGAAGCATTTAGCTACAGGCAGCCATTTAATTTTTTTATTTCTGTCTTTTTCCTTTGCTGTTGGACATAAAATTTTAAACAGAATGATCTTCTAAAACTATTAAAATAAACTGATAGTCTTGGAGGTTTACTGATTTTTTTTTTTTCTCCCTTTCTGCTTTTTCCATTCCCCCACTCCCTTCTAGATCCTTTGCACCAGTCTGCCAGTGCAAAATAATCGTGAGTGTCACTGCAAAGCTGAATAGTAATCAATAATTAAAGACAGATCCAGAGGAATGTATCTATAATGCATTGATTTGTGGAAGGATGAGTGTTTAAGTTGCTTTTTTTTTTTCTCTTTTTTCTTTTTAAGAAAAAGTAGACATGGTAGGTATTTTTGATTTTAGAAACACATATATTGCAAATTTCAGAATAAGCTTCTTAGCAGTCATAATGCCATTTCTCAAAATAATGAGTGAAGTATTCAGTGTGCAGATCTCACAGTTGTTGCTCGTGTTGGGCACAGCCATAGCCTGTAAGCATTCTTTGCTCTAAGATTGTTTTTTAAAAAAGGGAAGGACCACTCCAGGTTCTGGGATGCTAAAAACGAAATGAAGGGCTCCAAACCAGTGGCACGCACCCTGCACTATTTCCCTGAACTATTTCTCTTAGGTCTCTGAGGAGTGAGGATTTCACAGGGACTGACTGTTCTCCAAATACCTTAACCCCCAGAGAAAACAGGCACTACTTGAACTGAATAGGAACCAGAGGATTTTCTTAAGGTGGAAGATGTTTTCCACTTCCTGACTGATGCTTTTCACTAGTAGCACTCCTACTGCCTTTTTTATTTTATTCATGGGAAATTCACTTTATTTCCAGGTATCTGAAGGTTCTTCTTTTTGCACTGTTGTTCTCTAATCTGTTTATATCCATGTTCTACTTGTGCTGTGATTTGGGGTAGGGAAAGGGAGGCTCCAAAAATAGCTGTCCGTTGCTGTCCATTTGTTACCTTTGTTTCACCTTTAGTGGAGTTTTCTCCTTCTGGGCTGATGGGGAACCATTGTCTCTGAAATGGCAAAGATTTCTGTGGGTGTCTCTGAACTGGGTGCTTTGTGAATGTACATAAAAACTGAGCTCTAGACATTGCTGATGTTCTTACATTAAAATCTTCTAACACTGATCTTTATAATTTCTTCATTCATGTAGCATTAATAACGATGCTCTATTAACTAATACTGCAGTGTGTTATACTCGCTCATTTTAAATCTCAGAGCACTTATGACATTTTGATCTATATTTTTTCCAATATTAATCACAAAAGAGGTTTTCTTTGCAAAAGCTTTGGAAAAGCTGAAATAAACATCTGTTTCCTTATTTTTGATGCAGCTCTTCCTGAAGAAATGTCTTTCTTTTTTTTTTTTCCCCAAGCTGTTTCATGGACTGAATTAGTAGCTCCTTTTCCCTTCTCCTTGCTGTTGCACTGAGGTAATATTATTAATTTTCTCCAAAGTGGATAAATTAAAGATGACCAATGTTGTTTTTAAAATTTAGGGCAATAAATCACAGAATTGTAGGAGTTGGAAGTGACCTCTAGAGATCGTGTAGTCCAACCCACTGCCAGAGCAGCTCCCTAGACCAGGTTGCACAGGTAGGCATCCAGGTGGATCTTGAATGTCTCTAGAGGAGGAGAATATTTTTCCCATGGCCTCGAGTCTTGAAAAAACAGTTGCTGTTTTTTTTTTTTTTCTTAATAAATAGCAAAGATACATCCCATAGATTGGGATGATGTGTTTGAGGTTATTTCCAGTAACCTACCCTACTCACTTTCCATCTTAAATTAACTTTCCGTTTTAAATTAACTTTCACTTTGATTAAGAAATGCTCACTTAAGAAACTTAGGTGGGATAAATAAGTGATATATCTGTGTCTCTGTTTCCCAACTATAAAAGAGAAAACACTACAACCTTATGCTAAGGGTATTTTAGAGGCCTGTAATTACTTCGTTTCTTGAGAAAAGTGCCATGAGAAGTTTTAAGTGTTAGAGATAATTCTTCTGAAGTGCTCTAGGAAAGAATTAAAAATATTTGCCCTCCAAGACTTGTTCTGCTAAACTCTTGTACCTGTGCATTTGTCTCTGAAGACAGCATAACATTCTCATAACATGGAAAAAAAAATTCTTTACATTTTTAACAAAAAACAGTCTGGGAACGCAGAGGGGGAGACTGAGCATATGGGGAAAATTTTCCCATTACAAGTTTGTTACAGAAATGTCTTTGCAGCCCTGACTGTAGCCAACTTAATGCTAACATACAGAAACTGAATCGACTGAATGCCTAATTCTTTGCTGTAGTAAAATAAAGAAATATAGACCTCATTTATCAGGGCTTTCAGTCTTTTTCTGCTTGTATCTCCTTGACTGGGGGTCATTTAAAATATGTTAGAGGTTTAAGGTTGGAATGTGAGGCTAATTTGAAACCTGGCTCTGGGATGACCGATTCTGTTAATATTCTTAGAAGTGACACATCTCTAATAGGACAGAATTAACCAGGGATCCCAAATGACGTGGCATTGCCTGGTGAAACTGCTATTTCTTTTCACAGGTAATGCTGTACGATTTCACTTAGCTTTGATGACCCCTTGGTTCTTAAAGTAATGAACAACAAGGCTAGAAGGGGGTGAGGGTGAGTCCTAGGAAAAACAAAAAGCTGGCAAAAACTCTGCAGTCACAGCTTGGAAACCTTCTGGTTTGGCTCTGGGCTGGAAGTGAAAGAACTCTCCAGCATTCTCCTGGCCCCTTCCAACGTTTTCTCTGACATATTTGGCCTTTGACCAATTTTCCCAACTGCTCCCATGCCCTTTTTAATAGTCCCCTAACCCAGTTGGATGTTCCCTCAGCTCCTTTACGCCCTTTCTATTGGCATGGAAATGAATTTCTGCTGCTTCACAAATAATATCTAAGATAAATGTACTTTCATCCTTCTTCCTCTCAAAGGGAGTCATTCCCATTATTATACCATAGCTGAATTCTGTTAATTTAATTTGAGGTAGTAGTAATTTGTTTTGAATGTAGCCACAGGGAATAGACAGATTTGGAATTTGAGTGGCGTGGTGGGTCCCCTTCCACGCTGTACTCGGCGCAGTGTATTGTTACTTCTGCTGAAATTATTTTTTTTTTAACAGGGAAAGTAGGAAATGAAGCAATTCCAATGAAAGGCAGATTAAGAGATTGAACCTTCCACCTAGAAGAATGATGAGAGGTAGCACTGGTCCTGATCGATTCTGATGTGAAGCTGTAGTGTAGAGTGAATGGTTCTTGTTGTGAGAGGAATCTGGGCCCACCCCATGAGGAGCGTGGAGTACTGGAGGAATACTGCAGGATTTTTTTTAGACAACACTTGAATAATGGGCCAAGATATCTTTTTGTGTTATTCCAGCAACCTCTTGACTTTGCTTTCCATTCTGGTTCTATATTATTGTCTAGACATGATTTTATCTTTGGAATAAGTAGTATTAAAGCACCTCTGAGTGTGCTAACGCCTTCCAGTGCAACATGCATGCTCCACCACACTAAAAGTGCAAAAGAAGTTTGCATCTGCTTCTCTTGTGTATCTTGTCTCCTGAGTAAAACTGTGAGCAGCATGACCCTATCACTGCAAAATAACTGCCTTATTCTTCAAACATATTTGTCCTTGCATTATATTTTTTCAGGTAGGAGTGTGCTATTGTCCCCTTCTGTAGATCACACAACCATATTTATCTTTCCCGTTTATTTTGGACAAATTCATCTACCTGCAGCATTCAGGAAATATGAAATCCAGTTCTTATTAATGATAAGGGGATATTAAACATGGCGGCACCCTGGCTCATCTTGATGCAGCTTCAAAGACCTTCCCATATGCAGTTTTCTCTGATAGGCAGTTAGGTCTTATTTGAACACTATATCTGAGAGATAATTAAATGTAATATTGAGGTCAGTGTAGGTTGATGCAGACTGATCAGTGTGATGTTATCTGGTACAGTGGTATTCAATCCTCTGGTTTTCCTGAAGATTGAGCATCTGTGAGAGAGTAACCAATATGAACATCTCTGCCAGCATTCCTGCGTCATATGAACAGTCTTTCCAGCTTGTGGTATTCTCTGCAGATGTTTCCATGTTTCTGGAATCATGTTTTTTTTTCTTTAAATAAAGATCTTAATTATCCTTGTATGGTAATAGAAGAAAACGGCTTTGCCTTTGAAAAATGATTTAGTGAGGCAAATTGGAAGTTTACTTTCAGTTTTTATGTTTTACTCTTGGGCAGTAGGATTGCTTGACAGAATGGAAATACTTCTTAAACAGCATTGAAAATTTGATCATTCTTTCTGGTAGTGAAACACTGATGACCAAGGTGAATTGCCAACCCAAAATTTTGGATTCTTGATTATCTGGAGGAGAGCAGATGTGCTTTAGATACATCATCTGCAGAATTTTCATAGGAATGAAAAAGAATACTTAAATGATGGTTTGCTTCTGCAGTAGACGTTTTAATTCAATTCAGAGTACGTTATTAGAGGAGATAAGTGAAACTAGTTTCTATTTCAGAAAGTTTTACAATTTGAAATTAAGACAGACTGTTAAAAACTAGAAAAATGTACTCTTGCTTCGTTCTTTGAAATTTATTCTCATGGCATGTTTATAGAGGTGCTTTAAGAGCTAACAAAATGCTATCTAAAATGTTTAAACCCCAAAAACAACACTGGTAGTGGAGGAGATTGTAATAATGAAGAACTGGAGAGTTTTGTCACTCTGTTTTGTGCTCTTTGAAAAGTTAGAGCAGCAGCAGTAAGGATTGGCTGCCTCCATTTTGAATTTACGTATTCTTGGAGTTTTAACGATAACATGATAGAAGTTTAAAAACACAACATTTTCTGTTGTACTGATGGGTCAAAGTGATTGAAACTGAAGTAACGGACCAACTGTTTGGGTTTCTGTATTTATTCTTTGCTGCTGTTGGAGGCAGGTGACTAAGTCACCTTTATTGTGAAGTGATGTGATTACTTAATGTTCTTAAGTATGAAGGTTCTTCTTTTGAAGTTGATGACTTCCATAATGATGTATTTGAATAATGCACCAACACTTGATTTTGATACCAGAAGCTGTCTCATTTTAGGTTAGAAAGAATGATTTTATTTATTTTTTTCTTTCCTCATCACTGAGTAGCTGAGGTTGGAAGGGACCTCTGGAGGCATCAGGTCCAATCTCCCCACAGGGCCACTGCTGCTAAGGAGGTGAAGTTTCTTTCCCTTGTTCTTCTACTGATTTCCAGACAAGGTACAAGCCTTGGCTGAAAGTTTTCCCCTATTTGGGTACTCATTTGTTTTCATTGTAGCTTTCTCTTCCTAGCATTATTCATTTGAACTATCAACTTGTTCTCACAGTCCTAGGAGCTCAGTATCTCTGCCAAATATGGCTGAAATCAGTGGATTTAGAGTTATAAAGTCAAGATGAACAGCTGAAAGCATACACATGTAATGCCATCAAGTAAACATAATTTTCTTCGGAGCTTGTGCTGAAGATCTGACATAAATTGATGATGACATGAAGAGTTATTGTCTTCTGAAATTGAATTGTACGCTCCTGATGGCAATAGGTTGTCTTTTTGTTCTATGCTTGTACAGTCAGTGCTGACACAATGTAATCATGTTTCATACTAGCCAGTGGATTAAATATGTTATAAATCTTGAAGTTACACTTTAGTCTAAATGGTTGTGGGGTTAATGTGTAAAGCACTACATTTAACAGAGTTTTGAATCTGGAAATAATCAGCCAGAGCTTTCAAGTATATTCAGTCATACAACTCTGAACAGAAATGCCTCTTAGAGAATAGGAATTGACCAATTGTTTCTTCCCTTGATTTATGATTAAATTCATTGTAGAATTATTACTAATGCAATGGGAGGTGGTTGAGGCACCGCTGTTCAAGAAGCGTTTAGATGAGGCGCTAAGGGATCTGATTTAGTAGTTTGATGGGTAAGGATGGTGGTGGGAGGATGGTTGGACTAGATGATTTTGTAGGTCCTTTCCAACCTAATGTATCTGTGTATCTATGAATCTATGAAACAAGTGCAGTGATCTGGCCAGTGACTTCCTGCAAAGCAAGTTCTCTATTCTCCTAACACAGCTTAGTTGGAAGAACTCTAAATCTAACCTCCTAAAGTTTTTCATGTTAAACCATGGGTTCTTAGTGTAAACTTTATTATAAGGGAGGACTAGAAACTTAGACAGTGAGGTCTTAATAGCTTTAGTAATGGTTTAAACGTCTCCTTTTTCACCTTCCAGCGTATTATTGCAACAGGGTAAACTGAGATGCTTTTTTTCCCCACTTTCTGTTCTTCCATTGCAATCAAACTATTCTGAATTTGTTAATAGCATTAAGGCATTTGATCCATATAATAGACCTGTAATATATTTTCTTGTTAATGATCTTTTGATTCTTCTTTTCTCCCAAGTGTCTGTTTCACGTAGCAAATGTTAAAGCTAATGTCAACCTTAGCACAGTGATCAAAGAGCCTGCTTGCTGCAAAAGTAGAAGTGGCTTGAGGGACCACAGAAATAGGTGCTTGCCTATTATTTGTTATGGAGTTTTTTGATGATCAGTTGTCAGTAAGGTTTTGGAAGTATGTAGGGTGGTAGTGATGAATTAACAGGTTGTACCTAGAACATCTTGATCTCTCTGAAACAGTTATAATGAAATAGTTACGGTTTATTAGCTGAAAAAGGTGAATTACATGGTATTCTTGAACAAAACAGCAGCTTGTGTTCCAGCCATGCAGAGTATTAGGTACCTGCTCAAGTGACTCTCATAAACACTTCTGCTGATTTCAGTGAGTTCATTCACATGAATGAAATTAAGCAGACGCTAAAAAGTTTGCAGGAACTTGAGTCTGTCTGAGCAGCATGTTCTCCTAGTAGCTATGGCTGTCTGAAAGTATTTGCAGTGTGTTCTCACCTGCTAAAAAACTTGGGAAAACACAAGAGCTTGCAATCATACTTGCAGGGATACATTTGCAAGTATAAGTGTTTCTCTATTAAAATTATGAATAGATGCCAAAAATAAATAAATCTTCAAATCATAAACAGCAGGGGTTGAATAAAGCTTAACCCACAAGAATCTTGATTTAAATAGAAAAAGTGGTATCTGTTAAGATTGGTAAATGAAAAAAATTGTCATGGAAAGGCCATGGAAGGAAGAGGGTGTTTTTCTTAAGCCACTGTTTATCAACACAAGGGTGAAAGTTACAGAAAACAAGCAAACAACAGAATCAACCAAAGATAAAATGTAAACACCATGGAAAGTGATTGATCAAGAAATTTTTCCTTTGTTTCTCTTTCTATGTGACGTGGTGATGAAAAGAGAAAATTAATACATATTTGACTTAAAGAAGTCAATTTTAGGAAAGTATTAAAAGCAGACTGTATATCTTAAAGAGCAGGTGCAACTCTTTTTGGCCTATTCTTCCTGCAAAGCATTTTCAGAAGAGAAATAGAGGAAAGCATAAAAAAAGGAGATAATTCTAACTTTAATTATTCTCAGATACTATTATCTGTGGAATTGTGTGGTCAGACTCTGGAACAGGCTGCCCCCTCCCTGGAAACATTCAAAGCCAGGCTGGTTGGGGCTGTGAGCAACCTGGTGTAGAGAGAGGTGTTCCTGCCTATAGCAGGGGATTGGAACTAGATGATCTTAAAGGTCCCTTCCAACCTAAAATGATTCTGATTTTTCCTTTTGCTTTAGCAGTCTGTCATTCACTGAAAACCCAGTATAGCCATGAAGAAAGATCTGTTTCTAGAAAGGATTTTTGGGAAAGAAACTGCTACAACTCCTTTGTTTGGAGAAAAGCTTTGAGCTGTAGCAGCTGGGGAAATGGGAGGATTGGCATGGGAGATCTCCGACAAATCACAATCCTCTCTGTCTCTTTTTTCCACTCCGCTTACCTGAAAGATAAATAAGTTTGTGGGAAGGATGAAAATGTAGAGGTATAGTAATATCTGAATTTCCACTGAAAACTTGCTCTGAATGCTCACTGCTTATGACTTTAGGAATCCTAAAGAATTTATCCTCTATACGTGGGCCCATATGGGGAAGGACTGGCCAGCTCTTACTTTGTGGGGTATATGGAGGAGTCTAGTAAAGAGTCATGGCTTTTGTGATAGAAGCTGAAAGCTTTTATTTTCCTTTTTCTGTTTTAAATCTGTGCTGTGTAACATTATTGTTATAAGCCTGTCAGGTAGTGTAAAAACAACAATGGCAACAAGATATTTTTTTTTTAAAGAAAGAGCTGAAAATGTTGTCTCCTGAATTGTTTGCAGGAAGCTTGACAGGAAGCTGGAAATGTGATGTTTATTGTAATGTTCCTGAAGCTGCAGGGATCTGCAACAGCACTGAAAGGGGCAGAAGGGGCTAGGATCTGAGCAAGCAATAGAAATATATATCAGAAGTCTGTAAGACACAGTAAGGATTACTCCTAAGAGAAGTGTGCAGTACTCAAAGAATGAGCAAGAGAGCTGCTCCAGACATATTCAGATAATTTTTTTTAATGAGTTAGACTTGATGATCTCTAGACGTCCCTTTCAACCCCTACAATTCTTTGATTCATGTCTTCTTCTTGGGCCAAAATAATATATTTGTATTTTTATTTGTATTTACTAAATATCCCCAAATACAAATCCTCTCAAAACAAAAACAAAATTCCAATTATTGAGCTTCATTAAGGCTTTACTTCATTGGGGGGCAGTGGAGGGGGAGCAAATAAAATGGCCGTGGTGTTTTTACAAGCAACGGACATGTATGACTGCTACCCAATGGTGTAGAAAGACTTTATTTTGAAGTATGTTGAATAGCAGTAGATTTCTGGATGGATGGGTGCATCCCCTAGATGAACTAGAGCTGGCAAACACTACCATTAGTACACTCTTCATGTGAAATCCTTTAACATTATGGGCAGATACTGAGCAAGAGAAATGTCTTATTCTTAAGGTGCTTTGTTGATCTTTCCAAGTTCAAAGCAGGTGAATTGAGGGTAACCTAATCAGATCTTCTGTGTGTGATAATAACCAGTTATGCAACACTGGACTTTCCTTGTGGTGGAGTGGCTCCAGTTTACACTGTTGAAAATGATCTGAATTAAAGTTATGGTTTTAGGACATAGAGGGATGAAAAACATTGGTTTACTAAGTCCAGGATTCAATCTCTGTTTTTTTTCATGAAGATAAGAAAACAAAGTGTAATCTCATATATCTTTTGACATCTCTTTCTTTTTCCTAATCTTGTGTAGCTCATATACATTCTTGCATCTCAAGAACTCCCCCTGCCCTCCCCCCCCAAAAAAAAAAAGCAAACAACAACAACAACAAACTTCATAACCAAAAAAAGCAACAAAAACAACACCAAAACAAACAAACAAACAAAAAAACCCCATCTCCTTGGTCAGTTTTGGTGGTTCAAAAAGCCAAGATCTGAATCTTTTTCCATAATATTTAGAGCCAACTGATGCTCCCAGTAGTGAAGTTTATTTCTTTTTCTCCTTAATTGTAAGCACCAGCAAAAAGCTATCATTAGGATACTGACAGAATTTGGGACAAGTTTCTTTCTTTTGGCTTTGCAGGCCTTGTAGTAACCTATTAAGTAAGAGTTTTTCCTTTTCTTTCTGTATTTTAAACCAAGACTATATTTTTACAATGCCCTCTCATCTAATTCCAAAAAAAGTGTTTGGTAGTTTGCATTTCCTTTGAGAATAGGAGAGATTAATATTGTTTGTGAATTAATGGGGTTCTGCTTTTACTTCTGTCAATGTACATCTAGCAGTACATGCTATGTATTTGTTAGGCTACAATCACTCTGAGTGTGACCAATGTTATAGCTCAGTTCTGTGAAATATTATGTTATTTTCAGGACACCTTGTATGTAGCACTTGGAGTAGTCTGGAATTCTGCTCTCTCATAATCTCCAGTGTATAGAGACCCAAGCTCTGAACTGTTGCGTAAATGTAGCATTATCATATTAATTATCTGGATGATGAAATGGATGCCTAAAGTTGCTGTTTGCTAGAGATTTCACCTGGTGGTGGGAACAGAAGTGCCAGCTAAGTAACAGCATGCTCTGAGCTTCTGGAGGCTGATGTTGACCCTGCATTAAAGAAATGTAACAGCTGTGCAAAGGACCACAGGTTCTTCCAATTCTACCTCAGTGGGGTTGCCATGGTAACTTGGGGATTAAGAAGTGCTAATATGGACTGGCAACAAGTGAGGGAAATCTGTTTTAAGTGATCTAAATATAAAACGTAGCACTCAGCTTGATACATCAGTCATGGACTAAAACTTCATGTTGTTTGACCAGTGAATTAGTCAGATGTGGAATGAACGGAATACATGTTTCTTACTGACTCTACTTGTAGGCTGAATACCTTCTGCGGATTTAATTTTCTAATATGTATATAGATGATTGCTAGTAATCCAGGTGAATGATTTACTGAGTGCAGAGCATGTTCTTCAAAGGTTAAAAAAAAGAAAATCACAAAAACAATGCTTCTAGAAACAAAAAAATTACAGACATTATAGCCATGTTTCTTATCTTGTAGAGGAGACTCAAACTCATTTTCTGTCTTAATTTATCTGGATTATCAAGGTCAATTGCTACTGTTTAACTCTTTGAATTAAAAAAAAAATAAACGTGTCCATAGATGTTGGCATCTATGTTACCTCCTTTATGTTGGGAACCAGTTTGGTTCTTTCTACTGAGAAAGTCATTCACATTGCTTGGGGGCTGTCATGTAGTAGGGGGATTTATGTGACCATTCCAGCTCCACTGTTTAAGTGAAAGTCACCAGGTTTGCAGAAAACTTTGAATGCTGAAATCACCCTCCTCAGAAAGAGGAAAAAATCCCATTCAATCAGTCAAAAAGTAAAAACCAATAAGTAAAAAAAAACAAAAACCCAAAACTTAACAACAATAAAACTGAAATGCAATTCAGATTTTCAGAACCTCACTTTTATGTTCCCAGAAGTAATGCTGCCCATGTTCTACCTCTGTTTTGTTTATCAGAGTACATTTATAAATATGCTTTTTTTCATTGTCTTTTTAGGTGATCCTGATCCTTACCAAGTACTATCATACTGACATGGGAAAAGTGCTGGAGAGCTCATTGTGGAGGTAAATTTTATGCTTTTTTTCTATGACTTCTTCCTCTTTTCTCTGAGTAGATCTGTCCTCTCTTCCTGTTACAAGTTGCTGCTGGGTTAATCTAAGTGCTGATTGGTGTTAGTTTAGCAGTGTTACTCATTCTTAGCTGTACGTATTCTTTTTCTTCCTTAAATGTCCTGCAGTTCAGTATGAAAGAGTTTGAAATGAATTTGCAGTAGAAACAAACAATGGTGGAGTGTGTAAAGCACCTTCTCAGTGCTGCTTTATGAGGTGCAGTTCCTTTTCTTTTTCATAGAAATTTTACATCAAAGTTATCTGAAGTCTTTCAATCCCTTATTGTGTTGTGATGTGTCTCTTGGGAGTTTTTGCAGTTCTTGACTGCTGTATTGTGGTTAGTATTAATCCTGATTTGGAAGGAGTCACAGTTGTCTGAATGAAATATAATACTGGTTCTGGTTAGATTGTTTGTTGTGACAACTACAGTAATTCAATTAAGATTTCTAAATTGATTTTCACTTTCTTAACATTTGTGAATTAGAATATCAATATGCTTCTTGTTGTGAGTGCAAAAATTGTGTTATCAAACATTTATCAGCACAAAAAACAAGGTAGGGTAAGATTTTTATACTAGTTCAACATCAGATGAAGATCAGTGCTTTCATGCTCTTCTGCCTTTTTTCCACAACTTTACGCTTGCTGATAGGAGATGAATTACTGTAATTATTCTCTGGTTATGTATGTTGAGGTGACTTGTTTTTTCAAGGTGAATGGCTAACAGGTACCTACATTGCAGAGTTCTGTGCACCTGAATGGGTATAGCACTGCAAGCATGAACCTTTTCGAAGTTATTTAAGTGCTTATGTATTGAATTACAGCCTTTAAACCACACACCTAAAATTTTCTTGGGTGTTCATTTTGTTTTGCTAGATAAGCTTTGTGTGTTCTGTGTAATTTTCAGTCTATCTATCTATATATAAATCTTACCAGAGATTTTCCTGTACCCATTGTGTAGGCTTGAAAGTATGTCCTTGTCATCAATAACTATAAAGTTGCTTCAGTGTTTGCAATGGCAATTTTGCTGGGTTGTCTATAGCTCTAGAAATATTCCTGAAGCGTTCTGCCTGGATATCTAAATAGCTGTTACAAATGACAGCAGACATACTTGAGAATTTCTGGTGTAGCCCGTAAGCTTCAGCTCTAGAAACAAATGGCTCTTGTAATACATTGTGACTTCAGTACCTGTAAGCTTCATACTTTTCCAAAAGCCTGTATAGGGACCTAACCTTCATCTTTGCAAGTGAGAAAATCTGTGATGTGAGCATGGTGCATACCAGTCTTGTTGCTTTTTTTGAAGATTTTATTCTTGTGGGATTTCTCATGGTGGCAGTAGATCTCTGCTCTCATACTCATATCGGGGTTCTACAGTCCAGACAAGTGCAGAGCTCTATGCAGCACGAGGGTGTTTTCAACTAGAAACAAAGCCTTCTAATCATAAAAGGTGGGTCTACAGGAAAGAGAGCACTTAGTATTGGCTCAGGATTGACCTTTTTAGGGTTACTGGTGATTCCTTTGTAATTATCCTTTAATCTTCCAAGCTGGGAAGTTAATTGCATATTTGTTTCTGTTTTAATTTTTGTCCAACATCTTGTGCAAATAAGACAACGTAATAGAAATTCAGATTCCATCAGAATTGCATAAGCATATATTGCTTTCTTGTTAAATGCCTCCAGCCTGTGCGGCATGTGCAGTACATTTCAAGTCTTGCTATCCACACTTCAGTACAATCTATCATGGAAGTCTTTTAAACTTAGCCAGCCTGACTCTTCAAAATAAACTCTGTGCTCTTTCAAAATAAACATAAAACAGTCTTCAGATAATGTTTCTTTTGAGAACATAACCGCGTTGAACAAGGTTGTTCAGACCTTGCTGACAGCTGGTGTGAAGAAGAACTGATATGAACTGCATTTGAATAAAATTGATGCTACATTGCATTATAAAAAAAAAAAATCAGGGCTTTTCCCTTATGGGGAATGGATTTACCAGATGCTTTGGTTGCTTATTAAACTAGGGTAGGAAAGCTGAATGGAAACGATCACCTAAGATAAGCACTTGAGCAAGGGATGGTAGCTGATCCACCCCTAAATATGTTCTACACTATGTTCACCTCCTACTTCTACCTCTGCCCTTTGGGGTGTAAAAGCTCTGCTCAAATTTATCAAGTTGTGAGTTAGAAAGTTTGAATCTTTAGAAAAGTGCAGACAAGGCTAACTGGTGCAAAAAAAATCAAATAGTGCCTGTCTCTGTTGAGATGTAGCTCATTATGCGAAGAAAATGAAATAAATACTGAACAAAGCTGACTGCGAAGTCAGGGACTTCGGTATTTTTTTTTCTGTGTTAGTAGTTTGGGTGTGAATTGGTGAAGCTTCATGTTTGCTGGGAGAACCGTGGTCTTTTACTCGTGCTGGCAGTCTGCCCAGAAGGAACAAAGGATATGTATATTTTTATGCTCTTCGGTTTGTTTCTCTTCTGTTTCTCTTTATTTGCATCCGAAAATGTTACAGGGTGTTTTTTTTTTTTTTTTTTTTTTTTTTGCCTTTGTATAAAAGTCTTTAATCATAGAATCAGAACCAACAAGGTTGGAAAAGACCTACAAGATCATCCAGTCCAACTGTCCACCTGTCACAAATAGTTCTCACTCAACTGTGTTCCTTAACACAACATCTGAATGTCCACTGAATACCTCCAGGGTCAGTGATTCCACCACCTCCCTGGGCAGTCCATTCCTGTGCCTGACCACTGGAGAAGTTTCTGTGCCCCAGTGAGGTGGACTCTATCCTATTATTTCCTGATTCTGTCTAGTGTTTTTCTTCCTGTCTTTCACAGCTACATCATAGCAGACAGTTAGTATTCTCTAAGTGAAGACAAACTTGTTTTATAATCCAGTCAGTCCCTACCAGGTTAATTTTTTAATATTGTTTATCTGCTACTTTTATCTCACCCATCTCTAAATTTGGCTTGGCATACATTGGTCCGTTTATTTCCTGCAAACACGACTTTCTTTTCTTCCTCTAAACCATATATCCACCTCACCTCTCTCTTTTTCCTCTATCACTCAATTGTTTTTTTTCTGCCATCAATGAAACTGGGAATGAGAGGAGCAGAGTGACTTTGTGGTCTGGAGGTGGTTATTTGTTCTCACTTAGCTTGTTGCTGCAGGCACTTTCCAGGCTAATGCAAAAGGTAGAGGAAAAAAAGAAGAAAAACAGCAGCCTGAGGTACATTCCAGTGGAGATGTGGAGACCTTCATATGAAGAAGAGAGGTTTTTGGAAATGGAACTAGGTGACAAATTTCTGAGCTTTGGCAGAGCTTTGTTGATTTATACAGATGACTTCTACCTGCCTACATGGGTCAGCTTGCAGGATTGGGATGCCTAAGTATTATCTTGGAATCTTATTGTTTGCTAATAAATAGTAAAAATAGCACTGGTTAAAGCAAGTCTTAACAACTTTTTACTAGTAGCAGTTCTTTCTGGTTATGTTGATGAGGTGAATGCATAAATCTTGGTGGAAATGTGTGGTTAGAAAACACCAGGGTTGTTTCTGTAGTCAGCTATTTCTGATACTTTGTTAATTTGCTTATTAAGTAACTGTTAAGGTAGGATTGAATTACATAGCTATTTGACTCAAAATAAAGTAGGGAAGTAAACAGAGATTACATTGGTTGCTTCTTGAATATAAAGCAACTTAGTGGGAAGGATTAGAACACTGTTTTCAGATTTATTTTAAAAGTTCTTAAGTTGCAGTGTGTCTTGAAAGTACAGGTAGGTTACCGCATTGAGCCTCTTTAACTTAATGAAAAATGTGATGTTCCAGACTGAAACTTCAAATGTATTTACTAAAACTATGTTCCTGTGTTTACAGATTCTATGTAGTGTGGTTTCTTTGCATATCAGTGCTACTTACATCAGAGTCCACACACATCTTTAGACAGCATATTTAGCCTATGGAAGACCTAAGTCAAAGGGAACATTTAGTAAAATAGATATTTGAGCATGTGCTTCCATATGCCTTAAGGACCTGTTGGTGCACGGACATATTTTACAGTCCCAGGTGCCTCTGTGCATATATTGGATGCTTGCAACTTTATGTGCATGTTCTTCAATCTTAAAATCAAATTTTTTAACATTAATTTGGTAGACACTAAGGAACTAATACTGCAGATGCAAGTTAATTAATCATCATGGTATCTTTTGGAAATAGGTGTATATTATTATTTCCATATTGTAAATGTGGCAATTGAGTTTATAAGTGACTGCTGCGGGTTGTCCAGTGATTCAGTGCAGCGTGGCCATGGAATTGACTTCCAATCCCATGCTCAGACTGGCTTTGAATCCTGTTTCTGATATGAATGCAGCCTTCTCTTCTTAACTTGACCCAGACAATGAATAATAGATGCTGTTGATGATTGCTAATAAAGTTTTGATTGCTTATTATCGAGCGTAATGATATGGCAGTGCTAATGAGACTTGCTGCGTAATTACCATTGTTCCCAATGGTATCCCCATGTTGTTACTGTTTCACCATAGCAAAACAAACTGCATTATTTGGTGCTACTTGGAGTGTTACCTCTTCTCAGCGCTGCTTCCTGAGTCCTGGTTACCCCAGTTGTCAGAAATGTTGGGATATTTTAGCCATGTTGTGAATGGTATTCTTGCACAAACAGTTCTCCAAAATATTTTATTCCTTTCTCAGAGGTAGCTTGAAGGGGGAGTGAAGTAGCAGTGCTGGGAGGGAGGTTGTGAGGATCTGGGTCAGCAGCTGGGAATGAGAGCAAATATCTGAGCCACACTGAAAGTGTGACATTTGGGAAAGCACACAGAAAAATCCTTCTCAGGTGGCACAGTTGCATCTATCTGCGCTCACAGAAGCCGTGTATTCTGGGCAAAATCCAGTTGTGCTATCCCACTGACCATCAAAAATGATCAGTGCACTTATGCAAAGGCAAATGTCTACGCTAAGGTTAAAATTCAGACCTCAAAGAGCAGGAGAGTCTTTCTTAAGGTAGATACAGTGAGCAAAATATCACTCAGGAAAGTAAAACTTTCGGACTCTGTGCAGCTCAGTCAGAATGACTATAGGCGTTTGTTTCCAAGCTCTTGGGACTTGTAAGTGAAATTAATTTTACCTGTTTTCTGAAATTACTTTAAAAAGGAAAACAGAACAAAACAAAAATCAACAATATAAGATGTGGTGCCCCACTCAATTTCTTGATGTGAAGTGCTGTTTACTAAGTGAGTGACTGCATTCTGCAGCAACTTGCACTTCCAGATGGTCTTATATTGTGGTTCAGCTTTGAAAAGTGACTTTGTAGAAATGGCCCCGAGGGATCAAGTTATTGAATATGTGATTTCCATATCAAATTTGCTCTCTTACCAAGTAAAAACAGCAAAAAAGAAATGGCTTTCTAATTATTAGCCCAGCAAACTCAGCTTGGGATCTAATGTCTAGCTGTGCTTTCTCTCACTAATGCATCATCCTGAGTAATGTGGATTCTGCAGTCCAAATAAACTGCCCTCAATTATTCTGTAGCTCTTTTGTCCTCCTGTGATGTCCTTGTTTACACCTATTCCTCTGCAAAAAGGTTTTGGGCAATACAGTTCAAAAAGCAGTCCTACAATTAGAATTTTAATCTCATTATTGAACAACAGATTTTTATGCTGTCTTTGATCATATTACCATATTCACCTAATAACATTACTCAGAATTTCATTATCTTTCTGCAATTTCTGTCTTGCTAATACTCTACAGTGTGTCATTATGAGTTGAATTGTGCAGAGCATTTCTATTTTAGATTTATTTTGGGGCATTTAAAATAGGCTGTAAAACCAGCGTTAGAAACCAAATGTAGTAGATTTCAGTCTATGAGCAATGTTTTACTATGGTTGTCAGGTAAGAAAAATAAATAAGAGAGAAAGGAACATATCTTGACAAGCTTTGAACATGCAAGGTATTGAAGAGCTGATTGTTGATGTTTGTAAGAGGCAGCTGTATTGTTGATGGTACAGATGTAGCAGTGTTCTTCTTCGGTGTGTATTCTGATGGCTCGCTATATTCTTTCCCGTGATGAAGACCTAACGCTTTCACAATAACCTAGTTGTACCTTGATCCTGTTGTATGTTTTAGTTGTAGCTTTTGGCCGTTTAAAATAGCAACCAAATGAAAAAGAACTTTGATTTTGGATGCAGATACTGTGAACGAACATGCAAGAGAGTTATGATCTGGAATTCAGTAGACCCCTTTGAATGAGGTGGACACTGGACATAAGAAAGTTCTTTTATATTCTGTGTTGCTATAGTGGTATCTTTTGTATATTTTGATGACTAGTATGTATGAATGTCTGAACTGGGGGGAAAAAATCTATAAATCCTACGAGCAATTAAAAGCTACCAGACAAGTGTATCCAAAATACTGACGTAACTGTTCACAGATGGCAGTGTTATGTTGTAACTCCTCTTACAAGCCTTCAACTTAGAGTGATGATGATGATTTCAAATGTTTGTATGCTTCGAAACAGTTTTGTCAATGCACAGATATATGACATGGATTAAAACCCATTAAGAAAACTTTAATTTATACAGATAGGAAAAGACATTTGCTTGCAGTATGCTTGTGTCTGTTGGAGCTAGTTGTAGCATGGCTGCTGAACAACTTATCTTGGAGATAAGTGGGAATGTTGCCTTTTTTTTTTTTTTTTAATTTTATTTATATTTTTACCCATCTCCTTAACTGATGGATAAGGATTTAAATCAGTGTAAGGCTTATCTCATAGTGAGTGAGTCAGTTTATTCAGAAAGAATAATTGTCTTTAAAATAGAGTATGAATCATGTCCTATTGTTTGAGTAACATGAAGCTCAGTCATAGAATTTCTGATTACATTAAATGGAACTGGTGTCTTAGAACTTCTTGGTGTGGGAATTGTCCCATAATGCTGCACAGAGGTTCTTGTTTTACATGAGTTCCGTTCAACTGGGACTGATTGTAATAGAATAAGTAATTTTTCCTGCTCCAAGTCCATCCAGGTCAGTGGTAGCAGTAAGTTCAGAAAAGGCATATCACTGGCTTCTGTTCAGATCTCTCATGGTATCTTATTGTACAGGCTTCTGTTATAAACATTATTAGCTTTCTTGCTAGCTTCAGCAGGTAAGTTTAAGATGAGCAGTGGAGGAACAATGCCCTTCTATGCATTAACCATCTGTGGGGCTAGCAGTTTTTTTGTTGTTGTTCTCATCCTCCCACCCCACATTCTCAGAACAAGGAGAGAAGCTTGCAGTGGCACTGCCCACGATCCACTTCCATATGATCAAACTCAGAGCTGCAGTCTTAGAGCTCTTATTGCAGCATGATTCCTCTGTATGAAATCTGTGTGAAAATAGTTGAGCCATCATTTTTTTTAGCTAATCAGAAGTACTACTCTGCTGCATTGTCATCCATTAGCTACCACTGTCAGCGGTACAACACTGCAGGGAGGTGTGGAACCCATAACCTAGGGGCAGATGTAATGACACATATATATACTAAGCAGTGTTTACTCTGCCACTCTGCAAAATGGAATAAATAAGTAACCACAATGAAGGCAGCTGGCTTCATTGCTCGCTGCATTTTTATGATGATAAATGAGATATAAAAACCTGAATGGGATATGTTTTTAGAAACTTTAAAAGGGCAAAGTTGTGGCTTAGAGGAGTGTGTGGCAATGCAGGTATGATGTTGCACTCAGAACCTAGTGGCACTGTGGGGTCCACCTTCCACCTACTTTGTTACCTTGGTTGAAGAGCCAGGGTTCCTGTCTTTCCTCCTCTTGATCTTTGCCTGGTTTGTTTATTTGGAATAAAATATTTTGGAGAACTGTTTGTGCAAGAAAGGAAGGACCCCAGTTAGAGCTGAAATGCTGCATTAACACAAGTACTATGAAGGACAGGAAAGCTTCGGGACATTTTGTGTTTCATCTCAGAGTTTTTGAATTAGCCTGAAAAAGACAAGAGGCCCTACTGGCATGCAGTGAGACCCATCCAGAAATACCCATGGTCTCACAACAAGTCAGCTAATGACTGTACAGGCAGCAACAAGATGTTTTTTCTAATCAGCTTTTGTTTTGAAAATGCCTCCTTGCAAACCAGTTACTTCTCTTTAGCGTTGGGCACCTCATGTCACTGATGTGGTATGTGGCATGTGAGCAGCTTCACTTCTCTAGTACATGCTGTCTGTCCTAGTGCATCCCCTGCTAACTGATAGCAAATTAATTTGGTTATTGGGGCCAAATGAACAAACAGCAGCATAGTTAATTATGCAGAGTGGTATAGGAAAATGTGGTGTTAATGTTTTATGCTCTCATTATCCCTGCAGTATGGGATATGTTTTTCAATGTGAGAATAACAGAGGGAATGTTTCCCACATAACTTATTTATTAGGAACTTTGTAATGTTAGGCAGCTTTCTCTACTTTGGTAGGGATTGAGAAATTAAAATCCATACAGGGCAAGTGTTAAAATGTAAGTATAATCCTACATGCTGAGCAGTCAGTTTGAAGGTATGGGTAGCTTGCAAAAATGAAATATAATAGTCTTGACTCTTTTTGATTTTCTGTAATATGCAAGAGAGCTTTTCCTTCTTATCCCTGCCACCTCTCATTTATTGGATAACTAATAATTTCATCAATCAATTGAAACTATTGCAGCTTTTTTCTTTTTTCTTTTTTTTTTTCCATGCATTGTTTTGTTTTGTCCCATTTTACTTCAATTCCTTCTCTTCACTTTGGCTTCATTTCCTCATGTTGCATATAGAGGGTGTTAGTAACTTATTTTGCCTCAATAGCAATTCTTAAGCTAAACTTCATTAAAAAAAAAAAAAAAAGATTTTTTTTTTCTCACCTAGTTCCTTCTTGCAAGGTATTGCCCTTCCTCTTTCATGAGGCTACTTAATTTCTGCCTCTTCCAGGCTTGACTTCTACCCAGCTTGGGGAAGGTGCTGTTTGAATGAGGTATTAAGTGCCCCCCAAAAGTTTTTGTTTCTGCTTGAAGTGCTGGTTCCAGTGCTGCCCTTTGAAGCTATTCCAAAGTTGTTGTCCTTCTCATGCAGCATTTATCTACTCTTGTTGCCTTGGTAGGTTGTAGATTTTTTTCCTTGACCTGTGAGGATACTTGGTCCCGATTTTCTATCACAATATCTGATATTGTGATTTCAAACTGACGGGGGAGAAAACCACTGTTATCACCAATTTGTTGAAAAGCACTCATCAGTTTATTATTTTTTCAAATCAAGAATGTGCTTTCTCTGCCAAATGGTTATCATTTTTCTTCAGGAGAGTGCAAGGAGATCAAATTATGCCCCTTGATAAAACAATGTTGCATTATCAGTGAAATATAGTGATCTCTGGGCAAAAGCCAGGGGAACAAGTAAAGCAGACATGTAATAAAGTGTGCTTTCTTAATATCAGAAGAACAGTTCAGTCAGTCTGAAAAGAATCTCTCCATAGTTCAATGTTTTGATATCCAGTCTTTCAAGGTTTTCTTTCTGGCAGGAGGAGGAAGTATGCTCGTGCTTTCTGTAGGATTCAGATAGTTTGCTGTAATGCCTATCTGCCCATAGGATTGTGACTGTTCTGAACATTTCGACATAAAATGTTAACACATGGGAGAGAAAATGATTTTAAATTTTACTCTCTTCCAAGAATTTGGAGACTTATCACTGTTTTATCTTAATTCTTACCATATGCTGTCCACTTCTTTATTTTGTAATGTCTCTTTGGGATGCAGCATATATAGGAAAATGTGATTAAAAAATAGAGTTGTGCTGCTCTCAAGTACACAGTCTTGATTTTGAGATTTCTCTTTGTCTGCTCTACCCTGAGGCAATGTCTGTGCTAAATACTGGTCTCACATTTTTGTAGTTCTAATTTCCTTTTTCTTTAGCCTGATTTGTTAAAAAACAAAAAAAGGTAGTACTTTTTACCCTCAATGAAATTAATTAGAAGCAATATATATATGTCATGGGGTTTTATATGTGTGCTATATGTGTGATCTGTGTAATACTTAAACTTTTGATGCTTTTTTAGTGCATTGGTGGAATTGGCATCTTGGTTCAGACCACAAGCTTGTTGCCTGTTTTACTCTGCGCTAATGGGAAGGACATACCAGCAAAAATATTATTTTGTAGAGTGAGAGGATGGTGCTTTGTACTGAAGAGTAGGAGCACAGGGTGAACCGTCTTTTGCCTTGGCTTTCCCTGTGGCCTCAAGTGAATTTATGGAGTTGTCAGTGTTACAGGATGGAAGGCATCCAAGAAGCAAATTTAAGTAAAATTAAAGAGGGAAAGAAAGTTAATTATTTAAAGATCAGAAAAAGCATGTTGCAAGCGTGGTTCCTTTGTTCTTATCATGGTATTATCTGAATGGGTCACAATTACAGGAGGCTTTGACTCCTTGCTTAAATATACTTCTGGTACAACATCTCTTAACGTGCATTGATACCTTTGATGTGCGAAAATTGGGCTTCCAAAAATGTAACAGTGATAAAAGGCACATTAACACTTGTAGAGTACTCTACTATGTAAGTAGAAGTTAATATTTTTCTCCTGATCCCTCTGTTAACTGGAGTCTTGATTTTGGGACTTTCAAATGCTTGTTTTATAAAAAAAATAATTGGAGATTCCATCTTGGGAAAGGATATATATTTATATTGTTACAATAAACATTATTATTCCCTTTTTCTTGAGCTGAGAATAGGACATTATTCACAGTGATCACTTCCACTACTGCTTTACTGGGATGTTTCTTCTGTATTGCAATGATTCATTCATCCTATACGCCTTGGTGCTTGAAGCAGTGCTCATTGTAGCAATCCATTGGGTCATTCAGCACCTTGTCTTGTCCACTTCTGAACGTGGCCCAGGAGATCCAACAGCTTCACCAGGCAAGCTCTGTCTGTGCTCTACTGCTGTCTTTGTGAATGGTTATGTCAACTGGAATTTTCCCATCTTTTGCCAGCATGTGCTTGCCATCTGTTGTCTCTTCACTGTGCACCCTGGTCCTGCCTTATTTGTAAACCTCCCTTCAGGCAGTGGGAGACTGAAATCAGGTTCTCCATTAGCCTCTCTTACCAGCCTAACTGAACCTCAGCTCTCCTAGGCCTTCTTTGCATGGTATGTGCTCATTCGCCATGTCAGTGACTCTCTGCAGGGCTTACTTTAGGTTGTTGAGTCCTCGCTTCTATTGTGTCATAGAACTGAACAGTTATTTTATCATGTTTGTAGCAGTGGGAAGTCCTGGACCTACCCTCCTACCTTCTAGAGTTCTACCCTCTGGAAGTCCTGTTGTCACTCCTTCCATTTAAATAGGCTCACCAGGGTGAATAATGCAGAAATCACTTATTTTCCTATTCAGATAAATAATTAAAGAATCCTCAAATACAAAAATCAGTAAAAATGGATATTCAGATCTTTAAAAACTGCTCATACACCTGTGTCATTTCCTTGCCTTTTGCAAAACATAACATTGATTGTCACTGCACTGAACCTCTAGATATGAAACAGTGGGGATGTTTGTGTTACCTTTTTGATCTCACTTTAGTTATGCAATATGAATTCTTGATAGGTTTTGATTTTGTTTGCTGGTACGTTATTTATGGCATCTTTTGGCTGCAGCTGCTGTAATCCACTAACCAAAACAAAACTATTGTTTCTAGTCGTAGAATTGTGGTTTGCTATGGAGCAACTCCCAGGTAATTAAGCAATATATACTATGATCTGTTGATCTTGTCTTTTCTAAATAAAGCATTAATAGACTCAGTGGCAGATTTAAGTATTTTTTTTTCCCTTTGAACATTTGTCTACCACAGGTGAACATGATTATGATAACAAAATTTAAAAATATAAATTCTGCCAGGAAACTAATTGTGCTTTTTTAGTCCTTCAAGGAGGGGAGAGATCTTGTAAGTTAGAATATTGAAACTTACAAAACAGAGTTTTCAAGGACAAGAATTCACGTAGTCATCATGGGATATGAGTAGGGTCAATATCTAGCTTAGGGAGGGGACTTCATGTAACAGTTTCCATTGCTGTTGGATTTATAAAGTTTTGGACAATTTTGAGTCATAATTTTGGTTTATATTTTTGTACATGTGTAGTCTTGATTAATGAGGTTTCAAGAGTCCTTTGCATACACCAGAGTGAAATCTGCTGACTGTTTTAATAAGTGATTATGAACTGAAAATAAATTACAAGAGGCACAGCACTTCTTTGGTGGATTTCTTGAGTCTCAATAGATTCTTTTGTAAACTATGGGGTGGGTGTAAGTTAATCTGCAAGTTACACAAAGGAAACTGGATGAATTTCAGCATTAGCCTTGAAAATCAAAATACATAGCAGCCATCTCAAAATCTGCGAGAAGCAAATGGATTTCAGTTCATATTGCAGGCTTAAAAAAACAATCTTAGCCAAAAGAATATTCAGGACTGAGGACAGGAAACAAAAATGAGTAAAGTTTAATTTGCTCCATTGAATGTTGTTCCCTCAAACATGCTATTTTTCCATAATGTACTCTTAGGATCGTAATTAAAGAATGAAGGGCCAAAGCTCTTCTTTTATGACTGTCCAGTTTTGAATCTATATATTCAGACTGGCAAATTGGGAATGGGCTTTATGCTTTGCAGGTGGTGAAGCCAAGTTAATTTCTGTGTATTTTGCGCCTCAGAGCAGGTGTTTGGATGACAATAAGGCAGAACCTAGACCAGATGGGGATTCTTCTATTTTTCGTTTTGCTGTGTGGAGAACTGCATAGTCAGTATTTGATTTTCCTTTGCACCTTCTCTGTGAAATTCACATAGAAAGTACTGTCTGTTGTTACTGCTTTACTTCCTGTGAAGTAGATTCCCCTGTCTGCTAGTCAGGAAGGATTTTTTACTGGGAGAAAATAGTCCCTCCAAGGGGATTTAACTGGATGCTGTCACTTCCAAGGATGTGCAAACTTGCATGACTCTCCACGTTCTCTTCTTAAATATAAACCACATTTTGAGTAATAAATGCATGTGGTACTGGAGGGGAGGCAGTAAATTGGCTGCACTGATGTAAACAGTTATAGTTCTTCAGGGATAGCAGAACTTCAATTATTTGCAAAGGTTACACATTAGGTTCCATAACTAGCAACAGACTTCAACTGCTACTCATAGAATTTGTGGATTCTTTTTAGAACAAACAGTTATGAAACGCTTTGCTATTTACTATGGAAGTAGTAATGGGCTGTTCCTGTTCATTTTTCACTCTAGTTTGTAGCCTCAAAGGAGGAATTCCTTTTGTTACTGGAGTGTCTTTTCCACAGATGGAGTCCTGCAGCTGAAAAGGGGTTAAGTTTGAGCACAACTGCTAGCATTTTGTCTTGTTTTAATCACAAGACATGTTCATCTAGGCAGAAATTAGGTGATCTTGCATGGGGTGGGAGAATAGTGAGAAAGGGATGTCAGTTATGTACAAGTTAGGTAATTATGAATAAAAATGTTGATTGAAAAGCCTTGGGCATTCCTCCATGCATCTGATAATGATTGTGTTTAGGCATTAAAGTGTAAAGAAATGTGTTAGAAGCAATGCTCCTTGTACATTCATTCTCAGCTTTCTGACCTATTCTTTGCTCTGTCACAAGCAATCATCTTTCTTTGGACTTATTCCGTACCATTCATTTTGTCACTTAGTTTAATGGGCAGAAGATTTCAAGGAAGCACGCTGGAGGCAAAGTGATTCTCCAGTAGATTCTTGGTCCTGATTTGCCTCTGTGTATGATAGCAGTTGGCAAGAATCCCAGTGCAGAACCAAGCCCTTCTTCCTCAGCCAGGCTTAACTCAGTTCTGCCTGGACAGTGAGACTGCTGGTTACACAAAGACTATATTTTTTATCTGCCACAGTTTACTTGCAACACCTGTCTTAGCTCTATATTTAAAATAAACAAATCGATCAATTCTGCCTCTATTTAAGTATATTTATATTAAAATCTAAGTGTAAGATTGCCTTCAGCTATTTGGCAGCACGGCACAGAACTTCATCAGTGGTAAGGTGCACACCTGACATGGAATCTTGTGCTCTCATGTTTGGTTTTATCATCAGCACGGGGCTTGCCTAGGCTTAGAAACTGTTGAAATTAGCAAGCTTTACTGCATGGTCTAAAGCCATCATCACTTCTCCTTTTGATATAAAGGAGCTTTAACTTGGTAACTTTGCGTGCTAAATGAATTAACCCAGTATTTCCATAAATAACAAATAATTACTGATAACTAATGTTGTTTACAGAGGTTGGATGTTCAATACTTTGTAGATACTACGTACTCCTTAAAGCTCTTCCAGCTGAGTGCTCAGAATGGAAGTTATTCAAAAGTGTCGTCTTTGAAATTGAATGGGGGCATGTCCATGGAAAAGTAAAGTAGATAAACAGGGAGAATTTATATTCAGCAAGGTTTGCGCTTCAGGTGCTGAACAGTGAGTATCCCTGGGATCTGGTAAGAATGACAGCTGTTCTGTTTATGTACTTGAACAGGAAGCACTGTGAAAAGAAACAGTTTTGCTTGATTTCTCTTTTATTTTTTTCCACATCTATGCCAAAATCCAACTTAAGATTTTTTTCTTCAGAAATTGGAAATTTTTGAATGTATGTGTTCTTTTTCAAATTATTAATTTCTTTGCCACATATTATGAGTTTGCACTCTTTTAAAATGAAACTTTCTGATTTTCACTCTATTTGGAAAAAGAGCAACAACAAAACACTGACGTGCACTGTGCAGTGGCAGTAAATGATGTTTTAAATTTAATTAATTAGCGTGGAGTGAGTAATCATAACTGCCTGGAGTTTCGGACAAATCAGTATCAGCTTTGCTTCCAGTGAGCATTTTAACCAATTGTTTGGCAGTAAATAGAAATTATGGCTGATTACAGTTAGAAGGGACAAAAAAAGTAATTGACAGTTATGAGGACAGGACCATCAGAAAAGCTTTAAGTTGGCACATTAAAACTGAGTTCAGCATAATGGAATATTGTCTGGGAACATGAAATATGGGGTATGATGTACAAAATGTGTTGGCAAATGGTTTAAAATTGTGACTTTAAGGCTCAGAAGATCAGATCAGGGAGAAGAGCACTAACTTGCTTTCTGTTCATTCCCCATAGCAGAAGTGATGTTTGATGCTGAGTTTACCTGTCCAGGCCTCCTATCCGTACATTCAAAAGCATATAGGAAAGTAGAAAGGAGTCACAAGTAGCATTTGAAAGCTGGTGTGTATGGCCTGCTGTGAGAGATATGCAGAGTTCAGTCTCTTAGCTTATCAGAAGGGAGTAATGAGCTCTATAATCTAACAGTTAAGCTTAAAGAGAACTTGACTGCTGTGCCCAGTATCTGCTGTAGCCAGTGGTCTGCTGGGAAAATATATCCCTTTCTGCTTTTTTTCTTCTTTCTTTTTGTTAATTCCCCATTTAATCTTTTTTGACCAAAATCATTTTATTTACTCTTTACTCCATAGCCCAGCAGCTATCTGTGTGAAGTGGTTTTTAGTAGTTAAAAAAGAAAGGTGGGGAGTAGTTGTGAAATATGCTCTCTTCCTTGGATGTTGGCAACTCAGAGTTTTGGCAATAAGCAAGATGTGGACTTTTATTTTCTAGTCTGTTTCATCAATATTACATTTTGAAACTGTGAAGTCTTGTTAGACCGTGTGAAGTAGGAGCAGGACTCGATAGTCCTTATGGATCCCTTCCAGTTCAGGTTATTCTATGATTCTGTGGTTCTAAGCAGGAAAGTGTCATCAGCTCTGTGCAACAAGGAGACACAAGGAATCCAAAGTCAAGAAAGGGTGTGGGAGATTTACAAACTCAAAGCATCTACAGCCCACTTCTGTCTGCATTCAGAGTTAATTTATATTTTCAGTAGATTGTAATGGTCAGTTTGAATATCACCCATGCTGGGAAAACAGTTCATGCCTTAATTTTCTAACATGAAAAAATCTTCAAGTTTTCTTCTGTTTTAAAATAATTGGGCTAGAAGGGAAAAGATAAATCAAGGTGAACTCTCATTTGAAGGATATGACTTTGAAAACCTCTACTGTAAGTGCCTTTGAAATTATGTTGAATATGCAAAATTTTCTTTTAGATTTTTCCCTTTTTTACCATCTTTTTTTTCCCTTTGTTCTATCAGATGAGGAATGAAGGAAGGTGAGAATAAATGTATGTGAGTATGGTGAGAATCAGAGTGATGTAGTGCAAAGCAATATTGGAGTCCTTTTCAACTGTGTATTCATCATTTGTTGCATTCTTTGGGATAAGGAGCCACTTATGAGCCAGCTCTGAGCAACTTCTTTAGGACAAAGATATGGAATAAAATAGATTCTTCAAATAACAAAGAAAATTTAAATGCTGTGGAATTTTCTTGAATAGGAAAATCACTCCCTGGAAAGCTCTTGCAATGTGAGAATTGAATTTAAGAGGCTAAGCTTTCAGTGATAATAATTGCACAGCTAAGAATGATGCAAATTTAATGGCTTTAATCAGGTGAGGTGAAAGAAAGCAAACATTAGGTTTATGCTTTAATTTCTGATTTGCTCTACAGTTGATTCTTCCATGCACAAAGAACAAGCGTACCATATGTAGATTTTTTTCTTAAACCTAGAAAGTTTGGAAAATATTAAACAAAGTTAGTATTTTGCATCAAGGAAGTTTACTTCCTGCTAAAATGATCCATTCTACAGCATTTAAATTATTAAAGTTTACTATATACTATCCTGTAGAAAACAGGAATGATCATAGGAGTTCACAGTGGTGAATGACCCAGCTCAGTATTCTCTCTCTGCTGCTACTGATTCTGAGCAAGAATATTCTCTGTAGTAAAGCGAGTATTGCAAGGAACCTTTCAAGACCCTGTAGTCCAAGTGCCCTGCCTAATACTGGACCATATGCAGTTGTGTTTTGAGAGGATAGAGACTCCATAAGCTCTCTAGACAACCAATGCAAATGTTTGATCCCTTTCCCTGTAGAAATGTTTGATTTTTTAATTTAATTTAATTTTTTATTTTTAAACTGCTGCATGTTTTTTTTTGTACAGAACTGAACATTTTGTGTTAGAACTGTTTCCTGTAAATACCCCTGTATAGTTATTTCATTTAACCCTTTACTCCAGTGGCTTAGCTACTATTTCTATAGTTATTAATAGTTCAAATAGCATTGACCGTATTCCCTTGCTGGACGCCCTTGATCACATTTCTCAGTAGCCAATATATTTCCCATTTTTACAGTAGTTACTCTTCCAAATGAAGACTTATCCCCTTATCCTCTTATCTAGCTGTTCAGTTTCATGAGCATATTTTGTGGACTGTCTTCCAAAAAGATTTTTAGGTTTGGTTGAATTTCCTTTTTGTATATTCATATATTCTGTCAAAAAAAAAAAACAACTAGGAAGTTAATGAGTTGTGCATTCCCTCTCCGAACTCATGTCGCCTGTTGCTCAGTACATTTTATTTGTGTGTGTGTTAAATTACTGAATTGGAATAGTTTTTAACCAATTTTCCATGTGCTGACATCAAACTTTACTGCCATGCTCCTCTTTAAATTGCTCTTGGAGACCTTTAGAAATTGAAATCTATATTTGCAATATCCATTTCTCTAATACAAATGTTATTTTAAATGAGAAGATGCTCTTTGCAATTAATGGCTTAGTGATTTCATCCTTGAGTTCCTTTAGAAGGTTTGGATGAACACCATCTGGTTTGGACAGATGAATGGTGTTGATTTGTGTTTTATGTCTTTTGCTGATGCTTTAATATGAGGCATATCTTAATGCAGCCACAGCAGAGAAGCACACTGACGTGGGAACCTTTCAAAGCTGCTCTGAAGTGAGCAAAGACGCAAAGCATGAGCTTGGCTTTATTGCTGTGACCTCATCACTGGATGCTCTTTTCTCACCTCGCTCTTGCACTGGCTTCACAGATTTCTGCAGCAGGCCTTGCAACTTTTCATAGGTTGCCAAAAGATTTATTATTACAATGTTGTTGCAATAAAATGTAATCTTTTTCAGGTTGTTTTTCCAAGTTTTATTTAGACTTATTTCATTACAGTTTTATCTGTCTGAGGGTTTTCTTCCCACTATCTTTAGCTGGATAAAAATGTATCTTGTTAAAAATTTTTTTTCAGGTCACCATTTTCTTTAATCATGCCAATTTTTTTGCTTTCCTTTGGTCCACTTTAGTTAGTCATGTACTTTTAGTGACCTTCAACATCTTGTCTTTAAAAAGGTATTTCAGATATTTTACTAGTATTGCTTGTTTTAGTTTTTCATTTTTAACTAAGATTTTTCATTTTTCTGCAATAACCTGGTTGAGTCCACTCTCACTGTGGATATTTTGGCTTCTGTGCATATGCACAGATGCTGCATCTACGTCAGCAGTGATTACTATTACCATGTGACTCACTGACTGCCCTGCTGAGACACACTGAAGAGTTGCTTCCCCTTGAAGATTCCTGGCTAGCTGCTCATGAAGTAGTGAAAATTTAGTTTTGATGTTGTACCCCTATGCAGTGTTTAACTAATGTGCATGAGGTCATTGAAATCTTCCATTGCTGGTGTGTTTCCCAATCTTTCATCCCTGGAGTTCACAAAATGAATTGTAGTCATTGGTCCCACTCTGGCCAGCTTGTTGGTGGTATGCTACATAGAAGATTAATAATAAATAGTCCATTTCCATCCCTGAGTGGGACAGAAGTTCCAATCCACAGGGCTTGTATGCTACTTCATACAGTTAATGTATTTATCTGAATTAACCTTAAGCTTTTCCTGATGGATTGCATCTTTTCTGGCTGCTCTGGTTTTTTTCTCTGTATTTTTTCCCCTTGGTATTTAAGCAATTTGCTAATTTCTTAGAAATGTAGCATTTATATAGAAAGACACTCATCTACTTTATCCTCTGGTCTTATTTGCGTTTTTCCACGTTTCCTTAAATACTACTTTCGTTTATCTGACTGCTTTAATCTACTATTTCAGAATTGTCAGTGCTTTTTTTTTTTTTCCTTAAGAATATGGTGTATGAGTCCTTTGCAAAAAAAACCAAAACATTATCCCAAACTTCCTCGTGTGCCTTTCAGCATTCTTTCTTTATCAGTTTTCTTAATTTGGTGTCTCATGATGTGGCTATCAACATTATTGACTTCACATTGGTAAGTAGAATGCTGAGAGCAAGAAATTTGCATGATTTTTTTCTCTGGGAAAAAAAAGCAAATAGAAAACTATGTATTATCTCGCATTAAACTATTTTATGGCTGTGAGATCGTACAATGGAGATGTAAAAAACAAAACAAAAAAGCAGCTCAATTCATTTAAGGGAAAAGATGGTCCTTAAGTAAAAAGGATTTCTGCCTTTCTCCGTTACTCCAGCAACTTCTCTGGGAAAAGTCTCGCAAAGAGGGAGGAAGCCTTTGTAAAATCCTTGGCCATGTGTTTTCTGTTCACTTGTCATCTGGCCTTTTTTCTTCTTTTTCTTCTTCTTTTTTTTTTTCTTTTTTTTTCTTTTTCTTCGAGTTATACGTATTTGGTAGAAAAGCAAGTTGAAGCTAAGCAGAATTCAGAGGCTTTGTCTTTTTTGGTGAACAGCAAAGATAGTGCACATGAATAAAACAGACTTTGCATGTCTGCTGCAGCTTCCCACACTCATTCCATGTAGCAGCCAACACTTTCAGTTGGCGTTTCAATTAATGCTATATGCATAGTCATGAGCTTGCATCATTTAAAACCAATCTGCTGCTTAGAGCCTCACATGCATTACTCCCAGTATATTATGGTTTGTTGGTTTTTACAGCTAGAAACACCTTAGTCATCTGGGTTGCAGTTTATCTCACTGCCATTTGTGCTTGCAGTAGGTTCTCTGTCATATTTCTGTACAGCTGTCTCTTTGATTTGTGCAGCAGTGTCTGGTGGTCTTTTTCTGCCCATCTGTGCTGCTGCTGCTTCTGTTTCCTTTAGAGAAAGACAACTCTTGTTTTCTCTTATCTGAGAGGAGACCTCTCCCCATTTCCCCCAACCCCTTCTTCAAGGTATTTCAGCACACAAGGGGAAATACTAAGAACAAGTTGACATCATTTCTAAGGAGTCATGGTGACTCCTAGGTAGGGAATTATTGGTGAGATTTCTGAAAAACTTCTTACGGCTTCCATGCATTTGATTACATGATTTTGTGTGTTCTTTTAAAAAAGAGGGTTTTTTTTCTTTTTCTTTGTTCTATTGTTTTGTTTTTCAGTAATTAAACCCTACCAAAACCTTTCTGTAAAAAAAAAAACAAAAACAAAAGCAAACAAATCATTTTCTTGCTAAGATTTCAGTGCATGGACAGGGCTTTGTATCAGACCTGTCAGGGGAGAAAAAAAAAACAACATTGAATCCCAGGTAACTAATGACAGGACAAGAGGGAATGGCCACAAGTTGCGCCGGGGAAGATTTAGATTAGATTTGAGGAAAAATTTTTTCTCTGAGATAGTGGTCCGGCACTGGAATGGCCTGCCTAGGGAGGTGGTTGAGGCACTGTCCCTAGCGCTGTTCAAGAAGCGTTTAGGTCAGGTGCTAAGGGATTTGATTTAGTAGCTTGAAGGGTAGGGATGGTGGTGTGAGGATGGTTGGACTAGATGATCTTGTAGGTCCTTTCCAACCTAATGAATCTATGAATTTCCCCCCATCCCTGCGTACCTGCGGTGGAAGGATCATAGAGGTGAGAACTGCTGAATAAAGATAAGTATGAGGACGTCCTAACAGACTATTCAAAAGTTTTTCTTTGCAGAAATTGTTAATATACAATGTAGAAATAAGCACTGCATGCCAGCTAAACCCAACATTAATGCTTATATAATTATGAAGTTGTTAGCTTGTGTATGACAACTCAACTGTATGCATGTAGGTGTGTACAGCTGCATGAGCAGTTTGCTTGTGAATGTGAAGTGCTTTGTAAGCAAGGCCTGATTGCCCATCCTTTGTGATTTTGCACTGTTCTTCACCATCAGGGCCAAAGCATGATCTAAGTGCCAAGAGTGCTTTTAAATTGGCTTTTATTACCAATGTCAGCAGTTTAGGATGGGGCTTGAAGATGTGCCAGGTATGTAAAGAAGTTAACTTGCTTGCCACAAAGTGGAAATCTATTCTGTCATTCAGTGGTGGAGCTGTACTCACTTTAAGCTGTGATCCCATCAGATTCCATAACCAGGCAAGTGGGGTAGGCCAGGCTTCTCTTCTGTTCCAAATCTGGAGCTAAGCACTGAGTTCAATATGGAGAAGTAGCTACGGATATATTTTGAGTGACCAAAATTAAGGACAGTGCTGTATCTTTGAAATAATTATCCTTAGTTATTAGTTTTTAGAAAAGGAGAGGACTAACCCTGTTACTCTGGATGTATGCTAGATACACATTTTAAAGTTTTTGTAGTAATAATGATGTGATATTGTGTGTGCTTGCATGCAAATGTTTTTGTATTCGTGGACCTATGTCATTCAGAGAAATTCATTGTATTCTCAAAGAGAGGAAATACTGAGCACTGAAAAGTTCTACACTCTAATGGAAAAAGGGCATGAAAGGAAGCCATGGCTAGGAAATGAAGCAAGACAAATTTGGGTAAGAAATTGGGCATGCATTTTCAATTGGAAGCATAATTGCATGTTGAAACAAACCAACTAAAGTCAGTGATAGATTCCACTAGTCAGGACTGGATGGCTTTCAGTAAGACAGGCATTGGTCAGACGGAAGTTAGTGTGCTCTTATATGGCTGTACTCAAATGCCATACTCCAGTTTTGTGCAGCAGGTGAGACCAGTTGAACTCAGGAGTCTTCCCAGATTAAATGCTAAATGCTAACATGGTTGCTCATTTGTCCCTTTTCGTGAGTACCCCCTTGGACTGTTTTCTCATTATTTTTAGTTCTGAGGAGGGGAGGCAGTGAGCATCCCTGTATTTGTCATTAATCTGTGGGTTTTTTTTTTTTTTTTTTTTTTTACATCTAGAAGCTTGGGGTAGAAAACTGGACAACACATATGAGAAATTACCAGTGTTCTTATGCTGGAGGAAGCAGTTTATCCAAATCCTATTCTGACTGCCCCGTCAGTCTAAATGTCAGAAGGAAGAAGCAGCATGTCAGCAAAGTCAGGATGGGGAGTGCTATAAAAGCTCGACAGTGGCAGCCTTAAAGGAGAGGGTAATGCCTGTTCTTGTGTGCTTGCTAACTCCAGCACAGTGAAAATTAGTATCCTGCGTGCTGGTTGCATGTCTTTGGGGATGGATGGGAATTAAGGTTTGAACAGGCATTTTTAACTGTTTTTCTGTTCCTCACTCACTATTCTTCCTGACAGTATATTGGCAGCCAGAGACTGCTGGCATCCCCTGGAGGGGGAGGAGGAATCCTCCCTGGGGATTACATGGGCACAATCACCTTCTGGCAGTTGAAAGATCTCTGCTACCCAAAGCTACTGATGCCATCCATCATCTTCATTCCAATAATTTGCTTTTGAGTGCATTTTCTTATAGCTAAATGTCATAGCTGCTATGTGTGTGATATTGTGTGAGGTTTTATACATGTATGGTACTCTGGAAGAATACGTAATGTTTAGGAACTCTGTGTGTTTCTCTCTCCTTGGTAGTATATAGACTGTATAGGAAGTAGAAATCGCTTTCCAGTTGTTTTCCTAAATTTTGAATAGGCTTGGAATTTTCCTATGAAGTCATTGGTCACCTAGTTACTGCATATAAATGTGTTCCTAAATGAAACAGGTTTCAGATTTCTGCTGAAATTCCTCTTTGCCTGTGTCAGTAAAACCCCACACACTACAGACAGCTGGGGCTAAACAGAAATAATTACTCTGTGGAAGTGCCTTTACTGTGTGTGGCAAATGGACCACATTTACTTAACTACTTTTTATCTTTTTTTGGCACATTTTCACGAAGACTGTACATAATACTAAGGATGCTATAAATTTTAAATTGCCCATTGCTGTTTTTCTTACTGTCAAAGAGTAATTTGTACTTGGGGGACTTATTAGTAGGGCCTTGAATCCATTTGTTCTGCCCAGCAGAAACTGTTTAAAATATTTAGCAGTGCTACTAGAGACAAAAAGGAAAGCAAGGAAAATAAAGATAGTTAATTTTTAATGAATTCAATTTTTTAATTAACTCAATTACCCTATTCTCCCATATAGTTTTCATTTTTTTTTTTTTTTAAGGGGGGGGTTCTCACTGCATCAATGACTGCGAGCCCTAGATATTATTTTTACAATAAATGCTAAATTGGATAGGTAGTTTCCCAATGTATTGCTAATAGAAAAACGAGTAGAGGTCTACAGAGGATGATTCAGAAGGTAGGAGTGCTAAGCTGACCACTGCAGTTGTCTTTCTGTGTCCACTGATTCCTGCAGGGTCAATGATAAGTGGGATGGATATGGATCCTAAAAGTCTCATTGGGAAGGGAGGAGTCAGTCGGTACCTGTGCTCCAATTCTGTTGTTTTGAAATCAGAGTTTAGACCTAAGATAGATTTATAGGAAAGGAGGAAAATCAACAAACCAGTTTGGAACAACTCCAGGGGAAATAGGAATGGGTGATGTTCATCTAGTGGGAAGAAAGAGCAAAGAAAGTGGGAGTGATGTGATAGAAGAATTACTCAGAATGATAAAAACAGTATTAGACAAAATTAATCTTTTCAAAGTACCTTTAGGGCGATGTTTCTCTCAGGTTCACTCCTATCCCATAGCCCATACAGAGCATTTTTATAGGGGGAAAAGATTTGCTGATAGACACTAATATATTCTGTCCTCAGAGGTCTTACTAAGTAGATGATGGTAACCACAGTGTATAGATTTTTAAATGCAACAGGGATGTTATCATCATTGCTTCTGGCCTTGTTCAGTGAGATGCTAGATATCCCATTCTGGTGTCTGGGTAGAGACAATTCTTCTTAAGGAAAGAAGCAGCTTGGTGTGTCATCCCCATCTGCTGGCTAAGCAGATTGATAATACAAGGTTTTAAACTAATTTTAGAAGAAAGAGAATTAACACATGGCGTAACAGGAGTGAAAAAGTAGAAAGTGTAATGCATGCTTTGACTCTTGCTGAAAAACTGAATGTAATGAGTGATATATTAAAGCTTATGACCTTCCCTTGGATGATTTAAATTTTCTTTTACGCTTTTGTGACAGGAATAATAGGAAGTTCCACAAAAATGTGCATGGGAACTTCTTCACAGTGCAGTGACAGAGCACTGGCACAGGCTGCACAGAGAGGTGGTGGAGTCTCCTTCTCTGGAGATGTTCAGGGCCCACCTGGACACCTACCTGTGCAACCTGGGCTAGGGAGCTGCTTTGTCAGGGGATTGGACTAGATGATCTCTAGAGGTCCCTTCCAACCCCTGCAATTCTGTAATTATAATTACATATTGTTAGATTAATTACATATTATATTACTGTGGAATATAACTTCGTAGGCATACTAGTTTACTGAAATTGTGGTTAAATATCTTTACTTGGAGAAGGTATCACAATTATCAAAATTAACCATGTATAAAATGATACGTATTTTATATTTTACACAGTGCATTTTTAGTTTCTAACAATGTATTTGGTGATTTCATTGTTATCCTTATGGTGTAAAATTTTTTCAGTGCTACTAAAAATGCTCAGTCCACTTGAAAAAATATATTACCCAAATGCTCATATTAAATATTTTCTGTACTGTATGAAACAAGTAAGTTCTCGATTTCAAACCAGTTGTCACTGAAGTATTCACTTACTGTTTCTCTGCTTTTTCATTCAAAATATATTTAGAGGAGGAACTTAGGAAATGTATTTTTCTTTTCAGATTGTAGTGCATAAAATAGTCTGAGTTGGCATGCTGATAACCTCCAGGGCAAAGGGATTTCTTCTGAGCTTGAATAATGGAGATGTACATTCAAGGCTTTCCTGAAGCAAATTGGAAATCTTAAAAAGGGTAGAGGTGAGCTCTACCAGCTGGCAAGTTTGCTTTGCAGCTTGACTTCACTAAAATAGTATATTAGGCAAGCTATGACCTGTAACTTTGCAGTTGAATCAGCTAAAGATGAATAATTACCTGTTTTTAAATTTGTTTGTGTTTATATTTATACGGGTATAAATATATGTATATTTCCTGAAGTTTATCTAATATTAGTGTCATTTTCCTGCTGTTGTTTGAATTTATATTCAAAACAAAGAATGGCAAAGCCAATTTCTAGGGGATATTGACTTATTCTGTGCAATCATTCATTCAGTTTCTTTGTGTGTGTCTGTGTGTATATTTAACTACACATAGAGAGTCATTAATTTCTCAGCTGCATCTTTCAATCAAAAGAAAACCAGAACAATATAAGAGCAATTACTGGCATCCTCTTCTAACTTCTCTATCTAGGGTCATGTTTTTGCATCTGGTTATCATAGGGACTTTTTGATGGAAAAAACAATGTGGTTTCATCTTTACTCAATCCATGGATGTGAAAACAGTAAGAGTCTAATTAAAGTTCTAGGAAGAGGCAACATATATAAACTCCAAAGTTGAGAGCAGATATGTTTTGCTTTGCATTCCTCCTCTACCAGAGTGGCAACTGTTGTAATTAGCATCATTTAGTTGCAACGTGCAATACTAATATTTTGGTATAACTAAAAGTCAAAAGCTTCGTTCAGTAAGGAAATACTAAGTGTTTGGACTTCAAATCACTGAGGTTTAGTTCTCGTATGAGTAGTTTTTTTCTAAAAGCAGCAGAATATGGGAGGGAATTGGTGTAAATCTGATCCACTGTTCATTCCTTAAGAGCTGATTAGCCTTAGTTGAGTTCCTCTGTCCTCCCTATGTCTGCTGTAGACTGTGATTGGCAAGAATATATATTCAGTTTCAAAAGTAATTGCACTTTTTATGGAGTGTCCTACAGGTAGTTTTCTGATATGCATCCTTTTATCCCTTTTGTGCTTTCCTCTGTGAAAGAAGAAAACAGCTCTGCCTTCACGACAAATACTATTTTCTTTTATTAAGCATGCCTTTGATTAAGGGATCATTTCTATCTAACAAAAATTCATCCCAAATAGAGTTTGAATAACAAGCAGCAGCTGAACAAGGTTTCTATTTCATTCTGTTAGAATATGCAGTGTGTACCTTAGTACTGCAAGCAGAGAACAGAATACATAAATGCACTTTGAAGAGTAGTTATAGAGTCAACTCTTTCATATAATAGTTGATTGAATATTTCCTGATCACATATCAATATTAAGAACATGGGAAACTTAATTACAAAATGAGAGCTTATTTTATTTCTCCAAGATTTCAAATCCAAAGAAGAGAATATATATTGTAGAGCTGTAGATTATTTGAACAGTTGACCCATTTCTCACTAGAAGGTCCTTCCTACAAAGGTAAAAGACTTTTTCACTTGTTTCAACCTTTCAAAATGGATTCTAGAAGGAAACTTCAACTCTGTGAGTGGGAAATCATCACAGGATAACTGTGTTACATAGCTGAATCATGGAGTTGCTTTAAATAGAGGGATGAGAGGGAAAGAAGGTGGTAAACAGAAGAGTCCTGTGTACTGATTATTTTATGTCCCCATTCAGTGCCAGAACAGACTGCAGAATGCTCAGGTTTCTCTTCATTGCACTCTTTTCTTGGAGGAGGTGTGTTTGAAACTGTTGTCATTATTTCCTTAGCCTAATGATGTTGGGGAAACTGGACTTCCTTATCAGATGAGAGATGTAGATGAGCGCAGTGTAGGCAGTAGATATCAGAAGGTAATCAGGCTAAAGGCATTTGCAAGAATGTTTCCAAACTGCTCGTGGTCCAGTAATGGCAGTGTAAGAAGTGATGGCATGGTCCTAAGTTCAGGAAGTCTCTTGGTAGGAGATGAAGACAAGTTCCTTTTGTTTGTGCGTGGTCTATTCTCTGAAGGTTTATTAACTGTGATTTAAAAATACAGGAAGAGGTAAGTGGCTGTAAAAACAAGAACATATAATCGTGGGCAAGTTGGTTGCAAGTGACTTCTGGAGATTATGTGATGCAGCCTCCCAGGATCTGTGCATTGGGCAGTTTCACCATCAGCAGCTGTTTGAACTGAGGTGAGGGATTGTTACCTTTGTAACTGTGAGGCTAGGTATTTAGGTTACTCATATGACTATGTTTTAGTGTTTTCTTATTGTAGTACTCTTTCTTTTTCTTGTAATAAAGGGACCTTATATCCAGGAGTTGTGGGGGTGATCAGTTTATGAGGTGTATTCCTGTAAGTCATGCCCCTTGGATGTTCCCATTCTTCCATTACATTATTGTTCTGAACTGAATTTGGAGAGATTTTTCTTTTTTTCTTTCTTTTCTTTCTTCCTTTCCTTTTTTATTTTATTTTTTTTTTTGGTGTGTGTGTGTGTATTTCATTTGGAAGGGACAATGGCAATATTTGACCAGTATGTGTTAGGTTAAAACAGACTGGTTTTAGTCTGTCCATAAAAGAAATAGAAGTGCATATATGAAGTATTTATGTAGGAAATGTTATGGAAGTGGAAATCAAGCCTTAGACTTGAAGGGCACTCCAGGATTTATTGTGTATTATGTATATTATCCCTTAATGTTATTTTGAAGATGAATAATACTTGAAAATTCCCTCTTGCACCGTTTCCTAAATGCCTTAAATATTTCGCTTCAGATACTGTAAGAAAAACCTAGTAAGAAAATCAGCTGTATGAAAAACCTGGTATAGGAGAATCATAGTGCTGGGAAGTGAAGATCTCATTTTTATCTGGAGAACTAGTTCAGCAAAGGTCAAAGTAGGAAGGGTTTCCCCACTTGACCCTGTCCATTGGGACCGCCTCTAGCAGAGGGAGACTGTGGACTCTGTTGCTGCTGCCTATTGTACAACTGACATCTTGCCTGAGATTGCCAACAAAGCTGTCACTTAGAACTAATTGTGTTGGTAGATTTTTGTGAATTGAATTATTTTTTAAAGCCATTCATATGGCTTTCTTTAGCCTTGCTTGTTGATTTAATGTTATCCACAGTCTGTGAGAAGATATTTATGCTTATGTTGCATTGATGCCAAATTAGGTGGTTTAATGCTTATAACTTGCTGCAAACTGATGCTTATGGCTTAGGAGTATGTGGAGGGAAATAAACACTAACAGCATCTAGGAATAATTTTTTTTATTGTTTAGTTTTAATTTCTGGAATCTTGCACATATATAATACTCGCAGGTGTGAATATGCCCATCTGCTCTTCCAGCTTTTGCCCACCAACTCAAGTAAGTAGGTAGCATAATAAACCACTGTAGATACAAGATGGGCTATGTATTTGAAGGTGTAAGTGAGCTTAGTTTCATTAATTGTGATGTGTTGCTTAATTTCTGTTATCTAAGGATGTATCAGGGACTTGTGTAAAGGTATGTCTATGTTTCTGTACATACTGAAATAGGAACCAGGGCAGAGAATTCTTAAGATATAAAGTGAAACCTTGGGGGGTAGGGGGAGGAGCAAACTGTTACTCTCCTGTTTCTTAATATAGTACAAGATTTGACTTGATTATTGGAGGGCTTACTGCTTTGACAGGAGTGCTCAGCTGAGTGCTCTGCCATACTGCCATTCTCTAACACTCATTTGAGTCTATCTGCAAAGTGCAATAATTTTTCAAATAAATGTTATAAAGCTCCAGGATGTTTCCACACAGTTTGCCTGAAAGAAACCCCAGGTGGTCCTCTATTTCCTTCTTCATCCTGCTGTAGGTGAGGAGATTATTTCTCTTTCTTTGAATGATATATTTTTTTTACGAAGGTACCTGTTGCCCCAGGCCACACAGTGACCTTAGGTACATAACATTGCAAGTCTAGGAACTCTTCATGGTATTCAATAAGCAGAATGAAATGTTTCCTATACTTTATTTGGTCATACAGTGTCAGAGGGAAAGAAAAATGTGATTTTAATTTAGGAAGTTGTGAAACCTTATGCTCCGTACATCAACTTGCTGTGTATACTGGCTTTCTCTATGGTACCTAGTATAAAATTCTCCTTCTGTACTAAGTTGTTATAGTAAGTAACAAAAAGTTTTTTTATTAAGTTGATCTTTGAGGAGAGGTATCATAGCATTCTATTAATCTAAACTTTATTTATCCATAATTTAAAAATGAAACAAGAACTGGAAAGCATATAAAGTTTCTTCTTTGAATTTCTAGAGGAACTGGAAGTTTCTGTTACAGTTATTCTTTCTAAATAGTGTTGAATCTAAGTTGCAGATTGTGAGCATCCCTTGCTGTTAAAAGCCGTGGGCATGGTACCGAGTCATTGCAAGTAATGTTTCTAGACTGAAGGGACATTCACAGTGTGGACTTGAATTCTTCAGAGACCTGTCTCCTCTATTACTAGTTTTGAGAACCTTTAAAAATTCTGGGGTTTTGCCTTAGTCTCAGCAACTCTTCTACCTCTTCAACTCTTTTTTTTTTTTTTTTTTTCTTTAAGAAGTGAGTCAACTGGGGAAAAAATCATTGTTTTTTTTTTTTGCATTTATGAATACTCCTTTTGCTCGCCGGGGGACAAGAAATTTTCTTTAAGGAAATTTATTGCTGAAATAAAGGAAGAAAATGAAATTCTGTTGGTTGCTGCTTAAGACTTACAAAGAACTCACAGAAAATAATTACTTTTAAAGCCTCTCTGGAAAATACAAAATATTATGCTGTTAACTAAACTGCCTTTAAAGAAAGCGTATGAATGGCCTATAAAATTATTTCATGTGTGTATCTCTCCTGAGATTTTTCAGTTCACATCTGCATTTACAAAGTTATCTGGTTCTTTCATTCCTTTGAAAGAACTTCTAATGCCTGCTTTGATGAATAGAACACACGTTGTAATCCAGAATTCCAACACCAGGTTGGTTTATTTTTCATTTGTTTATTATGTTTAATTATAATACTGCGTGAAGGTATTTGATAAGTACATATATATATATGTCCAATTTCCAATATATGAATGAACATATGAATGTTCATATGACTTATATTTGGAACCTTTATCTTTATACAGTTAGTTCTTCCTTGGCAATTAATTTGCTAGTAGATTGTAGTCCATCTGCTCTTTTTGGGCATAATACTTCCCTGAGATGAGATTTAAAGAAGAAAATGGAGAAAAGCTAGACTCTGCTTTCTGTATATCTTCCTCTCTGGAGGATCAGAACAAATTCTTGAATTTAATGATGAAAATTTGGATATTAATCATCACTGGGAGCCTGTGTTCTGTCCTCATTAAGTAGCAAATTTTGTTGCCTGCTCCTCGCTCCCATATGAGAGAGTGCTGTTCCTCCAGAACAGCGGGTAGATACCTAGCAATATTGGATTATCAATTATAACTGAGGTAGAGCAGTGCATGTTGTGTTACTTTTCATTGAAACTTCATATTCCACTTAATTTCATATAACTTAAATGTCATAAATATAGGAAACAACTGTAGTCTATGTTGTAGTGGATTCCCATCTGTTCTCTTAGGGAAAGTCAGGACCACTTAGAAGGGCCACTCAGTTGTTTTACTCTACATGTGAATTAAATCAGAAAACATTTCAAGAGTGAAGAATAATCAAAGGCACTTTAAAAGTAAGCATTGCTGAAATCTTTCCTGACTTAGTAGGGAAATATATCATCATGTATTAATTATATTTGCATGCAAGAATGGAGCGTGACCTTTATCTTTGGGATCATACAAGACCCCCAGCAGCACTGTCAATCCTTTGTATTCAGAAATCAGAAACAACTTTGACATAATCAATTATGAATCTTATTTGTTTGTCCTCAAGCGTTTTTGCCTTCAGGATTTGTATTTTAAAGAACGGAAATTTTCTTTAGCGGTGATTATAAATAAAAAAGAAAATAAAATAGCTGTGATTTTTATGTGATTATGCATCTCCCTGAAAGGAAAGAGAGAGCTCCTTTAAAAGAAAAAAGTAAATTAGGTCTCATGGTACTCAGATATGTCATGAGATTTCACACTGTGTGAAGTAGAAGATGGTCCCCACAGTTAGACCTGTGGCTTGCACAGGGCACTGTCCCTTTTTCTCTCTATAAACTACCACACTTGATGCAGCCTAGGCATGTTGTTCTGTGGTATAGGTACTTCCAATATGATGTGTTTGTCAGGACTATGGGAGACAGGGCAGGGTTAAGGGAAAGGAATAATGGCATTTGGAGTCCAGCTGTGATCCATGCTTCAGGCTCCTTGTCTTGCTGCCATCTTCCATGCTGACCCCAGGCAGCTCTTCCCTGGTGACATGACCTGGTGGAGGGCTGTCCCACTCATGGGGACAGTAAATACACAAATGTTTCAAGCAGTGAGGACAGTGATTGTCATTGACCATTTCTGCAGAAGTACTGTGTAAACTTCCACTGTACAAGGATTTCTATCTTTTTATATAATCTATGGGCATGTGGCGCTTCCTCTGAGTTTGATTTGTTTAATGCTATAGGAAGCAACTGCTTGATTGAATAACAATTCAGAGTCCACGAGTTGCATCAATAATAAAAATATGATTTTTTTTCTGCAATCAGTACAGGGCACTTAGGAGCCGAGCAAATACCACAATGAGTTTGTCATTTGTCAATCTGCATTTGAGTTAGAATAGCAATATCAAGGCTAATCTGTAGGAATGCAAATGAACCTGTATAATATCACAAATGCATGCATTTTTAAACATGCAGGTAACTAGATTGCAAGCAAGCAATTGGATTAGATGCTGTTGGATTCCCTGTAAACTAAGTATTGAATGGCTAGGCTTTCACCTAGATAGAGTAAGGCTAAATTTTGGTTTCTGTCAGTCCGATATTCTAGGTTCAAGACACTGCAATTCCCCACAAAAACTGATTAATTCCATATATATAATAGCCAGAACTCACCAAGAATGTAGGGGAGAATATATTTAGATGCATTTCTATGTGCAGTGTAATATTTTATGTTTCTATGCGTTTATAAACATAGGTAATTCCAAATATTAAAAAATGTGAACAGAATAGGGCATGTTATTCCACTACATATTCTTTAGCTGCTAAGATTCTTTTAAAACAAGCTTAAAAATGATACTTCTTACATACAAGCATGTTCTTCTCTCTTAACAGATTAAAATGTTAGCCTCTATATTAGAATAGAATGTATGTTAGATACTAAAAATGAAACTTCCAAGGATGATTGTAATTTTTCCTTTCTTAGTACTGATATTAAGGGTTGGTATTTGAGTATTCTTGCTTCTACAAGCTGGATGTGAAGTGGCAGAAGTGCTAATTCACCAGCAGAGCTTTCTAATTGGTTATGTCTTTTGGCTGTTTGGATTCAAAAAAGTAATGTATTTTCTGATGGTGTTTGCTACGATTTTATATTTGTTGTGACTTCTAAAAAGCTCTCCTTCCAGAACTGGACTAAGCTTGCAAAGCTGTGAGCTCTTATGCTAATAAATTTAATATTAGATATATGTACAATCTACTTACAAAACTCAAACAGGAATAGACTGTTGACAGTGTCTTTATAAATCCTCTTTTCATGCAGTTTGAGAATTGTCTGTGTAATTTATAATAAATGAATATCTGCAATTACTTTCTCAGTTTTCATGCTTAAATGCCATCTTCTTGTTGCCTGTTTTGTATGCAGGAGAGGACCTGGGGATGTTTATTCTAATATCGTAATCATATGTTTTAGTTTACTTGTGTACATAGGCAAATGCAGGTACTATTGCCATAAAAAGAAAGTTTAGTACCTTTATTTCTAGTGTTTGATGTGAGCTGTTTTAATTTTGTCTACATCTCAAAAACTGAGATCTTCCCATTTGTCCATAATTGATGAACTGCTAGAGCCTGCCATGTGCCTGTCCTTCCCATACTGTGTTGACTGACTGGTTTACACAGGACAATAGAACAAAGGTTTAAAACCAAAGAAGGGAAGATTTAGATTTGATGTCGGGGGGAATTTTGCACTGTGAGGGTGGTCTGCTGGCATGGCAGAACCAGATCCAGTGAAGAAAGTGGGATAGTTTATTCTCACTCTGTGAATTAATAATCCATTGTGTTTGAACTGGAGGCATTTTGTCCCAGTAGATCATCCCATGAAAGTAAAGGTTCAGCTTTAATATAGTGTCTCTGTCTTTGGTGCTGAGTTCATTCTCCAGCTCAGTCCTTTTGTTGTCTGTTGTAGATGTTGGAGTGAATTATCTGTCCTGTCAGAGCAGTCTGAAATGAATATACTTCCTTTAGGAAAACTGCAAAATTAAATTAAACTTTAAAGAAACCACACAATTCCCCTTGAATATTTAACATAAACCTTCAGTTTTTTTCTCCTCCTTTCTTTGAACTGACATTGGACAGAATCAAAATTGAAGAATGGAAATGAGGGGTAGTATGGCAGCTGTGAAGCTGTGAGCTTGAAGTTATTTGGTTTGTGGGCAGTCATGGAAATGGAAAACTGGCAGAAGAAGCGCATAGATCTAAGGCAGAAAAAACTGCTGATTTGAAAAGGTAATGTGAAATGTATCTTAAAAACATCAAGATGATGCTATAATGACTGCTGAGAAACGGGAAGCAGCCTTGGAGTTTTCAAATAAAACATCTGGATTTTCTGGGGTGCTTTTGTTTTTGTTTTTTAAGTTAAATAGGACTTTAAAAATCCATAGCATATGGGAGCTGCAAATTCCCACCATGTGTTGCTGCTGAGTTTAAGGATGTATGGTTTGTGCAGCAACTTTCATTGTTTTAAAGTGTCCGTGTGATTTAGCTTCTTCCTTTGATTTTTCTTTCCCTTTCCCAGCAACGAATGAAGGCTGCCAGCCTGCTGAGGGAGAGGTCACTAAAGCTGTTGCAGGTGATGTCATGGGGATCTGGAGATGGAAGTGAATCTTTGATGGAGCTGATGCTGGGAGCCTAGAAGTTTCCAGTGTACCCTCTGTGTCCAACTGACTTTTCAGAGATGCTGTCAGTGACACTCAAATTGGTGGTGCTAAGTTCTTTAAAATGTCAGAGATGTTGTCTAGAATCAAATCCTGATGGTGTTGCATTAGATTTGATCATGGGAATATGCATTCTCATAGAAACAGTTCTGATATTAAAAATAAACTTTTTTGCATCACCATTTAACCAAAGGATACATAGACCCTTCCCAGTAACAACAGCACTTTATTTGCTTTCAGAAGGTTTTGCTGTGTGAGTTTACACTCCTTCCCTGCCTTAATCCACCCTATTCTTTATTTTTTTTTCTAATGCAGGACTAGATCAAGGCACAGTGGGTTTTGCAAGAAATCTTACGCTTTTTGGTTTCTCAGTAACAAAATGGATAAGGAAGTCAAATGACTTTTCCTGGCTTACAAACATTTACTGACTGGAAGAAACAGTATGTGGGGTGTATCCAAACATTTACTGAAAGAAGGATAACTGTGGCAGCTGCACAATATTTTATAACTGTTCTAATGACAAAATCATTCTGGGTCTTCTTTGAACCTAAGGAAACAATGTAGTGTAGAAGAAAAGAAATTTTCTAGTGTATGTGAAGAAACCCACATGCATGCTACACTTATATTTTAATGCAGTAATTTCAACAAGTTTAAGAGCTGAGATTTTTCTTGTACAGCAGCTTTCTCCGAGGACACACACAGAGCAGAGCCTTGTGGTGTAGCAGACAAGGTGTAGAAGGTACTCTGTGATATCTTACAATGGTATTATCCATGTTTTTTCTTTTCCTATTTCTATCCATGCATACTCTTCTAATCTAAAGTTGGTTTGTTTTTTAAGGGTGTGTAAGATAAGTCAGTTTGATTTTCAGTTGTGAATACACAGCCATAGGCCAGCTCCTTTCTTTAAAATCTCCTTAGTGCTCAAATCACTGGGGTAACTTTGGAGTTGGATGTGTTATGCATATCTTGGTGGCTTGGTTAAACTACTGGAAGATACGCATATACTGTCAGCACTTCACAGGGACTATGACTAAGGTATGTGGAGGTCCAACCTTGATGAAGACCATTAATAACAGATGATGCATAATATCCTAGAGCAAACGTGATAAAGAGTATCTCCCTGTAATTCAGAGCGTTAGCATACTGTTAACCACCTAATGAAAGCATTACCTACTCACTGTATTGATTTGTCTTTGCTGGTGATGATGGTTTGTTAGTCTTAGGAAAAAGGCACAAGTTTTCTTTGTTGTTTCTTTTGAAAGCCTTTTTTGTATGTGATGAATAATGTTTTGTTTGTTTGGAGTTTTCACAGAACATTTTTTAAACTGTTTTAGAAGATATTAAAGGTTCTAAATAGACTGCACAATCAGGTTGCTAAATTAAGAGGTATCACAGAATTGTGCCTAGCCCTGAATAATGAAGGCTGATCAAAGAAGAACAAAATATGCTGTTTTCTGGTTGTGTTTTTTTTTTTTTTTTTTTTTTTTTTTTTTTTGTGTTTGTGTGTGTTCTGGGAGATAGATGGATAATCTTCTAGTTTGAATGTAAGTCATGGTTTTGGCTTTGCCCACAGACTGTTTAAATAGGTTTCTTTAGGCATCTGCAGAGGACCTCAATGGACAGTTTTATGCGTCAAGGAAACACAAAGCTTCAAGGTCAGTCATGGTTCCAAGAAAGTGATTTTCTAGGCTGTGTACACAGCTCTAATCACTTAAAGCTTAAGTGCTACGCAAGTGCTGCATTTTTCAAATGTCATTCAAAGTGCTTACTTTGGGGCTGTCCTATCTTTCTGGGTACTGCTGTTTTGCTGTTTATAATTGTAGTTGTCTGAGTACAATTATGGTATCCATTAGGGCCACTCAAAACACGTTACGTTTGCTTCATGGTATATTTTTAACATGCTGGAAGTAGATATGAAAACCATAGAAACACCAGATTTACTACAAATAAATAATACAGCACTGTTTTTCTACTTCTGTTCTTTACTTGTGCTTCATTTCTTTGTCTGAGGAAGCAGAATACAATTCCTTTTGCCTTTGGAGTGAATCTATGGGAGCTGCTTTGGAAGTAATGCCTCCTGTTTTATTATGTTGGCTCACAGTGTCAGAGGTAGATATTGGTGGTATGGCAAAAAAAGTTGAACCTTCCTAGCAATACCCCATTACGTTTTGTTGCTATGTGACAGGTGGCAGCAGAGCGGCAGTCTGACAAAATGTCGTCTGATGTGGAAGTGGATACAAACAAAAGAGTGTCATTGAGATCCTCTGTGTGGAATAAAATGGCATCTGTTGGCATTCATGGTACTTGCTGAATAATTATTGAGACCAAACAGTGGATGTGAGCACACTGAGATTGTGGTTGGTGCGTTTCAGCGGTGGGTGACAGTGGCAGTGGATCACTTCCACTGGTGTAAATTCTTACCAGCAGAAGTAATCTTTTTTCCCAGGTTCCTATTCATCCTGTTCATAGCTAATGGTGGTAACTATTGAAAAATAGTGTTTTGTAGCTAAGAATTATCTCTATTAAATATTATTATTGTACCCTTTGTATTGCTTGTAGTTTCCATAGAAATAAATAGAAGTCATTACTTTTGAAACAGCCTATGTAGATAGCTACACAAAAGGGAGAGATGTTTCTGATGGTGCTGGAAGCCTTAAAATCCTATAATATTTTATTAAAATTATTTTTAAATGAAGACAGAAGTCATTCTCATTCTTTAGTGAGAGAGAAAAGAAATTCCAATGACGTGTGGAGAAAAAGAGAAATGAGCAGACAGAGGTTTTGGATTTTGTTTGCCTTGTAGTCCTTCTGGCTCTGAAAGTCAAAACATGATCTTTGTTATTCAGTCTGCCAGAGCTTGTTAGCTGCAGAGAATTTGAGAGAATTTGAGTGTGTGTGTGTGTGTGTGGGGGGGGTGAATGAAAAAGAGGAAAATATCTATATCCTAGAAGAATGGCATAATTTTCTTTTTAAGACTTCAAGCATTGCGGAGTCCCCTGGTAAAACATTTCAATTTGACTTTCCCAGCTGTGAAAGTAATCAAAAGCTTCTTTCAAGGTTTAGCTTGCTAATGAGATCCAGTGACTGAAAGTTAGTTATAGCATTGTCTGCATGATTAATTATTTCCATTCTGGTATCAAATAGGTTTTATGTGTGAAAATATGTATGTATGGAGATGAAACCAGTCTTTAACCTTCTTTTTGAAGATAAGAATATGTTGAGTTTCAAGGCTTTCATTATAAATCACAATTTCTGGTTTTAGAGGTTCTTGTGGCTCTTTTTTGCATGTTTTCCAGTATTGCCATATTTCTTAAATTGTGGACACGATACTGGCATTACGTCAGATGTCTCACAAATTATATTTACAAAAAAAAAAGTGAAATAACTTTTATTTGCTTGTTACGTTTTTTTTTTCTCTTCAAGAGTGTCATTGATACTTTTCACATATAAATTGAGTGTTTATCCTTTGCTTCTCATTCTTCTCCTAATTTCACCTTCACTTTTTTGTCTCAGTTCCATTGAAGTTCAGAGTTCACAGATGGGTGGCTGTGAGAGCAGTGACCAACTGTTAGCCTTCAGGCATTCAGCTCTAGAAGTATCTGTTTCTTTTTTTTCCATACGTCTGTAGAAAACTTAAGTTCTTCTTTTAAAACTTTGGCAAGATTCTAAACTAAATACCTTAAGACATGTTGAATAACCTCCTAAATCTCCCATTAGGCACATAAATCCTCCATTCTTAATTCCCTTTGCATTACTATTTGGTTCTATTAAACAAACTAAAGTGGTTTAGTTCAAGATGTTCAAGATCAAGAGGAATGGGGCCCTGGACAACCTGTTCACGGTGGCAGCCATGCCTGTGGGGGGATTGTTGGAACTAGATAGCTCATAAGGTCCCTCAATACATTCTATGGTTCTAGGATTTGATGAAATTTGTTAGGTTCTCCTTGTAGCCAGCAACTCAGAATACTTCCCAGACACCATATTTTTCTTTGCTAACCTTTCAGTTGCTATATTACTTGATCTTGTGTTTTTGATAAAAATAACTTCAGATGAAAAATGAATGAAAAATGAATTCTGTGGTTCTTCTAAATGCTGACTTGTTAGTATCAAGAATATGTTGAGACCTGTGAGTTTGCTACAGTTTAATCAAAGTGAAGTAGACTATGGTAATTCCACATGATCATTTTTTAATTGAGATGTCATGTAATACTAAGTTAAATGCCATGGAGAAATCAAATATAAAATTGCATACAATTGCCATTGTCAATGAGACCTGTTATCTCTTCACAAAAAGACAATAGGTTTGTTTTACAAGACCAACCTTCCATTACACTGGCTGATTGACGTTAATTAGATTTTTAGACTGTAATTCTTTGTTGATAAAATTCCAAAGGATTCAGTCGCTTTTCTGAATGCAGAATAACCATTCTAGAGGTCTGTAGCCTGTCTCCGTTTTCCTTATTTAAATATTGGATCTCCTTTGGCAGTCCTTTGTTTCTTCTGAATTTCCGCAGTTTTCAAAGGTATGTTTAAAAATTAATATTTGCAATTCAGGGGAGCTCCTCGGCATGTTATTTTAACACTCAGGGGTATATGTTATCCAGTCTGCTGATTTGAACATTATTTAATTTTAGCAGATGTTGCCTAATATCCTCCTTTATCGCATATGGCAAACTTCCTATTCCATCCACAACTTTGCATGCGATAAATGCAACCTCTTGCTTTGTTCTGAATTTAGATCAGAAAAAGCCATCTGAGTATTTTTGTGTACTTTACATCACCCTTTACAGTTTTATTGCTCCTCTGCTGCAGAATGCCTGAATCTTTTTTTCCCATTACTATTATTGTCATTCACCTGCATTTCTCTATACTTGTACACCCATACATGCTCTGTCTTTTTTCCAACATGCTTCAGTTTCTCTTATGAAGTTGCTAACTTCACATCTAATTTTAGGAAGATATCTCTTTGACCTTTTTGTGTATATCTGGGTAATGATGACTTCGTCTTTTTGTGTCTTTTTTTTTTTTGACCCTTTTTCATCACTTCCCCTCCCTGACTTGTTGGCTTCTGACAGATGTACTTTGTTTTCTTACTGTCACTGAATGCTCGAAGATTGAATAGCCTTGTACTTCATCTACATGCTCAGTGCTTACTTTCCTAGTAGAAAATTAATTGATCAGGTAATTGATAAGCTAAGAACTTTAGACTAAAGTGACTGAAGAGATGAGGAAAAAATGGAAAACCTCTTTATTCTAATTAACTCAGTAAAAAACCCAACAATTTTGTTAAACAGTGCCTGCCTCCATTGTGTGAAAGCCTACAGACACAGGCAAAACAGCTTTGTATGTTATTCCTCATTTTACTAAAAAAGAGTTTCTGGTTTGTCAGAGGAGCTCACCTTGCAGCATTTTTGCTATAAAAGCCTTTGTTCCTGCACTGTTTCTCACTGCAGCTTCAATTAATAGAACAAATAAGATAGATTAAAAATAGAATCCTTGTGGCTTGAAAGTAAAGTGTGCTCACAATAGTGATCTTTTTGCATCCTCAAACAGAGAACAGTCTCCTTCACAGTTTTATTTCTTGCCTCAATACATGTATCTTGAATGAGGCAGAGTCAAAGTCAGCAGTAAAATTGAGGGCATGAGATGACAGAGTGAAATGGAAAGGAGCTGCAAGAACTGGGACATGCGTTCTAAAACTCACTGATTTTTATCTGCTTCTTCCTGTGCTGGAGTTTGCAGGAAGCATTCGACCTTGCATCCCATTACATCCCCAGGGGTGACAAAGGGGTCATTTTGACCTATAAGTGTTCGGGAGTCTGAGTTGTACGTGCACATGTGGATAGCTGGGCAACTTTCTGCAGCTTTTTGTGCATCACAGAATATACAGCAGTTGATTCTTCTGATAAAATCTGATGCAGTAGCAAAGCTATTTAATTAATTTCTATTAATTTATTAAAAACAGATGAAAACAAATCATTAGAAAAACACCCAATCTCATCTTTCTTAAGCATATGCAATCACTTGTTGGAAGTGTAAACTAGCAAATCTTGGCTGCTGTTATTTTTTAAACTTGGTAGTAAGAATAGCCTTTAAAGGGTGTGAAGATTTATTTCACTGAGATGTCAACTTTTGAAAAAACTCAAATGATACCAAGTATGAATAGCAACTCTTTCATGTTTAGTTAATTATTTCATACCTAAATTAGCCAGTGAAGTAATTATCTAAATTGTATTCTTGTTTTCCCATCTCAGATGACTTCATCAGTTATCAAAATTTTCCATTATTTCCTCTGCATCTGTCCAAATTTCTGCTTTCCTGATAGCTTTTCCAGGCAGGTATTTGCAATGTTCTTGTGCATTTTCAGCACAAAAGCTTCTCTGTATTTAAGTCTTTAGAGCCATCCAAGTCAGTCAAATGTGGACTAAAATGAAATATGTCAGCTGACCCAATTATTTAATATTTAGTTCTCTTTGGTGTTTTTTTTTTTTTCAGTGTGCTGCAGAACCTTCCCTGCATTGCAGTACATGATGGACACTTCCTTTGAGTTTCAGTATTCCCTGCGTTGGATGTGGATGTTGTGTGCAGTGAGGTTATTCCCCACATGCAGAGGTGTGCAGGACAGCAAGGGAAGCCCTGACTTGGCCCTTGGCATAGTCATCATTATCTCATTGCTGCATTTTTGTCAGATGTAATTTATAGATCTGACATAAAAGATACACCTTAGAGGGAAGGGAGATTTTCTATGGAAAATCTTTGATTCCTCCTCTCCTGTATGAATAGCACAGAGCTACTGCTGTTACTGTTTACGGAATGGCAAAAACTTCATGCAGTATGGTTGCTTTCCTACAGAAATGACTCCAACAAGCTCTCCTGGCAGCGTCAGTTATGTCTTTCTACTGGAAAACCAGTAAGACAAATGTGGTGCTGCTCTGACAAACTTCAATTTATGAAAGATACACTTTTTGAAATTAAATAATAGTTTTCTACTAAAAAAGCATCTTTTTGTTTCTAAAAGAAGCACAACTGTTTTATAAAGCTACATTGCAAATAGAAGATAGAATTATTTTTAATATGGGAAGAATATGATCTCTTCAAGGAGTTTATTTCCTCATGATTCTGTGTGCTGTGAGCTGTGTGTTGTTGGTCAGTATGTTGTGTCAAGTAACTTACAAGTTTGGTTCAGGATGACTTAGTTCAAATTGCCACAAAGTGAATAGTTCTGGTTCAAGGATCCTGTAAGCTCCTCAAGTCTTAATGTTCTGGCTCAGAACATTTATCTCTTCTGCTTGTAAAAGCCAGGGCAGTTTGTTCTGCAAGAAGAGCAGCTTGAGAATTCTGTTCTCTTTTTCTGTTTATTTCTTAACTTGTTTGTTTACTCTTCCTTTTCTCTTGATTTTTCTCACTTCTGAGTGCTCATGATGCTGTTAAGCAGGTTACGCACTCATGGCTTGTGTTAAATAAGGGTGAAAATGAACATAAACGTTGTGAAGGAAACTAAAAGTTGAGTATCCAATTCTAATTCGTCCAGAGTTGTATTTACAGTAAGATAATTTGTCTCTTTGCTCACTGTGTATGAAATGTGTTCGTAGTTACTTTACTATTTGAAGCAGCATTCAGGTTAACCTTGGAGATCTGGTATGATATGACAAAGTCAGCTGTCAGTCTGTGTTCAGGAGTTGTGAGGCTGTACATCCTGAGGCTGTGTACATGCTGTGTTGGGCTCCATAAGCACCATGGGGTCTCTGCCATCCCCACTGCTGGTGCAGGGAGTGAGAAGCCACGAGTGATGCTGGGCTGCTGATTCCTCTAAATTCCTTTAAAAATTTTCAAGTGTGAATGGATGAAACCTAAGTGATTCGCTCCTACTATGCATAGAGACCAGGCGAGCAATAGAAAATGTGTTTCCCACGCACCATACCTATGGAAGCTGAGCAAGGGGAGGAAGGATGGCTGCCAAGCATGCTAAGGCAAGGGCTGCTCACACAGAGCCTTAGTGGGAAACCTGTTCCTAAAACACTGTTTTCCTAGTGTGTATGCTGGGCTCTTGCATATCTGGGACTTCTCTGTTAAAGTTTCAGTTCTGTTGGAGTTTGCTACTTTGGTTCCTTTGTCTCATGTTCCTGCTGAAATGATGGTGCAGGCACAAGCCCCTACCCCATGTTCAGGGAATGTGCAGCTCAGAGTGGATGCTCTCTGGAGCTCCAGCTCCAATGCTGGTTGCAGAAACTGTGGTCTGAACACAGCACCCAACACATCATGTCTCTGTAGGAACTTTACCCAGATTTGTATTAATGAGACTTGGAAAACAGGATGTTTTATTGATTTTTTTAAAACTATCTGTGCATGAAGGAGTACTGATTTCTTTTGTCCTCCACTGTAGCAGTTAATATTTTAAGTGATTGCTTTTATGTTACAGTTTTTTGCAGATTTACAGCACTTACAGATAATGAGTTGAATACCCTCTCCTAATATCTTTTCAGGTACTTTTACTGACAAAAGACTTAAACTTTATTTCTTTTCCAAACACTGCATTGCTGGTAACAAGCTTTAAACAGGTGACATACCTCCAGTACTGGAATTTTTGTGGAATCATAGAATCACAAAATGGCTTGGGTTGGAAGGGACCCCAAAGGTAACCCAGTTCCAATTCCTCTGCCATGGACGCGGTTGCTAGTGGTTACTAGATCAAGTACTTGATCAGGTTGTCCAGGGCCCCATCCAACCTGGCCTTGAGCAGGGATGGGACATCCACAAGCTCTGGGCAGCCTGTTCCAGCACCTCACCAATACTGCCGTGAAAAAAAAAAAATCCCCCTGACACCTAATCAAAATTTCCTATCCTTTACTATAAAGCCATTCCCCCTATCTATCTGTGTAAAAAGTTGATTTCCTTCCTGCTTATAAGCTCCCTTGCAATGTTGCAAGGCTGCAGTGATGTCTCCCCGCTGTCTTCTGTTCTCCAGGCTGAACAAGCCCTGGTCCCTCAACCTTGCTGCATAGCAGAGGCACTGCAGCCCTCTGATCATCTTCATGGCCCTCCTCTGGGTCAGTTAGTTCATCATCATTTGTTCATCTTAAATGCATAACACAGCAGTAATAAGCAGAAAGGAAAGCGAACTTCTGCATGTTCACTCTTTTCCTAAACAAATCCTCGTCGTAATTTTGTCTTCCACAGCTTAGCATTTTTTCCCTTTCTTATTTGTGTATTATTGTGTAGCTTTATGCCAATAAAGCTACACAATAAAAGCTACACACAAAAGAATGTGTATATAAATACATACATTTATAGATAGATTAAAGCTTACACAGTTTCTCTCATGTTAATTTTCTGATATTGCCTTCCCTTCTTGCTTCCTACTACATTAATAAAAAGAAATTCACGCAGACCATAAAGATAGTATCTTCCCCTTACACATCATTATTGTGTACATGAACATACATACATATATATATATGTATTTTCCTCTCTCTTTATATTATTATGAGTAAATCTTTCTGACGTTCCTGAATTGCCACTGAGTCTGTTTTGTTAAAAGAGGGAAATAAAAGTAAAATGAGAATGGGAGGACGAAAGTTGGGCATTGCCCTTCAATATCTTAGAGACAGGAGGTCTATATCTGGAAAATTATTGCTTTCTGAGGCCTCCCTCTGATTCAGCTAATCTTTTTAAACTGATGCTGATACTTACTTCTGTTCAACTCTGGGAATAAAATGTGTTTTAACGATGACTTGTAAATTGCTTCTGGTTTTCTCTTTGTGTTCCCGCCTCCTCCCCTTCACATAAAGTCTTTAATGGAAAAAATGGTCACCCTGCTGGACGTAGCTGGTTTAAAAAAATATATAGCTGTGGGAAAATGAGTTCACTTTGAACAAATGAACAAACCTCCTATATTTTTAGTTTTATGCCAACAACTTATGTGCAAGACCTCTATCTGGTTGAGGGTCATCCATTAATTTTTTTGATGTTAGGTTTGCGAATTGGAAAGATACATGTATTTTCACTAAATCTTTAATGTGCTCTCCCTAATAAAATGTTAATTGGACGTAACCTAAGCACAAATTTGTGCTTAATTGTGTCTGTACTGGCCACAGTTTTAAAGAGCATACACTTGTGTGCAAACACTGATTCTAAACTGCATTTCCCATTACTTTTTTTTTTTTTTTGAGGACTTTTGTGGTTTTGGAATACTTTAGGTGACAAAATTAGTCAATGTATAAATCAGTTAATGAAGGAATAAGAATTATTCTTTCAGTATGTGTCCTATTAATGGGAAGTAGATTATAAAAGGACTGAAAATACCATCTAGTTTGTTCTGCAGTCTGTGTATGATTGGTGCTGAGGGATTCTGTTTACCGGATTAAGTCTAACCAGACTTATATTGAATTAAGGCAAACACTGAATGGTGTTCTTTGAGTTTTAATGTACAGCCAAGCCTGAAAGAATGTTTTGCATTTCATAGAACTTAGCACCACCCACAGTACAGATGTTCTGCTCATTTGACTCTTTAAGATGTAAAAATACTTTTTATTAAGCCATTGCAGAAATGTTGAAATAGCTGGGTGCATCCCTAGGGGTAGAAGATAAAATACTTCTGTGTAGTGTGCTCTTTGGGGTGGCTGGTGCTCAGTGTAGCCATCCAGAAAAACAAATGTCTGTTCTGCATGGCTCAGAAGTAGAAGCCTTTGTTAGCATCTGCTGAAGCAGGCAAAAACTGAGTGAGCAAGATGTGAGGATGGAGGCGTGTGCCCCTCATTTCCAGGAGAGCTGATACTGCTTATGAGAGGAGCTTGGCATGTGAGAGCACAGATTCCTCTGGGCTGGGAACAGATGCTGTTGCATCTAAGAGTGGTATGACTTGTTTTGTTCCAGTGGTACCCATGCGTGGCTGTCAGCTCTGCTGTGCTGGAAAGGCAGTGTGCTAATACAATCAGTTAGAAAATCTACTAACATCTAACCAGATGTTAAGTTGAACAGGAGTCAGATGACAGTCTTAACCAGTTGCTTTTAGATGGAGTTTTTGGCCTGCTATTTACTGTCTTCGTTCCAGCACCACAGCACTTAACATCATAACATTTGCATCTCTCAGTGGTTAGGACTTTATATGCTGCAGTCTTTATGCAGATAATGATACCCATGGAGAAAATAGTTGTTCCAGCAATCGCTGCTGCGTCTCAAGACAACCTTCTCCTACAGTGAAGAAAAAAAAAAAAAAAGGGAAGAAATATCTTTCTCAGAGTCAGTTAGCTATGAATCTAGTGTTACTTTATGTAGAAGATGATGTGTACTTGTGGAGGTGATTACAGCCCTGTCACAATTCTTATTAAAATGTTATCTTCTCAGAGATTTTTCTTGATCATACTTTTCCACGTAGTAGAGTAGTTATTCTCATGACTCTGTCACTTGATGTTCTTGATACATAAATGGGATTATATGGCAGAAATTGAAATGGGGGCCAATACCAAAGGTATGCGAGATAATTGCAGCCTTTGCTTTGTGCCTGATTATTTTTTTACCAAACAAATCCAATAGTTTTAACGATTTAAAAAAAAAATAATCCTTGTAAAAATGGAAAAATGTTCAAACCAAGGGTTTTTGAAGTCCCATGTTCTCTCACTTTCAATGCCCAGCAGCAGATGAGAAACCATATGAAAATAAGTATAGGTTGTACATTCAGGGAGGTCTTGTGTCTACTGACAGGGCAACATTTTAGACTCGCTGAACCAGAGATTGCATCAGGATTGCTGCAGCCATTTGTGAATCCTGCTCCACTGATGCAATACAAAGGAAGACCTACAAGAGTACCAGAAAGGTCAAAGTCTGCCCTGTGCACTTCCAGGATTACATCATAGGCATAGGAATCTGCTGCTCTGTTATGAGCACATTTTTGGAACGCTCTTCACCTTTTTTGTGTGACCTACTTTGCTATCTGCCCTCATGTATGCATACAGATTTTCCTCTCCAACCTCTATGAAACCTCATTTTGAAAATCATTTTTAGGAGGATTCATCTTTTTTGTTAAAGGCTGAAGCTTGCCTTGTTCAGCATTTGTCCTGAGTACTTCACAGCTCTTCCAATGATATACTTTGGTTTTGAGCAAGACTGTTTATCCACTTTATACAAGCAGAGCTGGTATTATTTTTCTATAGAGGAGATGAGTTAAGAGATTTTTAAAGATACCTCACTACTAACTTCCCGATATATCATAGTATTTTATTCATGAACTAGAATCTGAGTAAAGCTTATTTTACAGTGAGATCATGAGAACCTGCCTGGGAGCCATCTTAAGTTTACCTAGCAGTGAAAATAACAGTACACAACTGAATAGCTCAGGCATTTCAGAAATATGCATCCAAAATAAATTGAACACCACTTCATTTTGGATTTTTTTCTTTTAGTAGAAGTAATTCGAGTTCTTTAGGTCATGTATGTATTTATAAAGAACTTGATTCCTATGGAATAATGCTTAATGCACTCTAGAGTTTCTTATGAGGTGTTAAGCCCCTTTTCTTTCAGGCTGTGCTCTCATTGTTAAATTGTAAAAAGCCCTTTGGTCCCACCATCTTATACTGTCCGTATTTGGCTGCATACCCAACCTGACATGCTGAAGGCAGTTTGCTGATCCCTGCTCTTCTAGAAGCTGCTGAAAGAGCCAGGCTGTACTTTTGCCTTGCAATGTCTCAGCAAAGTAGTAATTTATTGTATTTATTTCCAACTTGAAGTATAGTATGAGAGCCTGGATTTCATCAGGTTTTCTTCTGGTCTAATGCAGGTTCTAAAATGGATGTGTATTTGCTACAGAGAAAATTATTCCTGTTACCTGGCATAAATGTCTACTTGCATGTGGGCAATACCGATCAAATATTTTTAAAATTAACTATGGAAATATAGTAAGAAGAAGAAAATCCTCCATGGCGCTGTAAGATTCCTGTAGAAATCAATTTTCACTGAACTGAGTTGCAGAAAGAATTCTGTATTTTTATGAACTCTGCTACTTTCACTTCCTGCATCACTGGGTGCTTCTTTCTTTTTTTTTTTTTTTTTTTTTTTTTTTATGATGATGAGGACTCTTTTTAGAAGTTTAAGAAAATGTAGAACATTGCAACAGAATGAAACTTATGACTGTTTTTAGATGAGTAAATTAACTGAAGAAAAACAACTGAACAAAACTAAGAAATGTTCTACTTGTTGCCTTCCAGACTTAAAAAGCTGGTGCATTAATGTTGCCCCTACTAGATTGTTCTTATAGATTCTTGGTGGGAGGAGTGTTGTTCCTTACCAACAGTTTACTGTAACAACTAGTCACCATTGCTTGATGACAGATCTCTTGTTCATTCCTTGCTGCAGTATGGTCTCATGTTAAATCTTTGCTTCATCTCCCTTGTATTGGTTCATCTGACCTCCTTACGAGAGTATGCAATTAGTGCATGAATTTTTAATCCTCCATTAGATATGCAAATGATTTTCTGTTGCCAGCACAGTACTTTGTACTACATTTTTTAGTTATTTTCTTGGTCAGTTTCATCAGGAGAAGACAGTATTTACCAGAGACCTTAGTTTAGATGTTATTTTGTATCATCAAAATAATACTTGATGTATCATGATACTGTTTTGCTAAGAACTGAACAGAAGACCTGTTTCATACTGGATAGTATTAGTGCTAAGCTGCCTGTTTAGAGCTGAGCTATAAACCATCCATCCATGTGCCAGAAGTCACAATTAAGATTTTTGTCCATTTTGTTTTTGAAAGGATGCAAAACTCCTGAAGAAAACACTGTTGGCACTCCTCCTCATTTCTCCTATTGTGATGAAACTTTCCAGCCAGGAGGGAAAGCAATTTTCTACTGCTTTACAGTTTATCTTTTGCTTGATCTCTTTCCTCAATTCTGTAAGGAATATGGCAGCTCTATAAGGAGAGGCTGGTTCTGTTATTGACCTGACTGTTGACCAATGCTGCTCCTCACAGAGATCAAGATGAAAAGTCTAATATCCTAGAAGCTGACAGTTGAGATGGCAATAGCTGTTGTGCTCATTGATGTTAAAATTTAAAACTGGGACTAAATATAGACTATCTCTTACTGTATTAGAAAATCTCAATTTAGAGATTTGTTAGCAATCCAAATAGCTTTTTAATTGCATCTTTTTACATCAGAAAATCAAAATAAAATGAAAAAGATTGATGAAAGCATTATTTCTCTCAAGTACGTTATTACTCCTTCCTTTTCAGTTGCCTAGGCTACTTTCTTTTTACTTTGTCTTTCTTCCTGTGCGTTTTTTCTCCTGATTTTGGTTTGGCAGGTTGAGCACTCTACAGGGAAAACTGTGTAAATGTTTTACAAATCTTTAGTAGATTAGGCTGTAAGTTACATCAAAGTAGGATTTGATGTAATTATCAGGAAAAAGCAAAGCTTGCTGAAGAGTTTAATTGTGATTGCTCAAGTAGATTATTTTTTATGCTGGCTGCTATAATCTCTGATGATGTAGATAGATAACCATTGTCCATTAGAACATGCATTTTATGGAGAAGGATGGTAAATAGATGAAACTGGGAGAGAAAAATGCTGGAGATGTTCAAAAAGGAAGTTGTTGTTCGAATACTCATTTTGATGCATTAATTGTTCTCATAGGATACACAGTACTAAATGGATCTGACAACTTATATCTTGTAGATGTGTTGTTTAAAGAATTAATTATGCATGTAAATATGAATGGTCTGAATACTCATCAATAGGAAATACAAATGCTTGTGTGTGGTAAGAACTAAGCCCTTCAATACACAGACAGTGGCAGGGAAGGACTATTGCTTCTGTAGATGACTAATCCACAATAGAGAGCTACAGTAATTGTTGTTTTTTGTTTCGTAATTTTCATACATTCTTGAATATTTTTATTTGATGATTTAATAAGATTTATAGGTTTTTAGTTTTTTATTTTTTATTTATTTTATTTTTTTTACATTGTGGACAAATGTTTCCTTGTCTGGATTTGAAGTTAAAGCATTGAAGTGTCCATCTTATCAACAGGCAAAACATGGAAATAGTTCTTCCTTCATTCCTCATCCTCTGTGAAAGGCAAAATTGCACATGTTATTTATAGTGATGTGGCTTTAAGATCAGTTATTTTACAGTTTAGTTTTTTGCTTTCTAGCTGTGCAATGTACTGGTTAAAGGACCTTCAGAAGATCTTAATTTCATACATTACTGAAAGAGAAGATGATATATTAGTGCAACTGCACTACCTACTAAATCCCTGCATGGAAGTTGTAAAGTAATGATGCCTGGACCATAGAAAAAAGTTCTTATTGTAGCTGCAAAGCATTTATATTCTGATTCCTCCTTTCCACGACCAGTGCCACATGGGCTGCTTGGTCTCTGCTCAGGAGCAGTGAAGGTTTAGTTATTGTGCAGAGACATGAGAAAACTAAATAGAGCAATTGTCCAGTTTTCCCTGCTGTCATTAGACAGAGTTAGAAAAAATTTAAAAAGCCTAACTAAGAGAATGCTAAAATTTAGGACTAAAAAACCCTTGCCTTTGAAGCATAGTGGAGTGCTTTGATTAGGCTGAGCAAACAGAAAGTGTTCATTTTTATCTTGACTGACACAGTTCTTTTTGCCCTTACATACAAATAGTGCTAGTGAAATCTAGCTGAAGTACGGATATGAACTTTGCTTGGTTTGGGATGTACTCCCAATCATTTTATTTGTTAGATATCTGGAGGTCTTTTTATTAGACCAGGGGAAACAAACAAACAACACCACCTTTGTTTAGCTTTTTTTTCCCTGAGAACGGAAACTATTTTATGTTCATTTATCTGCCCATGTAGTCTACTGCTTTTGTGCTTATAGAAAGAACATTTTGTTCTTAGAAATGTTTCTAGGTGCTGTTCCTTGGCAGCAGGACCTGATCCTTGCTAGGGTCCTTGATAAGCTGGCGGGCTCTGGAACAACTCCGTTCTGGTAAATCTTCCAGAAGAGACTGGCAACGGAGGTTCTCATAATCTCCGTAGAACAGGAGCATGTTAGGATTGAAGTCTGTGACTTACAATAGCAGGTTTCCTAGCAGTTTATCTTCAGTTTTATAAAATTTCCAAAATGTGCGGTTTTTTTCATGGTTCTCTAAAGACAATCCTTTTCTGATATCCTTAATAATTAATAGTCTTGGAAATTTAGAGCTTCAGTTTTTGTCAGTGCTGGCAGGATGATAGGAAAAGGCAGGCCCATTTTTCCTTTGATTCTGTGGTTTCAGTTTGATTTGAGAACAGTCTAAATTTTCAACTGTTTGAGACAATGTAGTCTTAAACCAACATAAGAAGCCCAGAAATCATAAACAATAGTTGTGTAGTTTCTTAAATCTATTCACACGGCTCTTTTAAGGCTGTAATTTAAATCTTCATTATATTATGCTTATTAGTTCTTGAAATAATTATGATTTACATTTATAGTACTGGTGTACAATTCTCACACTATATTAGTATACTCTTGATAGTATTTTTTCTGTATTTTTAATTGGAACAGCTTAAAACATTTCACAAAGCATTAATAATCCTTGCATTTGCCCTCTTAAAGGAAGTACATATTAGTAGCCCCAGTTTACATATAAAGGAAGACAAAGGCATTGAATCATTTGCCCTAGGTTATAGAACAAGCCAGGGCAGGGTGAAAATCTATCCTATGGGCCCTGATCTCTGAAAAGTGAAATAAATCTAATATGGTAAGAGATTTTTCACTGCATGGGATTTCCTTTAAATGATCAGGGGGAATATGATAGTCTACTATGTTTAATGAGTAAGTGCTTGTGGAATTACATACAGATTTTCTTGAACTCTTTTCCATGCCTTTTCTAAATTTATTTATTTATTTATTTGGTTCTTTTTTAAAGACATTCTATAAGTAAAATTTACTAACAGAGCTATATAAGAATGATTATCTTCTGCATTTTTTTTTCACTGCACTATTACCAAAAAAAAAAACAAAAACGTATTTCCAGTGCTTTTGTGAGCGTTTGAATTGTAGATTAGTATTTAACTGTTCAACAACAATGATATCAAGCAACACCAAACAGTGTTGTCACAAGTGATATGGAAATACAGAACAATGCAATTTGTACAATGCTGAAGAGATTCAAATCATTAGCCTGTGTAGAATAAAGTATACTGGAACAGATATCAACCATATGAGTATTCTCAAATAGACAATTTTAACTGATTCAATCTTAGTTCCTGAATATAAAAATGCTTTGATTCCTTAGCCAAGGTTATAACACTAGCATTTCTTTCTGAATGTAAGGATTTTTCTGTATTTAGAGATGTAGAATGTTAAAGTTGAAATTACTGTTATGGTTTTAATAATGCTCAAGAAAAAGTTAATAGAATCATAGAAAAGACCTCTAAGATCATCCAGTCCAACCATCCACCTACCACTAACATTATAGTATCCCCAGGTACTACGTCTGCTCTGTCCATAAACACCTCCAGGGCCAGTGACTCTAACACCTCCCCTTTCCAATGCCTCACTACTCTTGTGGAGAAGAAATTCTTCCTACTATCCAACCTGAACCTCCCCTGGCACAACTTGAGGCTGTTCCCTCTTGTCCTATCACTGGTTACCTGTGAGAAGTGGCCAACTCCCACCTCAGCACAACCTCCTTTCAGGGAGTTGTAGAGAGAGATAAGGTGTCCTATGAGCCTTCTCTAGACTAAATAATGCCAGTTCCCTCTGCCGCTCATCATAGGACTCATAAGACTTCAGACACCTCACCAGCTCTGTTGTACTCTGGATGTGCTGCAGAGCCTCTATGTCTTTCTTGTAGTGAGGAGCCCAAAACTGAACAGCACTTGAGGTGCAGCCTCACAAGAGCTGAGTACAGGGGGATGATCACTTCCCTGCTCCTGTTGGCTTCACTGTGTCTGATATAAGCCAAGATACTGTTCACCTGCTTGGCTACCTGGGCACATTGGTGGCTCACATTCAGCTGAGCATTGATCAACACCCCAGATCCTTTTCCTCTGCACAGCTTTCCAGCCTTAGAAATTGTGTTGGTATTTAAACGGTTTCAGATCTTCAGATCTTCAGATTGGCTTCAATAAGGTTTCCAAAATGTACTGCAACACTTGACCGCAACTCTAGAAATTGTCTAAATATCATGCTGTGATCTGAATATCTTTCTTAGTCAGTCTCTGCTTGATTTCTGTACTATGTGATAATAAAATCTATTGATCCACTGCTAGAGAGAGATTGTTTTGTTTATCAGGTTTGATTTAATACATCATTTCATTAAGAATAGCCCTTGTAATTGTGTTGCATTAAAAAAGTGACAGATCAGCCCTCTGTAGCTGGTGCTTTTGTTATATAGCATGTTTATCATGTCCCTTCTAGCGTTATCTTTGTGAAATAAACTATTCCACTCTCTTAAGTCACTCTTTTGGAGGGAGTGCTGCTATCATTCTATGATTAATCTTATGTATCCCCTATAGAGCTTCATTCAGTACTATAATAAGTGGACCTAGCAATTTGGATTATGGATAAGGCAGACTGATTCTACTGCTGAACCTTGGCCTAAATGAATACATTGGTTAAATCAAAAGTGTTTCTTAATTAGTATGCACACATTGGCAGAAGAAGGCTATTAATTTCATGTTAGCTATTCTAGAATTGAGTTAATAAAATTTTTGTGCATTTCATAAATGACTATTTTTAATATTTTCCTATTGTACACACCCACATAAGCATGTGCTTGGTTTGGTTTTGGATTTTAATTTTTATTTTCCTTCTTCATGGATCATCACGTTTCAGAAACAAGCTTGCTCTTAGTTCAGAGAAGGGCCACAAATAGGATCAGAGGACTGGAGTACCTTTCCTTTGAGGAAAGGTTGAGGGAGCTAAACTTGTTCAGCCTGCCTTCAGGAGAGAAGAAGAAGAGGAGGCTTCAAGTGAGGCTTGATTGTAGCCTGGAGCTTAGAAGCAGGAAGGAGATAGACTTCACATGATCTGATAGTGATAGGACAAGGAAGAATTCACTTCAACAAAAAGAGAGGAGATTTAGGTAGTTGTTAGTAAGGAAGCCTTGACACTGTTTCCCACAGTATTCTCCTGGGGAGCCCATGGCTTGGACGGGTACACTTTTGCTGGGTAATGAGCTGGCTGGAGATGTGAGCCCAGAGGGTAATAATGAATGCAGTTAAATTCACCTGGTGACTGGCTATGATTGATGTTCCCATGGGGTTGGTATTGGGACCTATCCTGTTTAGTATCTTTATTGATGACCTGGACAAGGGGATTGAGTGCATCTTTAGTAAGTTTGCAGAAAACATCAAGTTGGGAGGAAGTGTGAGTATGCCTGAGGGTAGGAGGGCCCTACAGAGAGGGTTCTGGATAGGCTAGTGGGATGAAGTTCAACAAGACCAAGTGCCATGTCTTTCACTTGCGGCCACAATGACCCTATACAGTACTACAGATTTGGGGCAGAATGGCTGGAAAACTGTGCAGGACTTGGAAATGTTGATCAACGCTCAGCTAAACATGAGCAAAGACGGCCCATGTCATCCTGACTTTTATCAGAAGTACTTTAGCCTCCAGGAATAGAAGGTGATTGTGCCCCTGTATTCAGCTTTTGTATGGTTGCATCTCAAGTACTCTTTTTAAGTTTTTTCACTACAAGAAAGACATCGAGTCTCTGGAGTGTTTCCAGAGAAAGGCAATGAAACCAGTGAGAGGACTCGAACACAAGTCTGTTAGAAGTGGCTGAAGGAGCTGGGATTGTTCAGTCTGGAGGAGGATCAGAAGAGACCCTCTCTACAACTGCCTGAAACAAGATTGTGACAAGGTGGGGGTTGACCTTTTCTCCCAGGTAACTAGCTATAGGACTAGAGGGAATAGCCTCAAGTTGTACGGGGAAGGTTCAGATTGAATATTAGGAAGAATTGGAATGGGCTGCCCAGGGAGGTAGTGGAGTCACCATCCCTGGAGGTGTTCATGAACCATGTAGATATGGAACTTAAGGGACATGGTTTAGTGGGTAGTATTGATGGAAGGTGGACTAGATGATCTTAGAGGTCTTTTCCAATTTCAGAGGGTGGTAAGACCGTAGCATACATTTTCCAGAGGAAATTCCTGGAGGTGTTCAAGGCCAGGTTGGATGGGGCCCTGGGCAGCCTGACTCGGTGGCTGGCAATTTTTCTCATGCCAGGTGGGTAGAAATGGTTGGTCTTTAAAGTCTCTTCCAACCTAAGGCATTCAATGGTTCTGTAACGCTGTAACAATGACTTTATAGCATAAAACACTGTATAGGATTTCAGGTGAAATAACTTAATTTATTTTAAAATAGTTTAGGACATTGGAACAAATCTGTTCCCTTTGGTAATAACAAGCCTTATGTTGTAGTAGTCTTGTTAATCTTCCAATATATGTAAGTCACACCACAGTTTAAGTCTTTGCAAGGGATAGGTACGCATACACAACAATAAAATGGTTGTATGAATTATGTGGAAAAAACGTTTTATAATGTGGATTTGTTAGGATTACCTTCTTTCAAGGTCTGAGCTGTTTGTGAAGTGGGAGTGCAGTGGAAATATAATACAGTTTGGCTGGTGGTTCTCAGTTCTCCCCCTCTCTCTCCTGTTTTTTCTTCAGTTCCCACTTCGAAACCTGAAGCTTTCCCAAATCCATTTCAAATCCACAGGGATAAGTTGCTCGTAGTGGTTAGCCTTCCAGAGAGAATTGTCTGTTCTGGGATGCTGACATCTGTAGCCATGACCTTCCAGTGAACTCCCCAACAACTCTGTTGTAGTTTTTCTGCATTTTGTTCAATATACACAGCTAAGATTCACTAATTGCATTTGCTGTGCTATGCTATCCTTAAAATGCTGCTTTTGCAATGTCCTTTCTCCTTATCCATGTTTCTTTTTTTTTTTTTTTCTCCTGTTCTACAGTATCTGGAGAGTATCAAGCTGATAGTTGCAAAGTGAGTCAGAGCTTTTGAAGTCCAGATATTTGGAATATTGCTCAGCTTTAATGGTGAGAAGGTTATTGAGAGATATTAAAGACAACTGCAGTTCTAATGACGTCAGACCTGAAAAAATGATTATTCTATCAGTAGAGCATTTAATTTCCAAAAATTAAATTATGCCTCATTTCTAGATTTGTAATAAAATAATTAATGTCTGGACTTTCTCATTATCAACCAGTTTGCTCCAATTTCTCTATATGAAAGGGGCTTTGTCATTTACTGAGGAGTCATATTGTAGTCAAGTTTTACACTTTTTATTGTCTCGACTTCAGCTCCAAGAATTACGTGTCTACTTGGGAAATGAATTCACAGTACCACAGAGTCTGGCTGGCTTCCAGATTTTAATTGCTTACCAGTGAGGTTCAGGGCAGACTGTTCTTCGTAGGGTGGGAAAATGAAAAGGAAACAAACCTTGGTTGTGCTAAATAAAAGGAAAAGCACCTTACTGAAAACTGTATTCACTGATATGTGAAAAAAAGTACATCGTATTTATCGTTGCGTAGTGGGCTCTGAGGCCAAATTAACAAAACTGAAGTACTTAGTAAGGTAGAAGCTGGTGTTTAGCCAGCTGTTAGTGCTTTTTGTATAAGTAGCTTCTTTTAGGCAGGCTGAAGTAGATGATGAAGGAAAAAAAAGAAAAAAAAGAAAAAAAGAATTAACATAAAAGCATGGGAAAATTGGAGAGGAAGGATGGTCTGAAAAGTTCTGTGTAATAATAAAGAGAAGTATCCTGAAACATGTGGACTGCAAATTCAAGATACCACACAAGGTGGTCAAATGATGAGATCTTATTACGAGCAGCCAAGAAATGTGGATTTCTGTCTCTGGCTCCACGAGAGACTCCTATCAGGGCTCATCATGCCATGTTTCTGGTATTTTCAGACTGCAAGCAGGGAAAGCCTTTCCACCTTTTGTCTGACAGTATCTTGCTGTCTCTTGCTCCCTTTTAAAGTGGTATTTTCCACTGTGTAACTTCAGATAATTTCTTTCACTTTTCTGTCTTGCACTATGGGGCCATCAGGATACTGAAAAAGTAGTGAGAATAATGAAAAGTAAAAGATTAGCAAAGGGTAGATATCTGAAGTGAACTAGCAACTGTAGGCGTAAGAACTGTGCAATTTATTGCTGCCATCTAAGCTATTTACTGCAGTTTTCTAAAGGGATCATAGGTACTTTGAGGAGGAGGAGGAAGATGTTTCGTTTGCAGAAACTATGGTGGCAGCTGCAGAGACTGCAAAGGGGGGAAAACATGACACAGTTAAACAGGATCAAGTGTAGGCTCTCTGAGAAAAAGTACAAAGTTAATGTTTAATGTTTGATTTAATTTTTTTTTTTTTTTTTTTGCCTGAAGTGGATAGCGAAGTAGTGGAGCTCTATTAGGAAGGGTATGTATTCCACTGTGCACAAATAGATGAAAAATAATGTGCTTTGTTTTAGATATGAGCCACTTGGGATGTTGTGAACGGGAAGAGATGTGGTGATCAACAGCTGGAGGCAAGCTGGAAAGATAGGAGGGTGGCTGGGCATGTGTTGGGGATGGAGGGGTCTCTCTAATCCAGGTGTTGTTTACTTGGAGCACAGATAGCTTGACATCTGGTTGTCGTCCACTGAAACTCAGATTCTCAACTTCACTGCCTCTCCTGAGCTTTTCTTTCATACCTCTTAATCGCCTTGTGCTAACTTTTGAGCAACAACCCCCATATTTTTCAGTCTTTGCATTGCCAGTCTGGCAAATGACAGGAAAGAGATCAGTGTGATTTAGACAAGGGAAAAATACCTCCATGGATGATTATTAATATGGATACTAGATTATATTCTTTCAGTAAGAGAAAACAGAGTACTTACATGAGTTAAGATCACTTTACCTGTCAACAACTGTGTGCTCCAGTAGCTACTCTTTAATCTCAAGATACTTAATAATACACATGCACTCTAGTTAGATTTGTCAGATCCAAAACTTTAGAATCCCTGCTATTCATTCACTAATATTCCCACTCTTCAGTGTTCATCCTCGTTAAACGTAGCACTCATTAATAATATATAAACTGTATTCATCTTTTTAGTTGTCCATCACTAAATCAGATTAATAGATTACCATACAATTTTACATTCTTTTTACAACTTAATGGAAATGATACATTATTAAAGTACTGAGCATTGCCTGCGTGCACATTTCTTTTTCATTTTTTTCCCAGTTGAGTCACCCATTGTGATGAGTGACGAAGGGAGTGACGTTGACAAATATATTTGGAAATCTTCAAGGTATTGTTGCTATTACAGGACTTGGTCGACCTTCTGAGTCATTACTCTGTGCTTATGGCTTTTTCTCCATCCCCAGATGGAGTAATCCTGTTTTGGCAATGCCTCTGAACGATGGGATCTCTGTGGCTGGATTAATGGATTTCCTTATTATGTCTGATGACTTTTCATATTTCCCATTTCAATCCATTCTTTAAAAAAGGTCTCGTGCTGGTAGCCCCTTTCCCATACGTGGAGGTCTGTTTTGATCAAAACATTTTATTAAAGGGAATTTCTTTAGTAAATATACAATCTTTTTTTTCATTTTTTTCTTTTCCCTAGTGCTACTGTGTAAATGCCACATGACATTGTCCTGTATTTTAAAACTGTATTTATCTGAGATAGGCAGGACATTGTGTGTGTTTGTGTTCAAGTTAATGGTTTCTAAGTTCACTAAGGAGGCAAAAGACAATATGATGTCATAGTTGATTTTAATATTAAAACAATAAACAACTCCAAGAAAATCTCTCTCCGATTTCATTCCCCTAGTTTTAGCTCAAGCAAACTATGACTCTAGGAGATTTCTCCCTCGGGACTTTCCTGCCTGTCTCACATCTTCATTCTAATTTTTTACCTTTGGGAGACGGACTTTTTATGCAGGCTTATAGTAATAGGACAAGGGGAATGGTTTTAAACTAAGTGAGGGAGATTTAAATTAGATTCTAGGAAGAAATAATATACTCAGGTGTGGTGTTGGTACTGGCACAGGCTGTCCAGAGAAGCTGTGGATGCCCAGTACCTGGAAGTGTTCAAGTCCAGTTTGCATGGAGACCTGGGCAGCCCTGTCCATAGCAAGGGAGTTGAAACTAGATGGTCTTTAAAGTTCTTCCCTGCCCAAGCCGTTCTACGGTTCTATGACCTTGAACAGCATCTCTGGTGGAGATGGCTGCTGAAAACCAGTGTGTGGTTATCAGTCCTTAAACAACAGTCTCTTCCTTGTCTCTGTCTCCAAGACCTGTCACCATAAGAGAACATATTCTAGAACCATAAAGTTTGAGCAGGTTCTCAGCCAGAGGGGATGTGAAATGATGCAGTTAGAGGAAAAAACCATTGTCAGTCTGTTCTCTTGTTCATAGTCAATGGTAAACTAGAAGATATACAGGATGTGTGTGTAGGATTCTTCTGGCAAAGCTGTGCGTGTAATATCTTTTTGTAAAAATGCCATCTAGTAAGTCCAGCATGATCTCTTCTGTTCTTTTGTTCTCCTTTACCCTTCATTTTGCCCTGCACTTCGTTCTCTTTATACTTACCACAAATCTACTTGTCAAGGCTAACATCGATAGGGATGCCAGGCAGGTGACATGCTATAGTGACAGCAGGGACATCCTTTGATTCTGGCATTGCCTCACAACCTGCTTCCAACTGAGCTGACAGTCTCAATGGGCTGAGCACTGAGCCAGGTCATCAGTTTTTCAAACCTTCTTTTTTCCTCCCAGGTTTCCTTTTTGTTTTTACCTTGTTTCCTGCCTGCCCTCTGCTTCCCCCCCCCTCAAGAGCTGCTAGGGATGGGAGCGAGTGCAAGCTACACTTGCTGACTGTGAAATGTTTCCACAGAACAGCCTTGTGGGAGGCTGAAAGGTGAGAATTGTTTTCTTTTTTCTCGGTAAACACTTGGAAAAAGAAACTTTCACAATGAAATCAACCTTTCAAAGGGACACTAGAAGTAAAAATTTTCTACAGCATGGGAAATGTATTAGGCAATGCATATTTTAATTACAGTCACAGAAAAGCATACAAAAAAGCCTCTGAAGTCTCCTGTTTTTAGATTTGATAATAGTAGCTTTGTGAGTTGCTCAAAGACAAGTGTTTCCATGCTGGGAAATCATCAGATTCCCCCGTGCTTGCCCTGTATCTGTAAAGCAAAACCGACTCCTCTTTATGTGTTTATCTAAAGCTTACTCTCCACTTCTGTAAGCTTCTTCACAATCCAAGTGTGGAGCTAAGTTATTGATCTCTCAGCAAGGTACTTTAATAAGAAAAAAAAAAAAGAAAACAACGGTAGATCCTATAACAGTCTTCTAAACATTCAGTAAAGGTATTCCAACATGCCATCAGGCAATCCTTCATGCATTTAGCAGTAGGTTTTTTTTCTGAACAGCTCCAGTGATTCAGTGAGCTGGATTTGTTAATGTATTGTACAAACAGATTTGACTTCGCTTTAGAGGCAGTGATGAGATAACCTGTACAGAGAGCATATGAGGTTTGTCCTACAGCTAAATCCTGAGGAGCCAATTTGTACTGATTATTGGAAATGTTTGGGCAAGCTCTTACATTATGAATATTTTGTTTTTAACATTCAGTGGTTTGCTAAGATTAATATTTGCGCTTCCTATTCTCATCACACTGCCTGCTCTGCCTCCATGCTACTTTCCCAAACGTAGTATCTTTTTACTGTATGTCCTTGTGCCTTTTTCTGTCTTTTTCCCCCCAAGTCCTTTCTAGTTTGAATGCTTCTGTTCTCTTTCAGCATCAAATATCCTCACCCACATCCTTATACTGATTCTATAAAGCCTTCCAGGAGCAATCCTCCTCTGAGATTCCCTAATGTCAGAAATGAAACAAAAGAATAGAACAGAGATAGATGCATCTTTCTGAGTTTTGGTATTTAGCCTGCATTGTTTTGTTGCGGCTGCACGTTGTATGAAGTCCTTTGTTCATATGGTAGGGATGCTTCCTTGGAGAACTTACAAGCTGAAAAGTATCACTGGAGAAAGCAATCAACTGAAGAAGTTACCACATACCAGCATGGTATGTTAGACAAAAAAGCCCTCTACTGGAAAGGAAACCTTTTCCTAATAGTTTAAATTGAAGTAGTGGGTCTTTAGGAGGGATGTGAGCAATGAGAAATCTGCAGAGGAATCATTTGCTTAAGAGAGCTTCTCATGTGTGACATGGGAAGGAAGGGAGAGAATTTGCATTGTTGGTGGAGAAGGACCCAGGGGAGTCATTTTACAAGAGATCAGGACCGTTTCCTGGACTTTCTGCTCCAAGTTCACTGGAGCTTCAAAGTGGAACAAAGAATTCTGGATGGCAGTCTGGCTTTTTCAAAAGATGAAGGCATTTGTATCCTCCTTAAATATTTAAAGAACACTGCACACTCTGAAAAGACTCAAGCATCAAACTAGGCAATTAAGAAAGAAGATTCTGCTGAGACTTTGTTTTTTTTTTTTTCTGTCAGGCGACATATTCAGTGACTTGAAAAAGGGAAAGATAGTTCCTGTTTTTAAGAAAAGGAGAAAGAAAGAGGTCAGAACTGCAGGCCAGTGAGCGTTATCTCTGTGCCTGGGAAGATCATGGAACAGATCCTCTTGGAAGATACATTAAGACATAGAGGAGATGAGGAGGTGATTCAAGACAGCTGGCATGGCTTCACCTAGGGTGATCATGCCTGACCAATCTGGTGGCCTTCTAAAATGGAGTGATGGCATCGGTAGGTAAAGGAAGGGCATCTGACATCATCTGTATGGTCTCGTACAAGGCCTTTGACGTGGTCCCACACCACATCCTTATCTCTAAATTTGAGAGATATGGGTTTGAAGGTGGACTACTTGGCAGATAAAAATAGTTGGTTGGATGATTGCAGCCAGTAGGTTGTGGTTAATGGATCTCTGTGTAGATGGAGGCTGTTTATGAGTGATGCCCCCAGGGGTCCAAATTTTGACCAGTGCATCAACAGAGGATTGGCCAGCAGGATGAGGGAGGTGACTGACCCCCTCTACTCTACCCTGCATCCAGGACCCCAGCTCAAGAAGAATGTAAAGCACTTAGAGTGGGTCCAGAGGAAGGCCACAAAAGGGATCAGAAGGCTGAACTTCTTATGAAGAAAGGCTGAGAGTGTTGGGCTTGTTTAGCTTGGGGAAGAGAAGGTTCCAGGGAAACCTCATTGCAGCCTTCCAGCACTTGAAGGATAACCAAGAGGAAGACTGATATTCTACGTAGCCTGATAGTGATAGGATGAGGGGGGAATAGCTTTAAACTAAAAGAGGGGAAATTTAGGTTGGATGTTAGGGATGAATTATTTCCTCAGAGGGTGGTAAGGCACTAGCACAAGCTGCCCAAGGAGGTTGTGGATGCCTCATCTTTGGGGGCATTCAAGTCCAGGTTGGATGGGACTTTGAGTAGCCTGATCTAGGGATTGGCAACAGCAGGAGGTTGGAACTGGGTGGACTCTGAGGTCCTTCCCAGCTTAAGACATTCTGTGATTCTGTGAAGATGTACTGGAGAGGTTGAATGAAAAAAGAGCAGACTGTTTCAAATGCAAAGACACCAGACAGTAATTGTTTAAGCAAATGTGTGTCATAAAAAAGCAAGCACTGTAGAAAAGGTCAGTGTTCCTAATTTTCTGCTGAGAATCTGAGTACTGTTGCATTCAGTTTTTGTTAGAAATCCATGTGTGTGCGTGGTAGTGTGTAATCTGCCCTGCACTAATGAAATTACGAGCTTTCCATCATAGTTCTGCTTGGATAAAGTTATTCCATTCAGCTTCTGCCCATTTTGTCACTGAGAACTGATAGGAAAATCAAGATTTATTGTGCTCTTTAAGTTTTTGAAAGCTCACAGTTTTTTTTACAGCTGAAGGTCTTTCCAAAAAAGTTAATCATAAGATTTATGAGTCATCGAAAATGTCCACCCAGAACCCTGTTAATGCAAGGATTTTTGTCCTGAATTTGGAGATCTTTGATATAAGTAGTAGTACCTGTAATGTGCTTCAGAGATGAATAAATGGGGAAGGCATGGGTCATTCAATTGCAGATATTCACAACTGAGAGAAGTCTAGGAAAATAATTGGCTTCAGAAGACTTTTGATTTTTGATTAATTATTCACAGCATAATTTCTCTAGCCCATCTTGGTTTTACACTTTAATCTCTTCAATTTGTCTGGCCTTCTTTCGTTTTATTTGTAAGTTCATTAAAATTAATCTTTCTGAAAGAGAAGTCTGACTTTGAATATAATCTTTCTTGTGCAATGAATGTGGACATTTTGCTTTGTTATGTGCATATATTTCTGGGAGAGCTGCATATGAAAGGGCAGTCATGTGGATTAGATGAATGTGCAATCAGTTATCTCTGAGTGTAGTATGTTACACAGCTTACACAGCTTCCCTTGTACCAGACAATGGAGCATCTGTGTGGACGTGTTCCCCACAGCAGCGCTGCCTTCGTAGAGCTGTAAGCTGCTTGAAGAAGATAAAAAGCACTACTATGAATGGCTTCAAATCATTTATAAGTGGAATGAATGCATCTGCAAAGCTGTAGTATAACTTAGGAGCTGAATTTGGTTTCTTGGTGCTCAGTTCAACCTGCTTTCTTTCAACTGACTTTGTTACTTTAGGACTGGAGGTACACCATCATTTTAATATTCAGATGTTCCTCTGGCTCATCAAGAGGGAGACTTATTGCTCCCTCCTTTCCTAGTTGTTAGGGCACTTGCCTCCTGTGCTGGTGCTGATGTTTGTGCTGCTGTGTGGTGCACAGTGCAGTGTAGCTTTGGAAAGGGAATCACTTGTCAGTCAGATGGAGATGGATTTCTGTCTCTAGCTCACTTGTCTCATCACAGTTTTCAGTACAAAAAAGGGAGAGGTGGCCTTTGTCAGGAAAGCATAGCTACAAGCAGTTTGTGTTTCTCCTGCTGGAAGCATCGTCAGTCAGTACTTTATTTACAGATGCAGGTTAGCATTGTAGTTTATCAAAAGTAGCTGAAAGGATTATTAAGAAAGGACATATAGGACAGCAGTATCAATGCTAAAGAATTTTGGTACTAATCAAGTCTGATGCATGGTTTCGTACAGTGATATTTTAAAATATTGATTGACAGGAAAAAATAATAATAATACTTTTTCTGACAATTTTAATATTCATGTTCCAGCACCCCCTCTGGTGTACTTGACTGGGAAATGGTGCAGGATCTTCTCTGATTTGGGCTTTGTCAGTTACTCTGTTCCGTAGCTATTTGCTTCACTTCCATGCACCTTCTTTTGATCTCTTTAGAAATATTTCTGTACCCATCTGCAGTACATTCTTGATTAGATATTAGTGTTTCATCTGAGCCTTTAACAAAATTATAATGAAGCTCTGCTGGTTCCTATTCCAGGAGGAATACATATCACCTTGTTTTGGTTGCTATGAAATTACTATTTTGTTTTCTGCCTCTATAGATTTTAAATATGCTTTGTGACTTGGCTAAATATTGTTGAACTTACTTAGGGTTTTATTATTTTTTATTTGTGAACAAAAATAAACCTGAATTGATTTTTCTTAAATAATGATCCCTAGTATTTGCTGATAAAAGTCACTTTGAAAATGAAACTAAGCAAGATTGCTATAGCACTAGAAGTAATCATTATTTTTTTTTCTGTACATAAGAGTGTTCCAGATGTTCCCCAGGTTTTAATGCTGATACTAGAATGGCTGGCAGCAGATGGAGGCAGAGTTTAGGGTGCGAGTCTTCTAAAGAATAGCAAATTTGCAGTTTTGCCTTGCCCAGTATGGATCAGAAGCAAAGGAAAGTGTGGAATGGAACCAGTAAGATGGAGGAGGATATTGTGCTGGTAGCCACGCTGTTGTTGAGCCATTTCATTTGCATCCAATTCAGTTGAGGATTCAGTTCGCTTTATTCTTATGTTTTTAAACTTGGCATGAGGGAAGAAGAGAAAGCAAAATACTTACAGTGTCCTGTGATAATGCTCTGATTCATCACACATCTTAGTGGAACATTTCAGAGTTACACGAAGGCTGACTTTCAGCCTCAGGTTTTAAACTAGGAAAGCAACAACCAAAGCCTTTCTCCTGATGTGATGAAATGTCTCACAGAGGTAAGAGAACGTCTTGCAGATGAATGTCAGAAGTTGTAATTATCTGAGAGCTTCCAGTGGTAGGCTCTAAGTGAAATAGGACAAGCAAGGCATCACAGGGAAATACTAGCAAAATGAGATTTTCATCAATTGTTGCTGATATAAATAATAATATTTGGAGCTCTGCATCTAGTGTGTGGCTACATATTGTTTCCGGTGTTTAATGTTAAGCTTTGTAGCACTGAAATGAGGAGAAAAACACAAACCTTTATCTGACTTGAATTATCCCAGTATCTATCTCAATATGAACTTACTGGGCACTACAGGTATCTCCACAATCATATGGAAGTGCATATTAATCCTAAATCTTTTTAATTTTAGAATTTATATGATAGGAGAGGTTATACAATAAGGATTACATAAATATCTGTGCTTAAATGGTTGTTTCTGTTTGTATATTATATTTTACCATGGGTTTAAATGTCTATAACCAGTTATGTGATGTTTGAATAGACATGGACCATCAAACATCTTCTTTAAGTTTAACTAGATTTGATCTGATTTGGCATGTGCTATTTCCACAGTCTGCATTTTAAACCTTGAAGTTCTCATGGCTTAATCTTAAGGCAATATTAAAATCTGCTTCTTGACTCAAATATATTTCACTGGGAATTAATTTCACTGTCTCTTGAATATTCATTCTAAGGTATTCAGATGGAACTTGCTTTTCAGGTGAAATTTGTGGAAGGAATAGCCTACACACAAAAAAACCCAGTGATGCTATTGTCGCAGAACAACATTTTCACTGTAGATAAGGTCAAGAACCATTTTTAGTTTAAAGCTTCACCATCCAGAGTTCTGAAAAATGCTTATGTGTACTCAGTTATTGATGTATTTGGGATTTGTATGAGGATGCTGAATTAAAATGATAGATTTGGAATCTCTCAGAGAATGCATTTCTGGGATACATAACTTACTTGTAGGTGCTAAAGCTGCTTCAGTTCTTGAACAAACCATGTTGCAAAAATGATTTTGGTTTGATTGGGCCTCTAATGCTCTGAATGACATGGTATTACCAACCTAGCCAGCCGAAACTGCAGAATTGTAATTAAAGTGATATTTAATATCAAAGCTGAGCAATTTTAGTAGGTGTTGTTATGGGCCTTATAAAACAATGCACGCTATTTGTGTACAAATGGTTCACATTATCTATCTAGAATGGTTTGAGTACTTCTTGCTTGTTAGTTTTCATATATGCATAAGCTGAAGTCATTGCTGAATATATGCTAAAACCTCTGTCCTCTGGTGTCAGATCAAATGTAATGTAATCAGGAAAAAAAAAAAAAACAAAAATAAAAACAGGTCTTGCATTATGCCTATATCAAAACATTTTTGTTCCTTTGGGAAATATGAATGCTATAGAAACTTCAGAAAGCGTTTGCTCCTTTGTAGACCCTCAGGGTCAGTGTAATGGCTTACCTTTAGGCACTAAACTGATCCTAGATTGGTGCCAGTTTTTGGTAATGCACTACCAACCTGTTCTAGTTAACCCTAATGAACAGAATATATATGGAATACTGCAGACTATTCCCACTGTTTAGCTTTAATGTGAAACAATTTAATTAAATTTTCCAGAGGCTTTAACACTGAACAGGAGATTCAGAAATGTAACGATTATTTGTTTTGTTTGAATGTTACTATCTTCAGCTCAGCCTTTTACATGTTAGCAGTGTAGAGTTAAGTACATGCTTAACTTCAGTTTTACTTGTTTTGCCCAGTTGCCTTAGTGGACCAAATTTTCAGGTATTATGTTCAGAATTTCATGGGTTTGATAGCTCACTGATGTCTAGTTGAAGGGCTTTTTAATTTTTGTGTTGCTTTCATGAATGTATTTCAGGTTTGCACAGTCTAGGGATTGCTTATGAATTTGGCAGTAGCATGCCTAGAGAGTAAAATTTGCTTTGTGTGTGAATGTGTTAGCAGAATTTTCTTATAATATGACATACTAGGAAAAAATGGAAAAATTAATAAATTAATATTCCTCACCAAAACTATACCATTTTGACCTCCATGTAGTGAATGGGGGAAGAATGGTGATAGCTACTGTTCTGATCCATGACTTGTTCATCTTTATTCACTGAGTTTTTCTCACCATGATTCACTGCATGTGAATTTCTACTCACCATTTGTACCAACCGTTTTAGCCAACGTTATCTTACGTTATTTGTATTACCAAACAGACTGAAATTGGGCAGTCAAATGGAAACTCTGTTCACAGTTTGAGATGAAAAAACTAATGAAACGCTCCATTAATAATTTAGTTTGACCTTCATTCTGACTACAGTGAAGAAAGAGAATCAACGATAGGCCATCTGAAAGGTTTGAGCATATGGGGTTGATCTTGAAAGGGATAAAGCCATCAGTGATATGATACAGGATTACTAAAGGCTTAAATAAATAACTCATGTCTTATAGTACTTTTAACTTAAAAGTCTGTAATATGTAGTACTTCTAGGCACTGTATTTAAATTTCATTTTTTAAATACCTCTCTCTGCTGGAGTTTTGTCTGTTTGCTGAGAACTTGGAAAGGCTACTGGTTTCACTATCTGGTATTTAACTGCACTCTTTATAGTGCTGTGAATTTTAGCTATACTAACTTATCCAGGAATGTATTTTTACTTTGTGGGCATTAAAAATATTCTGCTTTGTGCTGCTTTGTTAGTTGTTGTCAGCAACATTCTTCTTGTGGTATAAGATGATCCAGATGCTAATACCACTTGGAAATGTCGACATCTTCTATCAGTTGTCTCAGCATCTGTATTTGTCAACTTGTGTTTTAAGTGAGATGTTGAGTCATAATCTTGCATGAAGTATGAATTCTGACATTACAGACACACTATATGAAAAAGTATAGAGATATTTAAGATGCTATATAATTTATATTTTTCTATTGTAATGCTTGCTTGACAGTCTTTATAATTAGGGCAGAGCCTCAGTGGAAACAAGCATTGGTATTCAAAGGGCTTTCCATTTTAAGTGTCTGCATTAACTAAATAGATGTAGGAGCCATAGCAAAGCAATTTGTTGTTTAGCTGTATAAAACAGCAGTGATTTGTGCTTATTCAATTTTAAAATAACACAGAAAAAGTTGGAGCAAAATTTAGGAAATCACTATGCAGTTCTTGTTCAGTGTTACAAAAAGTTGAGTGATGCATACAAATAGCGCTAATTAATTTTTCACTAGGAAACCAGCACTTTATGCATACTGATTCTTCCAGCACCAGCGTGAAATTGGTGGCACTAGTTCTGTGCTGGAGCAAAAGGCATTACTGCTAGGGATGTTATGTCATCAGTGCTTCTTGGATCTAAAGTCTCACTGGCCAAAAGTATTAAAAATGAAGAAATGTAGAATTCTGTTTTTACATGCTTTGTTTTGTAAATGTATGAAATTTGAAGTACAATTTTCTCATTTTTACTTAATGTTAGTCAGTTCATGATCACTCCGTAACAAATGGAAGGATTTCTGTCAGAGTCAACAGCAAGATAAGGGCAATAATAGTCTTGCTTGTCAAATTATTTGTCTGTCACTACTTAATACTGACTAATTCTTAGTTTAATACTAGGCTTTTAATAATAAGACTTTCTGGTTTTATAGAATTCTATTTAAAATTGGTAGAGTTCCTTTCTTCCTAGTAATGAATGAAGAATGAAGACTCAGAATCCTATTTTTTTTTCCTCTTATCATACTAAGAAATTCAAGATAACAAGCCTTTAAAAACACTAAGAGGTAGTTGAAGGGACTACAAACTCTTTTTATGTATTTACCTTTTTTCCAGAAGTAGTTAAAAGCAGAAAATTACGTGAATTTTTTGTATTTCAGAAAGCTGAGTTTGATCAATCTGTTGATACAAAGAATAATTTTTCTCTAATTGTTTTTACAACAGAAAAAAAAATGATAGCAAATAAGTCATGAAAGCTAAAAATTCAGGTCATTAAAGCAATGCCTTTTCACATCAACTATGGATTTAGCCCATTAAGTGCTTCTCACCTTTGGATAACAAAGCATGAGAAAGTGGAAAAGCATTATTACTTGTGGAAAATAGGATACAAGAAATCTGGTGCAGTTCTCACAGTCACTATCACTTTCCACTTTGATATGGCTGTACATACTTTTCCTGGGACAAAGGTATACGGTGTACAAAATCAGAAGTTGGTGGAGTATCCATCTTTTACGAAATAAAATTGTTCTGTAGCTCATGCTACAGCTTGTCACTCATTTAGAGTCCGCATGGTTTTGGCTTTATCAACTGACCAAACTGAATTTATTCCTTTGTATTTGCAAAGAAACTTTGTCTAAATTATGGCCTATGGTTTGCCTGCAGATTTTGGAATGATTTGTTCATTCTCAAGACGATTAGAAAGTCATCTCCCTCTGCCCGTGTCAAAGTAGTCATTCTGGAAATTGCTATGGTAATCTGATTCCTGAGGAAGAGATGACTGACTATTGATATATATGACAGCAAACATTTGGCTTGAAGACTTGACGATTGAGTTGAGTAGCCTCATCTCACAGTGTAACAAGATAAGTGTAACATTCTGGTTAGTGATAAAATTGCTATTGATTTCATAGAATGCAAAAGCTCAAGTGTTAGATATGTTGAACATGACACAAATTTCAGTGTTAATGTGCCACAAAAAAAAGGTGATTTCTTGCTCATTCACAGCCCTTTCTGTATGCCTTCTTTATATAAAGTTCCCCTGTAGCCTAATTGGCTGATATGGAATGATTTGGACTATTTCTGAAATTTCTTGTAATTCTCTCTGGCAATTGTAATTCATCTTGCTAGGCAAAGAACAAAAGCAGTTTTCACGAAGTTGATGTATCGGGACCATTTGCAAACATATACTGCTATCATGTTGAGCTCTGAGAACAGCACAGATTTTCATGTCCCAGTTTCTGCTTTTCTAATGCATAGCCATGGCCATCTAAGGAGGCCAAGACCTTTCCCAAGCTGCATAATTTGAGCCAAATTGAGAATTAGCTTAGTGTTTTTAATGATTTTTCAGTACTACCCATTTGTAACAAAACACTTAGCTGAACAGATTTAGTGTATAAAATTACTTTTCTTGATCTGTTCTATAAAACTGGGGAAGTGATTAAGTGACTTACTCATTCCTTTACCACTCAGAATTAATACTACTCTTAAACGGTGGTACAGAATTTTTCCTCATTTCTGTGCGTAAGAAAAGCCTTCCAGCCAACACGAACAAAAATGTACTGTCAGATTGCAAGGGTGGGGCAAGGTCACACATCATCTGATGTTTTATTTATTATCTGAATTCTGAACTGTTTATAAATACAATTTCACTTACATCTGAATGATATTATGGACAGCAACTATTACGTACTAATACTAATACGTATGACGTACAATAATAGTGTAAGCTGGAGTACAGTTTGTGATAGAGAGGAAGTTGTCACTTACTCCGTTCACTAGATCCTGTGCATTTAGGAAAAGTACACATAAGAAAATTTCTTTTTATGAAAGAAATAAATCTGCAGCTTGGCAAAGTTTGTTTCCCCTCCCTGTTCCTTCCTAATTGAGTTATATGACTGGCTTTATGCTACTTTTTTTTCTGATACTATGTTTTAAACCCCTGGATGAGATCCTGTTCTGCATGTTATACAAACAAGTCTTTGTGTGGGTGAACTGCTGCAATTCCTTTTGTGACCAGTTTATTCCCTCCTTTATCAGTATGTCTACTTACATTTTAAGGACGACTCTGATTAATACTGCCTTATCGCGTTTTAGGCTTTTGTCTCTTAGATTTTTCTCTTTGGTTTACTGTGGCAAGTGATTACTAAAGTTATTCTTCCATATTGGCTTTTTTTTTAATTATTTTTTTTTAAATTCTAATCTAGGTTTCATAGCTTGCATTTCTCTGTGGAATGCTGTAGAGTATCTGAAATGCTTATCTGCCCATGTCTCTATATTTCCAAGTCATTAACAATTTTATTACTACTTCTTTTTCTATTAACTATAGGTTTATGTTATCAGTAAGACTTTTTTAACCTATTTACCTCCTTCTGAGTCTTTGATTCATTTTAATGTGGTTCACTTTTAGATTCAAGCTATTATTCACTCCTTGTAGCTCTCTCTTCTAGGATTGTAAATAATCCCTTACCAGAAAGAAATATTCTTAAAAGGTTTACTCTCACCTTTCCCATAAGGTATAAATGAAGTATTTTCATTCTCTCTCATCTGGGCTTAATCTTTAAAACCCTTTCATTTTGTTTGCTTGAATCCTCTCTAATTTATTAACATATTTTGTAAGTATGCCCAGAATAGCATGTAGTATTTTAAAGTACAGTTTGAAATAATTTATTTTCTATCAATAATTCAGTCTGTATGCTGTTAACAAAATAATCCTGCCTCAACAAAGCATCAGATAGTTGTACGAACATGTTTCAGGTGATATGGTCTTGCATAGTTGAACTGCTTGTTTTTTTTTTTTTGTGATAAATAAGGTCTCATCTTGCAAGTTTTCTATAGTTCATTTGATGCAAAGAGCTTATATCTTAAGAAAAATCTGATGTGCTATTAAGTAGTTCTGCTCATTAGTTCATACTGTTTAATTTTGTCCGTGCTTTTAGTCCATGACAAATATGAGATGAGATCTTCGTAGAACTAATCTTAGAATCACCGAGGTTGGAAAAGGTTTCTAAGATCGTCCAGTCCAGCCATCAACTACCCTCTCAGATTAACACGTTTAATCTAAGATCCAGAGTACAGCTATTACTACTCATGAGTTTTTCAGCACGTAGATCTGTGCTCTTGTTTGCATGTCTAAACTTAATTTACTCTGTCTCTAAGCAACTTGAACTAAGTTAAAATAAATACATAGTTTAAGCTGTAATGAGAGCAGATGCAAACACCTTTCAGAACTGCACTGCAACTTCAATCCAGTTCTGTCCTTGTGTTGGAGTTGTATTGTCTTTGCAAGGAAGGAAAGGATTATAGAGTGCCGTTTACTGCAAATGAACTGGGCAGATTTTCTAAGCCGGCAGATATCACAGTTATCACCAGAATCCTTTATTCTTTCCTGTAGCAATCCTTCCAAGAACTAAAACATAAACAACATCTAGTCGAAGCACTGATTTTCATAGACAAAGTGTCAAGAGTAAAGTCTGGAGTGATTTCATTCATGATTTTATCACTTTTGAAAAAAACAAGATTTAAAAACGCGTGTAGCTGAGGCAACACTTTGTCATTTGTTAGTCAATGAAAAGATAACAGTGCTCGACTTTTCCTGTTAGTTATTGGCTTGCCATGATCTGTAGGATTATTGACATTGGATTTTGACAGACATTGAATAGTGTAACAAGCTACTACAAGAATATTCTATGGAAAATATCACTTAACATGCAATTTGTTAATTGCCTAAACTGTAAGACACTGTGTCACAATCCTCTTTCTTTTCTGTGTTTTGCTACCTTCCTCAGATTCAGTGATACAGGTAATGGAGTGATGCAGATGAGACAGTAATATTGGAATTCTGTAATAGATTAGCATTCTGTTTGTCTGACTTTTATTTCTTTTTTATTTTTTTTATTCGGCTGCTCTAAAAAATTCAAAGTATCAAACTTTATTTTTAGAACAATCCTGGAGAGTATGATATATCTGAATTTAGAGAGAAAATATCTCTGACATTATACTCTGAAGGGAAGATTGAACAGACTTTGTTCTTGAATGTTAGATCTCATCTAGGAAATCGATTGTAATTCCTCTTTCCTATCTGTTATTTGTCTGCAAAGTGAAAAGTCATTCTTCATTCTGATCTTGGTTTTAGAATCTCTGATTTTAGGATTTGTCAATTAAGGAAGCCATTTTATAATGCATTACAGAAGTAGTAGAAATATTCTGTCCCATCTCTCATGGGCAGTTGCAGAAGATGGTATTTCTATGACTGATGGTCTGGTTTTGACTTCTAGTAAAAAATGAATTGCAGCCATAACTATGAAAGCTCTATTTCCAATTCCCATAAGTGCTCTTCTATTGTATATTTAAGACCTGAGATCTGAAAGAAGATTTAGTAAGGTCGCCTATAATTCAGAATTAATAGAATATCTGGAATTATATCAAAGTATTTGGTTGGCCAGTGTACAGCTTATAACTTATTCCCTACAGTTCATTTAAAACACATTGCTTCAAAATAGCCTTATGTCTATCACATTTAATTTTTTTTTTTTAATAATAGCAGTAAAATTACTTTTTTTTCTGTGGAACTGATTATTAACAAAGGTTAAAAGTCCCAAGCAATATGTCGCTTCAGATGACACAGGTATGGGTAGTTTAAGAACTCGAACAAGTGTTGTAAAGTACACAATAGTCTGTTCTAAAGCATGGAGGTGAGCTATCGTATCTAACAGAATATGTAGGAAGGGGTATAATGAGGTGTTCACATTTGAACCAAGAGACACTAAAATAACTCCGAGCTATTCTACAAATTATTTCCTGAGAACCTTCAGTGCAATGAAAATCAAGCATGCCACACAGTGTTAGTAGAAAAGCATAGCTTGGCTTTATTATGGTTTGACAAATAGAAAAGCAAATAAAATTGCAGGAGTAAAAAGGTGAAACTTTAAAATATTCAAAAATAGGCTGAAATAAAATAGACAGTAACTCCTGAAACATGTTATTTTAAGTTTTAAAAAACACTTCAAAGATTTGCTGAAAGCATAACTGTGGTGGCATGCAGTTCCCAGAATACTAAAAATCAGCTTTTTTGGAATTCTTTGTGTTTGAAGATAAAAATATTTGCTGTTAATGCATAGATTTGTGACGAGATTGCACATCAAACTTGTATAAAGTAGGTGACAGAGAATTGGCTAAGGTGCATGTGACTGTCATTTTCCACTTTTTGCCCACTGGTCCCAGTTCTGCAGTCCCAGAAGAGCGTTTTTGATTCAGTGTCATTTGGAGGCTTATAATAACAGATAAGCAACAAATTTCAAACACTGAGAAGCAGTAATACAAGACTTTCCCCCTGACTGCAGATTGTATTTAGGTAATACCCCATGATGATCTTTTAAAGACACCTGATTATTAAAGACACCTATGGATTAATTTCACAAGAGTTTTCACAACTCTGTAGTGATTATAGTATCTGTAGTATCTAATCTCAAACTGAATATAGCAACTACTAGTATATTTTGTAGAAAAGCACATGTATCCTTTTGTTATTTCTAAAATATTACAATAAAAGCCAAATGAATTAAGTCCACTAGGTTAGATGAATATGCTGTTGGATTTGTGAAGACAATTCCAACAATTCAGGAAAATATTCAAGACCGTTTAAACAGAATCTCCTCTGTTTCTATTGTTTTGAAAATTAAAATAAAAGCAATAGAATGCATTCTGTCTTAGAGCCCTCAGGCATCTGCTGAAGGTAGTAATGAGCCTTAACAGCCCTGACTGGCCTCTCCAGTCCTCTACTGGTGGAACCAGGAGCCCTTTTTCCCCCAGAACTACTTGCGCAATGCCTGTCTCCCCGCCAGACTGTTGGGCTTAATGATCTAGAGCCCTCCATGCCTATCATTGATGGATTAAGCTCAGACCTGTCTCATCACTGTGGCCTGCCTTCTGATTTAGACTTGTGGCTGAGCATGTCCACCATCCCTGGTCTACCAGCTCTATTCAGTACAATGGGATGGTGCACAAGTTGGTGAGGTCCTTGCCATGGTGACTTTGTCCCTCAGGGGACATTCATCCCTTGTTGCTCCCTGACAAATTAAGGATATTTCCATGTATTTTACAGCAGCTAGAATTCTGAATGAATACAGACACTGAAATCCAATTCTGTACTTTCCCCTAATATTTAAATGGTTTTGGTTCATTTTATTAAAAATCTTGGTGGGAGAGGAAGGCAGACAAAGTACACAGACAACGTGCTCTATTGTCTGCTTCTGCAAAACATTTTGAAGGGAATGTCCTGTCTGAAAATAGAAGTCTGAAAATCTACATACTATTCTTTATTGTGGTAATTAACCTCCTGCTGGCAAAAGTGCCACATGTTGTCCTAGATTCTGAAACACAAATCAGAGAATGAAGACCACCCCATCCCGTGAGGGAGAATCATAGATTGGATTGATTCAGAAGATCATAGACAAAGATTTCTTTTCCAATATTCAAGCTGCAGTAACTACAAAATTGCATCTATTAAATAAATACAATGCCAGGGGTGTCTGAACTTCTTTCATTACTGGGTATCTTGCTTCTGTAATTTCCTGCTATTTTGTTATGTGGCTCCTTACACTCATTGGGATGTTAGCTTTGATTTTATTCCTGAAAAAAAGAATAAGAAAGCCAAAGATGTTTTTTTGTTGTAAAAGAAGAACAAATGATTAAACTGTTTTGCAAAGAAAGCCTGCCTATCTGACAGTGACAATTTAGGCTGCTTGGTAGTAGAAAATAGAGCATGCTTTCTAATCCAGGAAAATACTGATAAATTCTTAGCCAAATATATGGAGATTTTGAAAAGTGAGGATGTAAGACAATATGGTAAGCTGCAGACACTTGCAGTTACTTGAGCAACCTCTGGTGAAGTGTCCCTGCTGATGACAAGAGGTAGGAACTAGCTGATCGTCCCTTCCAACCCAAACCATTCCATGATTCTGTGGCTCTCTTTGTTTTTAGTATTATTCCTCTTCAAACAAGAATGGAAAATTTTCAGGCTTTTCATGGACATGCAGCAACTCTTCTTTACTGAATGTAGCTGCTGAATCAACTTCGTGGTAGTGGCATAATTGAGTCTGTTCCTTCTCTGGGCTGCCTCTGTGTGCTGCCTTTGCCCTGCTAATAACAATCACTGTTATTTTTCTAATGGAGCTGTTTTACCACTTGACCAGCTTCCCCATTCTATGCATCGGTCACACAGACACCTGCTGGAGCACAGTGCTGTTAGCCATGCAAGGGCATAAATAAGTGGCTAGGACTGAGGATGTGATTACTTAAGCTGCTATAAGCAGTACTGCTGGTGAATGTGTAATTGCAGCCTAGATCCCATTGACTTTCAGCCTCTGTCACTTGCGCTTATGAAAATCTGAATCATTGTTTATGACCTAGCAATATTTCATGTTGTAGACTTTCAGCATATTTAATCTCACTACATGGTGTTTTCAGACTGAAATACATTTTTTTTTTTTTTTTTAGGTTTATCTGTCTTTGTCTACTTAGGGGGTCACATAGTGGGTTACTTGCTCTACATTGTACAGATTCAGACTTGCATGTAATTACTGGCTCATTCTACCATTCTGAACAATCTCATCTACTGTAAACAACTACATTAGGTGAGCAGTCCCTTACTGTTGAAACTTTTTTCAGTCACTTACTGCAACCTGCTCTCATTCCTCTGCTTTGGAATAACTGAATTCTTTCAGATTGTGGCTACTAAAATCTCCTTTCAGCTCTTTTACCCACTTCCAGAGGGGCCCCAATCCATAGTGTAAGACTATATTCATATTCATAAAATGAATGAATGAATTGCATAATGTGAAGTGAAATTGTAAAAAGGGATATAAATTTTGGAAGAATAAGAAAAAGCCTTTCAGAAACACAAATCTTTTTTGAGCTTCACCATAATAAAAAGAATATCTTGTAGAATCTATATTTTATTAACCTGAAGACTACGTTGTTTGCATCATGTATTAAGTCATCCTATTTCCTTCACTGAGGGTATCTGGGAGAGCGTATGAGTCTGTATAATGTTTGAATGTAGCTGTAAACAGTGCTTGAACTTAAATTTCTGAAGAGTTTCCTTTTTCACCTTACTTGGGCTCCCATATGAACACATCATTTATTTATTTATACTTTGAAACCACTATCATGTATAGTTTTATAATAATATAGTTTCGTTAAGATTGTGTATTTTATATTGCTGATCCATAAGTGTTTTTGAGACCACATTCAGAGAGCCCAAAGTAATTGAGGTGATATTGATGGGAGTTTTCATACTACCTTCTGAAATTCAAGGCGGGTAAAAGATAACAATATTTTTGCTCTTTAGTTTGCTTTATGATCTGAAGACATTAAGAAGCAGTATTGCAGTGTTCTCAGCCAAAGAGGAGTTGTGTTTAAATTAGTCCAGAGTTTGTGTTTGTTACTGTGTACAGTGCCTTTCCCTCACTCGCACTCAGCTAGCTCATAGCAGGCACTAACAATTAGGTCTTGGCTTCTGTTAGTCCAGTGTAGATGTACTTTAAGGTGGATTGCAGAATCACAGAATTGTAGGGGTTGAAAGGAACCTTTTGAGATCATGTAGTCCTACCCCCTGCCAAAGCAGGCTCCCTATAGCAGACTGCACAGGTAAGCATCCAGGCAGGTCTTCAATTCTCCAGAGAATGAGAAAAATGTGGATAATACTCTAGTTCCTCTCTTCCTATTTTTCTTAAGGATCTAGGCAGTTTGTTCATTATGTGTTCTTTCATTACTATGTATGCTACTAAAATATGTCATCTGTTGAACTTTACCTTTTCTTTGAAATCTAAACTGACACTTAGTATAAAGAGAATTTCTTATGAATCTGTCCAACCTGTGATGCCTACTTGTTGCCTCAAGCGCGAGATTGTGTTGGAAATCTTGCTTTCATCTTGAGCATGAGCCAGCTTCAGCCATGTCAGGTTAGCAAGTGCAGGTGGGGCATTGGCACACCGTCCAGTGGGTTAAATTGAACAACATAAAACAAGATAAAATTATTTCAAAAACTTCAGTAAAGTTTGATCATAAACCTAAATAAACATTAAAAAGTTTGAAAGGAACACAATCACAAGATGGGTGTTATATTTAAGAGCTGCACATTTTTGCGTGGATCCGAAATAGGTTTTGATGAATGAAATGGCAACTGTTCAACTGGCTGCTGCTAAGAAATACATTGATTGCATATAAGCAAATAGAGACATGACTAATGTGTGTTTTAGTGTCCACATAGTGCTATTCCAGGCTTACGTAAGTTATCAATAATGAAGTGTTTCATGCCCTCAGTATATTTTTGCCCTTCCATTGGAAGCATATTTATTGTATTCGTGATTTGGAAATGAGCTCTACAGAAGTTGGCATATATATGTTGCTATTTTGAGGAAACATGATGTCTGTGCAAAGCAAACATCACATTACAGTGCAGTAGAGAGGTAGATGAGTTCTTTAATTTCTAAAAAAAATGTTTTATAGGGTTTGCAGCTAAAATCTAGTCTTGTTGTTACTGTGGAGTGATAGTTGTTTTATGATAAACTTATGATGCTGTAATAGGATGAGACATATAGATGGAAGCACACAGTTGTGTTATAAATATTTGATTCTATGTTTTTTTTTTCTTTTTTTCTTTTTTTCCCAAAGACATGAAAGCTTGAATCATGCTTTTGTTTGTTTCCTTTATAGACTGTGTAAGGGCAGGTTGATTCCTCACTGTACAAAAAATACTTTTGGAATGGAAAAGAGAGAGATTGAATGTCAAGCACACACATACACACAAAAAAAAAGTAAAAAGAAGACAAGCAGGAAAAAGGAATAATTAAAATACAGATCTTGTGAGACTCACTCCATCAAGCAGTGAAATAGACTTGTTCTACTTCAGTGTGCCATGCTTAGTCCATATTGTTTCAGACTGCTGGATCCTGTAGTCTGTCATTCTTCCCAGTTCATTGGCATGTCTGTTCATTTTTTTGTTGTTCACAGTAAAGAAGTCTTCTTCAGTGGACTGTAGTGATAAATGCATAGAAACCAGGGCATCCATCTTAGTTATAATTATGACCTTGCAACTTTTTAGGAGAATTGAGGGGATTTCCTGTACAAAAATTCCCTAGAAGTTGCTCGTTTCTAGTAACAGGGTTTCGAATGAAACTGACACCAAACTGCTCATAACGCAAGGTCAGTGAATCATCAATGCCAGTTACCTGTGGAAAAAATTATTCTCTAATGTAGATGTTATTAGCGTCAGGATAGTAAATATGGCATTGAATGCCCAGTATCCTCTGTGAATTATTATTTACCTCAGATACATGAGAAAAAACTCTTCCATCTAATTAATATTCTTCTCTTCACTTTAGTTGCAGTTAACACTTAGTCAGACTATATGGAACCTGAGTAAACTGTGCAATATTGAAAGACAGTGCATCCTTTAATAGTACCTGGTATTGTAAAAAAAAATTTGATTTATAAATATGTGATTCCACTTCTACAGGAGGGTGCACTTTTACATGCAGGTTGCATCCTTTCTGCTGTGCAGGAGCAGCCTTCAGGCAGACTTGAGGCCAAATTCATCACCTGTATATTTAACTTCCTCAGATGCCTTCAGGGCAGCCTCTGTGGTGACCCAGCAGCGTTTCTGGAACCTGCTAGGTTTTAGCACACTCTCAAGCTTATATTTATTTCTATACAGACTGGCAGTCTCATGTGGTGCTGGCACACATGTAACAGACATTTATGCAGTACTTCTTATATAGCCACCAAGCTTACATGCTGTAGGTAGCAGGAGTTCAGGTTATGCACAAAGAAAATGTGTAAAGATGATACAAGTCTAAGCAAGTATAGGCATGGCCAGAGCACCTATAATGGGACCAGAATTTTGATGAAACAGAAACAAAAGTAATAAAGAAGGAATTGGTGGTGAGAGGATGTGTGCCACCCAGGCCTTGAAGTTGAGAGGAAATACAAAAACATGCAAGCTAGGCCTTTGCTTCTTATTCCTCATCTCTCATTTTTTCATTTTCAATATGATGTCTCCTGTGGATTTTCACATCCACCATCTCTCTGCTTTTGTAGAGTCTCCCCAGGTGTATTGTCTCTGATAGTTTTGTTCTCTATTCTTTTGCGTAACTTTCCTCGCTACTGCTATTATTTGAGCTACTTCTGGACGAATATATTCGTGCAGATGAGGGAATTACTTCATGCCTCAAACCCTAAAATAGTAATAAAAAAAGGAGTACTGGAGAAGAAAATCAATCTTTTCCCTTAATCATATCTATTAACACTTCTCCAGACCATCTTTTGCTTGTGGATGCAGCCACACATTGGAGCCCTAGTGGCAGCAAGAAAAATATCCCTGAAATTAAAAAACAAAACAAAACAAAAATCTTTTTTGATTATGATGTTATCTTCAAGTATAAAGTATGTGTCTGCCTAAATGGTACAATAGAAATAGAAGCAGGAAAAAAAAAAGCAAAATATTGCAGTAGCAGTATCTTTCACTGAAGCAACCAAGAGTCACAGTACATTCCCTATGGTCATCATGGTAGAAGTAGAATTAGCTTGGTTAGTGAGGCAGCCATCCCTAAGAAACGAGATAATGGGAAAGAAAGGAAAACTGTGTGTGAAGAAAGCACGCTTCTTAATTGAGCTGGGACTGAAAGTGAAGAAGTCTTTATGAGAGCATCATTTATTATGTCACTCTACATCAGGTACAAGAAGTGACCTATAGCACTTTGTTAGAAATATTTTCCACTTTTGGCACATGCACAGCAAACAGTACAGCTCAACAGTAAAGCAAACCATGTACCACAGGACAAATGTGTATTGGCAATAAATGCAAATGTTCTAAAAGGAAATTTTCATTTATTTATGTATGCAATACTATCAGTGCAGTGGGAATTGAAAAAAATAACATCTGAATTGTTTTAACTGTTTTTTTAGATAGAGCGTCAAATGTAAGAAGCAGGTAATATGTTAGTATTAGTTTTTTAGATGGGATCATTTAAAAATTGTTTTTTATCTATCACTGTGTCCTGGCAAGTGCTTTACAGCTAAAGTGACTTACTCTGTTCTCTGAAGAACTGCCATGCTAAATGAACCTCTATTTATTGAGGTGGTATCGTATTTCTGTTAGAAAATGCAGTGCTCCTGTTCAGCTACTTGGAAGCCTATTCTCTAAGGAAAGGTGTCCATAAGTCAGGCTAGTTGTCCCAATTCCAACAACATTTTCTTAATTTGAGAACAAGTCTTGAATCTGTAGGATAGGAAAAAAAAGGAGGATTGATGTAGCTCAAGAAAGACAAGAAGAAATTAAAGCTTGACTGCTTTGAAAGATGGATGCCTCCCAGCAGGAGCTCAGAGAAGAATTGCATGTAAGAATAGAAAGTGTGGACAGGTTGCTTGGAAACGGATTAATGAGCTGGAAGATAAATTGAAAGGAAAAATTAAACAGCAGATAGACCCTGCCTTTAGTGTCAGAAAGACTGATGTCCACTTCCCTGTGAATGAAGAAGCTGAGAGTGAAAGTTCCATTTTGAATTCTCATGCTCCAGGTTTTCAGACCAAAATGTGGTCTCTAATCACATCTGGCAAGTTTTTCATTGTGCACTGTTCTTCTAAATGTTCAATGTGGCAAGAGCATTGCATGAAGAAGGAACACAAACGCAGCCTAAACTAACCAGAAGAGCATCCAGTGAAGTTCTGTGGCAAATCATGTTTGCATGCATGTACCTTTAGTTGTATTAAGTGGATGGGAGATTGTAATGTTTTCTGACATTTTAAGGAGAAAACTGCATTCTTAATTCATTGAAATATTTATCTCTTAAAATGAATTGAATATTTAAGTTTTATATAGGAAACATTTTAAGATGCTATGCATGGCATGCATTCACTGATACAGAATCAATTTGTTGTCATTTTGCAATCTACACATTTAGGACTAAAATTAAATCTGTTTAATGTTAAGAAGCCTCTGACTGTTACAAGAGTCCTTTAGTTTGTCAGAGTAAGGTTGCTAATACATCATAATGAGACAATGTCGAAACTTGTGAGCAAGAAGAACATTTTGGATACATGTGGGTGGTCTGCAGATTCTCAAATAAAAAGAGAACATGTCTTATTTGCGGAGACAACAGTGGGAAAAGTAGATTATGGAAATGGGTCATGCTATGCAACAGTATGCCTGAGGGAGTAGCCAAGAACATCTAAGAGCTGGAAATGTAATGGCATGGTTATGGATAGAGCAACTCTATTCATCCATTGGAGCAGAAAGCAAATACATTACTTTTCAAGATCAAGAGAAGACAGGTGCAACAAGAACTGAAGGAATTAAGAGATGCACACTGTGCAAAGGTCTCCTGTGACAAGATATTGATGTTGTGTGTTTTTGTTTTGATTTGATTTCCAAAAATGTAAGTCATAGGCATTTTTTGGTATAATGTTGCATACTTGAATTATAATTTTATTTAGCCTGCTATCAATCTGTTTACTTCGGTAGAGTTACTTGCTTTCTCTAAGACAACTGAGAGCAGTGTCGGACATCTATGGATGTTATAAATGTTCTTGTCAGAGGATGGGACCAAGAATGTTAACAAGAAGAAAGATATTCTTATGAATTTATAAAATTGCATAACATTATTTTTTCTAAACTTTTGGCTGTCCCCGAGGAACATGGGACAGAAGTTAATATTCATGGGAAAATGAATAAAGCAGCTTAGCAGAAAACCAGGTTGAAATGACTGAGTAGTTTTTTTTTTTTTTTTTAAGTCTCATTGAGCTGTTGATCTCAGTAGTTCACTATCTGTGCTACAGGAGGGTAGAGACAGAAATATTATGGAAAGCTTGGGCTAAAGCTAAGTGATAGACTGGTTAGATTGGAAACCATTAATACCATGTAGGTCTTGTAGCCAAAGAAAAATGAAAGGAAGGGAAGGAACAACTAAAGTTTACTTTTAGACAACCTTGGATTTTTTATTGCTCTGTTTGCTCGTCTTTCTGGCAGGAAAAGGGAAAACACTGGGAGTTTATTTTGTTTAACTGTATTGCATATTAAGGTAGCTATTGTGAAGTTAGTTTCTGTGTTATTTTGACACTTGTCAAAATATGTAGATGCATCCTCTTTTTCCTGATAATTGATGCATTGCACAAATTACAGTCAGAGTTGGATGGTGCTTAAAAAGATTGGATTTGGAAAATACAAATGCCTTTTTTACAACTATAGCTCAATAAATTCTTTCCTTAATGCAGCGAAAGTGTGAAGACAGTATCAGCCTTTACAGGGTGCTCTCAGATTTCTGCTTTCTCTTACCACGTTATGAACAGTCATATGCCTGGTGAAGCAGTTGGCTAATCTTTAATTCTGTAGTGAATAAGTTCTGCCTTAAGCACTGTTGTGAAGTAGTGGATCTGACCTTAAATTTCAGACCCTTGTCTTATGGGGTGAAGTGAAACATAATGCTCTTTTGGAGCTCCAGGAGGTTCCCTCTTTAATATTGGCAAAGATAAAATTGGATATCGTTATCACTGGGCACTTTTAAGGATTTATTGGAACTACTGAAAAAAAAAAGACAAAAATAAGTGGCACCCCTTGTAGAAACTCATTTATAGCATCCTGATGAAGCTTGTCAGCAGGCACCCCAAATGAAACATCTAAAGAACTATTAGTAGGAAGACACCTCTCTAGTGAAGGAATTGCACAACTTTTTACATATTTTATCTATATGTCAAAGTCTTAATCACCACTCCTGTCCTTCAGCTGGTGTTTTCTTGTTTAGTTTAGTTTTAGTCCTACTAACATGGTTACAAAACTTCTGTGATTTTCTCTTCATACTGATTTGTTTATACATGATGTTTCTGTTAGCTTATTGGCTGTTTAAGAACCGCTGTCATTTTCAGTAATGCTTATATGGGTATAGTATATTTCAGCAGTATAACCTACTATTGAGATGATGATCCATCTCAGTACCTATGTCTCTGCTGTTAAAATGTCATGTTGTAATTATGCCTGTACCTAATAATGTTTTGGAGGTTTCCTTTGTTTTGTGAAACACAGCTGGCATCGAATTATACAACAAATGACAATGCACAACCATGACAGCCGTGTGCTTGGCATTCCAAAAATGGTGGTTATCGGAAAAGACCAGTTTCTTTGATTTGTATTTTTTGAGGATAACTTCACTTACTTTTATATTTTGTGTGTAAAGTACACACTTCAGCGGATTTTACTTTTACTTCATAGTGTCAGTTATATTTTATGTAGTTACATATCAGCCCAGTTGCTTTCAGGAAAGCCAAGATTTCACATTCGTGGAAGCTTATTGAAGCCAACAGAGGCAGTTGTTATAATGTAATTCTTCTGATTTAAATGACTGTTAAACAGAATTTTCCAGAGTTTTAACTTTAGTAAGAATTTAAATTTGAATAGAAGACAAAACACGGAAGGCATCTCCTCCCTGCATACCAGTTCTGTGGTCTGTAGTATACCAGCAAGGATAGAGAAGTATATGACCTCATTCATAATCCCCCATATTTACTGTTTAATATTGACAAATTTGTAACATTGTAAGGATGTGGCTATTACAATTTAGAAAGAAACATTAATATTTCCCATTACTTTGACTGGCATTTCAAGAGAGAACAAGTTTCCTTTGATTAGGGCATTGCTGAGGCACTGATAATTGATTAATTTGTTTCCAGTTACAATAGCTCTCATTTATGAATGTTTCCATTTATATAACTGCCAAAACTGTGGTGAGATGCAATTTGAAATGTCTTGAAGTCTATAATGTGTCTGTCACTTAAAGATGCAAAAAAACAGTGCAGAGACTTTTCATTAATTTCAATAGAAAATGTGTTTATAAGCATTGTGTGATTGGGAGACAAGTATGCTGCGTTTCAGTTCTTTGTTGAATTTTTTTTTTGTGAGAAGTCTTATTTGTCACCTATGAAGACATTTCAACTTTGTAATGATCAGCAGTTGCAATTAATATTATCTTCTATTTAAATTTTATTTCTTTTCAAGATAGAAGAGATAGCCATGGGATTCCTGAAATTATGAGAGAGAAAGCAAAGAACTGGGAAGACAGATGAAGAATATTAGAAAGGTTGAAATTATAATTTTGAGTTCTTTTAAAAATATGTAAAGAGATAATTGAATTTCTATGTGCATTGTTTCTCAAAGGAAAAACAATAGTCCTCAATAGGAGTTGACTGGTTATAATCTAATCTGTGCAGTGGTTTAGAGGCACAACACCCAAGTTTAAAATTAATCTGTAAGTTTAACTAAAATCATACATATATGCTGAACAACAGAAATACAGACTAAGCATTTCTGTCCTGGAGGGAAGGGAGTAGTCCATGAAATGTGGGTGATCCGTAGTCTTTGCAACAGTTGAGCTCTAATTTACACAGGGTCATGATTTTAGGGGATAAATGTTTGTAATCTCAGATGGAAAAAATATTGGGAAATAACTTTACAGTCATGAAGTTGCTCCCTAGAGAAGAGTTACCTTGTTCTGGACATAGATTAAGTTATAATTCAGTTAAATATGTGTATGGACACGAGTAATAATTTAACACCTTCCTTCTGTTGTGTCTAACTGTGCTGTAGAAAGGCTTTAATTCTGTAGTGAACTCTCTGTGTCTATATTTTCCCACTGATTTTCCCATCTGATTCTTCCAGATGTCTGTAATAGATGCCATGAAATAATAAAATAGTTTAAAGTTTTAAACCATCTGGTGATATAAGACATCCTGACATTAAAAATTTGAATTACTTACTTCAGAGTCGTGTATATTTTGAAGATTACCTTTATTTAATTTTCAGTAAATGTAGGTTCCATATGTAAGGATCCCATAGATTTACTTTTTTTTACCCGTCTTAGAATAAAAATATTCAGTACCTTCATTATTTGTCTAGTTTCTCTTAGTATTTTCACTTACGGAAATGTCCCTGAAAATACTGGAATATTTCCTTCTCTTTTTTGTTTCTTAATTTTACTTGTGAAGCATGTTTATTTATGTTCATTCCATAATTTTTGTTTCTTTACAGCATTTTTAGTAATCTCCCTTTTATTATAAAATCAAAGGCTCTCATGTTTTAACTGCATTTTTTCAAGGATCTGATCATGATTCACTGCAGGGTCCGCACAGTTCATGCCATACAATGTGATGGAAATGAAATGAGAATTAAGTTTTTTACTCCAGCACTTCAAGTAGTTGCCTTAATAAGCAAAAGGCTCTCACCAGTGTCTGAAAATTATAACTGTAATATTATCTAGTCCTTCATATTGGAGTGGGTCTACTTTGCAAGTGCTTAAAAGAAAGGATGCATCTATTTATTGACTCTGGAGAGTTTATGAATGTGTACCATATTTCTAGGGCTGAACTGAAAACATCAAGGAAATAGCTCCCACTGTTTTCAGAAAGGAACAATATCCCATGGGTTGTAGCGGTGGAGGAAAACATCGCAGGCACAGAATTTTCCTGAACATAAAATAATAAAAAAAATTCAAGGTCACGTTTTGGTATTTTTCTCCCAACTAAGTAATTTAAATAAGTAATTATAAATTGATAACATTTGCAAAAAAAGGTACTGTTTGTTTTAAGATATTTACATCAGGTACTTACTGAACTAAATTAAATGCCAGTGTGACAGATGTCTGTGTTTGTTGTTTGGATTTCTGTTTTAGACAAGTTTGTATAAACCATGTTTGTGTGCTATTAGCTTAATCTTAAACAAGATTTCCAAAACATATCACTGGTATGCCTATTCCTCTTTGCTGGTGGTAAAGTAATCCCAAATTTCTGGCTCAGATGTTGATATGTACCCTATAGAGGCATAACATTTGGCAAGACAGGTCCCACCATTGGTATGGTGAGGTTAGAAAACCCCAAACCTTTAGTTGATTGCTGATTTTATTTTGCATGCTCCCTTCTTAGCTGTGGAGGCTATATAATGGCTACATGGAATATAAATTGAGAAGTAATTTATTTCAGTGACATGGCGTACTTCTGTTGAAATGAGTTGCACCTCACAACCTGTTTTGCAGAAGAGTTACATTGTGTTCAGTCAGTTAAGGCTCTGAACAGGCAGGAACTACTTCTGCATAAGAACTCATGAAGGCAGCTAGGGATGCAAAAGCCACTGGCCTCAATGCCATGTGAGCGAAAGCCACTTGAACCTGTAATGGAAAGACTCAGACAGTTAGCGTCATTTCCTTTCATAATTATAGTAGGATTTGACTGCGTGAACTTTTACCTGCAGCTGAAATTTCCAAAATAAAGAACAATGTTGTGTGTAAAGCCCATATACCGATGACCTTCATAAAGTAAATTAATGACAGAATTTTCTTGCTTTGTGAGAACCTGTTAATCAAGTATTATCTGTCACTATATTCCATACTTAGATTCCATTTTATTTTTTCATAAAACTGATAAAGTCTTAACATGAAAACATGAAAGTTAATTTCTGCCTATTTTTAAATTCAAGGAAAACCCCTATCCTTCCAGATACATGCAAATCTTTCCACTATTATTAATGAACATCAACCATGTTTTGTTTCAGAAAAGCTGACTTCTTCTAATCTAAGTTGACTGTTCAATATCTTTCTCTACCCTTAGGATTTTAATCAAAAGGCTATATTTTCATTTCAGGCTTTAAGGTACTATTCATTCATAATGACAGAGAATATCTTTGCTGTAATTAGGAAAACAGAACTCTGGGCTGGGATTTACATTTAAACCCTGTCTCACTGTCAAAGCCAATCCACAGACATTTTGTAATCCCTCTCCTTTGGGAAAAGGAAGAATGCTTAAAGGACACTTTTACACCTTTTCTGTTCATCACTTCAGTAGTTTCTCTAGTCTTAAAACTTAACAGTGATCCCAAAAGGGAAGAGAAAGATCTAGAATAAAACATTCGAATTTCCTTTACCACTGAGAAATCAGTTTTATGGTTTTAGAAAACCATACTGCAGATATGAATGGCATCATAATTTGATATTTTTTCTCAATTTCTAGCTTATATTATTATGTTGCATATATTGTTTATTTTTCAAGTTTTGTCTTACTGCTTGGAGAATTTATGCGCACTCTTTAATAGTAAGCTGGGATAGGACTATGTATCTGTTTCTCTTGATCTCAGGTTTGCTTTTCTTTGTGATACCTCTACTTTTAAGATCTGTAAGTATGCTGACCTATTTCATTAAAAGTACAAGGTGCTCTAGCAAAGGCATTGTTGTGTTCCTTCTTCCCCTTCTGGTCAGCCTGCAGTCTAACAACCTCTAAATAGCATTCTCTAAAGTACCTCATCTTTTTATGCTCAGAATACCCTATTTTTCACTGGAAAAGAACTGCCATTTTTGTCAGGACACTGATCCTGGCAGTCCAGTATTCTTTTTCTGTGAAAGACCAGTGTCAAATGCTTAGGGAGAACTAGAAAAAATAATTTTTAAATAATGAGCTTTAAAATGTATTGATTTCACCTTCATGCTGAATTTATTCCAACCATTGATCCAAACAATGCATATATAACTTAGTGCACTCATATACAAAATAGTCTTTCCATATTTTAGCAGCCTTACATAGTCTCTAACTTTGTTTTATACAAAAGCATAATCAGTGCGTACTATTTTTCTCTTCTTTCTCATACAAACTGCTGTATGAAATATAAAATTTTGATAAAAATGGAGATATAGCACCTACAATTCTCTGTAGAAAGATTTTTTAATGTATAGGACACACGTACATTAAATCTTTATCTACTCTGTTTACTATGTACAGAACCATTCTCCAAATATGGAAACAAGCATAAATAGCGTTGGAGAAAGCAGAACCTGAGATAGATTAAGTGACCTTTCTAATAAAATGAATAACAAATGTAAATTAAAGTCTCAAATGCCCAATGTACCAAAGGATCAATATCTGCAGATAAGTATTTGTTGGGCCCATAAATACCAAAGGAGAGTGTCTCTGTCCAAGAATTGTTTAAGTTCTTTCAGTCTCTGGGATTTTTTTGCTTTCATTCTTTATTTTGTAATGTAATTTCTTGTGTGGGAATTGTGTTTGTTCCCCAAACTAGAACTTCTTATCTTCATTTCTGTTGACCTTGCCTTGGCCACTCTCCATTCTTCATTTCTCTTCCTTGTCTCACAACTGCTCACTTTCTTTTTCCCTGGATCTCTCACCCAGGCTTGCCCTTTGCTAGCAAAACTAATGTATAATCCACTTATATACTGCTCTCTGCTTCTCTTCATATTTCTGAGTCTATCACTTTTGACTTCTGCAGCTTTCTAATAACTTATTTTGTTTTTCTATTCTGAACTTTGATTTCTTATTTACACCTGGAAAATATTCCCCATTCAGTGGGGAAATATGATCTCATACTCATTCTGAGACCTCATTCCCTGTGTATATTTGATATCTACATGCCAGGCTAATCATTTTAGTTATTTTTAAAATAATTTGTAGTTTGACATAAAGTCATCTTCAGTTCTGTATTTTCTTATACGTCTGTCTTGTATGATTTATCTCATTTTAGTCTTCTTGGGATAGAGTTTCCATCTTTGTTTATTTTCTATGCAGAATTGAGCATGCTGCCATCACTAAACAAATCATGCTATTAATGACTAACATATGGGTCATTTTACTTCTCTGCCTTAATTTGAACTAAGACGAGTCCCATTTCTAACTAGTTAAAATGCAACTTACAACTGCTCGTATTCTCAATCTAATGGAAGCAAGTAAGTTATTTTGTATCAGTACAAGTGTCTTAGGTAAAATATACCACTGGAATGACTTCTGAATCATCATTTAGAAGATTTTAGAACTGACAGAGTGATTTCTAAATGAAATGCACAGAATGATATGCTGTGTGCATTTCAGAGAATAACTGATGGGCAATCACAAATTTCTTTACAGGTGTATAGTTACTACTTCTGATTTTAATATGAAATTCAAGCTACCACTGTCAATTTGATTAGTTGGGTAATATAACTGGTGACATTAAAAGCATTAAATGTTGGTAAAAATACAGTTTGCATAGGAAGTAGAAAATATACTGTAGATATTGTTGAAGAGTTCTGAAGTCTGGCTTGTTGAAAATGTTAGCATGCTTCTTAATTTTGCAACTATAAATAGCACTTTTTAATCTAAATATTTGTGCAGTTCTCCATTCTGTAACACTTAACTGTGAAATCTTAATCTCTGCAAGGGCAAAGAATCTTCATTACATAAACTAATGCATTGTGAAAAAAGGAAAAGGGCAGAAAATTGACAAAAGATTAAGAAAATAATGCCACTCTCCTTGAAATCCACTGATTATTATCGTTCTGAAAAAAATTACATCTGTAATGTGAATGTGTAAAAAAGCTCATTGCCCTTCTTAATTCTAAAATTTCATTTTCTTTTTGTGTGCGTGTAGAATTTTTATTATATTTATTGCAGTAAAATGTCGTAAATTTATAAGCAAATGCACAACTTCATAGAATTTCTATATGTGTCAAGCAATAGAATGTAATTACAGACAGAGAGAGCCGTATGCTAAGTGTAGTTTAGCATGTACTCATTTCCATTGTGATATTTTTTCATGGTATGTGTGAAACAGGGAAGAAGAAAGATTTAAAAAGAGATTGGTGTGTGAGGGTAGATGAAAGTAAGGTATTTAACAGCAAGACTGTAAGAACTGAACCTTTCAATATCTGTCTGTCTCAAATCTCTTTTTCGAGAGATGGTGCTAATAGTATCAATGAAGAGATCTGCTCAGCAATACAGTTTCTACATGTCTCATCTTTTCTGTAATATCCTCTTAAGTATTCTGGCAGAGTGCCTTTTAAAGTACAGCCTCTCTTCCTTTAAGGAAGAACATTCTGCCCATTATTGCACTACAGTCAGCCAAAGTAACGTATTTTCACAGATGAGACGAAGCAGTATAGGTAAAGGCAGAAGAGATCCCCAAACTACACTCTCATCTCAGGAGTTAAAATAAATAAATAAATAAATAAATTGAGCTGTATATATACTTAAACAAGAGAATACTAAATTAATTGTAATAGAGATATACTTAGATCAAAATAGCTTTCTAAGCTCTATAAACAGAGGGAGTCCCTTATGCCAGAGGGTGTAGGTGTGTGAAAGTGTGTGATCCAGTCAGTGTCTGAAAGACTTCACATTGTAAGCAAGCAAGAGGATCTGTGTCTTAACTGCGGGGGGGGTGGGGCTAAGTTAACTGGAAAAAAGCAAGAAACAAAAAACAGAAAACTGAAAGACAGAGAAATTAAGGACTTTAATGGGGGCCACAGAACAAATCTCTGGTGAGAACCCTGAAAATTATATCTAGATCTTCTAAGCCCCAGTTAAATCCTTTACCAGAATTTCCCTCAATAGCAGGAATATGATTCATCACTTGCAGAATTAAAACCTTGGATTAGTCTTCTCCATGAGGCATACTTCAGGGCTATTAAGATTCATTTCATGAAATAATTCAGTTGTTAGGAAACGGCATCATCCTCAGCATCATCATCTCACCTCCCATCTCTTCAGTGACTTGATTAATCTAAACTTGTCTTTAATAACAAATTGGTGCTCCTTACAGGCTTTGTATTTTTAATTACAGTTGATTTAGGGAGGATTGGCTTCTTCTTTCTGTGCTCACGTAAATTCTTTATAGACAACAAGGAGCCTTGAATTGCATAAAATACATGTTTTATCATCAGTTTTCTGCAAATAAAATCACAGTTTGGAACATTTAAATACTTATAATCCCACTCCAAGTTAAGACTGTAAATAGACCCAGCAGGATTCATAACTGTTTGAAAAAATAAGATAATGCACAGGGTAAATGAAAATAGCAAATGTCACCCTTATGCTATTACTAAAATTTGGGCACACCAGAGATGTACATTGTGTCTGGAAAAAAAATAGCCTAAATAGGAGAGCAGGATATGAACAGCTATAAGTGAAGATTTATAAATGTAATGAAGATTGCTTTTGAGATTTAATCTACATTTTGCAGAATGAAAGCTATATACATTTTCCTCCTCCCCACTGATATTTTGCTTGTATGCTTTTAAAAGCAGTAGTGACAAGTTAATTTCTTACACCAATTAACATTTTCTGCGTTAGACATTGAAGTTTCTGCATTCTTGATGAAATCTTAATTGCATAGTAAAATATTACAGTAGTGTTGTTTAAATTCTGCTACCTTCTTATGGTTGTGACAAATGAGAATCCATTTGCCTGCCTCATTTCATTCACTGTTGCTCTAACATTGACTTTAGGTTCCCATGCCTGTTAGGCTTAGAGAACTTTTGTATGATGTTTGAATGTGTAACAGTGCTATCAGGCCCTAAATACAAAATATTTTCCAGGCTGAAGCACAGATGTTACGTTCATTTCACTGGATTTTTATGTCCTCTGTAGAAATGAAATTCAAACTCCCATGGAGCAAGTTTTCATCTTCTTGTTTCTATTTAAAATCTTCTCTTAGGCTGTTGAATCTTATATCTGTCTCCAAACACATAGTTTTTTCAGAAAAAACTGTCAACATGCTGGCACTGAATTGACTGATGCCATCTGTATGTTGATTTTCACATGCTTTATGTGCTTATGCTGTGAAATATGAAAGTTCTCTTTATTATACAGATAAAATCAAGAGCAGAGATGTGTGGATTTATATTGCTTTCTTGGTGTATAGTGTTCAGGAGTAATGAATCTTTATTTTTTTGCTTTTTAATCATGAGCTACTTGTATAGCATACTTAAAAATAATGTCAAACATCAATGTTTTAATGTAGCTGTGCATCAGGTATTACTATTGTTATCTTTTTATCTGAATTATTTATTCCTATTTCTGTCCACGATGTTCAATATTTTTATATACTTACCAAATGAAGTAGATTTTTGGTTGAGAGGTTTTTTCTAAAGCAAATGATGAAAGTAACAGATGCATTCACTTATAATAGAACCTCAAAGATTACTTGAGAATAAAATGGAAACACATTATTTTGTCATTAAAGTAATTTTGGCTATTAGTAACTTAGATAAACGTAACAAAGTATATTTTGACACCTCATTAGTTGATTCCAGTAGACTTATACATTGATAAATATTATGAAACATGACATAAAACCCTTGGCTACAGGAGATGACTGGAAAATGCATAACAAATTGGAATTGATTAGTATGTCATTTTTCTTTCCTGTGCCTATGTTGTGCATATAACCAACATGATATTATGTCAAGCTTGCATCATAGCTCAATATAGACATTATATAGGTATGACAAAAATATGAATTTGGTGCTACTTTTTTGTTTTAAATGAACATACAGTTATGTGACCTAGTTGCAAAATTATAGTTGGCGAAGAGCTTGGTACATAAGCTCTTTCCCAACTTGTATATACCCCTGGGAATGATTGAATATACAGTTTTCTGAAGAGATAATGAACAGCTAGTGATTGGTGTTTTCTCATGGGAACTCGCTTTGAGCAGGAACAGCTCAGAGCAATCAAAGTATTAGGGCTTCAGGAGCACATTACATATATACATCTACATGATTTTTAGTGGGTTCCAGTTTCAGACTGATCCTGCCCACTGTCTTGCACTGAAGTTTGATTGCAGACTCCAATTTAATCTAGACCACCTTGATTAGATGGAGCCCTTACCTCTTCTCCACATCCCTAAGCTCTAGGCTCTGGAAGCTTTTAGTACAACATTGTGTGGAATGTTATAAGCCCTCCCCTTTGGGTGCATCAGCGAAATACTCTGAAGCTAATACTTAACACGGTCCTGCTCACGTCTTTGATTAAATTGCCTAACTCCAGTTTCTAGGGGGGACTTATTTCATGTGCCACGCTCTCTTTATTTACTCGTTTTCATGGGTTCACTCTGGTGTTTGCACAACAGAGGTGCTACAGACTGGTGTATTTATTACAGGAACAATTCCAACATCCTGTAATTATTTCGGGCTTTGCCCTTTTTGGAAGTGTGCCAACCCTCTTCCTTGTCTTACATGATAATTGAGTAAATTTGAGTATCTTCTAAAATGATAGTCTAGGGACTCTTTCAAAAGTGATTAAAATTTAAATGGTTATCAATGCCAGTAGTTATTCGTATTTTCCTTTACAACCTTGAAAGATGTGGAACAGGGCTATCTGATTTACTTTCATTAGGAATATGTGATGAAAAAATTAAATGTTGTTGAGACATTATTTGACCGTATTCAGCTTTTCTAATACAGACAAGATTGAATGGTGTTTCAAGTGTGTTGTTGAATCTTTCCAACGTTACATAACATTTGACCTATCTTACCCCTTGTGTAAACCCAGACAATATAGAAAATTACTGAGAAGTTTAATGCTGAAATGTAAAGTGTAGTTCAGTTTTTAGTTTTTACTGTTGTGCTGTGATCCCAAAATATAATTAAAAATGTGTGCAGAACCTTGAATGTAGCTTCTCATAATATAGCGTGGCTTCATCATTTCTATATGTATCTGTTCCTAGAAATGAGCAGAAAAACAATAATGAAAATGGCTGTCAACAAATTGGTTGAAAAAAAAAAGAAAGAAATCGAGCAAGGTGGAGATGCACATTGTTTTCATGATACTCCAAAAAGCAGAATGTGCATTATTGTAGGAGTGACCAGTTTATGGCAAGTGAAGTAATGAGCAGGAAATAAGACTGTGCAATGATATGGTGGAAAAGAGTAGAGATAAAAAGGTGGTGCAAAAAGCAAGTGTGCTGTTTGGCAAGAGAGAAATTATGTGATCTATGAAATTAGAGAGGAAAGAAATATATGATGAAGTGAAATTGGATTTAATGAGGTAGAAGAAAGGTGATTAGAGCCAGAAGAAAAATAGAATTTAGTGACGAGAAAATCCTATTAAATTATCCAATAAATCTTCTAGCCACTTAGGGATTTCCCTTCTTACTTCTCTTTCTCCCCAGAATATTTTTCAAGGTATTATCTTAATATTTAAGCATATTGAAATGGCATTTTCCTGAGGAAGTGCTTCCATGTATAAGACTAGGAAAACAATGGAAGTGTACTCCTGACACTTACATAGTGTGTAAGAGATTTGTCAAGGATGTGTTTAGGACAGTGACATAAGTTTTTCTAAGCACTCTTTTGTTGTTTGTTCATTTGTTTTGATTTCTTTGTTTTCCTTTTTTTCTTTCCCCCCTCAGGGGGTAGGATGGGTTAGATTTGTTATTTATATCAGATACAGCATATGAAACAATCATCTTTCAAATTTTCTGCTAATCTCCATTGCATAAGTTAAATCTGTAGTCTTTCTGCAGTTTGCTTGCTTTTAATGGTGTTCAGTTCCGTATTACAGCTTTTAAAAATCCAAGCAAAGTAGATAGAAGCAGCATTAGAATGCATGTAGCAGATGGCATTCCGTTAGGAAATGATCGGTTTACCCTACTGGAGTCATGTCTGAATTGTACTCAAAAGGTAAAGTGCATGGTATTTGTGCAGACTGTCTCTTTGCTTTGTCTCTGTGATGGATAAACTGGAAAATCCATCACTTTATGCCTTAAAAAAGAACAATGAAACACGGCACCTACTCATAAGATTATCTATCAAAACAGCAGTTACAATGCAGACACTGCATTATCGCATTCTCAGTGTGCAATATTCTGCCTTAATGTTATATTATTGAGGCCTAATTTGGCAAGATCTTGTCTACAGTTAAAATTTGATATAATTGGTCTGTAGGTTACAAATGAGCAAAGTTAGCATGGGAAATCCCTCTGATTTTACAGAAAATTGACTTAACAGTAGTCTGGAAAGACTAAAAGGCAATTCGCACTTTTCTGGTTTGAAAAAGGACTTCCTTAAAGTGAATGGGATAGTAAAGTTGAGTATGATAGGGGGGTTGTCGTGAAAAAAGCAGTACAACTGAACTGCAAAGTTTTAGTTTAATTTAAATATCGAAAGCTACAGTAAATGTTGCAGTATATCTGATGCATCAGCTAAAGCGTTAGTCATAAATGGGTTTGTTTTATAGAATGGAAGGTAGCTAATGTAACTAGCTAATTAATCTGGAGATCCCTTGGTCCTTTGGTAATTATTAGTCACTTCTTTTTAAGTTTTTTTTTGTTTTCTTGTTTTCTTTTTCCTCCTTGCAATAGTTTTAGGTCATTTAAGACACCTTTTAGAAGCTTACTTTTCAGGTAAAAAAAATAATCCCGGAAAATCTGTTACTGACAAAAAAAAAGTTGTTTTTTTCAAATAATAAAACTTATTGGAATATATTATTATCCCTATCCTATATATGGGGAGCAGAAATAAATGTGTACTAACCAAATCCTCCAACTCTGTGTCCTTCAACAGAAAACATTTTGAATGTTGAAGCAAGTTTTAGAACTGGTTCTGGTCAATTAGATAAGATTGATGTTGATCAGCAAAGTTCATGACTTGAAATGCTGTGAAGCTGCAAGGAGCTTCCCTAAAGTAATCATCCCCATCACACAGAAGTTGCTGAAATCAAAACTGAGCAAGTCACTTTCCTTCCTGAAGTCTCAGACTGATAGGGCTATCTATGAATTTGAGTTAACTTACTCATTTTCATGCTGAAGATGCAATTTGCATAATCTCAGAGAAAGAGAGTTCTTAGATTATTTTAAAAGAGAGCCAATATCCAAATAAAGCTTGTATACTGTGGCTTTGGAAATGTGTGTGAGAATGAAAAGAGAGTATTCCTATAACTGTGGAAAAAAAATGTTTAAGTAATGACAGTTTCAAAAGAGAAATAAATATATACTTTTAGTTCGACACTGTATCTGTTTCTTAAATATGTGGCAGTGACTTAGCATTTTAATCCTAAAACCTCTCTTTACTGAGGATGATGTACTGAGGTGATGTACACAGCTTGGTATGCCATCAGCTTTTCCAACCAATGAATATGGTCTGTATTTTTAATGACTGACCATTATTGATGATTCAAGAATCAAGTTCTGAGTAGGTTCCTACTGTATCCTTGTACCAAAGAGTCAAATTGTATGTGAGGTAAAATTTGAAAAGAAGATTGGAAGAAATTATTTTTTCAGAAAAAAAAAAAAAATCAGAATAAAATGTGATAGCAGTCCACAGTTAAAGGAAGCTTGAAGTGGCAAGAAGGGGAAAGGAAGAATTCTAAATTTATAATGAAAATTAATTATGCATTCACTGAATTTGATGAGGTCAGACATGATGAATTTAAATAGTACATGAGAATGAAGGCCATCTTTTATATTAAAGGCATTACAACTGAGCTATGTCAGGAGAGGAAGAGAAATAAAGGAAGCAAAGGGGGAAAATTGCAACATTGAGGCAATAAGTAACAAGAACATTAAATCGAACAGATCTGCTTTGTGGCTAAATTGATTTACAATTTTCAAGTGATTCAAAATAATGATAATTTATTAGCCATAAAATTACACTAGAAAAATGTTTAAAGCTGCCAAAGAAGTTAATGAAAGAAGGAATTTCATAGTGGATTCTCATGAGCTTGCAGCAACCTTTATACTTTCTGTAATTCTGGTTAAATTTTATTCCTTTATTCATTATAGTTGCTATGTATGTTGCTTGATTTTATGGGGAAAACATTTTTTTTTCTTTTATTTTCTCACTGTCTCCTGTCACATCTGCCCTATTTTCCCTATCATTTCATTTGTGAACATAGAATTTGAGCAAAGCAATTAAACACAAGCTCATGGAAATGCTGTATGACATAACTAGTTGTATGGCTAAAACAATCTCTAGCCTAACTTTCTGGAATACCAAAGTGGTTTTTGTTAGGAGGGATAGACAACATTGAATAACACCTGTAGAAGTACAGCATAGTCTCTCTGTTTTACACTGGTTTTATATGTGTTCTGGGAAGTATGAAGGTGCCACATGTCTCAGCTACCCTTCTGTTCATAAATTCAGTTACTACGGAGACCCTTTATCTTCATGTGGAGTACTTGTGTTGTCAGACCAAATAGTTCACTCAAGGAATTGCTATGGAGCCTGAAGGGACACAGGGATTATGTGCGTAGTGACATGGCTAGGAGGTAAGAAACTCACACTTTTTTAGTGAAAAACATACGTTTAATTACAGAAATATAAGTGAAGGGAGTCCTTCAAGAGTTTCATTTCTGTGTCTCTAAACTAAAGATTGTCAGCAGTAAGTTACATCTGAGAGGCATAGTGGTTAAGAAGAAGAAAAATGGTAGAACAGCAAATATTAAATTGCCACCTCAGATTTTTACAAGATAGCACATAGAGAAATAAAGACTATCTTTTTCCCTTAAGGGTGGTTTAATGTACCAAGTTTCTGAGGGGTGCAAGGTTATCAGAATAGGATACTGTACCAGATAATTCCCCTGTGACAGCTGTTATGATTCACTGGTTTTAATATTATACCTGAGTTCCCTTGAGACAATTCTCCAGGCAAGCTTCTAAAGCATGAATGTGTAACTTAACAGAATTATTGGGTTTTGTTTTATTTTTTTTTTTATCACACGCATGTTCTTCATTTACTTGTGATCAATCTCTATGCTGAAAATGGCACCATAATCCCTATAGCCATAATTAGATAACCATGGTTAGATTGAATCGATACCTATTCTTCCAAAGAATATTATACTGAAATTGTGAAGTATGGCTCTCATCTTTCTCCTGACAAACATCAATATTACTAGAACCTGGTTCCAAGATCCACCTAATTCATGTTATAAGTTATTTACCAATTAAGCAAACCATTAATAATAGATATGCATGTGTTTAATGCATTTATCTTGTCCTCGTATTTTAGAATCTTAAGTGTTTCCCATGATTTTCTATCGACAAGTAGTTATTGCACTGTGTTTGATGAAAAGCCTGTGAAGTTCAACAGCTGACAATGGGGTTTATGGTCTTCCAGCATGTGGGATTTTGAAACCTGTTGATGAGTGAGGGCTTTTTATGTTAGATTTCTTTTTCCTTTTTATTTTCCCTTAACCTTAGAGATGTGAGTAACTGTTATTCTAAGGGTAGAAAACTGGTATGATATGCCTCCTTAGTCCCAAAGTGCTTGGTGTTAATTTCCTCTCATGTCTTCCACTGCATTTTGAACTCACAGATGGGCTACTGCGGTTCTACTAAATCATCAACAAAAGATTGTTTTATATTAACTTGTTATTTTTTCTTTGAGGACATTGAATTTCACACTGAAAAACAAGTTTGGCATTTCAGTTACTGTTATACAGTGATTCACCATTAGGAAGGCACGTTGTAAGGCACAGCTGTACAGCTGCATATTAGCATGCTACCTTCTATGTATGTTCCTTATTTACCTTTGAGGAGCCTAAATATATTGCCAGGCATAAGTCTTAGTTCCTTTTGATGATGACTGAGAGTCTTCTCTGGAATTATGCATTAATTTGAAGTCAGCATCCATTGCACAGCAGTCTGTGGTATATAGAATGAATGAAAATGATAAATATTATACTACAGGAGAAGCTTTCCAAGCTGCTTCCCCTGTCTAATACACAAGTCAAACACATTGTCAGAAAACACAAAAACAGAAGTGCTTTCTGATTCAGTTACATTACTGACTTTGCAGCGTCGATCAGGTCTGTCAGCTTTTCATTTTACCCATGAGAAAAGATCTTTGCACTGGATGAAAAATGGAGATTACACTCTTCTCCATGAAACTCATAGGTAGATAAAGCTTTGGCTGGGTAGTGTTGGCAGTGTGTGTATTCCACAGCTTATCTTCAATGGCTGCAGCATTGTTCCAGATGTGTGTGGGTTAGGTTTCCAGCTATGCCTGCCTTGTGCACTATGGGAAATACAGAGGAGCTCCTGCAGCTTGGGATCTGCTAATTTATGGTAGGAGATGAGGGGGCAGAAGCCAAAGAAGCAATGTGCAAGCAGAAAGCTGGATATTCAATGGCTCTGGGTCAAGAAGTTACTGGTGTCCATGAAGGAGAAATACAAACGATTATATGGTAGGGAGTCAGCAAACCATATCAGGCAGAAGTTTCTGTCTTGGAGATTAAATGTGTAAAATAAGACCATTGTCTCATTTTCAACTTCAGTTAAAATTCAGTTCCAATCATAACTTTAAATTAAAATCCTTTTCTTTTAAACTTTTGGTGATTTAAACTTTTTTTTTTTTTTTGTATATTTTCAGTCTTTTTAATACCTCTGACCTCAGGCAGAAGTAGATTTTTTTTCTTTTCAAAAAGGCACAAGGAAAAATCCTCCCCTGCTAGGACCTAGTCAGATTTTCCTCATCAGTTAGGTTGACAGCAGGCTGAGCACATTTATTAATTATGAGTGTGATTTGTTGGAACAACAAGATTCCAAACCTTTAGGAGGCCTGGTGTGATTATAAATAAACAAAGAACCTTAACAATGCTTCAGAGGAAGAGCTCAGCAAAAAAAAGATGGGAATCTAGTTTGAGACTATGCTACTAAAGGAGGAGTACCTTTCTTTTCTCTTTTTGAAGAATTTCCTGGGGTATGTTGCAATACGTCAATTGTTATGATAGAAACATCTTTTGTGTTTGTTCAAGCTTCATTGGAACTAAGAATGTTATGAACTTTGTGTGTATCTCCTTGTGAACATCTTTTACTTTCAAGATTGGCAGTAGTTCTGCCCTCTTTCTTATGTGTCTGATCATATCTGCCTTTGCCACTTATCACATACAATTCTGCAACAGCACAGATTACATGGGGAAGCTAGTTATGGGTCATCACATGCTTTTCTTCCATTTGAGGAGTGTGGACGCTCTTCAGGTCCTTACAGGGATCTGTGGAAGTCATCTCTCCAGTTAAAAACCTTACTCCAAAAAGAGCAGCCCCCTCCTGAAGACTTGTCAACCTATGATAGTTAACCAAAAGAGGAAGGTTCATTTTCAGACATTGTTTTCCATGTTGCTTTTGTTAGCTAACAGCCTACCTACTGAACAGAACCAAACTACTGATGCTGGGGAAATTAGTTGTCAGAAATTTCGATGGAGCTGCTTTTTGTGTGCCAACTAATCTACTGTTCTTACAGACTCTTAACTACTCTGTTACAGGCAGACAGCATGGTGATTTAGTTGAGCAACACTACCATTATTGATTTCAGATCTTGAGAGATGTGTTAAATATATTGTAAACACTGGTATTTATTCTTCAGTGAGACAACATCTACACTGAAATTATGAAGGCGGAGTGCACAGTGGTTACTTGAATAAACCTCATGGCAATTTGTTCACATGAAAGAAATACAGTTACAATTGTATTTCGTGTTCCGACCTACCCTGTATGTCCATTTAAATGTTTACAAAATTGAAATATTTGCCAGTGTTTATTGTTTTTCAGTATTTCTTTTATGTAACTTACCTTGTGAGCCTTCCAGTTTTGTAGCTACTCATTCCCTTCATACAGCCAGTATGAATAGTAGTGCCTTGTTTTACCATCACAGAATAAGTTTATCTATTGCATATCTGTATTGTACTCTACAGTGAGGGATTTGTGTCCAAGGATTGCCACACCTCTATCCCACTGCTATGTGTTTGACCATGAGAAACAGATAAAAAAAAGAATTGCAACAAAGTAATCTGCTCTATATTTTTTTCCTTAACTAACCTGAGAACTCCTTTCTCAAGGAAATGTAAAAGCACATATGCAGTGAACTGGTTTCACCTCTTTGTTATGAAGGCACTCTGTGGTTCCTTTTCTGGGACAGTTCCAATGGAACTAAAGGAGCTACTCCGGCTGAGTCTGACTCACTGATGTGCTTTTCTTTAGATGTAAGATTTGATTTTTTTGTATGTTCTACTCTAGTATGTTGCTTTTGTAACTACGCTTTTCTTTGAAGTTACATCTATGACAAAATGATGTACAGTCAAGATAGTTTGGACCCACAAAGGTAAGTGACAGTCCAAAAGAGAATATTATGGACTGTGAGAGTGTCTGTGACCCAGAAAGTAGCACAGAAATGCATTTATACTGTGTGCTGATGCCAAACCTTGTTTTTGGAAAATCTCAGTTACTCTTTTTCCCACTCTACTGATCAAGTTCTATACAGTTCACGATCAGCAGAAAACAGAAGTCACACTATTAAGATATTTGATATTCATATTTAGACACATATTTATTCTTTTAACAGAAAATAGCTTTGAAATATGTAAATTTAGAAACTTAATTGTACGAGGGCTGCTCTGAAAGTAATGCTTCTTATTTTATTATGTTGGCCCACTATGTCAGAGGTGGATGTTGATGGCATGGCAGTAGAGGTTGAACCTTTCTGACAATATTCTGTTAAATTATAATGTTTAAATATAAACCCTCACAGAAGTAAGAAACTGGTCTCTTGAGTCTCAGATTCTGAACATCTACTATCCAAACTGTTCATGTGAAGTTGCTGCATTGACCCCAAGGTCTTTGAGATCAGTTGAGAGGCTGATATTTGTGCCCTAGTTCTGAAAGAGACTGAAAACCTTGGCCACCACATTGGATTTTCTCTAAGACATTTTTTCTTTCTTGAGGTTCCTGAAGGACCACATGGTGGGTGATTCACTCAGTGACTGACTTTCCAGGCTGTCCTGGACTTTGTCACTTGTGATCTTGAAACTGTTTTAACTGTGACTGTTTCTGATCTCATTAAGTGAAGTATGATTATTTAAATAGGTTTCGCATTTTAGCTTTTAGGTTTTTTAAGATGCATATAGTGAATATAGTTCTGTATTGTCCTTTATACTATTAAGGCAGCTATAGTGAGTATAGTGACCAATGTAATTGCTAGCACTTGATAAACTTCTTAAAAATGCTAAGAATACTTATTTTAAAGATGAATTTTTACTTTTCAAGTACTCGGATGCTGTTCAGTTGCATTAGGTATTCTAAAGAATGCATTATGTTGTATAGTGTGTATATATTAAATATTACTACAAAAATAGTTCTACTATTATTACAATGGTTAACATCTATGGAGAGAAATACCTTAGGAACTTCAAGATTAATTGTATATTCAGGTGCTTGGCTCTTCATCTGAAGACTTTGTGCTCTGCCAAATATTTATTCCATTAATTTCTCTTCCTTGGCAGTCCTTTTTTTCCTGACATTGTCATTGATTGTGATCAATGTCATTGATTGACATTGTCATTGACTCTGTACTTCCCTGGATTTCTTCCCTTGTCTATTCTTTCCCTATCATTTGTAAAGCCTCATGATTGTAAAGATGACTGTTCTACACTTAGGTGATTACAGCTTTCATTCAGGGTCTACAGACCAGATGTGATGATTTCCACTTGCAGTTTATATTTTCCTCTTTTTCCCTATGCCACCCACACCACACACATGTAGGATGACCGCTCAGCCTGTACCAGAAACTGCTCTCATTCATTATCTGTGTAGTTAATTTTACCTTTAATCCATAAAGGAATCATTCCAGCTGCTGCCCGTCCCTCTGGTTCAAGCAGTACAGAACCACAAAGTTTTTTCAGGAATCATCTACGGACAGTTCTGTTTCGTGATGCTCTACTGTGGATTTCAGAATATCCTGTATTTTAAATGATCATAATTCATTTTTTACAAATGCCTTTGAGAACATTTCATAGCCATGTCCAAACTGTTCTTCATGTTTTGTGCAAAGGAGGCAAAAGAGTTTCAAAAGAAACATTATGTGCCTTTCTGGCTGACATCCTGCTGCTTCCTAACCTTTTTTTGTTCGCCTTTTATTTTTTTCTTCCATCATGCATTAATTCCATCTCTTCTTCCTTCAGACAGATGGTGAGCTGGTGATACTAATGAGCTCCCTGCTGCCCAGGGAAGGAATGCTGAAACGGTTTGTGTTCTGAGAGCTAACAGGCTGAGCACCCTCACTAAAGATGTAATACGCAATGGAGGGTTTTATATACACATTCTGTAGCAGACTTTCTTCATATCCACCTATGATCTGTGTTTCCCCAGGAGATCAACTTTCCCAAACAGTTTACCTAATAGTCCAATCCTTACTGTGTTTATCAGGGTATTTTTGTGAATGGTACAGTAATCTCCCACTTTTATGGAGATGGAGAGAGCATTAGGTTGTGGACACATGGCAATTGAATGCCCTGCATCTCTGGCATTAGCACACTGAGAAATAAAAACAAAGAGCACCTGCTGTTCCTCAAAATGATTATTTGAACAACATAAACACTTTGTTGGCAGGAAGCCATTCTTTTCTGGACTAACTTTAAAAAGAATGCAATTAATTATAGGAACTGCAGACCTTTACGGTAACAAAATGCAATTATCCAAGGATTCATGATAGATTCAGTTATATCTTGTTTAAAATATAATAGGATTGTCAAAACTGACCTGTGCTTAGCGTGCAATTAAAGACAGGTTCAGTTGGTCTGGGAATCTAGCGGTTGTAATTATGTGGTCAGTTCAGGGCTAACTACAAAGTTCCCAAATTGTGGTAGTTCCATGAATTCAGCATAATCATGAAAAAGTTTTCCAAACCTCTCATATTGGTTATGATTCTGAGAACTTCATTAATGAATTCATTAAATGTTCTCTCTCCAGCAGAGATAACAAAGAGAGGTGTACCCATTTTGCAACAGCCAGCAGAATAGCTTCAGTGACACAAGATTTCTAATTGAACAAATGCAAAACATTCACCTTTTATGTTCAAAAGCAAGTAAATACTAGTATCAGAATATCTGTCCCTTAATGTGAGACCTTTTGCACAAGAATGCAGCATTTTGCCACTTGAATGGAGAACATTAAAAAACTCATTTACTAGCAATTATTACACAGAGAGGTATCTCGTAAGTTTAAGGGATAAGTGATCATAAATTTAACTCTGACTAAATATTGTAGCAAATAGGTGTTGGTTTCTTATCAAAGCAGGTACTTTGATGTCTGCTGATTCAGAATAGTACTCAGTCCATATTTAAGTTAATTACTGAATGCTAGCAAGTAACAGATGTGCTGCAGATGGCTAGGGTGATTAAAATAAAAAAGTTCACAAATAAAGATTTTACAGGTTTGGAAGCTAACAATATATAAATGGGTTAAGAAGCATTATGTTAAAAAAAACCTCGTGTCACATTTTCTTTAGTAGTTGAACTGAGAATGTATTTGTTTTCTTATTATCAGTCAGTTGTTACAAATAGATTAAAATAATGTTACAGACTTAAACAGAGATATTTTCTCCATCTGAGTATACTTGTACTATGCCAGCCATTATTTTGGGAAAATGTGTGTGTACTCTTCTCGGCTCTGTGATATTACCAGCTTCTGGTAAGAACATAAAACTAGGGTCAATATTAAAGTAGCTGATAGTCTTTTTGATTTTTTAGACTGTAAATGAACATTTACTGAAATGAAAGCTTTTTACAGGAATGTATTGGTTTTGCTAAAAATGCTTTTACAAGTGTTTCTGATTTACAACTGGAAATTCCACCCCAAAAGGAGAGCAAACCACTTGTAGACACGCAAACCACCTATCTTGGAAGAATTTGCTCCTGTAGGCAGAGCAGCTTAGGAATCTGAGCCAAAAATTCTCACAGGTATCTTCACTACAAGTTTTTTTCATTTTTTGTGATGATGCTCCTGCTCTTCTTCTGTCATTTGACAAGAAAATGGTTTGCTGCCCAGCTATAAGAGGCATCACTGTAAGATGAGAAAGATTACAGAATGCAAAGGAAGTGATACAATCCTAGTAATTTAATATTGTATAGGTAGGTTGACCCAATTTCCAAATTAATTTTGCCGTTTGATCTGACCTCTTAACTAGGGATGTGACACTGCATTAGCATAAAAGAGCTTAGTGTATTCAATGTGGTACACTAAGTAATATGTAAAGGAGATCTGTCATACCACAGTACTCTGGACTGAATTAAAAAATATATAATTAAGCTTCTCCTGTTTATTGTTATCGACTACAATAGAGGACCGAGACACCTCATAACCTCAATTACTGTATTGAGAGAACATGAAAGTTTCCCCCTTTACCTCAAGACATTGTGTACTTTGTTCTAGTAAACTTCTGAACCATACAAGTCATTTGCAGTGTATTCATGTGGAACTAGCTCTGGTGGTGGAATCACTGAACAACTTGATTATGGGTTCTTCTTCTACCCACTGTAGCAACTTCTTTGCTGCGATCCCATAACTTTTCTCTTTGACTCCTGCAATTCTCCTTGTCTTTACTGATGTCTACACATGCTTTTTAAAGAGCAAGAGCAGTGTTTGCTATGGCTTATTACAAGCAGCATGACAGTAGGTGAGCAGGCTCATAACGGCCTCTTCCATTTGACTTTTTCTCACAGAGATGACAGTTGTATCTATATCCTTTTCCTAGCTGTTGCTATTCAAGAAACTTGCAGTTTTGGATTTTTGGAATCATCTCACCCTTTGAAATCAGGGCTCAAAAGCCATTTTGAAGGGAGGGAAAAATGGAAAAGAAAACAGATGACCGTGTGGATGCCGCATCCCTGGAAGTGTTCAGGACAGTGTTGGATAGGGCCCTAGGCAATGTGGTCTGGTACCAGATCTGGAGGTTGGTGGGAGACAGATTAAAAAGTCTCACTTATTACGTATTAAGCAGAATGCATCCTCTGGTATATAGGTGTACTGGGGAAATTTAGTGATGGGGGTGATGGAGAATTTAAAACTGACTAAAGGATGTTGCCATGAGGTAGCTCAGGGGCTTATTATTTCAGAAATAGAATTGTCATTTGTTCAGACTGTAATATCACTGATTTTACAGCATGGTTTTCTATCATGTATATCCTGAGTAGTTATCTATTTCCAACTGTTTCCTCCTGGGTCATAGCCAGCAATGACATAAGTACATGCCTTAAAATATATGTATTTGATAATTTGTTTGCCAAAAAGTGTTGTAATTTTCAGTGGCATGTCTTATGAAAGAAGTACACGGTACATGTGCTGCAGAAATATTTTTTGGCTGTGTTCTCTCACCATTTGAATTTGGTTTTTATTAATGCTTTCTGTTAGTTCTGATTTTTTGATGTGGTGGAACACTATTAAGTATAAAGCAATTGCATTCTTCAGATTAGTTATAGATTTGTGTTGTCATATTAGTACTAATGGGAATGTGGAAACCAGGGAAATTCTCTCCCAGTAAAAATGAAGTGAGAGAAAATGCCTTTTCAATGCTTAATAATCTGCCTCTGCTTTAAATATGGTGAAGCTTTGGTATTTTGATTTAATGAGGGCTAAATACATCAACATTCAATAGTTGGCTTGCTATACTAGCCGGCATTGTTATACTTCCACTGTCAAAATCCTGTTCTAAATTCATCTGCACGAATTTAGCTCTTCGGGCCTGTCTAGTTGTTCTTTTAAGTTTTAGGATAAACTACATCTACTCTCTATTTTCCCTTCCCTTCCCTTTCCCTGCCCCGCCCTGCCCAGCCCTGCCCTCCCCTCCCGCTTTCCTGTCCTTTTTCCTTTCCTTTTCTGTCCAAATGTCTTGCTATTTCTTTACTTACACACACCGATATAGACAAATAAAAATGAATAATCCTTTTGTATAAAGACATCTAGGGAAAGTTGAGTGATGCATGTGAAGTGGGGAAGTGCAGGTCATTAGGAGACTCTAAAGCTGCGTGTTTGTGTTCCAGACTGGTTTCTGAGTGTCTAAATGTCTCTATTAGCCAGCAGCACAAAACAAGTACAGAGTAGATTGGTTTATAGGACTACATCTGAAATATCCTGAGCTCACACTGAAAGGAATTATATTTGTTATTAACAGCAGTTCCATAACCTGCTATCAAATTTCTCCAGAAAAAATAGTTAATAGTTCTACCGACAAGATCTTCTTAAGTTGGTGTTTAGAAGATATTTTCCCTCCATGGATACTGCAGTGTGTCTAAAGGCATGCTGGTGCAGGTTTTTACAAGTGTAGCACTCAGGATGCTGATTGCTGATGAAAATACGCAGCTAATGGTGGTGACTATGTTGATAAATAGATTTTCGTAGCTGAGAATTTGCTCTCTCCAAAAGTGTTATAATGCTCTTTGTATCTGTTGTGGTTTCCATGGAAACAAGTGGGTGGTATTACTTTCATAGTAGCTTATGTATAATCAAGAAGTCAAACTATAATACTTCATCAGGATTCGCTATCTTCACTGGTACTAATTATATGGCTATTTTGCAGAAATAAAATTTGGGTATCAAAATGGACCACTGAAATATATATATATCTGATTTTACGTGAAAAAATGCAAAGATGTCCTTCTGGTAAATGTAGCTTTGTAGGGTACCATAAAGAAGTAAGCCTGGAGAAGTGTCTGGGATGATAGAGGATGTAAAATGTATTGTGTGAGAATGGTGTGAGAAAGGCAATACAGAAGAATGTGAGTTTATTTGTTTTAGAGAAGAACAGTCAAAGGGAGATATTGAAAGAGGTCTAAAATATGTGGGAAAAAAATTGTCGAAGATGATAGTCTCCAATTGTATAGTTCTATTCAATGAATAACAGGGTTTTATATTAGCATAGAACATGCAAGTTAGAAATTAGGGGAAACTACAAAAAATGTGCCATTTAGATTACTGAGCAGGTTATAAAATCTTTGTTACTGGAGGTTAATAAACATATAAACCAGCATCTGTTAGGAATGACAGAGGTATGGTTCACCAGCCTTGACAACAGAGGAAACTGAGTACTCTCCTTTTGGACAAACTTGTAACTCTATTTTTTTTAAATTTTATTTCTGAATGCATTTGATTTTCTTATGTAGACATCTGTAAGGCCTTAGACATCTTGTGACACCACATCCATATCTTTAAATTGTTCGGTGCATAAGGAATTGGCTCAGTGGTTGCTGTCAAAGGGTTTTGATCAATGGCTCTATGTTGAGTTAGAGGCCAATGATGTCTGATGCCTCTCTTGCTCTTCAATATATTCAGCATTTTCATCAGAAATCTACTCAGTGGGATCAAGTGCATGCTCTGCAAGTTTTTAGATGGCAGTAAACTGAGTAGTGCAGTTGATTCAAAAAGGAATGGATGCTCTCCAAAGAGATCTGTATTTCCTTGAAAAGTGAGCTCATATGAACTGAATGAGGTTCAACAAGGCCAAGGGCAAGATGATACACTTGGGTTGGGGCAATGCCAAATATGTGTACAGACTGGAAAAACTCGTGAGTTCAGCCCTGCAGAGAAGAACTTGTGGGTCTTGGTGGATGAAAATCTGGATATGAGCTAGCACAATGTGTTCTTTAATCCCAAAAGGCCAATGGTATCATGGGCTGAATCAAAAGAGAGGGGAGGCCAGCAGGGAAGAGATTGACCCCCTCTGTTCTGCTCTTATGAGGCTCCACCAGGAGTACTGCATCCAGGCTTGGTCGGCTTGGAGAAGTACTAAAATGTTATTGCAGAGAAGAAAGTTATTTTTACATTAGTTGTATACAGCAGAAAAGTACTTACAGGCACTGTGATAGGAAATTAGAATCTTGACTGCAAATTGTGATTTATACTTGAGTCAAGAAGCAGCTTTTACATTTTGTTGTGTTTTGCATATGTTCACATTTCTGTCTGAATGTATTTTCTGTTCCTTTTGTGACCTTATCTATCATGCTTCTTTTAGATTTTGAAGAACAGACAAGGCTCTTTTGTTCTGAATTGCATCATTACTTCATGGTTTTATTTTGTTATATAGGAGCAAATGCTTAGTTAGCTATGTTAGCTAGCTTACAACATAATGCAAAGTTCAATGTGAATTTGATATTGTACACAGATGTCAGCTCAACTGGTCCAGTATTAATACAGCTGAACTCAATGCTCATTATTTTATTTCATTTTTTTAAAGAAAAGCTGTCAATAAGTAGTAATAACTGTAGCCCGGTGCCTTATTCATGATTGTTAGCACTGAGTTGGGTGCATTGCTTGATGCGAGTTTGAGTTTGGTTTAGCTATGTTGCACAATCATTACCACTTGAAAACATTGTCAAATATGAATACTCTCCATGTGTATGTGAAGAAGAGCCAAGTATTTGTGGTACCAACTAATGACATTTGTGATTTTCTGTAGTGAAACTGAATCTTTACAAAGGCTGGAACATTCCAAAATAAATTAGAACATGAAATTATAAGGTTAAGAATGAATTCAGAATGTTTCCAAGTGGTAAAACATTGCCAAAAAGGGACAAGCGTACACCAGATGAAGAAGCCCTTCCTCTGTAATTATCTCTATTAGGACAGGTACAATGACAGTTTTGCAGTTCTGATATATGCTGAACACATCATTTGTGTCTCATATAGTTCTGCTCAGTTGTTACTATGTCTTATGTTTATGTTCAGTCATTATTAGTTTCGGGCAGAGGAACAGTGTGTTTGGGGAGTACTCCAGCTAAAGGGCATGCATTATGCAGTGCACATGCAGTGTACAAGGATTAATTGAGAGGCCTCATTAAAGGGCAGACAGTTCTGTTGCAAATGGCTCATCAGGTGAATTAAGGAACCTTTTGAACTACCCTGCTCTTCACTGCTGAGTTTGACTCAAGTTGCTGGGGAGAAGAAATGACTATGCTACAATTACGGAAATAACTTCGACTGGGAATATATTCTCAGTTAAATGATTTTTAACCACTTGGATAAGCAGATTTTGGGATGAAGGATACATTTATGAATAGGAAAATGACAGTTACAGGAATCACTTTTTTTAAGTCCTCTTTAGAAAGTCAATTGTTAATTGACAAGTTCTGTTCCCTGTCAATAGGGCTAATGATATCTAGTATACAAAAAGAAGGATGACACTAGAATATCACTTTGCTCTGTAGGAGCAAATGGCTTTCCTCTGGAACTCAAAGTGGCAAGGAACCAGAGCTCTTCTGATAACCTGAGGAAGACTGATGGTAATAGATCTTACCTGCTGCAGGTTCTTCCAAGCTCCTTTGTGTACTTAGGGTTTGCAATGGGGCATTTAACAGAATCAATCCTGCTAGTAATTATTACTGCAGACTTTATGGAATGTAATGCAGATTCTGCTTGTCATATCACACTTTTTTTCGGAAACTAGTTTCTGACATTATTCCCTACAATGAAGAACCTATTAGCAAAGTCAAGGGCAAGAATGCTAACATTCCTCTCGTACTGAGGTTTAAATGGAAAGCCAAATAATACCATTGTGGAATCAGAGGAGTGACTGTGGCCAATAATTTTCCCTTGGAAGTCTTTCCTGTATTTCATTGTGTTTGAGGTTGTGATTGAATTTGGTTTCAGACAGGAAGCATATGGCAGTGGGCTGGAGATACTAAGTTACTGAGTTACTAAGATACAGAAAATGAAAACAGAGCCACAGGAGTAACTGAATCCCTCATTCTGATTGAGTAGAGCAGCAGAATGTTGTAAGTTTTCTGTGAGTGTTTGTTCTTATTTGAAAATAATTTTATTTCAATTCTGAAGCCTGATTCTATAAGTTATAGTTAATCAGGCAAAAACTAACTTAACATTATATCCTGTCAGAGCTCACATATTTTCAGCAAACATAGATAACATGCTACGGATCCAAGATTACTTTTCAAATAATCTGATATGTAATTGATTTTTCACATAATTTAGAACAGAAGAGACATTTGTTTGTATAAATACTGTAATGTAACATTCTGTAACAATTCTTGTGTATTGAGATGATTTTAGTGCTCATATGCCTGGAAACACAGGGCTTGATTGCAAGCAGTTTGCATAGATGCCTTTTTGTTTCGAGCCTTGGTAGGATGGGCTGTCATCTACTTCTTAGCATCTTCTACTTTCCCGTATACATCTTTGTAAAGTATTTACCATACTCAGAAAATTCTATTTGCCCGACAGTTTTCAGAGCTTCACCTTCTCTATATTATTATAGAAACTAGAGTAGCAAAGGTGGCAAGTGAATTTGGAGAGGATAGGCGAAATCTAAGGTAGATAGATTGAGATAACGCTGTAAAATAAGCAGACTACTGTAGATTTAGATGAACAATTTTCCAGCCATCTGTCATGTTCTCCTCTGCAGAATTAATGGCAAGGTGCCAAAACTATTGAGGAGTGAACTGTAAACAATAATAGGTGTTAGTTGTATCTGTATGATGACTAGTGGTTCAAAAATTGTGGCTATGGATCAGTAATGATCTGCAAGTCTGTGGGTAATGCTTCACTGCTGATCTGTGGGAATACATTGCAGGTATGTTGTGTTTTCAGTAGAAATATTCTGATAGGGGTGCACTTACCTAAAGTCTGTTCAAACAGTTGCCTGAAGACAGGTGTCTGATACCTAAGGTATTTTTTTCTCTTCTCTGAAATGGGAAAGTAAATTGACACTGGGCTCTGATACACCAATACAGAACATAATAGAAAATTCCAAAGCAGATACAGTTATGTCTTCTTGTCCACGAGCCAAGGATGCCTGACTTTGCTATCAATACTGTTAGCGATGCTCTACCTGCAATTTAGATGAAATCTGTGCTTAGCATGCCCAGCTTTCAAAATAAGGAATACTGTATTTTCCTTCCCTTGCTGATGCTATTACACAGTCTTGTGTAATCACTGCCTAAAGATAAGAATGAAATAGAAAAAAAGAACAGTAGCAAAAAACAATGCTATTCTGATGGGCAAAATGCAACAAAAAGAAAGGTATGAAAGAAAGATTGTATGTGCAACTGATGCTGTGATATTAATTTGAAATGCAATTACTAAAGGTCAGTCATCTCCAAAGGCAAACTTTTCTCTGCTGCTGATGGACTTGTCAGATGTGGGGAGAGCAGGGACACAGAAAGCAGAGGCTTACAGGAAATAACACATAGGGATGAGGTGGGAAACAGAGGGTAGCAGATTTTTTTTTCCCCTAGAGAGCCATTAGGTCTCCCAGTAATGAAATCATATACATTTCTAGATATCATATACTTGATAGTATGGTTTATTTACTAAATTTTCCAGGCATGGATGACTTTGCTGCATTCCTATTTCATTGTACCTCTGCCTTTGTGTAAGTGCTCTGCTAGGGACAATTGGAAATAATTCCCTCCTGTGTTTTTCTGTGTCATTCTGCGTGATTACTTACAAAGACAACTTTTATTTTCCCTCAGTTCAATAGTGAAAAACTTGAAAAGGTGATTGTAAAGCATAACATTGAAGCTCGAAAATCTACCTTCAGTTTGCTTAACCTAAGCTGTATTTTCTTTCAGATACTGCATCAAATTGTTGGCATAAATATTCTTTTATTTCCTCTTGCATTTTACAGATTTTCCATTTAAATCTCAGAGTCTGAATGTGGTGTTGTTACTGTAGTTGTCATTTAGTAAAGCCACAGAGCTGAAATTATAAGTAATCAAAACCTCATAACAGGTACAATTTATGGTTTGCTCTTAAAAGTATCCATTGCACTAAACCAACTCTATCATGTGGCTTAGAAGTAATTACATTTTGATTATCAGTGTGAATAACTTGAAGTTGGAATGACTTGAAAGTTTTTGGCAATACATTTGCCAATAATCTGCATTCTTAACAGAATAAGCAAATAAAACCTACTTTCTATTTTACCTCTTTTTATAATTATTTTCAGCTTCCTATGATCATACAGTACTAACCTTCACTTTTACATCTTCAGTTTCTTACATGCAACAGGTATTGATATTGCTTTATTTTTATACTTTATTGAGGCAAAACCAGAAGTTTCTCTGACCTCTTGTAAAATCTGAAGAATATTGAGGACTCTGAAGCTCAGCTAATTTCAATGTGCCCTTATGTACATGAGTGAAATGTTAGAAGGACTGGAGGCAAATTCAAAAACTAAAACCAGAGAAAAATAATGAGAATCTTTAAGTACTAATCAAAATGCTGTCTGCACATAGCTACTGAATACACCATATGTGGCCAATGCAAATACAGGTGTGACGTGACTGTTCATTGCTCTACCAGATTAGTAAGTTTCTGAAGATAAAGCATTAATATTTGAGGACAATTTCTCTGGGATTTGTTGGGTCATTTGATTATCATATTTTGTATTATTCTTCCTAATCTCCCAAGGTACAGTAACTGAAATCATGAAAAGGTAAATAGGGAGAGTGCAACTCCCCACTGGAAGGAAATAGTACAAAAGATAACTTTTCCTCCTGAGATAGCTGTGCAGCAAAGGGAAGGGTCTTTAACAAACACAAAATAAATTAATAAAAAATACCTTATATATTTTTATGTAATACTGCTAACAAAGGAAACTATTGCCAGTGAGAAAGATCACCTTAATCCCTCCTTAAATCTATATGTCTCAATTTCATGAATCTGACTTGTAAGAATTGAGATCCGTTTGTATGACAGAGGGACAGATAGTTCCTTTTTTGTATGTTGGACATAAAGATGAAAGATTAAGTCTGCTCTGAATCAGGTAGACCACGTCTCAAGTTTTCTTGGGTTTTGTTCAATGAGAAATGACTCAGCTTTTTGGGTTCTGTAACTGTTTCGGAAAGGGTGTTGCATTTATCAAGTCCTGTGTCAGAATAGCTTTGTATTTATTGTCACTTAATTTGTCATATCTTCGCCTCAAAGAATAATGTTCATCAGTACAAAAGTAAAGATAATAAAAAGTAGCTTAAGAGTTGTTCTACATGTCCTAAATCATGAAGTGGAATAATGAAGTTTGTCTCTCTCTGTTAAAGTACATTACGGATGACCCTACTGTCCAAACTCATTTAGTATTATTGGGTCTTTTCAAACTTGAAAAGTGCTGACATTCTGTCATTAATACTCTTGTAAATTTTGAAGTAAACAGATTTCAAAGACACTTGACTGTTAGAGTGAAGACAAGGTCAAAGAGTTGAATGACAAGTCCTCCTGGTACAATAAGACTACCCATCAATCAATTTTACTACCAACTTCTTAATAAAGAAAAGAGAACTGAACATGACAAAACTGTACCTTGAAATTGTATGTGCGTGATGCCCATTTTGGTATCCTTGTACTAATAGTTAATGAAGAACTAATGTCAGCGATTATATATGGTCTGGAAATATGGTAGTCTCTTGTAGAAGGAGCTCTTCTGCAGTTCAGAAGTGCTCAAAGGGATCTTGTCATAGTCCTCAAGTGAAATTCATAAAGAGAAAAACTATATTTTGCCAATTCTTCCTATTTTATTGCTGCTAGAAGATCTCTTGAAGTAACTAAAATAAGTGAGATAGAGAAAGTTCATCTAAGAGTTATCAAGTTTTAGTAGTGGTCACTAAGGGGTGGTCATTTACTGCCTTAATTTTTTTTTTTTTTTCAGTTATGATATGCATTTCTGTATAAGTGTGCAAGCTACACTGTCAAGGCATTTGGCAAATACATTGCACAGAAGCTAGGTCATTTTCCTCAAACTTTCTGCTGAAGATTTTTAGAACTTTTTAGCCTGCCCTGTGGTACAACTGGCTTTCCTTTCCTTAATTTTCTGTTGTGTTTATTTTATAGAATTAGATGCTACAGACAGGTTAATCAGAGATGGTATTAAATGCAGACAGTCTACCTGTTTAACAGTAGGACTCTGTCTAAACTTGGACAGATTTCCATTTTCCCTAAGTAAATGTATAGGAGCAACAAAATCATGACTCAGATCTGTCATTTTTACTAGCATGGGGTATTAAAAATTATGCAAAATAGAAAGTGTTTACAGTGAATAGCCTTCAGAAGCATTCAAAAGTGAAGATATTAGACACATCTGTACAAATCTCTTGTGAAGCCTTTTCAGTTGGTCATCATCTCAGTAAAAAGAAAATCAAAATCCGTTTATATCTGGTCATACAGTCTGGTTCAGTCTACTGAGAAGAGAAAAAACTTTGGACCTTGAAATTAAATGCTGGAAGAGATCTTTCAGAGTCATGTCTGCAGTTCTGTGGATCTGCCTTGGATTTCCTACAAGACATTAAGCTTCTTCCTTTTGTGCTAACCCTTCTGATTTCCCAAAGGGTTTATTGTATTTATATTTTGTTAGATTGCTTTGTGAGCTTTTCCAGAAACAGTGTAGTCCTTCCTACATCTATACAGAGTCATCCAGGTGAGGACCCATCCCTGTACTGGGGAATCTTAGGGCAGTGGATACGGAAGTAATAAATAGTAAACAAATGACACCTAGGAAGTGGTTCCTTTTATTAAAAAGAAAGAAATATTTTGCTCACTCGATGGATATATATTGCTTCTGCAGACACACAGATTTTCCCGAGTTTCATTATATATTCTGTAACCATGCAATTTTGGTTCTGGTGTACGTGTATACCAATGTCCAGCATCCTTGCTGCCCTCCTTTCTTGTCTTATAATTAACTGCAAAGTTCGATGGGTGTTTTGTGCTTTTAATTAGCTCAAGATCTGTTGATATAGTTAGTGCTTGGAAAAGACCATTAAGGCTGAAAGTGGTCATGGGAAGAGACTAATTACAGGAATTAAAATGCCCCTCAGGCATATTTCCTAACGTAAATAACTGTGAAAAGTAATTGCCTCTTACAGTTTTCATAAACATCTGGGGCAGCTGTAAAGACTTTTTAAGGTTATTTTGGAAATTATTGTAGAGTTTGTTTGTGAAAGGTATCTCTTGTTTTAACTGAGTGCTATCTGTTGAAATTTTTCTTAATGATAAATTTGTTTCATATGGCCAGTTTTTTTAGTAGTATTTAAGAAAATTACATGTCAACAAATAGAACTACAAACACCTCCTGTGCATAATGCTCATAACATTTCTTTCTTCCCCAAAAGAGTAAAGTGCTGAACTGTGGTCCAGATGGAGTTCTCGAATAAGAATCCTTTTTATTTCCTGTAGACTTGCAATAGCATTCACTTCAAGTGCTGTGTGAATTTATGAAGATATCAGAGCTGGACCAGAATGTTTTTTTTGTTTGTTTGTTTTTTCTTCTGTTATTTCTTTATGATCAGTGTTATTTCAGTGAAAATCCAAGACTTAAAGGAAGTTTTATTTAATTTACACTGCACCATTAAATTCTTCTTTCTTACAAAATAGAATAACTATTTGTTCAATATTTGTCCTTAGCTCTCTCTATCAGACCTTGGTCTCCAGAGAGAGGATCCTAAGGTAGTAAAAACCAAATTACTATTGTCAATACCAGCAACACAACTAAGTGTTTACTTGCAGGATCCATTCATGCCTTCTGAAGCCCTCTGCCTGCAGTAGGAGAACCGAGGAGAAAACAGCCTGGCTCCTCTTTGGCTCCTCTTTGGCTCCTTTGCCTCCAGAGCTGAGTTAGTATAATTGGTACATTCTCACAGCTGCCCTAGCAGTCTTGCTGGTGCCCATGAGAAAGAGCAACAGGGGTTAAAAAATTAAGGATCAGAAAAAACTCAGCTGTGTCTTTACCACATCATAGATCCAAGCCCTGACAAGCTGCAAAGCTTCCTGCTTTGCAGATTGGGTCAGCAGAAGAGGGCCCCATCCACTGTAGTGTGATGTCCTTGACTACTGTCACCTTCCTCCTGGTGCTGCTTCTCAGGCTCAGACAGTTTGATATGTTGATGGATGTTGCTTCCAGTCCCACATTTGCTTGCAGGGTGCTGAAGGTATTTTGTAGTCACAGGTCTGTAGGTGGAGCAGGAGCTGTCCTTCACATGCCAACATTCACTTAGCTTCCAACCTTTGTCGTCATGGTGTGGTTCAGGCTCTTGTAGCTGCAGTGTCTGAGGATCCCATTGATCTTGGATGCTGTCAAGTCGGCTGACCTCTCTTTAGAGCTCTTAGTGATCCAGACCCTTTAATTCGCTTGGTGACCCAGGACATATACCAGCACAGAACTCGTGGAGTCAAGGAGGCCATTGCCTGTTGCCCTCAACCTCCATGGGAGACCCCAAACACCTGCAGAGTTTGAAAAGTAGCTGTTAGGGTAAGCAGGACAACTTGTAATAATCTTCACTCAGTCAAAAGGTTTTTTTTTTTAGATTCAGGAACACTTTTTTCTCTTCCTGGTCTCCCTGATTGCATGACGAGAATGTGATTGAAGTTTTCAGCTCCTTGAGTGCCCTTTGTGTTAAGTGTAAAGAGTTGATCTTATTCTGTGGAGGTTGTTTTCACTTGCATTTGAAATTACATGGCAACAATTTATCGTGGACTGAGCTTTGGTTAGCAGTTAGTCATCTCTGAGTGAACAAGTGTACTAGCGTGTCACGCTGGCATATATCACCTATTCTCTGTTAAAACACAATGTCAGCTGTAAATGCACTCTTACTGCCACTTTCCTTTAACAAAACAGATCCAGCATGGCACGTTTGCAGAGTGCTGCTTCCACCAAGGATCATCTCCTTTCTGATTTATTTTTAGAACACTGATTACAAGAGTGTGGAAGCAGCATAAGTCCATATGAAAGTATTAATGGCCATAAAATTGCCTGCTTCTTGGACTTGTTGCTATGAAGTGCTGTCTTAGTTTGGAAACTATGTAAATGCATGTATTTGTCTTCGCATTCTGTTTCCTAGCAAACTGTGCTGCATTTGCTGTGGTTGTCCCTTGTAATCTGTCTGAATAGTTTATGGGAACACTTCACCTTCTGCTACTGATGGTCTGACAGAGTCCTCAGACTCTCAGACAAGGTTGGTTTTGCCTTCTAATTTTAAGCCATGATGGTGGCACTGTTTGTCTCTTTTCTGGATCTGTTTTGGATTTATGTCTGGCCAAGGGTTTGGAAGAGGTGCTATAAAAGCAGAAATATCTGCTGGGGTTTTATTGCTGCTTGCTTTTCAAGTCCAACAGTGGGCCAGGCTTCAGCTGATGGATCAAACCCTCTCCAGGCACCACTGCAGCCACAGGAGAGAGACTGCAGTTGTCAGAGACTATTAGGAGATTAAAGCTGGGGTTGTTAGCAAGTAGCAGAAACATATTCTGCTGAAGTGGTGGTTGCAGCTTCACAAGGTGAGCTTTGCTGTTGGTAACTGCGGAACCGCTGTGTTTGCAAAGCAGCAGGTCAGGAGGCAGACACACTGCTTTTAATGGCTGTTAGGAAAGTGTGAGCTTGTTTAACTGTGTGGAAATTTTCATGACTTCAGATACCTCAAAGCAGTCGTGATGGTGGATTCACGTGGGTAAGGCAGTGAATTTCTGTGGTAGGATGAGGATTCGAAGTGATGCCTTAAAATTCCTTGTACGGGTTTTGTTCTTGGGGTAGTTGTAGTAACTTAGAACATTTAGTCCTTTAACAATGGAGATGCGTGAGCTGACATTTTAGATTAACTTGTGCTCCCTCTGCACAGTTCCCAGCCTCAATCTGTGATGTAAAAGAAGTTTTGGAGAAATGTGCAAGAAAAACCTACAAGAAATGACTGTGTGGGGCTTGTTAGGCCCTTAATACACTCAGAGCAAGGCTTAACATTCTGCAGTGTCTGTTTATCTGTATTTACTTACTGTTTGGGAATTCTTTCCTTCTTTATAAATTCCTAGTTACTCCCTCAGTTCTTCCAGGCATTTAGCTTCAGTTGCAGAGTAACACAGTCCAATCACTGACAGAAGATGGATGTATTTACCTTTTTCAGTGTTACAATCTGGCCTTCTAATTCACTCCCTACCTCCTCTCACCAAGAGCGATCATAAAGCTGAGGTCAGCGCTTCAGCAGGAAAAGTAAAAACTTCTAAAAATCAAGTCGAAGAAGAGATCCACTTACTGGAGCACCAGTAGCTAAATGTTACAATTGGTAATGCCTCTTGCTAGAGGAATACACAATTGTGTGTGGATATGCACATAAGATATATTAAAGTATTACCGGTTCTTTTTTTAAATTCCTACATATTCTTCTTGCTGTTCTGATCAGAAAGCACAAGTCCAAATTCTCTCTTCTCATACATCCCAGCATTCTTACTGCCTTCCAAAGACCTGCCTTGCCCAACTGTTTCTGGGAGAATAAAGTTGTTTCAGAAATATTTCAGCTGTGTGTAGTATCCCAGGCTGTAGGAAATACCTAGCATTTTTCTGCGGTGGAGAATTTTAATGTTCCATGCAACCCTCAAGAAAGTGTTTTTGAACCAACCTATTTCCTCAAAGAATGTCAGTATATCAAATGAGAAATTTTCATTTGTAATTACTTTGTTTCCAATCACAACATTCACAAGAAAGGAATCATTCTGGAATGATACAAAGATGTTTCTGATTCTGGTAATCTTGTTAGTAAATCTAATTTTAGAATATTACATTTTATCCATGTCTTCCTCACTGTTTCTTGGCTTCCTTGTCCCTATCCCTGTGATGCTGGGCATTGTATGGTTAAGCAGATTCATTGCTAAAGCTGTGTGAGTGTGACTTCACAATGTACCTTTTCATATGTGCCATCAGTGGTTTCTGTGCCTTTGGAATTCAACCGATACAGCAAGACACTAGTTTTAAAATGGATGTCCCACCTAAACAAACCATTTCCATTAGAAAAAGTGGTGATTGCAGCTAATAGAAACTAATGCAGTGTTGTGAAAGCCTGTAAAATATGAAGTCTAATTATTGGAGCTGTGCAGCAAAGTAATGAGGAGTTTAAAAATGTAACTGATAAGCAGCTCGATTATAGGCTAATGAGCAGAATGTTTGTGGTATATTGAAGGACTAATGAAGGACTGTAAAAGATAACTGGTGGTGTACAGCAAGGCTGTGCAGAGCAGGAATATTTAAATACAGCCCTGGGAGATCTGTAGCATATACTGAAAACATAGCACTGCTGTCTGTAGGAGTTTAAATACATGTATGTACACTGTGCAGAATAAGTATTTTAGTTATAAGTAATTACCAAATAAAAACATATGATAAATGCATGACAGAGGATACCAGCAAGAGAAAACATGATACATAGGGAAAGAAGAATCTTGGCTTAAATTTCTTTGCCACATTTCTGTGATAAATATCACCCTCACTGTAAGACAGTTACAACTTGCCACATTCCCTCAAAAGACACCATCAGTTTCCTATACTGTGTTGTGAGACTTGAAATAATTTTCTACAAAGGAAATTGCAACATCTAAACAGAGCACTGCAGCCTGGCATGCCAGTATGGGTCAGTCAGACCAGGTCCTGTGTGGCACCAGGGAGTAGACTGTCAATCGCATGTAGCATCGTTTAGCTTTTGTCTTTCATTTTCAAGCATATTGCAAAAGAAGGCAGTATCTTATTCCTTCCTTGTTTTGAAGTTTGTAACCATAGTTTCCAATAGAAGACCTGTCTTGCTTAAGTACCCAGCAGCCTGAGTCTTAATTCTTGCTTTTTTTTTTCTGATTACATAGGAGTAGTTTTCCCTCTCAGGTCATTAATTACCTGAATTAAGTCAGGTACATTTTAGACATTCAGTAAAAGTCCAGTTCTAGATGTGCCAGTTTGATCCTCCTTGAGTTCTAATTGGGCAGATGTTCAGGTTTTGCTTTGTTTTTTCCCTTTGGAGTTTTTGGAGATAGTATTTTACAGTAAAATGTGTATATACGTTTACGAGTTGCTGAAAAGTTACTGCAAATAGCTGCTTGTCTTTCATTGTGCTTGCATTCAATGACTGACACTATAGGATTCTTTGTGTGTATGTAGCAATGGCACCAATCTCTGTAAGTGTATAAACATAGGGTTGTACCATCTTCTATGCTCATCAGAGTAATACAGAGCAATAGCAATTAACTTTAGCCAAAAAGAATGTTGTGATAAACAGATCTTAAGAATCTAACTAACATTATCAGTAATGGATTGGTAAATAAAGACAGGATAAATTGATTTTCATACCACAAAGGAGAAGAAAAAAAAAGTAAACTCTGAAGTAGTGAATTGTTTCTTTTAGCTCTTGCTTGCACCATTGACCATTCAGTGTAAAACTGGATTAAATTGAAGAAATATTTCTATAATTTTTCTATTTTTGAGAAGAAAAAGTGCACATATCATCAAAAAGGCTCAAGTTTTCTGGAAAGCAGAGGAAGGTACTTCAGTAGAGCCAGCAACTGATGAGTAATCTGTTAATTGGGTTGCTGGAAGTCATACTCTTGTATAGCTGTTGAAGAAACTTTCATCTGCATGAATTTCTAAGTATATGATTCAGGTACTGGTACTCAACCATTATAATGTGTTTCTACTGTGAAGTAAGGCTTGAGGATTTGTGGGGAGAGAGTGGTGACTGTGTTCAGAAAGTTTTTACAATACTAACCAATGTTTCTTCAATTCCCACACTGTGCATGTGAGATCCCTTGAAGTCTCCTGTATTGTTCAGTTAATGAAGTTGCATGAGTGTACCACTTAAATGATATTCTTCTGATTACTTCCCTTTCAGACTGTTTTTTTTTTTTTTTCCTGGCATATATTGTTGGAATATCTGATACATAAGTGCCCAACCTTTGGGCTGCACTGTGAAGAGGAATTTTTTTGGTCTGCTTATACATAGGTTGTTCCAGATGTAATGCCTTCTATTTATTTCCATGCAAACTAAAAGAGATACAAAGAGGACAAAAACACTATTTGATAGAGAAAACTCTCATCTACACAACTGTATTTTTCAACTTAGTCACCACCATTAGCTGTATATTTTCACCAGTGATGAACAAGAGCATGCATGCCACGCTTGTAAAAATATGTACCAGCAGAGGTGACCCACACTTGCTGTCATCTCTGTGGAAATACACCATCTCACTGTGTTCACATTCACTGTTTGGTCTTCAAAAACATTCAGAAAGTGCAGATGAATGTAAATGGGTGCGATTATTTCCACATGGAGGAATTCAGTGACACACCTTAGCTTCAGATGCCATCCAGTCAACTTGCTTTGTGAGCTGTGCCAGGCTGCATGCAGCCTGTGGACTGTGAGTTTGACATGCTTAGTCTTACATTTCTGTTCAGTTTTGACCTTTCAGATGTTTTTCCTTAGCATCTTGCCATCTACATTTTATTATATTTGCTGTATCTATTTTACTACATACTTGTGAATATCTTTTGGAAAGACAACTAACATAAATATTGAGTTGTAGGTGTGAGTTTTTAATGGAGAGCTGTATGATAGTGAAGTTTGGACAGGCAAACGTTTGATTCATATCTGCTTTGGTACCTGTTACATTTCTTCTCACTCAGTGTTTGAAAGGTGTCCAGACTCAGAGTTTGGATACAGCTTCAAGCTGTTCAAGACAGATTTATTTTAGTTTAATTTAAAAAATTACATTTTAACATACAAGATTCAAAGTTCTCCAGAGTTTAGGGGGTTTTGAGGTTTCTTGATTTTCATCAGAGTAAATTTCTGTACCATTTGGAAGGTTTCCCAACCACACTTTGAGCTCACTATATTAAAACAAGATAAAAATACATGATTCTGTCTGTGCTGTAATATTGTTGTATTTTAGTGACTGCTATTTCACCACATGTTTGGAGAGTGACAAGTGATTTTTCCTTGAACACAAAAGTGAGTAATGACACATACTTCAGCAGATGCATATACTTCCAACGAATCTATTACCTAGTGGGAGAGCCTGTCAGGAACAGGTTGCATGAGGTCCCTTGGTTTGTTCAGCCCAGAGCAGGTTGAGCAGAGGCCTCCTGGAGGCTGCAGCTCCTCAAAGGGAGCGATGGGACATCACTGAGCTCTGCTCTCTGGTTCCAGTGACGGAGTGATAGCACAAGGGAAAGTGACTTTAAACTAAGAGGAGATTTAGGTTAGATATTAGGAAGGCAGTTTTTAATTATAGAGTGCTGAGGTGCCAGAACAGACTGCTCTGAGAGGTTGTGGATGCCTCAGCTCTGCAGGCACTCAAGGTCAGGCTGGATGGAGCCCTGGGCAGCCTGATTTATTGGGGGGCAACCCTACCCATGGGTTTGAACTGGATGGGCTTTAAGGTCTCCTCCAACTTTAGCCATTCTGTGGTTCTAGGACTCTGTGGACCTTATGTGTCCCTTCCAACTTTGGGTGTTCTACAATTCTGTTTTTCACAGAATCTGTAGCTTCTGTTGCATGCTTGGATAATTGGCAGTTTGAGATAACAGGTGGATAGCTTTCTGTATCCACTAAAATGTCTCACACCAAAAATGGTCAGTGCATCCACTGCCCTCAGAGTTGTGGACCAGGCCAATGTTTAAGAATTCAACCCATAACTCTTCTTGCTTGAGTTTATAGAATTCTGCTATTGTGCTCCCACTGCAAATAAACTACACCATGCAAGAATTTTTCTGAAGTCTCCTTTTACTCCTTGTGCTGTAACTGTATCCTCTTAGTGTTTTACCTTGAAATAATTTTTTCATGAATTTTTAGAGAGGAAAGAAAATACTTTTTCCTGATAAGTACAAAAAAAGTATGTGTTTTTGTTTTGTTTTGTTTCCCTTTTTTTTTTTTCTCTTCTTAACGCTTTTGTAATAATACAGTCTTGGATTTTAAAACAGAAACAAACAAACAAACAAACAAAAACCTAAAAGTTCTTCTCAGTTTGGTACAAAATGCATTTTGTACTGCTACGTAATATATTCCCAAGGCAGGCATACTCTGCAATCCCAGAATATATCTTCCTCAGCAGCTGAGTTGTTACAGAGACTTGTGGAACAGAGAGTTGTGGAACATGGAACACATAGCTCAGGTAAAAAAGCTGTGGTCTGGAAAGCCAACTAATCTTTTGGATGGTGCTTCCCTAGAGCAATGTCCTCTTGTACATAGATTTCGCAAGGAGTAGTTGATATACGGGGGCTACCTCAAGGGAAAAGTAAGAAGATCTTGGAGTCTGAATAAATTTTTCAATGGATTCACAGATCTTCTGTCAATATGAGTCTTCTTCTGTCAGCATGGTTCATCTTTATGGATGTGCATTATCCCATTGTGTGAGGCTGAAATTAGAATTCTCTTTTTTCCTGATTTTTTTTTCCCCTCGAGTTAGCTAGACAATGAAAAAAATTAATACGTAGAGTAGGAAAAAAAATAATAATTTTTACTATAGTTTTTCTACCTTTCTCTGAAAATACCTTTGTAAACTTAGTGTGCTCTTTTTGATATAACTTTATTCTTTCTTTGTAACACTTGTTATAAATACAAAGAATTAGAGTAGGAAGTTTTAGACTGGAACTTTTTATCCTCCTTGGGCTTCCTGCCTCTACTCTTCTCATACCTTGATAAAGTTGCCGTCCCCATCAGTCCTGTGGTGTCACTCTCCAGTGATCCCATTGTATTAATCCTGGAATTGCATCTTCAAGGTAAATTAGATCATCTTCAAGGTTCAGAGAATGATTTCAGAATTTATTACTGGGCAAGCCACTGACCTAGCATTCTTTCCTCAAAGAGAATATCCTAGGCTTTGTTTCCAGCATGCATACTTGTTCTGCATAATTTCAGTACATCTGGCTGAAGTCTGTATTTTACTTTTTCTTTCAATTTCTTTTCTGTGAAACACCTCAGGCAAATCAGATTTAGCACTGTCCACCCTATTCCCCTTAGAATTTTAATTAGCCTGGTGCTAAATACTGAATGCAGTGCAATTGTATGTATTTGATTTCTACATCATAATTTGTCTAAACTGAATTTCTTTGATTACATTATTTTTCGTAATGCACTGTTACGTATTTGGAAACAAAACTATACTATGGAAGAAATCAGATCTTGTCTGTTCAGATGTGACTATAAAATATGTATAATTTTGGTCTCAGGCTGTGAGTATGATCTGTGTATCACAGTTATTTTTGACCCATAGACTAAGCAGAAGAATAAGGTAAATACAAATTATTATTTACTTCTGTGCCTTTGGGCCTAATCCAGACATACTGTACCATTTTGCTTGTGGTAAGGACGTTGGAACTTGATGATCCTTGAGGTCCCTTCCAACCCAAACCAGTCTATGATTGTATGATTTTGTGCCTCATGTTCTTGATGGTGACAAAACCATAAAAAGCTACTCCAAGACCACAACTAGCAGTTCTTGCAATGTGTGGTGAACTGGACGAGTGATAGCAAAGTAGCCACTATCTTCATATCATATGTCCTCTGACTTAAGTGGCATTCCTTGTGGGATGGGGACATGGACAGATGGAGGCCAGGTGACCTTCTGCAGGCAAGTGTCTTTTTGGGGATTATTCTACTTTGTGTAACTTGGAGGAGATTTGCTTTGAGTCATCTGTCAAGGACATAGTGAGCTAGGGATTCCATGTCTCACTTCTCACTCTTGCTTTACTCAGTCTTGTCCATATGAATGTCAGTAATAACTCACCTGGGTGAGGAGTATGCAAGAAAGAGCCCACTAAGGAATGATAAAAAGGGGAGAATGGTGCTACAAAGCAGAAATCAGTTATAGGCTGTCCTCAGTGTCATGCTGTCAGGGACACACGTATTGATTATCTTGGATAGACTAGATCTGAGAGCTGCAGCGCGTTACCATGGAGAAACCTGACAGAGCACCTTCAGTCCTGTTTAAACAGATATGGTTATTCCAGTGAAGAGAATGTAATAGTGTGGAAGTCCACCCACCATCCGTCTGTCCTAGGGAAAGTTTCTTGATGGAGAAAGGGACAGGTGCCTTGGATGAGTCCCCTTCCAAATAAGGAGGGAAAAATTGTAAATGTGGAGAGACCATATGGTGTAAGTTGATGCTGTACAGAACAAATGAAGGCTTCATCCAAAGTGATATAATTTTGGATGTGACTTGCTTTGAATTCTGCTTATTAACATTTTGCTAAACTAACCTTTTACTTGATCATTGATTTTATACTTGGCACCGCAGATGCAGGTATCTAAACCAGATGTCATTTCTTGCTGTCAGGTTTTCAGGAATACAAGGCAGTCTCTGCTTAGTGCTCTCATTTGTAATATTAATATCTTAGTGCGTAAGAAATACTGATGGTCAAGTACCTGCTTAATTTATTCAGAACTATAGTGATGCTCTGAAAAAAGATTCAGGAGTGGATACTTCTGTCAATTCCAAAGCCTTCCAGATCTTAGGCCAAATTGCTCTTTACACAAAACCAGATTCTGAAAGTAGCTATTCTTTTTCTGTGGGTGAGCAGGTTCTGTTAGTATTCTCATACAAGCCTTTGCTATGCTTAGCATTTTTTTAAAAACTTGTGGGTGGATGGTGATGGAAAGCTGTATGTTTTGTGCTTCTGTCACTGCACTGTGTAGTGTCAGGATAAAAACTAGCACTGTGTAGACCTGTGAAATAAAGACAGAACTAGTGATATCTTTTCAGACCTGGAAAAATATTCCTATACTGGTAGGTTTCTCTTAATAACCGATGAGCATAGAAGAGAACACAAGAGTGGCAGAGAAGTAATGAAAATGGATAGTTATAAAAAGTGGTCTTTTATTTATATGCTTTCTTTCCTCAGAGCATTTCTGTGCTGAAGCCTTTAGAATAAAGCACTTACATATGTTTGATTTCTTTCAGGTCCTCAGATTTTGGGACATTATACACAAAATTGAATCTGCAGCCTGGGATTGCCACTGTTATTGACAATTTCTACATTTGTCCCACCAACAAAAAAAAGGTATGTGGAAAAAAAATGATGTTTTGTACTGCAGAGGAAACTACGGCTATGTTTGTGAAATGTTTTATCAGCTTTAAAATATAGGGAAATGGTTTTCACCAAGTAGCTAGTCACCTTAGGTATATGTGTGATGTATGGAAGTGGAATCTTTCCTCCTCTTGTTGAATAATATAGAACGCGAAAAATGCTGTGAAATCTTTTGAGGGCACTAACTCCTGGGTATGGGTTTTCCATAGAGGTTTCCATGAAAGGGAAGAGCAAATCCTGTAGATTTTCAAACAGCCACACAAATTCTGGGAGAAGCATTCAACCTCTTCAATCTTTATACACAATTTCAAAGTCCTTTTGGATATTCTTGAGTATAAAGTATAGGGATGGGACAGTCTGTCATTTAGAATGATGTTTATCCTGTTCTGAACCTTAGTTAAAAAATAACAAACACCTCTCCTTGAAACTCTTTCTTTAAAAATGTCCCCACATCATTTCTGAACCAAGAAGCTTTTCATGATTCCTTGGAAGATTAAGTGAACTTTATAAGTGAGAATGAAATTGAACCATTGAGCATATTTACAATGAGTGCTATATTAGAATCAACAGGATGAGTGATTACGAGACAAAAAAACACAGTAACAACAACTCTTCTATATCTGCAAAATTTAAACGGCAAGAATTGTGAAATACATCGTGAATAACACAAACTTAGTAGGTCTTTCGTGAAACAAGAATTTTCTCTTGATAGGAGCCTTTTAACTACAGTGTAATACAGAAGAATTGATTTCATGCAGAGACCACTGATTGGAAGGACAGTCTTAGTTGTGATTATCTGTCTGTTCTGCTTAATCAAAAATCAGTGGAATTTGGCAAGGCTGCCTGTATGATTAAGTACAAATTTCATTTCTCTTGCAGTTGTGACTGGGTTTTTTGTGACCAAGCTATGCTATCCCTAGGTAAAATATTTTTAATCTGCTTCAAAGTCAGAAATTATTTCTTGGAGTGAAACTACCACCAAACGCATGAAGATTCTGTGTACTGTCTGTCTCAAAGCTAAGATTTACTTTTTATTGCAAGTCCAAAAAGAATAAAAAAAAAATCTTTACCCATTTCAGTTTCTGAATCGAAAGCTAAAAGGATGAGAGCTCAGTGGGAAATTTTTGCCGTCTCACCCAGCTAGAGTATAAAAGCCTGTAGAAGCATGTCAGTGGCTGTGTGATTGTGCCAGCTGTCTGGCAAAATAAACAGTGTTAAGATCACTACTGAATTTCAAGCCTGAAGGACACACTGATGCTTACAAAAAAAATACCTCATGTTAACACTGTCTTAGAAAAACCTTTTCTCAACTCAAGGCAACTTGAAGTCCTTAGAGATATAAATCCAGCTAAATAACATACTGCAATCCACTTCTTCTAGAGGGTTTTTTTGGTAGTCCTTAAATATGCTATTTTTATGCTGAGTTTTGCTTCTCGGAAAATGGTGTTCAATGATATGCAAAGAATAAAAGCAGAAAACAGAGGGATTTCTAGGATCTGCAAGTTGTTCCAGAAAGAGATATGTGTATACATGTAAATGTACTATATAACAGCTTAATACTATGCTTAGTACTATATAACATGTTTGTGTTGTAGTAAAGCTGGAAGGATTAGGGTCAAATGATGTAGCTGGCATCTTCAAGCTTGTCTTGGAGGGGTTATGGTCACACATAGCAGATAAGTGGGAAGTCTCCATGTCATATGAACTTTGTCAGTGGACACAAATGCTACCAGCTGATTTCACAAAAATCACATTTGGAATGATGGAAGAAAATTTTTCCCTTAGCACTCTTCAGCGCAGTTGCACTAGGACAGAAGAAAACATTTGAGCTGAGCAGAAGTCTCAGGATTTGACTCTTTATCGATGTTACTAGACTTCAGATTGCTATGGTGTGGGTTTTCTTCAATCAGTTCATGTCTTTTGAAATGTGCTGAAAATAGGATCTGTGATGGAGGGCTGACTGTGCTTCCTGGCACTGAGCATGCACTTTAGATTTAAAGCATAATTAGTCGCATGCTATCACTTAAGCATTTATGGACTGGAAATGTGCATGAAAGCAAATATAAAAGACACTGACAGAGGTTTATTCAGTACTTTGCATAGTTAGTATTATTCTGTGCTTCCATTTTGTTTACATGTTGTAGACCTTATATGTGGAAGAACTGATACAGCAAATATAATGCTCTGCATTTCTACCTCATAGTCATCAGAGCTTTAATCTTACCTGATTTTCACTCTGTAGAATTTAGGTGTTTAGTCAACCCTTCTCCTTCTGTAGTCAGTAGAGAAACTTGGGTCCCTCTCAGCAATTTATCCTACTAAGGTCGTAGTTTATTGTACTGATGAGGGTAAGACTGAGAGGTCTTGTGGAGGTTGCTGTATGTGACTTTGTTACTCTAGTGGGTCTTCAGTGAATTCACACAGAGATGGCAAATATATGTATATTTTTTTAAATGGAATTAAATTAAACATTTATGAGAGGGCTCCAGTCTAGTTTGTAGATTGACTTTATTTCTTCAGGTTTACCTCTGCCTATATACTAGCTTTGGGAGTGCATTAGTATTTCACCCAATGTGCCTGCAGTCTGTGAGGTGTAATTATACTATAAAGACCTATGGACGTACAGGTGATTTTTTATGCAGAAAATGTGAAATTGTACTGGAAATTTTTGGACCCTGTGAATTGCTCATTTGTACTTTCTTAAAAAGAGTTGTCAAGCAGTTAAAATTCTGCAGAATCATGATGTTGTTTATGATTAAGTGCATTTGCAAGTGCAGAGGTTAGAACCAGATTCTGCTCCATGGAAAAGGGATAGTATTCAAACAAGCACAGTAAAGCATTTTCAGTGTAAGCTATAGGAATGCTGGGGACTTGCAAGTAGCTGATGGAAGGAAGGAAATCAATTTATAAACCCCACTGAATCCATCAGAAGAAATGTCATGGTTTTTTTTCTGTATTACTCTTCTATGAGTGAGTTGCAATGAGTACTGTCCATAGTTCTGGCAGAAGAATCGGGATGGAGCTATATCAAGATTATGTCTACAAAATCTTTTGTATAAGGAGTTCTCTCTGTCTGGGTCTTGTTCCGGCTGAATGCACCAGAATTCTGATGTAATAAATGCGTTGCTGTGGTCGTCACAGGACTGAAGCTATGAAAGCCAGTTTTGTCAAGAAATGATGTCAAAGCTCTGAGAATAGAGCTTTAGAGGACTTTGTGTTACTCTGAATAACCTTTCTAATGATATCACAGTATGGAGGTGTGTGCTGTGGCTGTTCTGGGTGTGATTCAAAGCTGAACTGTTGTCAGCGATCAGCTCAAGGCTGAGACATTCACTCCTACCTGCAAAAGACCATGTAGACTCACTCTGAATTGCTATGAAAGAATAGTATTCAGAGAGTGAACACTAATTAAAAGTTTACACTTCCTGAGGATATATTATTATTTGCTTTATGTTCCGGTTGCTTTTGGTGTAGTAGAAACCTTCAACCAGAGCCAGGGAAGCTATTAGTCACGTTGTTCTTAAATGAAGTTGGAAAGTTGTAGGGTAATGAATGCGAGATCTCCTATGCAGCCTCTGACAGTAAATTCTGAATTTGAAATACATTTTAATTGATCAGTGACATAAAATAGTCTTAGACTGTGCAGTCCTTAAAGTGCTGCGCATTGATAAGGGATATTCTTGTACTTGAAACAACACAGCTTATGTAATTATCTCCTTTGAAGTAATTACTCTGTGCTGATAGCATCAAGTAATGCAGGCATTCTAGAAAGTACCATGGTGAGAGTATAATTTGATCTGTATCCTCTGTTTTCCAAGCCAGCATTATAATTGTGGTTATGGAGTGATGCACACAATTCATGGAAAGGGAAATTAAACTTTCCATAGTGTCAATCTGGAGTCAGCTAAACAAAGTAAATTCTTTCCATAGAAGAAGAATAGTTAGAAGAATTCATGTCCACTAAGCTAAATAGACAACAAAACATGTAATGTTTTTCTAGGTCATATATGCTACTTGGTGCAGAAGCTACATATTTATTTTAATTGTTTGTATAAAATTGCTGAGGAGGAGCTAAATGAAAATGCTTATCTTTTTCTACCTTCAGTACATATTTTAATTTTTATTGATGCATATGCATTTGATGCATCCATTATTCTGTTTATACACTTCTTGGAAAAAAGCAGATAAGCAGTGTATATTCAGGATTTTAATATTAGCAGAAAATAAATGTTTATTGTGCCTGTGTTAATAGTTAAATGGGTTGAACAATTACATTCTTACCTGTCACAATAACCAACAGCTACATGATTTTCCAAAATAAAGGGCAAGATGACAATCATGTCCTTTTGCTTGACAAACCTTACAGAACACGTAAAATAGTCGTAGGAATGTGGTCTATCCTGACAATATTTTATGTTCTAATACTTGAAAAATTGCATAAATTACATGAGATAGCAAAATGATATTTGCCACTGCTATAAAAGTGTTCAAGATGCAACTGAGTTGAGCAGCATTTGTAGTCACTGTCCAGTAAACGTGTTTTGACTTTTCAGAGCAAAACAATTGGTAATGAAAGGTATCAAAATGCAGCATGATTGCATTTCCTTGTAAGCAATAATTCTACTCAAGTATCAGTTTCCTTAGAGAGGACACTGGAATGTCTAGAAACACACTGAACAGCATTATCTTACACCTTTTTTAGTAGTTGGTGTCAGCTAAGAAGTTATGCCTTTCAATAACCTGAGTAGTTTCTTCAGGAAGGTTTCACTTTGAAATTGCAGGATGTGATCTGTATGTTGTAATATATCATCTCACAATCATGAACTATTCTTTCCTTGTAAACAGTGTTCCCATTCAGTTTTATTCTAGTGCACTACCAAAATACTGATGTATCCTGTCCACTTAATTTTGTTCCAGACTTTCCATCCAGGGCTATCTATTCATCCTCAGATTTTCCAGATGCTTCCAGAAGTATGCCCAGTAATCAGAATTTATCCCATCCATATTTTACTACTATGTGGCTCGTTGTGAGAGGCAGTCCTGTGCAGAAATTCCAGATTTATTCACACATAACTGATGAGCAATTGTCCAGTTATGTCCACTTGAAGAGAGCATTACGAGGAAGTGGAATTATGTAAGCTAAAATAATTGAGCTGTTATTTAGGAGTCACCATTCACAACAAAGTTTCATGTAGTACCGCTGAAACCAAGCCAAGCGGGGAGGAGATTTAATGGTTACTCTTTGATATATTTGTATGTTGAAAAAGTGTACTGAAGATTTGAGAAACTGAAAGTGAAGCAGCTGCAAATGAAGAAGATAGATGGAACAATCTCTTGGAATCTGGCTGTTAGAGAAGTACTTGAGCTAAGTGCTGGCTGAATGGAAGTTCCTAACCACAACTTCCTCTGTCTGTCTGAATTGTGCAATGTTTGTGAAACAAGCATTTTTTCAGACTTTGCATATAAGCCGGACTGCATCAGAAACATATAACTAGCAGGAGTCTTGCATTCTATCTCCTCTAAACACCTCAAATATTTCAAAGGTAATAGCGGTATCACAGTGTTTAAGTAGGCCATCTCTTTTGATCAATTGCCTTTGAATATATTTTTCTACATACTTTGTTGGAGAAAAGTTGTTTGGGGTTGGTTTCTATAAAAAGATTTAGGCACTTTTTCTGCACTTCACTGGTCTTCTACGTATGAAGCTTAAACGAAATCTCATCTCTTGTCAAGTAGATTCATTGCTGTCTTTGAGTACCTTTTTTGCACGCATTTGTTCTAGAACACTGACTCATGCAGTTTGAAGCTGCTTTCTGTCAGTTTTGCTGACCTCTAAAGGTTTTATAGTTGAGCACCTGTAGACCATGGTCAAAGGCTGCAGTTTGTTAAAAAAGCCAAAACCAAACATAAACAAAAACAAAACATCTGAATAGCAGTGCAAGTCTGATCAGGACTAATCTGTAAGCTTGCCATGGCATATACTCAGTAAGGTAGAGGGTGTGTGGGCTAAATGGGTCAACACTTGAACAGACACTGTTATTATACTATATTATATTATTATATTCTATAATGTATTTGATACTTACATAGAGATTGCAATTGAAGGTTTTGAAAGTAACCTCCTGCTTTTATTTTGTTCCCTAATATGTAACTTCTGCATTCTTTTGTGTGCAGGTATGCAGTTATTCTAAGGAAAAATTGTGCTGTCTTTACCACATGCTTATTATAGATTCTTTTGGTCTGTTTGATGAATTTCCTGTCTACAACTAATTTATCACAAATGCAGACCAACTACAAAAAATCCAAATGTTGAATTAGGTTTACTGTAGTGAAGCGAAATATAAAAAAACTAGTTTGTAGAAGTACAACATACAAAAATTTATGTGAAAATGGAAAATATATTTGAACAAGTGTTCAGATGCTATTGTGCATATGATTCTGCACTTCAGAGGTATCCTTTTATCTCCCAGTAATTTTGGGATGAGAAGGAATCCAGGCACTGTATTTTCAGAAAGGAGAACCTCTAAGAGTGGAAAGCGTAATGCTTCACACCAGAGGGGTTTTAAGATCCGGGATTTTGATTTGGAATATCTAGAAATAAGGTACATTTCACAAAATTTAGACGAGGATGTCATTTTTATCACAAATGTAGAGTCTTATATTTAGGCTCAAATCTAAATCTGAGGCATATGCCAGAGAAAAATCTAATATGTGATGGTAGATACACTGGCAGGTCACGTCCATCTTTGTCTGATCTGCCAGTGAGCTCACTGGTGTTCAAGGACTTCTTCCTTTTCTTGAGATAAGAAATGGGCAGTAATGCGAAGTCAGTTCACAAACCAGAATTGTCTTTGTTAGTTCTGCTGAGCTTTTCTCTGGCACACAGGCAGACTTTTTTGCATCGTAGAAACATCTACAACTACAGTCTTAATGTCTGTGAGGATCTCACAACACTGTTTTTGATCTCTGTAAATTGCTATGATAATGTTAGATTTTTTCATGCAATGTAGAGCTTACAGACTTAAATATAACAAAGAGGCAAATTATTATAAGTAGTGACCAGAATAGAAGGAATTTATGTGAGAGTTAGGTGTGCAGTGGATAAAAGAATGGGGCCCTAGGCAACTTAATCTGGTGCCTGATCTAGTGGTTGACAACCCTGCCCACATCCCTGCCCACATCATGGTGGTTAGAACTAGGTAATCTTTGAGGTCTCTTTCAACTCAAGCCATTCTATGATTCTAGCAAGAAAAGAATAGGCTAGTGTTTCAGTGGTACTCAAATTTTGCAAAAATAAAGAGAGAAAATATGACTGCAAAGAGGGGAATGATGAAAGATTAGTAACAAGCATCTTACAGTGCATAATAAATGATTTTCTGTTTCATGTGCTAGAATGAAATGAATGCAGTTGTGTCTACAGAACACTCGGATTTCTGCTAAAACCAGCATGCACGAGATAAGGTCTTTCTTTGATGAATTTAGACTATTTATATCTCTAGCAATTATCCTGTGTGTTGAGATGACTTTCATGCAATTATTTACTGATACACGACATGCCCTGAGGTATGTATATCAAGGTTTCTGTGTTACTGAAGAGAAACTGAAACTCTTTCATCTTAACTCAGTATAAGCACAGCAATAACTAACCACTAGGAGAATCTTAAGGAGATAACATTCAAACTGCTAAATGGTATTTGAAGAAAGATGGGTAATACTCTTCAGGAGGTCTGCAAGGACAATGTGCAGTAGGCATATTCCCCAGACATCCCAAAAATAATGATTTAACAAATTTGAACCATATTCATGGTTGCTGACCTTCCACAACTCCTGGGAACCTATGTGTTTTCTCCTCATTTCCTCAATGATGGAGCAGCAGCATGAGTCCCAGCTTCCATTCTTCATGCTCTTTTAGCATTTTCTAGTCTACTGGTGTTAAATTCTGCTTCTCTTTGCTGCAACTGCTCAAATTCCCTCTACTCATACTGACCACACAAACTCCTTTTGCTCTTCTGGAAGCAGAGATGCAGCAGGATTAGCATGGAAGCAGAGTGGAAATCAGTGAGATGAGCAGCATGCTCATCCTTTATTTCAGGGCTGGCAGTGCCCTTACTCCTCTGACAATATTTCTCGTTGCTGCCACCCATCCTTACTAGCAATAGAGCTGCTGCCTGTGCCGCTCAGCTGCTGTAATCTCATTACCAAGGCACTTTGTAAAAGGGAAAGGACTCCTAAACCAAATCTCACAGCTGTATTCCAGTGATATTTTTATTATTCCTACCTCTAAAACAATGCTCTCTGACACTCACTAGAAGGGATGAATATTAGCATTTTCTTACTTGGGTCTAATTCTGGAATTTTCCTCAATTCTTGGGTGCCTCAGCACTCTGCAGCGACAAACTTCTGAAAAGGAAAGGCAAGTGTGACAACTACATTGTAATCATGTTCTTCTTATGCAGCCTGTACTATTTATTTGAATACAGTCATCAAAAATTCATGCAAACATAAAACAGGATTTCTCTTCATTTCCCACTGTGTGCTTCTGTCAGGGAGAGAAGGATTCTTACTCATGGAAAAGTGGAATCTCATGTGTTTAAATAAGCCAGCTCTGAGGCCTTCTGACACTGGTCTCTTTTACAGCCTTGTGGTAGAGACAGATTTTTTCCATCCGTGAGAATAACGCACCAGTTTGCTGCAGTCTCTATATATGGACAGATTACTGTCAAACAGTGGATCCCTCATAATTCCTGATTTTGTGTCATTATCTAGCTATCAATTCACTTATATATTTTTGAAGTGGAATGCTCTCAAACACCTTTTGTCATGTGTATTTCTCGCTCCCCATTTTTTTTTTTTGTAATTTTTTTTTTTTTGCAGCCTTTCTGTCTGTCCATCTCTCAGTCTCTTTCCAACTTTTTTGGTTTTTTTTCCCCTTTCTTCCTTTTCTGAGCATTACTCCTTTATATACCTTGCAAGTAGATTCTGGACATAATTAAACCTTTTTCTGTCACAGTTGTAATTACTGAAGAAAAATATTACTGATTAATATACATTATATATATATGTATTAATATACATTATATATATATTATATATATATACTATATATAATATATAGTATATATAATAAAAAGTAACCAATAGTCTACATTTCGTTTTAGGATTATAATTTTGTTGGGCAAATAATAGAAACTTCTGCATAACTTTGTTGGACTAATGACAAAAGCTACTGACGGATCACTAACTGTAATTCATGAAATGAGTGTCTTCAACAACAGTACTGGGATGATTCAGTTAGCCAAGAGACCTGACTTCAAATTCTTGACCTTGAGTAATCCTCAAGTGCTCAGATGCCCAGTTTCCTATTGCCTTGCACACTGTATTATCATTTACCCTGTGGAAAAAGTGTTTTGCCATGCCGTGATTTGACAGTCTGCCTTGAGGTCAGATAACAAGGTTTTGCAAAAAGTGCAGAATAAGTCTGCACTGGTTTCCTTATTTATAAACTTAAGTAATAATACTAAACTGCAGAGTGTTTGTGATTATATATAATAATATAATAAATTGTAAGTAATATATAATAACATAATATGTAGAATATAATGCATAAAGTATTATATAATATATAATAAATATATAATATGTAATTTATGGTATATAAAATAATAAATGCTGAGTATTTTTAGTATATCATTCTGAGAGGAATGGATGTTTATTTACAAGGTATTTATTGAGTTGCATTCCTGCAGTAGTGAACAGCATTTTAAGATTTGCAGCATGATGAAAATAATTGTTATAAATAAGTTCCTATGTTTTTCAAGATTGCTTAACATTTATCAGGCATGGCTATTTCAAGTCATAGGTAATAACCTGAATATGATGGCAGCATATCTTCTCTCACATAAATGTGGAATTTGAACTACTTGCCCCAAGCAGAACAGAATTAATTTATTCTCTGATTGCCGGAACTACAATTTATGGGTTTACAATACTATTCTCAGTCCTCTAAACAATATTACCACTCCAGGCATTGAAATGGCATTTAAATTCAACTTGAAAATGCTCTCTTTCTTTTCCAGAAGACTCTAAGCCTCTGCAAGGAGATCTTGTGGAAAGGTCTGGCTGGAGTAGTGCCTCAGGTAGCACTGAGAGTGGAGTGTTTAGCTTTTAAAGCTTGGTGCCAAAAACTGGTGACTACTGGTTGTGTAAAGAGTTCTGCTTTCTAGGTAACTATGACTACAAGAGTTGGACTGGCATCACTGGGAGTAAGCAAACATCCCATGTCTAGTTAAGATATTAAATGCAGTGGAGTTGGTCATCTTTAATGCTAATATGTGTCCTGTTTATTTAATTCAGTCATACCGGTGAGCTAATATTTTTTCTGCATTGCATCACTTTATCGGATTTTCTGTGCGTAAGTACTTTTACAGTTTGTTTGTGACGCAGTGCAGGCAAGCATAAATTAGAGTGTTTTTGGCTTAAGGTTTGAATCTGTCCATGAGAATAATACTGTTTCTATGGGTTCCGGCAAAGGCAATACTTCTGTTACGTGTTGTAGATGAAGATTAGAGAGGTGCTTTTCTGCTCTACACTGGAGCAGGAAGTCTGACCCTTCAGTGCTGGCCAGAGCCCTGATGCATGGGGTTTCTGCTGGCTTTGGGACTGAACAAAGAAAAGCTCTTTGGAAACTCTCCCTCAAGGTAGGGCATTGCAAGGCCCAGCCATAACTTTTTGCTTGCCATAGGTAGATCAAGTCTATAAAGCTTCTATTTCTGGAATAAAATGCTGTTCTGTAAGCAGTAATTTTCCATTTTAATATTGTTTGGTATGTTGTAAGACCATATTAAATCCACTTGCAAGTTGTAGTCTGCCATAAGATCTCAAAATTTTATATGCTTGTAGATGATTTTGCATCTCCTATTAATAGCTCTGGAAATTCTGAAGAGCTTGTATGATTTCTATTTTACAGATGTGGAAACAGAAAGATGTAAATGACCTGCCTGGGAAATAAATGAGAGAAATTTAATAATATGCTGTGTCTCTAAGCCAGCTTCAAGCACAGAGCTACCTTTCCGCTCTCACCAAAATAAAAGATTATTTAAATTGGATGCATTTCCAGAGATGGGATTGTGGGAGGTCTATTGACACTGTGCATATTGTCAGTGGCCAAATATACAAAAGATTATTCTTGAAAAAAGATCAGGATTGATAATAATTGTAGAATGAATGACTGAAATCTGGGAAGTAATTTCAGTAGGAAAATCATAATTAGCTTTTAGCAGGAGCCAAGCAGGGCGTTCTATTGGTGTTACAACTTTGCTGGACTAAATAGATGAATACACAGAATTTGATAAAATGTTCAGCAATACATCTTCAAAACTAAAGATGTGACTACTGAGCCAAATTTCTGAAGAACTTTACAGAAAGCTAATTGTTGATGATGACAAGGAAAGTTCAAAAGCTGCTGTGGCAATTTGAACTTTGTCTTTACAAAGCTATACTCAGGAACAAAGGGAGATAAATTTAGATCTAGTACCTTATTTTTAGATACTCTGTTGGGAAACATTGGCTCTGTGTTCCTGCACAATTAATGAATTCGCTTTTTAGTCAGCACTGATGAGTCTGCACCTTGAGTACTGTGTTCAGTTTTGAGCCCCTCACTACAAGAAAGACATTGAAGCCCTGGGATATGTCCAGATAAGGGCAACAAAGCTGTGAGGGATCTGGAGTACAAATTTTCTGAGGATCATTTGAGGGAGCTGGAATTGTTCAGTCTGGAAAAGAGGAGGCTCAGGAGAGATGGTATTGCCCTCTACATCTCCCTGAAAGAAAGTTGTGGTGCAGTGGGGGTTGGCCTCTTCTCCCTCTTTCCACAGTAACTAGTGATAGGAGGGGGGTTATGTCATTAAGTTGCACCAGAGGAGGTTCAGGTTGAATATTAGGAAACATTTCTTACAAGAAAGAGTGGTGAGGTTTTGGAACAGACTTCCCTGGGAAGTGGTAGAGTTACTGTCCCAGAAAGTATTCAAGAAACACATAGATGTGGCACTGAGAGACATGATTAGTGGTCATGGTGATGATGGGTTGATGATTGGACTAGGTGATCTCGGAGATCTTTTTCAAACTTTATGATTATATGAGTCTTCATGTGCTCTATCTCAGTCACCATGTAAAACGTGGCTAGATTAGGATAAGGTCAGGAATGTTTTTCAGAGGAATTCTGACAAAATTATACCCTGACTTACAGATGAAAATAAAAAAACATACAAAAGAGGTGATGGACTGAGTAATTTTGTTTAATCTATGACTCTTAAATGTAGTGTTTTAAAAATATCCTGATATTACTGACAAAAATCATAAACACTCCAAATAAAAGTCAATATTTGAACTGGGAGGTTTATAAAAATCAAAGTATGTTCTGGAAAACATTGACTTTGACACTTTGCAGTTTTATTACTAAAATCTATTGTTTTTTAAAAGTGACCTGGCATCTTTCTTAGCTATTAAGGTGCCAGAATCTTAATTTTTTTTTTCTCTGATATGTGGATATCTGATACCTTGTCAAGTTGCTTAACAGTTACGACTCTAATCTTATCTCAAAACTTTAATGTATTCTATTTTACTTACGTATTTTTATCCCCATGGGATTTCTTAATTCATTAGCAAGGGGATTATTGTCTTCATTTTTTTAAACAAAGGCATTAGGAGGCTGATACTCACAGACTTCATGAGACATCACCAGAGTTGTCTATGTTTTTATTTTTCTGCATTCAAAAATCTATGATTTAGGTAATTATCTTCTTTGAACATTCTGATAGCACATTGGGTTGGTTAGTTTTCCCCTCTCTTCTCTTTGCCCTCTCTGACTGATGAAGATAGTATACTGTGTTGGAGACTGAGTCTGACACCTTGCCATTCCTTAACACTACTATGTTATCTGCCACTGCATTTAAGCCATGTTCACAAATGTAAGCTAAATATCAACCAATTAAAACCCAGAGAGAGGAAAAATCTCTGAATGCTCATGATAGCAAATAAGCGTTATTGAAAGTCACTTTGTGGTGCAGTGACAAAACCCAAGAATCTCCCTGTCTGCCTTCCTTGCTGGTTAGTTTATAAGCTTCAGCCAACAAAATTGTCCACAGAGAACACTGTGATTGTAAACTGGCAGTGACGTCTACTGTGGTATGGGACTATGGGCTGCTATCAGAAATCTCAAAAAGGAGTCTATTCCTAAAGCAATAGCAATTTTTTTAAGATTATCAAAAGGTATGACAGGATTATCAAAAGGAATGACATAAGAATACACAGTAATTTTTAAATCCCCTTTTTAATCTGGTAAATGTTTGTTGATGGCTGAACAGTAAAATACTATTGTGCTTTTTCCCTGAAGGATTTCAGTTTTCAACTTATTTTGATTCTTAAGGAATGGTAAGAATCAAGATGAAACCTCCCACTTAGGCTTGCCCAGCTCTGTTGCACTATATTATATGGTAATCAAGCATACTTCAGATTGATGACCTTTCATCTAGGGCTGTTGTTTAACAGCATACAGTGCTGCAATCTGGGCTTTTGTGTGTTTGAAGTATTGATTTTCCACATAGAGAGAACTGCAATAATAACCTGGGGAGGTCTGGCAGCACGGTGACCTGGTTTACCATTATTCCTTACAGCTCTAGGCAAAGCAGTCAGTTCCTGACAGCTGGGGGCTGTAACCAGATCTTCCTCCAGCTTTCCTTTCCAGTTTCTTTCTGTTCAGTTTCTTTTCTTCTCTTCCCAGCTTTCTTCATTTCTTCTTTTCCCAGCACCCCAGGAACAGCACTGTTCATCTCAGCCTGTATCACCAGGCAGCTTTGCACGGCTGTTGGCAGAGTATTGGAAGCTGAGTGAGCAATATTGCACATCAAGTGCAGTTTTGGTCAAGAATCACTTCAAAATGGTGCTCTGCTTTGATAATATATTGTTTCTTTCCTTTGGACAAAGAAACATGCTGGTGCTGTCTTGTTCAAAACTCTGCCTAAGTTTACTTCTTCCCTTTCTAAAGGTCTGGGGTATGAATCCTATTCACACTGGGGTACCATGGTGATGAGTGGCTTACAAATACCAGAGACGGAAAGCGTGGGGTTGGTTGTTGTGGTGTGCTTAATCCCCTTGTGATCCTTTTTATATGAGGATAATTCTGTGTGAGGCACCTGTGATCCAAACTAAATGCTCTCCAAGCCTATCGAGTGAGACTACAGGGAGCAGGGGTGCCTCATGAAGTTGAGCTGGTAACTGATGTCAGCACTCAATGTTTCTAAGGCTGTGTCACCAGGCGCTTCTGTAATCTTTCATATATTTACTCGATTTACTTTGGAAATGGGTTCTCTCACATGACTGAGGTTACTTACCTACTATTTCAGAGTACAGCATATAGTCAGTATTTGTTCATCACATGTAATGATAAGTATACAATATTTATAGAGTCTTTCCCTAAGGATTAACACTGGGAATAGTGGAGTCACAGCCAATTGCCACAGCTGCTGCTTTTCAAAGCCAGCTCAGTTACCATACCTTGGCTGGAGTAATCTAGACCTGCATTGTAAGTGTATTACCCAGTAAATGCAATGCATTTGATAGCTATTTGAAGAGACCTCACTCATTTCAAAAGTCTCAGGAGACAAAATGAGTTACTTCTATGGCTGAATCATTGAACAAAAGAGAAGCCATTTGTTATCTGAAAGAACAGGACAGCATACATTTCTCTACATTGTGGCTGGCAGCTGACAGCCTTGAAAAATATGTTCTTGTCTTCAGGGGAGCATAAACATCAACTTTGTGCATCTCAAGAGGTATTAAAACAACATCTGATGAGTCAAGTTGCAATCAAATTAGCCTTACTAGTGAAGAGCAAGAAACATATTCAAAATTTTGGCAACTGTCATTTCACCTTTGTCTTTTTCTTAATGACAGAAAACCCACTGAGATTTCTCACAAGTTTTCTTGAGCTTTATAATAAAGAAAGGTGCCCTGAGCTATTTTTCCTCTCATACCCAACCATCTTGAAATTTTAACCTTAGGAGTGAAAATAAAAAGCTAAAAAACAGGTAGTATTCTTGCTTCTGTTCTCTTACCTCTTTAAAAATATTGAGTTTGTCACCAGAGGGGAGAACAATGAAGCTGATTTCCTTTCTGGAAAAAGCAAACAGTCAGATTTTATTTTTATCATTTCAAGTAACACTTTGACTGCCAAACAAACACCCTGAAGAGTCAATTCTGCAGATATATGTAGTCCTAAATTTGTCATGTCTATGTTCAGATATCCATACCATCTGTCTTCATGATTTAAAAAAACCCAACACTATTACTTGTGACTCTTCAGGTTTATATCTCATAGTAAAAGGTATTAGTGATTTCCACACTTTTTGTAGCTTCACACTGGTAAATACAAAAAGACAGTAATGATTAGAGACTTTTCATGCCCAGCAGCTTGTACATTCTGGGAAGAGTAGGTAATTCTAGTACAGGATAAACACAAAAGGTGTTTGGAGTAGTTTCCAAAGTCCACATGTTTTTTAGAAGGCTGAGAAATGTCATCACCACCACTACAATGATGAGAGTCTTCTTTTGTCGCTGGTCTGATCAAAAGAGGTAACAGCCATATTTGGAGAGTGTCTGCTTTGGCTGGATTTGTAATTCCATGATGTTTCCCGAATAAAAGGTGCGTGGTAATGGAGTTACACAGAAGAGCTTGAGTCTGATCTAGTGGTTGACAACCCTACCCATGGCAGGGGGTTTGGAACTAGATGATCTCTAAGGTCCCCCACCAAATTAAGCCATTCTGTGATCCATAGATTCTTCTCTGGAAGCACAAGATGAGGCCGAGAAATCATATTTCTGCCTCTACTCAGATGGCTGAGGTTGGAAACTTCAGTAAGTTTGCAGACGACACCAAGTTGGGAGGCAGTGTTGATCTGCTGGAGGGTGGGAAGGTGGTACAGAAGGACCTGAATAGACTGATCAATGGGCCAAGGTAAACTGTATGAGTTTCAATAGGGCCAAGTGTCAGGTCCTGCATTTTGGTCACAACAACCGCAGGCAACCCTACAGGCTTGGAGAGGAGTGGCTGGAGAGCTTCCTGATGGAAAGGGACCAAGGTGTACTGATGGACAGTTGGCTGAATATGAGCCAGTGGTGTGCCCAGGTGGCCAAGAAAGGCCAATGGCATCCTGGCTTGTATCAGGAATGGTGAGATGAGAAGGTATAGGGAGGCAGTTCTGCCCCTGTACTCAGCACTGGTTAGGCCACACCTCAAGTACAGTGATCAGTTTTGGGCACCTCAATACAGAAAGGATACTGAGGTGCTGGAGCAGGTCCAAACAAGGGCAACAAGGCTTGTGAAGGGCTTGGAGAATATGCCCTACAAGAAGTGACTGAAGGAACTGGGGCTATTTAGACTGGGTAAGAGGAGGCTGAGGGAAGACCTTATTGCTCTTTTCAAATACCTGAAAGGTGATTGGAGTGAGAGCAGGGTTGGTCTCTTCTCACTGGTGACAGGTGACAGGACAAGGGGAAATGATCTCAAGTTGTGCTACGAGAGGTTTGGGTTACAGGAAGAACTTCATTACAGAAAGGGTTGCTGAGTGCTGGAATAGTCTTTCCAGGGAGGTGGTTGAGTCACCATCTCTGACTGCTTTAAAATCCATTTGGATGTAGTGCTCAGAGGCATGATTTCACAGCGGGTTGTTAGAGTTTATATAGTATGGGTAGATTGTGGTTGAACTTGATGAATTTGAAGGTCTTTTCCAACCTCAGCAAATCTTTGACTCTATGATTTTATAAAACACAGCTGCGGAGAGCATGAAGAGCCTCAGGTAGGACTATGGCACATTAATTAATATGGAAATCCATAAAGATGTTGATATCAAAGACTGAGATTGTTCCAGTCTTCTGAAGTAATGAACATCCCTTGAACACATCCACCCAGTGCTATTGTGAACCACTCAATTGTTAGGATGGAGTCATTCAGTACTATATGGGAACTGTGGAATCACAGTCTGAACCACTGATTGATCACCTGAGGTGAGCACTGAGTCAGCTGCAGGAGCACAGGCAATTCACTGGTGTGACCAGAAGAGGTGGAGTCTGACTCTGCTTCTGCTAGACCCCAGTTAAGGTCTGACCACCGCTGAGGAAGGATCTCTTTCTGGAGCTTGTTCCCTTAGGAGTTTCCTATTGCAAGCCTAGGATTTGGTGAGCATTTTTTCTCTTTATTTCGGTTGTCTCTTTTCCATCACAATAATCTGTCTAACTCTACTATCTGTAAAGTATCTTAGCTATAATACTATTTGGTTTTAATCATTGCGTTAACCTCTCACCTTACAAGTACTCATGTCAAATCTGCTTAGAAACAATTGTAGCCATCTATGAAAGAGACGATAGAGAGGACTGATCCTATTTTGTTTTTCTTGATCTTAATCAAAACTGCTGTGCTTGGTTCCTAACCAACTTTTAGAGCAATTTGCTGGACAGGGTGAAGGTAAATTGGAAGAGGTGCTTTAGATGTGAAGCTTCTCATTTCTGATGATTTTGTACCTCAGGATTCCTTTATTTCTTAACAGAAATTGTGTTTTTTATGGAAAATAGGAGGGATTAAAGAAAACTCCTTTGCCTTTTATTGTGCCGTGGGAGGATGTTAGCACTTAAAATGGGTCAGTCTTTTCAGTTCTATACTCAGAAATAATTCAGAATATTAAGTCAATCAATATAGAATAGGTATTGGATGGAACTGTTACTTGTACCTATTACATCATGATGAAATGGTTACATTAGGGTGTCTAATAATTGCCTGAATTAATGATCTCCTATTTATGCCTCATGTTATTCCATGTTGACTGCAGTTATTAAGGTAACAGAGTGATTTGTGCATGTGGGATTGTATTCCATTGACATCACTGTATTAGTACTTGGTTTCTTTCTCAGGAGGACTGGTTCAGTTGGCTCATGTGTAGTAATAATCAGCGTGTAAGACAGAAGATTATTCTTTCTATCTCTTAAATATTTAAACTTTTTTATTTGACCTTTCCATTGGTTTGTGCAGCATGGAAGAATATCACAGGCAAAATGTGGTTTTGTTTAGGTGAATTTACTTCTCAAGATACAAGGAAAGGGGCATTTAGCAAAATGAAGTACGAAACTTCTGCTATGCTAACTTGTGTTTCTATCATTTCATTTACACATCTTTTCCTGAAGCCTAAACCTTTTGTCCATCACCAGTACTTAAGTGTGGAAAATAGTTTCATAATTGTTGTACATGCTACGAGTGTGTTTTATTATCAGATCATTTCTACACCACATAGAATATAGCTGGAGATGTATAATATGCAATATAAATATGATAAAAAGTGCCACTAGAGCTCATCTTTGATTAAGAATGTATTTTACTCTTCTCCTAACAAGGATTGACTGGATCACAGGCCATTTCATTTAGGAGGCTATGTGTGAGAGCTTTGTTGATTTTTAATTTTCCTCCATTGATTTTCAGCATCCAGAGAGCACTTGTTCTCTAATGGCTCTCTGTGTTGGTGTTTGCTTGCAAATTGAAGTAAAAGATAAATGGCTTTCAGGGTAATATCTCTCCAAGGGCTTCCACTTGAGGGTTGGTGGCTGTTAGTTGAGCTGCTGAGTGTTTAGAAAAGTTCTGTGCTCAAAGAAAGGCATTCCTAAGCCTCTAAATGCGGTAAAATGAGTTTATTTCTTGTCCTGGCTTGGCAATGATCTCCAGTTAACTTGTAGTTCTTCATAAGGAATAAGCCCAGTTTGTCCACATATTTTGTTTGTAGTAAAGAGAAATACTCTGCACTTTTCTCAAAGGGGGTTCAAATGCTTTTCCTCAGCAAATGATTTTTTCAGTAAGAGAAAGGGACAAGAACTGATGGTATTTGGTTACTTGTGAGCAAGTGTTTGAAGTAAAGTGGTAAAGTTATGCTTGTGCTAAGACTGAAAGTTTTGGCCTCTCTATTGGAAAGTAATATTTTGAAATGGCTATAAATTTAATTTTCAAAATGTTTGCAACTGATGTGACTTTAAGTCTTATTAAGCATGAACTTGCTTTACATTTGGCTGTTTGAGACCTGCATGTCACATTGTATAACAGTGTTCTGTCTTTGAGTCACTGCTAATTAAAGAGTGCTTTTTTTTCACTCCTTCATTACCTAGTTAGCACAGACTTTAATATTTAGGAAATACGTATGCTGTACCAAGTTTTGAAGTATAAAACTGTGGAAGAGGACTGTTAGACTCTTGGAGCTCCAGGGAGATAATGCCAGGGATAGTGAGGCTCTCCTTTAGATGCTGAACATCATCTTTTCCCATGGCACCTCTGGAAATGGTGGCTGTTCATCGCCTCAGTGGTATTTCTGTGTCAGGCAGCTTTATACAGTGTATATGCACAGACTTCAGTATGTATTTTTATATACTTACATTGCAAAATGGCACTAACGCATTTTCAGGAGTTTAGGTATTGAACATATACTGCTTATTTGTGTATGTAATTTCTTCAAGTTTTCAACTTTTCAGGAGTTTCCATTAAAATCAGCAATCAGTTGGCCTAAGGAATCTGTGATACATTTTTATTGCACTCTGTTTCGCAAGGCACGCGTATTAAATCAAGCAGCTTCAGAAAGGTCTGGAGCAAGACAGACATTCATGGGTACTGAAGCAGCTTAATAAACTGCTTCATTACCAAATAGGTGTAAGAAAGTAAAGACTGACTGGATGGACTGCTACAAATTCACGGTTCCTTTCTCAGCTCTGCTGCTCTGTTATTTTCTGTCTCCCATATGGATATTAAGGTCAGTGTTCTTTATAGTCTTCCAGTTGTGCAGAGTCCAGCATCATTGGGAATTTAAAACTGGAAAACTGGAGGTCTGAAATTTCAGGTTGGTTTTTGTGTTCTCCTTCGGCGGATGTTTAAACTGTTCATGTCTGGCATTAAGTGTGTGGATTATGCCATTGACTTCAGTTCAGTGCATAAGGTTAAGCATGTGCACAATTGCATTTGGGAACTGGGGAATAAAACGGAATGCACAAGAATTAGTCATTACCGGAGGAGCGGGAGAGTAACTTCTCCAAATCTTAATTTATAAATGAGTAGAGTAGTGATTTTCCAAGCAAATGAAGTCACTGTTTTACAACAAAATGCAGTTTGTCTGTGGCCTTCCATTAGCTCTTTTTTAAAGCCGTGAACTTCTGATGGCTGTATGTGCCACAGGGCATGCAGAAATCTTTTGCTGAAGGCTTTGTTTCAAGCTTTTGGGGCTTTTCCTTTTCAGTAGTCAGGCTTATTGCATAACGGGTGCTTCTGTTTTCTTTCTTCGGTGTGACTTTCAGGGTGACCTCTACTGAGATAAAAGGCTAAAATCACTGTGGATTTTCCTGAAGCAACATCGTAAGCAATGATGAGCAATTCATTGCTCTGAAATGAGTTGCACACTCCCAGAAATAATCTGTAACAGACAAGTCTGGACCTGGTAGAGGTCTTGATTTTTCTCAGTTCCTCTTATATTGCTTGTGAATCAGGACAATGTAAAATTGTAAAATGTAGTAATGTATGTAATGATCATACTAGTTCTGCAACCTGAGAGAAGGTGTTGTCTTATATTTTCTTGAGAATTTTAGAGAAAACTGTATTGTGGTTGCATTCCTGGTAAACTGTTCAGTGGGCTCTGTGTTTTCACTGCCTCACTTGGTGTCATTTGAACTCAGGCAAATCTAATGTGAAGTAGTTTAGAGTGGTGCCAATAGCAAGAAATGGTTTTAAGATACTGTTAAGAGGAGCAATACAAAGAGAATTTTGTAAGCGAAATTAGACCATTTCACAAGCCATGGGTTAATTCATGTGCTTTGAAATGGGTGTATTCTGTGTGTCTATTGATCAGGAATGGATTCTGTAGTTTTCAGGAAACCAAGCAAGGGTAATATTAGGGAACAGACCTGGAATAAGGTGTAAATGGGTAAAGTAATATTTTCCCTAAAAGTTCTTTTTAATAATATGCCTAACAAGGGATTTGAGGCAGGGTATTGGAATGTTCTGAAGATGGAAAATCAGGTGTTTTTATTAAAATAGACTCATTAAAGCTGCCTGTTAGAGGAGTGCAACCATTTTTGCGTGAGCGTGATATTCATTCAATAATTGAAATGTGGCTCTTTAAAAAATACATACTGACAGGTTTTTGTTTTTTTTTTTTCAGCTAAGTAATTTATAAATTCTATTTATAAGTGGACTAGAAACATTGGGCCAGAAAGCCTTGAACACATATAACAGCTCTGCATTGGTCTGTTAATATAAGCAACCTGCAAAATGAAGGTTTAGTTTATTACTTTCGGGTTAATTTGCTAATACAAATGAGAAAATAAATGAATGGTTCTTCACCACAGTGTGTATTGTCTTTGTGTCTTTGATGAACCGGACACAAAATGGTTAAAGATCTTTGCATTGTTCAAAATATCTTATATGAACTAATAACTTATTTAAAATAAAGTATAAAAATGTATTTTTAAAGAGTATTTCTGATCAGGACAGTGTGTCCCCAGCCTGGTCTGTTCAAGCAGGAGCATGGACTGGAGATCTCTTGAGGTCTCCTGGGATTCTGGGGCTATTGAGTGACACACACGTTCAGAATTTAGTTTAAAGGCTCTTTCAGTAAGAGGCATGATTTACTTAATGTTTTTATATGTTCATTTTTTAACTTGTATTCAAAACAGTTCATGAGTTTTCTTCAGATAAGACTAGCTGTTTGAATTGCACCATTTGTGTTTACAATCAGGTTATATATTGTTGAGTTAAAAAAAACCACGAGAAGGGAAAATGCTATGAAGCATGCAGTATAAATCCTTGGAATAGATCCTCTGAGTATTGAAGTCTCACTACTCAGTGTATAAAAATGTGTTGGTTTAATTCTTCAGTTGGTCACAGAGACCGTTTTAAACATTCATTTCTCATTTCTCTGATATCTTTTCCCCATTGTAAGTATTTGAACTAGACTTTTTGTGAGACTGTAGCATTTCCTTTCCCTAATGGGGAAAAAAGATTGCCTCCTATTGTGCCCTCCAATTCCCAAGCAAGACAAGAGCTGGTGCTCTGTTGGACTGGGAGCATCCTGATTTCTCAAGGAATGGAAAACGACTGCTTTAAGCAAGATGACCCAAGTGCACTTGGTTTTGTTGCATTATATATTATTGATTTGTCACTTAACAACCCTCTGTTTTGTGGTTTGAGAGGCATGTTGAAGACCAGTTGAACCAGAGAGGCACTGGTGATCTATTGTGTGGGAGTTTAAGATGTATGAAGCTGAGGTTTGCGATTCAGTGAATACTGCTCAGTTTTTGTGGCAGGTGCCATTAGTTATGGTTTCCCTTTAAGCAAAAGTTTTTCAAGTGCTTTTGTGCCAAGTGCAGTGGTAAAGAAGAAAGCCATAGTGTGCAAATGCAGAAGAGTTCACCCCTCTTGAATGAGTAGTGCATCTTTGATAACATTGTATTTCATAATGTTATATACTTTGCTGTTTGTTAGCAGGTCTTCGTTTTCGTAGAATGTGGCTATCTGAGTAAACTGATTTATACTTTTCACTTCAGGTTGTTCAAACCAAGACATCAAAATGCTGCAGCTTTGTATGCAGTTTCTGGCAAAACTGAGAGTCAGGTGCTGGAATTCACTTTTTAATGGAAAAAGAGACACAGAGTTAGAGGGAATTGAGGAAGGTCACCGAACGTGTGTGACTGAATCATGGACAGCTTGCAGAGCTCTCATTGCGTTCCAGATAGTAGACCTTGTTTTCAACTTGTGCTTTTTTAGGCATATATTCCCTGTTTAGTGCATGCACTGTGGGGTTGTTGGCTGTTCACAGAGGGTATTGAAGGTGCTCTTGTACAAAACTTTTATTTTATTTTTTTTCTGAAGTTGTTTTAAAGGAAGCAAGCTGTGAGAAACCTGCAGTGAACCTATGGGTGGAGTACAGTCTGTACAGCACATTTGGTGACCCCTTTCAGCTCTCTCAGTAAACAGCGGAGCATGTATTGATGAACTTTGTGTTGGCATTTTCATCAGGTTTCTGAAGAGGCAACGTTGCTGTCTAGATCAATAAAACTCAGTTAGATTTACTGATTACACTATTCTCTTTTCCTGAGACAAACAGCAAGTTAGTAATTGCACTATGCACTATATTTTCTGCCAGCTGTACCCAAACCACACCTGTCAGTTTGCATGTGTTGTAAGGGTCTGGATTACTTTAGATGTTTTTATTTTCTTAACTGCTGTGAGCTGATGGACTTTCTTTATAGGAAAAGGTGAAACATGCTTTTCATAATCTGAGTGCACCACTGCTTCTTCACAGGAGCTGCTGTAATGTGAAACAAATGTTTTATATTTTATAAGGAAAGATTGTGGCAGCTGCATGTGCTACCTTGAAAAAGAGGCAGACTATCTGAATATATGCTGTAAATCTGTAAGAACAAAATAAGATACCGTAATGTGTCTAACTGGCCAAAATTTTGTTGTTGTTGTTGTTGTTTTTTTTCCTCCTGGAATGCAAATATTCTTTTCATTGTTGCCAAGACTACGCTAGGAAGTGGGAGACACATTGTGTGTTCCAAGCTCACACCTCCTCTTTTCTTGTACATTGTCAGGCATATCAATTTTATGTTTTGGAAGCAGAGGTCTGCAGTATACCTGAAGGTTCTGGGCTTAGTATCAGTGATGGCCTGTAGTGCAAGCTTAATCTCAGTCAAGAAAAGCTGATTTTAATGTGTCTGAGCTGAGAGTAATTAATTCATTTAATCAGTACTATCCAGATATCTGCATTCTACCATGCTACACGTTGACAGGCAGGTCTTTCCAAATGGCTTTTCTCCCTGGTCTCAGTGAAGTAGGTACTTCTTTGAAAATGCAGGTCATGTATGACTTGTGAGGGGAAAAAGAAATGCATGCTAAATTATGTAAAACAGGTGAATGGTAACTTCCATTCCTATATTCATATTTTTCCAGAATTACTGTTTCTTTTCAGTAATCTGGTTACTTCTGTAAGAGCATTGCCTTTACTGGACTAAAATGTGCTTATGGACTTCCTAAGTAGCTCTGTTTGATGTGTGTCCTTTAAGTCCACTGCCTACTGGGAAAGCTACTCTGTTTCCTCTCTCTTGGAGCACAGATTCTCAGTTGGCATGAATAGACTAAAGCTTCACTGATAACATTGCAGATTTTGAGCCTTGGCTTCACTATGTACTCTTCCACACTTGTTACTGCTGTACAGTACTCCTCTCATCAGCCCTCAGGATTTGTTTTGGTAAATATGATAGAGAGTAAATCTATCATCTATCTGTTAGTTGTGCAAGGCTCGTATCCCTTGGAAAATCCATGAAAAAAAGCAGGGAAGGTGTCAGTGGTGCTGAATTGCCCCCCTTTTAGGAGGTACTCTTGGTGATTTTCTACTGACTTCTAAAACAGGTGAAGCTCCAAGCTCATGCTTACTTTTTCAACTCACTAACAGTATAATATGGAGGTAGCAGAGAAACAGAGCTGCTAAAAGGCAGAAAGAAAGGAACTGAGGGTTCTAATACAAAGCTTCATATATGTTCTCAAGGGTATAAGCAGTCTGAGAGCATAATGAGTATTTTATTAAATTTCAGGCAACCATTTCTCCAAAATTATTGTCTTTGCTGTCTTTGAAACAGGCTGACCTGCAGCTGAACTGTGCTAAGACACAATTTTAACAGAATTATACCAGCTGTTAACAGGGAGTTAGAAAAAAATGTGTGCTAGATTCACTGTTGGTATAAATTGATGCAATTAGATTGCATTCAGAGGAGCGCTTTTCATTACACAGAACTGAGATCTGGTGGCTGGGGTTTTTCTGATGCTCATGGGTAGCCTGGAAATAGGCTGCTATTTTCAAACACTCCTGCTATTTTGCTTATAGTGATATGGTGCAAATACCTGTTTTTAAGTTTTAGAGAATTTTCTTGGGTTTTGAAGAGTCTCCAGAATTTGACCTATTGCAGCCTTTAGCGCTTCCTAAATAAGAGCTGAGTGTGCCAGCTGTCTGCCTGGGTGGGCATACAGATACTGAATTCCCTTAGGTAGGCATAAATACAGGGAAATCTTTTTTTCACTTCATAGTGTAAGCCTGGTTAAAAGGGAGTTCCACTTCTAAGGAAAAGTGTTGTAATGCACTGAAGATATTTACATGTGAGCATTATCTGTGTATCTGCCCTGTGATCTTAGTTATTGGTTTGCAGGTAGAAGGAAACAAGGGAAAGAAAGTGGTAGACTCATCTTTTCCAGGTTGTCTGCTGCTTAGGAAAACTATGCCTGTGGCTTTCTCCTTTATATAGATGAATCTTTAGAAATCAGTTTAGATTTTTGTTTGCCAACTTCTGTCCAATATTTAACACACAGTGCTTCATTGTGTTGTCTTCATGTGGTTTTCTTGTGGTACTCTTAAATGGTGAAATCCCTGTGGGATGGCTGCCATACAAGATAATCGCTGTCTAAGTCTAAAGGGGTCTTGAAAGCACTACTCTGCTTCTATCCAAAACTGCATTTTTTGGTATTTATCTATGATAGTGCAATATATCATAATTAACTGTCTTCCCTATTTTGATACTGAAGTAATATCTATATGCTATAGTGTTCCTTGCTTACTCCCATATGTAGTATTAAAAGAATTTTTATGAAAAAAAAACCTTAGTCTTTTTATTTTCTTTGCAATAATATTTTATCTTTTCTTTGGAAAATTTTTCTTTGTGCTTGTACCTTTTTGAAATTTATGATCACCAGAGTTATTTCCCTCTCCAGATGTTTAGCACCTCTTGTAATCAAAAGGGAATATCCTTTAGGTGGAAGGTAGGAATGCATGCATTTCTAGCTTGCTTCGGCCTGGGCTAGCAGGTGGAAGAGGGAGCAGAAGTCATTCCAGGTGGCCAGGTGCTCTGCTGGCCTCTAGTGGTAAGAGAACAGCGATCTGGGGCTTAGAATAGGTCTTGCCCAGAGGTGGTATCTTATGATGTTACTTCAGGTAAGCTACACCAAAATTTGAAGTGTGAGTGAGACTATAGCTGTGACATGAATTATGTTCTGACTGGCTCTGGAAGAAGCTCTTGGAGGGAGAGCACGGGGAATACACAGCATCTTACAGTTTCTGTGAAGAGGAGAAGTAGGTTTTGGTGGAGAAATAATGTTATTATGAAATATGTACAAAATTCTTTGAACAGAATTATTTTTCATAGTGGATCTATGAAGAGAGAACTCTCTCTGGGCTTTATAAGCAGTTCTTCTGTTATACAGTTACTGAGGAAAGTAAAATGAAGCTCAGTGTGGTGGCCTACAGGAACATACTGGGTGAGAGGACAGACACTGTGAGGGGATGCACTGCTGTGTTCCAGTTCTCAGCCCATCACTGAACTGCTTGTTCAGCCCACCAGGTTTTGTAGTGAGCCCAGGAGAGCTCATGTGAGCTCTCACATGATTTAAAATCAAATTGTTGTCACATCAAAATAGCAGCCAAAGTCTTGTGGGTCTGTGAGGCTGTCTCCAGGACAAACAGTTGTTACAGCAATACCTTAGAGAAATTCAAAGAAGGGAGGAAAACGCAGCCATTTGAGGACAGTGAAGAGGAGGAAAACCTTTCATTAGCCCTAAAATTAATTAGCACAGGAAGCAAGACACTTATTAATTTGCATATCCTCAGATGCTTTTACATTGCTTTAATTTACTTTACTTTCAAACCTACTGGTTGCCAACTTGTAACACACAATGTAGATACTTTCAGCTCAGTTCAGTGTGTTTTTTTTGTTTTTTTTTTTTTGTTTTTTTTTTTTTTGTTTGTTTGTTTTTTATTTTTTCTTCTGAGAGGCAGAAATAATCTGAGCCTTGCTCACTGAAAATAATGCAATTCAAAGGTGGAACCAAAGGATTTCTGCCAAGACCAGACCAGATGGAATCAGAATTACTTGCTCTGAATTGAGTTGGAGTGGTTCTGTGGTTGCTTTAACATTTTCTGGTTAGCCCAGAGTGGCTTCCATTTCTGAAAGGAGGATATTAGCTTCTGTAAGCCCTCCTTCCTCCCCTTTTGGTCCCTCTCCTCAGTCACTGGAGTGACAGAAAGGATCTGCTTACGCTTACATGCACCTCAATAACAGTGTTTGCCAAACATTCTTTGGCAGGACATTCTGTGGTGACTGAAAGTTTCTCTTTTTGTATCCACTTACTCCCTTTTTTGTCTGCTTGAGGACATCTGAGGGGTTTCTGGATGTATTTTATTCAGCAGAGGAAGGCATAACAGACTTGAGAAATCCCAGAAATACAATATATTTCTCTCCACAGATGAGAGTTTTCAATGCAACTGGTTCAGCAGGGCTAAATCCCACAGAGCCCAGCTGAGCAGCCAGGTGTTGTTTACCTCACATAGTTTCTCTGAGCGTGTATAAGTTTTATTGTGTTAGACTTGCCTCTGAAAACTTCTGTATTTCAGCAGCTCCCATGTCTCTCAGAGCTTCCCACTCTCCCCCGGTGTCCCCACCTTTGAAGAATGTGTGGCTGCACTGTAGCTTGCTGGAGATGAGTCTTTGTGTTTGTTTCTTAGTGCTGTTCTCATTCACAGAGAGCAGTGGCTTGGAAGAAAAGACTGATGCCCCTCCTGGCATTCATAATAGGATTTCCTTCCATTTACAAGCCCTTAACATTACTTAGCTGTGCAGGGCTGATGTCAGTGAATAACTTACTGAGCCATTTCTGAGTTATTTGATGTGTTGAGAGTAAGCCTGCAGCTGTCAGACAAGTAACATCTACATAGGCTTTTTCTAGCTGCAGCCATTCTTGATTTCTAAGCTGCATTAAATCTAAGCTAGTAACAGTACTTTGGGTGATGCTTTGATGGGAAGCATTTCTAACATGTTTGTGAAAACTGAAGAGGTCAGTTAGTTCAGTAATAAAGTGTTAGAAGTGCAGTGATGATCAGAAGAGTGGATGATCAAATGAATAGATGGAGCAGCTTGTTTTGCTGGAGATATGGTATCTACCTATAAGTCTTTATAGTGTATTAACTTGTGAATAGTCACAGGAGCTGCACTGCTGTAGTTGGGTTTCTCTTCAACAGTTCATTGTTTCAAGTAGAAACTGGATTTGTTTAAAAGTGAGACTGATTTCAGTTTTAATAGGAAAGGAGAATGGCACATCTATTTCTGCTGCTGGTAGGCAGTACAGAAATGGCATCCGTAACTGGATGACTGTGCAGCAAATAGGACTTCAGAGTATGTTTGGTGAACTGAGAACCTTTGGAGTGATGAGGATAAGCTGCACCTGAGAAGAGCAGGTGATCCTGGTACTGGAGAGGCTGGTGAGACTCTTGCAGAAGAGCTTATCTGACAAATGTATTTGAGCCTGGACAATCAGATCCCTTTTTACTTCCTCTGGTAGGGTCAGTGGAGTTATGGTGACTTGCCACACTTGGGGATTTGTCTCAAGTGGTCTACTTTCTGATTAACAGTTTGGGCTCAAAGGTGTAGTTATCTACCACTGTCTGATCTGCAAAATAAGTTATGGTTAGGAAAGTGAGATTAGAAAGTTAGTATTGAGTTGGTTCATTTAGATGTTAAATGAATATCAAAGGTTTATTTTGAAAGGATAATTCTGTATTAAGAGGGTGTTAATATCTAAACTAGATATCATATAGTGTGTTGGTTTTTGTGGCTATAAATTCCTTGCTTTTTTTGTTTTTAAAATTTTAACGTGTGGGTGAAGTTGCAGTGTGATCTAAATGGGTTACAAAGTATCTTGCCAGGAGTTACTTTCTTTTCCAACTTAAGCCTTACTGTCTCTTTATGGAGCGACTTTCCTGTGTTAAATTCTATTCCATATATGGAATTGTATAGAAAACTATTTTGAAAGAAAATAACTATGCTGTTCTTCAGGTTAATTTTTATTTTCTTTGTCCTTACTGAATAAGGCCATAGAAGGAGTATGTGTTGTATGTTATTGTATTGGCAATCTTGGCAGAAAGTAGCTTTATATATTTGAGTAATTTCTTTTGTTAAATCTATGAAAGCATCAAGGGTGGCACAGGCAAGAGGGTTTGGAGCAGGAGACCAAAATGCTGTGGACCACTGAACAATATGATAGAAAAATTAAAATAAAAATAAATCAGTGTGAAGAAACTGACAATTTTTTGCTACCTTCTCCATAAATCTCCATGTTTAAGGGAGTTTCATGAGTTAATCAGATTGCCACCAAACAGTGGTAATTTTCTGTCCAGATCTACTGCTCTTTTTGACATAAGGGAGACATAGGGGTTGATGTGTTGTGTTCATTGCGACCCTGTTTATTCACAGCGTATGTAAGCAGATAAGTTCCTCTTTCACATTCTCCTTTCCTTGCATATTTTACTTCTTTTTTTTCCCTTCTTTAGGCAAGTGATAAACCTCAAAAGCATTGTGCAAGAATAAACAGATTGTCTGTGAGGGATACAGAGAGTGGACACAGAGACTTTGAAATGTTTTTTCTTTCAGCTAGAAATGTCAAAGTAGTCAGTGACTGGAAATCTGCTGCCCTGTGTTAAGGGAAAATGTTGACACAATTTTCACTAGCATCAGGGCCCTTAATGAGCAATTGTTAAGGAACAGAGGAACAACACAAATAATTGTATTGTTAGTTGGGATTACTCTGTCAGCTACGGCCTTTCTTTTCTGAAAACCAGAACAATACCTTCATGATAATTAGAGATCTAAGTTATACTGAGGTCTTAGAGTCTATTGTTACACCTGAAATGTGAATTTTTTTATCTTATTTTATTTATTTATTTATTTATTTTTTGCAGAATGATTGGCAATTTCTGCAAAGGCATGTTGAGAGCAGACCTGCAGATGCAGTGCAGGGCTGTTAATGATTCTTCAGTAGATTAGTGTTCTAACCTTGTCTTGGCCTCTATGCCATTCACAGTTAGAGAATACCTTCTGATGATATAAATATACAGGAAACCTGACTTGAGATTTCAAGACATATCCCTGTCAAAGACAAAAGACTATGTCTATCTGTGCCAGCTGTGAAACAGGGACATTTTTAGCAGTTAAAACAGTGAATAATGGAAACTGAAGAAAACTGTCTCACTTCTTTCTGTGGGATTTAAGCTTGCGGAATGCCAGTGATGCAAATTTGTATAAACTCATATTAATAATACGTGAAGTCAACTAAATTATGTACCCTTTTTTGGCCAGGATTGTCTGAAAATTGGGGCATTGCTGTTCTAAATTTTACTGAAGTATTTTTTTAATTGTTCTTTTTTATCTTTTTAATAATAACCACAAACATCACTAAATAGACAACATCAATTACTGGTCTGTGTATTCCCTGTGTATGAATTATTTAAATATTGAGACACAGTCAGAAGAAAATACCTGAGTCTAAATTCATGTTCTCCAAACATTAAAAAATATTAGTAGGTAAAAAACTTGAAGGAGTCTGTGTTTGCATGAGAAATTTTATGTGTAGGAGTAATCTTTGTTGTTGTTGTTAGCATAGAAGCAGGTTTTTATATTGCATTGAGTTCTTATTAGAACTATATATAAGCAGCACAGGAAAAAAAAGTTAAACATTTCAGGGGCTGGATTAAAAGGAATTAAAAAAACAAACAAAAGACAAAACCAAACAAAAACACAGCTAGAAACCTAACTCAGATTTTCACTCTATTCTCTTGTATTAATCTGGTACTTCTTGATTATATGGTGATTTTAAGCAGTAAATTTGACAAAGGCTTCCGAAGTGGGGTTGTCGATACTTGTCCAGTATATAAAGTTTTTTCTTTTGGATTTGTTGTATGACTGTGTTATTGTTAAGGGCTAATTTGAGTAGCAGACACTTCTGTTGGTTTAATGTTTTCATTAGAGCATCGCCTGTAGAAATTAGAGTCAACTCTCACAGCAGTAACAAGGGCTGACTTGTTTGCTTCCAAGTGCTTCAGGTGTGCATTGTCATCTACTGAAAGGTCACATCCTCTGGCTGCCCCTCAGGATTTGGACAAAATTAGTTCCTTTAGATCCATCTTACAAACAAACAATATTTGATTATGTACTTGATGGAAAAAAATTGCTTGTAGATGCTTTTGCTTCACTTTCAGTTGTTATTTGTGCTCACTGATCCATGAGCACAGTTTAATTGCACTAAAAATGAGTGTCTATGAATGTAGATTAAAATCTTTTAAATCTCTGTACTGCACTAACTAAACTGAGCTTACGGCCTTTCATAGACTACATTCAGGAAAGATTGAAATGTAGGTATAATGTGCTGTGTGGCTGGTATCCTTGAATACTCACATTTAACCTGTCACTATCTTTAAAATCAAGAGCAGCTACAATGAATTGATTTGTGGATGAGAATTCTGTGGACTTCAGGTCTTGATGTGATATCTGTTGGATATATTGCAAGTTTACCTCAGACCTACTTCAAGCAGCAAGAATTAGCAATGAAAGGAGAGAAAATAGCTTTAGCTCTTACCCAAAAAAACGTATCAGAGTTATTGACTCATCTTATCTGTCTTTTAGATGGCTAAGTGGCAATGCTTAACTAAAGTGGGAAACATGGACTTTACACTTATTTGCAGGAAAACACAATGTTCTCTTGTTTTCTTTAATGTAATGTATTGCTGAAGCATCAGAATCACCAACTGTGTTTTCTAAATTGTGGAATTCAAGACACTTATTTGTATGCGTGTGAGGCAGAAGGGTAATTGGTGTTTAGGTCAGTACCTTGAATAGCCTCTCAAAATAACAAAGTAGTAGTGTGATCTGATTGTTGCTAATCTTATTTCCTGGTCTAAAAAGTGTTTGAGATTTTTGTCTGTGTTTTCTGGCAGTCTGCTGAATTGCTGGGAGAAAATACGGTAATTTAGAACTCACATTTCTTTAACTCTGTAAGTGAATTTCTCAAAAGGCTTGATAAAGTCTGTAATTACAGAGTAGCTCTGAAATAAACATCCAGAGGATGATGCAGATACCATTTAAATCTCAGTTATATTACCTTAATGGCAATCACACTAAATGTCAACAAATGAGTATGGTGTTGAGGAGAGAGTAGATATTGGCAGGATAACACAGCTGTTGCTGCAACTATAAAAGGTCATTGGATTTTTAAGCTTTCAGTTAACAAACACCTACTTAAATCGATGGGAACCTGGAGCTGATACTTCAGCCATCCAAATGAAGAACAAACTCTTTCGAAATAAATCACATCATTTTTAGAGTTGATTTTTTTTGGCTGTCTCTCTAAATGCATTATGGTGTTTACCTTTGAAGCTGAGACAAAAGTGACTGGCCTGAAGTCAGACAGGAGCTGATTGGAGAGCTGTAATTTCTTCTTGGTTCTCTTGGCACTGGTTTAATGCTTTGTCAACTGGACTGAATGGAAAGAAGGAAACATTGCTTGTTAAACAGTTCTTCTAGTTTCCCATGATGTAGGAATGGGAGTTATTCTTCAACTGTGTAAGGTTCTTAGGTTTTTCATTTATTTTTTTAGTATGTAATTTTCTTCCATTGTTCTTTGATTTAATAACTTGTAAGTGAATAATAATACGCTTACTACTTCAGTTTTGTCCTTGCATGCATTGTAGGCCAGATCCAGGAGTGATGTAAATGTTAATATTGATTACTTCCTAGTAATCTATGAGAGAAATTCAGTTAAACAATAAATTGAATTTTTCTCTTCATCCATAGCTCTACAAATAGTTAGGCATTTAGCAAGCATTAGATGTCAACATTAATTGACAAGACAGTAGTGTATCAACATGACACTACAAAACTGGAGTGCGAGCTGAAAAATAATGAAGTATGGAAAAATACCAGGTGACCAGTTTTGTCTAGAGATTGAGGATATCATCACTGAGAAGCAGGATTTTAGAAGTAACAGTGGAGAATATTTTGGAAATTGTCCCTTCATGGTCAGTATTGACTTCTGTTTTGTGTGATTGCTGTGAAAATATTAAGCATCTAATCCTGTGTTAAGTTTGTGTTTCTAAATCAATAGTAGCAAAGGAGAATTTTGCTTGTAGAGTTTGTGTCTGACAAATGAAAACTATGAAGAATTCCTAATTTCCAGTTACATTTTTACCAGGCATCTAGTTTTGATTTGATTAATGCGATAGTGCTTAGTCATTCATCTTTTTTTCCTTCTGGTATAAATTACCATTATTATTATTCTTTAGAATGTTTTAAGCAGACATTTTTGTGTCTGAAGATGTGTCTCCTTTCACCTAGAGGCATGTTGAACACCTCTCAAAGCAGTAAAATAATACTGCTGGACCAACCTGAGAAACTGATACAAATTGTGGTTTTGTGTTATGAGGATATGGCAGCATTAGCCATATTAGTTTTCCTTTATTGCGCAAGATCATAGCATGCCTTGAGATGAGTGAGGTGAACTGAGGTTATCTGTTGTGCATCTCATTTGCAGATGACCTCTGTGTGCTGCAGTTCTGTTTTTGGGGGTGAAAGCTGTGTTCCCTCTCAATTGTGTGTGTGTTATTAATTTTAATTTTTCAGGGTAATTTCTTCCTGAAAGTTAGCTACATGCAGATGAGACAAGCTCTTTATTGAATTGGCTTTTTGCTCTGAACTGTAACTTGTTGCTGCTTTTGAAAATGTAAGAGAAAATATGCAGCAAGGTGGTGTTTGACTATTTTAAATTGTCTTCAATTTCTGTTCATGGCCATTTCCTGTTGATTAAAAGATCATGGTGGTGTTAATGTTGACAAGATATTCCTGTAGGCATGTCAAACAGGAGATGATAACAACTTTGTGCGTAATGTTCACCTGATAAAGATGCTAAATGAGTAGGAAGAAGTGGTCTTTTGGTAGAGGTAACTTTATGAAAATGTTGATCTAGACTATCTGCAAATTCTTTCAAGCTGTGTAAGAATTTTCAGTGGGTGTTGTCATTGTTTTGATAAATGATAGGAATATATTGTCTGAGAATAGCGGTCAGTAATGTGTGACTGAAATAATTAAATCCTTTAGAATTAACCTTTTGAAGAAAAACAACCAAAGTGATTAATGAAGAAGGAAGATCTGTCGAAGGAAATCCATTAATAATATTAGCATTTATTATGCACTGAAAAATACTTTGATATATTTGTAGGGCTTGAATGTCTTCCTCAGTTGCATGCCAGTACACCGTTTCTGAAATACATAATAGGTGGACTGCCTTAATGTGGTACACATCTGATTTGGTAGTAGGTGTGATTATCATCTTTCTGAAGCAAGTTAATTGTCAGTCATTCAATTTAATGCGTAAGTATTTTCACTGAAGGTGAAATACCAGTGTGATACTGTCTTGATGAGAATGTTTAGTTTCCATGACTCTTTTAGTAAAGGTGGAATTTTACTTGTCACTTCAGATCTCAGCAGATTGCAGTTTTAATTGTTAAAAATGTTCTCTAGCTGTCAGCTTTTGCTCTATTACTGAAGCTGGAGTTTTTCATTTGCACTGTATGTAAGTTTGAAGTCTTCTGGGGCAAGCAAAAGTGTTATGTTAAATTATTGCTACTAAAAAAAGAAGTAAATACCAAGAGAGACATTATTGAGGGAAATACAGATTTGCAGAAAGTGCATCTCTGCTGCAAATTCTTGTGAGGAGTAGCAGCAGCGGAGATTTGGATATTGAGTTGAGCATCGGTGGCTTTTGTCTCTTCAAGTGTCACAAATGGCAAAGGAGGCTAATTCAACAATTACTTGAGAAAACATTTGTGTGTTACCAAGCTTTTGACAGATGGGTGTGCACAATAAGGCCTACACGTTATAGTTTTTGCTGCTGATGATTTACAAATTCAGGGAAGTTAGCACTGGATCAACAGGGATTTCAGGAGGCTTTAAGCCTTTTATACTGGGAGGTGAATGAGTGATATCCTAGGATATTCAAGAGGTTACTCAATAATAAATCAGACAAAGATGCACAGTTCAGTTTTTAATATTACCGTTGCGGTATAAATTTTTAACTCTGAAGGTGCTGACTCTTCGTCTTATTAACAAATATGCCTATGACCAGAATTTGGTTGTCTTGGTTTGGTAATTGGGTCAACTTTTTTGTGGCAAAGCCTTACTACTGGTAATGGTGATGATAAAGATAACAGATCTTTGCTTTTCTGTAAGACTTTAAGGCTAATTCTTCCCATGCTGTGTTCTGAGAGGTAGCAGAGACCACTGCCAACGTCTCTCTGGTTTGGTGGGAGCTTCTGCCCATGCGTTTCATGGTTTGCACATTAAACCACCTGTATTCCTGGAAGGGGAGGAGGAGGAAAAGATTTAAGGAAATGACATTACCCCAAATCAATGCTGATTTCTTACGAGAGAAGTTGGAGGGGATCTGATTTATTTTTTTCTCTACAGTCTTAATAAAAACTAGTTGGTAATCAGGGCAGGATCTTTGCTGTATGCATGGATGCTCATGAGAGTCTCTTTTTGGATTAGAAAAAAGAGTGCATAATGACGTTCTGATTTCTTATTTATTTTTTCATTTTTTTTCTGGATACGTTCAGTTATATGATATAGAAAGAAAGCCTGGATTGAGGAAAACCTCAGATCTCTTAAAGAATATTATACGGAATGGAGATAGAGAGAGAACCTCTCGAGAACTGAGTGGTTATCTGAATGGTTCTAGAAATTCATGTCATATTAAGTAAAAGCCAATGTGTGGAACAGAAGGAGGAAGCAAGGAAAAAGCCCCATATAAACAAGAGCAGTAGGATTTGTTGGTATTAGCAAAGAAATTGTCTCACTTCAGGAGACATGGAGAGGGTTGCATGGTGGGGTATTTGGTAGGTATCTCTTTTTGGATTCAGAATCAGTACAGGCTACCTACTGAAGCTTCCACCTGCAAGACTAAAAACCTTGTTATGTAGAGCAACAGGAGCAGATAAGGACACACCAGATATCATATTGCCCTTGCTAACTCTTGCTATGCTCTGGGGCAGGTAAACCCCTGTGTCCCTCTTCTAGACCCCCTGAAGGTGTCCAAAATGTCTCACTTCTCAAACAAATAACCCAGTGTCACGCTTCAGAAAATCTCTTAATCCTCAGAAGCACACTTTGGGATGGTAAATGCATGGGGAAACAATGTTTTTTGCGTTGAATTCTGTTTGCAATATTGAATTTTAACTGAATGCCTAGCAGAGGGGAACCCTGATTGCACCTGGACTGCTGTGAATCAGAATACAAATATATATAAACTTATGGTAGAAGCTGCAACTACAGATGACATTAACATCTTCAGAAGGAAAAACAATGAGAAATTACTGTAGATGAACATTATTATTCTAAAATTACTGAACTTTAAAATTATTCAGCTTCTAAGCATTTGTAATTCTTCTTATCACACTGTATCAATCAACAGAATATTTAATTCTGGGGATGGAATGCTTCATACTTACAGGGTGAAGGAGAAAGAGGAAGCCTGAAGTTCTTTCAGAGATAGAACAAGGCTATTCATTGCTGATGGTGTTTTAGGAAGTGTTAGGAACAACCTGTCAGGTTCATTGGTGAGGGCATCTTCAGAGTAGATTGATAGAGAAGGTTAATAAAGCTAGGGCTCAAGAACGTGAAATAGTGAACTGTTGGCAGGAAGCCATAGGCAAAACGTTCATCTCTGTATTTAAAAATGAATACAATTGAGTAGAAGGAGAAGGGGGGGAGGGGGGGGGGGAGGGGGAGCGGGCAGAGTGAAAGCAAGGCTCTTTTGTAGTAGAGGTCCCTGATGCTATTTGGAAAGGAAACTGAATACTGCATCGGGACTCATCACATTCATCCTTATTTCAGTGTCTGAGAGTAGAAGGGGAACAATGCAATCATGCAAAATTCAGACTGACTGTTAATTTGATCTACCTTGAAGGTAGATCAAGCAAACAGAGGGGAGACTAGGGCATGACCTGTGCCCACAGGCTGAGCAGTAGCAGAAAGGTGGTGCTGCTGTTCTTGGCTTGAACAGTTCTGTCTGTGTGATCTGTGGTATGATTCAGTACTAAATCTAATGTGAACATGGAGGAGACAGAAGCATGAACTTGAAAAATAGTTTACTTTCATTGCCAGGATGTCATGCATTTATTTTCATTTCTGCTTTACACTATTGTTTCCTAACATATGTAGGGAAGAAATTAGCTTATTTTTTTACAGCTTTGCAGTGTTAATCACATTTACATGTTTGACAAAGTATATTGACTAATGATATTGTGCCCTCCCTGCTTTATAGTATATATTTTGTTTTTTTGTTACCTACAGATGGTATCAAGACTCTACTTGGTTGGTAATGATGACTGGCTAGTGAGAGAAAAACAACCCAAAGCGCTGCTTAACTGTGCATGCTGCAATAAGGGCAGCTTGAGTATGAATTGAGCTTGTCACGAAATACGTAAATACAATTGGTGAGGTTGGTGTAGATCTACTCCTGATGGAGACCCTAATAAACTTTCCCTAAGCTAAGTTAGTCAGGCAATGAGAAATTTAGAATGTCCTATCTGACAATTACAACCAAAAATAATTTTATAGCAAATATTGTTTCTGGTTTCTTTCTTTAAGCTAAGCTACCCACTGGGAGTTTCCTTCTGTAGGACTGTGAAGATGATTTGAGAGGGGAAACAGCAACCTAAAAATAACTTTGAGAAGCTCTTTTATGCCTCAACAAAGTCACAGTTATAATTCTGTTATTTGTAGATCTCCAGAGCAGGGAAATAAGTGGAGAATGCTTTGGGAAGAGAGGATGTGTACATATGTTCCTATGTGATTTGAGTGCACATACAGATTTTTTTTCCTATTCTTGTTATCCTTGGAATGAATTCAAAACATTTATTCAATAACCTGGATTACTCCCTCCTTTGAAATCGTTATCTGTAATGAATTTCAGCAGTGTGTGGTGATAGGGTGAGGGGAAATGGACACAAACTGAAGCATACGAAGTTCCACACAAATGTGTGTGGGAACTTCTTCACAGTGCAGTGACAGAGCACTGGCACAGGCTGCACAGAGAGATGGTGGAGTCTCCTTCTCTGGAGATGTTCAAGACCCACCTGACACCTACCTGTGCAACCTGGGCTAGGGAGCTGCTTTGGCAGGGGGTTGGACTCAATGATCTCTAGAGGTCCCTTCCAACTCCTACAGTTCTGTGATTTGCTGTGATTTTGTGTAATGCTTGATATGGGCAATGCCCAATGAACTGCAACTGTTTATGACTATTTATTAACAAGTTATTAAATCTTTCAGCTGCAGTTTATAAAAGGGAGGCTTTCTATACAGGCAAATTAATCATTTTCAGCAGAACTACAGGAAAAGCTGGATTTTTCAGGAAGAAGCTTCTTTATAAGTACAACAATACACAGGGGATTCCTTTCTGCTCAGAACTTGTGCCAGAGTTGATCCAGATTTGGAAACTTTATCTCTGCTAACTTCGTGGTATATTCAGGTGAGAGCAGAATATGCCCTGTGGTGGGCATTCTGCTGCTTTCTGTACCTTAAGAAGGCTTAGTGCTTGAGCTGTTGCTGACCTGACCAGCACTGCATCTCCCCTTGGCCACGCACCTGGCAGCAGTGTTGGAGGCCGAACGAGGTAGCCAGTTCTGGTTCAAAGAAAGCTTCTACCTTTCTTGCTCTTGGAGGTCACATTTTTGTTGCTTTTGGGTTTCAGAGGGTCTAAAAAGTGTGCAGAAAAGTTTTTCTTTTGTGTATTGTAGTAGAATGAGTTGGGAATTTGATCATTCAGGGTGGATGTCATGGGCCTTGCAGAGTAAAAGGGCTGTCTTGCAAGGGCTTTCTGCAATTCTTTGCTTCAGTTCTGCTGGTGAAGCTGGCTGTATACTAGAAGATAAAGCTGGGGTCAGAAATGAAGGAATCCTTCCAGAATTCTGTAGTTCTGGGACAAGGAGTTAATGCTTGCTTTAAAGCATGACATTCTGCATTTATTTTTCTTTGAGCTTCCAGTAGCACACATCAGCCTGCTGTATGAGGGGTTTGCATTGAGATGCTAGTTGGGAAAAAGCAAAGATGTAAACATTGCTGCTTGCTTCATAAAGAAGCATATTAATCTCACTCTTCCAGGCTTTTGTAAGTCTTTGCGGTTGGTAAATGATATTACAATTCTTTGAGTATGTAGCGAAGGGAAAGCAAGTTCCTTCACTTCTGCTGTCAGCTATCATTGGCAACATGAAGTTTGTATTCCTGCGGCTGCTGACAGTCTGTAGAAATCATGAATAAAAATACATATTTTTAGTCAAATTGTGCTGTCTTGCCCCAGTATGCTGTTAGCATAATATCCTATTTCTGGTTGGAGTGTAATAATTTGATTGGATAACTCTGTTTTGAATTTAGTGTGTATATATATATATATATTTGTCAGTATTCTCCAGGCTATAAATATATTCATGTGACTGTTTTGACACACAATAAAAAGCAATGATAGTTTCTGGCTAGCATATAAAAATTCATTTGCAATTTAGTTCTGATGTTAAATATATATGTGCATGTCTTAATGACTATGCAACATATTTTTGTTCCCATAATACAAAAGATTACAGATTTATAGAAATACAATTATGATTCAAAGAAAAATTTGTTAGTCCATGTGTTGATTGGTGTCAGAAAAGGTGCATTAAAAAAGGATTCAATTCTGGTTTTCTGGAGGTCATAAATTGAATCACAATTATACCTTAATAATATGAATTACAATTCATATTTTTGTGCATTAGTTAAAACCATTGGTGGTTATTTGTCCCCTGTGCTTTGCTGACTCTGTAATTGCCAACTGTACCATTTTTTCTACATATTTTCCATTTCTTAGCTGAAAGAAAATGTCATTTCCCAATAGACCATGTCCTGTAAATAAAATAAAAACAGAAGTATAAAATGTCAGCAACTGTTTTCTTTCAAAGAAGGACGCTTTGTTTGCAAGTTCACATGCAGTGGGCAGGGCTTTTTTTTTCTCTGTTGTTGCCAATGAGAGTGTTATATCAAGCAGCATCTTTAATTTGTTCTTCTCTGGGGGCTGGTATAAAACAGTGATAATGAATTATTCACAATTCTTAACAGAGGTGCTGTCAATTTAGTGTGCCTGTAATCCACAGTCACGTCCTGTCCTCCTCAGAGGAATAGCACTTTGTTCTATGAAACCAGTGGGATTTCAGCTGAGGTCAGATGTTATCTGAGATACCATCCCTGAGCTACTCACCTTTGTGTTGGAGTTTGAGCTGAGAGTTCTGCTAGTAAGGTAAATGGTGCTGTTCAGCAGCTCTGATGCCAAATCAACTGTTGTTGCTTAATCAGGTCCCTCTCAAAGTTAAGCCATCTGGCTCTGTGTTGAAGAGGTAGAGGAATGTCCATTGTTCCTCTCTGCAATTTTACCTGCTGAAGAGATTGCAAACAGCATATACAAGGGAAAGGCTTATACCTTGTTAGGAAGAAGTAGCAATAGGAAATAGTTTATTTTAACCTTGGGGAAAAAGCTTGAAGAGGGTGAGATTTGTGCACTGAAGTCCAGATTCATCCAAAAAGCCGTGTAGCTCTCTTAGATGACATATTAGGAAGGTAAATTTGTTGTCTTCACTAAAGAGAGATTGGCACTTTGTGGATGCATTTCCTTCCACCTACGTTATAAATAGTTCTGTACCCAAGCTGTACAACAACCGTGTGCTATTTCAAACACAGATTAAGTATCATCCTTGGTTGCCATCCCTGGGTGAGATGGATGTGATGTTAAGTTACTGTGCTAACAATTTCCTCTGAGGTCATGCAAGTTACCTTTAACATCTCACTGTGTATTAATTTGTTGGCAATATATTATGGTTTAAATTGTGCACATTGATGATTGTCATTGGTAAGCTGATTTTTGGAAGCTGAATAAGCCTCAAAGAAATGTGTTTAGGAAGAGTATTACCATAACTTCATCTGCTTGCTAATAAACCAGGAGTTACATTAATAGGTGTGATCTAAAGTAGGTAGACGTCATCTACTTAGTAGGAAGAAATTTGTTCAAGGTAAAACTGATATCTTAAAGAGTGACAGGCAAAGAATTAGCTTATATTTAAGAGGAAAATAGTACTACTGCTTAGTTTTATTAAGTGACCTTTACTCATCTGTCAGGAGACAGAATAAAAGCTACTTCTTAATGTAACTCATTATTTTAGATGCATTAATTATGCATTTTCTTGTTTATTTCCCTTCTGGGATAAACATTATCAATGTTTTCAAATCCTACTTCAAAGGAAGAAGCTGTTTACAAAGAATTTCTGGAAATGTTTAATCTTAAAAAGCATGTTTTAGATAAACTTTGTCAGTAAATATAACATTACTGTTAAAACAAAGCATTGTGGAGCAATTTAAGTCAGAAAATAAAGTCCTGTCTGTTTACTGACCTAGTATTGTTACCTTTAGACCAAGGACAGCTGGAAATAGCATGAGAAAATCTATTTTGATATGTTTCAGAGGGTAAGAAAGCAACATTTTTCATAAAACCAGCAATTAGTGAGTCTGGGTTTTAAATGGAGTTAATGGACTGCCCAGCATCCCAGCAGTGCATTAGAATCAGTTAACAGGAAGAATAGACCATGCAACACAGTCACCAGAGAAAGATAATCTGCATATTTATGAGAATAAATAAGGGCAATATTTGGACTATTTCTTTTTGCTGTCTCAGTTGCTTCTTCCAAGTACAGAGGCATCCTTTATTTAATCCTTCTTCATATTTTTCTCAATTAATACTGGTAAACTCATGCTCATCTGTGTTATCTAGATGTCTTTTTCATGCTTAATAGAACTTCTGTTAAAAAAAAAAAAAACACAAAACCTAATGATCACAACATACTCTGAGAGAGATGGTATGAATGCCCCTACAAGTGTTTCATTTAGTCTAATTTTATAGGACCTTAAAGGTAGGAGTGAATCAGAGCACTGGTGTTAGAGAGTTGGAGTCAGTCTTCAACTACTCAGTGGTGAGAGGCATGCAGTCCTGAGAGTAGATGAGGGTGTTTGTATGTACGTATGTACACACACATACATATATGAAGAATCTGAACAGATACATGTTTAAAATATTTTTCTTCCCACATCTCAGAACCTTAATATCTAGTATAAGTCTCCTATCCCAATGGTCATCTTTTAGATGTGTTTCTTGTTTATTTATTTGTTTTTATGCTGGGTACAGATGGTTAGTTTATTACAGATGAGAGAGCAATCAAGAGCATTAAAATGCACGTCCGAACGTTCTTCAATTCAGAATTGTTTGGTTTGCTGTTGTGCAGTCACAATGATAGTCTGAAAGGACTGAGGCATTAGAATCATTTTAAATTGGGTTTTACAGTTTAACGTATTTTTTGCTTAATGAGAGATTATTTGTTCTACAGTACAAATAAAGTCATTGGAATTAATTACGAAGGATAAAATTAGACATAAACTTACTGAGCCCCTGTAGAATTGTGGTCTAACACTGATTACATCCAACTGTTAAATACTGTGTAATGAAGCGTTAGACAAAAATTGGTGTTATGAAAAGATAGGTCAGAAGGAGGAATGGGCACAAGTTAAAAGTTTCATGTACATCCACCCATATTCTGCTTTTTAGCATTCGTGAAGGAGTCAAAAGAAGCTACAGAGGATATGAATGTTTTGTAACTGGTGTTTATGTCACCGTAACTATGCACAGTGGAAGTGTGAACAACTTGTTTAACAAGTCTTTATAGAGTAAGGAAGAGAGATAGGAAGGGCTTACGATAAGACAGTAAGTAAAGGTTATAAATTCCTGTATTATCTTGAGTGGATTTTTGTTGCCACTGCGGATCAACAGTTGCTTGAATTTTAAACTAAATCAGGAATCATATAATTTGTATGCAAATCAGATGGTGGTTGACTTGTGTTATATAATTCAACCTTTAAATATGCATTTAGGTGGAGTTCTCATCATGATTATGTTGGTATTGTTTTGCAACAAGAAAATTCTTAAATTGTAACTAGAGTATTTTTCTCTTGTTAACAATAATAAAAGCACAAAGTTAATTGGAAAAATAAAAGCTAGGTGTCTACACCATTTTATTTATAAAGGATGAATAAATAAATGCCAGATTTTGCATATTCTTTAATAAATTTAAATTTATTGAAAGTTCCTTGACTAAATTTTGCAGTGTCTTATTCATGGATGTTATATGAGGTGAAACATCTGCTTTTTTCAGTCCGCATAATCATATGTCAGATTCAATATGGATTCATATATCTGGTCCAGGACTTGTCCCAGGACTTCTGATGGAGCCTTTGTTTAGTTGTCATTTAAACTGAAGCATTGGTGTTCCATTTCTGCCATTTAGTTGTTGTAAAGGTCACAGGGATGACACTGGTTCTTCACAAGGGTAGGTAGTTATCTCCTGTTTGAACTTTCAGTGATTTCTGCAACATTAACATTTCCCAAGATAGTCTGATATTTTGAACAGTTCTTCTAGCAATTACTCAGTGACTTACTGATTTAAAAAGTACTTAAGATACATGAAAATATTCAAGAAATTAAATAATGTTGGCAGGATGAGATTTTTGATCACCTTCTATTTTATAATAGGTAGGTATAATATATTTGATTTAATTAGGAATAATACTATTCAAGCTATGTAAAACTAATTCTTAGTACTTTTTTTGTTTTTATTTATTAAATAACTGTTCCACTGCAAGCCAGCAATGTTTTTATAAATTCATATGTGCAGAGAAAAAGAAGAAACCCTTCGGAAAGGGAAAAGGCAACAGAGATTAGTTAAGTATGAGAACCTTTCTCCATGGTTGTACAATTTTATGGTGGTTGAATGAGTTTCTCCTAGCAGAGACAAGTCCAGGAGAAACCAGATCACAGTTCACACAGTTTCATGCTAGCTAAGGTCTGAATCCGGGTTTTAAAGTTTACAGTGCTTCCTAACTATAGATTGTTCTTGTGTTTTATTAGCCTAATGTTTTTCATGCTTAAGTATTTTTTTGTTAAAATGTGAATCTTACTCAATTTGTATGACGTTTGGTGACTTCCTTTTCTCCTGTTTCTTTGTGATTCCTTTTTGTTTCCATTCGTATGTCTGATGGACTAGCTGGTGCACTTGAGCATACCCATATTACTGAATACAGTCAAGAAGCTTTATGTGACTGCAGCATTTGTCTGTGGCATTTTACTGAGCATGTTTTGCTATTTGTCCTCCTATGGGAGTAAATGCAACCATTTGATGGGTCAGTAGTTGATCTTAGTGGTCTTCTCCAACCTTAATGATTAATTGATTCCAATGCAGCCATAGTTCCCTGAAGTCAGTGTTTGGCACCTGAAGTTAATGGCAAGACCAATCTCTTTGTTTTCAGACCAAATCCTTGAGTCATCTATTTGCTGATGGCTTTTGAGGAAGATAAGAGCTGTGCCGTTTTTGACAAGTGTTCAAACAAAGGCTGACTTCTAAAACCTGGAAACTTGAATGAGCAGTGTACTGAATGGTGCTTTCACTTACTGAGTTTTTTTTTTTTTATCATGGATTGTAAATCTGAACATGGATTGTACCATCATGCCATAAGCGCAGTTGGAAGAACATCTGTCTGACAATAGACCAAATACCTGAATGCTTTAAGACAGCAGCACATACACAACTTTTTCAGATAGTTCATCTTTCCAGGTTTTGATATACTGTAGAAAGAGATGACAGAATTTATGTACTTGGTCATGTTGCTGATAGATTTCTTACAGTGTTTTGAAAAGATCTTAAAGGTCCATTTTCAGTTTACAAACGTGATAAAGTCTTGTTTATTCTCTTAAAAAAAAAAAAATCTTTGTGAGGAGTTGTGCTCCTGACAGAAGTGTTTGGCTTTATAAAACCATGAGGCAAAAAAACTCTCCTCCATAGAATGATAGAACTTTTCAGATAATTATGTCACTACATCTGCAGAAAGTTTGCTGAAGAAACTGGAGGATTCCATAGACTATAGCATTTCCAGGGGCAGTTCTGAATATTAGGAAAGTTCTACCAGAAGACATATTAAATTGTGATTATTACAAACAAAAAAAAAACCCCAACAACTCCAAAACTAAAACCAACAAAAAGAACCCTAAACCAAAAATAAAACAGACATAAAACCCATGCCTTCTGGTTGTTTTTTTTCTCTCCTTTTCATTGTTTTCCCCTAAATTTAACATGAAATACTGTCCTAAATGTAACTGCTTATGGGCATACCTTTTCAAAGATCAAATCCCACTGTTTGTGAGCTCCACAATGTGAGTTTGGGCATTCCAGCATACCCTATACTCGCTGATGGCAAGGAGTAAGAAAACTGCTTTATCTCTTCCTGTTTAAATTAGACCAATTTCCTTGATGCTTTTTTAAAGTAGCATGGATTAAGTGGATTTTAACCTCATGTTGTGCAGAAACTGAATTGTTGTTCAGGATAATTACTTGTTTTCTGTTACATGGTAATACATAATGCCCTATCTTTTCAGTAAAATAGCTTGTTTCATCTTAGAACGAGAACACGTAAATTAAAAGCAAAGCAGTCGCTATTTGTAAACACCTATGGAATGGTAAGTATTTTGTTATTCCCCATTTCACAGATTTACAGTATGATAATCAACTCATTTCATGATGTCTGTTACACTGGGGATGAACTTAGAGAAAATCAAAAAAATAGAAGAAATGTGTTGGCCAAAATGAGTAAATAGGTTTTCCAACTGACGCTTTTGTTTTCGGGGAAGATCCAAGAAGTTGAAGCTGAAGTGCCAGTAGAACAGACTCTTTATGAAAAAAAAAGTTGTCAGGAGATGATAATGGTCATTCAGGAACATAATGATGGGAAAACTGGGTCTTGTAATCTGCTGCTGGAATCTGATGTCTCCGGAGGGCTGGAATGCCTCAAATACACTCCAAAAAATGGGGAGAAAGGAGGTACAAAGCGTAGTTTGTGGAACTACCCATAAAACCATAACACTCACAGCTAATTGTTGCAAGAAAAGTTTGTAGGAGTATAAATAGAACATGAAATAGATAATATTGAAAGGATTCAATACACATCTGAATGTTTTTCTTGGAGGAACTGACCAAATATTTAAATAGGAGAGATTTGGTTGGTCTGGTCTACTTGAGTTTCTCTAGTGGAGTTCAACAAAACACCCTAGGAAATCCTTTAAAACTGTTGAACTGCCTCAGAATGAGTTGTCCTACTTTCCTATATCTGCTGCTGCTTTGTGTGTTTCAGTATTGGCATACAATTCTGTGGATACTGAAAAATTTGCATTGATTTTTAAAAGGAATTAAGAAATTAATGGAAGCAGAAGGCATCCAGACTATTGAGCACAAAGCTAACTTTCTTGGCTTAGAAGCTGCTGGATCATGAGTTGTGGGAAGATGGCAGTGTATGAAAACTGTGGGGCTAAAAGTATAGGGAAAACTTTAATTTTCTATTATGGTTTTCCTCAGAAATTCATTGCTTTCTAGACTGGGGAGAAAAAAAAAACAAACTGATTTGCACCATGTCTGCTTCAGTGTGCTCAATCTTATAAATATCTGAGAAGCATAAAATTGAGCAAGCCCCTGCATGGCACCTGTGCCTTGTGCTAGCCAGTGCTTCTGGTGTCTCTATCTTTATGTGAGATAGTAAATGTGCTCAAAGTAAAACTGTAAGTTAAATACTGTGGCTGATCTCTGAGTAGATTATTGAATGTTTAGCCTGCTGTAAGCAAAAATATTATTTAAAACCTCTTTGATACTATAAAAGATGTATTTTGCAATAAATGATTCTATGCGAAAGATGTACCAAAATACACCTGAAATGATTCAACATATTCTTTCTCAATATTCTGAGTGGAATTCCTTTGTAGCTTTATTATGTGATATTTTCTGTATTTTAAGTGCTGGATTCACTGGAAGAAGATGATACTGAGTGCTAAACTTTCTCATAGCTTTCTAAATCTTCTCATTTCTTTCAGGAGATAGATATGGAATTTCTTTCAGGAGATAGATATGGAATTTCTTTCAGGAGATAGATATGGATGCAGTCTTTTGTGAGGATATAAAAGCTCTTCTCCCCAGTTACTCATTTCTTCGTTGCTTCTTACAGCCCACCAATCATCTTTTTCTAAACCCTAGCTCAACATTTAGAATCTAAATACAATTTAAATGGAATTGTAGTGCGAGACAATAATCCTGAATGTCACTAGGTGAGTCAGAGTCCCTGGAAGTCCAGCTGTTTTCTAGTAGTGGAGTTATTAAAGTGCCTAAGCTTTTACTGCCATGCAAGCCTAGAGGTGTCTTTGTTTCAGCACTCATCTTATGCCTGAGGCAGTCAGCATGTGATTCATGAAGCAGGCTTCTCATTGCTTAATCCCAAGCAAATAATACTGAAGATGTGCGTAGCACTTGTCTAACTATCACTGAAAGTGTTGCAGAACTGTGGCCTTACAAGCATTGCAAAACCATGGCAATTTTAATTGCTACAAGTGATGGTTATGCCTGTGTGTCTAATTTATTAAGGTATCTGTAAAGGGAATGGAAAATCAGGATCCTAGGACTTTAGCTGAAGTGAATTTAAGTTAGAGATTGCATGTTTCAGAGGTGTCCCCTAACTACTGTTTTTATTTCTAGAAGAGTTTCTGTGTTTGGCAGTAAATTAACACAGTATGTAAAATATGCTTCTGAGGGCAAGGGCCAAATCTACAACTTTGCCTTCCCTGAGGAGCTAGGTAGAAAGAAGAGCCCACTTCTTCCCTGTTCATGCCACTTTAAATTTCGTCTAGCCAATGCAGTAGTCAGGCATTAACACCTGAGCTGAGTGTTGACCTTGTTTAGTCTGGCTAAAAGCTGATTGGTGGCATGGTCTTAACTTGGTGAGTAGGTTATCGTGTAGGATAGTAAATAACAGTTGTTATACTCCTTCCTCTGACTGAAAAAGAAATGCATTGTGTTATTACGGTCCAGAGATAATGAAGTATTTAATGTTAGGGGAGAGGAATGGAGATCTTCGTAGTCAGGCTGTGTGAGGCTCTGAGCAGCTTGATTTAGCTGTGCTTGTCTCTGTTCATCGCAGGGGAGTTAGACCAGGTGACCTTTAAAGGTTGAAAGGGAACTTAAAGACCACCTGGTTCCAGACCCTGGCCATGGAAAGGGGCACCACTCACTAGACCAGGTTGCCCAAAGCCCCAGCCATCGTGGCCTTGAATACTTCCTGGTAGGTACTACCAGTTCCTGCCGGATGATTAAGCTCAGGTGTTCCTGCTTCATGTTTTTGCTTACAGGACAGGCTCAGGAAGCCCTGTTGGGGCACTTGGTTAGACAAACTCAGGCTCCTTCAGCAGGCTTGATAATTCTGCTTTAGTTAGTTTGTGTCTTTACTTACTTTGTAGATGTGACTGAGTGACTATGTAGATATGTGCTGTAACTCAGCATATGTTTTCATCATCTTTTACATTTTTTTAAATATTTCCACATCCTTTTTCATAATCATAACTAATTGCATTGAAAATGCCATATAGAAGATTTGAAGACAAGATTCAATATTTTGTTTTAAATAGTTATGTAATTACACATGGGGATTCTTTACTTCCATAGTCTTGAATAGGACTGAAGCAGAAGAATGACAGCATGCGTAGGAGTATTGATTTTTATATAACCAGACTATTAAATGATAGTGAAAAAATGCATCATTCAGTGAATACCACTAGGGATAATATCACATTCATCTGTCACTATGGAATGAAAAGAACTTTTAGTCTTAATACCTCAGCTTCTTAAATAAATTTTTATGGTTTTTTTTCTTCTATAACTGAATTAGAATTAGAATTGTTGCACTTGTGATCTTTCTAGTAACTACTTGTTCAAGTATTGACTTAGGTATGTGTTTTATTAGCATCAACTTTATTAAGCAAGGGCTTATGCTACAAACAGATGTATATCTTGCTTCCTAGAAATTTTTCTCAGTGACTGCAGTTTCAAAAAAAAAAAAAACCAACAAAAAAACCTTATAATATTTGACTTTCTTTTTTACCCTCCTTTATTTGAATTTAACAATGTGTCTTCTGGTTCACAATGGTGGCTATGAAAACCTCTGCTCAGGTTCAGGTGGAGCAATAGATCAGTTTCCCTGCACAGTGCTTATGTCTTGTTAGACCCTCTGAATGGTCTTTTATGACTGCTTAATAGGGTTGGAAGATGATATGCTGTTTATAGTAGTTATATCCTGTGAAAAAATGCAGAACATTACTCAATAAAATTACTTTTACAGCAGTCAGTATTTTGTTGAGTTAATAGCATTATTAATTGAAAAGGTTCGGAAAATGATTATGATATTGTGAGGCACTGGTTTGTTTTTATAAAGTTGAGTTTCATTTGTAAGTTGTCCTGACTTACTAATGAAGTACATTAATAGAGATGATCACTGTTTCTCTAATCCATTTTTGACTTTAAGTATCTGGGAATGAAGGAAATACCTTATAACTTTTTTTTTTTTTTTTTTCCCCCCCATAACAATTGCTAGCTCTCCAAAGAGAATGAGAAACTCATGGTTAGGAATTAATAGCATCATCTGTGAATTGTTCTGGTGGTCTTCACCAGAATCTCTGCAGTCTGCATCCTTATCCTTAATGCCTTACGTATTTGTGATAATACAGGCTTTGGATAAGTAGGTGCTAAAAAAAATTGTCAGAGATGCTAAAAATCCCTGTGTTGATGAGAGTCAGATTGTGGCTATTCAGCGAGGAGAGCAAATGCCTTAATGTGGAGAAACATGGATGAGGTGTGGCAGTGGACTGTGCTTTTTTTTCCTGCTAATACATTGCAAGCATCTTTCTAGTAGTGTTCCTGTGATGTGCATCTTCCCCTCAGGACTCTATATGTGTTGCAAGACAGAAATGACCTTTTCACTGAAGCAAAGACAGACTATCTCCTGAATAATCAGTCTTCATAATTTAAAAATGCTTTCTAAACAGATCAAGTAGGCACAAAACCACTCTTTCCTGAATCATTATGTCTTATCTTTCCTGGTCTCTGCCCCTTGACGCAGTGTGTATGGCTTAAGGTGTAAGTTAATGTTGTGAACTTACAGCTCCTGCTCTGGGCTTTGGATGATAAGAACTTGTTTGTATTTCATGCAGGAGGTGGAGTGGGGACAGCCATCATCCTAATGACACAACCTTTCCTTTTGGTGACGTTCCTAAATAGCACGTAGTAACAGAGTTGGCAGCATTGTCTGAGGCAGCTCAAGTCAATTGTTGTTGTTTATTTTTCTTGTCAGTTTGTTTTCCAAGTACAGAAGGTTGCTGCAAGAGTCCAGTCTGAAGAGCAGCAGATGCTGAAAACTATAAAAAGGAGTTAAAAGGGAGTTTGAGGACACTAAGTGAGGATAAAGAGAAAAGTGAGCTGCAAGCCCATTTTGAAAGCTTTAGAAATCATAATCCATATCTATCATAGGATTTTGTTGTGTTTAGAAACCCATGTAAGGGCAGCTTTTCCAGTGTTAGATACTTGTGATGGCATAAGGTTAAATATAAAAGAAAAAAGTGTTGGGAAGTAATAGTAACTCAGTATCAGAAAAGTGAAGCCACAGGGGTGAACAACAGCTGACATATCAAAGTGTGAAGTATGTTTTATCTTGGTTCTCAGTCCTTTTGTAAGTTATTAATGGTTTATTTGAAATGCAAATGAGAAAGAACTAAATTTCATTGCAAAACCATATTCCGCATCAAACTTTGATGTTTGATTATACAGAAAGAGCTTCTATTTTTCTTCTGCAGTTTTAAAAATCAGCTCAACGTATTTTTAAAGGGCCTGTATTTGTTTAAGATAAAAGACTTGCTAAGCAAACAGCAGTTGCTGTTATAAGTGCAATCATTAAGTTTCTTTTCTTTAACTTGAGTAAAAAGAGGGAGGTAAGTGAAGACCTGTATTTTTTTCCACAGAGATTGTTTTATATGGCCCCTTTGTACCACCTGACTGGGAATCAATACTACTTTATTGGAAAACAAACAAGCAAAATGAAAATCCCAGAAAACTCATGAGCACAACTGCCTGCACTACCACTGGGAAATGGAAATTTCCATCAAGGTTCTGCATTTGCGCAAAAGGGCAGCAACGCTGCTGAGGTTTTACATATACAGTAGATTTGACTTTTTTATTTAAGACTTTTTTTTTTTTTAAACAAAAAGCATCTACTTCTGTTTTTTTTTTTTTTTTTCCTGGTAGAGTACAACCTACATTCTCTTATTTACTGTCTTTATCTTACTGCCCCCGCTTTTTCCCTTTCATTCAACTAGTTTCTTACATTTTTCTGTCCTTTTCATTCTCCTGTCTGAGATTCCATCCTCACCTCTGCTTTTTTACAACAGCATAAATTACAACCAGAAAGTACTTTTAAATGGCGCTGTTTCAAAGAAACTCTTGATCTCTTTGGTTTTCATTTTAGGTGTTTTACTGCACTGTGAAAGCATCGTCAGCTGAACACATAAAATAGAAGTCAATTCTAATTCAAGCTGAAAATTATCAAAATGAAATGGATCATTTTTTCCAAAATGAAAGGAAAATATTGATTTTCAGAAAAATGTGACAAAACTGGGATAACTTGTGAGTTAAATAGAATCTGTCATTAGAATGATGATGAAGCCACAACGTGGGTCAAATAGTGGAAGGAAAGTCCCCCTTCTCTATATATTACACATATATATACATACACTCATTTAGAATTATTTGTAGATGGAATTATAATTAGATGGTTTACTTCTGAGTAACAGTTCCTTTTCCTTGTACCTAAGATCTCAGTATCTCAGTTAAAATAAGTGGAAGGAACTGCAGTTGTATGATGCAGTTCAGTTCATAGAATGGATATCTGAATCTGGACCCTGAAATCCCCTATTTGTTGCCTAGATAAAGGCTTCTAACTAAGTCATATCTAGGTATTTATGTAGATGACCAAATTTAGAAATCAGTGTTATACTCTAATTTGACCAAATTCAGTCAAAAATAGTCCTTGCCATCAATGTATATCGCAAATTCAGGCTTCTATTTGTTGTGCAACAGCTGCCAAAAGAATAAACAAATTTTAAGAAGTTGAAGGAATGGGAGAAGGAAAATGCTCAAATGACTACTGCTGTTTTATTTTTAAAAAGTATCAGTGTTGTATCCTCACCTGGGATGTTGCTTATGGTTTTGATTGCTGTATCAGAAAGACATATTGGCAAAACAGAGCAATTGAGAGAGATGGGTGATAATGGGATGGAGAAAATGCTGTCATATGAAAAGGGATCCTAACAACTGGGACTATTTAGGGAGAGATGAATAAAAGGAAAACAGTAAAGCTACCCAAAATAACAATTGTTCTAAAGAAAAGCAGGATGGGAACTTGTATTATATTTTTAAAGCATGAATAGAAGAACAAGTAAACACTGATTGGAATTGGAAAAAATTGAAAACTGATGAAAGAAAAGATTTTATTCACACACTGCATGATTAACCCATGGCATGCATAAGATGGTACCAAAGTTGTTTTAGCAGCCTTTGGGAAAGGGACTGGAAATATATATGGGAACAATTGAAGCATATACAGCAATGGCAGTATTCAGCAGCCCCACTCAAAACCAAATGAGAAGTTTTGAGTCTTTTCAAAGTACTTTATTGCTCCTACAGTAGTTTCACTTGAAGATAGTTTCATATTTCACTGCTTCTAAATAAAGTAGTAAATGGTTTTGAGGAATTTTTTTCAATGGGTAATCAGTTTATGCAAAGTGAATGTACTGTTCAAAACCATCCGATTTGATATTGCTTAGTTATCATCTGTTCTCATTTATTCAATTTTATGCAAACTCCATTATGTTTCTCTATCAGAATGAAGGGATGTTTTTGTTTGTGATATATTAAGGGCAAAATAGCAGCAATATTTCAAAAAGAGTGGGCTAAATCAGTTTCAGTACATTGTCTGGCTGGGAGATGAGCTCAAAGGAATCTCAGAGCAATTCAGGGAGGTTGCAGCCTTTAAATGCTAATTGAGTTTGTCTGCAGTGTTATTGATAGAGCCTCTAAGGATGAGATTGAGAATTCATTATCCTTTACATGAGTAACTGAAGGAAGAGGAAGTGAACTAAAAGCAGGTGTACTTTTTCTTAAAGTCTAGATTTATCAAACTGGATTAACTCTTGAATCTTGTATCTGATGGTCAATATAATGTTTTACATTTTGTTCTTTTTGAAGGTCACTAAAGGTCTTGCAAGTAGAAGTGTGTTTTGACTAAAATGGATAGCAGCAACATACTGTCATGTTGATTGCTTCACTTAGAGTTAATCATAGCAATGCAATCGACTTCTATGCCCATTTTGTTCTATTTCAAAAGGAAAATTTTTCTCTTAGTTAAGAAGAATTAAGAATGCGTAGTAGTTTTGAGTTTAACTAGAGTTGGGATTTGATTATCCTTATGGGCTGCCTTCCAACTGAGGATATTCCATGATACTCTGAAAATCTCACAATTGTTTTAACTGGGACCTGCCACCAAAAGTCTGTTTGAACCCTCTTGTAAGTGCCTTTGTACCTTTTTTGGCTATGGAGATCTGGAATTTTGTCCCATTACTTGCTCCTTGCTGTGGCATTCATTGTGCAGTTCCTTGTTTCTCAGCTCAAGCTCTATCTGGTCTGGGACTGTACAGGGTTGGTTGGTACTAGAAGACACAGAGCAGCTTTCTTAAGTTAATTTGTACTCCGTGGGGAAAAAAAGAAAAAAGCTATGGGGAGAGCGCTTCCAGAAGTGCGTGACAAATATATGTGAGGTAACAACAAAAAAGGAGCTAGCTGCTTGGAACTAAATTAGGTGATGTTGGGTGTTTTCATATTTTATTTCTTCTCTCTCCCACATCTGTAATCATATTATGGCTGTCTGCAATTCTCTCCCTTTTCTCAACATAGTTTCTATGGTCCAACCCTTAACGTTGATACTACTCCCAAACTTCCGCTGGGCTGCTGTGTGTGGAATTGGGTTAAAAAATGACTGAGAATGAGGATGAATTGATCTAGGAGTTCAGAACTGCAGCAAGGGGTTATATTTACTGGTATTTACCAAATATTTTGATATGAAGGTGATGAAAATCAAATCAGGAGATTGTTTTGGGCTGCTTTATGTTACTTTCAAAGTGACTGCTCTTCTGTACTGGTGAATCCCTGTAATTTTGAGAGCGGTTTGAAAAAGGAAGTCCGTTTTGTCTTTTATGTATATTTTGTTCAACCTAGGTGAAATGGATATCGTTGTGAACATGATTATTCTTCACAGACTTGCTGCAAAAACTAGAGAATGCTTATAAGGTTTGTGCCGGATGCTGTATGTGCACACTACAGGCAACTGTGTCCCAGACATCTTAAGAACCATTTGCTGAAGTTTTTTTTCTGTTTCAGTGACATTCTTAATATTCTGGTGTTTTTTTTTTAATTGATGTGTAAGACTTAAAACGTTGAGCTTGCAACCTCTGATAGTCACTGATGAAGTGAATTATTTTTCGTAGCATTTTTTATGTTGTGGCATTGGAATAAACTATATAATTATGCTCTCTAAACCAACTCCTAAAGCAACCAACCAACTCCAGACTCCATGTGGCTGGGCAGAAATCAGTATGCTCTGTTCTACATGATTGCAGACCAGAGCTCATGTGCCTTTCTTGGCATCCTCTCTTAATCCTAAATGTAAACCAGAAGAACAACACAATTTGTAGTAGTGCAGAGTTTTGCCTGGATTATTCTGGTTTTCTCTCCTTTCAATTGCTTTTGCAGAGTATCTCTCAACATTCTGACTATATCTTTCTCTTATGTCTTCATAATCTTGATATAGATAGTGACATGTGACTAGAAAAATGACCTAGCACAATAGCTCTTTGACTGTCTTTCTTGCAGCCTTATGATAATTCTCTGAATCATTTTATTATTTTTTTTTTCCTGTGAGATGAGCTTACAGATTGGGTAACACAGCAAATAACACCTGGATTTGCAAGGGTCCCAAAGAGGTCTCATTTCTTAAGAAGTCCATGGAATGTAATGTTGATTATCCTTTCTGAAAAATCAGTCCCTGTCTTCCCAGACATTAATGTGAGAGTGTTAGAAGTATGGGGAGCCACTGCCAGAACTTTCTTAACCATGCTGCCAGATACATGGTTTTTAAAGTAGTGATTTCTTCTGAGCTATTTTGTTCTCAGAACAAAGTATATTTAATGTACTCTTGTATATTGTTCTATTATTAAGTGCTATGTCGTCATTAAGAGGAGAATGATAATTTAAGCAGACAAAATGTGAAAATTTTAGTTTATTCTGTGTTCAGGCCATAACTTTTGGAATTTTAAATATAATCATTTTATAAGATGATATATTTAGTTGGTAACTGCCAAATGAAAGAAGAGTGGATGAATATTTAAATTGTTTTGAATTCTGCAAGCAGCGAATGTAGACAGTTGAATTCATTGCAGCTCTTATTTTCCTCTTGAGGAGAAAGTGCATTTAATTAAGGAGGGGGAGAGAGTCTGTAGGATTCTGTGAAACCCAGACTCTAAAAGTAATGAAGATAATTGGCAAAATTTTTCCAGTTAGGATTTAACACATGCATGTATTAATCATAGTAAATCTATTCTGCCTAAGAAGCAACCAGAAACACTCTTTAATCATTGTGTGTATATATAAAAAAAAGTAAAAGCTACATGTTCGTAGGAGAAAGAAATGTTTCAGAATGAAGATTCAGAAGTCATAAATTTGAAGTAGAAAGTTGAGTTACAGAGAAATGAAAGTATGAACCCATGTAATGACCTGTTCTATATAGCAGATAGAGAGCATGTCATGGCGAGTGTTGGGTATTAGCAGGTGATGGGTGATGAGTAGAATGGTTATCTTAAATCCTTTTGCTCTGTTGCTTCGTGGTGATGGCCAGGCAACATAGCATTCCTAGTTGGACTGCTGAGCCAGCAAAGCCTCAGATGCTTTTTGCTAATTGCTAGTGAATTGAACCTTGGCATTAGTTCTTTTTTCAGAGGGTGTTTTTTTGTTTTTATTTTGTTTTTGACCACTTAGTTAATATAAGTATTGATTTTTCAATACTATATATATACTTTCGTGTTTCTGTTTAAGTGTTCTTTTGGTGTTGATTCAGCTATGGCCAGTACCCAAAGTGGTTGCAGCCAATGAAGAGAAAAACAGGAAAATAAATGTCGATGTGACTTGAGAAGTGAAAGTGCAAACAATAAAAATGTATAGCTGGTGGAACTTAACACCAAGTTTGGTTTCCAAGCAACAAGATGGATGGCACTGAATTAGTTTTAAATGTTATTATTTATGGTATTTTTATAGCTGCTATAAAATGTGAATGATATTGGTATAAAATTGATCAGGAATGAGAAATACTTCGTATTTTCTCATTCTCAGTGACTTGTATAATCCAATGATGCAAACAGAGTGGAAGCTGAATTTACCAGTGAGTATGAGTGTAGCCCTAACTTTTTTTTTTTTTAAATAAATAAAATTGGGTTTTGGAGAGATAGCACTGTCAATAAATTTGCTTCTTTAAATGAATGGTCTTTAGATCAGTACAGTAGTCATAGGTATGTTTGTCTGTTTTTCTGCATTATCATGGTAGCGCTAGAAAAGTCCAAAGTTTACTTTCTTTGAGATGGTGACCAAAGCTTTCCTACGGCACATTTGTCATGGCTAATGTGATGACTTTCTTTTCATTGTGTTCCAAAGAGAGACACCACAAACTGGCAACATGAGAGAAGTTGTTAAGTGAGAATATGATGGTATTTCAATATTAGCTGTACATGCTTAAAGCATCTATCTGCTCTTCATTATGAATTGTATACTGCAGTTAATTGAACTGCTGTTGAGAATTTTTCCTGCCATCTGGAAGCTAAATATCTACAGAAATGGTGGTAGAGCTTTACTTTGATTTTTTTTTTTTTTTTTTTTTAAAGAAAACTCCCAACAAACTAATCTTGCATTAGGGCTTTAACATCTGTTACTAAAACTGATAGTTCATAACCATTAGAATTTTCACCATCAGTGTTAAAAATTCCAGTGTTTCTGACTTCACAGTATAAATATTGGACATCTTGAGCTAATTTTCTAGTATTTTTGTCTTGTCTGTGGGCAGTCATCTATTGAGGAGCATTTGTTCTGTCTTAAAATAGATGTCTCATGAATAGAAGGAATTGCCATTTCAAGCTATCTATTCCTATGTTATGACTTTAGAGAGAAACTAAATATTTATCTTTAGATTGCTAATGTGGCAGTTGTTTTATTCCAACCAAAACACCAAATTTCAGCTTGCATTTTTTTTTACTATGAGATGGTGATGGATATCATACACCAACTGTAGTGACATGCCTTCCTTAAGAGGTAGTGTTATGTAGGGATATGGCAGGACTTTGAAATATTCTAAGATATGTTATCTTTGTTTTCATTTGTAACTTAGGTCTGCAACCCAAACAGAGCTGCATAATAGGTACTGTCTTGACTGTTCAAGTCTGACTGCTTTTTAAGATGTGCATTTTCTTACAGCTACTCAAGCGTAGATGCCGATGATTCTGTGCTATAAGGGTAATTACCATTTTCTCACCTTAATAGAACTTTTTCTGAGGAAATTAAAGCACTGCTATGCATGCTTCTTTCTTAGTAATTTAGCATATCTCCCGTGTATTTGAATTGTTCATTAACCAGATGCTACCAACATTAGAAAGAAAAAGGTAATCTACCATGCAACATGACCCAATACTTGCTTAAAAATGAACTAAATTCATTCCAAACCATAGCAAATAGTATAGGCTTGTCTCCTGGGCTTTCCTCTGAAAATTTCAAGCATAGTTTTTGAATGTCTTATCTATGTTCATATACAGTTTGTATGCAAGCTGTTTTATTTAGTGAGATGTTAGTTTTGGACAGTTGTAATAATACTGTAGGGACAAACCACAGGCTATTAATTTCAGATTTACTTATTTACTTTTGGAATAGTTCAATACAAGGAGAATCAAATCAATACTTAGAGATTCTGGAATTAGATATCTTGTTTTATCTTTAATTCTGCTACTTCAAGGCATTTTAAGCTCACGTAATTAGAGCTGGATACTGTCATGAAGGTTCATAAAGAGACCGAGAGAACTTAAGAAGTAGACTTCTTGCAGAACTTGCATAAATGCTTAAAAAATTTGATCATTAAGACCAAAGTTTAGCTAAACTGTTGAAGGCACTACTATAGTTTCATTTGTGCAAATATTTGTATTCGAGTGTTGTAAATGTCTTAAGTTCAGCTATAAGACCTGAACTCTCTGAAAATGTATGCTACTTGGTTGATTTTTTTTGGTAATCTCTTCAGAGTCTATTGCTGCATGCAGTACACTAGAAATATTCTGAATGAGTTCTGTAGGAGGATCTGAGACTCAGGTTTTTTTTTCCTAGGTTTTCATTTGTATTATGGTTTTAAATTCCTTTGTAATCATCTGGGCTTTCAATCTGATGTCACACAAGCCATTGGAAAGGACATAGTTCTTACCTGAGAATCATAGAATGGTTTGGGTTGTAAGGGACTGTTAAAAGCATCTAGTTGCAGCTATTCGATTATGACTTGATATTTCCAATGAATAAATATTTTATTCCACTGGCTTCTCTTTGAAACTGGCGGGTTTTCTATGAAAATCAGAATGGAGGTTGGGTCATAAATTACAGGCACTTTTCAAAAGTGTTCAGATGAAGACAGCAAAAAAATGCAACGTATAGCAAATTTGTATTTTTCAGTATTTTTATGGTAACAGTAATAATACTAACATGCAGGCACAAGATACAACTTTGTCATCTGCTTGTTACAAACCATTTTTTAATAGCTTGTGTTTGTTCTGCTGTTAAATGCAAATGTCTAGACAAGTTAAACTTCAGTTTTGTTCTTTTATGTTATTGCTCAGTGTTACTCTTAATGTTTTAGGTATTTCCTTTCTCGTTCTCTCTTACAAAGGAGTTAAGTTCTATGATGTTCAAGATAAAAACCATTCTGACAGATTTCAGATTTGGTGAAATGAGTTCACTCCTTTGAAATATTGGTAAAACATACTGGTAACTATGACAAAAAATATATTGTCTGTTTATATCAGGCTGAATTATTCCATGGTATTACAGATTTCCAGTAAAATTTAAAGCAATGCTTTTCATCCTAGTGAAGTTCTCTTGTCAACATGCTTTAACAAGGTTATAAGCGTGTATTTTTTTCTGTAGAGAGCCTGACAGACTTGTGTGTTTTCAATTGTTTTATTCACAAAGGTGTTCAATAATTTATATGGTACTTTGCATCCACTTCCACAACTCCACAACGAGCAAATTAAAGCTTAAGAAGGAAGGCTGTTAGGTTTGAGGAACAGAATTTTGTTCAACATCTGAAATCTTTTATCTTAAGCCTCTCATCTACTTTCATCTGTCTTTTTCACTACCTCTTTCCTGTGCTACCCGTATCTTTCTGACCATCAGTTTCTCTTCTCCACTGTTAGTCCTTTTTTCTTTCTATATAATATCTGTTTCTGTGGAAACGTCCCAAATTTTCAGAACCTACTCAAAATTTACAGTTTATATTCAGACATAAATTTACAGAAGTGTTAACTTATTGGTAGGCAATCCCCTTTGACCAATCACCTGAGTAGGTGGATGTTTAGCCTGGTATTCTCTGGATGCAGTGTTTCTTCACTACTTGGGGCCTTAACCAAAACCTCTTAACCCAATATGCATGAACTTTAAACATGAAATACTACCGTTAGGAAAAAAATATATATAAATGATAATTTATATATTGATTATTTTGTTATGTAACTTGAAAAAATGGCTCAGATGAGTCCAGAGTGAAGAATTTAAGTGTCTTAGATGGCCCTGCTGGCTCCAGAATTATATTAAAGTACATTGGTTTTACTGTGGGTAATGATGTGTCAGTTAACGTTCACATTAGCATTAAATGTGTGACTTATGGGCAAGAAGAAAATCTGAAAGGTATCTAGAAAGTATCTAGAGAAATTCAACTTAGTAGTTTGTTTCTCAAATCAGCTTAGCAAAGAGTACAGAACAGTTTTTCACCTCTGGTGACACTCACTGCATTCAGTGCATGAATTTCCAACTGCAGTCTGTTGGAAGGAGGAAAAGGAATCCATTCTGTTGCAGATGGTATTTCATTGCATTGAAGTGTTAATAAAAGTAGCCTGCAGTTCAACTGGAAAAATCAGGAAGATTATGTTAATGGATAATTTCATGCTAAAACGTATGCACTCAGTGGTAATCTCCTTGTGAATGAGTTAAACACTCAAGAGACACTCAACTACGTCTCAGTAGTTAGAGGTAATTTCAGTCAGGTGCCTTGATATTCTGTTGAGTTTTGCACATAATCAATAGGAAAAGTTTGACAGAAATGACACTTAAATTAGCACATTGCTTTTCCAATAAAAGGAAAATTGTGCTGAAATAAATAAAACTTGAAATTGTGATCTAAACTCCTTAAATCATTGACAACTCCTGAATGTTTTTACAACTGACGGTAAATTAATCTCATGATTGTCATACCAGTATTACCAGTTGGAATCCTTTTCATGTGTTGTGATTTTTTTTTTTTTTTTTTCCCAAGACACAACAGCACATAAGCTAGTTGGAATTAAGTGTAGAAATCTCAGCAGTCATTGAATGGTCAAAGTTGATTTAGAGGTAGTCTAAAAGGCTTGAAAATGAAGCCAAGAATGGTGTACTTCATAACTATAGGAAAAAATGGAGCCAAAGGAGGGAAGCAGAGGAGGATAAGAAAGTTGTTTGGATAAGTGTCAGTGGGGCAAGACTATATTTGCACAGGCCAGGAAAAATATATCTGCACTAACAGTTTGACAGTGTAATATATTGAACTAGACTGAATAATATGTTAGGAAAGTCGTTGTTGTGGTTTAACCCAGCAGTGCCTGTACACAGCATCTGCAGAATGTAATGCATGATAAGTCATACAAGTGGAAAGATTGGGTCTCAATCAGTAAAACAGTGCCATCTCCAAATCCAGAAATTATCAAATTGTTGTTTTTTTTTTTTTGTTGTTTTGAAATAAAACTGTTTTACCAAATAAACCTAACTATTGTTTAAGAGTTTATTTTGTTTAAGCATGAATACAGTTGAGATTAATGAGATCAATTTAAAATTGATTTCAGTTAAACCAGTTCAATTTCTCATGAAGATTAAATTACAGATAGGTCAACTACTGGAACAAGAGATTACAGCAAAGTATTTCCACACGAAGAATTTCTAGGCATTTGGCAGTTATGGAAATCAAACTTCTTATTTAGTGTTTAAATTAAATGTAGGAATTTAACTCGGTTCTCTTTTCTTTTGGCCTTAGTGACTTGCCCAGGGTCACTCCATGAGATAATGGCAGAGCTGGAAATAAAACCAAAGAATTATTACTCCCAGTCGCAATCGCTAATCATGAGACAATCTTTCTTCTTATTTTCCTTTTAATGGACTACACTTGCACTTAACAATCCATACCAGTCAACAGGGTAAAATTATTGGCTGTAGTTGGGCAACTGTACTAAAGAGTACCTCAGAGTTTATCGATTAAGCAGCTGTAAAAATGCTCAGTTTTATTATTGTTTATTTACAGGTAAAGGAGGCCCAACACAGAACTTAAGTTTCCTGTTATTTCTTTTTCTGTTCCAAAAAGAATATACATTACTTAAAATGTTTAGCTGAAAGATTTTTTTTACCAACAGTTTTTTAGTATTCTTGGAAAAGAAAATGAAAATATGGAAGAACTCATTGCAACAAATTATTTCAAACTGTTCTGTTCCTGTTCTTCAATTCCCTTCACATAGTAATTGTTACATGGTTCTCTAGTGCTAGTAATTTATTTTACTGATATCAAGAGAATTTGTTGTCCTGAGTAGTCTATGCAGGGTTTTATTTAATGGCCAGATCATTTACACTAATCTGAATGCTAGCTTAGTTCTCCATACTAAGGTCGATTTCCCTTTTTTTTTTTTTTTTTCTTGTAGTTGATTTGCCTATCAGTATGACTGAGTGGTGGGAATGAGTATTATTATCAAGTACCATTCAATGTGAAAAAGCCATTAAAAAAAAAAAAAAAAAAAAAAAACCTTCCTTTTTCTTTTGGGGATCCCATTAATTTGAATGTGGACCACCTTTGACAGCAGACATTTACACCATAAATTGCAATAATTGGGAAATATGATGCTATGAGCTAAGTAAGGCAGACTATGAAATGTCAGTCACTTTGATTGCACAAGGATGTTACAGCATCTCCAGCAATGGGTAGGATACAAGATGAAGGCTCTGTTATCTTGGAGAGCTCATTGTAATAAAATAAAGCAAGTAAGTTTGTGTATCTGTCAAAATCTGACCGTGATTATAAGGCTGGACAAAAAGCATTGGTCAACTGAATGCTAGACAGCAAGCAGCATTTGTTTTGCATATCACCAGGCACTCTTGTGTGCAAGATGCAGAGATGTGCCATGCATCCCACCATGAAGAGCAGAGAATAACTTTCAGAACATGTGCTGTTGTGAAACTTGAAGGTAGCAACCTGCTGTAGGGAATTCGCTTTATTGAGGGGTTAGACTCAGTGATGCCTAGAGGTTCCTTTCAACCTCTATGATTCTCGTTCATCATACTGAATAATTGCAAGTTACCTTTGTGTCTGGAAGTGCTGTTCCTTTGTATTCAGATGTTCTGTATCTAGCTAGCTGCAGAACGAGGAGACAGTGGGATAAAAGTACTGATGTTTCCGAGGTCTCTAACTCTCTGCAATAAATGGTTATTTTTTAATCCAGAATATGTAATATCTTACAGGTGTGAAGTGAGTATTTGTGAATGAAATCAGAGTGGCAAAATGGGGAATTTGATACTGTTGACAAATAGCAGTACCAGCATCAAAGAAAGGATGTATACATTAGTGTGAGAAATTGGTCCAGTAGTGCCACTGCAGAAATGAGACAGTTGTATGGCATACTGTGGCTAGTAAACCATGTGAGGAACCATAGCCTATTCACTGGTATGTCTAGTATTGCTATGTGTTGTTATCTATGCTAAACTTGAAAAAATATGTAAGAAGAAATAGTTTTGCAAGGAATTGCAGACATATATGTGTGTATTGATATGGCTGGTACCAAGTAGAGGTGATGCTTTTTTTTCTTCAGTTTTAGTGTCTTAAAAGGGCCTTCGGTTTCCTCTTTCTGTTTATTTGTTCATTCCAAAGAAGTATGAGAGTGTAATCAACTTCAGTGTCCAAGAAAGTGCAATTTTAACATTTCCTGTTCCTTGGTCACTTGTGTGGCTCATATACTTGCACTTTCTAATTCAGTGGCACTAAGTCCCAGCAGAGAGAGGGAGGAAAAGAATGAAAGCAAGGCTCAGAACTTAGCACAAACCATAGTCAACAAGCAGCAGAATCCAATAGCAAATTTCAAGCTTCACTTGACTACAAATTAATTCTGCATTCTAACTTTGCTCTGGTTCATTAACATTCCAGTTTCTTTTGTTCTCAGTTTTCTGAGCACTGCATTTAACTATAACACATCCCAGTTTATTTCTGCATAGCCTCATTCTACCATAACATTCCAGTGGCAGGCACTCAATTCAAAGAAATGCAGTTTTTTTGTTTTTTTTTTTCTTTTTTAACGTCCATCTCCAACATTTTTCTTTTAAGAGGAGTTTTGTGATCAGCTTCCATAAGACAAAATTTTAGAACATTTCCTTTAAGTCTGAGGGTAAAGTAAGTGTGAATGCATCAGTACAAGTAGGGTTGTTTGTTGTTTTGTTGTTTTTTGTCATTATTTTTAATTTTGTGGATCTTTCTGATGTTATTAATGTTATTTTGGTGCTCTCTATTCTCAGAAATGAGGGGGAACCTATTAAATAGGAGGTGTTTGTCTTGGAGGGAACTTTTCATGTTAGCAGCAATAGCATACTCATTTTATGAGATTCCTTTGGCTTGCCTCACATCTCTGAATGATCATTTATAACTAGTAATCTGAAAATATCATGAATAATTGCTTCTAATGCAGAAGTGAGTATAGTTTAGTGAATATGAAATTGTGATGTACTTGTGTTAAGATAAAGTACAAATGATGTAAATTGTCAAGATTTTGGTTTGGAAGCTGATAAAATGGAGCAAGAGAGATCTGCTAATCTCCAGGTGCACGAGGCTTAATGCATTCCTCTAAAGCATTAGACCACAGCTGGAACCAGATGTGGATGTTCTTTGGCACTTAGTGTAACAATTCCCAGAAAAATATGCATTTAGCATTTGCAGGCATGAATAGAATACATTTATTTAATGGATTTGTGTTATTTCTTCTTTGGGCAAATGATATTCCAGGAATGAAATGTTTGGACTACAGTACAATGTGAGAGATTTTTTTCACTATCTTCTGAAAAAGCATGTAATGCATTGTAACAGCTCTGCTCAGTCATAAACACAAAATGGAGCAGTGCTGCAACTGTCACCTGCATGCATTGTCCCATAGTTAAATGTTCAGGGTCCTAGAGTTCAGTTTGGAGCCCTGCTCCTGGGGTTATTTGTATTTTTTACGCGGTGGCAGAAGGCCTTAACCCAGTTTTGTCTCCTTTCCTTCTGAGTACCTTGAGTGCAAAGGCATAGGAGCACCTCCCTCACTGTCAGCAAATGCCTTTGTGGCTGCATGTGGCAGGGGTTGTGATGCTCTTTCTGCCAGATTCTTCTGTAGCCTGGTGGACTCTCATTACATTTTAAAACACTTAGTTGAAATGCTAAAAGGAGTTGACTATATTGCCTTTAATAAGGAGGTATGAAATTTCTTCTCTGAATATAGTCTATGAAATTACTCAGGGGCTGCACCTATTTCTCTCTTGAATATAGAAATACATTATCAATTTTCTCCAAGATTAGCAAAACACCTAGGGTTAGGTGGGATGAATTCATGCCTACCTGAAATCCATGACAGGTGTATTTGAATTTCTTCTATGCAAGGAAAGACCTGGGACCCCCATCTTCCTTTCCTTGTGATGTAAGTTGACTTATATGGCACTGTGTACTGTAACCGTTGGGCATGGATTACAGTATGAGTCCTCCCTGCAGAAGTGAAACCTAGTCTGCAAGTGGAGGAGGCCTTGGACTGTGTCTTACGTGCCATCATTTGAAAAGGTGGTGGGAGTTTGGAGACATCTGTCTTGAGTAGTTGTAGGTTTGTAGAATGCATGTGGAGCTGATTACACAAATAGAATATAATAATTATCAGTTAATTATTAATAATAATTGATATATAATATTAAATACCAGTTATTTATATTATTGCTATATTGTATTAATTATTGCTATATTGTATGTAATTATATAGTAATTGATTGATAATTAATTATAATAATTTCTGTCAACCTGGTGTTAATATACCCATCACAGCATCAAATACTGTTCTTGTGAAATGGAATACACATCTTCTTATAATTGTTAGCCTCAAAAAACCACAATTCAGTTATGAACAGCGATACTTCTACTAGAAATATAATCTCCTTCCTCTAAATTTGCATTGAAGACAGTCACTTAAATGTTATATTTGTGGTTCTAAATTTGTATTAAACTGTTTTGGGGTCCCTGATACAAGAAAGACAGGGATCTCCTTGAAAGAGTCTAGCGGTGGGCTACAAAGATGATAAAGTACGTTTCCCTTGTGAGGAAAGGCTGAGAGACCTGGGGGTGTTCAGCTTTGAGAAAAGAAGACTCAGAGGGGATCTGATCCATGTCTATAAATACCTAAGGAGAGAGAAGCAAAGGGACGAGGCTGGACTCTCTTCAGCAGTGTGTGTGGTGATAGGATGAGGGGAAATGGACACAAACTGAAGCATAGGAAGTTCTGCGCAGATGTGTGTGGGAACTTCTTCACACTGAGGGTGACAGAGCACTGGCACAGGCTGCACAGAGAGGTGGTGAAGTCTCCTTCTCTGGAGATGTTCAAGACCTACCTGGGCACCTACCTGGGCTAGGGAACTGCTTTGGCAGGGGGTTTGGACTAGATGATCTCTTGAGGTCCCTTTCAACCCCAACAATTCTGTGATATCAGAACAATACATGAGTCATGGTAAACCAAAAATAAGTAAAATCTTTGTATACATGAAAACGCAACTCACATGAACTGAAAGATTCTGTTTTCAGTCTCACTGTAAGCACTAAACAGTAACAGAAAGGCCAATCATATGTCATTTTAATATTGTTTAAGCTTCATAATTTAGAAGGAAAAAAATCTAACTAGGTTCTCCTGTTGTTTTTTCTTCATCTTGAGAGGTTAATAGTATCAGAGGCTGCTACAGTAACATTTTGGCCTATATAATTTTTTTACTGTAAATTTAAGTAGAACGTGTGCTTAGCTTCTTGTGATGGATTTAGTTCCTTCCTAGTTAAGTATTAACTTCAATTTCTAATTAAACTTGTTTTTGTTTGTTTCTTTGCTTGTTTTTTTAATAATAGGGAAGTGATTTGGCATCTTTGTATTTTTTAATAGAAGTCTGCTAGTATCTTTTTAATACAACTCTTCTGTAGATCATGTAAATATGGAAATGTGAGTGTTTTCTCTGTCACGAAAGATAAGGGATTACACCGAAAATGTTGTCATTTGAGCTGCTGTTGTGCTAATTATGCCTCTGTTCATAACCACGGTGATAACAACTCTTTGGCCTGCTGTTGAGCAGAAAATATGCATTGAATGTGGCATATCTTTTGTACTAGTGCTTACAAAGACTTCTTGAATTTAGTAAAGCCATAATAATTTAGAACTCAGCACAAGCAATCTGTAAAATCTGTAATAATTTTGGACTCAATACAATCAACAAGAAAATTGACTGCAGCATGCTGAAACTTGTCAGTGGATAGGAAGATTATTGAGCTATACTTCTATTGTGCTTAAATGAAGAAATATTTGAAGTAATTTTTTCTAACTTTCTAAGTGTCATAATTCTACTTGGAAGAAAAAATAGTTTCATGGGTTAAGGAAGCCTTGATATTTTAGGTTACATGCAAATTGAGCATTTAAAAATGCTTTTAAATAAATACCTGATATTTCCATTCTGCACCTGACTTAGGCAACATACTTGACTGCAGTTCCTGGAAAAGTACTGAAAGAAGTTGCTAATAGTACCTGTAAGCACATAGAAATAAAAAGAGATGGTAAACATACATTTGCCAAGAACAAAATATGTCAAACCAATATTATTTTCATCTCTCATGGAATAATAGACCTTGTGGGTAAAGGACAGGCAGGAGATGTCATATATTTTGACTTTTGCAGAAGAAATTGTTGTAGGTGGATAGAAAACTGTTGAAAAAACTCTGATAGGTGAATGTTATTAATATTTCACTGTCAAAAGAAAGCATGTAGTGAGTGTGTGATTATTAAGTCTGGATGACACCAACCTGAGAAGTATTGTAAGCGCTTGAAAATGTGTGGGGAAAAAAAAAGCATCAGGATGAAAAGCTATAGTGCAGCTACATAGGGAGAAATAATGGAAAATGTGATGATGTTGCAAAACAATAGGGAATGCGTCAGAAGTTTTGCAGAAGTATGAAATAAATTGAGGCTGAGTAAAAAGCATTGCAGGTCATTACAGTTGCTCTTTTTCTTGATGATTGCTTTTGAAAAAGATCGGATATGATATTTATGTCTAATGACTTGGGTGGAAGAGTTTGTGCAAATGAAAAGGGACGTGTTAGAGGAGAGTGCATGTCTCCCATATAAAAAACTTACAGCTATTGTCATTATGTCAAAACTTGAGTTTCCACATTGCAAAATATATCTCTGTTCTACCCAACAGATAAGCTTTTTCCTCTGTTAACTGATGTTTTATCATTTTCTTGAGCAAAATAAGTTATTTCATAATTTGATTATATAAAGCTGCAAGTTCTGTAGTGGAGCATTTTCATCTATATAATGATTAGAAGGCAAATTCTCTTGATGAAAGTAGTTTGAATATTGACATTAAAATGATGTTGTCTACTTTGTTACTTAACTTTTATACTATATACTGCTTCTGATAGGAGTACGAGGGCTGTTTTGAAAGTAACGCCTCCTGTTTTGTGATATTGGCACACAGTGTCAGAAGTGGATGGTGCTGGTATGCCTGTAGAGGCTCAACCTTCCCACTAATAGTCCATTGCTGTGTGACTCATGGCAGCAGATGGGCAGTCCTATAAAATGATGTCTAACAGGGAAGTGTGCATGAAGCAGAGGAGTGCATTTGAATTCCTCTATGTGGAAAAAATGACACCTACTGACATTTATTGATGCTTGCTGAACATTTATGGAGGCCAAACAGAGGATGTGAGCACAGTGAGGACTTTGTGGTGTTTCAGTAGCAGAAGCAGTGACAGAGATAGTGATTTTTATGAGTGTGGCTCTTGATCACTGCTGCCAAAAGTGCATAGCTCGTGATGGTGGCTATGTTGAGAAATACTGTATTTTGTAGCAGAGAATTTGCTCTATCAAACAGTGTTATTGTGCTCATTGCGTCTGTTAGAGTTTCAAGGGAAAAAAAATAGGATGCATTACTTTTGGAGTGATCTATGTCTATTAACAATTGTATATACATCTTAATATATTGTGTATATATGTATCTATATATTTGTGTTAATTATACCTAAGAGCGTTACAGTTGGCAAAAGACTATCCTTAAACTCTCATGTAGGAAGCTACTATTATTAAAAGAAAATTTACTTTCATAAAAGAAATATGAAAGGACTGGAATTCAAATCCCAATTCCCTTAATAACATTGCATTAACCTCATTAAAGAAATTCTACTAAGTGTAGGAGCGCTGTGGATTTAAGTAATGGGTTGCTGAAAGGTTTCTTTTTACACTATCAAAATTATTGGGTTTAACTGATCAAGTTTAGGCAAAATATAAGCTTATAAAATTTGTTTCACTTCAAAATAACTATGAAGAGTGGTTTTTATTGTATAAGTCTGTTGTTTAGTTACTCTGTTAGCATTCAATATGTAGTTTCTAGTCAATGTATTTTTAATAATATTAATCCCATTAATATGTTTTACCATCTTGTTCATACTAAGATTGTTTTGTCTTCATTGAAATCATTATATTTTCTTTAATAAGATGAACATTTAATGTGCTCTTGGCATGAATTAATTTCTAATAAACCATTAATAAATGAGATCTCTGTGGATTTCTCTCTTCTGAAATTCAAGCCTCTTCCAGCAAAGAGTTTTTCATTGATTCCAGCGCTTGAATTTATTGTGGCATTTTCAGCATTATTTGTAACATTAAGAAAGGAAAAATTCTGGCTAGTCATAGAGTAGATGGTGTTTTTCCCCATTTATAAGTTTTTGAGACAGTGTAAAATTTGAACTGCTAGAGAAGTTGATTCCTTTAAGATATAATAAAGCTTGGATTGTTCTGTCTTCTGTTTTAATTTCCAGTAAAAAAAGGATCACTTTATCCCTGTTTTTTGGCCTATTAGAATGTCTGTGTTGTACTCAATTTCTAAATAAGTTTTTATCTTTTTACAAGCACTGTTTCAGTATTCAGTTGGTTGTTCAGCTATTATGATAGTTTTTTGCATTTATATTTAAAAGATCTGACTTACAGAAAGGACATGGTCCGAGTATGGAAACAGAAATTCTACTGAGAACTGAAAACCCATTGTGGTAAATTGAAAATCTAGTCTTCTATCTATTCCACGCTGGAAAAGCAGATAGTGTGAATTGATGGTTCAGTTAATGTTTTTGATGGCCAGTTTTGTTAGAACTCCATGATATGGACGCATAGATGCTCATAGAAAAAGACTGCATTTGAGTTTGTTATTGTTGCACAGATTGTAGCGTTGGGAAATGGTGAGTAAGATTTTAGGCTTTTTGGTTCAAATTAGAAGGAGCAAATTTATAAGAAAAGTAGTTGGCAAAGTTGAACATTATGTTGATATCAGACCATTCAGGAAAGGGATAGAAAGAATGAAGCTGATCATTGCTTTCCAAGGAGGAGAGCAAAACAGTGCCAGTTCACACTATCCTTTGTAAAGAAAAGGAATTCTATGCAAATTTCTCTGAGCAACCTTAGGAAATCTCACAGTGGGATTCCTCTGGTCACAGGTATGTAAGATTTATAGCAGAGTCATTATGTTGACTTCCAGTAGGTTACTGAATTTAACTGAGGTCAGCAGCTTTTCCCATTTATTTTAAGTTGGAATTAACTGTGTAACCTCTTGCACATGACCTATAGTTTCATGTACAGTATTTCTGTTAGCTGAGAATGAAAGTCACCCAATGGAAGAGTTCTCTGGGATAATTTTGTGCTGGCAAAGTTGTTTTAATATAAAGTTTGATACACGTCTGTAGAGGTTTGCTTAAAACTTATAGGAAAAAAAAAAAAAAAAAGATTGTACAAAATTTCACATATTTTCATTGGCCAAGAAGGCCAATGGCATCCTGGCTTGAGTTAGGAATGGTGTGGTGAGCAGAACTAGCAAAGTAATCCTCCTTCTGTACTTAATACCTCAGTACAGAAAGGACACTGAGGTGCTGTCCAAAGAAGGGCAACAAGGCTTGTGAAGAGCTTGGAGAATATGCCCTATGAGGAGTGACAGAATTAACTGGGGATGTTCAGTCTGGGTAAGAGGAGACTGAGAAGAGACCTTATTGCTCTCTTCAAATATCTGAAAGGTGACTGGAGTGAGAGCATTGTTGTCGTCTTCCCACTGGTGACAAGAGGAAATGGCCTCAAGTTGCACAAGAGAAGGTTTGGGCTACAAGAAGAACTTCTTTACAGAAAGGGTTGTTGATAGCTGGAATGGTCTTTCCATGGAGTTGGTTGAAGTCACCATCTCTGAATGTGTTTAAAAACCATGTGGGTGTGATGCTCAGGGACATTATTTCGCAGCAGGTTGTTAGAGTTTATGTAGTATGGTTAGGCTGTGATTGGACTTGATGATTTTGAATGTCTTTTCCAACTTGAGCAGTTCTGTGATTCTATGATTCACTTGGAGAACTCTGTGTGCTGTGCAGGTTCATAATCTGTGTTTTGCTGACTTTACTCATCAGTTATGAGGCCGATGTCTTTTTTCAAAGAGCTGTTCATTATTAATGAAATGGTGCTAAGCCTGTTTCTACAGAACAGTTGAGGTAGTTTCTTCCTCCATTTTACGATGAAAACGATATCTTGCTCATGGTTAACCCTTTTCTCTTCTCTCATTAGTGATGCTCTTCGTGTGGAATTCAAAGAAAGGAAATACGTTCCTGTGTTCACTTTGATTGTGTTGAAGATGTTTGCAGTCTGAGACATTAATTTAGGAAGAAACATTTATTTCGGTTAAATTGGAGTGAAATGTTTTTAGTACAGACTTCAAAGAAAATGGATGACAGCCCAAAAAACTTGTAATTGGCCTGAATTTAGAAACTGCAGCTAAATATATAATCTGGGGGTTACTTTCAAGGAGCTAGTCAGCTTCTTACTTAAAAGTTACGGACAGTTTCTACTGTGGTACAGTCTGAACAATTGTGCAGATAAACATACAATCCAAGATAACCTTTTAGTAACAGCCAATTGATTTGGTTGAAGGACCAAAGTCTGAAGAGGGTTTTCCTTTCCACCTTTGTACTCATTTTCATTGTTTCTAAGTCACTGAGGTATATGAAGGGGAACACCTGTTGACTTTTTGCTGTAGTATGATTTGATGACCATCTGGGTCATACCTTTTGCAAGCCTCTTTTGGAACCAATTACTCATACTATAGCCACTTTTATTATTTTCTAACACAGAACATCACAATGCTTTCCTTATCTGCTGTCCTTGCTTTCCCTGTACTAATTCCTTCAGTCCTGAAGTAAGGAGTCCTGAATAGTTTCAGTATACTTTTGTATTGATAAGAGCAATGTTTTGCTTTTCTTTAAGATTTGACACAATTCAGTATAGAGAATGGCTACAGTGTTCAGAAAATTGCTGTTAAGTACAGTGTTTGTTTTGGTTGTTGTTTTTGTCAGTGTTACAAAGCAAATTAGAAATACCATAGAATAACATAGACTAATACTGCTAGAGAATGTTTTTGTTGGGGTGGGGATTTTTGCCTGTCTACTTACTTTTCAGGCAATATTTGTTGAGGGTATGTTCAGTGCTTTGTGTGCATGCGTGCTTCTTGGCAGGCATTTTTATGTATTAGGAAATTAGTATAGTCTTTTATTATTATATTTTTATATGTATTTTAGAAATTAGTGTAGTCTTTTCTTGGTGTTTATCTAAGAAATGAGTAGGACTTCACATCCACGAGAGCCCACCTCTAGTCTTCAAACTCCCCAGAGAAACCATACTGTTATGTACAACCTAGCAAGACTGAAGGAATAAGAGCGAAGTGTCCCAACAGAAATGTCAAGCATGTTGGGCAGGAAGAGGTGTTAAAAAGAGCTGCCAGCAACTGTGGATAGTCTAGTAGGGAAACAGGAAGGAAAATCAAACTGTGGTCTTCTAAATGTAGTTTGGAGGAATCTTCTGAAAATACTCGTCTTATATTCTTAGTTTAGTATTTACTTAGGAAAAAAGATTCAGAGCTGTCAGCAGTGTGATAATACTGTATCTCTTTGAACTGGTTGAAGCCAAGCTGTTGTGAAGAGTGCAGGGCCTGGGGGACAAAAGAGAGGAAGTGTGGAGGGAAAAAAAACACAGGAATGGCCTGAATCCTTGAGTCACTGCTTCTTTATTAAGCAAGGGCTGTTGAATATGAGATATAGATGGTCTTGTAAGCACAAATGCAAGGTTTTCATAGTCCCCATTCTTCCCGTAAGTGCTGTCTTAGTTACAGCCCCTTCAATAGGAAACATGGATACAAACCCCTTCAGGTGGAGGAAGATGTTTCAACTTTCTGCTCTGTCCTGTCTGCAGTTTGTGCAGGTTTTTATACTGGAGGTAAGTGCTCTTTTTATTTTGAGAACATCTACCAGATTACAGGTCCAAAGATATATACCCCCAAAAAAGTAATTCAAGTCTTTGGAAATGTGGCTGGACTTTATTGCCAAGACACTCATTCAGCAAAACCTCAGTGAGAAGGGCAAACATAATGTCATCTGAAAAAATAAAGAAAAAGTGAAGAATGTTGGCATTAGGAGATTGTTTGCTTTATCTTGAAAGACTTAAAATAATAAATAAATTGTGACAATGAAGCCTAATAACCAATATCAAACCAAAATCACAGAATCAAGATTCATCAAGAAAAGAAGAAAGTATCCTATGATTTTTATTCTGAATAGAGTTCTGGTAGATAGAAGCGGTAGATATATTAGGAAGTCTGTTAAAGTGTCAGATTTGTCAAATGGGACTTCTTGAGAGCCTGACATTAGTCAGGTATTATTCTGTATTTTCTTTAACTATTTTGGATATGAGATTAAGTCTGCTGATTTGATTTTCAGGTGAAATCATAATGGGAAAATGTAGAAGGAAATCTGGTAGGTATGATTTGAATTCTATAAATAGAAAAACATTTGAGTCATTCCATTCCTAAAACACTGTGTGAAACATAAAATAAGCTTAAATGGTTGCTATGTAGAAAAGGGTGATTTAAACTCCTATATTTAGATAGTAGTAATTAACTGTACAAGCACAGGATAGGTAATGACTCCTTAGGCATCAGCAGTACAAGAAAAAGTGCTAGCTAATAGTCAATCTCAAGTTGAATTTAGGTAAACAATATCTTGTCAATCATGTCAAACACCATCTGGAGCGTAAGGCTGGAATATTGTGTTAAATAGAGAAAATTCTTTAGTGCCCCTTGATCCTACTGAGGTCAAAAAGGATATAGGCCAATTTAGAGGAGTTCAGAGAAAAATAATAAGAATCTTCAGAGGTCTATTTTAAAAAGATTAATAAGAAAAGGTTGGTGGAGTGGGTTTTTTGAATACAGAGAAAGTAGGACTGAGGTGTCATGATAACACTTTTCAAATACATAAAAGGCTGTTTATAAAGAGGTAGAGAATATGTTTATATATGTTTTAGGAAGATCAGTGAGAAGCAGATTTGAATTACAGCAGGATTTAGATTATACATTTTAAAAAAATCAACTAAACTTCCAACAGTCAGGATGGCAAAGCCTCGAAACAGGTAGCCCAGGGAGTATGTCGGGATTCTGTTATTTGAGATTTCAAGAACAAGTACCTGTACAAGGTATTGGGGGGAACATAGCAGGGGCTTAGGGGGAATTCTTAGGGTAGTGCTACATACAAACCTGATACAAGGAGTAAAGAAATCTTTACTGGATTCTTGGGGTTGTGTTTGTGACAAGACTAGGATGTACCCTACTTAAATATGTGATGAACCTGAGAGTAGGAGCATAACTTGTTCTCTTTCTCTCAGTCTTCTGTGCAAAGGGATTTCTATGTCAGTCTTTCAGTGGTGACACGAGAACAAATCTGAATGGTTCTTCTTATGGGTTAAGTCTTGAAATGCTGATTCAGCATTGATGCTTCCTGTGGCTCAGAAAGACGTGCTTCTCCTGCAAAGTGATGCTTCTGTCCTACCCAACTGCAACAGCAGTGCTGGGCCCGGAGCTTCTAGGTGAATGCTTGTTAGTGACTTTGATTCTGCAAAACCTGACAGTGAACGTCCTGCTTCCGGCCTTGTAGTAGTTTTGTTTCCATGTTTCAGAACTTTAGCAGACTTTAAAAAGCTTATTCTCACTCCTCCTTCCCCTCATGTAAGCCTGGTTGGAATTGTAGAGAATGGTGTTAAGCATCAGATCCACAGCCACCTCTCTGCTTGGGCCCCTGCTTTTGTTGGAAAATAGATCTCTTTTGGGTTTGCTTTTAAACAGTAAAGGGTTTCACTTCAGGTCACACTGTTTATCTGAAAGGCACTTCAGAGATAAAAAGAAGAATGCTGTATTTATCTTGCAGGAACAGCAACATCCAGTGAATAATGCAGCATTCTCCCCTGGCTCCTATGTCTGAGGCACAAACAAGCCAGCTACAGGAAGCAGTTCATGTATCTATAGACTCTCAATTTAAGCGGTGCATATTAAAGGACACATACATGGCCTATTTTTTCACTTGTTTTGCTCCCTCAGGAGGGAAACAGACCTGGCTGGTTTTCAGTCTCAGAAGTTCCCATCCCAGCATATAGAAGAGCCATCATTTCTCTTTTCCTTAAATGGATAAAAAAGGATATTCCTCAGCTCTTGGAAGTGGGTGCAAAAATCAGTAGCTTCCATGTTGTTATAACAGTTGAAAACAGCATATCTGTAAAATAGCTGAATATATTGATAAAAAACAAAATATTGTAAGTAAGAAAACCTGAATAATTTCACTATTTAGTTATTACTTAAATATTTGTATATGTCAAAGATGCAAGCTGTTTTCCTTCTAGTCTGAAACAGACTTCATTTTATACTCAAAATGATTTGTTTCACATTTTTTCTAGTTTTCTTGTTTTTGTTTTTATTTTTTCTTATTTACCTTAAAAGCATGTAATATGTCACTAGCTTAGCTAATTCTGAATGCACTGTAAGCTTTGACAGTTAAGAATTGGTTGTACAATGTGGGTTGTGAGGAAATGTCAAAGGCAAGAAGGGCGGGTAGCAACAGGACAAGGGGAATTGGTTTTTAACTGGAAGAGGGTAGATTTAGACTACATATTAGGAAGAAAATCTTTTCTCTGAGGGTGGTGAGACACTGGAACAGGTTGCCCGGTGAGGTTATGGATGCCCCCTCCCTGGAGCATTAAAGGCCAGGCTGGAGTAGGTCTTTGAGCAGCCTGGTCTAGTGGGAGGCATCCCTGCCTGTAGCAGGGTGTTTGAAAGTACATGATGTTAAAGAACCCTTCCAACCCAAAACAATCTGTGATTCTAAGGAGGTGGATGAGTGCTGCTCTACTGAGCTCGATTTTGAACTGGTCTGCAGTACGTAGCTGAGCCTATACTGCAATATCTTGTAGTGGTGACCTTTCACAGTGCTAGCTAGAATTCGTCTAGGATGAATTAATCCAGTCTTCTGATAAGTATGAACTTCCTTTGCAATGGAAAGTTGGGTGCATGAGTGGGAAATTATTTTTCTGTGGTTAATACTGAGTCTTGTTCATCTTGACCTGTGTTATTTTTCAGAATGCAATATACACTTTGATTCCTTGAGGACACTTTAATTTTCCTAGGTTCCTAGCTAAAGTTTTCATTTAAAGACATTTAGGGTTTATCATCATTATGCGAAATTCAGTTTGATCTCAGAATTAAAAGCTTGATAATGAGAGCTGAGATTATGTTGTTCTAGCTGTATTATGTCAGTAGCCTTAAAAGGAAATATATTTCACATCTCATTTATGATATAACGCATACAAAGAAAAAAGTAAAAAGAAGCTTAAATATATCTAAACTGAGAACCAACTTTTTTGTCTGCAAGCAAAACTACAATGCAATTCTCTAGTTTTCCATATGGCAGATGAGTTATCCCCATCTCTGTGCATTGGCTGTTGTGCCTCATTCAGGCTTTACACTTGTCAGATCTTGAGTAGTCAGAGTTGTAATGTAATCTTTCTTGCTCAGAACTAGCTCAGAGTAATGACTATTGATATTGATGAATAGTACGTATACGTTGTATAATGGCATGTTTTACTGTATTTGTAAAATCTGAATAATAATGCTGTTTGTATGTCAATCAGATTGTTCGCTGACTTGAAAGCGGGTAAACTTATGAAAATGCATTGAAAGTAACTGGTTTGAAATGGCAGTAAAGTCTGGATTTACTGAGTACTCTGTGTTTGAATTAATTTAATCTCAATGTAATGTGTGAATCAGTATTTCTTGTGATGAGAATTTGGCTTGACTTTGAATCCCAGGTAGAGATGGGAGTAAGAAGAAAAGTAAATAGCTGTGGATATCTTGGAAGGAGAATGTCTTGTCCTGTGAAATTCTGCAGTCATTTATAATGAGAATTATGCTAAGTGCCTCTACTTCAGGATAAGCAGCACTGGTCTTTCCTTGTTCAGATAGATTTATTCTACACCACAGGGAAATCTCTTTATCTTATCACAGGTTTTCTTCTGTGGTAACAAGGTACTATCAATCACATTACTGTGACGTCAGATCTTGTTCTCTTTTAGAGAACAAATGCATTTGCAGTCGCAGATCTCTTTCAGAGTGTTGTTTTCAAGGCACAGCCTTGAGTTCTCCTTTTGTAATGAGAAAACCCTACATTCTTAGATCTCATCACTGTATGTGTTTAGAGGATGTTGTGAAATTTCAATTATGTTAGTAAAGATGGTCAATTGGTTAAATAATTCACTCTTGTACCTGTGTAATATTTCTACAAATTGTACTTCTTTTGGTTCTGACTTTAAAGATTAAAGGTGACTTAGAGGCTTGTTAGAGGTGGATTTCATTGAAAGCTTTGAAGAAAATTGTGGTCCACTATTCAGAGATGATACAAAGCTGTAATTCTTCCTTTGATGAAGTCCACCACTGTGAGATTTGACACTGGAGTCCCCATTGTATTCTGTACACGCATGATGGATTTTTCATAAAAGTATGTGCTGCTCTCTCATCTGGCTTTGTGTGTGTTTGTGCGGTTATTTTAGAAGGTGTGTAATGTCTCTATCTATTCTTGCTGTCAGTGTTCTCGGGGCAGCTAATAGAAGATCTTCTAAAAGTTTTATTGTATAAATTAAATTGTGAAGAGGAGCTTGATCATTCATTACTACAGAAGAAATTCAGATATTTTTTTTTAAATGCCTGTAGCATTGCAAAATATGTTGGCATTGTCTTTTGAGAATTGTATTGTGCTTGATATAGTGTTTCCTCTCTTTAATACTTTTTAATAAAGATGAAGAATTCAGTTTTGAATACTCGATCTGTGGCATTTAAACATTAAAAATAACTAAATGTAGCTCTCGCATTCTTGATAAGAACCTTAAGGAAAATCTTCTGTGGACTGGATAAAAACTGATTAGTGCTTCTCATGACTTTGCCTTACACAAGTGATATTACCAATTTGAAGTTATTATCTCTTCAACTTGAAAATTTTCAAATGGGACTTGTGGTTCTTATTTCTTTCAAAAATAAAATAAAAAAAAAGAAGACAGCATTCTGAAACAAACATATCTGAATTGATCTTTTGTAGCATGTGCTCAACTAAAATGCGAAAATTCAGTCTTGTGTTCATGGCTTGTCCAAGTATTTTCTTCTTTCTGACATATCAGCAGGAAATTTATTTCTTCTCCTTCTTAACAATTCTGTGCTCTGGCTTAAGGTACTGATTCAGTTAGAAGGAATGTGTTGGAGAGAAATCAAAGGAACTATAATTTCTCATGGGCACGAAAGCGTCACCACGTGTATGTCATTGCACCAGCAGAATAGATGCAGGAGTTTATATGCTACGTGATTTCTGGGGGGACATGAGTGTGGGGTGACAGGCTATTAACCCCTAGAGGCTCAGCAGAGTTTGAACCACACCATCCTGAACATTGATCATCTTTACAGCTCGGTTAGAAAGAAGTTAAAAATTAGTTCTATGGCTGGATGCATATTTTTTGATTGAGTGGTTGGTAGATTGTCTGTTGGCCATTTTGTGAGGGAGAAAGCAGATAAGAGAATTTGAGGAGGGATCTGAACCTGTGCATAGACAAATAATTTGTCAGAGAAATAACAAGTGAAATTGGTCACTGGGTGATGTTTGGATAATAGCTGCCTTGCTGTGAGGTTTCAGCAGCTGCAGTGGAAACATACTGCATGTATGCTCTGAATGCTCAACATCAGTTGAGAATACAGTTGAGGAGGAAGCATTCCTGTAGCCCTGGCAGGTTAACAATAAATCTTTCCAGTGTATTTTTCAAGTGGTTTTTGTGTGTTGTTATCAGGATACCCAAGAGTTCACCCTCATTCAGTCTCTCCCACAGCTGCAGTTATCCATCCTGGTGATGGCTGAGGGCTCTTAAGCAATACCAGAGTATTAAAACCTTGTCAGCACTTAATAAATAAATGGCAGTACTCCAGTATTTCCTCCTACTATGAACTGACTCAATTAATTCCACTTCTAATTTGGCATCGGGGAATAATTTGCATATCTCAGGTTTATCTGAGAAAGTACCATAAGAGGGACACATAGACTGAATGCCTGCTGTGTTTTTAAACTGTTCAAGTAATACTCTCAAACGAATTAAGATCACTAGGAGCCTCCATTATTATTCAATGCACATGGGAATTAGATGCAAGATTTCTGTTACCTGTGGTTTATCTCTCAGCACTTGTGCTCATCCACAGCTGTAATCTTCAACATGATAAAAAGAAGTCCAGGTTGTTGCAAATCAGTAGTTTCACTAATAGAAATATGCATATTTTGAGAAACTTTTTAAAAACTGAGATTTCAAACAGTGGAATCACTTCAGTTTATCAAAAGAAGTATCAAGGCATGACTTGACTATGATTTATGAGTATAGTAATTGAACATAGTTGTCAAGAAATAGTATGCTAGAGAATTAAAATTTCATGCTGTATGCAAATTTTAATAGGTTTTGATTTATACCTCTTGAGGTTCATAGCTTGAAGCTGGTGCCTTATTGTATAATACAAAATACACTGTAGGCAAATACAAGTTGAACTTGAGAATAGTAAGCAGCATTTTTTAGCCATTACTGCACTGATTTCAGGCTTGGAGTTCCGATGACCCCATTTAGAAATATATGGTTCAGTGATTCCCAAGTACTGAAAGAACCCTGTCAAAACTAAGCTTAAGTTGACCTTTGTAGTTCTTACTGAAAATAAATCAGCCAAGTTAGACCAAAACATGGAAGTAACATTCACTTGCAGAATAAAAACCTTTCTTCAACAGTTGTGGAAAAATATGGGAATTGAAAATTATAAACTTTTCATGAGATTTTGACTGTTACATCTGGCTTGTTCTACACACTTATATCCCAAGCAGAATTGGTGCACAATGTTATAGTAATTGCAACACCCTGTGTTATTGCTAATGAACTTATTCCAAACTTTGTGTCCATTTTTTTAAAATGGACTGACTGAAAATTTTGTTTTCAGTTTCAAGTTTTCTGCATAAATCACAATAGAGAACTCTGTCCTGCTCTTCATGTGCTGTATAACAGATTTGACCAATTCTAGCTGAAATGGATGGCTGCACATCTGTCAAAATCATCTTCTTTAGAAATTATGTTCTGCTGAATCTTTTTTTGAACTAATGATAACGTTGAGACTTGATCCCATAATAGCATGGCTGTCATTGTCATCACTAGGTGTTGGAGATGTTCTGTTTCTTTTTAAAAAACTTTTCTGAAAAGTTTAACCTTTTTATAAATTTTGTTGTTCATGCAAAGATGTCGTCAGCTTTCTGGGATAAATATTGCTTAAGCTGCAGCTACTAAAATGAGCCTGTTGACCCATGAAGTTTTGATTAATTTCTGCTGAGTGGTGTTTTGTACTTTTGATCACCCTAAACAGAGATATTTCTTCTACAGACTATTTTGTTGTAATAATGTTGTGATTCTTTAGTTGCCTGGTGATTTGTGAATGATATCTAACACCAGTCTTTCCTTTTATCTCCATCTACTTTTCTCCTAAAATTAGTAGAATTTTTGGGATTTGTGAAAGTTAGGGAGGTCATACAGAATGAATGAGAAAGAGAATATCCCTGAGGTAAGAGGCATAAAATGAAATTCTTAAGTGTAAAAAAAAATCTTACAAAAATGCTTGTCTAAGAAAAGATGAGACATTGAGACAATCTTTCTATAAAGGCATTGACAAAGTGAGAGTTCTTCACCATCCTCATGCTGGGTATTTAAAAGTTGGGTGATGTGTGTCAGAACAGTCCTGAGGTATTATAAAGCTAGTTTGTACCACACCATTGCATGTATATTTCCGAACATAAGAAATATTGCCTATGTGTTTTTATACTAGTGCACTCTTCCTTACTTTCTATGTTTGGTGGATTCAGCGGGACTGTGTTTAGGCGTGGCCAGAAGCAAGCTCCTTAGACTGAGTGTCTTGATTAGAGTCTGTAGGCAAAGCTGTTTTTTCTGAGATGTCTTGATTATTAGTAAATGTTAGAAAATTAAATCAGAAAATACTGAAATATTCTGATGTTTGAGGTGCATATTTGAAATAGAGAAATAGCAGACATTCGATGTGCATTACTATAGTACGAAACAATGATAATAATGGCTGTCTTTCAGTAAGACATTTATCGTTCTTTGCAGGTATTTGTATAGGCTTTAAAATATATATATTTTTAATTTAAATATATTGCAGAGGTTTCTGTGTTTCAGAACATCTATAACTGCAATAAAAAAAAAATAACCACAGAAAAACTAAAAAAATTCTTATAAAAATGATTTCCTACTACTGCCAGGCTGTTGTTGCTAGAAATTGTCTGTTTCAAGACAGACTCCAGTATCAAGCTGTGTATCTGGACAAAGACACTTTCTTTTGTTTTCTTTGTTTGATTACAAAAAAATAAAAAATAAGAAATCATTCTGCATCAATGCTGTTGACAACTTCCTGATTCTTTTTCCCCCGCATCCTGTGCGAAGCCCACATCTATTCCTTATTAGCAAAGGGATGCAGCCTTTGATTTTATCTATATGCTTTCTGTCCAGCTGCTTGTCATCCTCAACAAGTCTGAGCTGTCTGCTGCTATTGGTTTCGGAAATGAACTACATCATTCTTACAAAGCACTGGAAATCAGAATTCCTTTATGTCATGACTTATCTTGATAAAATAAGGCAAACAGATGAAGTCTGAAGGTGTATTGTTGTGTACTTGTCAGTGAGGTATTCTGAAATACTCCCTTTGCAACTCTCTTGTGCTTCAAGGGGAAATATTTGTGCAGGAAACACTGCAAATCAGTTTGTTGAAGTATGTCATGCCTGAGTCCTGAATTTCTAGTTCTCAGCTGGGAGTGGGGTTTTATTAATCATGACTCACTTGGGAGGTTTATAATAATCTGTCAGCACCTCTCTTTCCTCCCAACCTGTCCTGTCTGACCCTTTTCTCCTGCTAATCAGTGACTGAGATGTTTTTATTTCCCTGAATTTTGTCATCATGGTGCCTCCTCTAAAGGTGGTGCTGAGCTCAGATAATCCATTTCAAGTTAGAGATCCAAACAAGTGCAGAGAAAGACAGCAGGGAGTGATAGAAAGTGGCATTTGAAGGAATAGTAGATAAGCAATAAATTTTTAAAACCCTAGTGATGAAGAAGTGGGAACACAGGGAAAGAAAGCAGCAAAAATATTGCAGCAATAGGACATCTTTAAGTCATAATTTGGAAATGATGGGTCATGTTATGTCCCAAATCCTTGGACCATTTAAGGACACATGCAGCTTCAAAAAAGGCGCTGCAATGTTGAATGAGTAAATTCTTGGTTATATTGGTAGATTTTTCTGAGAGAGAAAAGGCATAGAGAAATCTATATCCTAAGGTAGATTTGGATTCGATATAAGGAAAAGTTTTACAATGAGCATGGTGAGGCACTGGAACAGGCTGCCCATGGAGGTGGTGGATGCCCCATCCCTGGAAACATTTAAGGTCAAACTGACTGATGGAGGTGTAGGTGTCCCTCCCTGTTCAGTGTGGGGGTTTGGACTAGATGACCTTTAAGGATCCCTTCCAACTCGAACGATTCTATGATCCATTGGTACCATATTATTTGTGTTTTGTTGGTAAGTCGATGTATTTACTACATTAAGATTTCAAACTAGAAATATGTCTGCTTGTACTCAGCTTTTGGTGTACCGTGGTCTTCACTAAGTTAAATTCTCAGTGATTATGTTGTGCAGAATATAAATGTAAACAAGCAGTGTGATTTAGCAATTTGGAACTGCTGAGTTCTCAGGGCTGTCCTTGTATCTTCTTGCAGTGCACAAAAAATCAACGTCCTGATAATGTGCTTAGCCCCACAATAGCATGATTTTAGAAGGTGAGTGCAGCTGAGACGCCACTTCCAATTTTCTGCAAGACGTGATTTTTTCTTTTTTACACAGTTTTTTTTGTTCTTTTCAAATAAATTGGATGAATCACAAGGAAAAGTTGACTAAGGTTACACAGTACAATTCACAGTTCAGTGCCTATTTTTCCCTGGGCGTTTTATTTTTTCATTTAAGTACCTGATGGCATGGTCTCATGAAAAATGAACCTAAAGTAAGAATATGTAGAAATTCCATCAAATCCTAGCAACTGCTACAATTTGGAAAGTTATGCTAGTCTAATTGTATGCTTTAAGATTAAGCTGAGCTACTGTGGCTTTCCAAAGTCTTTGTTTCATGAGTACGTAACTGATGATCAAAAAATTAGTTTGTGCTTGAAGGAATAATAGTTATTGTAAGATTCAGCTAAGTGCTTTTCAAGCAGTGCTGTAGTGCAGAGTACATGAAGTAAATTTACTCTGCCTCCTTTTTCTCATTAACATTGCAACATTACCTTGAAAGAAGCAGAATGTTTTTATCAAGTTTGGTCTTAAACTGAAGATGTATAGTAGTTGAGTACATTCACTATCTCTGATACATATTTCAACTATAAGAAACTCAACTATGACAGTGATTGGTTGCCTTTCTACTCAATCTTTAAAGAAAGCATGAAAATAACTAAATGTGATGGATGTTCTTTAGTAATAGAGGTGGCAGGACTGCTTTCCTAGAATGACAGAACCCTTCGAGTTGGATTAGACCTTCAGAGGCCATCCAGTCCAACTCCCTTGCAATAATCAGGATCACAGAATCACAGGGATGCCTACATCTAGGTCAGGGTGCTCAGAGCCCCAACTAGCCTGACCAGACTTAAATATATTCTCTGTAGTAACAGTTCTTATGCATGAACAGTGTCCTTGTCAGACAGGGCAAAAGCCTCTCTTCAAAACTTTCTGCCTGAAATCAATGGCCTTTGAGCAGAGTGGACTTGGAAAAGTGTAGAGGGCGCTAAGAAGTTGTTAATTTGCTTCTTATGAGTCAACAATCCAGATTATCAGACAATGAATTCTGTTTTTTATCTATTTTCATCATTTTTATCAGTTTCCTTTCAAATGTTAAATTAATGCTGTGTTTTGAAGAGTGTCAACGGTTTACCGGGCTGGATCGGCCCGGTTCCGTGACGATTGGTGTGGGGACCCGCAGACCCACGCCCCAGGAAAGGGAAAGGGGGAAAGGGAAAAGGAAAAAAGGGAGATGGGCCTAGAAACAAAACAGCGGCAACGATCTGAGGAGGAAAGCTAATTTACTAAATAAGATATCAGAAAGCAAAATAACACAATATAATACAATATAATTGGAATTGAGGCTAATAAATCAAAGAAAATGAGCAAGAGAGAGTGTCCGATAAACCGAAGGCCTTACGCTAACGCTGAAGGCGATACGGCAGCGAGCACCCACTGCTGAGTTGATCCCGAAGGAAAGAGAGCGTCCCGTGACTGCAGAGGGTTTTTATCTTTTCCCTCTGAGCGGAAAATACGTAAAAATGCAAAGCATCGCGAAGTCTTCTGGGGAATATAGTTCTTCTCTTCTGAGACAGGTATACCCAGAAAATATCAATGATCTATGGAGTTGGAGTATTAACTCTTTAACTCTTAATGCACTACATGTTGTTATGATGTGGAATACCAATACCAAAAATCATAAAACCATGACAAAGAGTTTCATATATTTGTGAAGAAAGCTGTAGAATGTTTTCTTTGATTCATTTTGGTGCAGAAAGTGATTGTAAGTCCTGTTTTTGCTTCCATTTTTTTGTGAGGGACAAATGTGTAGGGGAAAAAAAAACACCTCATCCCGCAACTTCTGAGGTCAGTAGCAAATAAGAACAGCTCCAGTTGTCCTACAACAAGTTGACCTACAGGTCTTCCTATTGATCTCTGTGAAACTTGTGTCAGCCTGATGAGAATGGGAGAAAGTCCCTAGAGGGGAGAGCAAAAGAAACATTTTTATCTTGATTTAAACAAGTTTTGAATAAGGGCCTTTGATCTCTGAATCCCCTGAAGGGACAGTGAGGCATGTGCACCTTCATTCCCTGGAAACGTCTCGTATGATGCCTGCAGATGATCTAGGAAAGGACTTACTTCTGCAGATCATCTTTGAAATCTTTAAAGGTGTTGTTTTTTTTAAATATACTGCTTCAGGAATTGAGCCCACAAGCCCATTCTCAAGCACCTGTTCTTTATAAAGTGCATGGAGAGAGTCAGATATCTGAGTGTGCGAACCGTGCAGGAATGTCTAAGCCAGCTCAAGCTGGAGCTGATTGCCTGGGGCTGCAGGGGTAATGCAAACGTGTCTCAGCAGCAGCTGCAGGCTGAAAGTACTGTCATGAAGTTAAGAGGAATGAGTAGAATGCGCGAGAAGAAAGAACGAGATCTCAGAAGAGGGTGGAGAAGAGAGGAAAGAGACATCTGCAGCTTGGAAAACTGTGGTCTCCGCTCCTACAAAGCCAGTCCTCTGCTACTGACAGATCCCAGTACTCCTCCTGCATCTTCCCATCAACATGCAAGTCCCACTAGCCCTTGAAATCCTGATGGCTCCTTCTAAACTTGCAGTTCTTAATCCACTGCATTGCCACTCCAGAATTGAATTTTACTAACAGTAATGAAGCCTGAGGTAATTCTGAGTCATTCACTGGTAAAAAGGGGAAGAAAGGGTGCAAAAACTTGCCTAGGACTGTAAGGTACAGAGGGGTGTTATGATGAAAATGATTTTGTAGATCTCACCCTTGATCCCTGTCTAAATTTTGACTTGGTTGCGTTTGGGACGCCTGAGTGCTTTTTTGGATTTCTTCCCAACTATGGACAGAGTAAAATTCAGGCACACATTAATAGTACATTCACATCACTATGGAATGTTTTATGTTAGAAATTCATTTTTAAATTCATAGGGCTTTTTTCTTTTAATTGTACATTTGATGAAAATGAATATACTGAAATCCACTAGGAGCTAATGAGGTATAATGGGCACAGAATTTTGACTATCAGAGAACATACATATTTTTTTCTAGAAAGAAAACAATGCAACTACAAATGTATTACTTTAATTTCTATGATGAATGTTGATTAATTGAATTAAAGGCTTCCTACAATGCTAATAAATGTTATTTGATGAATTTCAGTAAAACTTCCAAGTCTTTATGTAAAGCTCAGTTCAGTGCAAATCTCATTATGTCGGTGTTTTGAAATCTTTTCTGAGAAGGAAGTAGATAGTGATTATAATGCAAATTGCGGAATACAAACTAAATATTAGTTAGCAGTGTGCTGTTCTGTTTAGATTTTATGATTCTTGTTTTCTCAGACAGATAAATCTTCTGCATTCATTTTTAAAATAAATAGTCATATTGAGTTTCCATGCTTCGTGTACATTAGGTTAAAATGCTAATTCTTTTCTTTTTCTTCTAAATTTGTGGGAGATGTTTAATCAGATTCCATTTGTGTCCGAAGGTACAGAGAAGTACACTTTTTCACTTGCTCTGAAACTTCTATTTTCTGCAGTGACTGCCCACTTCAGAGAAGTGGGAGGAAGAGTGATTTGAACTAGTATGACGTGACTTTCTGACTTTCTGACTTTCTTGGCACTTCTTGTGGCCTTAATTTCATTAGATTGGTCCTGACTTTCCAATGCAACAAAGCAATGACTCTCAGCCCTGTTTTGACACCCTTTCACGACAATGCAGATGTTGGAAAGCCTAGCTGCTTCTCAGCACACGGGTTATATAATGAAACTGTATTTATGTCCAGGGTGGGTTCCTATGGCAACAGCAATGCGTTTGCTGAAAGGTTTATTAGTCATGTTGGTAAATGAAGTGCTCTAGAGAGCTGATGCTGAGTGGTGGCTGATCCCACTACCTGTGCCTGCTGCTGCAGTGGTACTTGGGTCTAGGAGTGTGTACTATTCTCCACACATTTGAAGTTTTTACAATGAGAACAGTCATCAGCAGAACAGCTCCCAGGGCCGTGTTGAAGCCCGCGTCATTGGAGGTTTTTAGGATGAGACTGGACAGGGTGCTAGATAGTGTCATCTCGGCTCCCTTTTCCACAAAAGCTTGGACCAGATGATCTTTTGAGGTCCCTTCCCTTCTGATTTTGTGAAGATTTTCTTTGGTTTTGTTAGTGTGGAAATGGTAATGTCAAAATTTAGCAGAAATCATTCTGGAAAACAGATGGATGAGGAAGCAGCGGCCAGAGGTTTATGAGCAACCAGTGCATTATCCTTTCCTTCTCATTTAACCTCCCCACCAGTCTGTAATTAAGTGTGACACAGAGTGAAGAGTTCCAGACCAAATCCTCATAGACTTCCTAGGATACATTTTATTGGTATCTGAGAACAGATATGAGAAAGTGTAATCTCTGCATTAGTCCTACAAAGACATCAGGCATCATGAATATATTGAGAGAAAACTCCTTTGATACACCATAGAGTTAAAGCTACAGCTGTTTTCCATAAGCTGTGACTTAACTTTGCAAAGACACCAGGGAATGTGTCTTTAGGTCAAGTTTAATAAATGCATCTTTGATTTCAGGCAGTTACTTTTTCCAGTTTCATTTCTTTATTTTTATCACCTCTTTTAAACTGGTCATCTTCTTGAGTTTTTGCATTTCCTTTTCATTTTGGTTTCATTTTGGAAATGTCTTCATGTAAAGCACTAGAATATTATTTTGCATTTTGACCCAAATCAGATCTGGTGAGGAAGGCATAATGCAGGATTTGTATGCAGTGCTCTTTGCCTCTCATCAACCAATGATTTTCTTTGCTAAGAAACACGTGCAGATGTTGAAGGAAAAGCTGATAGAGCTGAGAAAAAAAATAAAAATAAAAAGGCGTACTGAGCTTAGCCATGCTTTTATCTATTTTCTTTTTCTTCCTTTGCCTGGTTTGATTTTATGCCCATCATAATAGCATCTGTCTGTAAGAAGTACGTCACTGTTTCTTTTTGAGACAATGTGTGTAAGAAGTACTAGCAAAATTTTATCTGACTTGCAGTGAGAAGCAGGGACACTTGTTCAAAGAAATTTCCTTAGCAAAGAAGAAAAAACACCATATAAGGTGATTGCAGTTTTAGATTTTGAAAGATTGTAATCACAATTTGCAGATGTGTTTGTGAATCGTGGGAATAGTCAAAAATATGAAGAATGTACATTGAGTGCACAGAAATGTTTGTGGGTTTTTTTCTTTCTTTCTGTTGTTTACAAGGAAATCTATTTTGTCAAGATCAGAGTCTATTAAATAAATCTACTATGAAATAGGATGACTTGTTGCTTATTTCTTAGTCCAAGATTAGATCATTTTGGTGATGGATGCAGAACAGTTAGATGTCCTATTCCTAGTGTGATTGAAGCCTCATGAGACCTGATAGCTGGGATAGCTAGCAATATATTTGAAGGACATGATGGAGGTCACTTTTTAAATATCTGTCTAAATTCTGTCAACATTTTTATGTAGCAACCTAGCTCATACTGCCATATATGAGTCTGTTCAGTCTCGAAGAGAAGAAACTAGAAACCACATAAACTGCGTGTGTGGTTTCTGTTATTAATAACTGTTTCTAAATTAATCTAAATTTGTCTTCCTGGTCAAGTAGTCTCACCCCCTGAGAACTAAGTCACCACCCCTGGAGGTATTCAAGAAAAGGTTAGATGTGGTCCTGAGGGATGTGGTTTTGTGGGAATGGTGATGATGGATTGACAATGGGACTAGATGATCTTAGTGGTCTTTTCCAACCTTAATGATTCAGATTCTGTGTTTCTAAGTCAGTCTGACCTTTGTGGGGACAAGGAGGTGAGTAGTGATAAATGTGGCATCTGCATGCAAAAAACTGTGAATGAGCTACTGCTGTATTCCACATCTAGTAGAGAACTCAGGGTTAGTATCTGGAAAAGGAATGTAAAAGCTGTGTTGAAACATGGAGGGAAGGCATGCCGTGGGTTACTGCATTGTGTGAATAATGTGGATGCAGTGTTGAAGTAATGCTTTTGGACAGCTAAACTAGTATGTAAAAAAAAATGTGTATGGTTTGTCTAACAGCAATTTTATTCCCCAAAACTTTCAGGTTTTCCTTGGGGGGACAGCATACATCCAGCAGGGAAAAAAATGGAAAAAAAAAAAATCAACAAAATGGCACTGCAGATATATGCTGTTAGGATGATAGGGAATAACTTCAAAGGCAAGGACCCATGTCAACTAGGTTTTGACACAAACCTCTACTTCCCTATATTCTAATATATTCTTCAGAGTTCTATGTAAAGGGTAGAAAAAGTATATATGTTTACACAAAAGACATGATTGTTGGCTTCCAGTGAAGTGGCTGGACTACTGCCGTCTTTGGGTAATCTACTACAATAGCATATATTGGTGAGAGGATATGTTTATGTAAAAGACCAATTTGTAGACAAGGAATGCTGAGTGGGATTTGTCTTGTCTGAGCATGCCTAACATTAAAAGACTGGAAGATTAGCCTTGTCAATATAATCGCTCCCTCTTTCTTCAGCCCTTGCAGGGGGAGAATGATACCCTATGCGTATCCCTCCTCAGTATCTGCTTTGTCTCTACCAAATTGTAATGAAAATTGTATTGACAATTTGTCCGCAGAGAAACACTACCTCACATTTCTTAATGAGAGATCAAATAATACTATTGTATCATCCAGTCAGATGAACTCTTAATGAAAAATACCTAAAATTTACCTGTGTCTTTTTATTTTACCATGGAAATATTAAACAGTAGTGTTTATCAAGTTTATTTCTTGTATGTACAGCTAGCTGGCAAAAAAAAAAAAAAAAGCACAGGGATATATCCATTGATGGTATGCAAAAATGATGTACATATGGGAATTACAGTTTACGAGTAAGAAAACATGCTGATTGCTTAACAATTACATCTGAACCAAGATCAACAATTTTATTTCTTGTTTAAAGATTTTGTTTTCATTTTTTGACTCTGAACAATATACAACTTTCACTTAATATTTCTGTAAATTTCAAGACTGTTCAACTGAGTTTGCACAGAAATATTTCAAGTGATTTTAAAGAAAAATCAGTGCAGGCAACTGCACTCAGGCTACTACAGAAAAAAAAAATATATATATATATACACATGTATATATACACATGTGTGTATATCTCTCTCTCTCTCTATATATATATATAAATTTTACCATGCTTGTAACAAATGTCTTCTCCCATTTGAAATTTATAATGTGTAGGGATAATAGAATACTACATTTTGCACTAATATACATTTTATGATTCCAAATCCAGCAGTTTTTACATGATTTCAAATTTGATTCTCATATTAAACATTTAATAATACGATTACTTGCATGTTTTAAAATCTGAGTAGATGCAAGTACCAGCAGATGCATTAGTAGGTGAAAGTTAGTGCCTTCAAATCATCTGCATGCGTTCGGTGTCAACTTTTAAGCAGCGGATATGAGTTTACTGTGCTGTTGGTTTCATTAAATTGCTCAGGTGGCATTGATGTCTGTAGTGCATCAGTAAATAACACTGTCAGACTATGTGTGTGTATGAATATTTAGAGATGGGAATCTGTCTCACTCTTTTACAGAATCCGAAAAATATGTTGGCATTACACAAGAGCAGAAATCTGGTAATCTGTTAGCGATCATGTTTGGCAAAAAAAACCCTGCAGGTTTGATCCCTTACTGCTGTGGGACCATCACCGTTAGATATGCACCTAAAGAGGATGTACCTTGTCAAAAAGGTTAAATATTTGTGGAACAGTGCCAATGAAGAGCAAGATTTTTTGTATTAGCTATTGTTACTTCATATACTGTTTTGATTTCTGGTTGGAAACCTCCTTTGGAGAAAACTTCCTATTGATAAACCAAGCGTGACTTCAGCTGAATCCATCAATAAATGTTTGGTGGCTATATTTTAGTGATTGTACAGTTTTTCAGTTATTGTACAATATTTCTTGGTCTTTCTTTGAATAGTGTACACATACTATAACTGAGCAGCCCATTATAGTGACTTCATGAAGGTTTAGTACTTTTATTCTGCAGCTTAAGAGCAATTTGAGCTTTTCAATGACCAGTTAAGAGCAGTAGTTTGATTATGAGCTTGAAGGAGCAAATGAGTTTGTTTTGTTAAATAAAGTCTAACTAGGGGAATTACTGATGATGCTACAAGAGACTATTCCATAGCACACTTAAATTTCATGCAATATGTATACACGAAGAAGTGATTCACTTAGCTGCAGCTTTCAAATTGCAATATTATGTGTGTAATTTTTTTTGGGAAAAAAAGGTGAACTAGTGGGTTAACTTGAAATGTACATCGATTGCTCCAAAAGTAATGCCTCCCATTTATTTCCATGGAAAGTGCAACAATAGAAAGAGCAGAATAACACTATTTGAGAGACCAAATTGTCAGCTACAAAGCAGTATTTTTTTTAACATAGTGATCATAGCTGTTCATTATCACCAGCAATGAACAAGAGACTTCATGCTGCACTAATAAAAATCTGCATGGCCATCCAGGATGTGGTTTGTCTTTCACATCACTGTCACCACGACAGCAACACGCTGTGCACCACCTCACTGCTTTCACATCCACTGGTTGATCTCCATAAACGTTCAGCAAATGTCAATGAGTGTCAATGGATTCAGTTTTTTTCTACATGGAGGAATTCAGTGCTACACTTTTGCTTCATAGGCACTTCCATGTCAGACACCGCTTTGTCAGACTGCCCCTCTGTTGCCTTCTGTTTCATGGCAACACAATTTAAATGAAATATTGGAGGGAAGGTTTTACTTCTACTGCCTTTGATCTCCTTTGATGTCATGGGCTAACGTAACAAAACAGGAGGCATTACTTTCAGAGTAGACCTCATAGCTTATTCAGAGTCAATAAGCACTTTCAAAAGCAAGAAGAGTTATGCTCTGGGACATCATTATTGATCATTCTTTGTGTTTTTTATAGAAGTATTTGTAACTGCTAATCTAACAGGTTTTTTTGTTTTGTTTTGTTGATTTTTTTTTTTTAATTTGTAGTGTGATTTTCCTCCTTGGTCTTTATCTTCACATCAAAGTCTAAAAATTCTGATTGCTTCTATGACTGAGACAAATATCTGTGGGAGGAGATTTATTCTACTACATGTCTAGTAAATAGGGTGAGAAATCTCTTTGCTGTCATAAGTACATCATATAAAATCAGGCATAAACTGAGTCTCATTATTGCTGGATATAGAAGGGCCGGCTTCCTCATTCTGTCTCCACCAAGAATTAGCATAAATAGTTGCTCCGTAGCCCAGTATGATTTTTTGATCTCTTTCTTACTGCTGGCACAACTAATACACATGTTATATTTAACTGGTTCTCTATGACATCAGAGTGTTTTAAAAAAAATCATGAAGAGTCCTTGACATTCTCCTTTCATTTTGTGATGTGATGTCTTATTACAATTACTTTTATATTGAAGACTATCAGGAAAGTGAAGAGTCTACTTTTTCGTCATGGTTCACTGGAAGGGGATTAGACTCAGGTCTATGTTAGCTGGTCACTGAGGTGCAATTCTAAACAGCAAACTATACCGTGTCATTGGGAGAAGAAGAAAGGATTTCTTACTTATAATGCTACGTACCTGAGGCTGCTACATTAGGTTATGAGACACTACTGAATAGTGCATATAGTTGTTATCTTTTCTTACCAGGTAAGTAGAAGTATAAATATCCAGCCAGATTTGCAGTTATTACTGTCCAGTTGCAGGTAATATGCAGTTTGTATGTTTGGAACTATTTCTCTGTGAATACAGTATCAGTTTTTACTTGTGATAGAGTTTTCCCTCTCATATTCTAGTCTTAGACTGCATATAAATCAAACATAGTCATCAGATATAATCTGTAATTCCACATCATTCTAGTTTTATTCTCTGAACATTCACAAAAACTGACCAGTTTACAGGTGGATTTCTTGGAAGTCATTTTGTTTCAGTTAAGGATTGCTTGTGGAGATTTCTCCAAGTAAATGTTGTTTTTGTCTCTTCCTTCTCTGTTTTGGGTATTGCACATGTAGGTTGGTTGGTTGTTTTTTCTATTCATATATGTATGTAAGAGATGGGTAAAGGGATCATGCAATTGAGGACCATGGACTACAAAAATATGAAATTCTTTTATTCTAGTAATGGATTGTGAAACACAATGTTTTCCCCTTACTATCTCCAGGTCTCCTTTTATTTAAAACTCTGTAGCATTTTTTCTAAAAAATTCATCTTGCCTGGTCCCAACTATGCAAATTAGAAATTTATATTCACACTAATTTAAAAATATTACTTCTCAGTGAAAATAACATTGTTCCATCTTCTGCTTTGCTATGCTGATGGCTGTAGCTTTAATGTCTTGTGCTTATTTACTGTCTTGTCCGTTTCCAGTATTAAGCCCTGTTTACATTAGTTTTATTATCTGAATTACATAGCATATTTATTGTGCCTTAAAATCATCCAGTGTAATTTGTATATGATTTTGCATTTCTGACTAAAATTAAATAAGGGGAAAAACTCACTAATGTAGCATAAGTAGCAATTCAACATCAACATAAAAATAGAATCCAAAATCTGAGCACAGTCAAGCACAGAATGATGAAAAAAATTAACTAACCCTAACCCCAAAGAATATTTTTGCATTTTCAGTCATTGTGACAAAAGCATCAGAAATAATGATAGTGTGTCAGAAAACAGTAATCTTTCACATTTTCTTTTCCATTAATATGGAGTCTCATTTTGTATGTTATACTACTTAAAGATGAGCTATATTCTACATAATGACAGTTCAGCATAAATGCTTCTCATTTAACCTATTACTTCTATTTCATATTATTACTGTCTGACATACTTATGTCTCATCTTAATTTAGCCAACATGACATGAAAGTATTAGCAAATTTCTTGAAGCTTATGGACCTTTCTGTAACAGATAAGCCTCTTGAATGAGTAACATACTGGAAAAATAAGAACTGAATGGTAAGACAAAGTTGTGCACACTGTTTGGGATTCCTGTAGATGAAAAATTCTGAAGTCTTCATGAAGTTTTGTCATTGAAAAATATATAAAAAATAAATTTACTATCTGAAATTCTTCCTAATCCTCATATAGTAATTATGTTCAGTTATAAAATAATGTATCAACCAACTAGTTCAGTCTTTGAAAAGCTTACACGTGTGTGAAAAATCAAGCAATGAAATTAAGTATATGATTAAACCTAGGAGGTTTTGTGGACCCACTTTCTGAGGTAAAAACAGAGTTGTCTACAGTTGTGAATATGGGTTTGTCTTAAGGTAGCATCTCATGCTGTTGGTCAAGGTCATCCAATCTGACCAATTCTTGTTATATTTTTTTGAATAAGTTGTTTGACTGGTTGTGAGAATAACATTCTAAACCAGTATTTGCAGGAAGAAGTAAGCACCAGTGTATTTATTCAACTACTGATCGTATTTGTTTTACTGGATGCTTGGTCTTGGAACTTCCCTTTATCTGTTTATGATAGTGTTTAACTTGTAGATGGCAAAAATAAGTTTTTCGATAAGAGCAACTTTTTTTTTTATGACACATTCATATTCAGCTCTGCATTCTTATTTTAATATGCACATTATTTCCCCATGAACCAGAAATGCAGAAGGATTTTTACAGCAGTGTTTTCCCTGTCGGAGCAGTTTATTTGTTGTACAACTGTCTACTGAGATAAACTTAAGAATTTCTAGAAATAATAAGCGCTGAAAGAATAACAGATAGTAGTGAAAAGGGAAAGCAAAAGCAGATGAGCCTTTCTTTTACTCTTCTTGCAAAGGTATCTCATTTTCCTCAAAGTGTTTGTATTTTTCAAATCTGGACTAACGTTGAAAGTTTTTTCTACATAATTGATTTTTTGGCACATAAACTCTAGATGATATGTCTAATATATATACTGTAGGCATCTGTTCTTCTCTGGTACAAAGTTCCGCTAGTACATTTTAAACACTTTGAACTACCACATGGCTGTATATATTTTCAAGAGAATTTTCTTCATTTTGAATGTGGACTCCAAACCTTACACAAGTCTAGGTAGATGACATCAACTGCTCTTCTTAATCCTTCTGATGCTGCCATTCCATTGTGGAAAGCCACCAGATTGGTCAGGTATGATCTACCCTTGGTGAAGCCAAGCTGTCTGTCTTGGATTACTTCCTCATCTAGCGTGTGCCATATCTTTCAAGATCTGTTCCATGATTTTCCCAGGCACAGAGGTGAGACTAACTAGCCTGTAGTTCTTCGGATCTTCCTTTCTCTCTTTTTAATAAATGGGAGTGATGTTTTTCTTTTTCTAGTCTTAAGGGACTCCATCTGACAGCTATGACTTTTTGACTATGGTGCAGATTGGCTTGGCAACCACATCAGCCAGTTCCTTCAGGACTCTGGTATGCATATCATCATGCTCCACAGACTTGCGTATACATTCTGTCTCATAATACATACTCATTAAGTTTTTTATTTTTTCTATGTACTAACATTTATAGGAAAAAGATTACAACAATCAATTTCATAATGGTCTGATTTCTTTTGTATAATGTGATTCTGTGGGTTTTGTGATGGTTATTTTGTCATTTGAATGATGAGTCACTTATTTTTTTATTTCATATTTTAATAAATTGTACTGAGAATTTTTAAAGGTGATTAAATAACTTAAAGTAACCTGTGGTAGTGAAAATTGCATTATTAGATTTAAACAAATATTTTCTTACTATATATGATGATGAACTTTACAAGTAGAGCAAAAAGTACTTGAATGAAATGAAGTGCTCTGATATATTCAGTTATTATTTTGGTAAAACCTTATTTTCGGAGTTTAAGCATTGTTTTAAAACATTAAAAATAAGTTGATGAAGCCACAAGTAGCCTTGAACATTTTGTCCTTTCTTTGAGATTTGATGTAATGTTCTATGTCATTTTTAAGCAAAATCAGAAGTAGCAGGAATGTTTTAAACAGCCAGAGGAGTTGGAGCACCCGTAAATAATTGAAAGAATGGAACTGACCTTGACTGAAGCTTGCCTCTCTATATGGTCTTAAGTTAAACAGAATACTGTATTTCGCTTTTCTTGTCTGTTACATGAGAGCCTAATTCCAAGCTGAATCTTCTCATATCCTCCACAGGGTTTTGAATAAGTTTCAGAATGCAAAAGCTGAATCTCTAGTGGTTGTTATAAAGGTTAATAAGATAATATTTGTGCAGGGCATAGAAAATGTACAGTAGTTCCCTCCCAAATGAATATGCTGAATTTAGAGGCAGCTATAGTCCAGGCATAGCTAGTGAGAAAGTAAGTGAAAGGTGAAGCAAGCTACATGTCGGTGATGACATGACCATATCATATGGTTCTGGAACATATAGCAATGTCTGGAGATTAGTTATTTTTAACCCTTCTGTATCCAGTAAGTCTGTCTTATCTGAGATAGGCCATAAAAAAACTGTGAGTGGCAGCTTCCAAGGCAATACCATTTCATGCTCCTTGTACCATCAGAATTCTTGTCTTACTTTTCTTTAACTGTAAAGTTTTTAATTTGAGGAGTGGGATAGGAAAGCTAAGAGTGAGAATGGAGGCTGTGTTTCAGCAAATATGATTAAAATATTGCTGGGCTGGAATGTTGCTGGAATGTTAGGAATTCACGGTAAATATTCAGTTTTTGGTTCTTTAGTTGTTCCATATAATCTAACTAAAGTTGCTAGGATATAGATTTTGGCTGAGTAAGCTGTTCTAGGCCAGCAGGAGATTCGATTATTTTCAAGTCCAAAGACTATAGTGGTCTACGAATGAGATACTATTAAAATCAGCTCTTGTGAAAGATAATTTATCGCGGAAGTTAAATACAGCTCCAGTGTGTTTGAGTTCCCAACCATGATGTGCCACCTTTTGCAGAATTCCCCTTGAGGTAGGGGAATATTAGGGCTGGACTTTGAGACCATTTAAAGGAAATTGTGCTTTTACATGACTGTGTCATGTTTGTAATAGTGAAACCAATTAACAGTACTCTGGGCTTTTAGTGCAGTCTCTAAGGGAACGTTAAAAAAGAAAAAAGTGACAATAGTAAGTGAAAATTTATGTACCTTTGATGGTGTTTGGCTTCCTGCTCTATTTCACCCTTCTGTGTAGAGTTTAGCTTAAGAGCCTGTAGTACAAGAAAAGTTAACTGCTTAAGCAGTATTCTAATATGCCTTCGAAGCAGGTACCGGTAAACACTGTACTAAGCCATGAAATATTTCTTTATTGTTGTCATTTTTTAAACAGAAAATTATTGCCAAAGGGGCATTCCCTTGTTTTATTACCTGACATTTCTTTGCCTTCCTTTTTCAGTAGAGTGAAATTGAGATCAAGAAGGATAGAGAACTTTTAAGGTAAAAATCAGGGACAGCTGCAAGGTATGCTTTACAGCCAAAGAAGATCACTTATCATCTATATGACTAAGAGCCATGGGGTGGCTTCTGTTTCCAGACACAACTTCTTTGAAAAATTTAAAGATAAACAAAGATGCTGGGAAACATTCTTTTAATCCTGCCTCTTACACCAAACATGCCTGAGAACTGAACAGAAAAGCTTAGAGAGCACACTGAAACTCTGTAATAAATAAACATGTTTGGCTGTGGATAAAAATGATTGGACACATCTGCCTCTAGAGATGCATAGTGCAGTCCTGTGTGGCAGCCAGAGGGGCCAGTTAAGAGTGAGCTGAGTGTCTCACAGCCCCCAGGAAATACTAACAATTGTATTTAATGCTTATGTAGCACTTTCTCAGTGTTTAACTGGATTACTGGAGACTTGTAACTGAAGGCTTCTTGTGACTTAAAACAGAAAAGTAGCTGAAATTCATTAAAACAGAAAATGCCCACTAAAGATTCAGTGTCCTATGCATAAACCTCTGGTTTTCCATCAAGAGCATGATTAGGAACTAAATACAACTAGAGGGCAGAAAGGTCTCCTTCTTTTAGATATCCTAGGAGAAGAGCACTCAAACAGAATCAAAGGAAGACATGAGTCTTCTCAAACTTGAGCTTCTTGAAATGTTACTTGCTATATGCAAGGCTCCAAAATCTCTGGCAAGATGATAATTTGCAGACTTCCTATCTTATTTTCTTTTCTTTTTTTTTTTTTTTTGAACATAGTTGACCAAACAGATATAATTTTGCCCTGTCCAGCCAGTGCAGTGATGGTGCATGGTGTGTTCTTTTCCAGTAAGACAAGATGTGCAGTTTCATCATGCCATGTTGCATGGGCCAGTAATCAACCTAGCAAAAGTACAGGAGATCAAATGAGCCTTTTGTAAGTACTGAGGAAAATACACTATAGCTGTGAAAAATGAAAAATATTCATGGATGTATATAAATCAGTTTTTCTCTCAAGGAAAATGTGTTTCATTTTAGAAATGCAAATCACCATCAAATTGACATTTAATCTTAATTTTTGAATTTTATATTCTGATTTTTGTTTGTTTTTTTTTTTTCCCCAAACATATCTGCGGTCAGAAGACTGCTATGTCTTCAATAATACTCTTCAGTGAGTTATTTTTGGAACAAATATGTATTAAAATATATAGTATTTGGTGAGAACAGAACTTTAACCTGTGTTCATAGAAGTGATGAAAATTCATGAAATCACAGAATCGTTAAAGTTGGAAAAGACCTCTAATATCATCTAGTCCATCCATCAATCCATCAACACCATGCCCACTAAACCATGTTCCTTAGTACCAGATCTCCACATTTCTTGAAAACCTTCAGGAATGGTGACTCCACAGCCTCCCTGAGCAGCCTATCCCAATGCTTCACAGCTCTTTCTGCAAATAGATTTTTCCTAATGTCCAACCTGAACTTATCTTGGTTCTGCTTAAGGTCATTACTTCTCATCCAATCACTAGTCACCTGGGAGACCAACCCTCACCTCTCTACAACCTCATTTCTGGGAGTTATAGAGTGATAAAGTCTCCCCTGAGCCTTCTCTTCAACAGACTGAACAATCCCAGTTCCTTCAGCCTCTCCTCATAAAACTTGTGCTTCGTACCTTACACAGCTTTGTTGCCCTTCCCTGTACATGCTTCACTGCGTCAGTGTCTTTCTTGTAGTGATGGGACCAAAACTGAACACAGTACTTGAGGTGTAGCTTCACGAGTGCCAAGTACAGAGGGATGATTGTGTGAATCAGTGGTGAAGCTCACATAATTGGCCCCAGCCCATTGATCCAGCCTGTCTAGATCCCTCTGTAGGGCCTCCCTACCCTCAGGCAGTTCAATATTTCCTTCCAACTTGGTGTCATCTGCAAATTTCTTAAGGTTGTACTCAGTCTCCTTGTTCATGTCATCACTAAAGATATTAATCAGAACCAGGCTCAACACTGACCTGTGAGGAACATCTCTCGTGACTGGCTGCCACTCTCTTGGCCTGGCTGTCCAGCCAGCTTTTTAGCCAGGAGTGAGTATACTTGTCCAAGCTATGGGCTGCCAGCTTCTCCAGGAGAATACTGTGGGGTATGAAGTCAAAGACCCCATGAAGTCTAGGTCTGTAGTTGCTCATAATAACATCCAGTTACAGATCGCCATCTTCTTGCATGCATTCAGCTTTTTTTTTAATTAGATCACTAATAATTGCACTTATTCTGTCAGTAACAAAGTGATCATTCCTCTTACTATTTAAGTAGCAGACTTGACTGCATCTCCGTTTGTATAATGTAGTTAGCTAGTTTATAATTATAGGAACACTTCAGTGATTGGGGAAACTGATTAATTTTGAGCAGTGCAGGCAGACTTCAGAGCTTGTTTAATCACTCCTTCATTGTAGACCATTGTCCTTCCCCATAAGAGCGTGCTTCAATAACGGATAGTTTAAGTGCTGAAAAACTATTTGTACTATGGAGGGGAGGCCAGTTCTTTGGACAACCATGATTTACTTGTGGAGGTTTTTTTCTTGTTGTTGTTTTGTTTTGTTGGGGTTTTTTTTGTTTTGTATTGTTGTTCTGTCATCCTCCCTCCTCTTTCAGATGCAGTGCAGAAAAGTCAAATTTTGATGCAGCATACTGTAACCAAAATGAAAACAAGAAAACTAAAATCCTTTCATGTTTTCTTTACAACTGAAGATATTTTTAAACAGCCTTAAATAACCCTTTCTTACTGCAAAACTTTTGTCTGAAACAAATCAACAAGCTCTAGGAGTTGTGTTTTGCTTAATTTTCTTGGAAAAATATTTTTTCCCAAACAATAAGATACAAAAATGTTATAATTTCAAACATCTGAGTCTGTACTATGTACTTGGACTATAGACTAAGAGGTGTACACAATACCTTCAAGACAGTAGAATTATTCTAATACTAGAAAGGTTTCAATTGCATATAATATACTGAGTTCAATGTAGAGGTTTCTTATATTGAAAATGTTCATAATAGTGTTATTTGAGATGCATACAACCAGATATGTTCGTTGATTCTCCATATTGCTGTTTTGTATCAGGGTAGTGAATTTTTTCTCTGGATATTTTTAGGACACATTAGGTGTAAAGGTTTTATATTTATTTCAAAAACACGCTTTGAACAAATGTAGATCCTCCTTTTATGAATATCTCTGAGATGGAATCTGGCTTTTATTTCCTCAGTATTTTTTTCTCTGCAACGTTGTTTAAAAATCAGAAATGGCAATCAATTCTTCTCTCAGAATGTATCTGCACAATATTTGGTAGTAATCATGTAATATGCCTGATTACATAGGCTGATTACAAAAGCAAGCATTCAGATTGATTACCTAAAACAGCGTCCCTATTGCAAATAACTGTCATTAAAGGACCAATTGTCCTCTCATGCTAGTTTAATTCCAAAACCACTCCCTTTAAAATTAGTGGAATGTCTTTGGTTTTCAACCAACATATAATATCTAGTCAGTGATTCAGATAGCGAACGGTCATGCATATCTGCTATCATATTACTGTGTAAATTTTAATCAGATGTTCTCCTAACGACAGACGGAGTATTTTGGGATGATTGTGCATGGGTCATTATCTGAAATACAGATTAAAGAAAGGATTTTTCTTTTTTTTTTTTTTTTAAGAGTGGGAAGTTGAGGTCCTGGTGATTCAAACCAGCCATTTTGATCTGTTGACGTCTGTAGTGGGATTGCCTGGTCACAGCCTGAACCAGTGAATGAGCATCTGAGTGACCGGAGCGGAGGAGCCCAGGTCCACCCGACCTCTCACTCTCTCCCTCTCGGCAGTGCTTCCGGGAGCACAGATACACTCAGAGCCTGCGCGGGTTGCCCCCCCCCTCCCTGGCTCTCTTCCTTCCGGCGCGCCAGTGTTCGAACGAGAGGCGGCTGCGTTCCTTCGCCTAAACGGTCGCCGGGAGGGGTGAGTTCATCCCCCTTCTCTCTGACATCTCTTTCTGTAGCGCCTCTCCCTCAAATAAAAGCTCTGTCACCGCCTTTGCTTGCTTTACACTTGGCGAGCCAGGCAGCCTAATACCTTTTAAAAACATTCACTATGACCTTTCTAAGTAACATCGTGGGGTGGTTTGCACGGGAAAAGACCACCCCCTTAAATGACCTTTTGCCCGGTCACATCCCGGGATTCCTAGGATCCCCATACCACGGGATTGCTGCTATTATTGAAAAATGGGGCCCCCTGCGAGACGGAGAAAACATCCGTGAATCCCCGTCGCGACTAGCTGAGTATTTTCTCTCTCTGACTAAAAACGTACTGACTACTCGGGAGCGGCAGTTAGCTGCGTCTACGGTGGCATGGCCATTGCTGATAGCCTTGAACCAGATGAACGCAACTGAAGGGGGCCTGCTTGATGAAAATCAACTCTTGCGTGACCGTATTGAAGAATTAGAAAAACAAATTGCAATTTTGACAGGAAAAATACCAAAACCGGTCACTCCCTTACGGAATGTCCGGAATCTCTCCCTAGAAGTCACCGGGGACCCTGCAGAAGACAGCCCACATAGTCTGGTTTCTGACAATGAAGGCACTAAAAGGTCGGATCTCGAAGTTCCACTTGAGCTAGATCCCTTTGAGATCCGACCAGTTGTAACTCAAAAAACAAAAAAAATACAGGATAGACCAGTGGGGCTGCCCCCTGACCAGTGGCCCCCAGCCCACAGCACTCTACATGTAACAGCTCGCCCATATACAGCAGCTGAATTAATGGATCTAGTACAGCGGTTTAGACAAAAACCAAGAGAGAGTGTACCAGCATGGCTGCTCCGCTTATGGGACATGGGGGCAGAAGGTGTTATGGTAAATGGGCCAGAAATTTCAAAACTGGCATCCATTACCACTCACCCTGCCCTCAGACAGAGGCTATATGCCACTGTTCAGCATAATGATGAAAATCATTCATTAATTAAATGGTTAACAGCTGCGTGCCGTATAACATGGCCAAACAAAACTGACATCCCATTAAATACAGGTCTATGGTCTTCTATGGAAGACCTGCAAAATTATATTCGGGAACTGGGTATGAGAGAGGCAATCTATGAGGAAGATTTTGAGAGCCCAGACCTGATGAAATTCTCAGCAGGAATGAGAGATCTTATCCTGCAGCAAGCTCCACCTCACCAGTATGGTACTTTGGTATCCATACTGAACCCCCTAGTGGCCTCAGAGGCCATCATACAACAGGCTGCCCAATTGGTGGCAGATCTGGGGGAGACAGAGCGCCTGCGCGCTAGGCGCAATGTCCGAATGGTGGTGGAAAGGTCGGAGATCCATCCACCACCACGACCTAGGAGACCAGCCTCTAAGGTAATCCAATCTGGACCCATCAGGGTATCGAGAAGACAGATGTTTAATGACCTGATAAGAGCAGGAGTTCGATTTGAAAAGATTGATGGACAGCCTAATCAGGTATTACTCCAACTATGGAAACAGTTGCCCAATAATCAAAGATTCCAGTCCTCCCCCAAAAGGGAAGGAATTCGATTTATAGAACACATTCCACAAGACGCATGGAATCTGGAAGATTTCATGGTGCCATCGAAAAAACGTAAACCTCCTCAGGCGGCCCGGGCAGCCTCAGTCGAGCCGTCAGAGGAAAAAGACTTGGGGATTGCAGAGCTGATGGCATGACAGAGGAGTCAAAATTTCCCAGGACTAGGGTCTCTACAGGAGACCAGAGACCCTATGTTGAATTAACTATTCACTGGTCGAGAAAGAACGTACAACGAGTGATGGCGCTGGTAGATACTGGGGCAGAAACATCCATCATATATGGGGACCCAAATAAATTCCTGGGCACTAAGGCTATGATAGGTGGGTTCGGGGGGCAGATGATCCCCGTAACCCAAACGTGGTTGAAACTGGGGGTTGGGCGTCTTCCACCTCGGGAGTACAAGGTATCTATCGCCCCAGTTCCAGAGTACATACTGGGGATAGACATCTTGTGGGGTCTGACTCTCCAGACCACTGTGGGAGAGTTCAGACTAAGGGAAAGATGTATTAGTATCCGGGCGGTGCAGGCAATTTTAAGGGGCCATGCAAAAATTGAGCCTATTTGTTTGCCACAACCCCGCCGGATAACAAATACAAAACAATATAGACTCCCTGGTGGGCAAGAAGAAATTACCAAGACTGTGCAGGAGTTGGAGAGAGTAGGGATTATTAGACCTGCGCACAGCCCATACAACTCCCCCATATGGCCAGTCAGGAAGTCAGATGGTACATGGCGAATGACGGTAGACTACAGAGAACTAAATAAAGTCACTCCGCCGATACACGCAGCCGTACCCAACATTGCCTCCCTCATGGATACGTTAAGTAGAGAAATAGAAACATATCACTGTGTTTTGGATTTAGCAAATGCATTTTTTAGCATTCCAATTGCTAAGGAATCTCAAGACCAGTTTGCATTCACATGGGAGGGCAGGCAGTGGACTTTCCAAGTCCTACCTCAGGGATATGTGCATTCACCTACATTCTGCCATAACCTGATAGCACGTGACTTGGCAAATTGGAACAAACCATCTACCGTCAAAATGTACCATTACATTGATGATCTGATGCTGACATCCAGCTCAATTGAGGCATTAGAGAAGGCAGTACCATCATTAACCACTTATTTACAGGAAAAAGGATGGGCTATAAACCCACAGAAAGTACAAGGACCAGGGTTATCAGTTAAATTCCTGGGCGTTATCTGGTCAGGTAAGACTAAGGTCTTACCCAGTGCGATCATAGATAAGATTCAAGCGTTCCCAGTTCCTACAACACCAAAACAGTTGCAGGAGTTCTTGGGTGTATTAGGATACTGGCGATCCTTTATACCCCACTTAGCACAACTCCTAAAACCTCTGTATCGATTAACAAAAAAAGGCCAAGTATGGGATTGGGGTAAAATGGAGCAAGATGCCTTCCAGCAGGCAAAAATAGCTGTTAAACAGGCCCAGGCACTGGGTATATTTGATCCAACCCTTCCAGCCGAACTAGATGTGCATGTAACTCAAGAAGGGTTTGGCTGGGGTCTGTGGCAGCGCCAGAGTTCCATTCGAACCCCAATTGGGTTCTGGTCACAGGTTTGGCACGGAGCAGAAGAAAGATACAGCATGGTTGAAAAGCAGCTATTGGCTACCTATTCTGCACTGCAGGCGGTAGAACCGATAACTCAAACTGCAGAAGTTATTGTTAAAACGACTTTGCCAATTCAGGGGTGGGTAAAAGATCTAACCCACATTCCTAAGACGGGGGTGGCCCAATCACAAACAGTGGCACGCTGGGTTGCCTACCTCAGTCAGAGAAGCCGCCTGTCATCATCTCCACTGAAGGAAGAACTGCAGAAGATACTTGGCCCAGTGACATATCGCAGTGAAGCACCTGAGGAAATAATAGTCACTTGTCCAGAGAAGAGTCCTGTACAGGAGGGGAAATACCCTATTCCAGAAGATGCCTGGTACACAGATGGATCCAGCAGAGGGAACCCAAGTAAGTGGCGAGCTGTTGCATACCATCCCTCAACTGAAACAATATGGTTTGAAGAAGGGGATGGACAAAGTAGCCAGTGGGCTGAGTTACGAGCTGTGTGGATGGTGATAACTCAAGAGCCGGGTGATGGCGCACTGAATATCTGCACGGATAGCTGGGCAGTCTACCGAGGGCTCACGCTCTGGATAGCACAGTGGGCCACTCAGGACTGGGCGATCCATGCTCGACCTATCTGGGGCAAAGATATGTGGGTTGATATATGGAACGTGGTTAGGCACAGGACTGTACGAGCATACCACGTTTCTGGACATCAACCCTTGCAGTCTCCAGGTAATGATGAAGCTGACACTCTGGCTCGAGTTCGATGGCTAGGAAATACATCAGCCGAAGATATTGCCCATTGGTTGCATCGGAAATTACGGCATGCAGGACAGAAAACCATGTGGGCAGCAGCTAAAGCATGGGGGCTGCCCATACAGTTACCGGATATTGTCCAGGCATGTCAAGACTGTGACGCTTGCTCACGAATGAGACCAAGACCTCTGCCGGAAACAACGGCCCATCTTGCTAAAGGACACAACCCTTTACAACGATGGCAGATCGATTACATAGGTCCACTTCCTCGATCTGAGGGGGCCAGATATGCCCTAACCTGTGTTGACACAGCAAGTGGACTGATGCAAGCATATCCTGTAGCAAAGGCAAACCAAGCCTATACCATTAAAGCTCTAACTAGGCTGATGGCATCATATGGGACTCCTGAGGTCATCGAGAGTGACCAAGGTACACATTTCACAGGTACAACTGTGCAAAAGTGGGCTGAAGACAACAACATTGAATGGCGGTTTCACCTGCCCTATAATCCAACGGGAGCAGGCCTAATAGAAAGGTATAATGGAATCCTGAAGGCTGCTCTGAAGGCAGATTCACAGTCCTTGCAGGGGTGGACCAAGAGGCTTTATGCAACCCTGCGGGACTTGAATGAGAGACCGAGGGATGGCAGACCCAGTGCTTTAAGAATGTTGCAGACAACTTGGGCCTCTCCACTTAGGATACAAATCACAAGCAAAGACACCTCACTTAAGCCACAAGTTGGCACCATGAATAATCTTCTGCTCCCTGCCCCTGATGACCTAGAGCCTGGGAAACACAAGGTAAAATGGCCTTGGAAGGTGCAAGTAGGACCAAAATGGTGTGGTCTCCTTGCACCTTGGGGGAGATTGTTAGAGGTTGGGGGATCAGTAAACCCTCCTGTGGTTGGTGCATGGCCAACGGAGGTTGTAGTTGACACTCCAATTTTCATTGCAAAGGGGACATTAATCATGTCCTTATGGCAAATTAGAACTCCCCCCTTGGTACCTGATATAGTGATCCAACCACAGATATCAGGCCAAAGGGTATGGTATCGAAGGCCAGGCCATGCTCCAGTACAGGCAGAGGTATTGACTCAAGACCGAAATACAGCCTGTATCTTACCATGGAGGGCAGACTTACCCCTCCTTGTACCTGTTAAACATCTGTATTACTCCCCTTGAGGTTATCAAGTTTACAGGACAGCCGGCAGGAGCAACACCACTCCAGCACACTCCAGTGACCATGAGGAAACATCATGACATCCAGTGATGGACTGTTGAACTTTCGGCAACTGGCGAATGTGAACCTACTGGTCCTTAAAGAAGATACGACTCCAGAAGGAACATCAAGTACTGGCCCAAGAAAACCACAAGAAGGGACTACAAATAATGGCCTTCAGTGCCTTAACATTCTACATTGCGGCGGGTATTGTACATGCGTCGCGATGTACTTGGTATTTTGAGCCATCGGAACAGCAGGAGATTATGCCCAACCTGCTCAGTTGCTGGTTCATGCTGTGAAGGGGTGGAGTGTAGTGGGATTGCCTGGTCACAGCCTGAACCAGTGAATGAGCATCTGAGTGACCGGAGCGGAGGAGCCCAGGTCCACCCGACCTCTCACTCTCTCCCTCTCGGCAGTGCTTCCGGGAGCACAGATACACTCAGAGCCTGCGCGGGTTGCCCCCCCCCTCCCTGGCTCTCTTCCTTCCGGCGCGCCAGTGTTCGAACGAGAGGCGGCTGCGTTCCTTCGCCTAAACGGTCGCCGGGAGGGGTGAGTTCATCCCCCTTCTCTCTGACATCTCTTTCTGTAGCGCCTCTCCCTCAAATAAAAGCTCTGTCACCGCCTTTGCTTGCTTTACAACGTCTTTAATGGGACCAAGAAATTGCTTGGAAATAGCCCTCAGGCAAAAAAAAAAAAAAATACAGCATGCTTCAGCAGCATCATTTATTTGCCATAGCTACGTCTGCAATTCCTAATGTAGGTTGTGCTCTTCCTTGACAGCTGTAGACCTTTCTGCAGTTGAAATATGTCTCCATTAATGTTGAGATGCATTGAGGTTACTTGGTTACTAATGGTCTCCATGTATTTCCTGATAAAACGTAAGCTTTTCTTACATTCCCCTTCAGGGAATTCATTTGCTATGATACCAAATACAATTGTGTTAGTATGGCTCTACTAGTCCCTCTTGATCTTCTGAGTCTTTCTGCCTGTGACATGAACTAAAATTTTACAAAAACAGCAAAACTTATTCATTGGATTCTGATCTAGGAAATAAACTTGCATCATTTTGACATCTGACTCTACATGTTACTGCTTTTATGTATGATGTATAGAAAGCATAATACTCAATAGATGTTTAGTAGAGATTTGTGGAAAGTCCAGCAAGCCAGATAAATTATACTAATGTAAAAGTGACCTTAGAAAGCAGCAGTACTTTTACATGCAGTTTCAGCAATGTTACACTCATAAAATAGGCCATGGCCATTTCTAGCTGTAAAAAATCTAGAATTCTTTTTAGTTAGCAAAAATGCAGAAATTCCTCTATCTTTATGGTAAATGAGTACTAAAAATTGATTGGTGTCAATAATTTAATGCATAAATAAGTTGTATATATGTTGGTTGCAGTCTACATTTTAGATTAGTCCCTTCAACAAATGGAAGCATCATTATAAATATATTTAAGCACTAAGTAGTGCTGAATATTAATGGTAAGGCACACAGGAAAGCATTTTAAGATTTCATACAGGATTTCATTGTCTTTGATGTATGACAGAAAGAAAGATAAAGGGCTTCATCCTTCAGTTTCTTCAATTACTCAACTTCTGCAAGCATGCACTGCATTTGAACAGGAATATTGCTTAGTACTGTTGTATTACAACCCAAGTTCATTGTACCAATGGCAACAGTGTCATGATTTGAGCACTTCTGAGTTTATTCTGATTGTTTAATATGTGAATTCACAACCTGCTGTACAAGTGATAACTTATCAAAATTTGATTAAGAGGTTGAAAGTAGGTAGGCAGGATAGGAATCTCAAGTGCTATGCCTTTTGAACTCTCACTTTAAAGCCCTGATGGCAAATAGGTGATAGCAGTAAGTTACTATTGCAAAGGTTTGAACAATTCCCAGAAAAGGGCGGTGATGCACATCTATGTCAGCTGTGTATCGATAGTGATATCAGCCTCTCAATTAAAGCTGTCTCTCAAGTTTCATGACATAGTTGTAAAACATTCTAAAAAATAACATCCAATTCAAGGAACTCAGTAAAAATTTGGCTGTGTTCTACAGATACTGAACTGAAAAGTTACTGAAGGAAGAGTGAAATGCAGAAGAGAAAAACACTTTAATAAATCTTAACTCTTGACTCTAATGGATGTTGCTTGACTACGTAACTTCTAGCTAGGTTTGAGTTGGAATAAATGTCAAATATAATTCCGTTCTCACAGCGGTGTGAAAAGAATGGTTACTTCCCTCAGAGAAAACCTGTCAGCCCAACTTTTTTAAAGGGCTTTTCTGTCTTGCTCACTCATTATCTCTTTTTAATGAAGCCTTTCACAATTGACATTTCCTGAACAAAAGGTAACACAGGTCATTCTATTAAACAGAATATTCTTCCATCACCAACATCATATCTATAATCTGAGATCAGAAACTATTATTTCCTCTTTATCTAATGTGAATCTGAATTGTTACACACAAGAACAGTGTTTTTCTGATGTGATATCTCCATACCATGGGTGATTGATATCAGGTAGCAAATATTTATTTGCTATAAATATTAAAAACAGAGAAACAAAAATAACCAAAAGCAAACATCCCCTTATATTCACTTCCCATATATGAAACTAATAAATATGTACTATTAAGCACCTGAGTGGAACTGGAAATGTGTTGCATTAATTTCCAGATCTGCAACAGACTTCTCAACTAGATAATCCTTTGGGGAGCAGATTTGGTAGATGGTGGGACAGGAGAGAAATTATCAAAATTGCTTATCATTAAGATCAGATTTTCACAAGCTCACTACTGAGCTCTTACATAATCGGGAAATGTCCTCATGGAGTCACAATAGCAGCTGCTGTATGCGTATCATTTTTGAAAAAGAGGTCTTAATTTCTATGCTTCAAAAAACTATGAGATGTTGGGATTTTTTGTTTGCTTTTTTGTTGGCTGGTTTTGTTTTGTTTTTGGATTATTGTTATTATTTTAAAAGCTAGTCTTTTTTTTTCCATCAGTTCACTACTCAGAGAGAGATGACAATTTTTTTCTTTTGTTGTTATTTTACTTTCATTATAAACAAGGAGCAGTATCTGTCTCTCCATTTCTATGGTCACATTTCTGATCTGCTGTGAGTGGTGCAGCCATATAGATATTCAGAAACCCCTGATTTCTATCTATTACATTTTAATCTTTATGGCAGGTTCACACAGCTTTTAATTTAAATCTGAGAGAGTAAGGCCAGTATCTGTGCCAGGCAAGTTAGGAGTAGCAGGTATTAGATTTCTTCCTAACAGGGGAAGAATGATGTGTTTTGAAAAGGGAAGGATTTCCGTCAAAGGACAATCAGGAATGGTGCAAGAGCAGGGAGAGAAAGAAGATCAGGAGCAGAAAGTTGCAGGTGCTGGAGATTACTTGTGATAAGTGATTCAGAAAGCAACTGTCATGTGAGTAATGCAGCCAAGACAAACCAAGCCACCTATAGTGCTGCTGCTTGTTGAATGTTGAGATATATGTTAATTCTGGATGTTAGGGAGAATAGGGAAATAAATGTGCCTTACTGTCAGGGAGCTGAGTCAAAATGCTAAGAGCCACTAGGAAAATATAAGAAAGGTTTTTCCCGTTAAATGTAACAAGTCCTGCATGTAATTAAGCAAACAGGACTGATGGGTAGTAAGAAAACACGAAGGAGAATAAAATATCCATACAGTTGTTCTCAGCTAAGATTGGGGTTGTGTGTGTATCAGTTACAGAAAAAGAAGGAAAATAGGGACATAGTTTGAAAACAATTTTATTGTGAAGAACAAGTTTTGAGAGATTGTGGTAAGTAAAGGAAGGTCCATCCACCCTCTACATGTAGGAAATCTGTCTTTGCAACTCCTTGGCATGTTTAGAGCTTTACTTAGTGAATTTTGGGAGGCAGAGAGAGGTCAGGGAGGAGTTAGTGGCTGTTTCTTTCTTGCGCCATGGTGAATTATTACTTAACAGCTTTTGGCTTGATGGGCTGTTGAAAACTGGAATTATTTATGTATAGAGTAGTAGTTGTGAAGAAAAATATTTTCTATTACTGGTAATGTTTTTTTAGATGGGTCTTGAGGTGATTAAGAAAATCATTTTGATAGTCCAATCTGAAGACAAATTTTGACACTTTCTGATCATTCTGTAAGTTCAGTTATTTCTGACTTGTGAGAGGCTGGCTATGAGATCTGAGTAATGATGGTATCCATAGTGATTACTTGGAAAGCAGCAGGAGTTGATAAGGTTTTCTGAGATTTTTGTGTGGATAAATTGTACAAAAAGCACTCTGAGATGTAATATTTCTCAAACAGCAAAATAGTGTTCTTCGAATGTTCTCAGAATTACTCTGGTAAATATATTTTCTATGTAGATAAAAAGTAAATTACTTAAATCTTAGAATGATTTGCAGTGCTGTAGTTCTCTGCCATATTTTGCTGACGTGGTTCATATTCCCACTTGTGTGAGAACACCCTAACGTTGCTCTGAATTAAAATCACATTCGATTTTCCCTCATTCTAGCCATTTAACTTTTTAAAGATGACCATTAAGGTGGAAGGCTTTGGTACACACTTAATGCTTTCCAAATTGCTGTTTAGAATTGCTTTTCAGTCCAAATCTCAGGGCAAGTGCACTGGCTGTCAGAGCAGCCCACTTTGGTTGCCTTCTAGGTCCTTCATGAGAGAAGTATTCCGGATTCTGATGTACGGCCTGCTTGGGCTTCATCTCTCTGGTAAACCTAATCATAATCTCGGAATCTGCAAATTCACCCTGTTGGCTAATAAATCAGTAGGTAGATTAATCTGAGGTTATTGTGCTTTCAGTACATGTTTCAGTACTGTACAGTAGATTTGTTTTGTTTTTTAGAAGATTCAGGAATCCCTTTCTGCGCTGTGAAATTTAGCATTGGCATCAGCTGGGTTCCCAGAGATCTGTCATTCTTGACTGAACTGTGGGAAGAGTAGGAAATAGATGTGTTTTTTGTAATAAACTTTAGAGCACAGTGATATGCTCTACATCTTGGTGCATCAGAGTAGAAATCAGGGAGAGAAGCAGACAAAGTAAATGCTTAGATATTCCAACAGTATTTGCAAAATAATATATTTATTGATTTGCAGTGGAAAACTGTGGAGATTGAAGTCTTCTATTTATGTTACTCCCTAGCTTAATGAATAAAGCTTGTGTTTGCAGAAAACAAAATTTTCTGGGGATTCTGTCTGAAGATTTAAGAATTTTCAGCAGTTTCTCTTTTCTGCAAGGGACACTCTTGATCTTGTATTCTTCAGTGTGCAGCAGTATGTATACTAATGAGTGGGTAATATTTTAATAAAACTTCTGATAAAGACTGCACAAGTGCCTTGTTGAAGAGGATTTTTAAGGTTCTCTTTCTGATCAGGAAGTATGGTTCCCTTTATGAAACTGAAAGACAATTTAGCATTCATTAGCAATGCTAATGCAGTAATTTTATTTTCTTTATTTTTTTCCTGAGGCAAGCTGTGGTTTTCACTGACTTGTACTCGGCATGTTGGGACAGCATTATTCCTTTTTACTGAGTACAACCCATTCAGAATTTGTAACATAATATCAAATGCCATGATTCTGCTTTTCCCTCACGTCTGAAAAATAGATAATTAACTAACTTCAGGTGAGGAATGGGAGAATATATGTGGAATACTACAACAAGTATTAACTTTTCATATTGAATTAAGTTTCTCCTGATAATTTCAAAGTCACAGAAATGCAGCTAATGATGAAAATACTGATGTGTTATGGAGGATGAAACAGCTCTACAACCTGAACTCTTACACTTTTGTAAACCAAGACGCTAATCACAAATTGTTTTACTCAAGCAGATGGTCAAGGAGAACCTAATTGTGTGACTCCTGTTACATAAGAAAGGATTGCTTGTTTCAGTAAAATATCTCATCAATGAAAATGAAATGGGACTATATAGAGCTGTCTTCTTCCAGCTTTTTTTTTTTTTTTTTTTTGTCAAAGATTAAAATTGGATCTTGACTTCATAGATTTAGCCACAGTTTTTACAGATGCGACTGAAGCAGATTTGATGTCAAGGGAATTTATTACACAGAGTAAAGATTCACATCTGTTAGACTAAGCTTCAACAAATTTAATGTTTTTTATGTGACTGTCATTTCTAGAGGGATCTATGGTGTTGGATGGATGGAGGTGACTTGGTGTACAGAAAATCTGCTCTTGAAACTTTATAATAACCATACAAAGTATGTTAATAGTTCTTCACCATAGTGCTGATTTTCTTGTTTAGCAGCTGCTATTTCAACCTACATTATGCATGTTACAACAATTTTTTTACATTAAATGCTCAAAATTTTGGCTTGAAAAATGAAATACATCATCAGAATGAAACCTGGGTGTTTCTGTGGAAAAGCATAATCCTAGGTATTCTGAAGTACTTAAAACAGAGGACATTTTAAGTCATATTCTAATACCATTTTTTTAATACAGTGGACATCGTCATTCTCTCCATTATGTTGTTGTGTATCAAAAAGCACAGAGAGGTAAGGTGAATACTTAGTTGTACAATGTAATAGCGTGCTGCTGAGAAAATCTCAAAAAGGGCATCAAATCCTGGCTTTCTGCCCGTTTTTGCTGCCTCCTCTACACAGCCACATCCTTGTTAGGATCCAAGAGTCATCTTCTGGTCAATCATATTTAAGCACTGTATTGATAATTTAGTCTATATACCAGCACTTGTCATTCTGCACGTGCATGGCAATCAGGGGATCAGACCCAGCCAGCACGGGTTCACAAAGGGCAGGTCGTGCTTGTCCAACCTCATCTCCTTCTACTACTGGGTGACCAGACTGGTAGATGAGGGAAAGGCTGTTGATGTAGTCTACCTGGACTTCAGCAAAGCCTTTGACACGGTCTCCCACAGTATTCTCCTGGGGAAACTGGCAGCCCGTGGTGTGGACAGGTTCACTCTTCTCTGGGTTGAGAATTGGCTAGAGGGCCGTGCCCAGCGGGTAGTGGTTAATGGAGTCAAGTCCAGCTGGCGTCCTGTCACGAGTGGTGAGGGGTCTGGAGCACAAGTCTTACGAGGAGCGGCTGAGGGAGCTGGGATTGTTTAGTCTGGAGAAAAGGAGGCTCAGAGGAGACCTCATCGCACTCTACCACTTCCTGAAGGGAGGCTGTGGTGAGGAGGGGGTCGGCCTCTTCTCCCAGGTAACTAATGACAGGACAAGAGGGAATGGCCACAAGTTGCGCCGGGGAAGATTTAGATTAGATTTGAGGAAAAATTTTTTCTCTGAGAGAGTGGTCCGGCACTGGAATGGCCTGCCTAGGGAGGTGGTTGAGGCACCGTCCCTAGCGCTGTTCAAGAAGCGTTTAGATGAGGTGCTAAGGGATTTGATTTAGTAGCTTGGTGGGTAGGGATGGTGGTGTGAGGATGGTTGGACTAAATGATCTTGTAGGTCCTTTCCAACCTAATGAATCTATGAATCTATGAATTTTCCCAGGGTTTAACCTTCAGGAGGGAGGTTATACACGCTACTCTCAGAGTACAGTGGAGTTGGCATGCCTTTAGGATCTTGTACTGAGAGGGAAGGCTTTGTGAGCATGTAATTTTATTACAAATCTTCTATTAAGGAAAGCCTGTGTGCTTTTTGCAACTGTGATCCACATTTGCCTTGTGCAGTGTGCTTTAGGAAAGTTACTGTACCTTGTCAGCTTGCATTGTGTTACAGTATTCACAGCAGATTGTTTTGCTGCTATCACTCTATTGCAAAGAATACTCTCCAATGAATTAAATCCTTTCAAAGCAGTTTTCTTCTTTGTGCACAACAAAGTGAATATGGATTAATAAAGGTCACAGCTGATTATTTTGCCTAATAATACAATAGTAGGATTTGGGGACTAGATAAAAAAAAAAATTACAATGCGTTCCCAAGATCTGAAGGAAAGTGTGGACAAAATACTGGCATAAAACCAAACCATTTTTCAATAAATGATAATTTAGAGTATCTCGTGATCACCCATTGCTATTGTGCTACATAATGGTAACTATGGAACATCAAATGCTTTCCTGCAGGGCCCAGATCTGAAGGAGATACAGGTCAGCATATAAATCACTGTAACGGCAACTTTTGATGGAGATGTTACATGAGTGTTACTTGTTTAAACTGCCTATAACCTGCAGTACTCATTCTTTCCCTACAGTGATAGTCAACTTGCAGTTCCACTTAAAAAATGAATAACGCAGAGAAGTAAAAAGATGGACCTGAGTGCTGAAGGAACAAAAGACAAATTCCCAGCCTTACGTGGAAAATTTTAGATACTAATGATAATATAAACTTGAAATGCATATTGTAATGTGACCTACATCCCATGAATTTGGGGCAACAATTGCAGACATTTAAAAACAGAAATAATGTCTGGTTAATAGGCTATTATATGAACATGTGGTTAGGCTACAAAATTTAGCAGCCTTTCTGAGAAATATCTCAACTTGAGGCATACTTGTGTGGTTGTTTTTGTTTTCTTGTTTTTTTTTTTTTTTTTTTTTTTGTTTGTTTGTTTGTTTTTCTTCCAGTGGAATTAAGGAGTTATATGTCTGTAGAATTGGTTCAAGTTGGAATCCAGATCTGTAGAGTTATATGGCCCTGTTCACTGAGAAAAGCGTTTCATCTACAGTGGCTGTAGATTTTCTGCTCCATAGGAAACGTGGCCTAAATCTGAGTTGTTAAATTATCGCCTGAAAGCTGAGACAGATACATTCATTAAGTGCGAATTTGAATGTGGATGAGAGAAAAATGTCAGCAATTATTTTGTGGAAGAGCCTTGTCATAGTGTTACACCTGCCCCTTACTGCTTGGACTGCTATAACTTGTGCTGATGACTGTGCCTGGATTAGCAGAGGAACTTGTGGGCATTTTGATATCCTGAAGAGAGTGTGTGATGGGAAAAAAAGGTGAGTGAGACTTACTTAAGACTTGAGAGATTGGTTCTGTTGTTTTTGAGAGTTTGCAGGAATTCCTTACCATTCACCATCACTGATAAGCACGGCTCTAAACAAACAGATAAATACATCTTCAATTTCTTGTTTTCTCCTGTTTAAGCCACTCTTGGTCATCTGACAGTTCTTATTCAGAGCTTGTTTTCCAGGTGAACAGTTCAGCTTCTCACTGGCTTTCCATGATAGCAGTCAGTCAGCATGGTGCCACAAGAGGTTTTTCAGGTACAAACTGCATTGTTCTGTTCTGCTCTTTTCCTTCCTGGCTGCAGCAATTGTAACAGCCTGAATCACATCTAGCCTTTCATTAGTACCCACTGACTCCCTACAAAACATGCCCATGAGTGTTTGCAAAGTCACATTCGTAGCTATAAAGTACTTAAAACTCTTCCTTGTGATAAGCCTTGAAAAAGATGTTCAGAATACAGAAGGCTAAGTAGAACCAGGCTTCTCTGCAGGAATGGATTTAGCATCTGAAATTTGTGGAAAGTGTGAAAATGATGATGCAATTTGGAATTTCTAGTGCTTAGAAATTTGCAAATCACCTCTAGTATATGATCAGTATGAATGAAATTAATGGAGTTGCTCTCTGTTTGTGATGGTGGAAGTGAGGGCAGTGTGTTGTTCATTTGAATTAATTTATCATAAGTCATTGAATCATAAAGGTTGAAAAAGGCCATTAAGATCATCTAGTCCAGCCATCAAGCCATCTCCACCAGGCTGCTAAACCATGTTCCTAAATACTGCATCTACCATGTTCTTTCTGTGGACAGCCTCTTCCATGTTTGATGCCTCTTTAAAAATCACTGAGTTCTCATCTGAGGGTTAAAAAAAGAAAAATAATTGAGTTCTAAAAATCCTCAGCAATTCTTAGCACTCAGTGTGACCAGTCTGGTTTTCTCAGCTGTGCTTATTTACTTTTATCGTGGTTGCACCTACATGCCAAATATGATTGAGCTTGGCACTGTCCAGATGTGAAACAGAGACTGCCTTGCCCTGGGCAACTTGTAATCAGGTTCACAGTGGAGTACAGGTGTGTTTTAGCCTTTTGAAAACTTAACTAGGGCTATAGGCATGTTGACCATGTTTTAGATGGTGGGATCTTATCACTGCTTAGTTCATGAACTCAAACTTCAGTGCTATTTCTTCATCTCTGAACACCACCTTGACAGACAAGAACTGACAAATTTTAGTTATTTCTTTTGAAAACATTTTGATTTAGGATCTTTTGGTTCTGTGTAAGCATGCAGTATTGTTTAGTAATCAAAGGGAGATATTTACAAAGCGCAAAGGTTTGTTTGAAGACAATTTGGGAAGACTAGCCATCTACCTAGACAGTCTTTCTTGATTGAGACTGTGAGGCTTCTTTTTTTTCCCACTTGTGGTTTGGGGCTCTTTTTTAGTCATTGTAGCTTCTTTGATGTCTTTTATGTCTCATAGGAATTTGTGTTCAGTGGCAGTAAATGAGTAATAGCCTATTCCTTACAAACTTTTTTCTTGTCTGCTTATTAATTCTCTAAAAGAAATGCCTAGGAGCAAGCTGATGAAGCGAGGTAGATTTGAATGTGGAACACTGTCAGGGAAGAGAGTAAATAACTTTTATTTTTCTTTTTTTTTTTTTTTTTTTTTGTGTGCCTATGTGGTTTTTGTTTTGTTTTGTTTTTTATGCCCTGCCTGTCACTGAACTGTTTAACTTGCAGTAAATTACCAAGAACTGTTAGTGAATTAGTATGCCACCTGGGACAGGCAGTTGATTATTGTGTGATTTCTGTTTACTTCTCTGGAATGGGCTGCAGTCTCAGATGAGTGCTTCTTTCAGGAAACTCACTTATATAAATGACAAAAGGCCCTTTTTTTTTTTCTTTTCTCTATAAAGATTACAGAAGAGTTTTTAATTAATATTTCGTTATGTAAAAAAATCCTCTTAATAACTTCTAGTGTTGTTTTATGGCTTATCCTTTCTGGCTAACTCACACTCTACAGCCTCTACCTAATTAGTTGTGTTGTATTGAAGAGTTGTTGGTTCTTACAAGTTTTTAGGAACTTCATCTCAAATGCAATTCATATAGACCATATGTAATCTTGTGCTTTTTAACATTGACTGTGGTCCAGGGCTACAATGAATTAAAAGATAAGAGGTGAGGGAGAAGGTGTCCCAAAAATATATGCTCTGAAGGCATTCATAAGCAAGCATGAGAAGATACAAGAACAAAAAGCAAACGTTGGTGTTTTGATCAGAAAAGATTACTAGGATAGTGTAAATAAGCATTCTTAATTATTATAACTGGCACTATAAAATTGAGGGTAAAATATCATCTTTCTAATTTAGGAAATCTGTCAGAGATATTGCCTTATCAAAATGCTGAGGTTTGAACCAAGGGAAATATACCTCACTTTACCCAGGCATCTAGATTTCTCCCACAAGATATGCAGCAACTGTTATGTGGCTCTATCTAGTCATGTTTTTTTTTTTTTTTTTTGTTTGTTTGTTTTGTTTCTTTTTTTGGGGGGGTGGATAGTATATCGCAAGACGCCCACTGTGCAGGCTGATGGTAAACTTGTGAAGCTCAATGAAGGCAAACACAAAAATAAATAAATAAATACTGTAAATGGGATACAGGAACTCCAGCATACTGTGCTAAGAGGGGGCAGAATGACTAGAAAGAATCTCTGCAGAAAAGATCTGGTGGGTCCTCATTGAGTGCCTGAGAGCACAGCAGAGTACCTGTGCAACAAAGATAAATACACTTCTTTTGGAAAGAATGTAGCCATCAGGTCCAGCTAAATACTTCCCTGTTCTGGGGTTTTGGGACTGCATCTAGAATTGCTCATCCAGTTTTGGACTCCTCAGGACAAGAGTGGCATTGGCATAAGTGGATGGAGCTCAGCAGAGGGCATGCAAGGAGAGGCAGATGGAGCTGGGCTTGCCTTAAAAAGGCTCCAGCGAGATCTTGCTGTCTTAAACCATGTGTAACTTTGGTCGGAGACTCTTCTCAGAGATATGGACCTGGAAGGAGAGGCCCCAACACAAACTGGAAAATGGGAAACTCTAGCACCTTGCAGGGGAACAAATTTATATGATGAGGTCAAACACTGAAACAGATTGTAAGATCTCCACCCTGAGAGGTACTCAAGACTCAGGGAGACATAGCCATGAACTACCTGCTCTGCCTGGCCTAGCACCAGGAGGAGGTTGAGCTGGATGACTTCTTGAAGTCCCTTCCTACCTATGTGTTTCTACCAATCCTACTTCTCTGGGCATTTAAGGAGTTATCCACACACCTACCCATTAGCACAGCAGACAATTTGAAGAGCAGAGGTGAAGGTGAGGAAAAAATAGAACAGCTGAAAATTAGATCATGCTTATTTAAAAGGGAAGAAAGGGTAAGGCTGTAAAAACCCACAACTTCCATGTCAAAGAACTATTTATACAACATCTGGGCAGTATCCGTTGATATTTACCAAGCACTGGAACTGCATCTGCCAGAACAATAGCTAATTACCAACTGAGATCAATTATTTTCATCCTTTTTGTTTAGCCTAGGTTATTTAAGATTTCCTGCTCAGATCCAAAGGCACACGGGTCTGTGTTTGGTTTGCTGTGTATGTACATGCCAGCTGACCAACATATTTAATCAAAAGCATACACATCTGCAAAACTGAGATTAGAAATCAGTTCTGGAGCAGTGAAGCTTTTTTTTGGTCCCTCATGAAAGTTAACTTTAAGACACTGAGACCACTGACCACATCAGTATGATGTAGTGTTTATGTACAGTAAACTTACTGTTCAGGCATAATAAATGGTCCTTTAAATTGAAAATTCGAGGTTACATCGCAGTAGGTTTTTTTCATGTCAGAACAACTCCTAGTATTAATATGAAGTTTTCTGTAATGCTTATTTCATTGAAGAGGGAGGAGAAGAGAGAAGAGTTGCTTTTTCTCTTTAATTACTTCTATAATGCACCTTGCTTACTGGGTCTGTTTCTTTTAGCTCCATATATGCTTCCGGTATATTCAGAATAATGAAATGACTTGTATGATATCAGGCACTGTTCAAAATATGAACAATAGGGTGATTTTAAAGAAAACAGCAGAGACTTTTCTTTCACAGAGTCACAGAATTGTTGGAGTTGGAAGGGACCTCCAGACTCCTCTAGTCCAACTCTTCTTTTCTTGATATTGTTCCTGCCAATATATCTTATTCAATGCGTTATACTCCCATTCTTGAATTTCTCTATTTCTGCAATTCTTTCATCTCCCTTTAATCGCTGTGTGTAAGCACAGAAATAATTTAATTCCCATCCTGTTGGCATTGCTGTAAAAGGTAGATAAACTGTGATATATGTAAAGCCTGATACGAATTTCACATTATAGCCTCAATTACTAAAACAAAATCTTCCTAATTGCCAGCCCAGTGTGAAGACCAGAGTCTCTTTTAAAAAATTATGCTTTTGATGGGGCCAATACCAGAGTCTGCAAAAAATGCAGTTTGTGAAGTTCCTGCTGACTCTGATAACAAAGTTGTTACCCTAAGACTAACCCCATCCTGAGATTTTTTGAGGTCTGGTTAGGTTTCTAATGTAAAAGGAAAAATAGCCATCACTTGGATTTACGTTTTCAGTGGCAGCTGTAATTCAAAGTTGAATCTCTAGCAGTATTCTCATTGAGGGTTGTTAATCGTGGCATTTGACTGTGAAGATACCAAGAATCATGTTCCTGCAACAACATGTGATTGCTCTAACAAAATCAGTGTTTTTATCCCAACAAATATTTTCTTCATATGTGCATGTGAGGGAACAGCCCCAGAGAGATATCTTCTCCTAATGCCCTCACGGGCCTTAGGAATCATGCTGGTAAATTTGTTTTTGTAAGTTGTCAGCAAAACCTGTCAGCTATGACAAAGCAATGCCTTTCAATAGGAAAAAAAAAATGTTTTATATGTTGTCTTTCAAAAGCTCCAATCAACACCTATGCTAAGTACATGTGGAGAAAACTAGCACAGTGAGTGTCAGATTTGTGCATTTTCTAAAACCCTACCTCAATATAAAGTGGGTGTTTTATGAAAATCTAAACCCTGATGGAGAGAGTTTTGTTATCTACAGTGCTGCTAGAATCAGGCACAGCAGTGCTGTACGCTTCTGAATATAAAAGCTCTATTCTTCAGTGAAGTCCTTTTTCTATTAATGAGATTTGCCCTAATGAGACCAAAAATTACTTTAAAAGACATTTCCTTTCTGCTTTTCAAGGGCTTTTTTCCAGTCCATTTGGACTGGATATCAAAGATAAGGGGAAATATTTCAATAGCAAGAGATTTTATAATTAAGCTTTGTATCCTACATAATGGAGATATAGCCAAATTCAAGTGAAAAATAATTACTGTTTTTCCAATGCTTGCTTCTGCTGCTGTGCCTTCTTTTCTTCTCCCCCTTCCGTTTTCCCCTTTAAAACCACAGAATCAGCTGTGGCTTATGCATGAAAGACTTGCTCGGTGCAGCTCTTTCTCCAGTGTTTCCTATTTTCTCCTGTGGTTTTGAAGAGAAGAGTTGTTCAGTCTTTAACTACACCCAGTTTTCTACTAAGAAGAGTACCTACGGTTCTTAAAAGGAAGCAGGTGCTTCCTCAAGAGTAAGGTCTTTAATAACTCACTTCATATTGCCACTTACCCCTTAGAAATGGAAACAGACGAGTTCAAAATATTGTGCAGGACACCTTGTGACACTGACTAGGTGATGCTGAGATGGGCAAAGTGCTTACCTTGTTCCAGTCTTCAGAAACCTTTTTCAGTCAGTAAAGCCTTACAGAGCTGTCAGTGATTCCAGCCAGCTGCTTCAGCAAGCTCAGACTTAAACCATCTGGTTGCGGGAACTTTTGTGTGTGTACAAGTATGCACCTACGTAGATCCTGTTTTAGAACATGAAGTATATTCTTTGCAAATTGTAGTACAGTCAGTGAGTACAATGATCTCCATAAGACCTGCATTATAGAGTTGGGAAAGAAAAGAATATAGGTGTTTGAAGCTGATGTCTCAGCTGGAGTAACGGATATTTTGGGAACATTATAACATGACCTTGGCAAGAGCACCAGGAATTTGTTTGCATTTCAGGATTGGAGGGACAATTTTGGCAAAGTGAGATTCCCAGTGCAATGCTTCAGAATCTCAGTTTCCTAGTGTTACCCTGAATTTCTCACTCTATATTGTAAGAGAATTGTATTTTACAGTATAACAGCAGAAGGCACACCACTTTGTGTCTCGCCTGTTATACAGTGTGGTAGGTCTTGATCAATCCCATACAACTGATATTTCTAATCACTACAATTGCCTTCCTTTCATTTATGCTTTCTCTTTGTCTCTGGATTACTGTTCATTTAATTTATTTCTGTGCTCAGTGCAGTTTTTCATCCGAACTATTTAATGGTTGGAGACCAGTAACAGTTTGACCTCTCTCTTCATAAAATTAGATCAACACATAAATGCAGCCATTTTTTTGTGTGCATCCATTATACTGTTTGGGAAGTGTTGTTTTGTATTTGTGCTCTTTGATGTGTTCAGGCAGAAAATATTTACAGGTTTACTGGAAGTCTGCAGAATAACTTCTTGAATTAGATTAGTTGTGAATGCCCAAGCTAAAAGAGATCAGTATGTGCCTGTTCTGTCTGCAAAATAATAACATTTATGGAGACATTGGTAAGAAAGCACGGCAGAAATGGGGAAATTTTGTTCTATTCAACTCCTTTTTTTTCCTTCAAGTCATGCAAAATGTCCTTATTGTATGGGTGGTTTCTTGTTTACTGAACATGGTTAGAGAACATTCCCCCACTGTGACAAGAACTGGGCATATGTCTTCCCAGTGCTATTGCCCACTCATACTGCTGATTGAAAGCAGTTGGTTTTGCTCCTGATTTACCAAAACACACAATTTTAAATGAAACTGTTTGAATATCTAAAATATCAACATGATAATAATCACAAATACTGAAATGTAATATGAAATGAGGAAAAAGAAAAAAAAAAACTATTAGCTACATTTATATTAATATTATGTACCTAATTTTGCACTCCTCCTTGTGAGTGTAGCCTATGCTAAGAGTTTTGTGGGATGTAAGAAGTTTGTTGGGTATATTAAAGTTATTCCCTGCTAATTAACTACTTACTCATAATAGTAACAATGCATTTTGAAGACGATAAACAATATATAGCACTTAACTAGAGTTCTATTTTTTCAAAGAGCTGTTAGAAATGAGTAGATTAGTATTCCCAACAGCTGCGTGGGTTTGCTTTACAGGTAACTCTATCAAACTTCGCTATTACAGAAAGAACGGTCTAAGAAGACACTGAGTACTGTTTCTCCTTGTGCTGTGGCCTTTGGCATGTTCACTACTCTGGTATGTTTTGAAACACAGCATTTCTCATGAAAATTTGGCTTGCCACTCAACTTGAGCAGCAAAGAATTTTAGATTCCAGCTGGTTCCAGCAGATGTGTGAAATCTGCTTGCTTATCCTACCTAACACTTCTCTAAGTAAGAAAACTGAAGAATGGAGCTGCAGTTAGCATTCCCCAGAGATTGATTCAGCATGGTCAGTGTTTTTGAGGTGTTCAGCTACAACGATCAGGCATATTTTAATACTCATCAGTTACCAACAAGTGCAACAGAGCAAGATTTTTAGACTGGAGATCAACATCAATCAAAACTTTTGTAGCTGTTTCTTTGTGGGCATTCCTTTCTGTGGTATTTAACCAGCCTTAAACTTGCTGTCTGTATGTTCTAGAAAAGGCAACTCTTTCAAAATTGTTTCCTTTTACTATTGTAGTAAAAGAAAAAGTTTGCAGACTGTATAATTTCAGTCTTGTCTAGTTGCAGTTCAAGCCAGTGTTTTCACCATCGTGTTGCTATCATAGCGTTTTAAATTTTGACTCAGGTGTTTACATCCTTCTCTTCATGTTTCATTTGTAAACAAATGCTCCGGTTGATAACCAGCTCATTTTGAGATCCTAAATTCTTGATATTAGGATATTAAGTGTCTAATATTTAGTTTGTGCTAGATAAATTAAATGGCAAGTTCAGCTGTGATTTTCAAAATGATTAATGAGGTGGCCACAACACAGGGGAGTTGAGACTCTACTACATGCTTTCCTTTCTCCCCACTAGGATTGCTTCTTGTAGCCCTTCACTATATGATTAGTAGAACAGACATTTCTTGAGCACCCTCCTTAACATTCCCACTTTCCATTCCCCTAATGGCAGTTCTCACAGAAACTACTTGCTATTTTGAAATGTATATGCTTGACAGTTTGGAAAGGTCTCCTTAAGAGAAAGAAAATACAAATTATAGAAGAAGCTGTGAATGCTTACCATAGAAAGTAATATACTATTCTGGGATATGTGTAGGTATGAACATGCATTTATGCAGTTCAGTTGTATGCAAGCTGGCTTTGTAGATCTTCTCAATTTCCAGTGATTCATTAGCAATTATATTCATTAATAACTATAACATTTAAAGGGAGTGATTTTTGAATGTAACTTCAAGGAAAGATCTACAAGATTAAACTGTCAGCTGGAGGGCATTTTATTTTACTTTCTACCTGGAATTACCCTGGTTTGATTCTTTATATATATATGTTTTTTTTTTGTTTGTTTGTTTTTTTACCACTGTGAGGGTAGGGGAACTATATTTCACTCTGCAGCCTTTCCACTCTTGAGTTATCAGGACTTTCATACCATCCAGGAAAAAAAACAAAAACATAACCCTCGGCAGTCCACTTTGTGTTTTATGAATGCTGTCTGAGAAGCAACATCTCATTTACAATTGTCACCAGGAGCTAGAGTAATTTCTATATCAGCCAAGGACATCTAATAACACATAAATAATGTAAATTGTACGAACAAGATAAATAGATGACTTAGTTACTTAATCTGAAAAAATGTTGAGGATGTGACTGCAGTGCTGAGGAGCTGTATCAGTACTGCCCTGAGATTGGCAGTACTGCCATGAAGAATATTTAGCCACAAAGCTCATGCGGACGTACGGTTTTATGTGCCTAGTATCAGGAATTTGGGGCTGGTCTATGCCTAGCAGCCTTGTCTCCCTCTCAGAATATCAACTTTCATCAAGGCATAACATTACATGTTCTTAATGGAGGTTAATTGACCTTACTGGGGATAGCTCATAAGTTTGAAATTAGTTCCATCTTTAAGTATTTTGCTGGAATGAGTCCAGCACTCCCTAAGATTAAATCCCAGTAGCCAAGTCCTCTACGTCCAGTGGGAGTTACATCAACTGAAGGATGTGGAGAGATGCAGGCACTTCCAGGGCATGCATGGCATCTCTTGAATAGCTGCTATGTAACCTTAAAGTAACAGTTTCTGTATTTCAATTTCTTATGCAAGCTGAGTTAGATTTTATTTCGAAGTTTAGAGTTGATAGTGTCTTGATTTCAGACCATACACAGAATTACATAATTTAAAAATGGTTTTTATCACCTATCTCACCTCCTATTGCAAAAGTTTCCTGTGGCAAGACTGGTGGTACAAATCTAGAAATTTCTGCCTGCTGGACTTATGGATTTTATTTATCCTCCTTTCCCTTTCTTTTCTCCTTTCCCTTTTACTTTCTTCTTTTCTATACTAGAGAAAAGGAAAAGAAAATAAAATTAGAATTATGTGAGTTCATTTGCTGAAGCTGAAAGAGACAGAACAATTATAATATGTTAGAAGGTTGCCTTGTTTTAGAGAAAGTGCTGATTAAGATCAAATTTATCTTCAGTTTACATTATTATTGGACCTAAGATTAGGGGAGGGGGATTATGTTTCAGACACAGTGCAAATGATGCATGTTAATATCCTATGTTTATTACCACTTGAAATTACAGCACGTCTTTGAATTGCTGCCAAATCTACAGTTAAGACTCCCTGGTAATCACTATGATTATTCCAAGTTTCGTGGTAATAGTGGGAAGAATATGATGCTCAAACTACTGTAGCCTTAGCTGTCAGCATCTTTTTATCCTTTGGGGTTCAGGCTGTGATTCTACTCAGTAGAGGGAACAAGTAGACATACACATTAGCCAATCAATCCTGAAAGAGAGATTAAATATAAGTGGATTTAATCATATTATTTTCAAATTTATTTGGCTGTTATATGTCTTAACTATTTCACTAACTTCCTGAAACAAGAAAATGCATAGCTTTTCTTTATTTTTTTGGAATGCTTTAATTCCTATGCTGACATGATGTACAGTTTTTCATTTTTATTAGAAATCTCTTTTGCTCTCCTTCATGTTGATGTATATCATAGCTTATTTTTATTGACTTTCTTGTAACCTATAGGACATGTTGTCACCTTGAAATGTTCTCTTACCTTCACTTAACTATTAGAAGTTGTAGTTATACATTTGGTCTAAATGTACATGCATGTAGTACTGTGGTTTATTTATCTAATGAGAAATTAAGAAGTGAGGTCAGGGATAGACAGCATATAATATTTAGCTGCAGTTTTACTAAAAAAGTGTTTTAGAGTTTGACGAGGAGGGAGAAATGCTAGGTAAAAAGTGCTGCCTAGAAGGAGCTTAAATGAAGTTCAGATGTGATTAAAATCTGTTCTGTTTTTTAGGTACTAAATTATTCAAGCAAGTAGTTGTTTATTCTGAGTTAAAACCATCAGCAATCACTTTAAGTCAGCTCTCCAGATTGCATGTCCTAGTTGCATCCCTTCATCTGTTGCTAGTAGGAAGGTTTTGGTACTTCTTGCATTTACAAAGTAAATAATACTTCTCGTGGAAAGCATTTAATGTGGGGACAATATTTGTTCTGGAATGTTTTCCTCAGTAAGTAGTGCTAGCCAACAGGCAAGTCTGAGCTCCCCATGTGTTAGCTGTGGGGAGCAAATCTGCATGCCTGGCACAAAATCATTGGTTTGAACTATGGAAATATAAATCAGAGCACTGAATGAAATTCAAAAATATTTCATTAAATGAATTATGATACGTGTGTGGATAAGATTATGATTAGGGACTCTCTCATCTATGCTTAAATGTCTACAATCTTCAGGCTGCATTTTTTTCTCACAGATTTAAGTCTGAAAGATGCATAATATATATATGTTTAAGAACAGCATTAGCAAATCTCACAGTGTGTTTGCATTTCATTATATCTGACATTTTTCTTCACATTTCCATTTCTAGAATAATGTTCTCTGAAAAGCTGTTTTCTGGGTCCTTATTATGGGTGAGAAGCAGATATGCCTACACACAAGTTTCATCAACAGTGACAACCCCTCCCAGCTTTATAGAATTAATTTATTATTTGGAAGCCAATATTTTGGTATTATTTTCATCATGTGATTTACTGGACTAAGAGAAGAAAGCAAAACTGTTACACTGTAGTCCAGAGTTTTCCTTTCTCTTCAGGTACAGCCTATGTCTTCTTTGGAGTATATCCTATACTGATATGTTTTTAAAGACATAAACAGGAAGGAATGTAGATAACCACATTTCTGAAAAGTATTTGGACTAGAGGACAGTATCTAAAGGAATTCCGAAGAATTAAGTGCTGTTTCTAGTGGTGCAGCATGGAAGAATTCATACAAACTGCATGCTATATATGAATCTCAGGAACAGCCTGGTGCACCATCCACAAATGAACATTCAAGGAATGTCAGAATTTGTGGAGCTCTCATTGCAGCATTGCGTGTGGAATTTGCTTGGCCCTTTCATACAAGCACGGGTGTTTCTTTCTTTGATCTCATCACAAGCCAACAGTTTTGAGCATTAGGCTTCTCAGGTAGCATGCCATTGTTTGAATTCCTTTATTTCTAATGAGAATTAGATCTTTGGAGCCTAAGTTGCAGTTACCAGTGTAACAAAGAAAGTACAAGTCTCCATGTTGTGCATAAATACTCCTCTCTATGTCATGATGAAAGGAAATACACAGGGAAGCACACTATAACCACATTCAATTTTAGTCCTGTGTCATACTCTCTGCAGAAAACTGCTGAATGAATGTATTAAAAGGATCTTTGAGCGCTGTATCCAGGTTGTGAGCCATATACTTGGATTATATGTACTAATAAATTAAACAGATAATGTCTGAAGAGTTTAACCTGGATAAAGGAAGCCATGCACATTATAGGTGGCGCTTGTGGAGGTATTATTTATAGAGGTCTAACGATAAAAAATGACACAACTTCATACTCTTGGGTAAAGTCATAATTAAAAATACAGAAAATCAGAAAGTCATAGAAAGATTTACTGACCAAGTCACACAGCTAATTGCCATAGATGTTGCTTAATGAATGCTGTAGCTTAGAGTTTTGATGTGGACTACAGACTGCGAAGTAAATGTCTAAGTCTCTTTTTCAGCAATGTACTTCGTTTTAGATATATAAAAGCAATGCAGAGATTTGTGAAACTATGCATGTATTTCAAGTACAAGTGCACATTCTTAAGTATTCAGTTTTTCCCCAAGACTAATAGCTGTAAAAGCTCAGAGCATTCCAATTGTTTGGACTGCAGCTTTACACTTAAAGAAACCTACATAAAAATTGTACCATTTTTTTCAAATATATATTAAGTCTTTGTATTCATTTTATTCTTATGCTGTTTGCATAACTGTTGGCCATTTATCTCTTTCAACAATTTACAGTCACTGTATGGCAGTGATTAGGATTCTGTGGTGTCTTCTGGAACATTTGCTGAATATTTAAAATATGTTTTGATTGCAGGATTGTTATTATTTTTTTTATTGTTTTTGTAGAGTGTGCTGAATAGAACCCAGCTGGCATTTTGAAAATCTGTTTTGTTTGTTGGCTATCAGTTCAGTTAATAAGGACATCTTGTTGCTTGCAAACTGGTCCTATTTGGTCTGGAAAGACAGTAAAAATGGGTACTCATGTTGCCGGTTTTTGAACCACGCTATGACATTCTAGTGAACTGCAAAAGGTGAAGAAAATGAGAAGAGTGCAGTTCCGATTAGGTTATGTGAGGAGAATTTCTTTGTTACTGAAAGCCTGATAGATGTTCAAATAGGAAAAAGAGCTCAAGCTATTAGTATGTCTGAGTTAAGGAATTATCTGGCATGAGAAGGAAATGCATATAACTGAGTGGCTTATTTTTATGCATCGAAGTGCAGAGGAATAATAAAAATTAAAAAGAAAAGAAGTACTTTTCTGTTCAAAGAGTGTCAGCAGGACTTGAAACAATGGAAAGATGTAATAAACTAGTTCTTCCTCATGGTGAACACTCTGATATAACTAGCAGTGATTACATTTATACATTTAGTGTTTATCCTGGCAGCCTCACTAGAAAAGGTGATGTATCTTTATGGATATGTTAAATGGATATGTCATTATTAGTTTTAACTTCTTTTAGGTTATCTCAGGATTTTCTTTCCTGGCATCATGAACCTTGCATGAGGACCGAAATCTAAGGCTGTCTGTTCAAGTAGAGATGAGAATTGTGGTCAATTTGGTGTGATTTGCAGGAGAAGTTACAGATTTTAACATTCATAGATTAGGACAGGGAAGATTAATAGGATCACCTCTTAGATAGGGTGTGGGTTTTTTTCCACAGCATTTTGACAGATAAGGTATGCGCAAATTCTGACATTTACACCAGAAAAAATAAACAGGCTTTGTTTCCTTCTTTAGAGAAAACAGTTTTCTGAGTGAATGTGTTGTCCTTGTTTGTCTTTTAGATCATTCTTGTAAGTTCTTCGCATAATGACCGTGACCAAAGCCTTTTCATAAGCACAGATGAAGGAGCTACATTCCAGAAACAACCTATTACTTTCTTTGTGGAAACTCTCCTCTTCCACCCAAAAGAAGAAGACAAAGTAATTGCTTACACAAAGGAAGGCAAGGTAAGCCTCTGTTTGTTTGAAGTTTAGCAGCTGTATCATTAAGAGGATATGAAACTTCTGAGATGTGCTACTAAATGTTGGAATTCATGAAAGCAGTTGTCTAGAAAGAAGCCATATTCAGAATTTGAGAAGCTTATTTGAATATTTATTTCATTTATGTCCAAGTTTTTGCTTTGTGGTAGCTTCAATCCAGTCATTTTCAATTGATATTGTTACTGGTAGTATTTATATTTCTGTAGAGTTAATACTGCCTCTGAAACGTACTTTTCCCTAGAAAATGGCCATAAGCAACTGCTCTTTAACTTATAATGTAGTAGAAAGTTAATGAAGCTGAAATACTGCCTTCAAAGGCCTTTCATGGGATATGAAATAAAATAAACTGTTCAGTCATACAGCAGAAGAGTATTCTGGGAATCACTGAATCTGTAGAAATGTAGAATAATTCTCTCTCATGATATATCACATTCTGTATTTGTATTATGTAGTTTGCACATTTTGACCATCTTTTATTTTTCTGGGTAAATTATAGTCATCTCTCTGGGCAGGTAACACTAAACACCAGTGACTGAGTGCACACTCTGTAAAAGTGGTGTTTGTCTCTTTTTCACAGCGCCCAAACTACAGCTTTAAAGTCACTGAAGTTCTGATCCAGATTGTGCTCTTGCCTCACCTCCACTGTAACTCTTTTTTTTCAGCTGAAATTAGACAAACTCCAGTCTTTCAATCTTTGTTGGAGATCACCAAGGGTTTATATATGGTTAGTGAGAGTAGTCTGAGTAAGTTGCTGCTGCCAACTGCTGTACTGACTTCAGTTACAACAAGTCTTCCGTGGGGATATTTTCTGGGGTATTTAAGTTAATAGCTGATCTCCAAACAGTTTGTGTTTGCAGGCATTTGCAGGTAAGGATGGAAGCAGAATAAAAAAGCAGAACAGACCAAACACAGTCTCACATCATATAGAGTGTTTTACTTACCAGCTTGAATTCTAACTCATAACATAATTAGCTGTTAGAAATGTGATGAATACCTGTTTTGTGAACAAAATGCCTCAGAAAAGCTAAAAGCTGTGAAAAACCAATGTTATGAAAAGTGCCATTTTCAGTTTGACTTTTGTTTCTAATGATTGACATAATCCCTGAGTTTTGTTTAGTTAGGAGATCAAATGAGTCAAAAAATGAAGTGGTAGATTCTTTAAGTGTCAAAGAGTAATTGAGGACATTGACCATCCACAAACAACCAGTCCTTAAAGATATTTGCCAGAAAAGAGAAGGGGTTAGCTGCTCAAAGCAAGGTATTTCTTTTGTGTTTTGAGAAATTATATGTGACGTCGAAGATTTCAGGCCTTTTGTACTTGGTTAACCTCCCAGAGCAGTGATACTATTACTTGCCACACTTAAAACGCAACTGGACAAAAAATATACAAGTAGTCAGTGAAGAATAACTTCTCAGTAGTAGCAGGAACATTTTAGGTAATCTGATGGACTTTTCTCAGGGTTTCAGTATGACACTAAAAAAAGTCAACCGTAAGGACATATTGAATGAGCCCTTCATCTTTTCCTGAGGATAGAAGGATGAAGGGTGCCTTTCACTATAACTGCGAATAACCGGCCCGGTTGTATAAGGTTTTCTGCGTAAGAATTGACATATTCAGCCTAGCTGGAAGAGGAAGATGAAATGGCAGAGGAGGATTTGAAAATCAGAATTGTGGCTTGACATACAAAGAAGTCACTGTACTAAAACCAAGGGTCTCCGGAGAGAGTGTTAATCTGAATTTGGCCTGGGAAGATTGTATACTCTGGATATTTGAGTTAATTAACACTACTTTCACTGAAATAAAGTCCTATCAAACAGTGATATGATCTAAAACTCAGGAGAATCCATTCCCTCCTGTTACTCAAATGATTTCTTGCAAAGACTCTTTGCAGAAATACAAGGAACGTGGGATTGTGTCCCTTGTAAACAGTAATCATCTTATCTTCTATGTCTGCTGGAGCATCACAGCCTTTCTCACAGCTTCTGATTTGATTTACTTCTTATTCTCTATTGCAAAATCAGCATTGTTTTTTCATTCAGAACCCTAGATTTTATTTAAATACAGCTCTAGCCTCTGGCTGACACTATAAATGAATGCAAACCTAGTCAGTGTAGTTGGGCTAATCCATTTGCTGCCTCAAAACTATACTCCCTTTTTCTGGCTACCTCAGTTACAATGAATAACAATCAGCTATTCACTGAGTCTTGATAAATACTTTTTGATTTTCAAAATGCAACAGAGATATGGTAAATTTTAATTGTTCACTGAGGGTCTGTAAGGGTGGGAAAACTAAGAGCTATGCTTTCCCCAAACCATATCTATGATTGTGTGATTCTATGATATTCAATTTCTTTTAAATGTGATTCCTCACAGCTATTATACAGGTGATAAGAAACATCTATTAGAATTGTTTCCCGAAGCCAGATGTTTTAGTTGACCATTGTTTTAACTGTTTCTACTTTATCTATAAACTCATTTAGCAGTTTTATCATGAAGCAAAAACCCACATGGATCTTTTTCTTCATTTTAAGGGAGTTGAACATGTGCTAAGGTTAGGTACACTTTAATATTTATTTATTTTGAGTAGCACATTAGTTAAAAATCCATCTCAGTTTTGAATGTGCCTTCTTATTACATTCTCCCTTGCAGTCAGACAGTAAGGGCTTTTCACTGCACTAAACCAAACTGGTTTTTGTCTGTGTATCAACTAGGTCAATATTACTGTAAGCAGTCAGAGACCCAGTCATAGTTTCATACCACAGCTGTGCTCTGCCTTTTTAACTGATTTTTCAGTGGAGTAAAGCCTAGTAATTGTGAAGTAAAGAGTAACTGGGGAAAAAGATGTTTTGTATCTAACTCAAATTTAAGTAAATTTACCCATAGAGTTTATGCTGAGGGAAGTTATCTCAGGTCTTACATAGTGATATAGCTATTTTTCTCTAGTAAAGCATGATTTATAGAAGATTTTACATTAATAATTGAACTTAAAAACAAAAGCATTTCTTACCAATCCTCATAAGACTCTTCAATAACAGTTTGTGACTGAACTGTTCCCACATCAAAACAGAACAATTTTACTTGTATTTTTTCCCTATTAGAGATATTAAGAGAAAGCCTATCATATGTAAATAGGATTAAATAAAAAATGCATGTAGACAGCAGGGGGCTCTAAGTGTGTCTCTTTAGAAGTATGATAGGTACTTGCTAACTTAAGCAGAGGAAACAAATTGTGAGGGGAAATGAGAAAGAAAGGTGATTTTTGAATAACTATTTTATCTCCCTTTTTATACTGGGAAAAACAGCTTTCATGTCTGCTCTATTGGTATCTGTCCATATCATTAGTATTTGCAGAGATGAGCTGCTCAGCTGGAAGGTAGAAGTGAAGACTTCTTAGTGGCCATTTCTCAGGGGACTGTGACTGGTACCCAAGAGGCAAACTCTTAAATAAATCTTTCCTCATCAGACCTTTGTAGAATTTCTATAATATCTTTTGGTCCTATTTTAGCAGAGTTTTTAATCCATTGACTTCCCGTCTTAAGTGTATTTAGTAGAATTAAAGATTGAAGAATAAAATAAGCATTTGTGTTTGTTTTATCAATGAATGGAATAGAGAAAAAAAGTGTCCTTGCCTATTTTGTAACTTTGCTGGGGTCAAAAAGAGTCTGACCCAAAATGAATTGTGAATTATTTTCATGGTAAACAAGATGTTGTCACCAAGTTTTATTCTTTACAGATTATGTTTTAAAAGATTTTCTCTGTGAAAGGGTATTACTCTGAAAAACATTGTCCTGAGTTCCTGGAAATGATTATTTTATTGATAGTAGTGACATAGGACCTGTCTCTTAATATGGTCATCATTAAGTTTCCTATCACCTAATTTTTCTCTTTTTGTTTTGTAGGTTTATGTATCCATTGACTTGGGGAAAAAATGGGTCCTTCTTCAGGAGCGTGTTTCTAAAGATCATATTTTTTGGTAAGAAAACTGTTACCTTCCAGATTAAAAAATGAACAGCAAATATTTCATTCTATTCGAGAAGGAAATTTCTGGAGTCCTGATAAGAATGGCAGGAGCCTTCATGTCTTTTGCAGATTGAGTGTGTCAGCATTGCTGCATCTGCTATTGCAAATTGATACTCACACCAGTGACTGTGCTGAGTGTCAGTGGATATAGGGGTTACAGGTCTAGATCTATGGAGATGAAGATTAAAGAGAACTATAATGTCCAATGAAATTGCTTTTTGTTTTAGTGGTAAAATTGATTTTTAGAGAGGAGAACAGTCTTTTCACACAGAAAAATCTATAACATTTTTTTAAGAAGGGTTGAATCAGACCTTTTAAATGGAGTCATATATAAACTTAGGGAAACTAATGAAAAATGTGACTATAGAATGCACATAGAAAATCGTTTTATTTTCGGGTCAGATATTTTGCAGTCTCTGAAAATGTTTAAGAAGTGATTGACTATTTCTTTGAAGGATAAGCCAAACCATGTTGTATTTTTTCTGCAAGTATTTGCAAAATATGTAACTTAATTTACATCAGAATTAACCTTTGCTAGTATTTTTAATTGATTTTACATTTAAAATTGGTCAATTTGCACACTTAACATTTGTTTTCTATGGGAAAAGTTCATAGAATGCAGCTTTTCACATTTTACTTCAGTGTGTTAATAGAGACTGCATAAACATATCATTATCAATTATTAGTATATTTTTATTACAGTATTAATCATAACTTCATGGTTACTTTCATTCTCTAAATGACTTTTGATTAGTTTTAGTTCTAGATATGCCCCTCCAGAAATCAAGGGAGTTGTTCATACTTCCAAGTGCCTTGTTTTGTTCTTCAATCTCCTTACTGTCCACGCTTTTAGAAAAACTGCCTCTGGTCTGTTTGTAGTAACACCACTCTGATTTACTCCAGTTTGTCTCAACCTTTTCTACTGAAATATTAGACTCAGCCCCACACTTTTTTGCTCCTGTGAAACAAATCCTCACCAAAGATCTTAATACTGCACAGCAGCTGAAATGTTACATTCTTCTATAATCACTTAGAAGTTGCACAGTGGGTCAGAAGTATCATGTCTCCCTAAGTAAAATTGCATGGGATGTAAATTAGGAGGACATTCAGCTCAGTCTTTAATTAAATAAACTTTTAAAATGCATGCCACCTGAAAACCATTGAAGTCAGTAGCAAGTACATGCTAAATATTGTGGCTGTATTTTGCTGTATTTCAGAATCCTTGTGCTCCTTTATAACATTCAGACACAATCAGGGAAAGCATCCCAAAACTCTGTCAGAAATAACTTCCATTTATTACTTCAAAAATATGTTTTTTCATAAATGTCACATTCCTCTCAGTAAGAGTAATAAATTCTGAGAGGTTGTACATTTATAACCATTAGAAGTAATTTGTAGGTTTTTCTTTGCCCCTCTTCTGTGCACAGATCTCTCTGTCTTTCCTCAGGAAATGTATGGGCCAGCAACAGCAAGAATTTAGTGGCAGATGTTGAGCACTGCCCCCTTCTTTGAGGGCCGTTTCACACGGGATGTTGCAGTACAGAAAGAATCTGCTGAGAATGGAGGGTTACATGTGATGGCATTTCCATTGAAGTTATTCTGTCATTCTAGGAAGCATTATACTATTGCTGGGCTTTCATCACCTGAATTATCTGAGTGCTGGATAGAAAACAGTGTTTGTGTAGTATTCTGTGAGCTGTAATAACCTAACCTGGGCTTTGTCAGAATTTGGCTACTGGGGAACTCTGAACTGATTCCAGTATTGTGTTCTTTTGATGATTTGATGAATGCACCTCTCGCTGGATAAGGAATTGTCATGGTTTTATGATTTTTGTTATTGGTATTCCACATCATAACATCATGTAATGCATTGGGAGTTAAAGAGTTAATACTTCAGTTCTGTGGGTCATCAATAATACTGGGTATACCTGTCATAGAAGAGAAGAACTATGTACCCCAGAGGATTTTGCGTTGCTTTGCATTTTCTGTTTTCCACTCGGAGGGGAAGTTAAAAAATTCTTCATGCGTATCAAGACACAGGCTTTTTCCTTTTTGGATTGACCCGACAGCGGGTGCTCCCTAGTCATCTCAGTTTTTAGACACTCTCTCTCTCATTTTATGTATTGTATTATATTATGTTATTTTGCTTTCTGGTATCTTTTTTAGGAAATCAGCTTTCCCTCTCAGATTGTTGCTGCTGTTTTGTTTTTAGGCCCATCTCCCTTTTCCTTTTTCCCTTTCTCCCTTTCCCTGGGGCGTGGGTCTGTGGGTCCCCCTACCCCAGTTGTTGTGGAACTGGGCTGAACCAACCCGTTAACTGTTGATAGGAATTAACCGGGTGTTCATACTCATGTGGTTGTGGTCAACAGCTCAGTGTCCAAGTGGAGGCTGGTGACAAGTGGCTTTCGTCAGGGATCAGTGTTGGGACTGGCGTTTATTTAACATCTTTGTAGGCAAAATGGACAATGGGATTGAGTGCACCCTTAGCAAGTTTGCAGATGACACCAAGCACAGGGATTCAGTTGACAGGCCAGAGGGAAGGGATGCTGTCCAGAGGGACCTGGACAGGCTGGAGAGGTAGGCCAACTTCAAGAAGTTCAACAAGGCCAAGAGCAAGGTTCTGCCTCTGGGTCCAGGCAATCCCAAGCACAAATATATGTTGGGCAGAGAATGGCTTGGGAGCGATCCTGAGGAAAAGGGTCTTTGGGTGTCAGCTGATAAAAGACTGAGCATGAGCCAGCAAGGTGTGCTTGCAGCCCGGAAGGCCAACCATGTCCTGGGTTGCCTCAAGAGAAGTGTGACCAGCAGGTAGAGGGAGGTGATTCTACTCTTGTGAGACTCTACCTAGAGTATTGCACCTGGTTCTGGGGCTCCCAACACAAGAAAGACATCAAGCTGTTGGAGTAGGTCCAAAGGAGGGCCACAAAGATGATCAGAGGGCTGGAGCACCTCCCCTACAAGGACAGGCTGAGGGAGCTGGTCCTGGAGGAGAGAAGGCTCTGTGGGGGACCTTACAGCGACCTTCCAGTACCTGAAGGGGACATACAGGAAAGTTGAGGAGAGACTTTTATAAGGGCATGTAGCAGCAGGACAAGGGGAAATGGTTTTAAACTGGAAGACGGTAGATTTAGACTAGATATTAGGAAGAAATTATTTACTGTGAGGGTGGTGAGAGACAGTGGAACAGGTTGCCCAGTGAGGTTGTGGATGCTCCTAGAAGCATCCAAGGCCAGGCTGGTTGGGGTTTTGAGCATCCTGGTCTAGAGGAAGGTATCCCTGTCTAAAGCAGTGGAGGTTGGAACTAGATTATCTTAGAAGTCCTTTCCATCCCAAACCATTCTATGATTCTATGAATATGTAACATCTGCTATGTTAATGGTAGGTGAAATGAATTCAAATTAATTACATATCTCGCTATGAATTATGGCATGCGTCTTGTTGATAATGGCTGATTGTGCCGAGTCCCTTTTCCTTTCTTCTCTGGTATCCACTTAGCTTTTATACAATATAGAGGTTGATAGAAAAGCCTAGGACTTTTATTTCAGCCTGGTGACTAGAAATATCCTCCAAAATATTTTCCAGTACTTTTCAAAAACAATTTCCTGCTCCTGTGCCTCCAGCAGCAGTCAGATCTTCCTGCATTTCCTGAAAAATCACTTTTTTTACTTACTGAAAAGCTAAATGCAATGAATTTTATGTAATGTCTTGTGTATTTATATTCTGGGAAGGTCAGTGGGGACTGAGTAGTTTAAACTATTTATGTTCAGATCTTATACTGTAGGCTTATAAGCAATATATTCCAATAATCTTCTAGGCTTTATTTGCTTTTCAAGTGTTCTAGTCTTTCCATTAAGTGTTTTTACAGATTTAACGTATGGAATTTGGTCTTTCATTATAGTGGAACTAATGGAAAGATTATTGATATCACTGGAAAGTGTATGCTATCATCTCTGTTTTAGCAGCACAGAATATTTTCATCCATCTATGATTTAGTGTGGCATATTTTTCTCCCTTCCCAGCTGTTTTCCCAATTTATTTCATTTATACTTTTGGACAAGAAAGTTGACTAATCTTTCATAGCAGTTTTTCTTCCCTTAGCAACTTAGCAGGCAAAAAAAAAAAGGACTTGAGAGGCTGCAAATAGATGTGAATAGTACATGATTGTAAAACTTATGTATTCTAGACATGTATTTCTTTTTGTTTGTTTTTTCATTCAAGTTGAAGTGAAAAATCAAGACATAAAGAAAAATAAAATTAAAAAAAAAACTTATTTTAGTAAGCTTCCATATAAAAATATTGAGAACAAGTGTTATGACATTGTTCTTTGAAAAGCTTGTTTAAATTATTCAAAGGGAAATAATGACATGTGGGTTTGAAATTAACTTCAAAAATTCCATTTATTCTCAATGCAATTAAAAATAAAATATTTCATTTTGTATCAAAGTTAAAAATAATTTTTTCTTTATACATACTAGCTGAATGATTTATTTCGTGAAAAGTTAGAATTTTGATCAAATTCTTCAGCCTGAAAATTAAGAAAATTTTGGTTACCACGACCAGTTTTACTGCTGCATTTAAACTATCACCAACCATTGTGAAGATTTCTAATGAAGTGGTGCTAATAGTACCTAACACTTAGAAGTACTTTTTCCAGTTCTTAGTATATCTGTGGGAGAGAATGCAGAGAGAGAGCTCTAGAAATAGAATTATGTAAGCTGTCCCAGCAAAACATTTAACACCCACACATCATATGGTATGTAGTTGGTTTTCTATATTGAATCTATTAAAAAAAAAAAAAAAAAGTAAATTATGTGGTAATAGCCCAGAAGAAGAACGAATTCTGCAATTTGGGATTCTTCTGTCTCTCCTGCTATTCTTTCTGGTCCTCAAGCCTTATGCACAAGTTGAGTTCCTTTTGATTTCTTAAAACAGACCTTAGTAATACATAAGAGAAGAATAGATTGCGACTCAGCTGTTTGTGCCATCACAGATATACCACAGGACAGTCTTGAATCAGTAATTTCCAGAGAATGAGTTCATGCATGTTTTCACTGTCATTTTGTCTGGAGCCTTAGAAATGTAGTATGTGGATCCTGTGCTATTGATATCTATTACTATTATTTTTAGATATTGGTTCTCCATTTTTGTGCGAGGTGAAAACATAAAAATAAAAAATGATTGTATTTGGGTAGAGCGGCTGTTCTCTGGGGACTGAAGTTCTATTCTTATCATGAAGTCCCACGTGAGCAGTCAATCATAGCTGTGGCCATTAATGTCAAGTACAGTGAGTTCCTGCCTATTCAAGTGTCAGGTAAAGAGTGGAATTTAGAGGTGTTATGCCCTGAAGGAGAGAGGAATGGAAGGAGGATTTCATTGAGCTTTTAACGTTGAATTTTGTGTGAAAGGCCCTAGTGTGGGAAACCAGGGATCTGCACAGGCAGACATTCTTACGTTAGACGTAATCACTTAGAACAGTATTTGTTTCTATTTCTATCTGTCTGGTGATGGAGCTGGCAAACCACAGCAGTGGTGGTCAGATAAGGGTGACAGAAATAATGTTTTTATTAAGAAGTATTTAGGAATAGGGAGGAAACAAGAAGTACCAAACAACGGCTGTGTAAGGTATCAACTGAGTCACTGAAACTGCATCCTTCAAAGCAGACATGAAGGCAAGGCCTGAACCATAAATCTGTCATAACCAAATGACTTCAGTTTGTATAAATCAAGTTGTAGTTTTGTCTCCCTGAGTAATCAGGTTGCCAAGAGTCAACTCCATTCTAAGTTACTCAGAGAAATCGTCTTTGTGCTTTCAACTTGTTTTCTAAGCAAGAATTCTAATGTGAATTACTAGAAATCAGTGCAAACTTGGAACTTGTTACCTTTTGGATAAAATTCATATTAAGAGATTATGAGTGGTGCAGATGGAAGACACTTAAAAGTTTTTAGACAGCGTTCAGTTGGAAGCTCAGTCACATCAGCAAACGGGTTTGTATTGATTTTGTTTTGGTTTCATGTGATATATTTGAAGATATCTCTTCATCATTATGCATCCAAGTGAACTAGATTGAATATTTAATGGTGAAGCGACCTACTGGGTATGAAGCAGATCCATATCCATAGCAGACTCTAGATGGTCAGTGTTTTCAGCAACTGCTTTTCTACAAAAAGAGGCCAGACTGCAGAAGTAAAATATGAAATTATGATTATTATATAAGAGATTAATGCTTATAATTCACATTTTGAGATATATAGTGTTACACATCAGTGGTAAATTTTATGTTATTACATAAATCTGAAAATCTAGGCAGTCAGGTGTTTTTCTAATATTGCACACAACTGGAATAAGAAATTTCAGGGATAGTTTGGGAGGAAGAAAGGTAGCTAAATAAAAGACAAGTTGCAATTAAAATAATGCTAAATGTCTCTTAACTAGCATTGTTAACAGAAAACTCTACATTTTTATTCTTAGAATTTTAGCATTGTTATTTAAAAATTAAAAATACCTAATGGGTGTATCATGGAGTATGCATTTATACACAGACAAAGGCAGTTGTAGAGGTCCTGTTAGTCCACTCCACTGTGGTTGAATGTACACCACGCCTGCACCACAGCTGAGGGAACTTCACAACAGTGCACCACAAAACAGGACTGTCTGTCTGCATGATTAGATGATTAGAAACAGAAAACCAGTCCTCAAATTAAATTCTGCTGAATTTGTTTTCCCAAGAGAATCGGTGTGGTGTCAGACAGGCACTGGTGCTAGCACAAGGGAGATGATGGGAACTTGTATTCACAGGAGAAGGAAAAAGCATATTGAGACTGCCTGAATTTACAGCACCCTGCAATCAAGTTGGGCTATTTTCCTTCCAAAGTGTTGTAACCACACTGTTATGCAATTGGAAGTGCTGGCATGTTGCACTTGCTTTATCCAGCACGGTATACTTATTAAGAGATAGTTAATTTCTGGGGGAAGGTTTGTCTGGTCTAAAATTAATCTGGGTTATTTTTTTTTTCCCCCACTTGACTTCTTAAGCATTTAATGTAAAACATGGAAATAACTTAAAGCTGAAGATTCCAGATTCAGTGGCAAGCCCTCCTTTACCCACGTAATGCAAACAAAATGGTCTCAGATTGCTGAGATTTTAAAACCTTAATTTCAAACTACTGTGAGAAAAAAATGTAGTGAATTCTAACCAAACCAAAAACCCTGCTGACATGCTGAAAAATAGTTTCTGTAGAAAGTGCTTCTTGCACTGAAAACTTAAATTTCTATTTGAAATGAGAATTTGATGGTGAAAAGTCAACAAACAAGAAAGAACAGTTATCATATTAGGATCCGTTGTGTCCTTAAGGTGGGGGAGATCTTATCCAGGAGCTGTGTTTGTGAAGGGATGTGTGGGCACAATTCTCACACAGGTACAATGTATTTATGTTCTGGCATCAATTAGTTTACACATTATATATATATATATATATATATATATATATATATATATATATAAACCAACACCAAAAACCCAAAAACTGAGATTAGTCCTTCAATATGAAAACAGCATAACTGAAGCTACCGAAGCTACCTTTTAAGTGTTCATTCAGCGTGTTCCTGTTTTTCCCCATCATTTCAAGAAAACTCTATTGCATGAATAGATGGACTGAGACTGTGTTTAGGGTTCATAGTATGATATACATTTTCCTTTGGTTCATCCTTTTAATGTGAGTGAAATAACATTTCTTTTTAAACTACTGTTGGCAGATGAGTTTGCTGAGATGAATGGTTTTGTTTATTCTTCTGGAATATTGCTTCAGTTTCTCTATATTAATTATAATCCATTCTGAAGATTTTCTTAGCGCTCATAATGCTGTCCTTTTCATCAATAAAGGAAAACAGGACTATTCCAAAGTGTCTATAAAATTGGGTGAAAGAACTTCAGAGTTGCAAATGGTTTTATAGGAAGTATTCAAAAATCTATTTTGAGACCTTAATGTCTTCATTGAGTAAACAGTGTGCTTGAGGAGTTATATCTCATCTGTATAGTTGGAGTAATATGAAACACAAAAGTTGACTTTGAAAAAATGAATTTGTTCCTTTATTCTGGATAAACTCTTCACTTAAAGAGTACATCTCACCTATTAGACGTACATAAAACAGGATACCTATGGGTATTGCTTAATTATATATACATATAGGCACTGCTGTGTCTTCTGCCTTTAATTAGACAGTTCCCAGCACAGGGACATGGTTAGCTCAGTGGGATATCTGAGGCAGTAAAGGAGGACCAACAGAGAGGATGCAGAGAAGGGCTGGATTAGGCTGGTAGAATACTGAATAGAAATACTTGTCAAACTGAAGCATGGAGTTGTCACCCTAACCCATCTGTTTAGTCAATGGGCACCACAGGAGGTTATCCAGCTGGTTTTGGAAGAGAGGAATTTACCCTCTGGAAGTAATGGTTCTCTGGCTTAATGAAAAGTAGTTTCAAAAGGGGGGATAGAGGAAATGTCAGGACTTCAGAGTAAAGGAGATATTATTTTTCCTGACTGGGCTAAAAAACACGTGCCTTGTGATTTTATTTTATGCTTTTCCACATCTACTGAAATGAAAATCCAAAGGAGATAAGTAAGTCTGGGTTGGAGTCTGTCATGTTTTATGTACGTGCAGTGTTCATTAATACAGATGCACTAGAAGACTGCATTGGAAATGAGACATCACTTTTGCAAGCTGGCATTATTAGGCAGAACATGGTAGAGATGAGATCATTGTCACTTTTGAGCTGTTGAAAGAAGTGTGAAAAGATGAAGATATTGACAAATATATTGGCCATGCTAATGTGTGATGAATTCGAGATAGAAGAGGTTATTTCACAAGTACCCTCAAATTATCTCTGTCTTACTGATGCCAATGTATATGTCAGTCTGAGCCTTGGAAAATTTCAGCCGTAAAGTTTCTTTTAGTTTGTAGTTCAGCTGCATGAACAAAAGGTATTCAAGAAACATCATTTTCTTAGTTCAAAGATTTGACTGCAGAGGAAATAGCAGGTTTGATCTGACATGATCATCTAGATGAATAGACAATGAGAAATGTAGCCCACAGATGCTTCTGTTCAGACATACTCTAGATCTAAAAGAATACAAAGTCTTTTCTGATTTTAATGTGTTGCCTCCAAAATACTTTAATAGGTTTTGTTTCAGAGATTATTTCTTTATAAGCGCAGGACTTTTCCACACATCTACTAAATAATTCCCACTAGTTTCCTTCACATCTCATGGCTTGGCAAGGGCTCCTTCCTCTTCCTACCTTTCCTTCTTCAGGCTGATCATTTATCTTTTTAGGGAGGAATGACTGTGTGATTATTTCTGGTTGTTATGCAGCAGTGGAAATCATCCAGTCTCTTCCCCTGGCCTGCATTCCCAAGGAACCACCAATTACTGTGTCTGAGTTTTCTCCACTTCTCATAAATCAGTGCTATTAAAATAATTAAATGGTGATGTAATTTCAATTCAAAACGTAGCCTTAATGCATTTGATTGTTAATAATTGTATCAAAATGATCATTTTCTCTTAATATCGTAGTAGGCTTTTTTAGTATCTGCATCCAGCTACACTTTGTTCCTTAATGCAATTCCTTTGCATGTCTGCAGATCACATCTACTGACTTGATAGGCTCTTACACTGCACCAGATCCTGTGTTGCTTTGCATGGCTGTCAGCTCAAAGCTTTCTCTGCAGAATCTGCCTGACTAATGACAGTGTAATGTCCAGACAAAGCCACAGCTGTGGCTGATGTTCTTAGGTTGGGATGGGAGCCCTGAGGGCAGAAAATTCATACTTTGTCTGAGCATATTTAACATGAGAGTTATCAAGAGAAAATCAGCCTGCTTAACCAGTACACCTTTTCAGTATTAAACCGTGCCTTGGTCAGTTCTGGGTGAATTTCCTTCTCACGATTTCTTTCTCGAAAGTATTCTTCATTTTCCTCCTTTATCAAAGCCGACTTTGCTCTTCCCTTGAATATTCTTCGCAGAGATGTGTCAATTAGTTATGGAAGGCATGTGTCAAATGTATGATATTTCTAATAAAAATGGAATCCACATCTTTTCTAGCCCAGAATCTTCCTTGTATTCTGAAATGTCAAGGATGATTGTAAAAAGATGCTCTAAAGTCTTCCAATAAATGTGTGCATCTCTGTGTATATTTATAGATAAATTTATGATTATAAAGTTTTGTTTCCAATTTCATACTTTTCTGTTATTTTCTCCAATTGATATTGGCATCCTACTTCTATGTGTATTTTAGTAAGAGAAACGTGAAAGAAACTTAAGAAGAAAAACAGTATCAAGTGATGAAAAAAATAGTTTCCATCTAGTGTTTGTAATTGGCTTTTTTAATGGGGCTTTTTTTAATTTCTCATCTAGAATGTTAAAGCTGGTTACTATGAAATCCTCTCTTTTCTTCCATCCACATAATTACTATTCTGTAACTGCCTCTGCATAACTTGATTACATTATGTTCTTAGGGCTGTTGCTGGAGTTGATGGAGACCCTGATTTAGTTCATATGGAAATCCAGGACCCCAGTGGAGGTATGCAAATAAAAATGCTATCAATTGATTCCCTAGTGTATAGTCATTTCCCTTTGCTTTTGTTTTTGAGAGTGCTTTCAGGGCTTTTATTTATTAATTTATTTTTGTCAGAAGAAGTGTGAATCAGATTCCTGCTCTCTTTATCTGTAGTCAGCAAAGCTAAAGCTGTCTTGTTATATTAAAAAACAGTATAATTTGGAATTTACTTTTTTTCCACTCTGAGACGAATTGACGTCAAGATGCTATGCTCCATTGAAAATGTCCATTAATAGTGAAATTTATTCTGGCAGTTAAACATTGAACATTTTTTCCTGATTTGCAAAGAAAATTGGCAGTGTAGCATTAGTGCTGGGTAAATGTCTGTTGAAGTGAATCGTTGCATATGGCAGTCCTACTGAACTAACCACTGTCTCCCAGAATTTCCTCATGTTACAGCATCCAGTATACTCTGAGACTTCAAAAGCAAAATAAATGAAAAAACAGAATAACAGTCAGGATGTACTGTACTTAAGAGTCACCATGATTCCAAAAGTTTGCATGGGTTCTCATTGCCAATGAACTCTTGAAGGATTATTTAATTCCTTGAATCAGGTCACCTAAGTTCCTGTGTAGTCTTATAAATTAGTTGTAGAAGTTGCATAATTTGACTTTCCCTGATCCGGTACCTTGTCTTCATTTCAGCCCTATAAAAAAAACAACCAGAGTTAACATATTAAAATCTTGATGACAAATTTTCTAAACCTTATGTCAGTGAAGTTTCTCATCCTTGCTGAGCTCTCTGCAGCCCCATCAGTTCCTTTGTGTAGAGTTAGTGTAAGAAGCTTGTTTAGGAGCTTCATGGAATTTATACATATATTTATTTATTTTAATTTAATAGAAATGGCAGAGCAAGATAAACTCATGAAATATTTATTTCCTTGCTGAGTTTTCAATTAATCAACCTTGTGCACTTAAGATCAATACAGGCATTGCCATTGATTTTAGTGGAAACAGCATCTTTGTGCAACTATGTTTGTCCTGTTAATTACAAATAGCTGTGAGACTTTTTGATTGCCCACTGCTGTACTTGCTCAAATTTGTGCTCATGAAGAAGATTTGGAAATAAACAAGAGAACTTGAATTGACTCTAGCTGCCTTTTAAACAGATCCAGATTTAAAACAAATATTTGAGCACACTGGTTTGGACTTTTCCAAGAAAAAAGCCATGATGCATGGAATGCATTTCCTACCATGCTGCAAAAATAATAAAGGACTTGCATGCAGATGTGTTATCTACTCTTTCACACTGGAACAGGGAGAACATCAGTGGCATGGGAAAGTCATAGTTTGTGCTCAAAGGCTTGTGGCAAGGGTGAGCTGTACAAGGACTTGAATCTAGGAGAAGGTCATTGGGCTGCAGCTGTTGTAAAATAAGATACTGACTCTCCTCTTGCTGTTCAATGAGAACAGATTGCCTTAAAGATGGAGCCTGCACCTAGCTGGACAGTAAGAGAGAGGTCGTATCCTCCACTGGCATAAATCACTGCAGACTTTTTCAGCCAAGTATTAACTCACACTATAGAAGCCCTGCCCCAGCAGCACAGTTCCAATACTGTGTGTCGGCTTTTCTACTCAGCTTTGAAAACAGCCTTTAAAATTCCATACTCTGTCTATTAAACTGTGTCTGATTTTCTTCTCACTTATCACAATTTTATACTGAGGCTGATCTATTGATTTCAGTTACACTATGTAAGAATGCTGCTTCTTTAAAGGAGTAATTTTGCTCTGTGCATAGGTTAACTGAGAAAAGAGGCTCCATCTATTATCCCCAACCATGAATGTCTCATTCATCTAATCCCTAATCTCTCTGGACCAGCAAAATTTGGATAATGACAGCCTTCCTCTCACGAATGATCTGAACTGTAAGCGGTTAATGTATTCTCAGTACATTGGAGATTGAAAAACTCTTGTATGGGGGCTTAATATAATAATTTTGCAGCTAAATCGACTGGCAAAGGCAGTGCTATCCCTACATGAATAGCATTTTATACTTCTTGCTTCTTTTTCCCTTGAAAGCCTTGTCATGTGTTTCTGCCTCTCTTCCCTCAGGTTATCGCTACATCACTTGCCAGATTTGGAATTGTTCTGATAAGACAATGACAGTCCAGTTTGCTGGTGGGACTGATCGGGATTCCCTGACTGTTCAGGATGACTACATATTCCTTCAGGTAATGCCACATTCTGGGGAGGCAGCCCATTTTAAGATTCAGAAATAAAATTTTAGACGGTGCAATAGCACTGTAACTGAAAAGAGCATGGAGAAACCTGTTCTAGGGTATGAATGATGATTTATGATTTATTACATGGAACAAAGCTGTTTTCAATCAGTCCAAAAGAAAAAAATATCATTTACTTATGCAGTCAGTTACTTAAATACCCAGTTGATTTTAATTTCTCATTGACCTTGCTTTTAGACTGCATTTTTCAAGAGGATTATCTAGTCCAAAATTACTTTTTATAAATAATGATGTTTGTTGGGCAGAATGCATCTCTCCAAGGCTCATGCTTACATTGTCTTGTGGGTCACTTCCATATCTCTGTAGCATGGAAAGGTTCCCTGAGAAGAGCTTCAAAGGAAAGCCACTGGCAAAGCAGCTGTTCAGCTTTTCCGTATTGATTCTCCTGTCAAGAAGTGTTGTTGGGAAAGAAGTTATATGTCTGTGCTTGGAATGCAAGAGGAAGGAACAACTGTAGTGTGAGAACAACTTGTGATGGAATTATGCTGGGGTTATTTAATTCCCAAACTAATATCATTCCTAGTATCAGATTAGATATTAGGAAAACTTTCTCCTCAGAAGTGGTGAGTCACTAGCAGAGGCTGCCCAGTAAGATGGCGGAGTCACCGTCCCTGGAGATGTTCAGGAAACGTGGAGATGTGGCACTGAGAAACAGGGATAGTGGGCATGGTGGTTGTGGATTGATGGTTGGACTAGATGAACTTAGTGGTCTTTTCCAACTTTAACCATTCTATGATTCTAAACAACCTGCCTGCACAAACCTAGGTTGGAGCTCTGTCATCTTTTTGACACCAACCAAGTGTAGCTTGGGCAGAGCTGAAATTATCATGCTTGGGTCTGGCTGGGATTAAAGCTGAAAACGTATCAAAGAATGGTTACGTCCTACCTGATTTTTAAGATTTTCATAGGGAGGCTATGTGTAACTTTGTCAGTGACTGTCTATGATGTTTGTCTTACTTGGATATGATTTGCTTGTTGCAAGGCTTATCTGTTTCCTGTCTCTTGGAGGAAGGCAGTGCAATGGCAATCAATAGCTCTTCACTACCTTAGTGTATGTTAGACTGACTTTTCTGCAGCTTTCCCTTCTCATGGCTATTCCTTCCAGAAGGATTTGTCAATTGATAATGAGGCAAAAGATCTGTACACCTCTAGGTCAGCACGGCAATTTCAAAGACCCATACAACTTAAAACATTTAGCACCACAAAGAAGCAAAATGGAGTTGGAAAAGAATTTTTGAATTCAAGTGGGCATTTTTCAGCTCAGATGTAGCATTCATGGCATCAGTTTTTCTCAAAGGTATTATTATCTGTGACTCCCACCAAACACACTCTAAAATCCATTTCACAGTTTGTAAATGGTGAGAATTGCATCTCACCACGTATAGTTCCAGATTGCTGTGCTCAGCAAAACACAGACTACTTCCTCCTCAAGTGTATGTGTTGCCAGACTTCTTGTATAATTGCATCCGGAGCTAATGTTATTCTGGCTTGTAGCAAGCCTGGGCAAAAAGGAAATGGAAGTGCAAGCTGGAAATGTGCACATGAAGTAATGTACAGTGCTTTTGCAAAACTATGCCACTGGTAATGTGGTCTCTGTAGCTCTGAGGCCTGTTAATACTAGTAGAAGATATAAACATAAAGGGGAAACATCTCTGTTCCTTTCCTTTTAGATTTTTTGCAGTAAATCACAGTATGCACTATAAATCTTGCCTATTGCTTAGCTGGCTTACAGTTAAACAGGTCTATATTACCAAGGAACAGAAGATTTCTCTGCAATCCTTTAGTTACATCTGAAGTGCAGCCACCTTTGAGGTATGATGCAGCACATTGCTTTTAGCTTTGCCTGTGAAACCACACAGCATCTGTGCATCTGAGAAACAGCATACTTCTGAAACCACATGAAAGTTTATTTTTCATTAGGCTAAAACTTTGTTATGTAAGTTAGAATCAGACCAGGGACTGCTCTTGATATCGTAGCAATATCTGTCAGAAAGAAGATGGCTCAGTCATCTGTGCAGCAAGATGAGGAGTCTGAGATTGTTGTGTTGCCCCAGGCATTGCTCACCCACCCCAGCTGGTGGCTGTGAACCAGAGTATGACAGTCTGCAGGACCAGTTCTTCCCATTCACAGTCTTTTACCAAATTCTCCACCCAGTTCCTTTAGTATGTCTATATCCATGAAGATCAAGAGCTTTCTGACGCTCATTGCTTTCTTCAGTTTGCACTGGCAGCCAGGCAGTTTTAGAGGTGATTTTAGCAGGAGGATTAAAGTTTGGAGACTATTTGTGAGACAGATCAGCCTTTAATGTCAGAGAGGCTTGGCACGACTAGCTGCTTCAACTCTAGTTCTCTGCTGCCTTCCATCACCTCGCGTCATTTAAAATTAGTCACATAAAATAAATGCATAATGAAAAAGGAGGGTACTGTAAGATGGATAAGGCTGATATTTAACACTAATTAAATAAATGGTGAGCTTTTTGCTTTAATCCATCACTTAACAAATCATATTCCTAAAGGGCATTGCATCCTTTCTGCCAGAAAAAAAGGAGACTGGTTTAAAAATCTGATTACAGTCTTAAATACTTTGATATTTTTTAAATATTCATGCAAGTGGACCTGCTTTCATGCATCAGGTCTATTTTTTACAAATAATAAAAATAATAATAAAGTCAAGTTTACTTGCTTTGGGATAGGCTGTTCTCCAAATCAGGTTCGTTTTATAAACATATACTTGAAGAGTGTTATAATGTGCTGCAGAGATACTGTGTTCAGTGCGGCACACACTATTTCATTTAAAAGGGAGTTTTACTAAGCAATTAACTGCAAAACCTTGATTTTTTTTAAATCTTCTAGTATTATGGATGCCACACTGAACCATCATATGACATCCTTCCCTGAACTGGATTAATTTTTGACTCTTTTTCATAAATGACATTAAATTCTTACCTTTCATTTAACCATCAACTTGCTCCATTTGCTTCCTTCCTTTGCTCTTATGATTTACATAGGAAGTAAAGTGGAAAAGCTGAATTGAGAATCTCTTACAATGTCATTTTCTCTATTTTTCTGTCTCAGTAAAATTTCATTTGACTGCCTCAACAAGGCAGTATCCATACTTATGGCAGTTTTTCACTTCCTCTACAAGAATAATTTTCCCTGTGATGGTGGCAATAGTTTTGTCATACAGCATTTTGGCATTACATTTCTCAGCAGAAAAACCTAGAGTGCTGCTGAGTATTTTCAGTGGTGCTTCAGAACAATATTTGCGCAGAATTTTTAGGACTTATGCAAAGGTCTTCAAATTACCTATGCATTGCCTGTCACAAAGTGGAGAAAGGTGCTAATGGATAATTGCCCTATATATATGTCTTTCAGTGTTCATTTCGGTTGGATTTCTTGGGTGAAAACCTTCATAAAATCACAGATATAAAACCTAATCTGTCTTCAGTTCTAAACAAGAAAGCAGTTGAAATATGCTGAAACAGAGAGGTAAAATATAAATTGTGTCTTCAGGACTTGTAATTGATTTTCAGACTGACTGACTGAAGATCTGGGAATTGCATCATTGTCTTCTATGCTGCATGTTAGCATCTTGCACTGGGAAATGTCTTATCCTGCAAGGCAAATATTAGCCAAACATAATGAATACTTTATATAATGTTAGCATGACTTATTCAGTCCATTCTGCTCTGATTTCAGTGGTGGTGCTGGAGAATCACTTGCCTTTGAGGCATCTAGTGTTCACACCCGGTGTGCCACCTTCTTGCCTCCTGTTTGCTGGCAGGGGATTTCCACAAAAGGGCAGAAACATGGGAGGCTGATGGATGACAGTGTAAAGAAATTAAAAAGGACAAGGGCAGTGAGGTGAAGACATCTCAGGTATCACTCAAAGCAGATGAACTGAGAGAAAGAAGGAAGGAAATCACTTTTTTCTTCCTAAAGAGAGGGAGAGAAGTATGCTATTTTCCCACAACTTCTGATGTATTCTATTAGTAGCACGCTGTGCAAAATAATCCAATACAGTAGAAGTAATAGCTATATATTACAGTTTCTTGTTTAAAAAAATACTAATAAAAATTTCTTGCAGTAGAGACTTTTCATATTTAATATCAACTATTAACTGTCACGCAATTCTGTTTTTCCTTTGTATAGACAACATCATCAAATCGGACCAAGTATTATGTATCCTACCGTCGCAATGGCTTTGTACAGATGAAGTTGCCAAAATATGCCTTGCCAAAAGTAAGTGCACATGTTTTTCTCTCTATTTCTGTATTTTTATTCTTCTCTTTCTACTTAAACTAGCTTTGCTCTTTTCTTTTTTAAAGCTCAATGATTTAAGACCATAATTTCTCCTTGTAGTAGATTTCTGATTCCCATTTGTGGTATTTTCTTACCCTACTGTTTTTATGTTTATTATGTGGGGAAGTAGTAGCTCAAACTATGAGGGCAAGAATATAGGCTAGCTTGTATATCATCAGTTACTACAGTATTTTCTGAACTTTGCTTTTGTGAAGTGGTACCACATACTCAATGACAATGCAATGCAGGTGTTCTTTCAGGAATCAATTGCAATTTAATTCCACATGGTGTTTTCTGGTGTAAGTATGAATGGTAATATAAGAGAATTTCAGCAACTGATGATGCTCTGTTTCATTAAAAAATCCTGATATGAACTTAAATTACTTAGAAAAATGGCAGAGTTTTTTTTTGAGAGTTTCCATTAGTCTAGAATATTTTTATATTTGCACAGTAAATTAGCAGTAAAGCACAGACAGACATTTGTATGCAGTCCGAATGAAGCAATTGAAATTTTGTGCTGCATGCAATATGTTTCATGTTTTTATGTATACTTAGAAGGCGTCTGCAATCCTGAAGAAAAATGTCTTGACAGCTTTTATAGACCCAGTGGATAAAACCCAAGCAACGTGGTCTGGCCTCCCACTTCACCCTGCTTCCAGCAGGGATTTGTTCTGCAGACCTCCTGAAGTCCCTATATTTCATGTGGTTTGGTGTGATTCCATCTCTTTGCATATCAGAGAACTAGGACATACCATCTTGGCATATCTTGAAATGCACTAGTTTAATTCACAGACCAAGTAGTGAATAACAATGCAGTGCAGTTTATTTCTTTGCTTTGTTGTTATCTTTGCAAAACAAAGAATTATTATTTTAACTAAGTGATGGTCTGAAGACTTCTGCTTTTAAATATGCAGCATATTAACAAAACATCAGATCAAATCCTCAGATATTATTTGGACACGAATCTGAGATTTGGCTATGTTCCCAGTAGTATTATGCAGATAGCAATTTATTGATCTATTTATTTATTTTGACAGGCAATGGATAGCCAAGGACAGGTAAATATATCAGCCCTCCCTTGTAATTATTTCAGTGTTACAAGGCCTTCGATGTACCCTTTCATGCTTTCTTGAGGGAATTTCTAATTAGGAAAACAACAGGAGGATATCCAGATGTAAGTGTTAAAATGTTCCAAATGTGGACAGTCTGATGGATTATAGACCACCAGCAACTTCTGTTGGGGCAGGGACCTCAAGTGACTGCAGCTCATGGATAGATGAACTGCGCCAGGGCAAAAGAAAGCAAGGAGCAACAGAAGAAAGGAATAAGCAAGGAAAGAAAAGAAGTCCTCTGTCAGTTGACCCTAACTTCCATTCATGCACAGCCCATTGCCTCTCTGAAGTAGTCAGAAAGGGCTGAATGAACATAAAATGGAAACAGGGAATGAAGGAAAAGAGGTGTTTGATCGCACATTGGAGATGGGGAAGGAAGGGTGTTTACATTAGGGCTTGTGTTTGTATTTTTCTTATTGCTGAATACCCAAATAAGTAATTTCTCCACAACTTTGTGTGACTTCAGAGTGCTATAGAAGAGAAAATAGATGGGAACCGAAGCCAGCCTTGTTCAAACTAGAAACTCTGCACAACTTTTGTTAGAGTTGGTGATAAGTATTTGAAAAAGTGCCAAGAGAAGTGACAGAAGTTCTAGATTTTGAAATTTTAAAATCTTATCTAAATGCCTTTCTGTGGGATTTACTCTAACCACATATAAACTATTTGCTCCTCCTGCATGTCATATATGGTACAGAAATAATAGTTGGAAATTCTCTGGTTGGTTAAAAAAAAAGCAACAAAAAAAAAAAACACACAGATCTAATCACCAATTTTAGCCTTAAAATCCATTTATCTGTGGAAGATGATTAGTCTACTGGACACGTGTTCTTACTGAGTGCATTTCTGACATATTCAAGAAGTGTCTGCCATAACTCACTGCTGTTTCTGTCTTATGTAGTCTGGATTGTTTGAAATAGTGCTGTGTGCTGAATTCTTTGTCTTGGCAAGTACGGTTTATGTTTATTTTTTCCTTCTAAGGAGATTAACTAGAGGCTTGACTGAATAAATAAATTAGAAGTTAAGAGTTTCGTTTTGGAAAGAGTCAGGAGCTAGCTAGGAACAGGACGACTGTGTCATTTGGAAAAGAATGTCTTTATGTTGTTCTTAGTTGAGGCCATACCTGATGAGTGGAACAAAATATTCTGTATATCTTTAGCATTTTGATAATGCCTCCAAGAGAAGTCTCTTCAGTATCTGCACAGAACAGAGCTAAAAATTTCACTGAGAGGGCCTGGAAGCTAGACATCAATTAGGACAGCAGTGGATGCGAGATATTTTAACATTTGCTGTAAGAGGTACATTTTTAAAGTGTTTTGCTATTTTTTCATTATAGCAGAAATTTTGGATACTATGGAAAATAGTGCAGCTCTTTCATTCCCATGTTATTTCAGTGAGAATCATCAGAGTGCTGCAGAAATGTCTTCCAGTGCAATCTGAGCAGAAAGGGAAAGATAAATGTAATCAAATCATGGGTGAAGTTTTGCAAAAAAGCAGGATATCAGCCAAAACACTGACATAACAGTGCTATTATTTGTATTTCTCCAATACGTAGCCCCAAAGACAAACCCAGAAAAGTATGAAGATGATTTATTTCAAGGCCTCCTTACTCATCTATCAAAAACTGATAAAACCAGCATCCAGCCAAGCCTTACATTTTCTAAACTTCATTTAATTTGATGTTTCTTTCAGTCTTCAGGTCCACTGTGCCACATTAGAATGCCTTTTTGTAACACATCATAGGAACATGTGTGTTCAGAACAGAGCTGTTGGTGGTCAACTAATGAACAGAAGTCAGGTTTTTTTAGCTGCTTTTGAAAGATTTTCTGTAGCATGTTAGATAGTTGACACCCTATTGAATCACACAGCTGGCTCCTGTACTTCAGGAGTCATGTGCTGGCCATGTGAATCTCTTTCCAGGGAATCTAGAGAGATCCAGCAATTCATACTGCACTTTTTTCAGCCTGGAGCAGGATTTTAGCTGCTACCTCTGGGAAGATGGTTCTGCTGAGAGGTGCCGGGTGTACCCCCACCAGCCAGCCTTGCACTCAAGTCCCTGCAGCAGTGATTGTTCTTGCCTAGAGATGTGTGGTTTGGAGGAGTAGGATGTTAGTTTCTTGTCCTTGTTTAAGATGTTATCTCCTTCTCTGGAGATATTCAAGACCTGCCTGGATGCTTTCTTCTTCAACCTACCTATAGGTAGGAAACCTATGTTAGCAGGGATTTGGGCCAGGTGTTCTCCAGAGGTCCCTTCCAACCCTTATGATTCTATGATATTAAGTTGAGCCTTAATATGACTAACAGTAGAAGTAGGAACTACTTTATTCTTAAATTTTAAATGTTAGCCAAAAACCCTGACTAAACCAAGAAATCTACTATAAAGTTTTACTCTTTAATTATTTTTCATTTAATTATTCTGAGTCCCTTTTCCACCTCTGGTAAATAAACTCAATTGGTCCTTTTATGAACTGAAAGAAGGAAGTTGTTTATATTGTATCTGTTCATCCCAGCTACTAAAACTTAACAATGGAGCAGATGTATTGTCTGCTATATCATACTGCAATTCAGAAAGTGAATACCTAGTTCTGAAAGGATTTGGAGCGAAAAAAACTTATTTCATTTGTCTTGATCTCTGTATGTCTTTTCTGTCATGTGAGGTAAGCTCTAAAACTATTTTTTGGGGTAGCCAAGATTAAAGGGAGTAGAGGGGATAAATTAAAACAAAATAATAATAAAAAAATCCTATTGCTTAAGAAATAAGTGAATATCTTTAACGTATTCATGGTAACATGAATTTTCTTATATGCCATTTTTTACTAACTCCATATGTTCTGTTTACTCAATTAGCACCTAGTGGTCTAAAGGGCACTAAACAGGACCATGTCTTCCTTGCCTCAGTCTGGGACATACATCACTGTGTTAATCACAGGTTTTCTTCCAAACTTCGTATCATTCAGTAATAGGTATAATGCTATCAGGAGTAAAATTTTTGAGCTGTTTTTCCTCCTTCTCCCTAATTAGCTATCAGTCTGTTGAAGCGTGTATTCCCTGCTCTGTCAAGGTCCTTCTTTTCATTACTTGTTTCAAGGAAACCTTAAATGGGTCTATTCGTTAACAGCAGAAGTGGCAGAAAAGGTTCATGCAGCCTTTTGTCAGCAAGCAAAACTGTCTTGAGGCTGTGTTTGCATTGTGGTTGAATTACTAAGTCCTGGGACTGTGAGCACTCATTTAGCAACTGGCTCATCCCCCAGGACTTGTTTCTCCACTTGGGCAGCTCCTACATCCAGGGGAGGCTGCTTCTCTGTGCCAAGCAACAGAGCTGTGTGCAGCTGCAGCTCCGTCCTTCTGAAGTGATTTTGGAGTGTCTATCAAATGTAAAACAAAATAGAAATGTGAGTAGTGGTAGTATTTGATGCAGTAGAAGTATTTGTTTCCCAGGAGGTGTCATGGCACCGGCAAGTGAATCTGTGCTGTAACAGTCATCGATCTGAATGGCTCCAAACTTGTACAAATCCATCGGAGGTGGATTCAAGGAACTCTTTCTTTTCTTCACTGTAGCTTGTTATTGATTTCTCTTCTTGCACCGTTTTACTCGACCAGGCAAGGAAGATTAGGGAGATTATCTTTGGGATGTGTGCCATTCCGTTACCTTGATTGTACTTAAGAGATTACAGGGTATAAATGTGGTGCATCTGGAGGTCAAGGCTGAGACTACACAGTTCTGAGTGCTTACTTCTGTTGCATGTGTTATAAATTTCTTCCCTGTGATTCTCTGTTTAATTTTTCACTTGCTTAGGTTAATGTGTCACTCAGCCTAAGCATTAAATGTCTGTGGGGTAGGGGGTGGAATTCTGAGATGAATTGTAAGATTTAAAAAATGGTAATTTTGAGTTTTTTATATTTTCCTTACTGAAGTGCCCTGGACAGTAGGTTCTCCCTTGCAATACTTCTCATTGTCATGTACAATGAGCAGTTGGGCTGATGGGTTGGAGTTGGCACACTGAAGATTCAGCTGCTATGTTTGTTAATCAGTTTCTTCCTTTTATATTCGGCTTTCCAGCAACAGAAATACCAAAGGAGTGACATGACGGTCTGATTTTGTTTCAGCTAGATTTTAAACAGTCTGTCATTCTGGATTTTATGGGATATTTAAGAATCAGACATGAAATTTGCAATTTTTCTTACTTTGTCAATTAATTTTGCTAGAGAATTATATCAAGACTGTGGGCAGAAAGTGTTGTGCAGGATTAATGCAAAGTAGTATAAGTAAAGGTCTGCTTTGCTTCCCGAGGGAAAAAGAAGTCGCTGCGAAAAGAAATAGCAGTAAGGCTGCACTGGAAGTCTGAAAGTGTGAATGCTAGATGAAAGGAACCAAGTTCAAGGAAGTGGAAAGACAATTTTGCTTGCTAAAACCAGAACTTGTTAAGTTCTTGCCTGATAAAAAGAAGGCATCAAACAGGATGAGTGTGTATCTCTTTCTTGTAGGAGTTCAGCTGTATGACTCATTTATTGCAGTAAATTATTCCAGCCCAACCACTCTTTCACCCAGTCTCTCCAAACTTTCCAAAATTCATCTTAACCACACGTTTTAGCTTTTGATGGATTTCTTCCACTGGACCTGCTGCTCCTACCACTGTTTGAGGTATGAGGATGGCAACCATTATATCAGTCACCAAGTGATACTCCTGCAGCTGCTGCCACCTACCAGTACCTCGGGCAAGGAAGGACCTTTGTCTGAATCATGGAATCGTTATGTTGGAAAATACCTCTAAGATCATCTTGTTCAAACATTGACCCATCCCCACCATGCTCACTAACCCATGTTCCTCCATGCCACATCTCCATGTTTCTTGAAAACAAGAACACTACCCGTAAGGCTTATGGTTCAGATCCTTCACCGGCCTCATTATCCTTTTTTGGACACTCTGGTGCCTCAGTACCTGTCTAATAATGTGTGGCCCAAAACTGAGAACAGTACTTGAGGTGTGGCCTCACCAGTGCCAAGTAAAAGAGTTTGCATTGACTGCATTATTGCCTTTGTTCGTGGCATAATAATGTAAATGATAGCTTTGCCTCAAGCTGTGGCATCACAGAAGACTAGATTTTTAGATTTTCCATGGAAAAAGAACAAAGTGCTGTTTATTTCCTCTTTCTTATGACTCTGTTTCAATTCTATCCCTACTTATTGGATACTCAGGGCAACTATTCTCACATTCTGAATGGAAAGGTGAATTCAGTATTACCTGGCTTAAAGCAGGAGATTAAGCATTCATTTTTAAAACTTATTTTCATAAAACTTACATTCTTTCAACATTTTTGGTAGCTTTATTTCATATTCACTCCATCACCCTAGTTATTTTTTCAGTTACTGGGTGACCAGAACTGTATACAATCTCCCTAATACGTGCCAAGGATATCATAAAGAATTTACAAGTTTTCTGTGTCTGTGAATAGATGTCACTTTGTATGTATCCCCAACATTTGACTTTCTGCAACCTTATCCAATTGTAAATGCAGGCACTTTTATTGTTTGCTAAGCTCAATTCAGTGTTGCTACTTTCTGATTTATTTCTTTTGTTTAATATTAGTGTTAAATTATTTTCCCCATCTGTGTGTTTTTTGTCTGAGAAGTTTGGAGTGAAGGAGCTGGAAAACTGTTAAGAAAGCTATTGCAATATTCATGCCTGGAATTCTTGAGAAGATGCAGAATGTTGACTCTCATTTTATTATTGTTGAATATTTAATTTATAGGTGCCATTACATAGTATAATAGACATCAATGCACGATATCTACTACTTCCTCTGTAACTGCTGGGTCCTCTTTTTTCTATGTTATGTGTTACAGACAAAATAGTTCTTACCTGTTTGAGTACCTGAGGATCATTTCTTACGCTGTCTGTAATTACAGTGTTACAAACACACAAGTTTTCCATAGACTTGCATTCATATCTTGGAAAATCCTTTCCTTTTAACTCACGGATCCAAATGGTACAATCAGTAGTGTTTGTTTTCATGTTGAAAGCCAGAAACCATGTTTTTTTGTTTAATTATTTCTGTAACAGCTTTCACACATTGATGATTTTTGGTCTTCACTGAGCTGGTGAGGTCATCCCTCTGATGATCACTAGCCAGAAGGCAGTGACCAGCCACCTCAGACTGGTGGGATGCAGCATACTGATTAGTATTAGTTTGGTAGATTACTGTCATCTAGCTTCCTGATGCGTTTTTCCCCCACACTAGTATTCAACTCTTCTGACAGACCAATTGTTTGTGTGACATAGATGACGGAAAAAATAGTTATTTGTACCTTCTTTTCCTACAGGATCTACAGATAATCAGTACAGATGAAAACCAGGTATTTGTAGCTGTTCAGGAATGGTACCAGACAGACACATACAACCTGTACCAGTCCGACCCACAAGGAGTTTACTACTCCATCCTGCTGGAGAATGTCCGGAGCACAAAGCAGCCAGAAGAGAATGTCCTGATTGATATTCTGGAGGTAGGCGTTTAGTTCTGTGGTCTAGGTGGATTTTACATTCTTCACAGTTGTCTTTAGTGTATTAAGGCTAGGATTTATTTCTTGCTGCTAGTACATCATACTATATATGTTTATCTCCTTTCCTGCTAGTGTGCTGTGGACTTTAAGAACTAGATAATTGATATGATCTTACAAGGAGGTGCAAAACCAGAGTTGATCAAGGCTTTCTGCATGTGAGAAGTGGAGCTGGCAGTACAATTTATTATTGAACTAGGAAGTTATGTAACTACCTGTGTACAGCTTTTTTTTCTTCTAGGTGACACAGTGGTACACTTCCTGACTGAGATTCTTTTAGCGAGTAGGTCTTTAAATAATAAACCTCTGAGCCTTGTGCTAGGTTCTGTGTCACCTCTTACAAGTGAAGAACCAACAAAATTAAATGCTAGACAACAAATCTACTTGCTTTCACGAGGTGTATTGTGACAGCAATGCTTGCTATGAGATGCTGTCCTATAAACAGTTCTATCTTCAATCTTACCTCTGGTGTACTTCACAAAATAAGTGAATAAATAATATAATGTTTTGTAAGGCACAAACTTCTCATCAGTTCAGGTCCCCCTGCTGCTGACCTTCATGTGTAGAAAGATGTACAATTGGTCATTCCTGCAGGATGCAGAGCCATAAGAGATTAAAGTACTATCTCTTCCCTCAGCACCACCTAAAACACATAATTTCACAGCAGTTGTATGGAGATGCCAACTCTCGCTGTCGTTTTGTCTAGAAGAGTTACTTACTTAATTCAAGACTTTCTCAGTGTGACTGAGGATGTATTTGTTAATAAACAAAAGTGAAAGATCCTAGATCATTGTGTTCACAGGATTAATTTGTAGGGTTGCATTCAAAAGAAAATGTGCAAATGACAGAGTAATTGAAAGTCAATTCTACATCTTCAGAATTGTTTTCGGAACAAGGCTGCATCATAGGAGGGCAATTTTATTTGCTTAAAATAAAAACACCTGCAGCTTTCAGATAGCTTGTAAAATAGTGTTCATCATCTTTACTAAATGGTGATCATCTACTCATATCTACAAGTAGCATATGGATTATTTACACATTATAGCTAATAAAGATAAGTTGAAGACCTTGGGAATGTTTTTGTTTTTCTTTAGGGTTTTTTTTTGTTTGTTTTTTGTTTTTTTTGTTTTTTTTTTTTTTAAGTCTATTTTGAGTTTTCCCTCTGGACATTCTAATGGATGTATCCCATAATTGGAACAGAAATCTTCAGCACACAGTTGATCCTCAGTGGTCAACAGTTTTCATCAGTGTGTAATTCTTAAAATGTTCACTATTGTTTGTTCATTACCTGCTGCTGTCTTCACTTCATCTTTGGCTCGTTCATCTACTGTAAGCTCTTTTACTGTCTCTTTTCATTTTCTCTTATGTACATTGTCTTCTTTGTACAATGTTTCATTTCTGCTCGCATTGCAAATGTGAATGGGGAATTAATGCCAAATATTCATATCAAAGAATGGCAAAGTATTAACTCTGCAAAAGCAGTATGCCACTGAAACTTGTAAGAAGTGCTGCCAGCGTGAATCAGTCACAAATTTGACTCAGGCATATATGAAAACGGATACCCAATTGTGCTACTTGTAGACTGGATCCTGTTTTGGTTCCTGTATGAAGCAAAGAGCTCCACAAGTAGCAGCATATATTCTTCATGCTTACATTCTTGCCTAAACAGCATCTCTTAGGTATTTAAAATTTTATCACACACTTGTTAAATGACTGATTTTTTTGTTTTTTTCAGTAACTACTGCTAATGAACACTGTGGGACCATCTGAACACTAGTTTCAAATATGGTTCAACTGTTACTTAAAGAACATTAAAAGTTGCAGTAATTATTGTCACAGAATACAAAGTCATAACAGCAGAAGTGTTTACAGGTGCAAAGGACCTTTCTAAAAGTACTGAAAACAAAACAAAACAAAAAAACCCTGAACTGCTTTGAAAAACAGCTACACTAAAAAATTAAAGGAAAGCCAAAGGAATGGCATTTTTTTAATTCCCTGACACTACTTTCATATTTTAGATAGCCCCTGGTTTGTAGATGAACATTTAAACACTCCCTAGTGTTTAAATGTCCTCATTTGCACAGCATGTAATTTGCTATGCAACTCTTTTCCCTTCACTGTACAAAGACACTAACATCCCGATTCTAGATTAGGAAAATGAGTCAAGGAGTGGAAAGTGACAAAGAGTTCGACTGTCTCATCATCACTGTTGAATCCAGAAGGTAAATTTGACATAAAGAACAAATGGAAGGAGTCAGATACGAGTTTACATAGGTCACTGGACAAATATATTATAAAATGCTATACAGTGTTAGGCAAGTTTTAAAGCTGCCAATCTTATGCAGTGTAGTTCTTCAATTAGTCATCATTTTATTTATTTATTTATTTTGCCTAATGCATCACTCCAGACTTCATAATTCTGAACTATCTCTGAAGGTAGATGTGTCTCGGAAACTCTGCTATTATTTCAAGTAGGATTTATGCCTTTCTTTCAAAACAGAGCTGCTGAAGTGCTAGTCAGCTTTTATCTCTCAGAACAGTGGTGAATGTAGTAAACTGGGACACTGAAATATTTTTGTGGTCTTTCTGTGCCTGATAGGATTCTGGAGAGGTGAGGTTACCCTGCACTTGGCTGGATTAGAGATGGGACTTGGAATGGAGAATGTTTTCAGTCTGACTTACACTGAATGATTACATGGACTGATAGAATATTTATTAAACAAGATTGAGAGAAGGAAAAAAATACTCATGGTGCATCACTGTTTTTGCCATCTACAAATGAAAAAGGATTCCTCCTTTTCAGTCCTTGATCTAATTATTGCTTAAATATTTAACAGTGCTCACTGCAAAAAACACATGCACAGAAATTGAAACTCAAGTCTACCTTCCTCAGTACAAGTTTGAACTGCTCAGCATTTCAGTCATATTCATGTCCATGCTCTCTTTGGAAGTTGGAATACATAATAAATTCCCAGCAAGTTGAAATAGCTTTGAAAGTTAAGAATGCAGGCTCCTTATTATTTTCACTCTTTCTTTTATCACCTGCAGTACTATGCAATTTACTGTTACATTTGACTTGGAGTCAATGCTGAGCTTCCATCATCCTGGTTGAGTAAGCTAAACTCATGTGCCTGGGGTTTAAGGAGGAAGGAGAAATTTGGGAAGCAAAACAGCTATGGAAAATTTTATTCTCTGGACTTAAATATATTTCCAAGTTTTATGCTATTTCTGTAACCAGCAGAACATAATCTCTGTAGATTTTAGTCAGTTCCTTAGGAAAGAAATATATTTAAGAATGATAGTGATCAATCTGTAGCCTGCTGATATGGATGCCTTCTCTTCAACCTAAATACAGACCTTTTCTAAAACGTGTCTTGAAGGAAGGTAGTGACTGGTATCTGGGAGGGGAGGAGGGGGGAGAAAAGAGAGAAAAAAAAAAAAAGAAGACGCTCTAAGTATTTCTGATAAAAAGTAAATAGTAAAATTCCTGTTTGTGCTCAGACCTGCACAATTGAGCAGCAGTACTTTTCTGGAAATGATATATAAGAAGATAAACATTTCCAAGAATGTTTCAATAATTCAAAAAGCCTCATAAGTAATCAGAAGGTAAACAGGGACACTGTTAATGAAACCTTCTAATTTGATGTGAGATCTTACCTGTTTCTCCTTTTCCTCTTAACCTTTTATGTTATTTTTATTTTTTTCTCTTGTAAGTTATCATTCATTTCCCTAATGGACAAACTACCAGAGGCAGGCAGTTGAGAGCCACGAAAGAGCAGCTGATCAGCAATAATCCTTGCCAAAAAAATGTGTATGTGCTGGTTATTAACTTTTTCTCATTTATTCTTCAGGTCAGAGGTGTAAAAGGAGTCTTTCTGGCCAACCAGAAGATTGATGGGAAAGTTACAACACTAATAACCTACAACAAAGGCCGTGACTGGGATTTCCTAAACCCTCCTGAAATTGATATGAATGGAAAACCTACCAATTGCAAACCTGTAAGCAGTTCTATCCTCTGTCTGAAGTACACAGTAATTATTTGTATGGGCAGTATGTGTAACAATGCAGGCAACCCAGGAGCTTTGGGCTGAGTTTACCAGCTAAATTAATACACGAATCTACTTGCATGACATGAGCAGTGATTTTGCAAGCTGTTAGTCTGGTCATCTTGTTCAGTGCGTCATGACTCTGTAGCACTGCATTTCTTATTTTAGAGCTTATTTTGATGCAAAGAGGACATCCTTTCTTGTGTGCCATCCACACAACCCAATTCAGAGCACTAATTTGTTTCAGGATATAAAGGGTACATCAGATGCATCTTACCAATACCTTTTTTTGTTTCCATCTTTCATACTTTTATTTCATCTCAAAGCAAGAGTTCCTGTTAATGGAACTCTGGTCAGTTTTGTGGAAATAAACATCACATCTAATTGCATCAGAAAGTCCTTTTTTTTTTTTTTTTTTTTAAGATGATGCTATCATAGTCCTAGCTACCCATAATATCTTGCTGTTTGTTTCTTACACTGTACTGCAAAACTTCATATTTTTGTCTACTCATGGGGACTCCAAGCTCTGCATTTCTGGGCAAAATAAATGGTTTCAGTCCTGCTACTGGCAAAGATTTAATCCTTCACATATAAGGGGAGGGCTAGAGATGTTGGCTCCCTTTTGAAGAATTCAGGACTGTGTTATATGTCTTAAGCCTGTGGGGCCTGAATCTGAGCTCTCAGATCAGTGGAAGGATAGCAGAAGCAGCAGCTCCTGAGCACCACTGGCAGGCAGCAGTAATGACCTTCAGGTGCCACTGTAGAAAGTGCAAGAAGCAGTAAGTTGCATAGCTAAGAGAGATGGTCATCATCCAGTAGTCATTAAACTATTCTTACATGTTTGTTCTAAAAAAGAAATTTTAGTATTTTTTTTTTGTTATTCATCATTTTAGATAATTCTTTGAGACCAGCTAACATCCTAATTGTTGCTGTTGCTGCTAGCTAGAGACTTTAAGCGATTCTGTCATATGAAGTTATGGTGCAATAATTTCATGCCAACTTATCTTTTTTACTGAGTGTCAGACTATGGAGGCAGCATCAGATTTTTGTTTGATAGCTTATCTTCATGTTTTGGTCTGGAAATGGGAAGTGGCCGTTCTGTATCTCTATAGGGATACATCTCTGCAGCTGCTGAGTGGGCTTTCATCATCCTACAGGCATAACAGTTACCAGTGTTTTTTTAAACCTCTCTTCTTTTTCTCCCACAAGCCTGATTGCTATCTTCACCTCCATCTCCGCTGGGCAGACAATCCGTATGTGTCAGGAACAGTCCATACAAAAGATACTGCGCCAGGGCTCATCATGGGGGCAGGTAAAAGCATGATGTTATTTGACCTGAAATTTAGTAGGAATTGTATACTGATCTAGTATTTTGGTTTATAACATTTACCATTCTACAAACATTACCAAAAGAAGAACAATTTACCAGATCCCTGGACCAAAAAATATAGTAAAAGTTAATTGAATCTCCCAGAGCTCTGTCTTCTAGGACAGATCTGTAACAGTGGCATTATGTTTCTCTGTGCTATTTAGTATCTTTTTCCCCATTAGAGAAGTCTGAAGTGTTGATGATGGCCTGTGATTTTGTGTGGAAGTGAAGATCCTTACCATTTCCTCCAGCATCATGAACAGCCCAGTAAACCCAATAAATCTATTCAGCGGCCAAATCTTTGTTCTTCATATTGATAATTTTTGTAGCATTTGCTAATTCCTTTCCACCTAAGGGGAGATAAAATGAAAGAGGTGTGTCTTAATGCTGAGAGCAGTGCTGGTTGTGGCTGTTCCATTATAACATACACATGAGACCACTTCACAAAGTAGAATTTTTAAAAACAAATTCCTTTGGAGTACTGACTACTCATTGCTAAAAACATTCACGGAAGCCTGTTTTCTTTGAACTCTTGTGATTCATCTATTCATTTCATTTTATTTCCTTTGCTTTAAAATCTTGAAATATTAACAGTTATAAGAGCTTTTTAAGTCTCATTATTTTATTGCAGTGTTCTGAATTATGTTTAGATGAAATATACACGTGTAGTACATCTCTTTTCCTAAAAGTTTATCTGTTTTTAATCAATAATGATTTCTGCAAGTGTCTTATAAAAGCGTCACTAAATTGAAAATTTCCTGAGAATTACCAGGCAAACATATTTGGTGTTGAAAGACAATGACAGCTGCTATTACTTAAATATAACTAGATTCCCTTACAGTAAATTGAGTTTTATGATATTTTACTGGAGGCAGACCTAAATGGGAAATGCTGTGATGTTTCTATTGATGAGAATGAGATTAAGGATGTATACAGTGTATCTAAGTAGGTGTTTAATTCACATTTAATGCATTTCAGTGTTTCAAAAAGTAATATCCGTCTCAAGGATCTTCTTTTTACATAATGATACTCTATTCTAGTGTATGTTCTTACTGTATGCCTCAGTTTGCCTTTTTGAAGCAAATTAAGCATTGTGGTTTTATAAACAAGTCTGATACTTGCATTTCAGTTTTCTCTCTCCTTGCATTATAGTCTGATGTGATGAACTGGTACTTCGGGGGGATTTTGGCTTATTTTCATTTGGTTGGGATCTGTGGATATTTTTTAAGTGCACAGCTTTGAGGTGATTAACATGGATGGCAGGTTGGAGAAGAGTACTTTGCACTTAATTCCTTCATAGAAAAAAAGGCTGATGCAGAATGGCTGAAGTAACTTGGATTGTTTAGTCTCGAGGCTGAGGGGAGACCTCGTTGCTCTCTGCAGCTACCTGAAAGGAGGTTGTAACAAGATGGATGTGGTTCCCTTCTCTCAGATGACAAGTGACACAGGACATGAGGAAACAGCCTCATGTCACACCAGGGGAAGTTTAGATTGAATGTCAGGAAGAATTTCTTCATGTAAGGGATGGTTGGGCATTGGAACAGGCTGTCCAGGGAAATGGTGAAGTCACTATCCTGGAGGTATTTAAGAGATGTGGTTCTGGCACTTAGGGACATCGTTTAGTGGTGGGCTTGATAGTGTGAGGTAATGGTTAGACTTGATAATTGTAAGGGTCTTTTCCAACCTCAATTTTCCTGTATGATTTTATCATTTTGATGTCTTACCAGGCCTAGTAAGATAAGCTTATCAACAGCTTTCCTCAACATGGATGTGAAGGGAGCCTTTTTAATTACATCCAGATATCATTAAGAAACAGTCTGATGTTTTAAATCTAACTTGATTATTGAGCAACTTGTAATGGAATTAAAACACACCATCACTCATAACCACTAGCTAAAGGAAGAAAAAGTTTTCCAGGGGTCGTGCAGTATATCCTTTCTCTGGTTGAAGGGTCATGTATTTGCAGACAGGACTTCGTTTTGTAAGTCTTAAAAAGCATCTGCATGCGTAGAAACAGATGACCTGACTCAGGTCAGATTTTAATGTGCATTTGTATGTTTTGAATGCTCAGGTCATGTGCATTCTGTGCATGTCCTCAGTGTTATCTGGCAAACCTGATTTCCTTGTAAACTTACCCTTCTTATCAGGAATTATTTACATACAAGCTTGCATTTTTTTTTCTGTCCTGATACCCAACATTGATAATCACATGCAAATCAACAGAAGTACTGGTTTCTTTACACATACAGAAATCAGATTATCTGGACCAGATTACACTCCATTGGAATTTTTCTGTTAGATTAAGCTGCAAATGGCAGATGATGATAGAGAACCAGGAATGTCAGCTGATAACTGTGTGACTATGAGCCATCAGTGCATTGCAGGGAACTGTATTCTGAGGGTGACATAGGTAAATAATAGCCAACAGGGAGAGGGAAATATTAATTATCTGGCAAAATACTGTTCTAATAACAGTGTGTACAATTCTGATAATCAATTTTCAGGACCAGTGAGCAGATGCTAAGAAGGACTACTTGGCAGTTGATGGAAATAGAGATTCTGTTTATATGGAGAATCTCATTAGCTGAGAAAAATAATAATATTCTTTATTGGCCTTTATTCCTGAAAGTGTAACCATAGGATAGAAACAAATGGGAGTAGAGAGGTTTTCAGTGAATATATGGTATAACCAACTGGACAAGAACTGGAAATCAGAGATGAGTTTGTAACCATAAGAACAGTGAAACTGCTTCTGCCAATGAAAGCACTGTGGTTATTAATCAAAAGGCCAAACAACAAAATCACTTTAATGTGGAGATTGGCTACATAATAGAAAGATTATATAACACAGTTGCTTGTGACAATTGAAAACATAACCTGTGACTTAAGGATTGTTTTGATACACAGCTTGAAAAATAGACCACAGAGATGTCTGAATATTATGTTTATTTAAAAGAATAATTAATCAGAAAAAAGTGTTAATGCCTAGAACCTTTGGGGAGAATGTAATAATACGATGTTAAAACTGCGTCTTTCATAAATCACATTTACGAGTTAAAATTGAACTCTGTTACAGTTACATAAATAGTTCTAAGGAAAATATATTTGTAGCTTATAAATCTATATACATTTTGCAGACAGAATATTAAGTTTTATAAATGCATATTTAAGTATTCATTCAAATAACTGGTTTGCTCCCTTTAAAAAATGCAATAAGATTTTGCATTTACATTTGACTTTTGTGCATCTTAATCTTGGCAGCAGCTTCTTTTTTCTCAGCGTAAGCTGTGAAATGTGTGTCAAATGATGTGTAAATTTTTGCTCTAAGCTTGTGAAGGACTTTTTTTTTTTATGAAGAATGTTTAGAGAAGTATAGACTTTTCAGGTGGTGGTTTACTGTAATTCTCGGCTTAGTTTCCAATCCAGATGGCAAATCAAGTAAGCAGTAAATTTTGCACACTGAGGAAGTGCTGGAAAATTCAGTTTACTTTTTGTCACATCTGGACCAAATACAATGCGTATATTGCAATAAATTCAACCATTTTTCACAGAAGTAGCATGCCAGGCTGCCACTACAAAAAGGATGATGGAACAGTGAGATGACAGAGCATTTCCTAGTGCATTCCAGAGTGAAGATCCTGCAATTCCCAAAGACTTTTCTCATGTCAATGTGTTCCCTGACTATGACTATCTGAATCACTCCCTCAGCTAAACATTTCTTCATTTTGCCAAGCAAAAGCAGTCTGGGACCTGAAACACAAATCGTTCACATGCTTTTTCTATACTGACTAGTAGTTTACAAACAGTGACATTTTAGCTTTTTCACTGGCTAAAAGGATGTCACACCTGTATTAATTTTCAGACAGTGTAGGCACAGGGCATTTACCTTTTTGAATAGGTACCTGCCTGTATGCTAAATTTCAGTGGCTGGAAAAGATTTTTCATATACGAAGGATTATCAAAGTATTGCTTATGTGCTTTTGCAGTAAGCACGTCTAAAATCACATTAAAAATGTGAGTAAATGCAGTGATAAGTAGTGATGAAAACATGTACATTATAAACAAATTGTAAATGAAATTAAACTCCCATATTTGCATGACCCTACAGAACTCTGTTAAAATGCCTATGCTGTGCAGAACTTTAAATTAGCTAACCCACTTGATGTCTGTGTTCTCACAAGTATACCACATTTCAAGAGAGCTTGGTTGTCCATTGATTATCATGAAAATGCATTGTTTTCTTTCAGAAATTGGATCACTATGCTTTCAACTGTTAATGTGGCATGTGCAAAGTTAGGAATAGCTTGGAGAAGTACATGGAGCAGTAGTCAGTGTCCCTGTACACTAGCTTTCAGCCTTGCCACTCCTGTAAAGATAGAACTTGTGGTTTATGGTTACCTCACCTATTCCAGATGCAGTATCTTTTTCAGAATAAACTTGAATTGTGCTCAGTGTATTATATTACCTTTACTTGTTAACCACAGAAGGATTTTGAGATGTAATACAGACCCAATAAAATGATGAAAGGGATCCATGTTGTATTGGCACATCTGAGGAGTTGCTTCAGACTTTTACAGCTATAATAAAGAGCATAAAATGCTGCATGATCCTCCAGACAACCAGCTTACTGTTATGTCTGTGGGTTGTGTTACAGTTAGAACATATGAGGATGTGGTGGGTAGCAGGATGGCATTTAAAAGCTTCTTTTTTTGGATTAGACTTTTAATGTCTTTGACAGAATTGCTGGCTCCCAGTCTTAGAGTTGAACATAATTTGTCTATTTCTTACCTTCTATATCCCTTGATTGTGATGTTGGTTTTGATATGTTTTAATGGCATTACCACAAATATGGTTATAATTGCACACAGACACAGAAACTTTTAGAATGTTTCAGCTCTATTTTCTGAATGCTTGTGTGACTTTCCTGTTATTTGTTTATAGTTTTATTAATGTCAGGCTTTCTTTCCGTTTCATTTGAAGTGAATTGGAGCTGCTCGAAAGGAGTTTATGGGGTGCTATTACATATGCTTGTTAGCTGACTTAATTCAGTAACATGACACACTTTGAGATAGTTAGAGCCTTGAACCAAAACTTTTTACTCAAATATTACAATGTTGCATTTTAAGTTGCATTTTATTAGGATATAGAAGTTAAAGGAACGTAACTCTTTAAATAGGGAAAGCTCATAACTCTTTTTTGATGGGGGTTGAACAGAAACGTTTGGAAACATAATTTGTAGACTTGATTTGTAATGTTTCTCAAATTAAGTAATAGGTATGTTTCTACTAAAAGAATCTGGAGGCAGTGGACATTTCAACCTTCATTCATGTCCAGAGCATTACGTCAGCAATCAGAAGTCCCTGCATGCACCATTTTATATATATACATATATATATACCAGAATATATATATATTGACCAGAAGGTGTACTGCTTTCAAAGGTCATGGAGCAGTGCTTTTTTCCAAAGCAATCCATCTCCATGCCAAGTTTGTCATCAGTTGTGTTTTTGACAGAATAGTTTTTCTCTGCAACTGTAACTGAGCCCGTCTCCTTTTGTTCATCTACCAAGAAAAGAGAAAAAATAAAAATAAAAAAGGTAAAATCAAAGGTAGGAGAAGTCATGGCTGTCCTGACAAAGCCCCAGTTACAAAGCACTTGCTGATACCTTTGTTATTAGTGAATCAGCTGGATGTAACATTCTTTCTAATGAAGCAGAAGTTAGTGATGTTCGTTTACAGACTAATACTCCATTAACTAAGGCAATTTACCACTGCACTTTTTAAAGTGCAGCTCTGTAGCACATCTCAAAATAAAGATCTACTCATGTAAATAGACTTCAGTAGAACTCAGAGACAATAATTGGCATTTATCCGAGAGCCTTGTGGCCTACAAGAACAGAGCCTTACTTTGGAAATGACACAGCCAACTATATCTGTGGTGAACTACTTTATAAATGAGAGCATGGAGTAGCTGGAGAGAGGAAAAAACAAGAAGTTGAAAGAAATTAACTTCCTTCTATTGATTCTTATATTCTACATGAAGTTTGACATCATCTCGTCTAGGCTGTATGCAGGATTAAGTAACGTAGGCAACCATTAAATGACATAACATATTCCGTCTTGATGGTCCAAATAAAGCATGTATTTTCGGCAGTGCACACAGTAATTCTTCTCCAGAACCTTTCAGCACTAGTGATCACACTACATAAACAGATCTGTTTTGTTGGTAAAAACAGCTATTTGTATGTAACACACAAGTGAAATTACATACTGCTATTCTAATCTCATGATTTCTTTCCTCATCTCTTCTGTTAAAGAGTACCTGATAATCTTTGTCTTTCTTTTTACTTCCAAAGCATGCAACCCATATATTTAAATTAAAATCCCCTAAGGGACTACATTTAGAAAGGATATGAATCTATGATTGGTTCTCCACTATAATTCTATAAACTAGTGATTTAATGGTTTGTCATTTTGAACACCACCAAGTTATAAGATGGAAATGTTGATGTTTGGGATTACATCTTCTACAATCTTGTTTTTTGAGTTTGTTTCAAGTCTTTTGTATGCTTCAGAGTAACCTGAATGCTAGCTGCCACTCTTCAGTGTAATTTGTCAAAATATTAGGCCTGGTGAATATTTAAGAAGATCGAGTAATTCTGCTCAAGACTTTTGCACTTATAGAGCTTTTCAGACCACAACCCCTGTTTTCAGTTTTACTTTTCTACCATTACATAAAGTCTTACAGTTAAAACTTTTTTCTTTTTTTAGCAATTGAAGTTCAAAATGAACAATTTTACATAATATGATGGTATGGCTTCTGAGTTCATGTATATTTCAGACTTGCATCTTAAATACATGTTTTAATGTTAGAGTTCAGCCTTATTCTTCCTGCCTATAGACAGCTAGGAATATTTAGATAAATAAATAAATATGATGCATATATCCTTTTTGTTTTTTAAGAGGCTGTAACTGTTGATACTTTGTTTTGTTCTCACTCTGGTGTCGGAGCTATTTCCACTCTCTCTAGTTAATTGGGTGCCTCCTTCTTTCCTTATCTTTTGTGACAGGTAACCTTGGGTCCCAGCTGGTTGAGTATAAAGAAGAAATGTACATCACATCTGACTGTGGGAAGACATGGCGCCAGGTAGGAAACTGAAATAATTAAAGGCTATTCTTAATTTACCCAATGTGTTGAATTTTATTGTGCCTAACTTTATATACCCACTTTTTTGAGGCAGGTGCCCATTATTATCCATGTCTCACTTGTGAACTGAGAGATTAAGGAGGTGCTTTGCAAAGATTCAAATTGCCTGGGCTGTCAGATTCTCCTGAAACTCAAATATTTTGGTCTCTTTACAAATCTTCTTGGTATTTTGCATAAGAAACATGCAGTCTATTTAGTTTTTTTATAATTTTGGTAGTCTTCCTATGCAAATGAAGAAGTGGACTTGGGCAAAATCTTGCAGTATAGATATTCCAAGGAAGGGGGAAATTGTTCTGCTTTGTAGTTAAAAAATGTTATTAAAGCTTAAAATTTGTTCTCCATTGGAAATGAGAAAACAAAAAGAGACTGGAAAAAAAAAGTGAACCTTTGAATGTCTTTAAGCATGTTTTAATCAGTTTTAGGACTAAAAACATTAAAGTATTTAAAATATTTGTCATATTTGAAATGCCATTTTTGGAAGTGCATAGTGTTGATTTAAGCATTGCACCTTTATAATTCACTTTATTTTAAACAGCTCTGTCTAAGTAATATTTTCTTTAAGAGTGTAAATATCGATAACAGTAGTAATAAGACGTGAGGAGGTTCTGTCATTTGCTTTTAATGTATATCCAGAAAAAAGAGAAAACAGCCCTCAAAATACCAAAGTGTGTCAGAAAGTGTTCGATTTCAGTTAAAACACTGTTTTACTGCTCTACTGAAGTAAAATTCAGCTGTGTTAATATCTGAGAACAGGTAAGCATGAAAACATGCTTGCTAGCATTATTAAGTTCGACACCTTTGAGATAAGAGTAAATACAGACATTTTCTTGTATTGCTTTTGTAGATTGCCATTAATACTCCACAGAATAACTTTTTAGAAGAAATATATTATTTTTATCATGGTAATGTTCTTTAAGTTTTAAAAGATAAGATTTTATGCCAAATTCTTTCTTGATTTCTAGCAGATGATAAATAGTTGTTTAAATGCAAAAGCCTTCCAGAATTTACAGCCTGTGCTGTACTGTCTCATACTTAAGAGGCCTCTCATGTTTCATTGTTGCCATTTCCCAGAGTTTCATAATTTTGATAGGGTGAGAAATAAGAAAGAAAGAGTGATGGAGATCAAAGTAATATTTTGCTGCTTTAATTTTTGAGACACTCAAACAAATGTTATGTGTTGGAACTTGACCTTCAGATTATTCAAACTGTAAATCCAGCCACAAACTGGTCCTTACTGTGACAGCCAAAATCAAACCCACCATTGCTGACTTGATTTTAATTAAAACTGCTATGAAGACTTGAAAGAGCTTATTCAATATCTGCGATCAGAATAAAAATGCAGATTGCTATCTATACAGTCAGTATGTTTCACTTCTCTGTTGGAGCTCATGAAAAAAAAAAAAAGAATTTTGTCATCAAAGCGATGCAGGAATTATTTAAATAGAAAGTCACAGTTTTTTTCCTGTGCTGGCAGAAGGAGAGCAAAGCTCATGTTTAGTTACAGTTCTTCGGGTGAGTTTAAGTCTCTGCCTTGGAACTTTGAGGCTGCAATTGTAGAATCCCTGTCAACTTCCTCATACACCATACATGAGGTTGCAGAGCTGTCTACAGACGATGAGAAGAAAGAGCTATCTGCTTGTATAGAGTGAAAAAAAAATAACATAGAAAGGTAAATGTAAAGAACTCAGAAGAAAAGGTAGTTGAAGGAATTAAATAAAAACTTTCCTGAAATAATAGCAATATTGGCACTGAGACTCTTGGGAATATAGGACTGGAAGGAAGGTGAAAGACCATGTAATCCAACCACCTGCTCTGAAGCAACATCAGTCATACTAGAAACAACTTTAACAGAGATTTTTTGGGCCTATTTGTTAATCCTTCATTGTAGGAGATTCTGCAGTTCTCCTGTATGATGTTTTACCACACTTCCTAGATTTTTCTGAACATTTAACATAAGCTGCTTTTCATATCCTTGCCTTTTGTGGTTCTTGCTGTTACACAAATTCTGCAAGGCAAGCTGATTTCTTTCTGTCTTTGGGGAGCAGAGGTTTCCTGTCAGCTTTAAATAACCTTTCAGATGTTGAAAGGCAATTATCATGTCTACCCATAGCATAGTTTCTTTTTTTCCTTTTTTTCTTTTTTCCCTCTCTTGAAGGAAAGCAATCTCAAATCTGTCAGTTTTCCTAAGGGATGAAGTTTCTAAACTGCTTTTCCCTTTTGTTGTTCATCAGTCACACTGTCTATTAAGACAGCCCTTAACTGAAGAATGAAAAAACTGGAAACAAAATTACAAATTTTATCATTACTAATCTGAACAAATTTGGTTTCTGATTTCCCTCGATATCTTAACATCTTGGCTGTCACCTAACTTCAGGAGGTCTCTCTTTTTTTTGTGCTAGAGCATCACACTGTTAACTCAGATTCAGTCTGTGTTTCGTAAATAGAACCAATCCCTAAATCTGTAGTTCATCCTCAAATTAAAGATCATTTTTCTTTAATAATTTCTGAATCTGTTTTATACACTTGGAATGATTTCAACTCAACTCACATTTCCATAGCTTTTACATGGTACGGTCACATAGAATTCAGGGTGATTTATTATGACAGACTACACAGCTAGTGCTGATAGGTACAACAGATGATACCCAAAAGGGGTTCTGTAAAATTAAGTAAATGCTTTCAATAAATGGAAAAGTAAAAGCAAAGATTCTAAGTAGCCACAGTGCCTTTTGGGCTGGTTGCAGTTGTTCTACTGTCTTTCTGCTAAATGGTGCCTGACTTGATTTTTCGTCTGCAATGGTGTACTGTACAACATGGTACTGAAGTAGCAGAGGTTTAGCAGCTGATTGACAAGCAGCTTAAGTGTCTATGCTGCAGCGATGTCTTCAAATGTATGCAGGGGATGGGAACCCAACCTTGACATTATCATGAACTGTATGAGTATAGATCATCTTAAGTGAACCATGAAGTATGCCTGAGGTGGACTCCTGGGAAAGATGTATCTAATTGGATGATTTCTCTGTCTGTTCTACCAGTTAAACAATATGATAAAATATTTTAATGAACATGATATTGAGTCAGATAAATAGATCTTGCATGCTGGAAAAAAAGGTCTGTATCTGAACAATTACAGACTATACTGATGTTAAACTTTTTTTCCCTGTAAGCCTCCTTTTTCTGTCCTGATTTTTAAAATTTTAGGGTTCTCTTCTAAATGTTAAGGATGTGCTTTTTTTTTTTTTAAAAACAAGGTATTTCTCTTCACATTTATGGTTGTCATTGGTATTTCAGCTTCATTGACACTATACTTTTAAGTAGAGCAGAGTGAGAGAAAGGTCTGGCTTTCAGAATAAATGTCTGAAATAAAAGTAACGAATAGGAAAACCTTTCATGTTTAATGTGATATGGAAGTATCTGGTGGAGCCACAGTATATTCTATTATTCTATTAGCCTTCTAAGGTTACACAGTACACCTAGGAACTAAATTCAGGTCTCTGGAGCTCCAATTCAGTGGTTCAGTTGTAGGGATATTTTTATCTGTGTCAAATCCTTTCAAATCAAAGCAATCTGGAATGCTTTTGTTTAAGAAAGACTACTTTTTTTCTGCAGACATCTTAAGAGATGGATGGTAGTACCTTTAAGCAGAATGGTAAAGGGTGCAATCCCAGCTTCTCAACACTGTTAAGATCCAGCTGCCTCCTTCCACTGTAGGAAAATTCTAGATTTGGATTCAGAAATGAGTGTCACTGTGAAATAAAAGTGACTTAGAGTATTTTTGGTTACTTCTAAGACTTCTCAGAGTAAAATTGTGTGCAGGAAATTCCTCTGGAGTCCTTTAAACATGTTTAATTATTTCATGGAGCTCTCCTAATTGCTCCTAGTAAATAACCTGGCCTGAAAAAGCTGCTGCAGTTGTTACAATAGGCACAGGAACAAACAAGGGGAGAGAGGGAGAGAAAAGAATTTGACTTTATAATTCTAAAGCACATAAATGTATCCAAAACACTACAGAAGAAGGAAAGATTTAGAAACAGATTATAGTAATATAGTTCTGCAGTACTTGGCTACTAGTAAGGATCATAATAAATTTATTTCCTGGTGTCATTTAGTGGAGAGAGACAGGTCAGAGTTCTAGGCTGTCTGTGAACATGTCTATCAGTTATTTCCAGGTTCTGATTTCAGCTTTGACAACAGGACCACCTTTACTTAAATCCTTTGCCAACTGTTTGGCTTGGTTTTGTTTCTAGAAAGTAGAGATAAATATTTGCTACTGTACTGAACTCCACAGGTATGAACTCATTAATTTTCAATATAGTGAAAATACAGGAATTCGATTCATACTTTTTAGTTATAAAGTGTTTGAAATGCGTACAAGAAGAGCATGATATAAATGTGACATTCATATTCCTGTAATGGGTTCCCTCTGCCTTATAGCATGCCATAGTTTACATGGGAGTAGGGTAAACCTGGTGTACTGAAATAATGCACTAGGAATTGCCATGGTGCTTTTCTGGGAAAACCTTAAATGGATGAAATCATACCAACACCATCTTTCATTGTCTTCTGTATGAAAGTGAAGCTTTTGGAATTTTCATGTTCTTGCATTGCTATTTCATTTTTATTTTAGCTAAAGTTCAAGTGAAGTTTGAAGGTAAATCAAAACTTTTCTTGCTTATCTGAGTTCAACCAATCTCATCCTTTTGAAGTACATCTAAAATGAATGTCTGCATTTCACTGAATTGTCTTTTAAAATGTGCAGCTGCATGGAACAAGTAGATGGGACTGTAAATGTCCCATATCAGGGTTTTGTCAGTAAACTGACAACAGCAAAAAGCTGATCTAACACTCAAAACCTTAGAAATCCTATAACTTATGTTCTTACGAAATGAGGAGAATACTGAATTCTAAAGCCAAATAAAATGCTTTCTATTTTTAAAGTAGTTGTGAATGTGCTGTATGATTAAGGCTTTGTCAACGGTTTACCGGGCTGGATCGGCCCGGTTCCGTGACGATTGGTGTGGGGGACCCACAGACCCACGCCCCAGGAAAGGGGAAGGGGGAAAAGGGAAAAGGAAAAAAGGGAGATGGGCCTAGAAACAAAACAGCGGCAACGATCTGAGGAGGAAAGCTAATTTACTAAATAAGATATCAGAAAGCAAAATAACACAATATAATACAATGTAATTGGAATTGAAGCTAATAAATCAAATAAAAGGAGCAAGAGAGAGTGTCCGATAAACCGAAGGCCTTACGCTAACGCTGAAGGCGATACGGCAGCGAGCACCCACTGCTGAGTCGATCCCGAAGGAAAAAGAATGTCCCGTGACCGCAGAGGGTTTTTATCTTTTCCCTCTGAGCGGAAAATACGTAAAAATGCAAAGCATCGCAAAGTCCTCTGGGGAATGTAGTTCTTCTCTTCTGAGACAGGTATACCCAGAAATATCAATGATCTATGGAGTTGGAGTATTAACTCTTTAACTCTTAATGCACTACATGTTGTTATGATGTGGAATACCAATACCAGAAATCATAAAACCATGACAGGCTTTTTTTTCCCTCTTTGGTTCAGTCTTCCTGATAAATCTCCTAAGTGTAACATTTGCCATTGTTGTTAAGAAAAACATATCATATTGTCTACATTTTGTCATTCATAAGGCAAAGTAGAGCTCACTTGTATGTTTTTTTTCTTTGGCTTTGCCAAAGTGTGTAGTATGCTCTGTGTTCATCTATGAACTGTAATGTGTGTATAAACTCTCACTTCATCATTTGATTTTATGGTAAATGAACTTATACTGGCTAGTAACATGAGTAAGCACTGTCTTAGAAGAGATAACAGATGAAAAAAAAGAGGATGTTTCTTAATCATTTATTTTTGTGCTAGTGATGACCTCTAGAAATACAACTGAAAAGAATTTAGGAGATTTTGAATCCTTTATACCATTAAATCAATATTACATGTATTTTGGTTCAGAACTCAGAGCAGCTTCCTTATGATATATCAAAGTCTGAGTTTAAAAAATCATTGACATTGGAAATGCAGAAACTGGCACCAATTATTTCAACTTCGGTGGAGTCTGAAGAACATGCAAGACAGTACCAGACAGTGACAGTTTTCCTATTTCTCTTAGATTTAGATTACAAAGCATTTCATTCTGCAAGATATACAGAATATGGCAAATACTGAAGTAAGGTGATAGGTCACCTAGTGATATATAATAGGAAAGAATGCAGAATGCATACTGTGAAAAATATAAGCAGGAGCTAAAATCACTTTAGACAGTTTAATCTGACTGTGATTTGAACCTGAACATTTTCTGATTCACCTGCTTAACTTTCTTTTCTCTTTCAGCTGGGAGAAAAGAGAAGTGTAAGAGTTAAACTGACTTGTATGTCCTTTTCTGTTTGCAGTGTGGACATTATGAAAAATAGAAGATTTTTAACCCTGATTTTCTCATACATTTTATTTCTGCATTTGCTTAGTTGAACTTTTCTCTTCTGATTTGTAGGTCTTTGAAGAAGAGCATCACATCTTATACCTGGACCATGGTGGAGTTATTGTGGCCATCAAGGATACCTCTATCCCGCTGAAAATACTCAAGTAATCCTGAAGTCAATTAGAGCAAGCTATTGTGTATTCAATATATGAGACAAAGTTCAGATTTTAAGATGAACATTTCAATGTAATTGTGTATGAGATGCATGTGTAATCAGCCTAATTTCACACTAATTAATTTGACATAATTCAGAAGGACGTTTTCTTAAATGTTACTTCTTGGTGGTATTGGTGCCATGACATAATGAATTAATCTTAACAAGGTTTTCTTGCATCAGTGTAGATATTTTTGCTTAAAAGGCTGTCCTGGAACTCTACAGTACAAGCTGTGTTCATCATGGTCATTATCTGCTACTGGTTTGCCCCAGCAGCGTATGGCAGTGATGCTCTACCTTTGATGCTTTAGGTCAGAATAGCTGTTTCCTTCTGTGATAAAGCCCTTTTCTCTCCAGTCACAATAATGAAGACACTGGAGAATAGCCCTGAATTGCTCTGGCAAGAGCAATGTAACGTAGTCTTTTGGAGCCAATGGGAAAAGAATTTCTCTGTGCGTAAATGATGTACAGTAATGTATGCAAGAATCCTAGTTCTTCTGGCAAATTCCTACACTAATTAATTGTACTACACAGTCTGTGTAGATCCTGTCATATGATGGGAATATAGAAAATGTCCTTCTCTTGTTTGACAGGAAAGTTTGGTTGCAAATAATTTTGTTATTAAATGAAAAAAATTAAATTGCATGATAGTAAAGCAAAATATGGTAACTTTATTTAATAGCATATAAAATTTTCATCTTTGCAGTACAAAAATAAAAGAGATATAATCATACAATGGTTTGGGTGGAAAGGAACCTTGAAGATCATCTAATTCCAAGCCTTTTGCCAAGGGCAGGGACACCTCCCCCTACGTTAGGAAATAAAAAGTTCAAGTGTTCCAGAAGGTCAATTGAAACAAAGCTCCGTTTTGCATAATACTCCTTACACTATAGGATCATGGCTATATGCTTCATTAACTAGAGTGAAAACCATCATTACTGTGGTATTAAAAGACCTGAGGAAAAGTATGCAAGGCTAAAGAAATCTAGCTGTAACTTTTGGGTACACAGAGTATTTGAAATACACTTTGCTGAATATCTATTGAAAAATTTTAAGTGGATAGTCACAGCTGTAAGGGGTCATCGTCTTGGTGCCTGCAGATTTAGCACTCATGTTTTAGCAGTTGAGCTGTTTTGCATACTTATGTTTTACTGACCTCTGCTTGACAGGTCTTCAGCTCAGGGAATTCTAGAGAGAATGAAGTGTAAATTAACTGACTTTTGAACCTGCAAGGTAGCAGGATTGTTTGTTGACAGACTTCATTTTTTATTTGCCTGAGAATTTTCATTGTTGTAGCAAATTTATTATAGTGTTTCTAATAAAGATGGGAGACCCTGGAACATTAATGAAATACACTGCTCATGCATACAATCTTTTGGTAATTGTAAATCCTGGGGTTTAGTGGTTATGGGATTTTTTATTTTTTGAATGAATTCTGATTTATATAACACTTGCAAATGAAAACCATTCCTATTTTTTTTTTTTTTTTACAGGTTCAGCATAGATGAAGGCCAGACATGGAGTACACATAATTTTACAAGCACTTCAGTCTTTGTAGATGGATTACTTAGTGAACCTGGAGATGAGACATTGGTCATGACGTAAGTTCCTGTCTCCACTGCTTTTTTTAGGGCTCTCTCTGCTTAAGCACTTGAGTGTATTTTTAACTGTGGATGTTTGAGATAGTGCTTGAGTCATTGACTTTTTCATCTTGCAGTCACACATGCTCTTACACTGATCACATCCAAACAGCCCCAGTATGCAGCCTGCCTTTGATTTGCACTATACCCTAATGCATCATTTCAGATTGTAAAGACGAAGTGTTCTGTTTGTATGAAATTTCATGTAGTTGTGGTCAGAGTGTAGAATAATAGGAATGCAGGGTAAATCTGAGAACCATAAGTAAAACTAATAGTATCCTGCCTTTTTTTTCTGATTTCTACATATCAAAAACATTAAATCTATCCTTTCTTCTTGTGCAAATTGTCTTCATAGTGTAAACAAGTACACAGTTGTCTTAGTAAATGTGATGCCAAACACTGTGCTAACAAATACATACTTTAATTCAGTGCAGTGACTGAGGAAGATACTGTGAATAGTGTTAAAAATAAGTAAATTCTGCAGCTCAGACCTGCAATTGTCTGTCATTTTTTTCCCCAAGGGGCCAAGGACAGCTGGATCTGAGCTGCAGGTTTTGCTCTGTGTCAGGATAAATGCTAACTTCTTAGGAGTGTTTGAAAGTAAAAAATACTTATCCAGTGCTGTATATGCTGACTGCAGTAGTAAAGGGAAATGCAAGAGAGTGTATTCCTGCACTTAGGGATGTGCAGGACGATGAGTTTGCTCCTGTCAGAGTAGTTTGTGTGATGCTTTATATTGGAGCTCATTATGTTCATGACAAGTTTTTTCTTCCAGGAGTTAAAAATACAGCTGTCTTTAATGCATTTCCTAGGGGAAAAAAAAACAAAAAACCAAGCACGTAGTTTTGAAAGGATCTGCAGCAAAGCAGAAATGCTTCCCGACATACCTAAATGCACTGAACCATGTTCCTAACATTGTACCGTGCAGGGCTTAATATGGTAAACTGGCAGTCCCATTTTTCCTTTTCCTACTGTACTATTTCTCTTGTTTTACATGTATGATCTGAGAAGCATGGTATTATTCCAACATCTTCCTTTTCTCTCAAGGACAAGTTTTCACTGTGTGATATATACCACACAGAGGTACTTTCAGCTCTGAATGGAGGATTTCCATTACTTTCAGTGGAAGTACAGGGATCAAAAGCTTATCCTAAACTGTACTTACTGACAGATAGAGCACTGTGTGATGATTTTATGCTCTGGTTTTTGGTTTTTATTTGTTGAAAAACAGTGATTTTGCAAAAATGTACTTAATATGTGAATGAATAGCCAAAGACCTCATGTAAAAAAACACAAGGTCATTTTAAAATCATCCATATGAAATGTATCCTGCTGTAGCTAGATTTGATACAAGATCACAGACTCACTAATAAGCATCATATGACTTGTATGTTTCTGAGACAGAACAGGAGTCTGAATCCAGCATCTCGGTGTCACTCTTATAGGATATTTGCAGGTAGTTCTACTGAACACAGAGAGTGTCAGTGACTTCCCGTTACAGACAGACACTTAAAAGACTGGCAGTCTTCCTACCTGTCTTCAAACATAATGGGAAAAATAAACCTGCAATATATGTTTCTCCACTGCTGTTATATCAGCTTCCTTGCCATTCCTACCACCTTTGCTGAAGTTTTACCTTCAGGGTGACCTTGTTTGCCCAGTGGTATTCTACCTGACTTTATATCAAGACCTTTTGTTTTTCTCTCTGGCTTAGATCATTTTCTCCTAAAACTTCACAGTTGGATTTAGACTCTGGGCATGACTTTATCTACCACAATTTTCTGCTCTTGAGAAATGCCATGCTCTGATACATACTCCCTGAGGAAAAAACTCAACTCTGCCATCTTTTCCATTATAAGTGATACTGTCTTTTCTGTTTTGTTGGATAAGTGTTTTTACTTCTGGCAAGTGATGGCAACATGCACTTTTGTATGGTGATGGGAATAAATTAATAAAGTGTCTTTCACCCTGAATCCGGTCCCCAAATCCATTACTAAGAACCTAACCTGACATTTTTCACTTGTGCAGGTTTTTCATTTTCTCCCTTTGATGGGGAGGTGTTTGACTGTGAATAAAAAGTCCAGTGTTAAATCTACATAAATTAGCAGAGATAACATAATTCTGAAGTGAGAAGATAACAACTAGAATACTGCACAGCAATACTGGAAGAGACATTTTCATTTAAAACCTCTAGAATAAACTCACAACCAAATATTTTACATATATTGAAACAACTTCTTGCTTCAGGATAGTATCCCAGTTCTACTGAAATTTGGTTAGGGATTTTCTTCTGTATTTTTTATTGGAATTAAAAATAATAATAAAAATAGAAAGATGATCTGGGAAAGATATTAAGGAACACAGTAATGGTGTGTGTAAGAGAGACTTGTCATTCTCCAGCATTCTCCATGAGATAAAATCTGACTTGAAAAGGACTTTCTTTTGAATTATTTTCTGTCCTAACTTATCCAAAATTAAGTTGTCTAGAAAGCTTTATGGAAGGAAGGAACAGGGGAATGTGAATATGGTTGCCTCAGATCTTCATTTCAGGAAGTTTTGTATATCCTCCAAAACAGAGCAAAAGTAAATGCAAACTTGTCAGAAGTTTTCAGAAAACTGAATTGTCATCTGCCAGTCAACATTAATCAAAATCATTCATCCAAATCCCCCACAGTATTCAAAATATGTGCACTCAAATGCCAACGAAAACATATTTTATTCCATTGTACTGTGCAGTAGACCTACTTAAAAGTTTTAAGAGTCAAAAACAGTAAACTATCCAAAAATTTTAGGGAAAGCTTTCTGGGTAAAAACTGTGTTCTAATAGACCTACTTAATATATTTAGGGGTTTTAAGCAGTAAAGCTTTCATTAGTTTAGTAAACTCATTTTGTGTAAAATTATTTTCTAAATGGAGAGCTCATATCCACTATTTATTGCTACATGAAAAGTAAGATTTGATAAGAAAGTTTCTCAATTAATTGATGTATATTAAATTTGTTATAATAGTGCATGTTCTAATAGGCTTTATTTTATTGTAAATTATTTGAGTGAAATCTACTAGAATGCAGTGTTACACTTTATAATGCATTATATTTGGGAAAAAAAGCACCTACTTAAGAACACTAGATTGAGTAATGGCTCAACTTAGTGAAAAAAAGAATAATTGTATGTGTTTGAAATATTGATGTTCTCTTCAAAGGAAGTAGTTCATATAATGAAATTTTCAAATGTATTAAAATGACTTCTAATCAGAGTTCAGTTTCTGGGAGTATTTGTACTGAGACTGGAGAGCAAATCCAGCAGGGACAGTAATGGTGGTACCTCAGACCATGGTCCTTTTTATTAAGAGGTTAAATAAAATGACTTCTTTTCTTTGTGTTAGGTTGAATCAAAACCTTCCTTACAGGCAATTGTGTATGTATATAATATATAATTCCTGGAGGGATTTTTTTCTTAAGGTCTTGTGTGGAGCAGCGATTTAAGATGCTGCTGGGAACTTACAGACATCTCCTAACTTTAGTACTTCTTGTGCCTCTTGCTTGTGAATTCAGTTGTTGCATTCCTGTTGATTTCCTAAATGATAATAGAAGAAAGAAAATAGGTTAAACTTAATCAAACCAAGGTGGATATTATATAACATGGATTAGATATTAGGCAGAACCATCTGGATTTCTGCAGCTGTCAATTCTGCCTAGGTATGTTGACATTGACATGAACAGTCAACATTACATGTGGTATATGAATCTTATTGTTATGCCATATGTGGCTCCACACTGCTTTTCTTGTTTTTGAGTATCTTTCTGGGTAAAAGTTACTCCTTTGCATTATGAGTTCTTCACTGCTAAATTTCTCATCCTGTACCCTTTAAAAAAGGTGGTAGATAAAGCCTCCATAGGTAAAAGAGTAGCTGATTTCCCAGGGTTAATTCTAGGTTTTAGTTGCAGCCACTTGATTTCTTGTTTGAAAGAAGTTTTAAGAAGCATTGCTTGGTTATGAAATTGTTCTGCTCTCTGTGTAATGAAGAACATACCTCAGTGTCCATGGAAAGACAGCAAGATAGCGGTGACCTTGATTTCAGTCTAACCTACATATCACCTAATTCATGCTTGCAGATAGCAGTTTAGTGGCAAGTCTCAGCTGGTTTTGTTTTTGTCACCTTTGTGCATGCAGATGTTAGCAGAGCAAGTCATTGCATTGTAGTGTCACTACAAGCCTTGCTCTTGGAGCCCAGAATGTGAAACAGCCACTGTCTTCTCTGCCTGCTAAAAAGAACTCCTTTGAGTGAAGGTTTATTTTTCAATTCCCTTTCCATAAAGTTGTCATACAAAATTCAGAAGTAATGGAATTATGATGTTTTTGATATCTTGCTACAGCCCATATTTAGTGCACTTTGAGGACAGACCTGGAGATACATATAAATAGGAGGAGCTGAAAGAGTAGGAATCTATGTCCTGAAATAATCTTTTATTACTCTTTCTTTTAAAGGAGAGAAAAAGTGTGACACAAGGACTCTTTCATTCAGAGAGTGTCTTTAGGTCAGTTTGAGAACCTAACTCATTAAGTGAGTGACTGTAGCTATGTAGCTCTAACTTCTCTTTCAGGGAGACAGTTCTATTTTTGCTTCTAGAATTGATAAGTGGTAATATTGAGGTAGGTATTAAAAACATTGGCCACCAAAAAAAAAGTCATTCTAACATTTCACTTGAATTTAGCTGGGACTTGAACTCCAATTTGGTATAATTTGCTCTCAGAGTAAGGACCACTATTTAGCTGACCATACACTATTTATTCTGGTTAGACAGTTGAAGTCTGAATGAAGAATTTCCTATCTGGAATAAATGAGAGATGATTTTCAAGTATGTGACTAGGAAAAAAAATCATAGCTAGGGAATTAATTATAAAATGTTATAAAATTCCACAGGTGAATTTGATCTTTGAGACGGTACCAAAGAGCTGGTTGATCCAAAGCTGTTATTTATAATGTCACATGTTTCTCCTTGGATCAGTCCATTTTCTTCACAGTCTACCTTATATTTACTTCTGCATAAGGCATCAGACTAGGTATTAAGTCTACATTTTTTTTCCAAACAACTTACATGCTAGAAGATTGTTCTTGGACAGAGTTTTACCAAATAGATGGAAAAAAAATACTGGAGATAGCTCACAAACATCACGGAGCCACTAAGCTTCTGGATAAAATGGAAACATGCTCATCCTGCTCCTCCCCAGCACTTCTTAGAACCTACGCATGCATTTCTTTCCTTTTCCCCAAAGGAGCTGAAACAAAGATGTTTGGGCATAAAAGAATGATTGGCAATTATTATTTTGGGGGGGGGCAGGAAACAATGAGAAAACATATTCTGGTTCAACTTCAACTAAATTGCTTCCTCCAGTCATTTTTTACGTTGGCAGCCTAACTAGGGGAAAAAATAGACACAAAAAAACCCTCTTCTCTTTAGTACATTCAGTATATACATATGCTTGCAGTTTAGAGCACTTCTAAGTGTCTGAGCATATTTGCACATAGTATGTTGTGTACACAAGTACTGTTTATAAGCAGTTATATGCAGTTGCATTGTGCAGGCAGGTATCTATTGTTGCACATGGAAGCATTCATCATTTCTGTAGTTGTAATTTAGGAAGGCCATTGAAAATGTGACCTCTGTTGTTCTGGGGAATTAGAAAAATATGCTGAATTTTAATCTTGATGTATAACAGACGGCAGCTTGAATGTGACATTGCTTTCATCCATTATATTAGTATGATTCCCTTGACTTATATAGTTCTTGTTGATTTTACAGTGCTGCAGGGGATGTGAAGACAACAGATGGAATGAAAGCAAGTCTTTCAAAACTTCATTTGTTGCTTTCTTTTTAAAACCAGTAGGTTTTAAATATCATTGTAGGACATACTCATGGCTAACCTACTCTTCCAGCCCATATCCCTATGAATGTCTTTCATTAATAATCTCACAATTTCTGTAAGTTAGGAATACTATGTGTTGGCAGTGGTTACACTAGAGATAAAGTGCATCCTCCCCAGTGCAATGCCCTAATCACTTTACTCCCTCAACAATTATTAAGAAATCCTGTCATAGGGCGGTCATTTGTCTTGATCTTGATCTATATTGAGAGGCACTGTAATAATATGAATTACAACAGGCAAAACAGCAACAAAAAAAAAGTGTCACCTTTATTTCTTGTTTCATTTATATTGTCACAATTTGTACTGAAGATCTAACTGAAACTAAGGATTGTCAGCTCTTTGAGCTCACCATTAATTGTCAAGAAACTTCTCACAAAGTATGCTTTCATGTGAAGGACAGCTGAAAAAGTTTCTGCTGTTGTATAAATAGTCTCTAATATATAGTGAACCATACAAAGATGAAAAGTTCAATCTGAAATTGCAGTTGTGTTATAAAAATAATCAGGGAGATGTTTGAATTAAAAAACACACTTTAACAGTGTATTAAAGTCTCTGACTTTAATTCTAATATGATTTACTACTGGAAAAGAAGCCTGATCACGTGGAATAAAATCTAAATACTGCTTTTTAGGTGAACTCTGATGCAACTTCCATTTAAATGAATACTTTCCACAGTCAGAGTTACTAAAATAGTTAGGTAGCAGCTCTGAGAGTCTTGTTTTCCTTCCCAGCTTGATCACATACTCAGTGTTTGATTTTGAGGTTTAGATCCACAAAGAATTTCAGATACCTGTTTTTTTGCAAATATTTTGACATCTTTATTTTGGTGCTGCTTGGAAGAATGGATTAGGATATGTTATCTAAGACAGTGCCATTGGGACGACGTGAAGTACAGATGATGTGGGAACTCCGCTGAACCTGACTGAAATCCTGGCTTTTTTTCTGTTGATGGTTTTATACGTTTGAGGAGTCTTCCAAAACTTGTCAGGTGCTGTTCCACATCCAGCTGGCATGTGAAACTAGCGGAAAGTGTCAACAGGGCAATACAGGAGTGCACAGGCAAATTCTGCACTTTCAAACATCACAGTTGATGCCAAAGTCATGTAGAGGAGAGCAAAAGCAAGCACAGTACTTGGGAGATTGAAGCAGCATGTCTAGAATGAGAGAGGCATCTGATTTCAAACAAAAGTAGCTATGCATCACACAGTTGTCATCACTAGTCTTCAGTATGACCGCAAAACCTGGACAATTTAACTTGCTACGTTAAACATCTGAATAAATTCCACATGTGGTGCCTTCACGGCCTTCGTGTTACAGGTACAGCAGAATCACTTCCTCCACACTCAGGTCTCTGATTGAGAGAGATTCAGCAGTAAGGTAAAACTGTTGCAGGTTCAGCTACACTGCTCCAATTAATTAATGGGTATGAACATCAGGCTCCTCAAAGCCGTCTTCTTTGTCCAGAGTAGCAGAGCAGGGCTGCATTAGTAAATCAGTGTAATGTGATGAAAAGGGCATGTCTTAATTTATATGGCATTAGATTCATGATAAACTCCATCTGTTGTGGTGAAGTATGTAAAAGCCTATGAACAAAATCTTGAAGAGCACAGCAGAAAAGTAGAAGCAAACGTGGTGCATATAATAAGTTGCCTGTGACATCCAAGATGAGGTGTGCTGTGAAAATCAGGCTCATTTCTCCTGAATGAAGCCACAAGAGCTAGATGTTTCTCTGATAAGTCTTTGAAAGGCTCCAGCACGAAGCACTATCATCATTTTGGTCAGGTATCTCGCTAGTGGCACAGTCAGCAGGCAGTGCAGCTAATGCTGTTCTGGTAAACTAAAAACATCTATCAAAGAGATGCCCATTGCTGTTGAATAGAAACATGAATGTACTGCAAGAGATTATCATTGCGTATAATTTCCATTAAATTAGCTTTCCCTGATTATGAGCTTTATCAGGAGCAGAAATAACCAGCAATCCTCCAGCAAATACTTTAAATGAGTTAGCTTAAAAGCTGCATTAAACTGTCTTAGCTATCAAGTGATGCAATCAAATTTTAAAATGATGTGCTCATAAATAAAGCAGTAACAAATGTAAAAATTTGTTATGGAGACTGAAACATTGACGTTAAAATTATGGATCCCAAATCATTGCAAAAAGAAAGGAAATGAATTTCTAAGGTAATTGGAATTTCTTTCAAAAATTATGTATCAGCATTATCTTTCATAGTTTCAGCAGAATTGATTTGATGGCCTTCTAATGAAATACAATTAATGAATAAGAATGTTTTAATAGCTTGTGAACTACTGACATCTTGATATTTGTCTTTTGATCATTGCTACACCATACCAGTTTTTTTACTTACCATGTGATTTTATTGGACATGTACATTTTGCACCTCAGCAATATGATTGCTGTTATATATTGCTTTAATGTAGCTCATATTTTTCTCTAATCCATTGAATTCTATGTAATAAATGCCTTTCCTTTTTACTTTGGAAAGGATTTTTTTTTAATCCTAGTGTTATTTGGCATTACGTTTGAATGGGCTCTTCTGATGTGTCTGCAAAACTTTGTCCTCAGTAAGGCATCAGGAGTTGTAGTAGCAGTAGCATTAGTAATTATGAGGCCATGTTTTCAAACAGTTTACAATGCATCGTTGCTGAATTCCTTGGGAAATGTGTCCCAGGATTTGCTATAAGCTATATGGTTGCGTTTTTGAAGGGTTTGTGGTTATGCTGATGGGACACCTTGAATCTCAGAAAGTTTCTTTAGCTCAGAGAATGCTTGAATCAGTGGTGCAGTTACTGTGTTCTGTTAAAACGTGTTTGCTGGTGTGTAGATTCACAAGAGCTATACTGCAAATGATTTCTGCTATGAGACCAAACTACAGATTGAACATAACATCGGTATCCTTCTTGGGGAACTTTCATAAGTTCTTTAGTACTGTCTGTGAATTTTATAAAATTAGAGGATGTGGTCAGTATCTCCAACTTTTATCTGTCTCTAATGCCTATGTTTCTCTAATATCTTAGTCCTGTGAGATAAAATAGAACTTCAGCATCTCATTCCATTACCACTGGAGGATATCTGTAGCTGTATCTTTTAAGTTAGTGATTCTTGTCCTCCTTCTTTTATGTCCCTCCTTCATATCTCTTTGATGACTACTCTACAATCTGTGGAAAGAGTATTTGAACACATTTTGTTGTACTGTTCATCTTAAACTTTTCCAGAAAAAATAATCCAAGGCAGCTACTCTGTAAAAGAAGGAAATTACATTAGTTTGACATTATTATTTATTTATTTACAAATCTATGGTGTCTCTGTCTTATCATTTTAATTATCTCCAAGGTGCTTAGAAGTGTCAAACTTAGTAGTTTTATTCTGATATCAAAAAATATACCAAACAACTTAATAATTTGGCTTCTAGTGTTAGTTTGTTGTTTTTCTTTTTTTGTTCATTCATCGATTCTTCTTGCTTATTTGATAGAATTGGAGGAGAGGTATGTGTGGTATATTTTTTATATATATAGGCAAAATATTCTCTTTTTTATAGTTATCTAGAACCACTCTCAACCTCTGTGAACTCTTAAAGGTGATTATTAATCATTCAGAGATTGTTTTATATACTTTCAAGATAATTTTGTGATTCTCTTCTGCAATGAACTTAACCAGCCATCTCCTTCCTTTTCCTTCCTTCCTTTCCTTCCTTCCGTCCGTCCGTCCCCCTTGACTCATCTGCTTGAGGTAGCTAACGTGAATGAAAGAGAAATTGGTTTCTTCTATAGAAAATACTTTTCTTGAGTTGGGATGAGGGCTTGACACAACTTGTATCTTTGCACTTGAATGTATTTAAATGAGTTAATAAAAGAAATATAGCCAGTTTGTAAAGTTCTCTGGTGCTTGAAGAAGCACTCAGTGAGGTAGGTGGCTGCATAACTGCAAGGTGAAGTCTGCCTCACTTAAGACAATTGTATGGAGAAAAAAAGAGCAAAATAAAACAAACAAACAACAACAAAAAAAAAGCGTCAGGTATTTAGCATGCAAAAGATACTTCATTTCTGTCAGCAAAACCAGGCATATTGAAGCAGGCATTGTAAAAAAGTGTAAGACCACCTAAGCAGTCACTTTATTGTGTACGTAAGTACAAATGAATAAAAGCATATGGTGACAGCAGCTCTCAGGATCCAGCTGAACCATTAAAAGGAACCAAACCTACAGGTCTTGATGCTAGACAGTTGTCCTGCTGGGAAGTGGGACCACACACCTGTGTGCATATGCAGCCAGTAGGCTGAGCCATGCTTTTTCACTTTTGTGTATTGTTTCTACTTCTGAACCACAGAGAGCTTTAAAAGGGAAGAAAGTGGTTTGTGCAAGTCCTTTAATCACAGGGCTTGACTAAAAAAAATAGTAAAACATGTAAACTAAATGCCTGTGTTTCTGTTTAAATAAGAACTCTACTGATAGTGAAGTTTAATCTGCAGATTACATCTCTACGCTAAGGCTGAGAAGCAAAGGCACCAGGAAAGAAAGGGAGAAATCCCTCTATTCTCTGCAAGTAATTTTCTGGAATTCAGAACTGTACATACATGTAACGGGGAAGAGACTTAGTGCAATGATGTTGCTTTTGTGTTGCAGAGATTTCACTGTTTTTTTGCTTCTACTTTACCCTAGTTCCACTTTGAACTTGGTATTCAGGACAAGAGAAATGAATGTAAGCAGCAGAATATTTTTTAGCAAAACCGTACCATTCCTGCTGTGTCTGGATTTGGACAAAACTGAGGACAAAACAAAAGGAATGAATTAGTTTGGAGAATGCAACTAAAGCTTGGAAAATGAACTCTGTGTGGTATGATCTGCACAGAAATTGTTGGCTTCGGGATCAACCTTAAATTCTTTGGCAAGTAAGCCACACAGGCCAGATAAAAACCACAAATACATCTGACCTTTGCCAAAATAGAGTCTTTATCCTTTCTAATTTGTTGCTGGATGTCATACTTGCCTGTTTGGTTTTGGAAATAAATATTCCAACTTTGAAAATGTTGGCTGCTTTGGAAGTGAAACCTGTTTTTTAAAGCTATGAGATTTCCTTTTCTTTTTTCTTTTTTTTTCTCTTTTTTTTTTTTTTTTCTTTTTCCCTTTTTTTCAAGAAGAGATTTACAGTTTGTGACTGGTTTTTGTTATTGTTTGGACCATCTGAAATGGAGACTATTCTCCAATACAATGTGTAGATTCACTGTATTCCTTAGAAATGAGTGCAATTTCATCACTGCTGTGAGTTTGAACAACAGCAATTTTGACATCTAAAATCTGTGAAAGTCTAAACATATGAAAAAAATGAAGTTGCACCCTAATCATAAGGAATTAGTGACATAGCTGCATTCCTCAGTTCTGGTCCCTAATTTGAGTCAAAATCAGAGTGTTTCATATGTATAGCAAGATAACAGACAAAAAATGTTGGATTCCAAATTATAAAAGCTAGTGTATTTCCATTTAAATTCTTGTATGATTTGCGAGGGAAAAAAATGTCTCTAATCCGTGAGGTATACTTATTCATTGTAGAGTTCTATGGACAGTGAAAGAAAAAAGCACTGGTGACCTTTTAGTAGGGAACTATAACCGTGAAAAGCTGAAGACAGAATGGAAAATTGGAGTCTCAGATGTGTGGTATTTCTTTCCTGTAATATTTTACTTTTAATCCTTTTGTTCAGAGTCTTTGGACACATTAGTTACCGCTCGGACTGGGAACTGGTGAAGGTGGACTTTAGGCCATCCTTCCCCAGGGAGTGCACCGATGATGACTATGAATCTTGGGAGCTCACAAATCTACAGGTATTAACTGTTTTATGTTAAATGCCAGAATTTTTTTGTATCTGATAGAATCATTCTCTATTGTGAGCTAGGAAAATGTTTTCTAACAGAAATTGGATGTCACCATCCCAACTGTATTCTCCTTTGGTCGATATTTTGCTGATTTTACAATTGTTAAAAGTTGGAGGGATAATTCTGTGTTCCCTTTGCTTGTGCAAACTGTGTCCTGGGAAAGGCAGCAATATATCCGGTGGTCTTCCATAATAATAGGTGGTCATACTAGATTATGATGCATGTACCATGAACTAAAATCTCTAATAATCGATTGAAGCAATTTCAACATGCAGTTGTATGTACTGCTAACTTCCTGACCACATACTGTACTCACATAAATTGCCATAAGTAAAGCCCATTCCAGACATAATTTAGGATCTCAGTGAACTGATCATGTAATAGAGTCCAGTTGTTTGGGGCAGTACCATTTCTGTAGTTAATGTATTAAGGCTGTACTAATCCCACTTCTCTGACTGATTCTAATTTTGGGAAGCTTTGTTCTCTGTGTAATGTATGATTAGAGACCAATGTGAGGATTTTTACATTAAATGGGATATGTCATATTTATTTATAGTCATTCTAATTATTGTGTTTGTTTCATCTTGTCCATTCATTCTCTTGCTCTTTGCAGATTTCCTTTTTGTACACAATTCTGGGTTATTCCAGCTTTCCAACTCTCACTGGCTAGCTCTCACACATAATTTGAAGTTGCTTCTTGCTTGAAATTGCTGTGTATTTTGAAGGAATGTTATGTACATCTGAACCTAAAAAGTAACATTATTTGGGTAGACTGACATTTAATTGTCTTTCAGAAAATGGAAGCTACTAAAATGACTCTGACAGAGTACTTACAGATGCCAAATTACCAGTGGAGTGTGAGGTTCAGAGTCTCCTATCTCCATGTGCCTAGAGCTTCCTACTGACTGCCTAAACATGACGGGTCATTGAAATAGAACTAAATCAAAACTGAATTTTTAAATACATGTTTCTAGGCTTGTGCCTAGATTGTGCATACATGAAACATGGGTTAAATTGCACTAGAATTTCTGTGCACATCTTTGGATTTGTGTCCTGAGATAGTATATGTTATGACCCTGTAATATCCCAGTAGTGGATGTGAGAGCTTTGTATAATGTCCAATCGAATTAAACTTGCAATATTTTTTCTTCTTTGCTGAGTCTGTTTTCCTTCAGTCTCAAGTTAATTGATCACATTTTTATTGTCATATCATAGATAACTTGCTGTACATTTCTCTGGAAATTGATGAGTTGAGACTTGATACCAGTGTCCAGTCTTGAAAAAAAGACCAGACTTTCTCTTGACAGTTTCAGATTGTGGCTCTGTGATGCAGGGTATGGTATGCAATAAATCTGATGCTTTGATGTTTAGGGTGATCGTTGCATCATGGGTCAACAGAGGAGCTTTCGGAAGAGGAAGATTTCATCATGGTGCATTAAAGGGAGAAGTTTCACATCAGCTCTGACATCCAAAGTCTGTGAATGTGCGAACTCTGATTTCTTATGGTGAGTCTGTCTGTGGATCTTCAGTTTCATCATTAGTGAAATGTTATTTAGAGTTTGAGGAGTTTATTTTCCTCCTTTCACAGCACCCTTGCATGGCTGTGTACAAACAACCAAGAAGTGCTGTTTTTGACAGTTTTGAGTAACAGTTGGCTTATGAATTTAATTTTGTCTAAAAGCATTCCTGTGTTTTAAGTGTTTGATTCCCCTGACTGAAGAAATCCCAGTGTTTTTCCTGTTGACCAAGACTTTAAAAATGATCACTGGATTGATTTATGGGCAGATCAAACCTGTTCTTTTTACAAATTAAGAAAAATACAAAAGAAATGTGTTCATTGGAATGGCAAAGGATACCTTTTAAAAACCTAAGCTGACAAGAAAGTTAATTTTGCAGAACTGACAAAGTAATTGCAACCATTTTTGCCCCCATATATATTCAACTCCCCTTGAAACTACAAGCAGATCAGAACTGGCTTCATCAAATTGTGTGTTCAGCTTGTAGCAGATATTTAAAATCTCTTTTACTCTCGAAGAAAGAGTCCCATCCACCCAAGCTGGGTTGGTGAATAAAGTGAGGATAGTAACGTTCTTGGTGTTTATGTTTTCCAGTGATTATGGTTTTGAACGCTCTGCACCACTGAAGTCACAGTCTAGCAAGTGCTTTGCTGACTTTTGGTTTAACCCGGAAGCACCTCCTGAAGACTGCGTGCTGGGGCAGGCATACACCAGCAGCAGTGGGTAAGTAATTTTGGGTTTGACTGGCTTGCAGGGGCTTCCATAGTGGAGGAGAATGTTCCAACCAAGGACTACAAAAGTGGTTTCAAGAAAGTGTAAACAGGGCAAACTTGGGAAAAAAAAAATAAAAATAATGGAAAATGCATGTGATACAAGTGGTAAGCTGTTCTGGCTCAGACTCCTGCTCATGCGGAAGCTTCCTACAGACTTACAACTCATGTGAGACAAATGTTACTTTACACATTCAAAGCAGTTCAGTAATCAATTTTAGAAAAGGGAGAGTTTTTTTTTTTTATAACTGCTGGGACAGCTGATAAGCATTGCTATATTTTTGATAGGAATGCCCATTCAAAGCCTTTTCTTTTAGCTCCCTGCTTAAATCCAATGAATTACTCAGAGGAGTAAGTAATGTCTCACAGAACTTTCCACTCTCCCTCATTTCCACCAGTGTAAGGAACTCTACAGAGAATGGATTATTCTCCTGGACATATGGGATACTCAGAATCAAAGTAAAGCTTTAGTAACTGTAAACAATAATGCATAGAATGCACACTACAATGTAGTCTGACGTCTGTGCTGAGAATAACTTGCAGCTGGCATCTATTCTGGCTTATCATAACATCATCTCTGTTGGTTGTGGAGATGCAAACCAAATGATGAAATGTCAAATCTGGGAATAGAATCACAGTCTTTGTGTATATTTGCCTTACTGAAAAAAAATGATGCCTTTTGGGTTGTGGCTGGCAGCTGTGATACACAGAGTTTGATTTCATAGGAGTGAAATCTGACTCAAATTTTTAAGGATGTTTAAAAATAGTGTACCTGATTGAAATTGATCTGCAAATAATTACTGTACTTCCAAGTGTTTCTTTATTAGCTCTTCTTACACTCCTAGGTTCATCAAATTATTTAGGTTGGAAAATAGCTCTAAGATCATCAAGTTCAAGCTGTTGAATGTGAAATAAACATTAAGAAATACTGTGAAATAAATGTTTAAGAAATGCATGGATTCGAGAACAGTATATAAGTGAATGGTTCTGGGCTAATGCAGAAGTTGCTTGCTTTAATTTATTTCTGATCTTTGGAACTTGAATCAACTGCAAGTAAAGCACAAGCAGAGTGGGATAGAGAGGCCTAAGTTTGGCAATAAATGTGGGCAGCAAAATCCTGAGCCAAGACCCCTGGAGCCCTGAAGGCTATTGAAAAGAGGGGGTGTGGTAAAGAGAACAGCAGAATATGCAGTTCCCAGAGGGTTGATCAGGCATGTTTCTGAATTTTAAAGGATAGACTTTCCCAATGTATGGAAGTAAAATCCTAATTATGCTCCAACACTTTTTTCAACACTCCACTTTCTTCAACAGATTTCACTCAGTAGAAGCAATATCCTTGAGAATTTTTTTTTTCCATTATGAGTTGATTTTGGTCACCTACAACCTTGTCTGTTTATGAACCCAAGCAATATTCATTAGCTTCTGTCACGCTCACATTTGGTGCCTCCAATAGTGTTCTACTGCTTGCCTCCAACTCACTGTGCTCACTGCTTACTGTTTTTGCAGGTACAGGAAAGTTGTTTCTAATGTGTGTGAAGGTGGTGTAGACCTGCAACAGAACTTAGCACAGCATTTGTGTCCATTGATTGCTCCCAAGGGACTTCAGATCAGCATCAGAGGAGAAAGCCTGGCTGTTAAGCCTGGGGAGGACATCACCTTCATTGTCAGACAAGAGCAGGTAAAAGTGAACACTTTCTGAAACTTTCCTTGCTATTTTTAGGGTTCATCTCTCCTATCTGTTTTGCTGCTGAATGAGATTAATTTGTGCTTGAGACAAAGATGAATGACTCTCTAAATACTTCTTCTGCTTCCAAGAGAATCAGACTATCTTGTAAACTCAGTGAACCATGCATGAAGTTCTGCCCAGAGAAGGGGACTTGTCTCCTCAGCAGCATTTCAGTTATTATTCCGTAAAGGTTTCAGCTTATTGGAAAATCAAAGGAATTAAATTAGCAGAGTCTCCTTGGACTGGAAATTTCATGTTGTATCATAGAAGAACAGAAATGCAGGGAACCCTTCATATTACGGTTTAAGTGCTTTTGAGAATCTGCCTTTTAGTCAAGAAGGAATCAGGCTAAGCTTTACAGAAATCAGCAAATATCATAACTGAAGAACATTTATAATGTATTAGTTATGTTGCCAAAGGATTTTTTTTTCCTTTTCCTTCTCCTTGTTTTTTTTCCTCTGTTTATTGGAAGAGACAATACCCTGAGACCATGACCAAAAGCAAGGAGTAACTTAGAGATGTGGTATTTGCCCTGGGTATGTTTCTTAATGCTTGCTTTTTAGTATTAGGTTCTAACCGTTGTGCTCCAGTTACAGAAGTATTTCCTAACTAACCCCAACTATTTGCAAAAATTTGAAGAAAGCTGACAAACCTGTGTGACAGAAGTTGGGCACTTGGGATTAACTTCTGTGAGAGAACGTGGAGGGTGATGTGCAGAACACAGCACGGCCTTACCCACCTCAAGTTCTGGTTTCAAATGCTTGCAGAGTACTAATGATGGTATAGCAAGTCGTACTTCTCCTTTCTCTAATTTGTTTTGAGATGTTTGTTGTAAGACTAGAAGATTTTACTGTAATTTGGAATCTAACAGTTTTGATTGTCAGTTTCACTTTTTCTTCCTTTGCAAACAAAAAGTTGTGAAGACTTCGTGAGTCCCTGTTGGCAATAGGCAAAACTTACACAGTTATTCAAAACTCTTCCAAAGTCAGGAATCCTGAGGGAATCCTCATTTTCTGGTAAAGTCTGCTCACTGAACAGAACTGAAAAGGAGATTTAGAGGAAATGTAACAGTTTGCTGCCCCCTATGGCTAAGAATAATATTTATACTTGAAAGTCCTGGCCATTGGAATTAAATATATATGATAAAGTCTAATGAGAATTCTTAGCAATTAGTTAAGTTTAAGAAGCAATCCGACTAAGGTAAACCAAAAATACTATTTTCTTTCCCTGCTGAACGAAAGTAATTGACTGGTTAATGTGAAGGTGTACTACTGAGTGCAGGAATGCCAGACGTCAAGGAATAAGGAAAGCAGGTTTGGGGCACGTTTGAGCAGTTTGCCAATGATATTGGAAATAATAATAGTATATAAATATTTTTTTTTCTTTTTTAAAAAAATTATTTGGGATGTATTTGTGAATAAATAATTACACAAAACTCATTTATTTTGTGTGGAAGTTGAAGTACCAGGTCTTTTAAATTCCTTTTGTGTGTGCGAATCATTTGCTATTTGTCCACTGCTTTCTGTCTTTCCTGATCAGGAAAACAGAAGTTCCCTGCTGTTTTGGAAACAGCACTCTCACCTTTACATTAAGCAAGGTTTTAGAATAAAACATGAAGAGAAACTTGCATGTACTGGCTTTCAACACTGATTTCTGTCTCACCTGGAGAAAATATGCATGTGTACTTGTTAGCATAAGAAAAGAGGCTAACAAGAACTATTTGCAAGCTCATATCATCTAAAGAGATGCTACTTACTGGCACATTGTTGGCAAGATGACATCTCTTTTGCTTTAAACTTTTATAATATATTTTCTCTTCTGGTACAAATCTGTTGTCAAAAAAAAAAAAAAAAAGATGTTATTTGGAAAAATTATTCATAGTGAAGAAGCTTTCAAGGTCCTTTATGTGTGTTGAAATATGATGTTATGTGTCTGATGACCCTACAGGTTCCTTATACTGAGTATTTTCTTACAAGATAAGTAATGCTCTTTCATCTGATAAAACATGGAAGAAAATCAACCAAGCTGCAAAATAATAAATAGAGAAAAAGAGTGTGTTTCTCTTCCCTTTGTAATGCAAGCATTTGAAAGTTCTAGGCTTTGTTACCTCCTTTGATTTTACATTAATGCTGCCTTTTGGAAATTGATTTTAATGCAAAACTACTTATCAGAGTGGCTTATGGGAAAGTGAGGTGATTTTTGAGTACTTCAGATGGTGTGAGTCTCTGACTTGCCAGTCAGGTTATTTGATGAGTTTATACATTCCTTTCCTAGAGGGAGGGATGATTTTTTAAGCTAACACTGTCTTTTCAAAATATGAAGGATTTCCTATCAACCTTGGCCCTACAACCCATTTTAACTTGCGTGGCAGTAGTGACAGTGTGCTGTGAGATGTAGGCAGGAGTGTATTGCTGAAGACAGAAGAAGGGCAAGTCACTAAGGCACTGCTGCCAGTGCTATTAAGAAAGTGTTGCTGCTTACAGCTAAAATGAATCTTCCTTTCACTCAATCCATATGGCCAGTCCACGTAGCACAGGCTTGACTTCTCTCCTGAGCAGACACACCGTGACAACGTGAATGATGGGCTTATATTTATCCTCTGACAACAGTATCAGTCATTGCAGTATTTTAGGCCTGAATTTAGGAAGATGGTGCTGTTTAAAGGAGCACTTAGCAGAAGTGCAATGAATTGTAAATTATGTGAGATGCTTGATGTGACAGAAGTATTTGGCTGACTTCTTTACTAAACTCAGCTCAATACTCTGCTTCATTAAGCATACATATTGTTTTGCAGAGTAGCATGCCAGTTCTAGGCATGCTGGTAACTCCATACAACGCTGTACTATTCTCTAGAAGGTACTGGCGTGTGTTCTGGGTATTCTGGGTGTCATATAGTTGACACAGGGAGAGTGTAGTTAGAAGGTGCTGTGAAGATGGTCTGAACCTTTTTCTACCTTATAATTGCACAAGCCAGAAGTTCACTGCCAGTCAGTGACCACGGGTCACTGGATAATAAGTAGTAGTTTGAAATCACCGGAGCATAGCTCCAGAACTTGGAACTGCCCTGCATTGTTACATTAATTAATGTTCAGATGTCTTAAGATAAGAATGGTATCTGTGTCATACAACTTGGCTTAGTGGTCTGGGGTGCTGGGTTTTTTTTTGTTTGTTTGTTTTTTAAGATTAAGCCTTACTGAAGAAAGTTAGATTTATCTCTGTGAGTGTATGCAGGATTTGTTACTCTAAAATCTTTGCAATGAGTTTAGTGGTTTTAGCATAGCTACTGCAATGGAATGAGAACATTTGGCTGGTGCTGGACGTGCTGGTGTGATTCAGGAAATGGTTAAAATAACATGCCCTGTCTATTTAGGTTCTGACAATTTGAAATGTTGTTGATACATTTTCCTTTTAGGGTGATATATTGAATACCAAGTACCAGGTGGATCTTGGTGATGGCTTTAAGGCGATATATGTGAATCTTACAATGACTGGGGAACCCATCCGTCACCGTTATGAGAATCCTGGGATTTACCGTGTCTCGGTGAAAGCTGAAAATGTTGCTGGACATGATGAGTCTGTAGTGTTCGTCCAGGTCAACTGTAAGTCAGTTCTTTGGTTTTCTTATTTTTACTGCTGCATACAAACGTTGTGATAGCTGTGAAGTAGTTGAGAATGTTACTAGTTACATTTAGGAAAAATGCATTTTTTTTTTCCCAATAATCCCATGCAATTTTCCATTGCTGTGTGCTGTTAGTATAAAGACTTGTAAACCTAATGTATAAGAGAAGGTCAAATTTAGTTTTGTTTAGATTTGGGAGAAAGGTGGTATATTAATCTTTTAAATAGCAAGCATTCCTTAGTTCATTTCTCAGATTTTACCCCTCTTCCTGACTCAGGACCTTGTTGGCAGACTTAGCAGCTAAAATTTAGAACTAACAGCTATGTATTTTTGTGCTGTATGAAGCAAGTGAACAGACATTGATAAAAGTATGAGCTCTTGTATGACTTTCAAAAACCATGAGTTGATGGAAGGATCAAAATCTCAGTGTTTCTAAAAGTCAGGTTACTTATTAAAGTCCTTAATGCTAGTTTTAGGTAGTTAATTCTTTCAAAGTTTTAAAGTATTACTTGGATTGAACTTTGTATTGTCAGGCAGTATAACTTGACTTAGACTTCTCTCCCTGTCTTCTTAATTAAGACCTAAAAAACTCATTAAATAGATTCAAAAGAAAAGAATAATGAGGCACAGGGATATCACATACTGTAGCAGAGTTAATGCACCTCAACCATCTCCTTATTGAAATAAAGAATAAAGCTCATAACTGAAACACATTTTCTTCTTCCTTCAAAATTCAAGACAGCTATCACTTCGTGTGTTTTCAGATGTGTCAAAAATTTTAAACAAGTGAGATTAAAGGAAAAGGTATACTCATCTTGTATTCTCCAGTTGTCTGTTTCCACTGATGTGAGTGATGTCTTCCATCCTAACACAATACAAGTCTGCGCACAAATCCACATGTCTTATGTCAGCCTGTCTGGTCGCTGCTGCTATTTTTTCCTTTTTGCTCTTCAGAGCCTGAATCCAGAGTTTCTCTTTCTGCTTTGATTAACAGGTAGAACCTAATCCATTAATGCTAATGGCTAATTTCCTATTAAAATCAAAAGGAAAAATTAAAATCAATTTTTTCATCTGTTACATTACCTGTTTATTTATTTTTTGCTTTGTTTTGGTTTTGTTTTGCATAGTTTGACAACTCCAGAGAGCTCAAATAAGTTACTAAATGTTTTGCCTGTACTTTTTAGTAGCATCTGGTTGTTGAAAAGTAGATTAAGCACAAAAGTAGTTGGTAGATCTCTGTGAGCAGTGAATAGCAAAAATTCTGTAATGCCCTCTCTCCAGTTAGAAAGTCTTCATTAGGAAATCAAACAGGTAAAAAGTGCTGATGGAAAGCTGAACAACTCCCTTCTCAAGATATGCTTCTGATTTGGTCTACGTCTGGATAAACAGTTGAAACAAAAGATGCAATTTGTGTTTTATGTAATGGTTTTATAACTTCTATTTTTCTAGAATACAATGGTTGGGTATTTAAAAGGACTTTGGTGCTGAAGTACATAGTCAACAAAATACTGCAAGCAGACTTGAATGATTTAGAGCTCATCCTGAGCCTCTTCATTAGTACTGTATGTAATCTAAAAGACACGTGGACACATGTTACCCAGCATGCTTGAATAAAAACTTCATATGGAATTTAAACTGTTTAATTTTTAAAGTAAATTACAGGGTTTGAGGAAATTAGCTGGCTCTAATTAACTAATTTATCTGCCTTCTAGAGAAACACTCAGGGCCATTTTTCATTGTGGTGTCTCATGCAAACAAAAATGTCCGGTGTCCTGTGTTCACTGTATTTTCATCTGATGATTTCCCAGATAAATTTTATGAAGGACAAATAGTAAAGGAAATACTTCTAAATCCTGTGAACTTGTTCTGGTTTGAGAAGCCTGTTCTACAGGACAATCGTGAATAGATAACACAGATTAAAAAGGCGAGGCAGACATAAGTTTTCTTCTTCATGACACAAAACCATAATCACTGTGGTGTGTGAATATGAGGGGTTTTTTTTGTTGGTTTGTTTGTTAGTTTTTTAAGAGAGAGAGAGGGAGTGTAGAAATTGATATAGAGAAAGAAGAAGCTTGGAAAACTATATTGAAACTGTAGCTTTGTTAAGTAGAAATATAAGTCAACTTCATTCCTCATTAAGTACATTCAAGATGCTAGGAAGGTTGTTCAAACATTACAGAGTTGTGTGACAGAGAATAAGAGAAAGACTTGCTGTAATTAGTATTAGTTCTATCCTATACAGGAATGATGAACTCTTGATTCAAGAGCCTATCAGCTTCCCATATAAGAAATTTTGAAAAAGGCAATAACCTTCAGAAAGAAAGCCCTACCTCAAAATGATCAGTTTCCTATGTGAGAATGGAAATATACAGCAAAATCAAAACAGTGGTGCTGATTCCTTTCAGACTTATTTATTTTGCATTATCAGTAATAAAATGTATTTCTAAGAGGAGAAGATTTAATGGAATTCCTACTATTTCTGAATTTTCCTGAAGACACAAGCAGCAGGATGAGCATTTTAATTCAGTTTTGATAAAGAAGCTGTTGAGGAAACTTTCTTTACCAATAAAAAAAAAAAAAAAGAAACCAAAACAAAACAAGAGTATGTCTTCGAATTTATGTAGATGGTTAACTACTCATCAGCAAAAGTGCAGAATGAAGGCAGAGCCTTGCACTTAGTTGAAGCAGCAGAAAGTCTGACTGAAGTGAGGTAGAAAAGGAGGGTATCATCAGATTGGACAATTTGCTCTCAGTGAAGTTCTGTCAGTTTAATCAAAGTATATTGGAAGTGAATGGCAGTGAATTCAGTCAGTAAATGAGAATAAGAGAAAGGCCTTGAAATACTGTTAATTGCATTTAAGTCTGAACTGAAATGAAAGACATTTTTATGAATTAAAAGGTACATTGAGTAGAGAAAAAATTATGGGTTAGTATTCACTCTGTTTAATGAATGTATTTAAGACCATGCAGCACATTGGTATGCTGAATAGATAGTGCAGCTGAAGAAATTGTAGTTATCACATTATAATATTAAAAAGTTTGTACCTTCAGACACTCTGAAAAAGATACACTCAGAGACCTCTGAAATAAAGATGATTTTCAATTAATGCTGTTGTAGCTTGGAACAAAATATGCTACTAAGATAAAACCAGATAAAATCATTTCAATGATATGCTTCTTCTATATCTTTTATATAAATAATAATGTTTACAGCATTTGTAGGCGAAAGATCAGAAAGAAACAAACTTAATCAAAAAGCACGCTTCCAGGGGTTATCTCTTCATTTGCAAATAAATGCTTCTCTGGTGTACACATTCATTTTAAAGCATGCATTAATTAGCTCATGTGGAGTGAGCTTAACAGCTGATATTTTATAATAAAAATGAACACTCAGCAACATTATTATCCAGTTTTCTGTTTTTCACTTAGCAGCTTGAGATTTTTTAGATTTCTATTCATTTGATCTTTTTTTTTTTTTACTTAAAGCAGATTGTCTTTTCCATTTTTTACCTCTAATACTTGCTTATACTCTCTAAAATTGAACGTGCACAAAAAAATGTACAGCATAGAGGGGTATTTTGGTGATGAGTCACATTGCTTACCTGTTTCGCTTTTTGAGTTTTGTTGTTCGTGGGTTGTTGGTTTTTTTTTACTATGTTTATTTTTGGTTGAAATGAAGTCCTTCCAGTTATGTCCATAGCTTTCAACACAGATAAATGCAGGAGAGAGAGAAAAGTAAGTTCAGCACCTTATTGTTTGTACAGAGGGTGAGAGTCTTTTGGCAAAAAAAAAAAAAAAAAAGAAATCTGTTACTATATTGATACGTTCAATGTTTTAAACAAGGTTTCAATTATGGTTTGGGAACTTTTTTCAGCTCCCCTGCAGGCTTTAAATTTAGAAGTGGTACCAGTCATTGGGAGAAACCAGGAGGTGAATCTGTCAGCCATCATATTGCCCAAGAACCCTAATTTGACAGTCTTCTACTGGTGGATAGGAAGCAGTCTTCAGGTACATGAACATTTAACAATATTTTTGATCTTTCCAATAAACATTGTATGAAATCTTTTATCATAGAATCATAGTAAATTTTGAATTGGAAGGCAAAAATCATCTCCTTCTAAACCCCGGCCACAGACAGAGATACCTTCCTTTAGACAGGTTGACCAGAGCCCTGTCCAACCTGACCTTGAGCACTTTCAGAGATGGGACATCCACAGTTTCTCTGGGCAGCCTGTGCTGGTGCCTCACCACACTCATAGTAAAGAATTTTTCCTTATATTTAATCTGTAGTTTCCTTCTTTTGACTTAAATCCCTTGTCCTTTTACTATGTGCCCTGGTAAAAAGAGTAATAAACATACAAGTATTTAAACTCAAAATATTTATTGTCTAACTGGGTTAATTTTTTTAAGGCAATTCTTTCAGTAACAGATACATAAAATATTTCCTTTAGGAGAGAGACAAAGTATGACACAGGAATGCTTCAGATAAGCACAATGAACTTTCATCTTATAAATGTGATGTCTACCATAATCCTTGCCTGTGTCTGTTCATTGTTATTGACTTAGCCTTTGCCAGAACAGACACTGCAGACTGATATAATCTTGTTGTAGAGCGGGGGGAGACATTTCTAATACATACAGATGTAGTCAGGGAGTAGAGTATCTCAACTTCACCTTGAAAGTTATAATAGACTGGTGTACTTCCATGGGTCATGACAAGAGTAATCCACTTGACCTTGACCGTACCCCACATTTTTCAAGGCAGATGACTTGCTGAATATGATCACATAAAGATCCTAAAATCACAGAATATCCTGAGTTAAAAGGGACCCACAAGGATCTTCAAGTCCAACTGCCAGTTCCCCACAGCACCACCCACAACCCAAACCCTACGTCTGAGAGCAGTGTCCAAATGCTCCTTGAGCTCCAGTAGCTTGGGGCCATGTCCACTGCCCTGGGCAGCCTGTTCCATTCCCACTGCCCTCTGGTGCAGACCCTTTCCCTAACCCCCAGCTGCCCCTTCCCTGATGGATGATATAGAACATGGAACACCTCCCTTATGAGGAAAGACTAAGAGACCTGGGTCTGTTCAGCCTTGGAAAAAGAAGACTCAGAGGGAATCTGATCCATGTCTATAAACATCTAAGGTGTGAGAGGCAAAGGGATGAGTCTGAACTCTTCTCAGCAGTGTGTGGCAATAGGACAAGGGGAGATGGCCACAAACTGAAGCATAGGAAGTTCTGCACAAATGTGCATGGGAACATCTTCACAGCTGATGGAGCACTGGCACAGGCTGCACAGAGAGGTTGTGAAGTTTCCTTCTCTGGAGGCATTCAGGACCTGCCTGGACACCTACCTGTGCAACCTGGTCTAGGGATCTCTAGAGGTCCCTTCCAACCCCTACAATTCTGTGATTCTGTGGCACAGCTCCATCCATTCCCTCAGGCCCTGTTGCTTTCAGAGAGCCAAGCTCAGCACTGCCCTTCCACTCCCTATGAGGAGCTGTAGCTGCCATGAGGCTTTTGCTCAGCTCCTCTGCTCTGGACTGAGCAAACTGAGGGGCTCAGCCACTCAGACTTGTGAGCTTGATTCCAAACCCATTATGTCTGTGAGATCTGAATAAAAACTTTATAACTTGCCAGTTATTCTTACAGAAATATTTGCCTCATCTGTCAGCTATTCAGTTTGTAAAGGATTCATATGGGTGAAGAAACAGTCTTTATTGTAAATTATAATTGAGTAATTTGATAAAATGTTCACCAACATTCTGAAAATATCATTGATATGCAGCTTTTTTGCTGGTATCTTTAGTGACAGTCTCTTCATATAACTATCCTCATGGTTGTTGTTGAAATTCTGCTTTCTACTTTGCTTTTAAAGCCACTTCTTACACTGGACAGTTACCTGGTGACGAGATTTGCTGTGACAGGTGAAGTCAGAGTGACAGTGCAAGCTTCCTGCGGGAACTTCATGCTTCAGGATTCTAAAGTTGTCCACGTTTTTGGTGAGACAGTACTTGTTTAATTTGTAATTGTTGTTTCATGTGTGCTTGTGTTATATATCTCTTAAACGAGCACAGGCAGAACTGCACATCTTGTAAGATGATTTTTTAATACCATATTTAATTTCTAAAGCTAGAGGGATGAAGTGTTGCTTGATAACTTTACATAAAGTTGAATTGTGTGATCTTATGGAATGCTTTCACTTGAAACCTTTTGCTTCCTTTATTCTAAATTCTACTGTGTTTCACTAATGTTCTATGTAGCAATATCATTTAAACAGCACTTTTTCTTACGTCTTTTCTTATGAGAGTTTGTTAGCATTTCAAAATACAATAGTTTAAATACTTCTGAAAAAAAGTCTGTATACTCTCAGCGTTAAGACAGTGTGAAATATTTTCCTTCTGTCACCATGTACAACCATTCCTTCAGCGTTTGTCTGAGAGTTTGAATTATTGCTCTTCTGTAAATATTAGGCTATTCAGTAGAAGAAGCAGAACTTCTACTATTGTTTCACATTATGCCCTGATGTGTTTTGCTGTGTCTAATAATGTTGTGTCAAGGCATAATATATAATGAAAAATGTAGTGCTGGCAAATTTGTTCTATTTGCATTTGTTCTGTCACATGAGGGAATTGTGATACGTAAAAAAACTTTCATTTAACTGCAGAGCTAAAGAGTCATGAAATACACAAATGAAACATAACTGTGACTTGAACACTGAAAGAGGATTGTGGTACTTTTGCTTTTAGTATACTTACTAATTTAAAATAGTGGTGAAAACCACACTCATGTTAAACAGCTTTTACAAACCTTCTCATTTAGTAAGATAAATGGATTTAAGGTTCATGCAGTCACTTACAAGTGCACCCACATTTCTGAAAAGCTTTAGAAGTGTAAACACTCTTAGTGAGAAGAGATTGATGTCTTTGATTTCCATTACTACTTCTGCTGTTCATGTTGGCAAATCCTGATCCAAAGGGCATGAAAGGGATATGAGGGAGGGATATGAAACCCTTGGAATAGAAAACCACATTGAAGCAGAATTCTGTTCAAACTGTTCAGGAGGGCACAATTCAGTGACTCCTGTGTTCCGGAGGATCCCTTTCCCTGCTTTTTATTAGCTTCCCCAGGTGTTCCTTCAAGGAGCCTGTAAGTGAAAAAGGTAGATTTTAGAGTATGTTTGCTGAGGAATTGCCCATTTCTGGTATTCCAGATATTTTGTATGTTATCCAGAGAAAAGTTTTGGTATATGTTTTTTGTTTGTTAGTTTGTTTTAATGTTTTTTTTAGAGGGACAGTAGTTAGCCTTTCCTATTTTGAACAGAATTTCCATTCTGGTTTTAGTAGCTAGTCTATGGAATACATAAATTATCCATTTTGCATTAAAAACAGGAATTGTAGCAGGTAAAAAACAGGTGCTTATGATTCAGGGAGAATAGAATCCCTTGGCATATGGCCATTAAAAATAAAAGAAACCCATTGTATTTATGTGGTGTATTGTCTTAAGGAAAAATTACTGAGAAGGTTATGACCCCACAACTCAAATGTAAATCTATTTGTTTTTTTTTTTTTTTCCTACTGCTTTTTTAATCTTTAGGCACAAATTTGATGATATTGATGCAAATACAAAAAGAAATTGAATGCCTGACAGGCATGTACTCTTTCTCCATGTTGCTCTGTAGGCTCCTGGGGGAAGCATTTGTATTTTTCCTTTCCTCTTAGAACAACAGATTATAATGGGGTTTGTAGGTACTGCAGTGCTGCATAGATAATATGTATGTGTTTATACATACATATACACACATACATCCACACACACATATGTACAGACGTAGGAAGATATGTAAATAGATACATAAATACATATTAAAATATATACAAAACTGTTATTGCAATCAGATTCTCAGTGATTCATAAGTATTTCTTTTTTGTCTTTCTAGATCATTTTCATGTTCTTCCTCTGAAGTTTACCAAGCACTTGGACATGTACAACCCCGACATACCAGAGTGGAGGGAAGACATAGGGCGCGTAGTAACACGACTTCTTGCAAAGGTGCACTTTCAGACTGCTCTTAAAACATTCCCTTTCCAGCCATAAAACTTGAAGGTTAAGTTAATGCCTTCTTGTTTTAGGAAAAAATAGAGAGAGAGAGAGAGAGAGAGAATGGCAGAACAAAAATAATAAAATGAACCTCCTGAGCCACATTTCAAATAAAAGTCCAGTGTCACTTCTATGGGCAGACTGTAGATGATGACCTCATAACACGGAAAAGTTCAGTTCTAACACAACCCAACTGGAAATTAATGCTAAATATTGCTCTTTGGGATTAGCAATAGACATACTGGCAAATAGTGCTGACTCCAAAGCAGGAAGAGTATGTGAAATGTGATGTATGTAGAGTAAAGCAAAGGGCTCTGTGTAGTATAAAGACATAGTCTTTGCGAAGAAACAAAGCAGAGAGAAGGAATTCACAGTGTCAGTTGTGGAACTTCAAAAATTATATATATATATAACACATGGGCAGAAAGTTTGTACTGCTGTTTTTTGTGATTTTTTATATCATGTTTGCAAAAGAAATGTGGACTGGGAGCAGTTGAATTGTGTAGATTAAGTCAACTGCAAAGCCACAGAACAGTTCTGTGAGATAACTGAAGAGAACAGGAGCAGGTGAGGTCTGGAGCTGTACCCGCAGCAGAGTATGCACGTACAGATTCTCTGTGAGGACAGTACTACTGTGTTGGAGACTGATGATGTCTTTAGAATGATTGTGTTTGAAATCAATAGACTTTTCCTGGATTTGTAATAGTTGAAATCAAATTTTGGAATTTTTACTTTATACAGTTTGCTGCTTTTTTTTAATCTTCATATCATATATCAAATTACATTCCCACTTTAATTTATTTACACATTCTACAAGCACTGTCAGTCTAACAGATATTTTGCTATCTTTTAAAATTGGCCTTTTGTTTTAATAAATACTAAATCATTTGCAAGACAATGCAAACAATTTAATTGACTTTTAATATTTGTTTTGGGAAGGACTGTGGAAGATACCCTGGGTGTTGTCATCAGAATTTTTACAAGGGCTACTCCAAAAGTAAAGGCATCTGTTTTTTTTATGTTGGCCCACAGTGTCAGTGGTGAATGTTGGTGGTATGGCAGTAGAGAATGAACCTTCCCAGCAGTATTCCATTATATTGTGTTGCCATGTGACAGATGGCAGCAGAGGGGCAGGATGACAAAAAGACATCTGACATGCAAGAGTGAATGAAACAAAGGTGTGTCACTGAATTCCTCCATGCAGAAAAAATGACACTCACTGACATTCATTGACACTTACTCAACACTTACAGAAACCAAGCAGTGGATCTGAGCACAGTGAGGCAGTGGGTGATGCATTTCAACAGCAGTGACAGGGACTGTGGGTCACCTCTGCTGGTGCAGACTGTAACAAGCACAACATGCAGGCTCTTGTTCAGTAATAAAAATGCAAAGCTAATGGTGATGGTGGCTAAGTTGGAAAAAAATGTGTTTTGTAGCTGAGAGCTTGCTCTATCAAATAGTGTTGTTGTACTCTTAGTAGATGCTGTAGTTTCCATGGAAATAAATAGCAAGCATTACTTTTGGAATGACTTATGCAATATACGAAGGACTTTGGGTCAGAAAACAAAATTTGCACAAATGATTTTAAAAAGCAAAGCATTTTTCTTTCACTGGGGGGTGCGGCTATTCATACCAGGTTCAGAAAATGAACCTAAGGGCAGTTAATCTCTCCCTGGGAGAATAAAACTTATAAAACTCACAAAGTATTACTCAGCCATTTTATAAAAGATACAAAGAACATTGTCCTATAATTCGCCATATACATTTGTCTTCACAGGAAACCAATATACCTGAAGAAACACTTATGACAGTTGTGAAACCTGGTCTGCCTACAACTGCTGATTTGCATGTGCTGCTACCAGCAAATCAACCTAAAAGGAAGAGAAGTGTAACTAATGATAAGGTAACCAAATCAATGTATGTCTGGTTAGAGCAATCTTCATCCCATTTTGAAATCAGTGTCTGTACTCTCCTTTTCCTTATGAGAGATTAAAAAGTTTTGCTTGACTTTATAAAGATCTCTTTTCCTGGTGGATGAGAAGCTGGACACGAGTCAGCAGTGCATACTTGTAGCGCAGAGGGCCAACTACATCCTGGGATGCATTAAAAAAAGGGGTGGCCAGCAGGGAGAGTGACTGTCCCCCTCTACTCAGCTTTTGTGAGTCCCCACCTGGAGTACTGTGTCCAGGCCTGGGGACTCAAGCACAAGGAAGACACCAGAGCTCTTGGAACGGGTCTAGAAGAGGGCTAATAAAGTGATCACAGGTCTGGAGCATCTCTCCTATGAGGGAAAGTTGAGGGAACTGGGCTTGTTTAGCTTGGAGAAGAGAAGGCTCTGGGGAGACCTCACTGTGGCCTTCCAGTACTTGAAGGGAGTTAATAGACAGGAGGGGGAACTACTGTTTACATGGGTTGCTAGTTGCTAATGACAAGGGGAGTTGGTTTTAAACTAAGACAGGGGAGATTTAGATTGGATGTTAGGAGGAAGTTTTTCACTCAGGGTGATGACGCACTAGAACAGGTTGCCCAGGGAAGTTGTGGAACCCCTATCCCTGGAGGCATTCAAGGTAAGGCTGGATGTGGCTCTGGGCAGCCTGGTCTAGTGATTGGCAACTCTGCCCATGGCAGGGGGTTTGAAACTAGATGATCTTTGAGGTCCTTTTCAACCCAGGCCATTCTATGATTCTATGACACGATTCTATGATTCTCTTTCCTGTCTGACAAAGAGGTATGTAAAAGCTGTTGACAGGCATGGCTGCTGTGTATGGCAGGGTTTACACCACCTTTTATAGTAAGGAATAAATCCTACCAGTTGAGAAGAGACCTGCAATAAGTCTTAGTCCAGCTAAGTAAAAGCATGAAACATCAGTGATGACATCAGTCTGCGTAGACTAGTAGAGCAAAAGGGAATGTTTCTAAAAAGAGACAAACCATTTCTTCACTTCTTCAAAAGCAAATTATTTCTAACAGAAACAGAACCTTAACTGCTGACCTGTAATAGCCGACCTGAAGAACATTAAGCAGGTAGTTCCTGCCCTTATCAGCTAAATGTCCTTTTCAGTTGCCAAGAAGAAAATACAGTGAACAAGACAATAAAAATATGATATTAACTTCACTGTCCCTCCTTCCAAAACATATCCCTTCCATAATAAAAACCCTATACTAGGAGAAAATCAGAATATTGTTTGGCTCTTGCTTGTTAATTTACTTTATGGTATTTCTCCTTTTGCTGTTATAGAGAAGGAACAAATCCCAACTCTGTTCCTGCGTATTGTAATTCAAGTCCTACCTGTTACAAAGAATCATGGAGGAAGATGTTTGAATTTTGAAGGGCATTTTACCACTCTTTTTAGACAAGATCACAGATTCAAAATGTTTGCAGAAGTAGAGAAGACAAAGCTCTCATAGTAACACAGAATCAGTGGATTGTTTATAGTGTTCTCATGGACGAATTGTGAAGGGCCAAATGAGTATATTGATATTGTCCAAGTACTTGAACAGGTTTTTTACAGAAGCGGTGGTGTGAAATAGACAGAGAACAGTGTGAATGCACAGAATATATCCCAAATCTTAGTTACTGCTCTTCCTCTGAAATCAGAATGGGAATCCTTAGGAGTCTGAAATCCTGATTATACTGCAGGAAACAGTTATTTTTTATAGGTTATTTCTTTTGTAGTGAGCTGTTTCTTATCGCTGGCTTTTTTCCAGGTGAGTATAAGCATTTCAGAATTACTTGCATCTTTCTACTTCTTTAAGAGGAGAGGTGCAACTTCCAAAGGAAATTCTTCCTCGTAATTCCAAGCATTTTTTGAATGGATGTCTTTAATAATTTAAATGAACTGATGATGGTTGATTCTTGGATTCTGCAACCATTTTATTTCTGCGCAAGATGCTATGTGTATTAGTTTCCTTTACATCTCAATTGTTATATTAGCATTGTGATTCAGTGCATTTTGAAGAATATAATCAATTACAGTCAATGCTATCTACATTTTTTCATTGTTTCTGTATGGAATACTCCATGAGTTATTCTGTAGTGGAAGGAAGAACAGTTATGTATCACAAATTATTTAGGAAAACTTGTGTTTCTGTGGGCTATTGACACGGGGTTCAAACCTGTGGAAGTGTAGTTCCTATGGACCTAGGTGGAAACACAGGGGTAAGGTGAGAAATAACGAACATGATAATTGCTTGAGCAAAAACCAGAGTAAATGTTGCATATCTTGAATTCCTGCCAGGAAATGACTGTGTTTCCAGAAGTAAGCTACAAGATTCAGTAACTGAGTGTGCTGGTTGGAAGTTAGATTAGGTAAAGCAGTGGTCCCTCTTGCCTTGTATCCCATTAATGTGTGAATGAGTCTTGACCAGAGCTAAGTAACTCTATTTTAGTGGTGCCGACATCACTTTAAAGGCTCCTAGTCAATATCATTCTCATACTCATTCTCTTTTCAGTCACTAGGCAAAAAGATAAATACTTAAGAGCTATCTGGAATAACTTTCTTGTAAAATAACTGGGGCCATGTTCACATCACCATTAGATTGAGTCATTCCTCTGCAAAATATCTAATAAAGTCAGTGGAATGGCTTCAGAAGTTAAATGTTCTTCAATATGAGTGTGGATATTTGAATCTAAACCTTTGTGAAGTCTCTCCATAACATGAGAGGGATGGCAGGGCTTTCTGTTATATTCCAAAGGCTTCTCAAAGATGAGCACCATAATTGGTAAAATGATAAAAAGAGATTCTTGTGAAGGTTTTGTGGATATAAAGCATATTTCTGATTTATCATACTGAGGGAAATTGTATTTTAAATTATAAGGCATAGAGTATAAAACTAGCTTTGATCTTTTAGAAAATTACCCATGTTGAAGACACAAGGAAGTAAAATGGCAAATTCAGACAGTTTGTCATCTGGTGTTAGAATATGATGGTCTATTTAATGGTTCTGTTCCATAAAAATGCGGCTAACCATATTTTAGTATGCTCTGCCTATTGGAGAAAAATATAAGAATCCTGATTTTTTCCACATGAATGGATGTATATATTTCTTCAGAGTATTGTTAAAAATTAGACGTAAATGGAATCCATTCCACTGTAGCAAAAGAGATGACTTGAATTACGAGATGCAGTTCATTATGAAATAGTGGTTTCTTCTCATAGCAAAAATCGAAAGTGACATTGCAGGTTGTCTTTTGATAGGGTTAGAAAAATTGATAGAGTTTTTAATATGGAATATGCATTGTTTGAGTTATGACTGAGGTATACCCAACAATGTGTGCAAATGTAACATGCTATCTGTCACATATTGGTAAACTTAAAGGTAAGCAGAAAAAAAGACTGGGCTATTAAAGATTTGACATTTTCAGCTTGTGGAGTTTTGCAAGTTTTTATACTATGAAATTTCTTCAAGATTTCAGCTCTTCAGTGACAAGTGCTTTCTAACTTTCTTTCCATACAATAAACCAGAGGTTTACCTTTTCAGAGCATTGAGTCTCAAAGTAGAACTGATTAAGAAAGTGAGACATTCTGTCTTCTGTGTTTTCAGAGAATAGCAGCTATAAAGCAGGCCTTGAATGCACACAACATCAGTTTCTTTCTGCGGGGAGGATACTGGGTCTTGGTGACACTGGCAGATTCCGATTCAGGTAAATATATAGATAAAACTTTGGATGCTTGTTAGATGGGTTAAGGAGGAAGTCTCCGTATCGATGAATGTATATGTATGTACATACAAATGCATGTATTTACTTTGGACTTGTTACATATAGATAGACATAGATATACACACACACACATAATGATTCTTTGTGTATTCTTAGTTGATGCTTTTTAACGATCACCACCAAATAAATGTTTCTTCTATAATTCCATTTTGTCATATAGCATTATTTGTATCACAAACTTCTTGTTGTTATCTGTGTGGTCAGGGAAGAGGTAACCAGGTTTCCAAAAAAAAAACCCATCCAGTAACCATCTGTGGTAGCTTTCAAGAAAGCAGAGGTTTGTAAGTCCTTAACTCTGATAATATAACTCCACACATCTGTGTTAGAGCGTTGTATCGCAACATTGTGCTGAACTGTGTCACACACATGGAACTTCGGATCTGAATCTTTCTGTAGGTTCCGCATAGAGTACTGAACTGCTCTGCAAATCCTGTCCTGAAAGGAAAGATCTACCTTTTCTTTGTTAGAAACAAATGAGAACAGGTGTTTGTTTTTTTTTTGTAATTTATTTCCTCCAACTCTGGATTTACTCTGTAGTTCAAAACTGGTTGAAGGGAGTTGTGTTAAAATGATGTTTTAACTAGAAAATCCAAAATTGACTTCAGCCAAATATTAAAATGTCTCATAGTCATTGCGTAACATTTTCAGTAATATATTCTTGTCACTTGCTTGAATGTGTTGAGGGAGAAAAGCTTAACAGGCCACAATCAATTTGTGATAATACTGATGTGAGTGATACTTAATCAACCAACTCTCAGTAGAAGATTAAACTTTTCTTACCTAGTTTCTTTAATACAGAATCATGTTACGGTTTCACTGGGGTACCTTGTCTGGTCATATTGGAAACCACTTACTTAAAGGACTAACATCCACTTGCCAGCTCAAAATGCTGGAGCTGTTAGAATCCCACATTCATTCCAGCCTTTACCACTGTATGACCTTGCTGTGCTCAGTTGCTGTTTCTAGCCTTAGTTTCTCCTTTTGCAAAATTAATACAGCCCTGATTTTTGCATTGTATTTACATAGGATATATCATCATTTCCTTTGATACCTTTAGAATCCCCAAAACTGTCGATGATCTAAAAGAGAACACGCTAAATAATTGTTCCATGTTTTATTTCAGACTCTCAAAGGATTGGAGGAGGCAGTGGCTACTGGGCTATTGTGGTTCTCTTTGTTATCTGTCTAGTCGCAGTTGGGGCTTTCATCCTCTACAAGTTCAAAAGGCAAGTAAACCTTAATCAATGACATTCATATTTTGAGATCTACACTTACCCAAAGATCAGCCAGAGTTTGTTGTTTGGAAGGGAGGTTGAAAAATGGCATGAAGTCCACTGCTTTCAAAATCACATTTTTTTCTGATGCTAGAAATCAAGATGCTGCACTGGTGTTTGATTTTGCTTGCTGTGTTCCAAGATAAATAGCAGCAATATGGGAACTATGGAGAGTTTGTTCAGCTTGTTTAAATAATATTGTCAAAAAACATGACGCTATTCCTGACTAATTCCTACCTAATTACTCTTAGCAGTTACGGATAAACTGAAGTTATCAGGACAGTGAGTACATCTGCAATGCAGTTTTATCAAAAGGTGCAACCCTCAGGAATTTCTCTTTGCACGTGTTACAGTTTAAATGTTGGGACAGTGCCACACAGATTAAGTGATGGAAATAGATCAGCATTAATTCGACACTGTCGTGTGCTGAGAGTAGAAATAATTTTTGAAGTTGCCTTCATGTGAGACATTTCTTTGAAATTGACAATAGTTACCTTGCCCTCTTTTGACAGGCTGATAGACCTGTAGTCCTTTACTGGTTTTAACAATAGCTACTTGGATGATGTGCAGTTTAAAGGATTTTGTTCTTTTTTCATGAGTTTGTGTTATCATTGGCTATCTTGTTAGCATTTTTATATCTTTGGGGCATTGAGTAGCTACTGGGTTTGATAATACTGGAAACAAGCTTCCATTATTATCAAATCTTTACTTAGTAAGGCCTTCTGTTGATTTGTTGTATTGCTTCAAGGTGCATTTTTATTTGTGATAAACGTAAGTTTTTAGAGGCGGATGTGGCACTGAGTTTGTGACAACATTAAGAGTAAATAGCATGTAAGTAAGAGTTTGTCTAGGTGGGAGTTTTTAAATGTTCAGAGAAAAACCTCTGCCAAGTGTCTCTTCATTTTCTCACTGCAGGACTCATGTTGCTTAGAGCCCATGGTGACTGATTGCTCTAAAGGACAAAGCACATAATGCAGTATCAGACTGTTTGTAACTAAATAAAAATCCATTTCCCTATTTTATGTGCCTGCAGGAAAAAAAACAAACATAAAAATAGTTGATGTAATGTAATTAGATTATTTCAGTAGCAATGCATGGAGGATTTGTTGCTTGTAGTATGGGATCATAAAACTTGCTTGTGATGTGCTTTGAAAGCAGTATGACTTATATTTTTTATTAGCTCTTAAATGAGAGCAATTAAATAACAGGCACAATTACGTGGCAAAAGAAGTATAAAATATGCAAGAAAGGAAGAAAAGAGAAGTATTTTTCCTGAGTCTTTTCTAAAATGCCCAATGAGCCATTTCTTTATAAATAGAGCTCTTATTAAGAAGAAAACTACAGTACTATTTGCAGATTCTAAGCCTTAATATCTCACAAGCTTCCATATAGAATTTGTGAAAATCATTTGCATTTAAATTTTGTGGAGGTCGAATTTGGGTGCAAGTGAAGTAAAATACGATGTATGCTCAAATGTTTGAAAGTAGCTCCCGCCATTGATGAATGACCATGCAGTGATATTTCTTTTTGGTCTGTATCATACTCTTTCTGAGATGTATGGCACAATGATTTTTTATTATTCCTCCTAAGCATTTTCAAGATGACTTTTGTTTTTTCTATTTGCTTCTTTTTATACAATCTGGTTTTCAAACAAAAATTGTGAGTCTAATTGGTGTTCAATTGGAAAAAAACACTTTTTCCCCATGTGGTCCCCATGAACTTCTCTCCCACAAATGTCTAATTCCTTAAAAAAATATTTCCTGTGTTTATAAGGACTTAAATTAAATTGCTGGATCCCCATGGAGTATTTACTTACAAGCACAATCCCTTTAATGTTGGAACAGAGCGTGCAAGTTTACAAACTGGCCCATGGGACTGAGGTTATGAAACTGAAATGTCTTTTATTAGCTATAAGCCAACTTGTAACGCATGAAGACTTCTCAATGCATACACCTATATATTAAGAATTAATTTGCTGAAATAACATTATATTTAACAAAATTGTTCAAGTTTATGAGATAATTTCAGTGGAATAACACTTTCTGAGCCCTCAGACAACACATGAAAGTATAAACACTGATTATTTCCACATAGGAATTACAAAAATGTGCTGAGGTGTTAATACTGTCCATAATTTTAATGTACGATTCACAAAATTAAGGCAGAGTTGTAACAGATTTGGTGTCACTTTCCTTTCAGTTATGTAACCGATAGTCAGATGCTTCTTTCAGAAAAGTGCTAAAATTTCCTTCTTTCCCCTGGAATCAGAGAAAAGTTTACGAATATTAATTTTATCATTATGCTATTTGGGTCTACAGATCTTGCAGTTTACCTTGGGGCATAGGAAAAGCAGGTTGTCTAGAATAGACTGTGCACACATGGCTTGGATCTCTCTCTTTACCAGCCCAAAGGACATTTCTTTATTAATGTTAGAAATGAGGTGCTTGAAAAGATTTGCCCAGTGTATGAAAAATGCAGAACGGCAATAGTTTCTAAAAACTAATTCTAGGAGGTGGACTCAGTGATTGTTATGGGTCCCTTCCAACTTGGGTATTCTGTGATTCCAGTCTGATCCTGCAAGTGAGCAGAGTTCACTTCAGGCACTCTGGGGGGAAATTTTTCAATATGGCGGTAAGGATAGGAGGATGCTAAAACTTGCTGTGGCTGTGACACAAGGCAGCGAGCATGAATATTGGATAAGTCAAGAGTAATTTTTCTTTGCTTTTCTCTTACTTTCTGAGTATGAAATCACCAGCCTGATGCCTCAAGCAAACAATATGTTACAATACTCAGTAGTATGCTTCAGCTGTTTAACCATTCAGGTAAAATGGACTACAGCTGCTTCTTCTGACCAGAACAATATGAAGCAGCTGGAAAATATATTAGAGAAATCAGTTCCGTTTTTTTTTAAACAGATCTGAGACCTGCATATATTGTTTTCTATACAAATCCCATCTTTGCTAAATTTGGTTCAGTAAAAGAACATATTATCCATTCCCTTTAAAACAATGTTTATATTTTCTATGGGTTTCATGTTGCCATCCAGAAAGGATTTTTTCATTCTTTTCTTCCACAGTGGGGGGGGCCCAGGCAATGATACAGAGAAGGCAAATAACAGTCTGAACTAAGCAAAGTGGAGGAAAGGAAAATTGTGTTTTAGGCACATCAGAGTCTCCAAATAATGATTGTCTTACTAGTGGAAGACGTGAAATGATTCTTATTTTATTTTTTTTTTACTTCTGTATAACAACAGTATATTGGAGTAACCAGTCCAGAACAGATAGGTGATTTTTCTGCTTAGGAATTTTAGTTTGCTAACAGTAACAAATTATATACGCTAGATGTATGTGATAATTTTTGTCTTATGTGTGCAAACTACTACCTGTGCCCAAAAACTGAATGCTGTGTTTTCATAAATCTCTGTGACTCTACTTCAATTAAATTTACATCATTTTATGTGTAATTCTTTTTTATTCCTGGAGCTGTCTAGTGCCACTTTTGGTAAATGAGCCCCCTCTTGGGTCATTTCTACAACGTGGAGCAGAACTGTTATCTTTCTGCCTCATTGACTAACTATCTCATTTTCAGCCTCTGAAGAAAAGCTATCTTTTTTCCCCCCACCCTGCTTATACTACTTTTATGTACCATGAGAGCAAGTTTGGTCCCAGTCCATACCACTTTTTATATACATACATATATATATAAATGCACTAATTTAATGGTCTGTAATATTTCATAAAAACTTCCTCAGAAATCAAAATAATAGTATGTATAAAGTATTTCCAAAATGAAAGAGGCTTACTCGCCTCTTTGTACCTTAAAGCACAAAGTCATTCATCTGAACATTAATCCAAACATAGTAAATCCTGCACCACAATAAAATATTCTATTCAATGGATTATTATTGTTATTAGTTTATATTAGTTTATTTAAATTCCAAAAGCATAAGGCATTATTCTGTATATTTTGTCAAGTGAATATGTTCCTATTTCTTAAACTAAACAGAATCTTAATTGAGCCTCTGACAAAAGTGAAGCCATGTGAAGACCAATGAGTTTTGGTTCCACAAGGTGGGAATGGAAAGACAAATAAACTAGAGAGTTTAAATGAGTAGGAATCAATATCTAATCCCCCTCCTGCTGTTTCATGCTGCTTAACAGTTTTAAGTGCAAGCAGTTTCTGGTATGAACTAGTTAGAATCTGTGAATGAAGTAAGTTGATTGCTTTCTTAAATATCTTCTAAATGTTGTGTGACCTGAATGGGTCAGTCAAAGCCATGTGCTGGGATGTACATTAGTTTTGTAGAGAATTAAGTTACCTATTCATATTTTTATGATCCTCAAAGCAGGCATGAATATTTCTTCTTTCTCGTGATTGAAATAAAATGCTTCAGAGAAAACAAAAGGAGCTAAAAATGTAAACCATAGAGTGCTGTGCAGCAGAGATAATGGTCTGCAGTGATGGATACAAAGCACATGCATTTTGTAGCTGAGGGATAGCCTCTCAAATAAACTATTTCATAATTTCACTCTGTTCTTATAAATGTGCTTTTAATTTTTGTATTGCTGATAGTAATCTCTAGGGTCAAATTTCATGTCTTGTCATGTTTTCACAGTAATCTTTGATGTAGACGCAAGCATTTCAGCTCTGCCTACTTCAAACAGTTACACTGGACTCTGCACAAATTACTTCCTTAAGAAGAGCAAAGCACATCAGGGTACAGACTTTTTTTTCCTGTATAATCAGGGGTAGCAGCTTCCTTCCTACAAGTTAGACCAATGTGGAGCAACTGGAAAATTGCCAGAATCAGACCTACATTTTGCAAAGATTCAGCATCCAAATCTTGTTCCATCACACAGTGTCGTTGTCCCAAGTAAACAGAACATCTGGCACAAGACGAAGTGCCTCTTAAAGAGACTTGTACTGTCATTTACTTGAGTCCGGTTGAACTTTTTCCTTGTAAAACTTTAACCAATATGAAACACATCGAGAACTCTATCATGAATAAAAGGGCAAATGCCTGTGTATGCCTTCACAAGACCTGTAAAGTTCCTCCTCCTCCCATCCATACTCCTTGTTAGCGTCTAAGATAATACACTGAGTATTTGTACATCATACCTTCCATGAAGGATCTACACTTAGCAGCTCTGGGCTCATGAGGTTTAGGTGAGTGAGAAGTATCAGCTTATGCCTTTTCTCTTTTTACTTATAACATATAAAGAAATAACTCGTAACAATGATAAGTTTAATGCTTGCTTGTGGGCTTGTGAAGTTTCTTCATTCAGGCGCATTTAACAGTGTATATTGCGATGATGTGTTAAGTCTTAACATGTACACAACTTGAAGCCTTGGGATTTACACCAAAAGAAGCACTCTGCTGACCTGGTTTCAGGCACATACTACAGCCTTGGAAAATCCAGGCAGATAACAGTCAGATTAGCAGCTGTCCTTGCTGTAAAGGTCTGCTGTGCCATATGGGTTTGAAATAGGTAATATTTTTATTATGTCAAAAATATCTTGATAATGCCGTTGATGCACTTAAAATCTGTCAGAAATGCATCTTTGAGAAGATCTCCCAATTCTTGTAGAAACATATGTCTAATTCTGCAGATGTGCTGCAGAGATATTCTTTTGAGTTTTGTTTCCCATAGGAATCTGGTGGCGGACTGAAAGGAGGGCAATTTGGCAGATTGGATACAGGTCTGATTGAGCTGAATATTGTTTTCCACATGACTAGTTTCATTAGCAGACACATAATAAACTGTCTGAAGTTACTGGCCCTAGAGAAAAAAATCACAGTGAATTACCTAATGTATTTGGTTTTTTAATGAGGTGTGTCCTTCTCTCTTTTAGCATGGCTTTTTTACCCCAATTAATAGGAGGAGAGTGATGCAGGGATTGGATTTGTTAGTATTGGAGAAGCCTTCAGGTTTGCTCAAGTAGTCATACCAGATTACCATTGTGCTATCAAACACTTCATCCATCTCTGTCATTAGCATTTGTTTGTACCTATGCTTTATTTTATTTCATGCTCACTGAGGTATGGAAGAGTAAAACCACTTAGATTTCTTTCTTTGTGCTGCTTATAAATAATGTGCTAAAATATCTAGTTATAGATATGAAAGACTGCTCTGAATGTAATACCTCCTATTTTTTTTTTTTATGTTGGCCCACGATGTCAGTGGTGTATGTTGGTGGTATGGCAGTAGAGACTGAACCTTCCCCTCAGTATTCCATTATATTGTGTTGCCATGTGACAGATGGCAGCAGAGGGGCAGGATGACAAAAAGGCATCTGACATGCAAGTGTGAATGAAACAAAGGTGTGTCACTGAATTCCTCCATGCAGAAAAAATGGTACTCACTGACATTCATTGACACTTGCTCAACACTTACAGAAACCAAACAGTGGATGTGAGCACAGTGAGGCAATGGGTGATGCATTTCAGCAGCAGTGACAGGGCCCGTGGGTCATCTCTGCTGGTGCAGACTGCAAGAAGCACAACATGCAGGCTCTTTCTTGTTCATCTTCTTCATAGCTCTGTTGAAAAAGAGTATTTGGTAGTTGAGAATGTTGTCTATCAGTGTTACAGTGTTCTTTATAGCTGTTGCAGTTTCCATGCAAATTAATGGGACGTATTATTTCTGGAACAACCTGTGTGTGGGTATGTATGTATATATATGTGTGTGTGTGTATACACATAGCTGTACAGATGGGTATGTGTACGTATGTAGATACAGATACAGAAGTTGCAGTTCACCTCTTGGCTAGTTCAGTTTGAAGGGAGGACACCCTTTCGTTCATGTTCCAGTTTATCAATTTCTGTTTACTGTAATTATTTGTGTTACATTGGAAGTTTATTATCAAAACAGGTTCCTGCAGAAACTTTTATCTTAAACTAAAGCAGTGCTACTTGATATAGAACTTTTTTTCTCAAATAACATTTAAGCCCATTTCTCTGAAAGCCAAAGTACTGTAACACATGTATTTTTCCTGTTATCATGCTGCTGAATATGGAGCAGGAGATGGTCATTTTTAGAGAGAGACCCAAAAATTACTGTCAATCTTCCTGTCTTTGCACAGTAGCTAAATGAGCACAGCAGAAACTCCAGCTTAACCTCAGCAGTTCAACCCCATATTCCATTGTTTTTCTCATTGTCTGTCCATTGTGCTGATTTGTGGTTGAGCTCTGACTTAACCATGATCTGTTATTGTGCTGATTGAGCTGTCAAGCTATTCTTTGCTATGTGGAAATGGAGCTCACAAGCTGCATCTCCCTAATCAGAAGTATCTGCTTGGTGAACAGGAAAGGATACCCTCGTGTCCAGGCTGATTTCAGACAGCACAGCTACCGCAGAGGCTATGGCTCTCTAAAAACGTTTAAACTATAAATTCTGTTGCAAAAATTAGAAGCTCCTGATTGATTTTTGAAATTCCTCTTTGATTTTGCAAATTCTCCCATAAGTTAATCTAGTAATGAACTCTTTACTAATACTACTTCAAAGCTTTCTAGATTCAGTTATGGTGCTAATTGTCCACTGAAACTGATAAAGCCATTTCATAACATACTTTTTGTTTTTCTAGATACAGTTCAAAGTGAATGAATTAAACGCTGTCTTCCATAGAAAAATTGGTCTAATCCATCATTTCCTAGTACTGCTTCAGTGCTGCCTGCTTATCTGTACCCAGTCTCTCCTGCAAGGAGGCAACAGTGTCTTCTTACTTTCCTGTACTTAAGCTGGTTTACCTCTTTATTCCTTGCTCCTGGACTCTAGTGTGTTGCCCTCTGCTACCTTTTCATTATCTCCTGGATTTCTCCAGCTTCTTTCCCCTCAACCCTAGTACAGTATGAGAGTGCCAGTGAACACTAACCTTCAGTATCAGCTCACCTTCATTAGAGGAGGTGGGCTTGACTTATTGTGATCAACTTTAATGTTCGTGAAGGTGTCTGGAACCAGACATGCCTGAAAAATAGATGCTTGAGTCTTAAGCTGCTCTGAGCATCCTTGTAAGGCAGTTATATAAAACTGTGGCTGAGCAGCTTTTAGGTTGTGAACATAAAATTAAGGAAGAGTGTGACCGGTCATATTGTCTGATTCTAGTACAACTTCTTGCTGCTGCAGATCTGATCTGTTGCCAGCATGTGTGTGGCATGAAGAACATCCATCACAAGATTTTTTTCTCCTTGTCCTATTTAGGAAACTACCAGGCAGGAATGTCTATGCCCAGATGCACAATGAAAAAGAGCAAGAAATGACAAGCCCCGTAAATCATAGTGAGGACACCCAGAACATCATCCAGGGTGAGGAGTTTATTGATGATGATCTGGACTCTCAAACGCTAGGTAACGCAAGAGGTAACTTCATTTTTAGTGCATACATTTTTGTAAGTAACTCATTTTTACTTTGTTTGTTTTCATTTTAGCTTTTTTTTTTTTTTCCTCATCATCATTTTCTACACAGATTTGGGAAAAAGCAAGTAGTACACCACTAACTATTATCTCAATTATCTTCATTTTGCTTGCTGGTAATACAGATTAATGTATGGGTGGGCATGCTATATAGAAGCACAAGTACAGAGGCGGTAGAGTTTAATGTCAGGAGACTTACTCATGCAATTTTAGGGAGAAATAGTATTTTGTAGAACAGGATATAATTGGAAGCATTTGAATTAGCTCAAGAATCCCCTGCATTACTGGAAAATCAAATGTATGCCCATAGAATTTGTAGAGTCAGTGTTTCCATTATTTTGGATTATATCTAGATCCATTGCTCTATTTGCCATTATATTCCAGTGGCATTGAAAATGTTCATTATTGAAAACATTAAATTTATTCCTGTACTAAAAAAATAATGAGCCTTCCTGTTTTAGCTGTTAATTTACTAGTATTCGTGGGGTGGTCATAAAGAACCTCTAAAAGAAACTTACTGTGGAACTGTGAGCAAATGATTTCAGTGTCAGGTAGAAGTGTATATCCTGGCTCCCTGTGGTTGTTTTTAATGTAACATAGAGTACTGATCTGTTAAGTTCATTTGCTGTAAGATGTACCACTGTGTTTAGAGTATGTTCAGGTCACAGTTTGAAAAGGGTAGGACAATGGAAAAAGCTCTCCTGTTTCATTCATACAAGTCTTGTGAAAATAAATCCGATAACCCAAGGCCTCTGGGATTTGTGACAGTCCTTTCATGGTGTAACAGGCAACTGTCATGTTTTCATGAACCCATGGAAGGGCATCCGTATTAGCTGTGCCAGATGTACCCTGAGGTAAGACAGAATCATGGGAGAAGGGAGATTTCTTTTATGTAGGTTTCATCTTTACTTTTTGTTATAGATATCTTCATTTTCATTTGCTGAACCTCGTGCTACTTTAAGGTTCTCGGAGATGTTATTTTAGAGTACAATGGAAGAGTCCATCCCCCTGCTTTGTTGTCTTTGTGTATTTCTCTACTTTCTTTGACAAATGATGTGTATGAGTATCACTGTTTTCATTTAGATTTTGTAAGACCTTGTTTGCACTCCTGAACTCTATTGGAATTATATCCAAAAACAACCCTGGAAAAACAAAGTCTATGTTAAAAGTGTTTGATCAGCCTATCTCCAGAGTCTTCAGAGGAGAAGGCCGAATGTTAACAAAGTCCATGCAGACATGCCTGTTGTGGAACATTCAATCATATCTAATAATGTTCAAAAATACAACTTTTAATGGTAGAAAATCCCTCTTGGCCTATTTGCAGAAGGCAGCTGGAGATGCTGGAATAAAGGAAAGCTACCCTCATTTGGAAATAATCGCTACTTGTTTATTGCTGGCTACATAAGCCTGATCCTGCACTCCTTACACAGAGAAAAAAATATCATGTATCTGGGCAGCATATTGTTAAGGTTAAAGGGTGCAAGATCACGATGTTTTGATGTGAAACTTAAGACAGTTAGCAAATGCAGCTCTTGAGGTGATTTGTGCTTCTGACAGGTTGTCAACACCAGAAGCATTTCCAGCAGAGCATAAAAACTTCATTTCTGTGAATCCTAATCGTCTATATTCATCAGCTACTGTACAGCTTTTAGACACAAGACTTTATTTGAGACATAAAACTATATTTCAGGTCGCTGTACTGTTTTGTTACTTGTAACACATTCTGCTAAGTCTGGTATCACTCATTACTGCCAAGAAAATATTCCTGTTCTATGTTATCTGGGTAGAGTACAAAACATGTTATAATCTATGCTTTATATAAAATTCTGTTTTAAAACATTACTTGCAGAAAGTTCCTATGCTGTGGAGATCCCTTCTAATTCTGGTGATCTTTCTCCCTCCCTGTTGGGGGAGGTCTGTAACAGCCCCCACTCCATACACAGCAGGGTTTTGCAGGCCTAGCTTTCTGTTTGTTCTCTCTTCTCATAACTTTTGACTTTCTGCAGTACAGTATTTCCAGACTCACCCATCCACTTTTTTTGTTTTCTATATATTTTATGTTGCCTACTTTATCGCAACCCCCACCTTGGGACTCCTCAACACCATTACCTTGCAGTGACTCCTTCTGGGAGAAGTGGCAACTTGAACAGCTACAGAGTTCCCCTATTGCTGATGCCGGTCAGTGTCCAGTCGCAGGTCAGTGGCATGTTGAATGGACGCCTCAGGTGCCATTCTCCTCCCTCACCTGCACCCCTCAAGACAACTACACCTTTTTAAGCTGCAAAGGGAACCAACTTATGCTGTCACTGGGATAGAAACCCTAGGAATTCACCACAAATTCATCACCATGAGCAAAAGCTTTAAGTGAAAGTATCTCGTAGGTACATGGAGCTGTTTCACCAACCTTCACCTGATCTGTTGTTTGATAAAGACACTCTCTCTATGTGACTGACTTGTCCCTGCAATAAAAAGGGGATTTATTGTGAAGTACCTGAAATACACTAATGCTGGCCTTTTTTTTTTTCCCTCTATTTTCATAGGCAATCACTCAGGCGTGGTTTTGAGCATCAACTCCAGAGAGATGCACAGTTACCTGGTTAGCTGATATTTACAGCTGAACGCAAAAACCGAAAGACTCTTCTCTGTATCGTTTTATTTTTCCCTGGTGATGTCACAAAATTGCAAATATGGCTGTAAATGCTGGTGGAGAGAAGGTTCCCTAACAGTCCCGTGGAAAAAAATGTCCATCATCAGTTACTGGGGGAGAAGGATGCACATCTTGTGTTCTCTAACAGCCTGGGAATTCATTATTCAAACTCAAACTACAGTAGCAAATGTGTAGCTGTAGGCACATTCAATGCCACCTTCTTTCTTTCCTGTATAACCTCTAGTTCTCTGTGTTTATTTTTAGGAGGATTGACTGTAACTTTTTAATTATATTTTTAATTGAGGTATTCAGCAGAAGGATGGGACTCTTCAGCTTGAAAAGGTGATTTCTAAACCATGACTGGACCAGAACAGGTGCTGGTTGGTCTCAGTGACATTGTTTCAGAGGGCCATGACTCACCAGTGGTTCTGTACTGGGAGAGGATAGAGCAAGGAGCTGGATGTGCTCCTAGTCAATACAAGCTCTTAACTTAAATAAGTGTGAGACAATCTAATGAATTTAGGCCTAGACCCTTGTGTGGATTAAGCAAAGTCAAGTGCTAAATAGGTTATCTCATAACTGTAGGATAATGCTTCTGTAAACATACAAGCCCTTACAATCCCTCAGTACCAGTACCTCCCCCAATCCCACCTGTATATGAAATAAACACACCAGCGTGAAGCTTTTCCCAGACCAGGTGCCTTCACTTGTGGACGGTCATTTCAGTTGCTCTCCTCTTGTCTTCTGAGTGAGCACCTCTCAGATGATGACAGCTGCCAGAGCAGTTATCATGTAACAGCCCATGCTGATGGCCTGTCTCTTTTTAAATTTCCTGAGTGTAAATACGTCTTCATGGTCACTTTCTTTGTAGGATTATTTTTTTAAGGCTTGCTGTTAGGGCAGAGATACTGGGAAGGTCAGAGCCCTCCTCCAGTTTGGACACTGCAGTCCCTTTCCTACCCACATCTTCCCTTGGTATTTCAATTTTGGAGCCAGGCATGGGCAAACTCATACCCAGACTTCTTTGTTTGGGTTGTTCTGACAAGTCAGAGTGTTGAGAAGGGCCAGATCAGTGGTATCAGGTCCGTGTTTCCTTTTTCTCACCACAGGGTGTCACTCGGGCCCCACCACAGCAGTGGTCCCAACTTCTGCAAGTTGGGCAGGGGCAAAGTAAGGCACTTCTCTTGGAAACATATATAGTCTCTTCACTTTTTGCCTTCAGTAGAGGATAAACAGCTCTTTACTTACTGAATGTCATACTGATGCTAGTGGCAGGCTCCCACATCACCTTGAATACAGGGGATTCAGTTAGCTATCAACATCTGCCAGAGTAAACAAGCAGTAAATAATGAATGCTGGCAAGACACAAAAGAACTGTCTTAAAATTACCCCATGCATTGGAGTCGTTCTTTTGCTTAGCTGTGGATATCCTAGAGCATGTGGTTGTCAAATGCAGCAGAGTGGGATGTCATAATTCAGTGCAGTACTGTGGGCTGTCAGAAACTCCGAAGGATGTATGTGTAAAGCACAAGAAAGTCTTGCTCAGAAGCTTAAGGTAAGGACCTGGATGAAAAAGTTAAAGATGCTGAAAAACACTGCAGACTTCTCAGGAAAATAAATTTAAAATTCTTTCCAAAATTTCTGCCCATGTTGTGGCAGAATGCCATGCAAACTAACCCAGAGAGAAGCAATGCTTCTCAAGTTGTCTTCAACAAGTGTGTGCTTAAATCCAAGGAGTTATGTGGAACTGAGTCTGTGTTTCTCAGGAAGCGTGATACAGAATGCGCTGTGCATTGGAAACTTGGTTGCACCAGAGGCTTCCCCTTCTCACTAGCTTTCTATGCTCTCTCTAGTGGAAATGAACTGGAACAGACAGTAAAATAGCATTGCAAACAGCTTGCTTGTTTCTGCGAAATGAACCTGAAGTGGGCATGGAGCAAGTGAGTAGGGGACTAGTCTCATGGACAAGGAATGGGATGGAGATCCATGCATTGGAATTGCTTTCCCGCTGGTTGTCTGACTAGTCAAGGCCATTGTTGGAACTAGGACACACGTCTGATCTATTCTTTAGCAGCTACTTTCATACATTTAAAACAGGGTGATTTGTGTCTCTGATAGCAGCAGTCTTTTGGAGAAGAGTAGAATATTTAACCACACGGTACTCTAATTAACTCTTAGCACAGTATAGTGCCTGTAATAATGTTTTTCAATGCTAATTAGTTTGATACATGCAGCACTCCTATGAGCTTGGTTTGTCATGTCTTGAAAACACTGTTTTCTAAAGAGTTGTCAGTATTGTTATAACTGTATTAGCCATATCCAACAGATAATAAAGTAAGCCTTTAGTTCTCTGGCAAGAATAACTTTAAAAATTAATTATTTTGAAACTGAGAAAACACTGTTCCTATTTTCCCATTTGTGGTTTATCTTTAAGTGACAATTATCTCTAGTGTTAGGTTTTGAATCTTTTGAACTGCGCCCAAGATATATATATATATATATATGTATGTATGTATGTATGTATACCTGAAAATGCATATTTTATATATATATATATATATCCTTTATATAAATCTGGTTACATGTATATACAGAAACAAAGTTCTTTCCTTGCATAAACACTAGGCAGACATGCACGCATGAGTACAGTACAATGGTGCAGTGTTTGTACACACTGCAGTTAAGTTTGCTAGTGAGGAAGGGTGATTAGCTAAGAAACAGAAGATTGGTGTCACGCCCCTCGATTCTGTACCCAGACTCTGGGCAATTTACTTAACCTGTATTATGTGCCTCAGTTTCCCCACCTGTAAAATGGAGCTGATAGTAATTACTTACCTCACAGGGGTATTGTGAGGCTAAATCAGTTACTGTTTATTCAGGATCTTCTGTGAGAGTATATAATATTATCAGGCTTGCTTCTTTGTTTGACTTATAATGATTGCTGTTATTTGAAGACTACTGAAACCAAACACAATATAACCACAGTATGTAGCTGTAAAAATATTCATAATCCAAAACAGGTACATAACTGTTAAAAATAAAAATAATGTAATTTGATTTGAAAAATGTTTCTGGACCATGTTGTTATGCAGTAGCATTGCAACATTGGCTGTGATTTTGCTAATTTGCATCTCAGTATCTTAAACTTTGCTGCAGTGTTTCTTGGTCAAGCATCTTATAATGATGGGTACAGTGCTTCCTAGCAGTACTGACACTGGATTATACTAAAACTAGTAACAACAAAACTGGTATTGTATTGGCAGTATTTTGAACTTGTGGTTTTCTTAAATCATACATATTGGCAATTTGAAAAATCACCCAGTACTTTCTGGAATACTCCAGTGCTGATACAAAGCATGATTACTCAGACATCAAGATTTAATGTTGTTAGTGGTGGTTTTCCTTTTAACACTGGATGTTTGAGATGGCTCTAGGGTGATCTATTCATGTGTTCAGAAATGGCCAAAGGCATCTAGTGACATACGCTCATTCTCAGTGTAATTAATTTCTCAAAAATAAAAGCAATATGAACTAATGTGTGCTTTAGTACCCTTTTAAGAGGGTCGTGGAAATGACTGTGAAGAAATAGATGGTGCCAGCCTGAGGCAAGATGTTGTTATAGCTCCAATTTGCATCCAGTTTCTTTGAACTCTGTGAGGGTAATCTTGTTGAATTATATCATTCTTGGTGAATTTTCTGCTTCCTTTGGCCAGTGAGAAGAGTGAAGTGTTTGTTCTCATAAAGCAAATTTGTTACATTACTGTCCTCTGGACAAAGGCAAATCAGTGCTTTGCCGTAATCAGTTCAAAGTACAAAGCAGATTTCAGGTGACATTATTATGTTGGTTATCTGTATTTCAAGTCACCAAGAAATCCTTTTACTGGGAATGCACTATTACTGCATCCTGCCTCTTTATTAGAGGTTAGCAGAATGGAACTGCATTGGTTTCTATCCTCCTTATACAAATACACGTGTTCTTTTTTCATTTGTAAGAAATGAAATGCACGCATTTGTTTGCAGTAACTTTTTGACGATGAACCGGTAAATCTGATATGTGTTGAATTTTTAATGTTATATAAATTCGAATATGATGATGCTAAGATGGTAGCACTAATGACAATTTCAATTGAAGATGTTTCCTTTGTTTCCTATAAAACTATGCTGTAGTTTTTTTAATGAAGCTTTTGGGGGAAAAAGAGACTGAAATTCTTTATTTCACTGCCAAATCATTTACATTTAGAGTTGTTTTTTATATGTTGATTGATACTGCTGTGTTTTTTCCATCTTCATTCTGGCTTACGATCAAAGAGAAATTTATAGCCATTTACCTTTATAAATGTAGAACTCTACTGGTTATCCCAGACTGTCGCAGAAGTTCCTCCCTCACTTTTTTCCACAATTCTAGACCAAGTGCATATGTCTTCTGCTTTCTTTTTGAGAGTGGCATATAGCCTAATTGCACTTCTCTGTGAAAGCCTTTCTAAAACTTGCATTAGGATAGCATTTAAGTGCCTAGAAGTAGTTACAGAGCTGAAAGCTTAGAGTGCTTTCAGAATATTAAGTCTATATTTTCATATTCATTATTTGCTTTCATTATTTGCTTTCAGTATTAGCCCTCTGACGCCATTTGAGTGTTTATTCTTTTCATGGCTACATGTATAATGTTTTTCACTCACTTTCAGGCACAATCATCAAGTTTCAGAGTACCTCAGACCCCCAGTTAGCTTTTGCAATTAAGACCTGAAGCCCTGCAGTCTTTAACAAATGTCAAGTTATGCTCTCTTAATTTTTTAAACATCCTTCACGAGTCAGCCCAGCAGGCTGGCATACCGCTGCAGTTTTCTTCCCATTCTTTCTGCTGCCTTAGTGGACAGGAGTGCAGAAGGGTTTCACCACAGTCCCATCCCAGATTTGTACAGGAACTGTTGTATGGACTCATTTCTAATTTTTTTCTACTTTCTTTTCAAATATTTTGCATAAAGTGCAGAAGCTTAGACATACCACCAGGGAAATGAAGATTGATCATCTACACAAGTGGAACTTCAGAATGGTCTGAAGGCAAAAGAATATATATTCTTTCAGAAACTCTTTTTTGTTTGTTTGCTTTTCTTTCTTTTCTGAAATCGATGTACATACAGCAAGCTAGATTCAGTTTTCTTAATATGCAAGGTCTTACTTCTGTAGGTCTTCAGGCCTTGAATTTTCCTTCTGTTAAATGGAGTCACAAATTACTTAAAACGTGAATTTTTGAGCCATGTTTGACTGAATATTTACATTCTTTTCATCTCTCTTTCTCTCTATTTTCTAATATTTAGTCTTGTCATAATTACTATTTCCAGATACTCTGTGTGCCAGTAACAATGGCATTCTTCTGGAAAACAGTATTTAAGACATGAAATACTGAAGGACTTAGAAATATGCATTCTGAAACAACAATACAGCCCTGTAGGCAGTGCTAGGCTATGAACATGCTGGTCAAAACAAACTCCTTATCAAAGAGCTGTTATGGTTTGTATTCAAGTATTCTCATTTTTAATCTCTCTTAAAATATATTCTTAACTGCATTCTCTTGTCTCTCTCTCCTTTTAGTTCAATTTTCTTTTTAGAAAAGATATTTAGTAGTCATTCTGAAAAGAAACATATTCTTTCCCTAACACAAGTAATTCAGTACAAATTACTCCCTTCTAGTTCTTCGAAAGCATTATTACCCAGACTTGATTTCTGAGTTTCTGTAGAATTTGCAATTTTTATGCCAATTTGTTGCAGTGCAGTGGACATAAAGCCTTGTTAGGCAGCAATAATACGTGCAGCCCTGTATGCTTTGGTTGTGTATATCTTTAATGGTATAGTGAATACATAGATCATCAAGTTCAGGCATTCCAAATATCTTTTTTAGCATATCTTATATCTCTATGTTATTGGTGGATAGTTTTATCTACTTTTTGCTACTTTTGTTCATTTCTTACTGAAACTGACTTTGATCTTGTAGATCAAAAGGCAAAATTGGCTTATTCTCTTTAAATATATACATATGTATTCATTGACACCATTTGCTTATTGAGTTAAAACACTTTAGGAAGTAAATCTCTCTAAGGTGTTGAAAGAGATGCTCATACATCTGGGACAGGCACCTTGTTATGGATTACAGACAGGCAGGGCTATATTGAAGGACAAATGTACATCCCAAACATCACTGACGTGCACATAGACAATTCACAAGCGATAAAAGTAAAGGAGCGTTTTCAATACTCTGTTCACACGTACCAGATTCACAGAAGGACAGTCAAATGGTAATGGTGAGAGACTGTCATCAGAAACATAGGAAAATGTCCAATTTACTGTCTCTGCTTGCTAGTAAGTGCACTCCTGTCTTCTGCATTCCTCTCTCCCTGCTTACTTCCTACTTTCACATCTTTAATACTTTCACATTTAATTTTGGCTCACATTTTCTCTAAATCTTTCTGGGACCCTCTTGCCTTTCAAGCTTTTCTTCCAGGTCCTTGAATCAGAGAGCAGGTTCTTCTGTCTGAGATTGGGATTGGTTTTGGCCTCCTTGAAGGAATGATGAACCTGTAATTAGCGTTTTTTTCTCTCATTCGTGTATGTTGACCTTACTGTCTGTCTTCAGTGGAAGAAATATAAGTAACTGACAGATAGCTGTATCTGTACTCTCCTCCCTTTTGCCTCATTTTGGATTATGAGGATGAGATATGATTACACAAGTCTTCTAAACCTGGAAAATAGGTGAACTAAAGAGGATCTGCTGCTATGTGGAGGAGCAGCAGGGATCAGTCTTTCTTGTGTGCAACTTTCCCTAAAGGCAGAGGCAAATGGCCTTCTCTCAGGTCTAATAAATTGGAAATCTAAAAGTCACTGGATAGTTTTGGCGAATTCTTCCTGCTGGAAAATCTTGGAGATGATTGAGATAACATAACTGTAAAGCTCAGCAGTCTTTTTGTAGAGTAGAACCTAGGTTAGAGGGGGAAGAAGGTATGCAAGAAAGGTGCAGGAGGGAGAAGAGCACAAGGTTATACATGACAAAGAAATGCAAGGAGAAAGGCAGAGTTATCAATTTGTATGAGTCTGCCGTGAGTGTTTGATTTTATGTTTTCCTTAAGCCCTGGAATTTGTTTAAATTTGTAGTAGCATGGATTTTCAATGTGCATATGGAGGCTTTAAAACATAAGTCTGAATTGATGCAGCACCAGGGGCATGACAGTGCTAAGTTACCAGCACTACCAATTTAGGGAGATCAGACACACAGCAACATTGTGTTCGAGGTATGTGAAAAGAGTTTGCTACCCTACAACCAGAATGCATCTATGTGTGCTTCAGAGGCAAGTCCAGTGCAGCTTTACCTCTGAGATGAATGCAGGCCAATTTCTAATGGTGCTCCTCCTTAGCATGGCACTGAGCTTGGAGGCAAGGGAGAAGAGTTATGTTATGAATTAATGATGTGTATTGGAGTTACAGTGCTTAAATGTGATCTGCTAGAATCCCACTATGACCTGTGATTTTATGATGTTTAGAGAGGATGAATGGAGCTGGTGAGTAGGCATAGCACTCCTGAGGGTAAATGCCAGACACTGAAGTTTACTGAACATGTAGATAGAAATTTCAGTTTTAGGTACAGAGAGTTCTTGCATTTCTTATAGGCACCAAACATTTGAGTACAGCTCCTTCCTTATTTGTCACTGACATCTTATGATTTATTTCTTCATGGGTACATGGCACGAGATACATTTGCCACAGGGCAGGAAGCACTGGAGTGAAAACCTAATCACATGGAGGAAAGAATTCTCCCCTCTTCATCTCAGTCTCTTCTGAGTTAGTTTTCTCTGACTGTGGTTCTGCCAGCAAGCTGGCCTGATATCAAAAGGGGATTTACTCATTTTTATCTTCTTTGATGTGACTGAGGGAAAAAGAAAGAAAAAAATTTGCAAAGCAATAGCAGCTCAGAAGAGCTGCCGAACTTGATCAGCTCCTAGGGTTCTTCCACCTTTTATGCTTAATTACCACTTATTTTCAGAGCTCTTACTTTGATTTGTTTCTCTGCAAAAGTGAAAAGTGGTTCTAAAAAATATCTCGCCAGAACATCACAAATGTGGTTTTAAAGTCATCAGCTGTATCACCCTTCCTCACCCTAATTACAGTATCACAGTGTCATGAGGTACTGGCAGAGGACGCCCAGAGAGGTGGTGGATGCCCCATCCCTGGGGACACTCAATATCATGCTGGATGGGACTCTGAGTATCTGATCAATCTGTAGGTGTCCCTGTTCCAACTCCCAGCAGAGGAGTTGGACTAGATGACACTTTAGGGTCCCTTCCAACTCAAACACTCATGAATCTGTGCTGGGAATATAAATTCACCCAGGATTAGGTATTGGAGAAAGATTTGAGAAAGGTGGAGAGTTGGAATGGGAGAATTTTCTATTTTAAGAGTAAAGGATGAACCCTGTCATATTTAGACTGCGTCTTTGTCTGTTCCAATATATGTGTCCAAAATCTTTCTTTCCAGACTTGGATAAATCAGTGATATAGATGTTATTGGCATTGTCCATAGGAATAAAGTGGGAGGAAAGGATGAGTAAACCAAACTCGATATCTTCGGGTTAATCAGAGCTACTGTTCTTGACAAAGATATGGAAACCAATACAATAAGAACTGAACTTGGCACACTACTTTGAAGTTTCATAAAACGATTCTCATTTTGTTGTACATGTGGAGCACTGTTTGTTTGGTACTGTGGGGCCAAATTTACTCCAATTTATGGCGATGCAGATTCACAGACTTTGTCAGGTAAACTGTGTTCCAGAAGAAAGGCATTCATCCATGGTGAATCTGAAATGTAGCTGCAGGTTAAAAACAGTTGTCTCTGCGCGTCCATATGCACACAGTTGATTTCTCCTGAAGTTCTTACTCCAAAGGTTAGCATGACGGTGTTTGTATACCCACAAACTAATTACAGTTGTGTTTTTTAACCACTCACAACTGCTTTTGCAGAATACGATCAACAAATGGTATAGTTGATGGCAGGTGGATGGTTGGATAGATGTTCTTGCAGGTCTTTTCCAACCATAATGATTCCGTGATTCCTAATGATTAACACTGTGTTTCCAACCAGATTTCTGGCAAAGGGACCCTTCCAATCCATGCGAACTTTCTTCCTGGTGATCAGTATGCTGTAGTCCTCTCCTTCTGCCTTTGCACATTTGAGTATTTGTGAAATCTGTACATGCCTTTTCCTCTCTTTGTTTCGGGAGACCGAGAGCAGGTTTCTTTGTATACAGTGTCAGGACTCAAGGGAAGAATGAGGTTAATCCATAACAGGTGCACTGTCATAAACGGGGAAAAGTGTTATTTGTATATTATTGTAAATATGTAACATTTAATGGCAGTTTTGTAGTGACGTGCTGTTTTTGAGGAGGAAAAAAAGAATCAAATATATGTTTGAATATGCTTAATGTAACACTTAACTGTGATTCAATTGCACAATTAATAGCTTAATCAAAAGTCTTGTGCAATATGTAGTGCACACACATAACCAAGTATCTGTTAGAGGTCTACAACCAAGGTTTTGGCAAATTTTAATGGTGGTGATGAACTGTGCAGTACAGCTTATCACAGTCTCTTTCAGCTTCCAAACATGTAGCAGGCAGACTACTGTATACGTACCTGTGTACTCCACTGCATCCAAAGGTATGCATTTGTCCTGAGAACCTGCACTACAGGTTTTTCTTTAATAAAATTTGGTTCTAAACTATTTGTTGCTTTGTTTGATTGCTTGTTTTTATTTCTTGTGAAGCAGCTTATGGGAGAGGAAATGGTTTAACCACTCCTCTGAGTCTGTGTGTGTTTGGGTTTGTCAGTCGTTAGCAGCAGTCCTACAGCAAAGCTCCATACTGCACATCAGAGCAGGACTTCTTTTTTTGCCTTTTTTCCCTAGCAGAGGAGTTCAGCTGCAGCATAACTGATGTGAGAGTGACACTGTGTGGTGAGAGGGGAACCACGCAGTTACAGCTGAAATAAGCCGTGTTCTCCTAGCACTCCACTGAATCAAGGGCTGAATGTTTCTGTCTAGATGAAAGATTTCAAGCAGGTTTGTTTTAATCAGGATCTCCCTGCAATAAACATCTGTAGGCAGAACAAAGCTCTGCATGTTCTGCCCATCCTGTGCCTTTATTCCACTATTCTGCATTTTCATTGACAGCTTCATGCACTGCTTGTTCTTTACTCTTGTTTCTGTACTTTGGGACATGGTTTAGTGGGCATATTGGTGATGGGTCGACAATTGGACTAAAGGCGGAGAAGACCACTTCTTAGTGGTCTTCTCCAACTTTAACAATTCTATGATGCTATTTATTCCATTTCGTTATTACTTACAGTGTTTTCTTTACCCCACTCTCTTCCTGCAGAGCTGCATGTGCAATGTAGAAGCTGCATCCTCCTTACAAAATACAATGAGCTGCAAACCCAAACCTGCCCTTCAGTTTATCTGTATGTAATGGGCCCCAGCTCTCCAAGGGTTCTCTTGGGACTGACTCTGGACAGAGCTGTCTTCGCTAAGGTCATTGGATTTCTAAGGCCAGAACATGCTGTGCACACCTGCAATATGGAAATTAAATTCTGTTTCAAGATCTGCTACACATTTGGCTCAGATTTACTGCTGGAATACAGTTGTGGGTTTGCTGACAGGTGTTTGATGCTGTGCAGATTGGCTATCCCAGTGAAATACTAAAGCTGGTAAAACAAAACGCAAAAGACAACTGAAGGGGAAAAAAAATAACATGTAAGTTTAATTTTCTTAGGCTGAATACTGTGCCTTGGAGGAGCTGTGCAAGATGGGAGTATGGGATCCTACTCCGTGGCACATCCTGCTAAATGTAAGGCTGGGTTAAGATACAAGCTTGAGACTTTCCCTGCTTGTGCAGCTCAGCTTGAAGACATTTTGATGATTGCCATTTTAATTTTTTCTACACCTGTATTGCGGCTGGCTGAGACTGTAAGCTGCAATTTATCCCTAAGGATGCAGCCTCTTGAACCTCAAACTACAGTGTTTCATTTCTTGACTGTGCTCTGATGTAAATAAAAACTAACTCAATGGAACCCCTCAACTCTTTTTATTTTCAGTGGTGTTCCACTAGTTCTTCCAGTGGAAAGTTCCTGGGTTGGAGGGGAGCAGCAAGAACAGGCAGGACAAGATGCTCCTGTAAATGAGACACCTCCTGAAACCTGCCAGCATTTTAACTAAAGGACTACTTTATTTCAGGAACCAATTTCCACAGAAAAAAAGAATAAGATAATCATTTCTGTTTTCCCTGCTCTCCTCCCCAAAGTCTTATTAATTGCAATGTTATTTTGATGTCTAACTGGTTTCAACATCATCATAATTTATGTCTTTGTAACAATAGTTCAGAGTCATAAACATCAGCCAATAATTTTTCCCGTTTTCCACTAAGAGACTGATTTCTTTTCCACTTCTTTTCTTCTAGTGATTTATGCTTTGAATGATACTTTGTTTTCATATGAATCCAGCTGCTGTGGTGAAAATGTCACTCTTCTCTGACCCTTGCTTTCAAAAGCTGAAGCAAAATGGTGCTTAGTGTATTTTCAACATGATAAATGGATTCTTTCTCATCATTATAGCATCTTACCACAAAAAAAAAAAAAAAAATAGAAGCAGTACATGTGAAAAAAAATATATCAAAAAACTAGTTTAAAAAGTAGTAATTCCAATCAATAATGCAGTGACAGCAATTATCATTCTATTGAAGAACTCATAATGAAACCAGCAGTAGAGCTTTTCACTTATGTTCAACTTGGGATTCTGTAGCTATAATTCTATAGAGTGAAGCAACGTCTAATAGGAAAATGATTTCCTTGTCATCAGGATAGAATATTGAAGTGGAATGTCCTTGATGTAATTTAATTATTTCAATTATCCAATATATTCTGAAGTAGTGACGTTGCATCCTAAAACAGATAGTAGCATTAAAAAAATCGAATTGAAAAAGATACATCATTTTATAGGAAAGAATGCCTCTGTAACTAGTGGTCAGAAAAATTAAATAGTCTTTTATGAGAGAAACTGGCTTCATTTATCAAGAGGAATATAGCAGGGGAAAAGGAGGAAGGACACTGTGATACTTACCCAGCTAAGTATGTGCTTCCAGCATACGTTCACCGTGGGGCTGGACCTCCCTGCTGCAAAACTGGTAGCTTTGTTGTTAATAACCTTAAATCATTCCTCTCTGCTATAAATTTTCTTTATTGTTATGGGTCTGCATATGCTTTTAGCATCCACAACACTGTGGCATTGAGTTCTACATGTGAATTATGCTGAGTGAAAGTACCTCGGAGCAGTTTCTTTGAACCTGCTTCATTAATTTTGGTACCCTCTGAGCTTGTACTATTAGTGAGAAAGACTGTTTCATTCCCTAGTCACGTTCTCTTTTTGCTGCAGGTTTTTATAACATTTCAACATATTCCTCCTCTCCAGATTCCTTTCTTTGCATTGAAAAGCCTTTATCTTTCTTCTTATTTTGATTTGAATATCACTGTTTTTCCCTGCATGGACGCATTTCTATGGTTTTGATTCTCTTTCTTTCTCTCGCGCCATCAACATTATGATTTTGTCTAGGACCCTCCAGACCTTAGGAAATGTTTTATGGGTCCTAAAGCAGACAACTGAGGTTTCACAGATGGTAGGTGAGTGCTCTTTTTTTTTTTTTTAACCACATACTTGTGCAAGGAGTTGTGCACAGCAGTTGTTGTAGCATTACCTTCGTCATGGAGCCATGACACGTAACGTTACAGCCCAGGAGGTTTTGTTGCTGAGACTGTCTATTGTGACACTGGAAATGTTTTGATCAGGCAGGGTCTAGAAATACTTGCTTTTAGATCACAGGATGTTTGCTACTTGTTTTGTTATTTATGATACTATTGTTACTGTGAAATGCATGAATATTTTCCTGGACCTGACTCTTACAACTCCGTGATCATTGTTGAGTATAGTCAGGGCTACATCAGCACTCATAATTTAGTCTAGATTATTCTTGGGAAAATGCTTTTCTTATGACTAGCAGCTCTTTCTGCATTTATCTACACTGAATTTCTTCTGACGTTTTTTATCACTGGTGAAGTTGCTGCAAATCCTTGTAGTTGGATTTCAGAGTAGTTTAATTATTCTGATAAAGTTAGCAACAGCAAACTTTTCTTCTCACTTCTGTTTGTTTTGGTGTTTTTGTTTTTGTTTTTCCAGTTATTTCTGAATATTCTGATGTACATAAGTAAGTCTCAGAACCTCCCAGCCCATTGGGATCAGGGCCACCAGGAAATAAGAATTCATACATTTCCTTTTTTCTAATAACCAGGTAACTTCTCCTGTTCTCTGGAATCTATTTAAGCTTCTGTAGTGATGGGCATTGTCAAAGATGGATTGAAAAATCCAAGCAGAAGATGCTGTTGTCCTGGGTGCTTTTTAACAGCTTCTTAGCATTTAACGACATCCCAGTATGAAAGCTGTGTTGACTCTACCCCCAGTGCAGTGATTTCTTAGTTTGTCCAATCATTCTTCACTTTATTGGGAAGGAAAAATAAAGAATCCAACACTAAAGCACTGCACTGCTTTTAATTTGGGTGCCTCAGAGGAGTAAGGTGGGTGTTGGTGAGGTCTTTTGCATCATTGAGTGCCTCTGGTCTGTAACTAGGTACGCCAAAATATTAAATGTAATTAATTAAAATATATATATTCTTTTATAAGGCATTTAAGGTCATGAGCTTAAGATAGATACTTATTTTCTAAGTTTTGTTAAGTTATTATACTTTATTAAGAGGTTGGCCTCTTCTTCCAGGTAACTAGTGATAGGATGAGAAATAATGACCTTAAATTGCACCAAAAGAGGTTCACGTTGGATATTAGGAAGAATTTCATCTCATAATGAGACCGTGGGCAGTCACCACCTCTGGTAGTGCTAGGGAAACGTGCAGATGTGGCACTGAGGGACATGGCTTAGTGGGCATGGTGGGGATTGCTTGTAGTTGGACTAGATGATTTCTTAGTGGTCTTTTCCAACCTTGATGATTCTATGACTCTATATTATGTATGACAACTACTGCAATCTATTTTATGTATATATACTGATAAAACATATAGGTACAACTTGTCCTCTGTGTATCTTTTCTGAATTCTTAGTTTAGCTAGAGAAATATTAACAGTTTGCTCTGATTTTTGAGGTGGAAGGCTTTTTAATTGCAAAGGGTTGTGAAGTGTTATAGGCCTTGATTGATTGGACATAAAGCTGTGTCCAGTTGCAACACGATTCTTATTCTATATACCACCATGCTGTGTTTTACATGTGCTGACCATCCTTTTCTCCTTAGGTCCAGGAAGTTGTGAGTACAAAAAGAAAGACAAATAGGCAGTAGTTTATAATATTACTTCCCTGAGTTTGTTAAGATGAAATGCACTTTCTACTTAAAATTATTACAGGATGTCATGTTCAATGTGGTGGGTGTGAGAGCTAAATCTAGGGAAAGTAACAAGGTGTAATTATGTCTCATCACTTTGCAATCTAATCTGTCAGACATCTATAAGGAATTGACATATTCAAAGAAAGAAGTTATTCACCCTGATAATCAAATTAGTCTGATTCTTTAATTTCTTGGGGGTAATTCTTATTGTTTTACAGTTTTATGATACTTACTTATTACTGTGGTTGACATCTAAGCAAAAGTTGAAATAACAGTAGATAAGAAGTATGAGCTTATGCTATGAGCTCTAAATGCGTTGCACTTCTATTGCTGGGCTCTCAGTGTATATTCAGGTTGCAGAAGGTCATTGCACAATTTCACAGGGACAGATGTGATATTAATTCTAGACTTTCTTGCATTTTTCAACTGACTGATACGGAATAATCATATTTGGCTCACGCTGACTACTGTGGATATCATGCTAAGATGCCATCTACCTATAATTATAGTAAATACCAAGAAACAAGAATGCAAATACATGTTTATGACACATAACTTTATTAATAATGGTCTTGGATCTGTCGCACCTACCAGGTGCCTGTCTTTTTTCACACTCCGCAAGACATTCTGAAGAGTAAACTAGAAAGGCATAAAGTTAGTTGAAGCTACTAAGACACACATTTGTAGGTGGGTCTGATTTGGACTTTTTTTTTTTTTTTAACAGAAGTTTCCATGAATGTGTGCCAAAAAAAACCCCAAAAACAACAACAACAAAAAAATTAAATACATTGAGAAATACAGTAGAAAGACTATATTTACAGTCAGTTATAATGGGCACTGCCAACATATCTAATAACAAAAATAAAACAAAAACTTTTTTCATGTTTCTTTCATGCTTTTTTCACAGCGATTTTTAAATATGATTTTGTTTTTAAAAAATACAATAAGGAAATAATTACATTCTTAATATGAGAACATTATCTTACAACACACAGCCTGTGCCAATTAGTTTGAAAGTGTCTTAAATGAAAAAAAAGTACTACATTAAGTACTCTCCATGTGAAAAATCAAATCGCCACAATCACCTCATTAAAAAAACCACATCTGATCCCCCAAGATCGTGTTTTCTTTAAAAAATCATCACCTATTTATTTAAAAAAAAATTTAAAAGCACCTGGTACAGTAACAAGAGTTTGAGGAAGCACAAGTATAACATTTTCTCAAAAGACATAGAAATGCAATGGTTTAAAATACAATATTTTCCCCTTTAAAAAGTCATACTGCTCTATTGCTGACTTTGGTGATTCTGAAATCAAGAAAATACAGAAAATACAAGCTCTGTTGCTTCTTAAATAAACTGCGCAGCAACAGTACCATTAAACAAAATGGAACATATTTCACAGCTCTGAATGTGGTCTATCAAGAGGTTATTTCCAGAGTTGGTTTTTGTTGTTGTTTCATCCTTTCAAAACCTTGGCTATTACATAGAATAGATATGTCACTGAAGGATAATTGCTGTGTTACCAATGCACTTACACATTAGAAACATACAATTAATTACAGTATGGGGTTAGGGGAAGGGGGGATGGCTTTACAGACCCTTTGCAGGAGGACAGGCGAAAGGGGATGGAAAATACATTATTGGGTAAATAAGTCTGACTCAAATGAATTGATTTTGATTACTTTTGATTGTTCTGCATTACTTGATGTGGGACCACTTAATGGCAACTGTTACGTCCTTGCAAATGTTGACTAGAAGCCTAATTTGCATCATAAATATGTACAGATATAAAATAAATATTTATTGAAATATACAAATAAATAACTTAATTTGAAATAAAATGCCTAAATGAACTTACTTTTGCTTCAAATTTATTATTTCTGCTGAAATTTATGGGAACTTGATGCTGCTTAGTCTATAGTCATACAGCATGGAATGTGCTCTCACAGAGTTAATAAGTAAGCAGACCTAAACTAATATAAAAAAGAAATATCCTGGTTTCATAGAAAACCACACTGATATTTGTTTCCTATTATATTCATATTCTCATGGCACTTTGTGCAAAGCACAGTCCCAAGAAGCAAGGAGCCTTTTTCTAAGTCTGAGCCCCATATCTCCTCTGCTAAGGTCAATGAGATCCCTAACCACATTTGGGAACAGGATTTAGCCCTTAAATGTGGACCGTTGTGGACCCACTTTTCAAAAGCACTTGGCATTCATGGTGGCCTGATTGGAGGGAGCTGCCAAGTGCTGGGACTTTTTGATAGCTCTGCACTATGGCCCTGGGCTCACTGATCCAAACAGCACAGACAAGAATTCCTCTGGGCACCAGGTCAACAACGAGCTGAATGCTCATTGTTGTAGGCTTCAGGACTTACAGCTCTTCCTGAAGGGAAGAGGTAACCTGTACGCTGGAGCCATAAAGAGACTTTTCTATCCTTGACAGCTACTGCTGCCAGCTTCTGTGATTTCAATTGCAAGTCTTAACCATCTATCAAGATTTCAGCCCTACCTTCTCTGATTATCTCAAAATATGAGTAGTAGTTCAATTTTTTTTAATTAGTATTCTAATCTTCACAGGTTGAGGAGAAAAATCTTGAGAATGTGGCTGAAGGTTCTCCAGAGACTTAAAAAAAAACAAAGAGAATTAAAAAAAAAACCAACAGTAATTCATTACATACATTACATTTTCTTCTCTCCCCTTTTATGCCAATCTTGAGATTTTGAAAGGCTTCAGCTGGCAATTTAATGCATGCAATTTTACAGGAGTGACATGGATAGAGGCAAAGATGAACAAATTTCTATAATATTACAGACTAAAATACAAGACACTATTTCCTAGTAATCAGACTTTGGTCTGAGAAAATCCCCAATTCGTTGTAAAAATGCTTAGTAAGAGCCTTAAAATTATCATCCTTTCAGTCGTTTTCCTCAAAAAAAAAATAGCTGAGGTCTGAAAAGATGAAGGAAATTAAGTACAGCAGTATTCTATAACTCAAGTTTAACAATACTACATATATATTTTAAAAAGAGTGACCTCATAAGCTGGTCTGAGTTGCCATTATCATCTGTTGAGGATTAATTTCAATTACATTTCTTTTTCTTTTTTAGAAAGTATAGAAAAGAAGCAATGTCTAAAAATATCTGTTTGCCTTTTAACAAAATCAGAAATGAATCACTGCTATACAAGAAAACTTCTGAAAATGACTGGTGCCTCAGAATAAAGCTAATGTACTAAACTCCATTTTTTTCAATTTGTGGCAGCTTTTTATTTTCCAATGAGAAAAACATCTATCTATCTAACTTAAAAAGTATCGGAAAACTCTTCACAGTGGGGTTGTGTCATTCCACTGTCCCTCACTGCCATCAAGGCAGTGGCAGTGAAATCCCCACTTCTCAATCCAAGCAAGCCATGCCATTCATGTGAAGCCATTTCTTCAGTTTTCTTTTGCCACATGGACTACTAATAGCAACGCGACCACTTGGCTCAGCTACCTCTGTGGCATGCAGAGCTCCCCAAAGCAGTGTTACCTGCAAGAGCACTTATCTGATATGAGTTCACATCTGTCTTAAATAATGCAGCAGTCTCCAGTGCTGTTCAGGCCATCTGATGCAATGTAATTCACACTGCTGGTCAATACCGTTTCAGCAAAGTTAACTTTCAATTGCAACTATATGCCTCTTTTTACTTACTATGGTTGGTTTACTTTTTGGTTTCCATTTCCTTTACCAGTGAAGCTGGAAATAAAGAGTTACAGGTAATGAAAAGGGGCACATGTAGTTACACAGCAATACAGTAGAAGGAATACAGGCAAACTAGCGCCAAGATACCATTAACTTAACAGAATTATAAAACCTCTTATGTTGTATCTCATGATACACTTGATGAGTCCTTTGCAGCCAATGTTGTGGTCCGTGATAGGTAAGGCCTTGATGGAGAGTGAGTGGTTTTGCTGTACTTATGTTCCATTTTTCATCTCCCATTCCTGGAAGGGGGAAAGAAAGATATGGAAAACGTTACAGAAATCAAGATGCATCACTGATGTCATCAGATCTGCTAAGCCAAAGCCAGCTGAGGTCAGTAACAGTTTTTCTGCTGACTCTACCAGATTTAGCCATCTGCCCTCAAATTAGTTAGGGAACGCTAACAAGTATGTCCTGATACAGTCTGTTTCCACCCCCCCCCTCCACCCCATTCAACTACACTTGGAAATGTGCTCTCCAGAGCTTTCTACATTACATATGTGAGAGAGAAGTAAGCATTCAATATCTGTTTTAGCTGACACCAAGTGATTGCTATTCTCTTCCTTTTTTTTTTTTTTTTTTTTTTTTTTTTTTTTTTTTTTTTTACAAAATTCCTAATAGGCATACATTTTTATGACTCAAAAGTGAGAGGTAGGGTAAAGTAAAGTAGTTAACACTACATTTGTTTCCCACATACATGATCTATTGTTCATTAAAGAAATCTATTTGCTTTCCTATACCTCAGTTTCCCTGCCTCTTAGCTGAGGATAATGAACCTTACCAAGCAGAGCAAAGCATGCAATCTATAATGCTTTCATCTGTATTTCAGAGAAAAGTATCACTACTGCAATTTCTTATCACAGAATCATAGAATCCTAAGAGTTGGAGAGGACCTTTAAAGGTAATCTTGTCCAACTCCTCTTCAACAAGGACATCCACAGTTAGATCAGGATGTCCAGGGCCTGATCCAGCCTCACCATGAAATTCTTCCGGCAAACTTGTGGCTACTGATTTGGTTGATAGCTACAGTACTTCCTACGAATACACTGGATCAGAGGATATGAAGACGACTGGACTGAGCCTAGTACAGCTATGATGTACCAACCCGCTAACCCCATCCATACATAGATCAGGGAATAATGAAGCTCTAAAGGAGCTGCCCTCTCACTGAAGTAATCTCTGTGGAGCCATCCCACAGCTGTTCTCAGCCAGGAACTGGGGTCTACAAATTCCTCTCCCAGCCATTGGCTCTGCAGAGATGCTCTGCAGGCATATTGCTATCTTGGCTCTCAAGCTGAATTCCTGAGTTCAGCACTCATTCCACATTGTTTAAGAACTCTAGCTGAGAACTTTTATTGATATATGTAAATATCTGTTTCTGCTGATGAAAGAGGTAAAAGCATTTGTTTGGCTAAACAGCTCCACGACTGTGACACACTGTAAAGCATCATCAGAAGTCACAGTTGGTGACTTTAGAAATGTAAGAAAAATAAGTATATTATTTTTTAAAGCTTGATTGGCTTCTTTTTTAAATAGAAAAGGTATTTTTCTTAATGTAAATACATTTTCAACATTTGATTTAATTTAAATCATGTTAAACCTAAATTTAAAACACAGCATGGGTGAACTCTAGATTACTTTTTAAAATGGATGTTAAATATATATTCTCTATGTCTGCGCTGCCAAAGCCCTAAAGGAAGTCCTTGGCTGAACAACTGGGAAGAGAATTTTTTTTAGAAGTGTTAAATAAGCCTTGAAAGCAGCAGCTTTATTGCAGGTGCAGAAGGAACGTCTGTTGGTTTCCATTGCTCCTGCAGGTTCAATTCAATGAAAGAATGTTTAAGTCAACACTGACAACCTGACTGGGAGCTGGGAAACAGAGAGACTTCATTTTTTTTCTCCAAAACCCGAACATAAGCAAAATGTAAGCTGCTAGCATCCACCAGTCCATCAGTTTTGTGAACAAATCAGATGTAAACATTGCAGTTTCCTTATAACACATCAAAATTTGGTTTTAGAATGTCATTTGACATAATAAACTTGCTTAAATAATCATTTTATTCTTGCACATTATTTTACTTAAATAGCAATGCTAACGTAAAATGCATTTTTCTACATTTACTACAGTCTCCTTTCCTGCACCAGAGTTTAATAAAATCACAGTTCCTTCCAACTGCCCCAAAATACACTTCTTTTTTCTAAAAAAAAAACCTAAATTAATTAAAAACATAGGTGTTACAAGAAAAGTTAAAAAACAAAAATCCAGCAGAGAAGAGTGCAGTACTCTGAGGCTGCTGAGCACAACAGTGCCAAGAGGGTGACTGCAAACAAGAGGGTGGCTGGTGACAGGCTCAGCATCCTGGTGCAAGGGAAAGAGAGAGAAAGGGAGGTGTTCAGTGCATTCAGTGCGTAGTAGAGAGTAAAAAAAACAAAAAACAAAACAAAACAAAACAAAAAAACATTTTGAATGCTTATACAACCATAATGTCAGGAGACCTGCCAGCTGCAGAAGACATAAGTGTTAGCACGGATGTGAAATCCGTTTCACTCCCACACGTTGCACTGACATGCATGCACAGAGAGCCAAGTTCTGCTCCGAGATACTCACGTGTGACTCCTTTTGTTTAGCCCCATCTATAAGGCCTGGATTCACTCATAACTGCAAAAGGCCAAAAGAATTGAGAGCCAAATTCCACCCTCGCATATGCACATTTGACGCCCAGTGACAGGCGGGAGTGCTGCAGATGCATACCTGATGGCAGGATTTGGCTGCTGCTCCTGGCGAATGGGCTGAGTACAGCTTGGGTTGCACTGTCTAATTCAGCAAAATTTCACTGTTAATATTTAGTGCATGAGGTTTTCAGGAAAAAGCTGCTAAAGCTGAATTGGATACTTTTGAGTTATTTTTCCCAGGGTGCGAAATGGGCTCATAGTAGCTCTATAGCCTTTCAGATTAGCATAATCTTATATTCACAATTCCTCTCCAACAGGACTTGACCAACCTACTGTGCTACCCAAAGTGCAGTCTTCTCCTGTAGGGTATAAGCTGAACACAAAAATGAACTACAGCTGCAAGGTATTCTTTACACCAACATTATTCAGGTTTTTATAGATTTCTCCAGATCTAAAGATTAACTGCGCCTGACCAGTCTGTAGCACTCGTGAAACAAATCCATGTTGCTTTTTGTAAGGACTGTGTTCTAACTGCTAGACACATTTCCCCAGTAATGCTGTGCTAACATGGAAATCGAAAACAAAATGTGTCGTTAGAGATCATATCTTTATGAGACAAATTATAGCATAATTGGAATTCAAAGATAAGCTTAAGAGTGCACGAATTCTTCTCCAAGTTTGAAACAGAAGCATCAAACTTCAAAATTAAAAAGATCTGAAACCAGTCACTCCCATTTTAATTATTCTTAGCTGAAGGTAAATGAATCAGGCCAACTGACAGAAGAGGCCACTGATGCCCATGGCAAAGAGGCTGTGGAAGGCTGGAGGAAATGCACTCACATAAGGTACAGCTGGAGAATTAATTCATTGCAATGTTGAGAGCCTACTGGTGGCTGGGAGAGACATGGGGAGTCACTGACATGGGTCATTAAACCAAATAATCCACTGAGCTGATGATATTTTAGCATTTAGTACATTTAAGTGCCGGGCTTAAGCTCAGATAATGTAAATGTGTTTTATCAATGAAGAGTGTGACTGCTTTTAACAAAAATTAATTAAAAAAATAAAAACTACCTTGAATAATGTTTTACTACTTTTCAAAAAAAAGAAAAGGACAGCACAGGAACAGCTGTCTATGATTATTATTACTTCTAATTACAAGTAGAAGTGAACTATAAAATCAGCCAGTGCTACTAGTGTCACCCTTATGTTCTATTGCAAACGCAGCCCACAAGAATGGTCATGCAAATCTCTCTGAATGTAAAGGACAAAAATTAAAAATTCTGTAACAATATAACAGGAATGCAAACTTCAACCTGGTATGTGCTGAATTAAATTACACTGATTTCTACTTTAAACCTATTTTAAGAGTAGGTAAATTGCACAATGAATTTACAATTACCATAGTGAAGAATTATTCTATTCTTGTTGACAAACATCAGCCCTGATATTGTGTTCCATCAGAACTGTGAGCTCTTAGCCACATTTCAACTATGCAGCTTAGTGTAACAATGAATTTTGGATGGACTGTGTACTCCACATGCTACTTTCTCTGCAAGTTAAATTTAGAAAGAGAGAGAAGTAGAATTAAATCTGTCTGATTAAGTACTTATCAATTAATCTACAAATAATTCCCCAGAAACACTCCTGCCTAGAGGACAACATTTATGAAGTACAGATAAAGTAATACAAATAATCTCAATACGACACTGCCACTTCTGAAAGCTAAATTTTATCCACATAAGAAAAATAACCAATCCTTCCCACTCTCTCTTGTCTCTCCACAAGTAAACATGATGTTTTTTTTTTAAGTAAGAAAAAGGACAGAGAAAGAAAACTATATGTAAGTCTGCTCACCTTTGCTTTTCGAAGTACATGCCCCCGACACGGAGAATTATTTGATGAGGGAGGTCGCTTCAGAGCTGCTGCACTGTTCACAGGTACTGAGCATTCGGTGTCACTGGTATCGCAACTGGAGATTGGAGAGTTCTCCAAAGTTCGGTGCTTGAAAATTGGAGACTTAAAAAGAGTGAAAACCCCATGCTGAGTTTCCTCCAAGTAGCCACACAGGCAATATTATTTAAACTTAGAAATGCAGAAACTACTTTTAAAGAAACTGAATTCATGATAATGGTGAATAAACGAAAAAGCGGTCAGAACAATAATAGTGTGTATGTTCTGTGATGAAAATCAAAGTTCATTTTCCGTTGCAAAAGAACAGTGGGTAATGGGGAGGGCTTTACACATGCCTCTTTGATATTTGTGACACAGCTACTCTTCTGCTTCAGCCAGCATACCATACTTCATCACCAATGTGCAGGATGCAGTCATTGCAAAGAGTGACAGTGTGACCTACTAGTGTAGGACTCAGTAACTGCATGATGGTATAATCTCTCCTTGGGATGGAGAAATGTCTCAGTTTACGCTTCCACAATCCTCTGAGAACAAGGGGCCAACAGCTTTTGTGCATTACCCTAGCACGAATATTAACTGCACGTATACTACTAGTGATTCCCTTTTCTACTTGCTCCTCATTGTTCTAGAAAGTACACCATAAGGAGATGAAGAATGCAGATAATGTGGATAAAAAAACATTTCAGATCTTATTTCCTGTACTTAATAAGACTTTTGAAAACTCTGACTTCCCACTTCCTATACTGGAGCCGTTCTAACCCATGGTCTTGGGATCTGCATACCTGTGGGCTTGAAGTTCCTGACTTGGGCTCAATAGCCAAACCCAGTGTGATGCCACCAGCCAAGGCTTTCTTAAGGCTCTCCTTCACCTCAGTCAGTTCTAGCTCCAGGTTTACACGCTCAGCCTCCTTCGCCTTACATTCCTCTTCCAGCTTCTTTAACTTGTCTTCAAGAATCACTTGCGTCTTCCTGCCTATCATTCACAGCAAAGTTATTTCAACAGGAAGCTTAAATTGACACTTCTACAAAAATAATTATTTTCTTTTTAAAAAAGAACAAAAAAATTAATAAAAAAGGGGGCTCAAAAATCACTGACTTCACAAGAATGTTGCATAACTTGCAAAAAAAATATTTTTCATGTAAAAAGGGTTGCAACAGGAACCAAATGTTTTCTTTCGGGTTTCTTCCCTAGATTTAAAGCCTATTGGCAAATCAGTGTTTTGTCATTTTTTGCTGTCATGAAAACATAATTAGCTAGTCAAAATAAAATTATTCCCATATTATGCTTGCCTTAAATATGCATCAGTATCATTTCATAGTGTGTGTATCTATATATATATTCATACACATGTATCATACACAATTTGTGTATTTAAAAAATCCAAATACAGATATTATGGAGTGTGACTTAACATCAAAACCAAAGTTCATGTAACGGCACCTCTTCACCACAGAATACCAAGCTGTTTGGATAATGAGACCTGCCACATGAAGGACACAGCACAAAGAAGCACCTCATACCAGCATTGACTTCGATGGCAGCACGTAGATCTTTTCTTTCTTTCCGGAGCTGGGCCAGCCTATTCCTCAGGGCTTCTTTCCTCTTCAGCAGTTCCTCTTCTTTGCTCTGTAACCTCTTTGCATCAGCCTCCACACGATTCTTGCCGTATTTGTACTGTTCTGCATCTGTATTTATTAGATGGTAATTATTTATTTGATAGAGTTGGACCTTGTCTTCTCCCATTTAAACTTTGGTCACAGGTTAAAATGGGAGACACAAAAAACTTAACTTGCCTGAATTTAACTTTGGGTTAATCAAGCCCTTATAGAATAGAGGCATGTGAGTATACATGTGCTTCCCTAGTTGTTCAAGCAGCTTTCTTCCTCAATGACTTGGTTCAACCAACAGTAGAACCCAAAAATATACCCTGGAACTGAACATCACATGAAGTAGTTCATGTTTGGAGGACACCCCTCTTCCATGGGCTTTTTCTGAAGTTATGTGATTCCTGCTGAGCTCTGAAGGAAGTACTACACGATAGACAGTGTATTCTCTAGCTATTATTACATTGGTTTTCAAAAATATCTTGCCCTTCTCTGTAGTTCAGAGCAAGGAAAGAATGGTTCTATTTATCTCAGAAGCCTTAATTTTTAATTTGAAGTGGTCAAAGGAAAAACTACAAAACCACATTTGCCCCTTCTGCCTAGCTTCCATTTTTATTTCTAGTACCTAAAGCACATGCCTTTTCTTACCTGACTGAATAGAGCAAAATGACACTCTCACTTTTTTGGGTGCTTAAAGAGTTTTCTTTCTTTCTTTTTTTTTTTTTTTTTTATTTCCCATAGAAATGCTTTCTTTTCCTGGCTCACATATATGTGTTCTAATTTATTTCACAGACACATTTATACCTCTGCTCCAGTTGCAACTCAAAGGAAATAGGTCACCCCACAGTTCAGCTTGTCTGTATATCTGAAGCAGTCGGTAATATCTAAACCATTCATGACAAACAGCTGCCTAACCAGTTTAAGTCGGTCTTTGGTAACTGAGATGCCTTTACTCCAACAGTCTATTCCAATGTCAACTGACTTGTGTGCTAGAAAGATACTTTTTTTTTTTTATCCTAAAAACTAGCTCAGTTTTTTTATATTTCCTTTAAATCCATGACTCCTTAAAAATTTACCATGGACTCAAAAAGGCACATTCATTCCTTCACTAGCAGAAGCCACATTTTGGAATCTTAACAATTACAACTATAGCTCTTTGTTGTCTTTTCTTCTTCAACGAAAACTTATCTGTTAGGATTTTTTTTTAATTAATAAAAATTCGAGGGTTCAAAATCTGACAAGTCTCCTCATATCTTCATTTCTTCCTATAAAATTTCTTTTCTGAGCCTTCATCTCAGGAAGGACGTACCTACAGTTACCTACGTTACCTACAGGCAATCCACCTGCTTAGAGGAATACATATTCTGAATTTGCTGCGTATGGTCTGAAATCTCATCTCTCTAAGGAAGCATTTGAGCTATACATTTGTTTTCATTATTTTGTTACATCTTTTTCATTAGAGATAAGAGTAATTCTTCTTATGAACATGATAATATTCTCCTGACTTTCCTAGCTTCTCACTCGTCTCTTCCCACAGGCATACAAAATTACACTCCACTCCAGATGAAGAATCATTGCTAATTTTTTTCCTTCTGCTCTCATTACTTTTTGCAGCCACAGAGATACATTCATCATTCTCCACATTACAACCTTTTATCTCAGCTGGAGTAATGGGTCACTAAACTACACAGTATCTCCTATTCAGTGTTGTGTTGTGCATCTCCTGCCCAGTCTCTCAGATACAGAAGAACTACTGTGGTTCTTCATCTTGTTTATCAAAAGAGAGCTGTTTTGGGTACCCTCATGATTCCCTCACAGTGGCAGCAGTGAGGAGATGTACTTACTGGACGCTGTGCGCTTCACACATGACACTGATTCAGGTTTCTTCGGTTGGCTATTCAATGTTCTCACTTTTCCAGTGATCCCGTTAGCAGTTGCAGGAGGTTTCTTGCCCTTAAACTGTTTAAAAACAGAAGTACAAAACGGGTCTCAGCTACTCCTGTGCCACTGGCATGGCAGTCATCCCTTCATCAAGGACAAATCTTGACAAAAAGCTGCCTGCTCAGAGACCCTTAATAGACTGCATCGATCCAGCTGGAGACAAAACATTCTCCAGGGGTTTGGTCTCTGAGAGTAGCCTGCTCAGTGGGATCCCAGAAGAGAAATCACCAGGAATCACAGAATAATGCGGGGATGAACACCCCATTTCTAGTGGCATTGTTGTTTCTAAATCATTTAAACATCAGGCATTTACTACACTTGTATAACCACCGTGAGGCAGAAAAATTGCACCTTATAATAATTTCACACAGAAAAGGTTCCTGAAACAGTTTTTTCAACACTGACTGCTCTCAGAAAGAGCCAACATGGTTTACAAAAATAAAATTCAACATGTTCTTATTTACTGTATGACCGTTCGCTGTGGTACATGGTTTTTTTTGTTGTTTTAAAATAAAACATTTGCGATACACATTTTTAAATGTTAAGCGTTAATGCATTATTTTCTGTTCTACAACTTCAAGCTACTCAAAATTCTTCTTATTTAAGAAAATGAACCCAAGGATGAGAAACATTGTACTGCCTGCTCCTCATATTTCCACCTAGAATGTGTTAGACAAGCATATCTGTGCTTTGGCATCTTCATCTCCTTCTAAAACCTTCAGTAGACTTAAAAGAAAATGGAATGAGAAGCCTGATGCAGCAGACCAAAGTCAGGAAGAAAATAACAGGCAGTAATTTCAATATGGTGTACACAATATCTTTTAGTATATATGTATATATACATATATATATATATAGTCACATTGTACATTATAGTCATAGCATATATAATCATTCCAGATATGTGAATTTGCTGTCACAACCAAGTCATATTTCACTTACAATGCCACTTTTTAATTTTGAAGTCACTACTGCATGCCAAGGAGATAGAAGGAAGCTAAATATGCTTCAGGTTAAGCACCGAAGGCCACATCTATCTTCTTGGTATTACCTACAATCTGTAAAACATCAGGAGCTCATGGGGAAAGCCCTTCTCGTGTGCCACTTAGCAGAACTGTTTTATTGGCAGTGAGCTCGTGACTGAACTGCAAGCACTTCAGTGCTCAGACTGACTGCATTAGCCTGATGTCCTTACTATAACAACCAGATAAACAGAACAGACAAAAAAATAAGAAGCGTAGTCAAGTATTAAACAGTACAGTACCTGCGATACAGATCCCCTCCCCACAGCAGAGGTATTAGTGACAGACTGAGCAGAAGACAGATTGGATGAGACAGGGTGTTTGTAATGGTTAGAGGAGAGTTTGTCAGTAGATAACCTATTGGTTTTCCTGTCAGCTGGTGGATAGCGCGCAAAGATTTTTGGAGACGGCAAGTTATCGTACAGGCCTGCGTTATCATAAAGCATTTCTTCTCCCATGTTCCTGCTACGAGAAGAAGGAAAGCCATCTTCTGGTTCCCACTGCAATACATACACTTTGGCAGTTAGTAAACAATACACCATGCAGAACCTGAGTGAAATTAAAACATTAGTAAGATTCTCGACCATAGGAAGCCCTCCACATTTAGCAAGGTTATGCTCATTACTTTCACTTGAAGCTAAGTACTCAGAAAGTTGGGAAAAGATGCAGCATGGAAAGGAAGCATTGCATTACATGGCTCACAGCCTTTGCATTTTCCATTGCATGAGCAAGCTGATGCTATCCTATTACCCTTCCTGCTCACAGACTGTATCATCAGTAGTTAGCTCAGCATTGAGGGGGCATAAGGAGAATGTGTTAACAGGAGGACCCTCATGGGCTGCACAGATGAATCTGTGGGATTACATCTGTTACATGAGTTTTTAGAAGTAATAATGCCTAACAGCTAGCAGAAGCCAAAAGGATTTTTTTTTCTTTCTTTTTTTTTTTTTTTTCTTCAGGCTATATGTCTTTGCTATATGTCTTGTGAATACCAGCTGCTGGTATGCTAGTATTACATTTTATTTGCTGGAAGATTATTATTCTGAGCTAACTATCTAAAATAACTACAGGCCATTTCCTTTTTTTTTTTTTTCCTTCAGAAAAAATGGAAAGCTCAGCAACAATACTCCAGTGATTCATTCAATTAATCTTAAAAGAAACCATGGGCCTGGTTGCCAAATATTCTTCCTTAATCCATCCTGGCTGTGGCAGCATGCTACTCACACAATGGCTTGAGCACATCCAAGAACTACACACACAGACTACTCACCCCACATGCTGTTCCGTGCAGTTCCCAAAAGGCTTTTTTTCTCTACCATCTTTTTGACATTACTAAGAAATGTGTTTGCAGATCACTTAGCAATTGGAAACAATGATTTTTTCTGAGCTCAGCCTTAGCGGGGGTGTTTATCAAACAGCCCAAATTAAAAGCTGCCATGAGTTCTATCTGCTCTGTTAATTGTGAGGACCACATATCAGTAAGGTAAATATCTATTATGCATTAAAACCTATTCCACAGCTGACTGTGATCAGCTCTGTATATTATGTGGACAGAACTGACCCCTGTGATTCTCCTTTGGGATGTACAATACCTGCACTCATGGGGAATTCAGCCCCAGGGGCAGATAAATGTTCTGTATTGTTTTTAAATGGACACCAAAACGTGCCTGGTGTAACTGAGTGCTTAGTTTTGCCAGCTTCAGTGTGATCTGAAAAATATCCCCTTGAGTCAGTATTATATTCAAGGACTTGGCAACAAATCATCAACAGGCAACTGCTTTCTAAATGCATGTTGGCTCATGTGCAGGTTAATGTAAGCAATATGTCCCACACCCCTAATACCCTATAGGTGTAAGGGAAGTTCGCAGTCCCCAGTCTAAAAAATAGGACTTCATTTGGAAACTGCCCAGTGGGCCTTTTTAGATAATATAATTTTCAGATGTCCATGCATTCAACACATGCAAACCATTTTTTTCTGTGTAAATTCAATTCTTACCGATCCATTTATGCAGGGAACGTCATCGTAATGAAGTGCCATTCCACTCGGACATGCGTAGCCATTGGCAGTGCTTCCCCGGTATGGATTTGTGGATATAACTCGCCTGTTCATAAAACTGAATAAAGCAAAATAAAAACAATAAAAGACAGTGCTTGAACCCAAGTCTAAATGATGTTTCTGCGGCACATTCCCTGTATCAGATTTTGTAGCCTGGAAGTATGTATATTCTTGTCTTCTGCAGGAACGCTGTGGACAGTTTTCCATCTTTTGCTACTCCTATGTTGCTGGTAGCAGCCAATATTACACCATGTGTTTCTGTACTGTATTCTTAGAGCAAGGATAAGACTGTGTGAAAGCCAGGATGGCAACAGCTGTAACTGATCTTTGGCACATTTACATGGGAACCTGCTGATCTATGTTATAAACCAACTTGCCAGTGTCCCATAAACATTCCCTTGTTGTTTGCATGCATGAGAAGCAGGTGTTTCTGAGTGCACACATGTTCAGAGGGGATGCAAACTTGGAATCTGGAGGAACAATAATCAAACCTAGCCAAAAAAAAAAAAAATGAAATATAGAAAAAGGTCTAATGAAATGTAAGTCAACACGTCCATGAATATTTGCTAATAATTTATTTCCCGAATTCTGGGGATCTTTCACATCCATGTCAGAACTTTCGGCTGTGTAGAGTTTGCACAATGGCACCATGCTTCCTAGCTCTCCACTCGGGCAACTGTGCATACAAATACTCCATACTCTCATTACCACTGTGTTTCACACAGTAGATATGAGCCCTCTAAAGATTCAAAAGGGATAGATAATTTTGCTTTTGTTTGCTCTCCCCGGAACCGACATTGTCGCTTCTTTTACTAGAATTCTGAAGAGCACATGCATAATATCACAGACTACAATGGGATTTGTGTTCAGAGCAAAGATCTAAAAATGCAGAAACTGGAAGAATCAGCCCTGAAGGCTGTAATGACCTCAAGGGTTCGAAGGCTGTAATGAACCTCAAGGGTTCAGAGCAAGCTCTGAAACTGAATGAGGTATAGAGTGAGAACCCAAATAATTCCTATAGATTCAGGTATACGTGAAAGGCAACACAAAGCTTTCTATCTCAAACAATGAGACTATTCAGGCTCTGTGGTGATATTCATAAAATATGACAAAGCCCTGCTAAAGCTGAGAGGGTCTTCTGTAGTGTTGGCCAGAGCTCAGGAATTCTGTGGTTTTAACGTTTGCTTTCTTTTGGCTTTGAAATAACATCTTGTCCATTGAAATTGTTTTTCAGAGGGAGACAGACCTGATTCAGCTAAGGCTCACCTGAGCCACAGAAGAGCCAGGCTTGCAGGAGGGATGAAACTGTCTAGCTGAGTGTGAGCCTTTTAGGTCTGCCTCCACCCAAGCCGTGAATGGCCAGGCCATAGGGGGAATAACCACTAGTCAGATGCTCTTCTTATTAAAACAAACAAACAATAAAAAGCCCAAGATAAATGCCACGATAAAAATGGTTTTATCTCATACTTCATTAGATGCTATTAAAGGGATGCATTTGTCTAGTGCTTCTCTTAATGAAGAACATTACTCAGTTGTTTTTGGTTAGTCTGAAGGACTGCATTCAGAGCTGTTATTGTCTTTCTGCTTACTTAGGTAGCTTCGTTGAAAGCAGTGCACATTACACACATCTGAAATCTGGGATATTCATTAACATCATCTATGCACCTGCCATAACTGTTTCCATCAGCAAAGAAGCTAAAGTTTATCTAAGTATCTGTTTACACTTCATAAACATTATTTCACTAAGCCTCATTAAACTAGTTTACAGACACATACATGTAAGTTAATTGCATTCTGAAACTGCTAGATTGGAAAGCCAACGGAAAACACTGCTTGGAAAGAATTTGTATTCAGCCTTCCCTAGAAGCCTAATTATTCATGTACAGGAAACTGATGAGATTATTAATGAAGAACTAACTATCTGGCACAGCATCAATCTCAGGAATAAGTCTGAAGTGACTGAATGATCACCAAAGCTTTAATGACAACCACAGTTAATTTGGACTACAGATACTCATTCTAAAAAAGGTGGCAATATTTTTTATTTTAATATCATCGTCATTTTCCCTCTTTTTCTAGGAACAGTTGAACATCAGCAGATGGCTACTCTAGTTGCTTACTAACAAGCTCTTACAGACTTCTAAAGACATACAGTGAATTGTAACTAATTTTTAATAGGGAAATTTTACTATTTTTCAAGTTGTTTGACATTCCTTTCTAACATGTGGTCTAGTTGCGTATGTTTTTTCACTTGGCTCCAATTAGTATCACATTTGTTCAGAAAAGAAAAGCCATGCTGTATGTGGGGGGAAAAGGTTTCCATTCTGTTTCTTTCTTAAATGTGGTTATTGTGAGATGCTGACTGAAGCAAAAACACATGTCAACACAGGATAAACTTTTTGAACCCTATTAACTTCAAAACAAATATTAACATAGGTCCATAAGCAAAGCGCGTTTTGATTCTATCAAAACTATCTGGTTTTCACAGAACTGGGATTGTGATAACACAGAGTCACTTTGATTTCAATCTAAATACATTCAATGTAGAACCTGAATGAAGCTGGGCGTTTTCTCTTGTTACAGTTCTCTTAAAACAGAGACAGTGGAAGAGTTTTCTTTAGGAAAACTGAAGCTTTTTCTTTTTCTTTTTTTTGGCATTGTTAATCTTTTATGGAAGGCATATGAAGTGTGATTCTTTAATGCACTGTCACAAAATTTCACATTTGCTGAATTTGTAGGGAGTCCCATTTGGCTGCCACCTCTCCAAACTGTCTTGTCAGGCCACTTGCTTTCTGACCCCAGCAAACCATGACGTACAACTGCAGCAGGAGATCTAGCATGGTCGAGCCATTCCCTTGCTCCTGCCTCTAAACAGCCTCATCAAGCCCAGGAAAAACAAGAGTCTCTTCTCACTGGAGACTGTTTTAGTTGACAAAATTTGCAAATGTAAATCACTGTATATCCAAAGCATGAGTTACTTTTCTTAACATAGCATCAGTGACAAAGGACCAATTTGCATTTTAAACAGAATTTCTGTGCTGCACCTAGAGTCCTTCTCAGTTTCCACCTTCACAATTACAAACTATGAATAATTTGAACTGGCATGAGCTTGATGTAATTTTTAATTAATCAGAAAAGGACATGAGAAGGAAACGCTGAGAAGGTGACTCAGTTAAATTTGATGCACATTTGTAGTGGTTCTGTTGAGGCACAAATATTACATAGTTAATAAGTAAATGATTACAAACTATGTAGCCACGTACTTATTTACTTTTCAACATATATGTCCTTTTCCAGGGTTATTTCTAAGGCATCAAGCAAAATATAGAGGATAATAAGGTGACTCATTTAAAAATGAGTCAAGATTTGAGTAAAGCTGGCTGGTGCCTGCATTTAACAGAGCTTTAGCAAGATGCCAACAAGATAATCTTAAACACATCTACCATACTGCAATTCTGAGACACTTCAGGACTTAAAAATCTAGCAAAGAGGCTGGGGGGGATTTGATAAGCTCCCTTGGCACCAGACTTAATGTGCAGATATAAATACTGAAAACAAGCAGTTAGCTGAATGCCTCTCACCAGAAGGTCTGTTTTGCAGCCTGGATGACGCTTGCCGTCATTTCCACATCAATGTAGTCATAGTGCAGAGCTCCGGGGTCTGTTGAAGATCCTGTTTCTGCAAGCAACATCCCTATCCATCTGCCCATGTCTTCAGAGGATGATGCCTGTAAGGAGAGTGAAAAACCATGTCAGGTCTTTAGTCCACCATTAAAGTCAGGTAGTCACAGCACTGTTTCAAAATGCAGCATTTTTCTTGGCTGACCATATTATACATGAGGCTCTGGTTTCTTTCCCCTGAATTCAGAAAACACAGGATTTCTCATTAAATCAGCTGTGCTAGAAGGACTGCACTTTAAGTAAGCCATGTGCTCATCAGCTATGATGTAATTCAAGATGGGCAATCTCCACAAAAGAAGAAAAAATAATCATTTAAGGCTAGTGGATTTAGATTCAAGTCATGTTTATTTTAGACTTCAGAAAATTGAAAGCTCTAAGAATTATTTTCCTAGGCAGATTATAGTTAGGATAAATCCTGAGAATTAAACTTTATTGCCAAGTAGAAATGAGCGAAAAAAACCTGAAGCAGTAGAAGAAGTTTATGTTTTGTTTTTTGGAAGATTTCATTTGCATACGCCTACCTTGATGGTGTTTATTTTCCAACCATCGCAAGTACAAACACTTTAAAACTAATTTTTAAAAAATTCATACTGCAAATCTAAACAGCAGCAAATAAGTGAAAAAAAGGATGGCAAAAAGGAATGTGTGTAGTTTCTAAATTTGTCATTCTTTTTCAACATTTTATGGCCTTCTAGAGATTCTTGAGATGGTTCCTAGTTTTTCAAACTCTATGAACTGCTCACATGCAACAGGACTTGCAAGGATGGGAGACTGTCATCACCCACACTGGGAAAAAATTCGTCCAAGTTTCTGTCCTCCCAGTGAAAACAAAAAGTCATCACTATACTTGGACTTAAGTGGCTTTGCATTTTTCAAAATATAATGGACAAATACCTCCTGCCAAATCCTGAACAACTTTTAAAATCCAGTTTCAACAAGATTTGACAACAAAATCTGACAATTTTTTGTTCATTTTGCCTTTTCAGTTACAACTTGCTCTTGAATTTGTTGCAGAGTGGCACAGTCACTGAAGACAACTTTCTAGATCAGAATTGTTTCCCACACCAGTTTGCCCGTCATCCTCAGTCAAATTCTGCCCTCTGAAATGAGATCCCAACAGAGCCTGGACCCTTCCCCAGGTCAGACTGGCAGCTGTCAGTGCTGCAAGGACCACATCTCAGTGCTCTTCTTGGATCCCACCCCTCCAGGCACACAGTTACTGTGCAACAAACACAGAGCTGTGCAAAGAGACTCACTAGGTTGTTGGCACAACTTTCTTACTGCAGAATAACACTAACAGGAATTCAGAATGAGCAAAAGTGGTTAACATACACAGCAAAAAAATGAGAGCTAAGAGCTCTAGATTTCCCATCAACGGTGATTCATTATTTAACTATGGCTAAGTTATTTACCCAAAAGGACTGTATCTCTGACAAAGAAGAGTGCCTACAAAGGATGACAGATAATTTAGCACCAGGTCAAAGGAAGGTCAATGCAGGGAAAAGCATCTTACAGCCATTTCTGAAGCACATTACGTAACTTCCTAAATCTTATTTCTTCTTTTGCTTATAATTTTTATCTTTCTCCTTCCAGTATTTATTATCCATCTCTACAATAACATTACTCCAGAGATTTTTTGGAGCTGTCACGTCATTTGAAAGTGCTTCTCTAATTTAGCTTGTGGTTGTCTATACAACTCAGAGCCATTAGAGCCACAGCACCTCAAGCACAGCAACCTCCTGCCCATTTCGAAGCAGTCGGAAAGTCAGGGGATGCTTCGAATCCAGTCCTGGGATGACTTCACATCCACGGAGAGGGATAGAAACAATGTGCGTCTTCAGATCTGTCCTGTCCTTGTGGAAAATGAGTTTATTATCTTTCACTCGACACCAGCGCTCGCGCCACCGATTATTTGAGAGCACATTGAGATATCCTGCAATGAAAGACATTAGATGTTTTACTCCTAAGTTTTTTTTGTTTGTTTGTTTTTGAAAAAAGAAAAAGAGAAAACAACAACAGCAACCCCTACTTTTCAAAATAATGCTATCACTTAAATTATTTCTCTTACAATAGGAATAACAGATGGATTTTAGGAAAACAAGTAAATGATTCTGCCCCACTTCTTCGATGCAAAACTTCACGGCGCCAATAAACTAGCAAAAATTTATGTAAAGATGTGATCCTACTCATTTGAAAATGTTTTTTTTATTAGTCATGGCAGTGACTGGGTAAGCTGGAGCGTACCAATGACCAAAACTTTAGTAAGAATGAGAGAGGGAGTGTGGTAACAACCTAAATACACAGCTGATGTGCTCATACAGCTCTTTATAAAAGACCCACCTGCCCATTTTATAATTGCTTGGTAACTGTGACTGCCCAAATCTTCTGGGAAAATCACACCTCCTGTTATGTACTTAAGTGATGACTTAGCTTCTGTAACCATTCTCAGTACCCTAAAGACCTTCTAAGAATCCTCCACACAATGTCGGTTCATTCTGCTTTGCCACAAGGAATGGATTAGCAGTGTTAGGTTTACACATTGATGTTACCTTTTCTGATTTCATTTAGAAAGAAGAATGCAACACATTTAAATAAGAATTTAAAGGGTCGCTATTCACGCTGACAGAAAATAATATTTGCTTAAAACTCAAGAGTTAAATACAAATGAAGTCAGCTAATTTAGCAGAAGTTAAACTGTCCACATACAACCCATGTTGCCTACTAAATCATGTCCTTAAAACAAATAAAAATTTCATAAATAAACTGCATTTTAAACAAACCTCATTTTTCCTATCATTCTGTATGCCAGATGTAAACAGTATCTAGGCACAGAGTTATTTCTTAGTCCCATAGCAATAATCATTCCAAACATCAAAATGAAGACAATGAAAATGTCCAAATTTTCTGTCCTGTATCATTTGTAAACAAAAATGCTCATCAAGTATCATTTATATTTGATTCCTCATTACAGGTACATGAATTCAGTATGCTGCTGTTTCCAAACATGCCATGAAGAAATCATACTTTGCACAGACCAAAATCTAAAAACTTTTTTCTCTCTCTCAGGTCTGATTTTCATTTAAGCACTTAATCATGTTGGATAGCTATCTCTTTGGTTTTCATTAAAACTATGACTTATCATTATTCTTTGTGGATTTCCCTTCCAACATTACAATTCCAATGCAAAGCCTGATCCAGCAGGATACAGCAGATCAAAATTGCGCACAACTTGGAAGATGCTGTAAAAAAGGATGTGCTTATTTCTGTGATTTTGGCTCCTTGTGATGGTCACACTCTCCAACTGTTCTCCCTCCTCCTCTAACAAAAAACCCATATAGCTGTGTATTATAACAGAATCACTAGAAATGGAAAACCCTTCATGTGCAAGCCAGCTGGCTCGATTTGAAGAGGTTTTTTTTTAGGCATTACTTTTCCCCATCCTCTGTTCCTAATGCAGCTCTCAGAAAAGCTCTTCCAACTCCTCATATGTTGCTTAAATAAGCAGGACTCTGTATTTTTCTTCCATAATAGCCTTGCTTAAACCTTCAAGACTTAACATGACCAAAATGCCTTGAATGTGTTTCCAGATCGGGCATTAGCACTTCAGCTTAGTTCATGTGGCCAAAGACCAGTGATGTTGTAGAGAAGACTCAGTGCAGGTGGGTTTCTGTTTCTGTTTCCACTATAGCTGGGTGTCCCCAGCAGTGTGATTGGGCAGAGCCTTTTTAAGTGTAAAAGACCTCAACTATGGAGCAACCTCCCAGAGGGCATTGCACTCAGACAAATTTCTGGTGGTGAGAAACTCCTGCAAAGCCTTCCTGTGATGACTAAAGCCTAGACACTTAAATTTTTCTATAAAATTTGCAAGTGGTGTAGCCAAATGCAGACAATAGTAATAGCTATATTTATGCCCATATTTAAATAATAGAAGAATTACTAGGAATTAGAGTGTACAGCTGTGGTTAACATCTCACATAATATGGAATAATCAACAGAATACAAGACCCAGGAAGTAAGAAGTTTTATGCAAGCCAGATGGTTTGGACAACACATCTGTCTGGACACAGCTTTTCCCAGCTGTTCCCTTGCTTGATAAATCACATGTGTACTTAGTTGATATATAGTCATATGCATACACTTATTTAATCAAAGATTTCTTACGGGAATGATTCCTAAAGTGGCCTTGAGAGTCATCTGCAATCTATGAAGTTCTCGCTGGTGGTCCATGAATCTTCTTTCACACTGGGTGAGCATCTATTACACTTCATGCACCAAGGAATTCTGACAGCTGCTGCCTAATCACAAATTTCTGGGTTTCTCAAGATTTCCTAACCAATTAAAGGGGAAAAGGCCAACCCAAATTCAAAACCCAGTGCAACTGCTTCACATTTTTCTTGCTATGTTTTATTTTTTTTATTTTGAAAGATTGGAAGAAGGATGGGAACAAACATGTTAACATAAATAGGCATTACTTAATCCTGGGGCACCAAAAGGCAAAGAGAAGGATATCAATGCATGGCACTGTTTGAAAATAGACAGCTGTGAGGACATTAGCTAAATGTATTAAAAAAAGTTCTAAATAGCAGGCAAATATTAATAACTCAGATACAAGACAGATATTTTCTGTGCGTCTTTCCTTATCTGCTTTCTTGGTGTTGAAAAGCACTACAGCTGTCATTAACAGTGATCAACAATAGCAGTTAAGATAGATTACTAGAAATTTGCTCAATAGGCACCATTTTAGGAACCAACAATTAAAGTCAAATCACTTTGGCTGAGACCAGGTGGCGTGGCTACTGTCATCACTGCCATTGCATATAAATTCATCAAAAAGACTTGATTCCTTCCCAGGAAACTTTTTCGAAAATGAAGTGTAAATTTATTTTATAATCCAACCTACAGCTGTTTTATACCTACTGGTTTGAAAATGGCTCGTTTTCTTCAGAGCCTGTGCTACTCTTTCATTTAAGAAGTCAAACTCATTTAGTCTCTTTTTGAATGAGAAGGTCTTGCTTACAATACTCTTTCAATGTGAGCGCACCTCTCTGATGCAGAGGTAAAAATTACAGAAGTAAATGTATGGAACTTTCTAGGCTAGAATGTTAAAAATTTTCTGTTGCAAACTGCCTTAAGGACCCAAGAAGAAAAACAACTTACCACATGTTGGAACATCTTCTTCAGCTGATGAGGTCTGCTCATCTGTTGATGGCTTTTTCTTTCCTAAACCAATTATCTTCGTTATTTTTTTCCCTGTCACTTTAGTCACAGTGCCCTTGGCTTCTGTTTTTGAACTTTTTTTCCTCTTCACTATTAAGAAGGCAAAAATGTGCGTTTTAGTGTGTTTAAATTATGTAGTCAACCCCGCCCCCCCCCCAAAAAAAAAAACAATTAAAAAAGTAGCTCTGGCAAACAATGCAAAGTAAACATTTGTACAGTTGCAGTCTGCAATGAGATAAACACTGTATGTCCTCCTGAACACTGATGCCTATAAATCACCCCTTTGCTATAAAAATTATGTCATTTGGAAGAAGAAAAACAAAAATCCAACTTCTAATTTAATTTCATCTAATCAAGCTTGAAGTCTCTTTCCAAAGCAGTCATCATGTAGTTTATCAATATGAACAAACTATCCAGCTCATATACATGAGAATAAAAATCTAGCCAGATGATCAGACACAATTTTAAACATTTATCTAATAAAAATCAGCAATTAATTAACAAAAACATAACATCCTTGCCTCACAAAAATGGCTCTGCTATTTAGGAATCTAATTACAACAGGCCTTTTAGAAAGACAAGACAAACTAGCTATTAACAATTAAATCAGCGGGATCAGTATAAGCACTCAATTATTAAAAGATGACACTTTTTGTGATCATGGTTGCTGATCACAAAAAAGCTAAAGCTTGCTGAAAGGAGTGATCTTGCTAATATCCATTCCATGCATTGAGTCATATTGAGTTACTGAAGGTAACATGGCAAAGACTGTGGACATCACTTATAAAGTGCATATCTGAGAAATCCTAACTAACTCGTAGAAAAATATGAGAAAAATAAAGTTTCTAAAACAGAATTAAAGGTAAAAAATTAATTCATTTGCAAAATAAAACCAAAATAATGAAAGGATCTTTATTTCAGAAATGACATTCAGTGGATTTGAATTCCATCAACAGAGCAAAAAGTCAACTTGTTAACTGATAGGGTAGCAAATATACCCACGAAATTGCCCTGATTTATGATTTTGATGAAAATTACATTTAGGATAGTTACTGATTAAGCTGCTCTAAGTTTATTCCTGACATCCTTAGTTCTCTTTGCTACTTTCACGAACAAAAAATTTAATGGTTATAGGCTTACGTAAACTGAGAAGAAAAAGAACAAAATGTTCACATGAAAAGCAATTATCTGAAATGATGAACTGGGAAGAGGAATACATGGAAAACAGAGTAGCAGTTTGGGACTCACAAGGGCATAATTTATCATGTTTAGCTTAACTGCTAGCAAACATGGAAAATGAGTTAGTAATTGCATCTGTGGCCAAGACCATACAAATAATCCACCTGCTACATGCGGTGCTAGGGTGGAAAAGGTGCTTTTTGGGTGTGGATAGCTTCTTCTTCCAGTAAACACCAGTGCAGATGTGCTGGCCTCCTAGCAGTACATGTCCTGTCAGCACGCTTCCTACAGGGCACCCAAGCCAACAGTTGGACAACACCTGGATTTGGCTTGTGTACAACAGAAGTGCTGAGCATACTGCAGAGGTTAAAGCCTCTTAGTGAAAGCTTAGCAGTTATGCTGTGAAACATAAGCATGTACAGCAGCTTCTGGAAACCACAATAACTGACATTGTTCCATTCGATTGGGTACGTCAGAGATCTGAATGGTGAGGAAATGCTGGAAAAATGACACAGGAAGAAGACAGTGGGAATGAATCAAAAGGCGAGACAGGGCTGGCACCAAAGCCAGTATTGACACAGTATTGTGTTTCCTGCAGCTCACGTTACACTCTCACAGCTGCAGAAAAGTGTCAGTTCTGTGCATCTACATGATACCACTGCTACACAGCATGTTAAGGAAATCACACAATTTCCTTCGTTTGGGGGAGAAAACAAAGGGTGCAGAGGCGAGAGCATAGAGGCTGAATTTTTTAGATGCAACTCAAGCAAAATTCCCTCAGTTTGGGATGTGCTTCTGGATAATAAAAATATGCATGGCTCCAAAGCAGCTTATTTAAAATTATATGCAAATAAGCATACAAAGCCACTGATATAGCATGATTATGCACATTTCAGTATATTAATATATATAATCGTAGATAATAGGGTTGTTTTTGTTTGTTTTTTTATGTGTGCAGACACATACACACATTTTGATAGTGACAGGACAAGGGGAATGGTTTTAAACTAAGACAGGAGATTAGGTTAGATATTAGGAGGAAATTTTTCATTCAGAGGGTTGTGACACACTGCAACAGGTTGTCCAGAGAGGCTGTGGATGGCCCATCTCTGGAGGCATTGAAGGCAAGGCTGGATGTGGCTTTGGGCAGCCTGGTTGATGACCCTGCCCACAGCAGGGGGGTTAAAACTGGATGGATGATCTTTGAGGTCCTTTTCAACCCAGGCTATTCTATGATTCTATGATACGTACACACATATAAACTGAGATATATACACATATATAATATACATTGTATGTATGATCCCTTCCTTCTAATATACAGTGATAGGTTTGTTTTGTTTTTTTCTTTGCTTTAAGTCTATAGATCCACTATTTATATTCCCACTCTACAATCAGAGTTACCATAAGAACTGCTAGTTGCCTATAGTGGTCACTCTTGTCCTTTAAAAAGTGTACTTCTGAATAGACAAAGTGCCAAAACAAAATTTCTATATTCCATTTCTTTATGTTAATCTACTGATTTTACCCACTGAGTAACAACTCAAAAGCATTACTGACTATTTAAAAAAAAAGGTATATGTATTTTACTTCCTCTCTCTTCATATTTGCACATATTCTTTGCTGCAAGCACCTCTGCATTTGCAACGTACCTTGTTCTTTTCCATTGCACACTGTGGTGATGCCATTTTCCACAGCACCCTCCCCATCTGAGCTTGGTCTCTCAGATGACAACTTCTACAGGGACAAAGAGATCAGCTGCCATATCATGCTGTCACCTTCACCATATTAAGTGTTAAGAATCAATTTAAAATATGCTTACTATGAATAAAACACTTTTCAATCACTGATCCACTTGAAGATAAAGAGAAGTTAGTAAAAAGTTTAGGTTTAATCATTTTTTTACACTTCCATATAGAATTTAGAATAGCACAGAAATTACAGATTAAGTCTACATCAAAAGATTTTCCTTCTAAGTGAAAAAATCACTGCACATTATTTTCTGAATACATTACTAGATTGTACAGTGTCACCGTGTATTAATCTGCTAAGCAATGAACAATCCACAAAACAATGAATGTGGATAAGACAAATGGTAAAATGATTTTTTTAAGAAACATTTCACACATGTATTTACAATTACAACTTAAATTTTTTCAGTATGTTCAAATAGGGGCTTTTGAAATAGATTTTTTAACACCAATTATCCTGTAATTGCTGTGTATGAGATACAGGATGAGGTGGGACAAAGATTATACTGGCACCACATCCTTCATGAGTGGTGGAGCCACGAAGATGTACAGAATATTGCAACAAGAAACCATGGAAATATTGTTTTAAGGTAAGCATTTTAGAATACAACTATTTATTGATATTTCTAGTTACTTTGTTAATGATGTTCTGGTGCAAACACAGCTGCTTTGGGCTTGTGCATAGAAAGCATCTGAGCTACCATGGAATATATTTTGCTCTTAGCCTCCTGGGTACAGTGCAACGTAACAATAATGACTGCAGGGTGATGCTACCAGGGAGACAGATGATGCCCTCAGACAGTTAGCAATGAAACCTCTGCAGCCTGAAGAACATTCCCTAAACCATGCAGTGTCTAGCAGATCCTCTATAATAGTTGTAAGAAAGACAGCATTAATCATTTTGGTAACTTTACCTTTTCCAGCTCTGTCTTGTGTACTGGAGAACTAGACAACGGCCCATCAGAGTCCACAGTGCCTGTGCAGTTGCTGCACACGTCTTTTATAACCTTAAGAACAAAGGCAAAACATATTAATTATGTATCAAATACAAATTTGAGAAATTACGTATGAATGGGAAGGCAAAATGGAAAGGAGAATCACACAAGCACTTAGTAGGCTGGCAGGTTAGAAAAGTAGTGGTGTGAAAATCTTTCTGCCCACAGCAGTGCGTCAGGCAGGCTGCCATTAATGAACCCCTCCGTACTGCTTCCCTGAGCCATCTCATGTATGACCTGCAGGAGACGTGATGTCTAGAGGTGAAAGGTTTCAGTTACTAGACAAGCTAAGCTCTGGGGCCCTCCTGAGTAAAGAAACCAAAGTGCTGCTGATTTCTGCATGCTACTTCTGCAATATGAACATAGCTGACACCACTGAATCATCTGCATTATGATGACAAAAAAGTGGGATACATGAGCAGTCAGAAAAGATGAGCCAGGGAAAGCAGCAATATTCACTACTATTTTTTTAAAGCTTTTCAGTCATACATGAAATAAAAACTTTAAGTACATATTTGGGTAGACTAATAAGATAACAGCAGACAGAAAATAAAATCAGAATACAACCTTTCTGAGGAGAGGTTTTTCAGCATTCAACATATCTAATTAGTACATGTAATCATTTATGAAAAGCAGCTCCTGCCTGACTAACCTGATCTCTTCTATTACATGACAACCCACTGAGTGGACAAGGAAAAGGCTGTAGATATTTTTCACTTGGACTTCAGCAAATCATTTGACACCTTTTCCCACAGTCTTCCCCTGGCTGCTCATGGCTTGGATGGATATACTGTCTGCTGGGGAAAAAATTGGCCGGATGGCAGGGCCCAAAAGGGTGTTGTGAATGGAGTTAAATCTGATTGGTGACTGCTCACAACTGGTGTTCCATAGGGCTCAGCACTGAGGCCAGTTTTGTTAAACATTTTAGCAATGACCTTGATGAGGGGATCGAATTTACCCTCATTAAATTTGCAAATGACACCACGTTAGGCTGGAAGGTTGATCAGATTGAGTGTTGGAAGGCTCTGTGAAGGATATGAATAGGCTGCATCAATGAGCTGAGTCCAACTGTGTGACATTCAACAGGAAACTGCCAAGTACTGCACTTGGGTCTTAGCAACCCCACGCAGCAGTATAGGCTTTGGGAACAGTGGCTGGAAGGCAGTTTGACAGAAAAGGACCTGCTCCACAGCTGGTGAGTGTGAGTCTGTAGTGTGCCCAGGTGGGCAAGAAGGCCAATGGCAGCCTGGCCTGCATGCGGAACAGCATGGCTGGTGAATGGATAGGAGAAAAGTGTTAAGTTGAACCAGAGGGAGTTTATATTGAACACGAGGAAGAATATCCAGATTGGATGGAATGGGATTCCCAGAAAAATTACTAATACACTGTCCTGGAGATATTTAAGATGCATGTGACTATGACACTTGGGGACATGGTTTAGTGGTGGGCTTGGTGGTGTGAGGCGATGGTTGGACTTGATGATCTTAAGGGTCTTTTCCAACATAAATGATTCTATAACTCTATTCTGTATGTACCACTGATCACACACTACTGGATTACAGCCACAGCCACACGAGGACAGCAGAGACTGGTTAGCTAAAGAAGAAAGACATCCTACCCTGCCAGAAGCTTTCCTGCTAGGCATACAGACTTTCCCCTTTAAATGTACATAGCTGTGTTTTCACATCCTAAACTCCCTTTTTCCCCTTTTTAACAAGTCTGAATGGATGAAGAAGGACTTGGTCTGAGAATTCCCCAAGGAAAACAGCAATTAGCTAACTGTCAAAATCCAGATTTCCTTAAATAGGAATAAGAATAATAACAGCCTCTTCCCAGTTTTGAACTGAACAGTTTTGATGTAGAAATCATTAAACAGCTGAAGACATCATCAAACAGTTTAAAGTTATTTTCACAGCACTGAAGTTCCCTGTAAGGGTGAAGCTAAGCAAAACAAATGTTTATGTACTTACAGAGACCTTAATGAAACAACTCATGAGCACATGCTAAATTAAAGGCACTATATCCCATAAAGAGAGGAAGAAAACCAGCTCTGTATTACAGATGGAGAGCTCAGAAATGAATGGAAGATTAAATCACTCACTCCATGTCACATAACAAATCTAAGCAGAGGAGGGAAATTAACCTAAATTTTAATTCTAAACATCTTAAAATGTTTCAGTATCCTTTCATGATTGTCTGAACTTCCCTGTGTCTTTTGTCAGAAACATAGCCCAGTATTATCAAATTCATGGCACTGGGTATGCTTTTTAATAGAAAATGTTCTGCAATAGGCATATCTACATTTGCATCTGGAGTTAAACTTTGCTCTAAGTCTCTACACACGCATTAAAATTTGTTTTTGTGTATTGCTTTCCTTTCAACTGCTAGTCTTCAGTTAAAGAAAACAGTTTCTGGGAACATTCATTTCTGTCTCCTGCATGACCCTGATTCAATGGCTCATGTTTTCAGCATCTGCTCACACCACACAGTTAGTTAATTCTGGCAAAAGCAGATAGTAATGGGAGTTACAGACAGAACAGAGGGAAATGATTTGGCAGCGCTAACTGAATAGTATGTGCAAAGTCATGCACTCAAGTAAATACGGTTCTTATCATACCTCACATATTTAAGGAGAAGCTAAAGTGTTTAATTGGGTTGTAATTAAATTTTGATTGAAAAAAATAACACACTGCCAATTGGAAGTTCATGTCAAGATCCGAAGAAAATGGATTTTCAAGGCTTCCACACTCATCTGGGCTCAGGGGGTTCATTAGCAAAGGCTTCCTCATCACCTTCTATGTGCAGTATAATTGTGTTTGATGCACAGCATAAAATTCATACTTTCAGAGCTCACCAGGATGAAATGCCTTTAATATATAATGGCTGCCTGGATGCACTCTCTATAATTACGTTTGCAGACAGCTGCCATTATAAATGAGGTTTTCACATGCTTATAGCTTTAACTCAAAATTTTAAGGATAAAACATTCCACCGGTGTTGCCAACTTGCATAATTTCTGTCACAAGACTCAGAGTTCTTGTCAATTTTTTTCTATAATGTTCCATCTCTTGGAGTCATATGAAAACAAAAGAACGCTATTTTCATTAAACAATAGTTGTGAGCAGGAGCAGGGAGAGGAGCTCAGCAAGCTTCTATCCATTGCAATGAAATGTATAAAAATATGAATAAATATACCATCTCAAAGTTCCCAAACTAGAAAGCAAATAAAAGAAATCCCCAAATGTGTGATTTTTAATAAAACTGCATGATTGGAAGGCTCTACTGAGATTACTTTGTAAGGGAGCATACTCCACTAATGGCTTATTTTTTCCCACATATAAGAAAAGGGAAATCATTCTCTTCTTCTCACTATAAATGCATCATATATTATATACACACACGCATAGGGTGATCTGCCAGGAAAATCAAACTAAGATTGCAAACAAGCTATGTATTAAAATATTTAAAATATATGAGCAAGTATAACCAGAAAATAGAAGACCTTCCATTTGTTTGGACAGCTTCAAAACTAAATACATTTAAAATAATCTCCTGTCATTCCATCACAAGAATTTTAAATATCACAGTTACCCTAACAATATTACAATTAGATTTCAGAACCGCCTCTTTCAAATGCAGACATGGAAAAAGTTTGTGCAGCTTGAACTGAATTATTTTTACTTATTTATGTTACAGGAAGGCCTTGAATCCCCAGCTGGGTCTGGATACGCAAGAGTATTGCATTGATGTTGGCGCCATGAGGAATGGAGGGGAAATATTTGCAGGTACACAGCTGGGAAGATTCCCTGCCCAAAGCAGCTGGTAATGACGGGTGAAGCCAGTGGAATTTTTACCATGTGGTATGTCCGGAATATTTCTCTCTTTATAAAAGCCTACTACACAAGCACTAAAGTTTACTACAAATCTTTCATATCTGCACCCACACACAAATTTCTGTAATGTGTATTTTATTTTAAATGACATACCATGACTGCAGGCAAAACAGTTGACCTACATTTATTCTTTTTCACGTGCAAAATCAGAAGAATCAAATTAGCTTTTTCCAGATACCTTCAAAGATTCAGTTGCAAGATAAAAATATGGAGTATGATGTAAAACCAGAAAGTCAGCTACTTACTAACTGTACCATACTACAAAGAAACCCAACAAATTCCAAGGAAAAGTACTACGTATGCAGCTGGTTCCTTGTGGCTGTGCTATTTGGTAACTGATAAGGAGAAAGACTGAAAGCCCTCCCTGTCTCTGAAGTGCTTATGAAACTTTATCCTGGTAGATACCACAGGACGAGGACAGTCACAGACTGTTACTTACCACAGAGATGTGATCACTTCATCTCTTGTCCACCCAACACCTGTTTTCATGAAACTCACAGGAATTTAATGTCTGTGAGACAGCCATCATCTCCCATAACAGGCAGAGAAAAGATTAAAATTGACTGAGTTCAAAAGAAATGAGGGAGAAAGCTGATACTTCTGCTTCATTTCTTGAAGGATATTTGCTCCATTTCTTTATGTAGCCAGCCTAGAAATTCATTCAACCAGTCAACAAATCCTCCTGTTCCCACACACCCATATGCTTCACAGAACACAGAAACTGCTAGAAGTGGGGAGGGCTGATGTTCCCTGCCTGCTATCTCTGCATCTTAGCTCTGAAGTTGGTAATACGATCAAGCTGAAATCGGTGGATGCACAACCAAGCAGAGGGAAATGCATTTGGCTCCAAAGTTACTCCAGCAGTTCCTGCTCCTGAAGCACCTCTTGCTCAGTGCTGGAGGTGTTCTGGTACTTTTGCTACAACTAAATTCTCATTTTCTCTCTTTATTGGACCCCTTGTGCACTACATACACCAGTGTTAATCTTTTCCTCCTTAACTAGCATTTCAAAAACAAGTATAAGAAATATCTCATGAATATCTCATTACCCATGGAAATTGGAGAAAAAGTAGAAATTATTGATGTAGTCTATCCCATAAGTCCCGAAAAGAAACCCGTTTTACTTTATGTACTGGAAAACATCATCTTGAAGCATACCCTATCTTTCTGTCTCACTCTGTTTCTCTGAGTAAATTGATTATGAGATTCCAGCAAACTAACAGCCAGCAAGCCTATTTTACTGCCTGTATATTCCCTTAAAGTACTTTCCTGGCATAACCAAGCAAGACAAATCCCATGTCCTTTTTCTTGCATTGCTACCATGAAGACTATTTCCATATATGGCTACTGGACCACACAGAGCCTAGGATGGGCAGTGCTGGGTGGCTAGACGCATTGCCCTGCATGGGGAGCAGTGCATCTGCACAGGGCTGCATCTCCAGTCCAGGTGGTGCAGGGATGCAGAATGCATTTCAAGCCATAAATCTGAGCTGGGTATTGTTTAAGTAATTTGGCAAACAAACCTTATAGTAGGAGACAGAAGAAATGCTGTATGGTGGGGAAAGCAGAGGACGCAGTCTCAGCCTTCCCAAGTTCTGTTCTGAGATTTGCTACAGCTTGCATTTGTGAATTTAGCCAGGAACATAAAGAAAATGTACTCCTGAGAAAGCAAGCAAATAGGATGCTTGTGGTTCCTTATTCATTGCTTTTTAAGAAAATATTACATACAGCATCTGCTTTTTTTTAAATATATATATATATATATCTTTTCCCACAGTGCCAGTCACAGAAACCCACTGGTTCACATGGCTGTTGGCCACTTCTCTGAAAACCAGGGTTCCCCTGCTCTGCCCAAGCACACCAGAAGGGATCTTCCAGGCTGTCACAGCTTTCACATGCAGCTCAGCCCTCTGAGCCTACAGGTTCTGCCATCACTGCAGATGCAAAACTGATGTGGTGCAGAAAGAACCCAGCCTGACTGCCCCAGGACACTGTGCACGCCTACAGTTAGTTGTAAACCAACAAGCACTGTATGGAAATCAGTTGTTCTGAGCATGCATCCCCTAATGCATTTCTACTCAGTTAGTTTTAAGGTACAATCACTCAGCAATTGACTTCACTCAGCTAAAAAATTGAGATAATAACAACTTTAGGGAACATCACTTCAGCCAAGAAAGTAATGTTTCAAGTATTTTGAGATCTTCAGCTGGAAATTCCCATAGAAAGTAAAAGCAGACACACAGTGTTTACAGTTACAAACTCAGTTTTCTGCTGATTTGAACTGGTAAGCAAAGATCTATGTCAGTAGTTTATTCACCAAAACTGTCCACATTGAGACTGAAGCCCAGAAACCACTTGGCCCTCTCACTAAGCTCAATGTTCTGGAAAAAAAAAGATATTTTCTAAGACTTTTACAGGAGATAACATGCAGTTATCAAAGATGAAAGTTAGGTAGGTCGACTCAACAGTCTCCTGATGAGCAATATCATGACACAACTCTGACTGCCATAAAATCTCTCTTATTACAAGTTCAGGACAATGATAAATGCAGACACAAGGATAGACACATTATATGCAAAATTACAGACCATGAAGTGAAGAGCTGCTGCAAAATGCCTGCACACCATAAACTGAAGAAAAATTAACCAAGGGTGCCTACTATTAGGAAAACATGAAAATCAAGGACAAGATCAAAAAAATGATTGACAAATTACCTGTGATAAATGATACACAAATAGTGAATGATAGATCAGAAATTCATTTTTGCAGGATGTGTCTCAAGGAGGAAGGGAAGGCCTTAGAGCCAGACACTTCTCCTATTGGTCTTCCACAAGAATCTGCTTTCAGAAATAATTTCTTTGGCATCCACACATTTTTAATATTAAGAACCGTTTTCTGTGGACTAATTTGAAGGTCCTGCACACAGAACATATTCATCTGTGTGAATGAAGCCACTAAACAAGTATCTTCTTGTAATCTTCTTAGTAGTCCTTTTATTCCTAATGTAGTATTTCCCAGGGATCTCACAAATAAGTGTGTAGTTTCCATCAGCCTGTTGGATGTGCTGAGACATACAGGAAGATTTAAGACCTCACTTGACCACAAATGAACAAAAGTGCACAGAGATGCACATACACTCCAAACACACATGGAAAAAGCTCATGTTTGGGTCAGAGTGTGTAACTGCACACATTTTTTCATGTACATTTTTGTGGGAACATTTTAGACTCAAGTTTGGAAATTTCCACCACTTTATGTTGTACATGGTATTACTGCCATGACCTCAGCTGTAGCCTGGATTTTATACCAGTTATGCTCAATGCTCTGCAATCATGACAGGCTCTTTGGTGACATCAGCTATCTTTTTTTTTCATCAAGTATTTGTTAGCTGGTAAACCTGAAACTCCCTTTGTGGTTTTCAGTCTAGACTTCAATTTGCACGTTTATCAGCTGTTTTCTTGGTGTCATCTTTACAAAAAAGATCTAAAGTATTCTGCATGTATTTCAACTCTACTTGTTCTAATATCCCGTCTTCCAATAGGTATTTTATAATTATTTGCTTAAGCAAATGCATTTTATAGAGATTACATCTGACTATAAAAAAGATCACGTAGTTTGGCTTTCATGGGAAAATTTGGCCTCCAAATCCATTTTGAGCTTTTCAGGCTCAAGAGTAAAGCTTTAACTTGATACTTGCATACAGATTTCTTCATGGGAACCTGTTGTTCCCATGTGAAAAGCTAGCTCAACAGCCATACATTCATACAACATCAGTGACAGAGAGGGTGCATTATGATTAAAACTAAGGATGCAGTGACCATTTGCATTGTATCCAAATCTGCCTATTTATTACTGACAGAAATTACGATCTTCACAAACTCATTTTAAGGGCTGAATGAGAAAAGCCCAACTACTTTCATAATTAATATATATTTTATATATTTTTTTAAAACACAAAAAAAATGTAATTTTTTGAGGTGCCATACTTCTCAAGACCATGGAGCTGTTGCAAGAGTTGCACAAACCACTGTGGGTTAGCTGCTGGCTTGCAAGACATACTGTACAGAATGGACAGTGCTGCAGCAGCACTGAGGACCTGTAAGCTGAGTGTTCAGTAGCATTGTCATGTTGTTGGGATAGCTTTCTTGGGAGAGCTTTGCAGCACAGAGGAACAAAATAATGTGCTGTCAGACTGTATCCACGTGCTCTGCGGATAGCAGCATACTGTACAGCACATACAACTGTGCCAAATGTGCAACTGTACAAAATCTTACTTTTTTTCTTAAGTAGCAGGAATGTATCTGGGATTTGGGAAAATCTAGCAGTGTTCTCTGTGAAGAAAGTTTTATGGCCAAAAAAACAAAAAAAAAAAAAAGAAAAGAAAATTTTTATGAAAGAAAGTCTGATAAGTGCCAATGTATTCAGCTTTGCTAAATCTAAGTTTAGAACAAGACAGGAAGTAATGGGGCAGTTACTATGATCTAACTCAAGTGGAATTCCCTCAGCAAAGAATACAACTGATGAATTTCTTTTCATTCCCATCAATGTTTTTGAAACTCTAGGTGAGTTAATAAAACACTAAGATGATCCTATGTTTTAAAACTTGAGGTTAGAAGATGGCTAACAAATAAAGATTAGTTTCTATTACAAAGACAATACAGAGTGCATTTTTTAAGACAAAATGCAAACTGCCATTCAAAACAAAACATGGACATCCTGCAAACACCCAAAAGGTATATTTTAATGTTGCAAAATAGGAAATTACAGATTAATTTTCCACTTAGTCAGTTAGCCCATAGCAGAGCTCATACCTCTTAAGCTGCATTTTCTCTTTCCTCCTTTCTACAAAAAAAAACTGTCATCAGGAAATTCCTATGTGTTTAATTCAATTGTGTTTAGAGAAATAAAATTTATTCTAAGCAAAATAAGTACCATATAAGGTTAGATCAGAGCACAGCATGCTTGATCTGACTTATGCATTTAGACTTTCAACATGCATTTAAAAGGCTGGATTTAAAGGTCTTAAACCAAGCCACTAAAAGTGCAGTGGTTTCCCACACTACTTCACTGAACTCCACGATCCATTATCTAATATTGGCAAAGTCCAGTATAAAACTGCAGCCCTTGCACTGGGATTTTCCAGATTTTCAGACACCAAACAGAAAGAGTTGAAAATGACAAATTCCTGTTTCTCAGAACTGTCTTTTCTAGAGCAAACTGTAACAGATAATGTACTGTTCAATTAGAACCAGTAAAGTTTAACTGAAATCAAGAACCTGAATAATTTTTTTTTCCTCCTGATCAATTCAAGCAGGTACCTCCACAGTTACCTCTTTTATAGAAAAATAACTGTGATGGTGGTATGCCCAATTTTGCATGGTTGCTTGGCTGCTGTGCTGATCAAAAATCGAGCTCAGTGCCAGCTTCCTTTACCCGAGAGAATCTGAACCATCAAAGCTTTATGAAGAATGATCTAGAGATAAAAAATGGAAGGGAATTGCCATCTCCACTCTTGGCGCCAACTACTATCATACCTTAAGCCACTGCTCCGCCTGCTCTTTGCTCTGTACGGCCAGAACTAGTGCATCTGCTCCTTGGTGTGAGATTTTGAGCTCATGTTTCTTCTTCTTGCTGTCTTTGGGGATGTAGGTGATGCTGCAGTCATTCAGGAGCAGCTCCATCTGGGGCTGCTGGTCCTTGGAACTTTTGTAACACTGTAAAATGTAAAGAAAGGTCGAATTTAGATTTCATCTTTCTGAACTTTGAAGGAAAACTGTTATTATGTAGAAATCCTATTTTTAATATTTTTCACAGACCTCTTTACCACATAGCATGGAGCGTAGCCAGTGCTAGCTTCACATTTCTCTTTTTCATCCTCTCAGTAAAGAAACATTGCTTCCAGACTGTCATTAATAGAGATCTGCTGTTGCAGGACAGGTACAATATATGGAGGGCATTAACGTTCTCTGTGTCATCTTTACGATTCAACTCTGCCCTCCATCAGGTATTGGGAGGGTGATTTCGGGCGTCTGTTCACAGGTAGCAGCAGAACACGCTTGTATAGTTAATGACTTTCAAGCTCAGATACTGAGTCTGCCCTCCAGCACCATCAAGGCAATCCTAGGGTGTGCTTATATGCTACCATCACTCAGGAACAGACAGACACCTTACTCATCTGCTCTTCTTGTTAAGTAGTAAAATTTGTCACAGTGCAGAAAGGGGGCAGCGTCACAGGACTGTAGTTTTTCAACTAATTCCATTTCACCATTCACTGCACAAAAAAATCACACAAATGTTCGTTTACTCTTTAAACTTCTGACTAAAACTTTCTGGCTAAAGCTATATTGTCATCTTTTTTTTGTTTTTTTTTCCTCAATAGCAAGTGCTGTCAAAGAACAGCCACTCCATGCTGGATGACTGATGACTTAATCTGTTTTTGAATTGGTGATTTGAAGGTGATGAGTTTCACAGTGTGTCACTTCTCCTGTTGACTTAGTTTTTATTCTTCTAGCACATCAGTATAGATGAGTTTGGAAAGCTGTCATAGAGTGCCACATTGCAGAACAGCGTTTAACTGTGCATATGAGTGCATAGCAATTTTATATACCGATCTAAGTTGGGCTTTTACTCATATAGATAAGCATGAAGGCAAAAAACAGTGTCTAGTATTAAACACTGACTAGTATATACATATACAGAATATATGCACAAAGGTGAATAGTGGAATGCACATGGACTTTTGCATATTCAAGCCACGATGCAAACTGTCAGAACAGTAGCTGCTAGAAGTATATCATAAATACTCCAACTTAGGCTGAACAAATACAGCCACTCTCTGCAAACCACTCATCATCATCTTCTCTCTCCAAGGCCAATTAACTCAAAATTTCTCTCGCTTGGCCACAGCTTTTAAGGTTGTAATTTTAAAAAACTTAAGTTTTCAAGCTATGAAACCTAGTAAACATACAATATTAGTCACTTTAAGAAGCATTTAATAGCACACAGATTCCTTTACATTTTCTTTTTTTATAGTTATGCTTTACTAAAACTGTAGTACTGATATATTATGCAACTTTATGCAAAAAACAAGTCCATACTGTCTTATTTTGAATATCTAAATCTAATTTAAACGTTTTTGTGTTATGATGAAAACTGCATTCATAATGCAGGCAATTTCTAATCCCTAAGAACATATATTTGTTTTACTTGCACACCTCATAAGTTATATCTCCAAGTCCTCCTTCAAATAATAAACCGATCTGGTGTAATTTGGTCATTAAAATCCTATTGGGAGTTTTATTTTCTTAATACCCATTAGAGAATTTATGAAAGACAATCCCTGTAAAGAGAAAAATCTTTGCAGACCACACATGAGGCGAAAGGAAAAGAGAAAAAAATAACGTATTTCTCAATAGAACAACAAACATAATTTTAGCTGAAATACTGTGTGACTTCTGAGAAAATTTGCTTCTTTCCCTGTTACTTCTTTCTTTTCTTCAACCTGCAATTGTATGGTCCTGAAATATGACTTGGTTTTGTTGTATGTTGAAAAAAATTTTGACTAAAAATAGTGGCATTATAATAACACAATACAAACCAAATCACACTCAGCATTTCTTTTGTTTGTGAATGCAAGCATTAAATCCTCAGTAACCATGGGAAACCAGAAAATGAACTCCAACTAGATTTCCAGAACCCTCTTACCCAGATATCACTATTTCATATCATGACAGTTCCCATACAGCTGTAATCATTAACGTACTTGAAAAGCAAACACTCCTAAGCTGTCTACTAGTATTCCACTAGTGAAGAATAGTGATGTTCAACAGAAAACGTTCTATCAATGTTAATCAGCTTTTAATACTTGGAATATTATGGTAATTACTAGTTACATAATTAACTAAACCAACTGCAAACACCAGAATGAAAGACTGGAAGGACCCAACTGATGTGTTACTATAAGCCTCAGATTGCTCTAAATATCACAGAAATGAATGTCTTTCTCAGTTAGACCTTCTTTTCAACAAACAAAAAGACTTCTATAAGCTGACAGTTTACTAACTTTCAGAACCTTTTACTGGTGCCTCCAATCATTCAGAAACATGACAGATTTGCTTAAGAAACAAATATATCTGCTAACAAGTGGATGTATTTCTATAATGCAGCTGTGCATCATGTGAATACTGCATCTGTAATTACTGCAGAACAGATGGTGAAGGTTTAGTTTAAAGTGTATACATTACAACAGCATATGCTGCCAAGTGAGTTCTCAGTCTAACAAGGGACTTTTCTCTCCAACAGTCTGATCCAACAGTTCATACACAAAGCTCCCTATGAGATTTTTGGTCCACAGGGAATGAAAGATTGGATTTATAGTTTCAGCAATTTTTTCTCTAAATGAAATACAGTAAAAGCTAATAGGCTAGACTTTCTTTCCTATACCAGGGAACTGACTGGCTTTTAAGAGCAATAAAAGTCTAAGTTCTAAGTGGTTACATGATACGCTTATAATTTTAGTAGTTTTCTGATTCTTGGGTAAATCATAACCGAACTCATTGGTAAGGTTACTGTAAACTTGGCCACTGTTTGCAGAACTTATTCCAAAACTAAATCTCTATAAAAATAAATACGTAGTCTAAAAGGTAGAAAGAAAATACAGCCAGATAGAAATAAGAATTACCAGTAGTTTGTTTTCTTTGATAACACACAGTAGTTTGGTCCATTGCCCAAATCGTTTCTTTCTAAGTAGGAAGGCACAAATTTTGGCATCCTTCACCAGATCCATAGAAGCCTCCTCAGAAGGCCACTGATGTCTCATTTTCTTGCCTTTTCCATCCTCTTCCTCTTCATCATAGGATTCGTATGAGCTGCTCATTGCATCTGAGTCATAATCTTCAAGAAAAGCGTAAGATGGTCAAGTTAAAACATTTAGCCATGAAGTGTACTGAAATAACTGAAGAGCTCAACAGCTTGCCTTTTTAAGCTAAGGCTTCTGAATGTCAGCCATGAACAAACTACTGTTTCCGTGCTGAGTAATATCAGTACATTAAGTTAATTGAATAAAAGACGTGGCTCCATTATAAAATTTTATAGAAGACAGAAGGTGTTGAAGCCTTGTGAATTTTAATTGAAAAAACAAGCTTGGAACAAATAGCTTTATTAACTTGAAAGTGTTACTTGGCAGATACTTCCATCTTTTGTAGTTCTTTCACAGAGAAAACATCTTAATCCCATTGACTGTATAATACAGAATGTAGGCACAGAAATGTAAATATTAGTACAGCATATTATGAAATAAACACTGCATATGACAAAGGTCTCAAGAATAAATGTGTGGGTGCTATCAACCTGTCATAATATTTCTTGCAGTACGCAATTACAGCACCTGCAGAGATACGATTAATGTTGGATAGATGATGTTCCCTGAACTACAGATTCTGTTTTAGTTGAAAACATTCTGCAAAAAAAACTTGTTAGGAGCTTAGTTGACGTAGTTTAATCCTGCTCCACGTTTCAGGATGTAGTGGCAAGATTTCTTTTTAATTACACAATCTTTGCTTAGTCCTCAAGCTTTCAATAAAGCCGCCAGCTCTCTAGCAGTCCCCTCTACTACAAAACTATTTTTCTATTACTACAGAGCCCTCAATTTCACCATGCATATTTAGTTGATTATGAGGGTATATATGAAGCCCCTCAGATAATAACTGAGACATGAAGACACACTTGTTATCCAGTAGCACATATTTTCATGGATAATTGCTTGAAGTATTTCCAGTAACAATAATTTCATCCAAATACACAGAGGAGGGGACAAATGGCAATCAGAAACAAGACAAGGGACAGAACTGCTGGTGAGCTTATTGTGCGTCTGTCCAAACCAATGTGCAAGTGACAACGGGATACACCCAGAGCTCTTAACTTCCAAATCAAGCTTAAATATTCTGATCTCATTTGTGGTGGCATAAAAGCGTACACAATTATTTATCTTCATTTCAAAGAAAGGTTTAAAAAAATATAGAGATGAAGTTATAATTAAGATCTGAAAATGGATTGTGCACATGTACATGTCAACAGGCTCTTAGCGTTTTGGGGTGGAGGTGGTGGGGAGAAAGGAGAGAATATATATAAAGACCCTTTAGGAAAAAAGGTGAAAAAGATCTGTCCAAAATAAACTGGTTTTGGGTTTTGACAAATCTCAGTGACTAAGTTAAAGTCTAAGTAACTTTAATGATTTCTATGCATAGTATATAGTATGAATGTTTCCTTTTTGCTAACGATATTACACAAATACTCTTTAGGAATATTTGCTTAAGATAACTGCATCTATCCCAACAGCTATTTAACAGTTCATTATTCCATTTGTTATATCTCCAGAAACTTGTTGTTATGGTCTTTATTTCAGCAGTTTGATTAGCCATAGGTTCCACCTTTGGTTAATACAGTGCTTTGGTGGCTTATTTTAATAGCGATATACACTAGATTTTGTGAAAATTTTGATTGAATGGAAATAAATTACTAATAGTATATTGATTTTAAAAGCAACTGAATTACGGAAGAAGAGTGGATGATTTTTAATATAAATTAAAAGTTAAGAACATAAGAAAATTTAGCAAATTCACAGAAGGATGGTGACACACTAATAAGTTAGTATAAAAAAGCTTTAGATGTCTGGGCATATACATTAACATTTATGGAAGTATTAATGAAATTTGAAGGCTGATATCCTAAATATTTTTATGGATTTGGATGGTTAAGTACAGAAAGATATCAGTTTCATACTGTGCCATATTTTTTCCTAGGTGATCCTTTAGCTGTGCCATTAATATCTGTGCTATTAATATTTTCCTGCCTGAGTATTACTTGTTTAATGACAAAACACAAGTCAGCAGCTCACCAGATTGCAGGACCACCCTGCAGAATTTCAAGCAAGGTAAGAAGAGGAGGGATCCTGCTGCCCTGCTAAGTTCCTTCGTTTACTTTGCATTATATGAAATTTCTTCTTATCTTGAATTTCCCAGATAAATAAAGAACTGTTGGTTACCTTGGTTTGGTTTTTATGTTTAGAACTAATGCACAATGATGAGCAAATTTCTCTGCCACAAAGTGTACAAATGTCTAATTAATGTTTTAAGGTGACTCCCATGCAAGTATTTTAAGGACAGAAATATTATTTTATGCTTTTGCTTTGGTTCTAATAATAAAAACAGCTAAAAATGAGGGCAGATATCCCTTTAATCTTTGGAATGCAAACACACACAAATACTAAATTACCCCACCTAATAAAAATGTAGCAAAAGGGAAAACCTTTGCAATTTTTTATTATAAAACACCATGCATATATTCTCATCACTGTGCCCTCACCCTGTCTCCACTTAAGTGCAGTGTGTCTTCGCATAAGTACTGCAATCTGACAGAGAATTTGTGTGCTGCCAAAGGAAGTTCTAATGGTCAGCTGGTGGACTGTCCTATGCTTTCTGCACAAAATTAGTAGCTACTTTAATACTGACGTGCATTAAACATGGGTTATGAGAGCCAGTATAAATGATGTGCCCCTACATCATGAAATCAACAGAAATTCTGCATATGTTCAATAATCGCTCACTTTAGAAAATATAATCTTTTGCTTTTATTTTTATTTGTATACTTTAGCAAGTAAATCAGTGCAATAAGAGAATAACAACAGATCTGCAGATCAAGATCAATTTCTGAGACCTCTACATTTATACTATCAATAGTTTAGAGGAGTGGACAATACTTTGAAACCCCTGGTTCAAATGTCCCCACCACATTAATGCTTTAGATATGCCCAGAGGACCAGTCCAGACCTTCTGCCTTCAACAGCAGTTGAAACATTAAGGTGCAGTTAACCTGGAGCTCCTAATTTAGTTTACTCTAAAAGGAGCCTGGTTTGTGCAGATAAAAATATTTCTCCATATCAAAACAACTCACGGCTGGTGAGGACAGTTAAACTACACTTATGGCATCAGACCACGCACTAATAGAGATACAACTGCTGAATCCTTAAAAAACTGAAAGACACTAGAATTAGCAATTGTTATGAAATTAATCTGGATATATACTACTCACTGGAAGTGATATATTCAGGAGCCTTCCCAGGACTAAGTGGCACTGCCTCTTCATAATAGCCTTCAGGAAGGGAAGATGTTGGTAATGGTGGTGGCCCATTATCTGGTGGCTAAATGAAGGAAAAAAAAGAATAAAAGAGAAAGTAATTAAACCATAACGTGTTAAAATAAACATGGTCAGAACATCTGCTCATGTTCAGCTTATAAGGCTGATTTTATATATTTGTACACATACATACACAGAGTCACAAGCATAGCCATTTGGTTTATATACGTAACTAACTACTTCTTAACTATCTTCAAAGGCAAGGCTCTGAAGGAGAGTTAGATGTTGTCCGTTGAATAAGATGTATTCTGCAGAGTAGCAGGTTTTAGAAGAAAAACAAATCTAAATCTCAAGCTGAATTATATGATGTTATAATTCAACAATAAGTAGAGGTTGAGATCTGAAGCAGGGAAGTGAATTGATTATTCTTCAAACTTTTACTTCTGCCCATAATAAGGAAGCAGTACTTTCTCTCATGTACTTGAACTGAGTCCTTTGGGACACAATATGATCCAAAATACTGAAATGATATAGTTCTCTAAGAGCTAGAAACTTAGATCTGTGTAGGAAAGATTTATGTGCACAGGCCACTTTACTGTGCTGAGGATTATTCATTAGATTTATTACTATTCTGCATCTAAAATAATTTATATTATAGTAGCAAAAAAAACCCTATGATTGTACAGTTTAGAAAATACGGGCTGGTAGATATCAAGGAGTTAACTTAGATCATCTTTTAATGATGCACTGTGTTTTTCAATGGCAAGTTAATTCTTAACATATATACTAATTCTTTACTTAGAGAAAGCTAAGCAACAAATAACAAATAATTTGGAACACCAAGAAACTATTATATAATAAAATAAATACTTCAAATACCAGGTCAAATTCTGAAATGCTTCTTTTCTAAGTATAAACCTGTTTTAAATTTCAAGCTGACCAACTGCTGGTATGCTGATATAGTAGCGAAGTAAATTTAGCATTCTGTGACTTCTTCCATATGACTTGACTGTTCTATATTTTTTTACAAGCAAAGAACATGACAACTGCATTTAATATAAATCATGCAGATTTGTCATAAGCTTTCGGTTTTATATTTTCATATTGAAGGAAATCATGTAACACTATCACAGAATAGCCTGGGTTGGAAGAGACCTTGCAAAACACCTAGTTCCATCTCCCCCACCATAGGTAGGGTTGCCAAACAATATATTAGTTACTAAATCAGGTTGTTTAGGGCTCAGCCCAGCCTGGCCTTAGAACACCTCCAGGGATAAAGCACCCACAACTTGTCTTTTTCCAAAGCCAGTGGTTTATTACATTATTACAAAAACGTAACTTATAAGCAATCCTATTTCTGCACTAATAGTTCTTCAATAAATTGTCACATAATGAAATAAGTGCAATATAGAGATATTGAAGTAAGAAACTAGTCAGGTGGGCTTAGATCATGACCAGATACAGACACTTCTGGAACACCATTCAAATCTTAGATGGGCAGAACAGTCAAGGAAGGGGACAAAGTCTTTTTGCACATAATACAGGTGAACTCATAGTGACTAGATTCCTCTTTTGCTATAGGTATAAAGTCATCTGGGAGGAACTTGAGCATTAATAACACGACACTGTCTGCCTTTAAATTATTTCTTTGGCACTTTCATCGCTCTGCATTTCAGAGCCAGACATGACACTGACTACATGCCCATACCAGACACCTAATTCTCAACTAGAAGATGAGTACCAACCTAAGAATGCTCTATAGTTATATTTATATACAGTAGGTTATTTCACCTCATTGGTAAATGCTTATGAATTCCCAATGGTGCAGAAAGAAAAGGAAAAAATCTACACTTCAGTTCATTGAGTGCTAGCTTGCCATCATGCCACAGAAATTTCCTTCTGACCAATGAAATGATTTGTGACTGACACAAAAATTCTTGGCCAGATTGACTTTCACACTAATATTATTTCTATATCAAATGATATAGCCAACTTGGTATGTCACACTCAATTACAGATAAGAGAAGGAAATTACTGTTATCTACAGTGTGAACCAAATGAATTTTCATCAGAGACCAGTTTTGCATGAGAAATTATCTGTCAAAGAAGCAAAATAATGAAGAAAAAAAGGATTTTTAGGGCAATTTCCTTGTGATTCTGTTGAAAACCGCAAACTGCAACTCTGCACATCATCACAATTAAAGGAGTCTTTCAAGGTTATCTGCTGCTGTGCAACAGCCATAAGACACTAAAACATTATGTGTGTTAGCTAACATTGGAAAATCGACAGCGCATCACGATTCTGTGCAATAAAGCTGTGCAGATCAGCTCTGTGTGGCCTGAATTGTTAGACACAATATGGAGAACTGCCTCAGAAGGAATTTTCAATATTTTTATTTTTATTTTCTCTTTGCAGAGCCATGGTCAAGGTTTTTTTCCTGGGGCAGTGCAGATTCGTACTACCTCATATCAGACAGATATATTAAAGCCTCAAACTGTTTTCCCTGTCAGATGTATAGATATTATATGAAATTCCTATCATTATTAAACCTAATTCACCCAGGAAATAGCCATCCTGAGTACCATTCCAATTTTATCATGACATTGCAATGAAGTTTCAATGCTATCCAGAAACAAAGAAGAGGTTCCAATAAAGATCGGGAAAGAAAGAAAAAAAAAAGAAAAAGAGAAAAAAAAAAGCTTGTTTTTAGACAAAATGTTATTCAGAAAGAAAGAAAAAAGGAAATGAAACACAAATGGTGCCTGTCTGAATTCGACCCTGCTGGAGCACCGTTACTTAATGCAGCTGGGGCGGGCTGTGCTGTGCAGCCAATGTCAACACAGATGGAATCTATTGCTGAATTACCCAGCCCTTAGTTCTGAAATGCATTCTGCAGTTCCTGTCGTAACAAAGTTGAAAATAATTATAAAAAAAAATATTTTATTTTTTAAAAAAAGAAGAGAGAGAGATTATTAGGAGAAACAGAAACATCCAACATTAAATACTTTTGATTAAAGCAAGGCTGAAAGAAAATCCAAATGATTAAATACAAAATGAAAATGTCTTACTCAAAATTGTATCGTAAACAGATACATCTTTTTGGGAGCTATGGAATTTGTGCATCTTTGAGCATCAAGAAAAGTAAAATGTGAGCATTCTGATATTACTTAATATTTATATTTGTTATACTATTGCTAGTTGCATTGCTTAATTTTTTCAACTTGGCAATTTTTCAGTGAAAGAACTATGGCAAAGTTATGAGTTAGGAGCTAGAATAACTCTTGATTGAATAACTTTTCATTAGCTTAATCAAAAATAATAAGTCCATGAGAACACTAAAGTATTTACATATTATATAAAAGGATTAAGTCTCAAAAAAACATAGAACGTGTAGTTTGAGTGGTATCAGGAGGAAAGACCTGGCAACCTGCACAAAAGGCACTAGTATACATTTTTACTCATATTTTTTACAACAGGCCACAGGGAAGAAAGTTAGAGAATGCTGCTTTTCAGGGCAAATAACTTGGTCAATCACAGGAATTAGAAGAGAGTTAGAAAAACACTAACATTATTTTTATCTCTGTGGAGGAAGAAGGACAAAGATGAATCAGATACTGTTGCCCAGAATACACTGGTGATGTTGAAACAACTGATAAAGGTGTTTGATAGGTGCTGGGTCTGAGAAAAAAATAAAATAAAAAATAGAGCAATGTTTTTCTTGAAACAAACAAGAGGGAGAGGTGATGATTACACTACAGAAGTGAGATTTCTGAAGACACTAAAAATTGGGTTGTTTGTGGGATGCCAAATAACAATATATAGGAGGCACTGCCAAGAGAAATAAACAGGTATCTCCAATGAACAACATTTATCTGCACATAAAAGCTCATTTTACCAGACACTATGAAGCAGACCTAGTGTGTAGACATTAGTTTTGCATCTTACTACGATCTACCTCTCCGCCTACTCCTCTGTGTTCCACAGATCACAAATAAGCTCTTTCTTTATCCCAGGAGACCAAATTCTTCATTTCCCCCTTCTGTCCAGGGATTACCGAGACAGGTAGTAATTTTTTTAGGGACAGTCATCTGATACCTACTGAGCATACAACAGAATATAGCATGCATAGTGGTATGAAAGGCAGAGGAAAAGAAATGTCATCCTCCTGAGCTTGATGTTATAAAATCGCTTTACACCCCAATGAAGAAATTCACGATACAGGAAATAGAAAGAAACACTTCCATTAACCCAATGATTTAGGACGTGGAGGTTTCCCGTGAAAAGCAGCAACTTTAACAGAAGCAAACACTGTTGACAGACCCAGTTCCACAACTGTACTCACACATGTCATTAGATCAGCCACCAGCTCAAGCCCAGCTGAGTAGCGGGGCAGCTGCTGTGTTACCCAAAAGTGTCACAAAACAGCAACATGAGACTGGAGGAGTGCATAATAACACCATTCAGAAGCCAGCAGGCAAATGTGGAATGTCAAGAGACCCTGACACATGCATGTCCCTTTTGCATCAGGGCAAGCTTCCAAGTGATCCCCATACAACCATATCCCCAGCCTGGGAGGGAGAAGAGATGTCCATATGAAAGAAAAAAAAAATAACAACGTATGTCCAGAAGGCAAGGTGAATTGAGAAACTGAGTGCCAACACAATTGGAAAATTGACCATACATTTCAACTAGGCTACAATACACTGCAGTAATGGCTGAAAACTGGGCACCACTGCTCATCAGGCACTTGGAGTTGGTGTGAAAGCCACTACATAAAGTCAAAATCACTAAGGCACTAAAAAGAAATTGCTGCTTATTGCCAGCAATTGAGGACACGAATGGCCCAGAGATTTATTCGTGACAAAAATGCTGACTGTGAGGGACATTAAGAGCATATTGAGCTGCGCAGAAGTGAAATGTTAGCCTGAGCATAGGTAAGCAAAAGCCAAGAAGAATTCTTCATTTGACCTCAGCTCTGTATTTCAAGGTTATTAATTTATTGAGTTGTTGGCTGGACCCTAAGAAACCAGAAGCCAAATCATGTGAAAAAAAAGTCTAACAATTCCTCTTTTCAGTCTCTGAGCACATCTGACAAAGGACAGTAACCAGCCAGACAGATAACAAACAAATGTGGCTCACAGGAGTGGTAAGAGGCTCTTATAATTATTTCCAAGACTAAATAAGTCTGAATTACTACTGCCAAACTGTCAGACTGTGATATTTGGTAGTCTGGAGTTCACAGATGCAGAAAAAAGATGAATTTGCTCAGAAAAGCATACAGAAGCAGGATTGCATGCTAGCAGAAGTGGCTACCAGTCAGAGGATGGATATAAACATCCTGAAAAGATTTAAAAAAGACAAACAGCAAGAAGGTACACACTTGCCACAGTGTTCCAGGGAGTGGATGTGCACCTGAAGCTGGCCAGGAACATGTCTGATGATGCAGGAGTGTCTAATAAAATCTACCAAGAAAAAATTATAACATGATGATGGAGAAAGGATCTGTACAGACTTGCTCACATTTAAGGAATGAATCAGGGTAAACTGTGGCTCCACAGCTTGATCTGAAGACTGTCTGGAAAACACTTAGAAAAGAATCATGCCAGGAGCGGAGGCACTTAATTTGCATGTGATTGATTTGCATGTATTTAGTATTTAAGATATTAAAACTGAGAGAACTGAAGCACATAATGCATCATAGAAGGAGTTAAACTCTATGAAAGACAAAAGTAAAAATAAACTGCAGACTCCATGGAAGCAACAAAAGATGTAAGGAATAAATTCAAAAGGAAAAAAAGAATGAGCCAGAAACACAAACACAGTATTCCTGTTCCATTCAGATTTTATAATAAGAGACTATTACACAGATGTTTGGAAGTGTCACTTAGACAAAACAATTCTGATGACTCACATCAGGCAAAGGGTCTGGGTGTAACAAAAAATGGTATTTAATTCATGGTAGGAAACATTTTTGTGCATATTACATGAGAAAGATGAAACCGAATTTAAGTGGTATGGGGCATCAGTCAGAGGTGGTTATTCTGGCTCAAAGGGCCTGTGCTCCAGGACTTTATAAGCTCATCCAGGTACCTGGCATGGCTGTGCAGACAAGACAAAGCAGCTGAGTAAGAAAAGCAACACCATGTCCATTGGAATGATATTCTCTACCGGTATTAAACAAAACAAGAGAAGACCTTGCTACTTATTGGCCTAATTCCTTTGTCATGTATTTGTGTACAGCACATTAAAAAGCATGTTTAGGAAAACAAATAGGATCAGGTTGCACGAGAGGAGGTTCAGGTTGGAAATTAGGAAAAATGTCTTCTCTGAACAAGGCATTGGAACTGGCTGCCTAGGGAAGAAATGTGTAGATGTGGCACTGAGAGACATGGGTTAGTAGGCATGGGGTGATGGTTGATGGTTGGACTAGATGATCTTAGTGGTCTTTTACAACCTTACTGATTCTATGATTCTACCAGCATAGACAAGGTGCTCTTATGGAGAAGTACAGTATAGAAAGAAGAAATCAAAAACCTGAGAACAAAGACAAGAGAAGGTTAGGAAACAGTAGTAGGACAATACCATATCAAATCTGTGGCATAAGTAATTTACTAACTTTCTTTTATAGAGTTCAAAGACCACCAGCAACTAGTAAAGACAGAAAACAGAGCACACAGCTTTATAGTGATCACAGAAAGAACATTGTAAAGCAGTTTAATCCTACTTTAAGCTGAAACTGACCTCATCCAGTTTAATTGTGAGTTCCAGGTATAGATAGTTGGGATCAGTCATTCTGTGAGCTTGGATATCAAGAAAGCTTTGAAATACTGTAAAGGTGTATTACGAATGAAATGAGAAGGAGATTTTCAAATAAGACTTTTCTGTAATACCACTTGCAAATGTGAAATAAATAATCAACAATAACACATCAACCTCACCCAAGAAAATTGGGAATGGCAGCTGCGGTATCCTGGAAGACATGGTCTGTACAAAAAAAGAGGGTACAAACATGTATCTTGCCTTGTTCCTAATGCAGTCACATACACAAACAGAAACTATTCCACATCCAAACCATGCCCAGACAACTGCTCTGTGTCACTTCTGGTCAAACAAGAACATGAAACTAGAGAAATACTGATACGGGAACTAGTTCAAGACAATGAATCTATACTTCAGAAATGAAACTTATAGAGCCTTTATTACATGCAATGTAGAGAAATGAAATCTGGGAAGATTATGACTGTGATTTAAGACAGACTTACCAAAGTGAGGGAAAAACTTACTTAAACACAAAGACAAAAGCTGACAATGAACACAGTGGAACAACCTTTGAAATATAAATAGTGAGGCTAAGATACATAAAAGCTAAGGAATATCTTCTGGTTACGTTTCAGGAAGAGTTCATACTTTATAATTATCTGCAGTAGCAGCCACTGGAATCAGTAATCAAATAGGACTTTCTAGTTCTTTTATTACTGAAGAATTTATACAGATTTGTTCAGATGGAAGGTATTAACCCATCTCTGAATTACACCATTGATTTTTTTTGGTAAATTTGTTTTTGTTGCTTCTAAAAATTTTCCACAAGGAAAATACATCCAAGGCCAACACAGTCTTAAGATTATCTTTTAAGAAGAACAGAGAATAACAACTGATATTCAGCTGTTTATCAGCAAGATGAAATAAAGATTCACAAGTTCCCATCAGACATGCAAAGCCCTTGCTTTTGTTTGCCAGAAACCTAAATGCACATTTGAAAAGATCTTTAAGACTAGCACTTTTTCTGTTTGTTTGTTCAAAAAATGAATAATGTGACTGATAATGTATCACCTTAAAAATCCTTCTGGTTTCAGATGGTTTTTTTTCTGCTTCAAGGACACTATCTCCTTTCAGCATTTTTAATAAATATCTGAGAGTAATATCTGACAGGCAGCCAGATAAAGGGAGGTTGTCAAGTCACTTTCCTGCAATAGGAAACTCATTTATATGAAACAGTCCTACAGTGTGACTGTGAGTGTTGCAAGAAAGGGTTGGAGGAAGATGACCTATCCTTTTGATTTATACCTACAGGGTTCTGGCATCTTGCTGGAAACTTGTTGTGGTTAAATAATTATTAAATTGTCAATATTCCAGGAAAAACAAAATATATATCCAATTATACTGTGAAAATCTTGCAACAGAGCTAAGCGTGCTGTTCGTATTTGGTTTTCTTGGATGGCACAGTGTGCTGAAATCACTGATTGTCAAATGTAATATGGTAATCAAATGCTTAGAGGCTAGGAGTGCTCTGTCACTGTCACGCTGTGGATAATTTATGCCAGTATTCCTCTGGTGTATCAGAGCAGCAGGAAGTACCTGATATCATTCTGTTGCCTCAGTACTTCAAGGTAACTTAGCAGTAGTGCAGTGATGAGATCCCAGTGTTAAACACACAACAGCACTGTGAAGGGTATCACAGAACACTGCTATTTCTCCAAACCTCATGTCTAGCACTGCCTCTTGCCTATCCTTTCTGTGCAGAGATGCATCGTGTGATGAGGTGCTGATCTGGAGTGAGAAAACAGGCTAAAATACACAAGCAAGCAGACTCAAGAATGGAGAACCAACTCAACTGTGTTTCACACAATGATCTCTGCCGCTGTCTCAGGTAAAGCTTTGTTACCTGCTAGCTCTGTATTTGAGCTAGCTAGCACATATTTTCATTTCTAAGTGAGCAGAGTTGAGTTCTGCAGTAGGACTCTGAGATACCCCTTGTGCTCACATCCTTTATTTGCAGCTTTTACTTTGCTGTCTATCTGAAGAAGCTATCTGCAAGGACTAAAGCAAGGGAAGACTGGTGCTGTCTAAACCTGACATAAGATTCTGCTAGAACAGACAGAGGCAAGGGAGTGTATACAGCAAAAAAAGAATTTCTACGAGATCATGTGATTCTTGCTTTCTTCCAGTATAGGTAAGATTCAATATGTCTCTGGATTTAAAGACCTAGTCCAAAGCCCAGTGAGTCCAGGAATAAACTCTGGGCCTCAATGCATTTTAATAACTGGAGTTATCATTTTAAATATTAACTCCATGTCTCTAAATAAAATGAATTTTATGATCTTTGTTCACAGACTGATGAACAATAAAAATGATATAAGATTCAGCCTGAGCAAATATGCAAGTCTATTTACAGATCTGCAGAGGAAACCTTGCACAGCACCTGCCCACACATAATTCTGGCTCCTGGCACTACTTTAAGGAGGATTGAATTCCTTCCCACCCACACATCTTTACATAAGTAAAAGCTTAAACATCAATTCAGACTAAACATTTTTCAGTGCGCTCCCTTGAGTGCCTTAAAAAGAAACACTGGTATAAATGAAATTTAATTTCCATCATGTTCAATAACTGTTGTGCTAAAAACTTAGATTTTAAAACAGTACATAGTTTATTTTAACTTATTGATTCCCACTTCCAGTAAATTCCTGTGTTCCAGCAGCACATTGTGTTTCTACTGGATACTGAGACCACCACTAGATATTACTTAGCAAGTGGAAAAGTTGGTCTCTGTGCTGAATGGAACATTAAACAAAGTGCCATACAACATGGTTTCTGACTTGTAACATGAAGAAGAGCATCCTGGAGCATAACTTCCTATCCTCTGGTGGGCCCAATGGATTTCTTCCTATGGACTGTGAAAGTCTGGTCTATGAAAAGTCACTATGAACGGTAGCACATCATTGTCACTGAATCACGTAATTATGTAAAGTTTCTGTAGAGACTGGCAACATTATGAACACATTTTTAGGAGCCCACTGATTAAGGGTTGATTGAAAATCACCATAAAGGAGCACTAATGAAAGGGAAAATCAGATCTCAGACACTATCAGTGATGTCAAGTCTAATGTAAAAAGAAACATGATGCACAAGTATATGGTCATATCTAATAATAACGAAGGTCTAACAGAGAAGCGTCTAGCAGGGAAAGGTTTCCACAGAAACAGCTAGTGATCAATTTCACTGGCTCAACATTACTTCAGGATTAATTTTTAAACATTCAGACTGGGGTCTGAGCTTGCACCATTGTCCAAAGATCAAAAACCAGAAGGTTTGGCCTTCCGCTCTGGCTCCACCTCGTCTTTTGCAGGACTACAGTAGTCTGTCATCTTTTTCACAAATTACAATGTGTTAGTGTCTTAAAATAAAGCCACTAGTTACCTGTATTTGGATAAGGAAAGACAGCAAGAAGCCTGGAACATTTTCCTGCTGATCTTAAAGTGGCACTAACAACAGAGGTGGAGGCATGAACCATGGCAGCCTGACAGCATCACTGGAACTGCAGGAATAAAAATCAGCTTCCGCTACTATGAAAAAACAGCTCATCTTCGTGACTTCATAGAGATGAAAATGACCTGTTTCTGGCAGGTCAGGGAGGAGGGTCACATCTAAACACCATTTTGGCAGACTCAACAGAATAAGAACATGCTCCAGAGCAGGCTTCCATATTAATCCTCACTGTATCTCAGAATACTATTTCTGTTTCTCTGAAACCTAAACTGAATATAACTCCTGCAAAAAAGTGCTGACCTACTGGATCTAATTCATGCTTCACACCATTTCACCCACTGCAGCTGTACCAACTTTAAGGGAATTCACACATTAATATGAGAAAGGAAAAGTAGGTCTAATGTCTTTAAAAAAAAAAACAACCTGAATTTCAGAACCAATTTATTAAACTGAACCTATATACATACAAAAGAACAAAGAGCTCAATTGGCTTGAGCTTATGAAGTCTACATGTTAAAGCTGCATGCATTTTGCATAATTTTTCTCCCTCTCATCAACCATTTCCCTTGTAACTTATGCTATATGCATACTGAATTAAAGAAAAAATAATCACTTTCAGGCACTGTTAACCATGAAATGGATTCCCCAGGTTTCACTGCATATTAATAAGATCACTTTTACATCCACTCAAATTCATGCATAATTATTTTTCAGCATCCATTTTAAGTGACATCTGTATATATATCAGCTCTCTTTTCATATGTTTCTAGCATAAATATTACCTTCCTATAATGGTTTGAGAGTATTTCTTCGCATTAGGTGGAATTAAATTTAAAAATATTAAAAAAATATATAATCTTGTTCCAGGTCACAAACCAGGAGCTGGCAGCATTTAGGAAGAAACTATGATATTTTACATGAAGTCCTTTTTTGTTTTTAATTTGTTCTGCAGTGTGTAGTGTGCAGCATTACTCACTTTCAAAAATGTAAAAAGGATTTAGGAGCTGACTAAGACTTTGATCTGATAAGTCTGTTCTTATGTTCATAAGATGTTACTGTCTTATACAGTAGGTAAGCTGTTTCTTGGCACTGGGCAGAGATGTAATAACAGAGTAACACATTAAAATGAAGAAGGTGTTCTAGTTTTTATGGGTTCTGCCTTCACCATGCACTTCATGTCAATAAATGAAGTTCTTCTCAGTACAGTCTGATTATCCTTACCAATGCACAATATCTTCAACAAATTAATAAAAGATGGATAATTTATCAATAGCAGGGCTAAGATTACATTCCCCTTTCAATAGGACAGATCATAATTTGCATATGCTTCTCTACAAAATGTTGGAAATGTTCCTTCAAATCTACTTGAAAGTAGTAACTGAGCAGTAACAGGAGAACGAAAACTTGTTGATAGTTCATTTCTTTACAAGACAACTGCTACCAACTGCAGGAACTGAATCTGCAGACAGTATCTTTGCTATAAACATCACCAAGTACTCACACTGCTGCTTATTCTGCCAGGAATTTTCTGTCTGAAGACTGAGCAAAGAAGGGCACTAAGGGTTCTGTGAAAAAAATGAAGCACTCTTCCTGTACTTTACACTTCCATTTTTCAAGTACCAAGAAGAAATCTTCTCTTAAGACTCAGTACAGGGAAAGCATGCCCTTAAATACTAAAAAACTGGCTGTGACCCAGGAGATCAGCTAGGGCAACAGTCTCCACAAGACAGGGTGACCCCTGAAGTTAAGATTAAGTTGCTCAGGCTTTTGCCACTCTAATCTTGAAAACTGAAAAAGACTGGGATTCCACACTTAATCTACCCCAGTGGATTTTTTTGCCTACTCTTCTGCAAGTTGAACATGATTCCCTTAACCAGAGCGGCGCTGTAAGGAATATCCATTTCCCTGGACCTGCAGGCTCCTTCCTCTTGTAACCATTACTGTTAGTCCTTATCACAAAAATATTCCCTCATATATATAATGATATATCTAAATTAACACTCACCAGCCACTGCTGAGGTATTTCTGGCAGAGGCATTTGAGGAGGTGCTGGCAAGCTGCTGGCAACTTCTGGTTTCTGCACATGTTCTTTTACTTCAAAACCTGTGGAAGAGAAGAACATATTGCTTAACACTTCGCTGGATGCAAATAGGACATTTTTTCTATATGTACTTTATCATCCACTGGAATCCGGTATGCAGTCCTGCTCACAGTCAGCCTCCCAAGCCTGGTTACTGAGGAAAAACTTGAAGAATGCTGGGAATTCAGGAATTTAATCAAGCACAGCAAATGCATGCTTACTATATATGATAATGACATATATGATATTAGGATCAACAAATACCAGACAGAGAAAAAAATGCACTGGAAATCTTGCTGAACTGCCTACCCATCTGGAACTGAAAGGCCTAAAATTCAAATACTAGGAGGCATGAATCACGGATAAAACCAATGATATGAGGAAGACATCATTCTTAACACTCCAAAGAGTCTGAACAGCAGCTTACTGCAGATAAAACAGTCTACTTCCTCCCTCAGGAAAGAAGAGTGGCCACTAGTTCTGCTGCTTTGGGCATAATAATTTAAATTCCATTCAAACATACTTCACAGGAACACTGTACTGTTTATTTTTCTGAATATTAAGGGGAGATTAGAGTGCATCCCAATGCTTTAGCAAAAAAAAAAAAAAAAAAAATCAGCCAATGGGACATACCCTACTTACTCCAAGACTGAATTTAGTTCCTAGTGTTTAGTTAAGTTTTTACAATGTATATTTACATAGCCAAATGGATGTCTTTTGGTCAAGATCATGTAATTCTCAAAAATGTAATCAATGATGAAACATTTCTTGTCATAATAACCCAGACCCACTGGCTGTGAAGTCATAGACTGAAAAATAACACTGATAAAACAAACTGTATCTAAGGGCCACAGATTATTCTTTCTTCCCACAAATCAAGATGCGGATTAGTCTTGGGAAACATTCCAATTTTTTTTCACCTTCTTTTTTTTTTTTTTTACTTGTTCCTCCTTATGTAGGATGAATCTGTACTCCCATGCCTTCCATAACAACCAAAACTAAAACATGAAGGGCATTTTAATGAAGAAAATATATATATATATATATATATTCTCCAAGTGGATTTTACTCACTCTGTAAACCTAGTTTTTCCCCAAAAAATACGTGTGTTTTAGCAAGAACCTGCTGTAATATTTGCATTCTTTTAACAAATTGCATCAAAGTCAACTTTACAAATTTGTGACATCAAGTCCCTATAAGAGAAACAGGAGATACAGATGGTCATATTAAATGACTCAATTCACTAACAGCTCTCACTCTGAAATAAACTGTTCGTGTCTTTGTTTTTTTGGAAGAAAGTCTGAGTTTCACAAGGAAATGCCAAGTGTTTTGTTCGGACCTACAGTACATTGGGCACGCCAAGATTCAGAAGAAAAACAAAGTTTATAGCTTTGCCAGTTCCTCAGGGTGACCACTGGTTTGGACGTGCAGAAGGTTCAGGCCTGGCAGCCACAATCTGAAGAGTACATCTGACTGGACCAGCTCCCTCTGTTTGATGGGTATTAAGTGAAGGGAGCGGTGTGCATTTAAGAGGTGTAGGAACACAAGTCAAAAGATTTCTGAAGATTTCTTCAGGAGCTTCCTGAAAAGAAAGCAACAGTTTAAAGTGCTTTCCTAAAACCCAATCATTATAATTTCCACACCTTTACGAAGAAAAACATAATTGTTGACTTCCAGATGTTCGAAAGAATCTGTTCAGTTCCCAGCTGCACTGACCCTTCATTACCATTCCCTGTTGTTCTCAAATGGCTTCCTTCAGCAACTGAAATACACTGTTGGATTCACACAGTTGATTTTTTCAAATGCCTATAACGAGCCTGAACTCAGCACCGACCTTGGGCTGTGAAACCGTGCCAGAGATCCGCAAGCTCTCATGGAGCTGTGTGGGTGGAGCAAAGCAATGTTTCGAAAAACAGACTCGGAATGACAACTCAGCTTAGTTACAGGGTTCTGTGGGCTTAAAGAGTATTTTATTGCTTTTAACTTTAATGAAGGGATGAATAGTTTCAAAGGGATGGGAGTACTGAATGTTACAGCTGATAAAAAAAGCAGCAGGGTCATCTCTGTCCGTGTGCACAACTCCTTCTGCAGTCTCACAGACAATTTAAGGCAGCGCAAGATGGCTCCTAAGGAGGCTCCCTGCTCCTTCCCTGCCTGGATCCTGTCCTGCACCAACCTCTGCTCTGTGCCAGCGTAGGCATGTGCGTGGCCTCAGTTTGAACCAGAGCTGGTCAGGAACAAACCAGTAAAAAAAGCAAACAATGCCTGTGCTAGCAGAAAGGAAGCGGCAACACACGATGAGCAGGAATGAGTAGCCTGGGGAGAGTAACAGGATGCTTTTTTTAGAGGCTGTGCTGGCTAAAGCTCTATTTAAACTACAACTCCTTAAACTAGAGTTTATAGACACAAAGTATAATTCTATGACCTCTTGCTTAATGAGCTATAGGACTTCCTTGAATTAACTCTTGCTTGAACTACAGCATACCTTTTGCAAAATATTACATCCTGAAAAAATGCTAGCAATGCCATGCAGACCTTACTAAGTTCTTCCATTAATTCATATCTCCAGTGCTCAAAAAAATGTGCTTTATTTCCACTTTGAAATAAGCATTCAGCCATTAGACACACACACAAAAAAAGCCAGCGTTTAAGAGCTCAATTTCATCCCTTCCCTACATCAAGATTAATTATGATTCATCATTTAGGATAATTGGAAGGCATATTTCTGGATCCTTTAATCACTTGATGCCTTTCCCTTGAAATGCCTAAAATGTATATCCTTGAATGCAATTGCTACAAGTGGATGCAGTTTTCCATTAACAACTGCACTGAACCAAGCCCTGCCACTAAATATATGTCTCTTGTATGGATCTTGTTAATGGATGAATCTTGTAGTAGGATGTAATGGATCTTGTTACAGATCCTGAAATAGGCTCTAAACCCTAAGAGGTAGGTGCTAAAAGATAGAAACTATGGCCATTGAATCTTTTTATCCTCTCCCACATCTGTAATCACTAATTAAATATGCCTGGTGAGGTGCTCTGATGCAGGAAATCCATACAACTTTATTGACAAATTCAAACATTTTAAATAAGTTTTGTTACCAGTTCTTACCTACAGATCTGTTTTGGGAACTGCAGGGTTTTTTGATCAGCTTCTGGAGCATGAAGCTCCTTTTCACACCATGTGATCCTGGTACCTGCCTCCTTCTCTCATCAGTAAAGTAAAAGCAATGATAAGTCTCTAAGAATGTCAAAACTGAAAGGACAATCACCATTTCACAGCTGATCTCCTTGGACTTGAATACTGTGGCAAATACAATTTCTTTACTGAAGAAGGGAAGACTGCATCAAACACCATAATCTATCTTTTAGCACTGGAGAAGAAACGTGAGAAGTGCAGTTTCACAGCACGGCATTCTTCTTCAAAGCACTCAATCATTTTTCAAAAGCCTAAATGTTGGATGATTACAGTGACAGAACTGCTGTCAAATGTTGGAGAGCCAGAGGTTGTATTGCTCTGATGCCTCTTTATGCAGAAAGGTGTTGTAAGGACATATAAGAGCAATATTAGTAAAAATAGTGAAGAGCATTCTTTGTAAAAGCCCCATGGAAAGATTGATTTATGTAGTAAATCCATAATCTTGATGGAGACCAAAGTGACTGTGCAGTCAAAATGGTTTTAGATAGGATGAGAAGGGGAAAGCAAATACTATTCTACTTGCAAAATGCAAACCAAACATGCTGCCAGACATTTCCTAGCTCTTACTTGGCACTCCTGTATCAGCCATGCACCAATCAAGCCCTCTGATAGATTTGGGTCTCACAAGAGAGATGTACATTGCACAAGACTTTTATAAGACAGTGTATCAAAATGAACAAAACGAACTGTTGCCACAAATAAAATGAAGTAACCATTATATCAACAGAGGTGAAAGCATTCTATCTAGCACAGTTTTGTGGCTGGATTCACACATGTGCAACCAAGTTACTTTCAGTATGACTTTTGCTGTATTTTACTGTTGACAGTGAAGGAAAGCATTCAGGAAAGTTGCATTTTGGCTTTACCCTGCCTCTCTGCCTTTCTTCGATTTAGAGCTTGTCTTCAGCCCTTAAAGCTATTTCACTGAGCTCAGACTTACTCTGTGCACTCTGTGAGCGAGAAAACACACCCCTGACACTGACCTTTTGATGACTGTATCCTCAGGAGAATGTTAGTTATTACTGCCTTCTTCTCCCTGACAGTGGAAGTCAGATATTCATGGTCCAGAAGTTCAAGAAACAGTCGCAGTTCAACTATTAACTCTTCCATGGCTGAAAGACAATAAAAAAATTACTCTTCTAAAATGTCCTATTATAAAAAAAGACAGTTAATGCTCATTTTTTACTTTCTACTATTTTTTAGCAGTTCTTAAAATATGTACAGTCTTCCCCACTGGCAACAGACTGAGCACTATTGGCAAATGCAGTGGATACCTCAAAACTGATGCAGAAAAGACACAGTTCTTCCACACAGCACATCATCAAGCCAGCCCTGTATAAAAGTGCAGGAGTGGCATCCATTTGCTCTTTGAGTACTGTCACTGTTTCTTCTTTAACAAGCAATTTCTAATTCCACAACAAAGTTACAGCTTGAGTAACTTCTAGACAAATTCGTATTCACCAAAATCTTTAAGAAAAGTCTCAACTACCTTCACCATATTTCTTCTGTTTGCAGTGGAAAACAAGTTTCTTTTCACATTTGTCACACTAATCATATGATTGTTATTAAGCAGATTTATGAGAAGTCTACACTTCCATGCTTCAATTCATACATAACACTGAGAATCTCTGGTCCCTTCACTTAAGTGGACTGTCTTGGATGGCTCACATTTCCATACTTTTTGTGTCTGATGACATTATCTTCATTAAAAGATGAGAAGAAATATTAATTTCATTTCAGAACCACACCTGGGATGAATCTCAGTTGTTACCTCATTCTAAAATGCCTCTACTTCAGTTTTTCTCCGCTTAGATATGTTTTATGGTATCTTCAAGACCTAACCAGATGAATACTAGTAAGTCTCTTCAGACTTCTAGAAAATGCAGTATTTGCTGCTTGCTCTCTTTCCATCTCTTCCCTACTCTTAAAATCTTCTCTAATATGGTTGTTAACCCAAGCAAACCTGGAACTCATTTCTTCCACTTGTGATACACATCTGGATGTTTAAACTGTCCTAAGTACAGTTGTGTTTGTTTCGTCTGATGCTTAAAAATGGGACTGTGCAGGGAAGCCTGAAGGTGCGAGCTACACCTCTGTGAGGAGCTGCTGACCCTTCTTGTCACCATGAATACAGATGGCACTTTTTACAGCCAGTTGTACCTGCAAATGTGCTTAGGCCAGGCTGGCAAAACCAACATACTCATAGTAAACACAGTAAGATAAGGCAGTACTAAGGCATGATAGTGTTTTAACAAACCACAACAAAGTCAATCACAAGAAGTCTGCTTCAGCATATCATTTCTGAAAGGCACCATAAATTTGCACATCCACATCCATCCTGCACAAGTTTTCTCTTCACAAATATGTTCTGCTTAACTAAGCACTATCACTATATAAACAAACAGTACACATTTTCATGAAGTACTTCTTTCAAAGATTTTTACAAAGTCTCTTATTTTAAACCATAAGAGAGCATCCAAAATGATGATAAATGTGCCTACATCACTTGAGAACATAGCACATGAAAAATATACAGTGGCTACAGGCCTTCTCTTTTTTTTTTTCTCTTTTTTCTTTACCACCATACTCAAAGCTGGCTAAGAATCAATCTGAAACCCAACATTATTTCAGTTGCTTACATTATAGAAGAACAAAGAGGTTTCTGAAGCAAAAAGGAAGAGACTGAGAAGATTATTTAATGAGATTATTTATGCCTGACTTAAATCAGATTTGCAGATCGATAACCAATCACAAGACTTGAGGAAAGTAAAGAAAATGAACCTACAACTTGAAAACAAAAAGAAACAAAAAGAACACGGTCAATCAACTGTGTTGTGATTTAAATTATGTATTTTAGAAATAAGATGTGTTTTCTACTATCAGATTATAAATACACAAACATTTCAATTACGGTGTTCTTTTACTTTTAGGTCTGCTTGGATTATAAGGCTTACTAATAATGTTAGGCGCATTATTTTCAATCATCATGGAATATACGGATCTGTCAGTATTTATATTATTACACACATTTCCAAAGCAACCACAGAGAGTACACACTCGATGTGAAATCTATCTGGAATACAATACTAAAAATGTACATTTTTCACCTACTTTTACAGCTGTATCAACTACTGACAGTACATACCATCATATATGCACTTAAAAAAAGCATCAAGCATGGAAAATACGGGGATGTCAATTTCATGTATTACTTCAATAACATTTATTTGAACTGCTGTGTTTGCTAGATCTTTTAAGACAAGAGACTGTAAACAAGCTGAAAGGGACCTTTCCGTTATATTCTCCCCAGTGAATATAACATACAAGAGTAATCCCACTTCTCTGCCTAGAATGTTGTCTTCTTGAAAGAAAGACAGAATGGAGGAGAGGAATAAACACCAGTGCACATTGTGCCTAACTTTCTTTAGTTATTAAAAATGATAAGATCCTTCTGCTCAAGAACTTAACTACATAATATAAGCAGATAGACGGCAAAATGGGAAATGAAAGGAGACCAAGATGGAGTTATGAGGCAAAGACACAAGGAAGCAACAGAAGAGGAAATAGGAAATCACCGCTGCAGACAACTGGGAGATGGCATTGGCCAATGTCTCTCCTGAGGCCTCATTATGTGAACATGAAGACCTGTCCTTCACATCCACCCCCTCTCCCTCCATGCCTTTAGAGGACAGCTGCATTGCACACTGGTAACCACAGCTCATTGACCTATCGTGACCTAACTGATTTACTTGAAGCACTTTAACTGCACCAAGCAGAAGACGCAGCAGTTAATAGCATCACAAACATCAAAGTGTTAAGGAAGGAAATTCTGAATTTCACTTTCTACATATGCAGTAATGGCTGTTTCCAATCCTTGTTTTGTTTTCTGGATTAAAGAATCTTTTCTTTCCTAGAAATGTAACAATGTGCTCACAAAAAGCAATGGAATTGAATCACAGAAAATCCACATAATGCATATTTTCAGTAAGCAATCATTACTTCTGAAATGAAGGCTACAAATGAGAGGGTGATGCAAGTCCCAAAGAAAAACACATTCCTCTATTGAGAGATTGCCCTTGGAAATCTGACATCACCACAAAATTAGAATAATAATCAGAAGGATCTCAAAACGGGGCAAAATTCTTTGACAGTTCTGGCTGAATTCTCATTGCCAAAGGAATTATTTGTAAGTGGCAGGTGGTGAAAGGCAGGGTGGAGCCCGAAGATGGTAATCACAACAGTAAGCAGATTTTAGCATGACTGAGAGGCAAAATCACATTCCATATTAAAAGATGAGAAGTTCATTCTATGCTCAATAGCAATCATAAACCCCCAATGTGCTGCTACAATTAACTTGTTCAAATAAAGAAGAATGATACATCCTGAAGGGCTGCCAGGTCTGGATCCCCGGAGGTTTTAACTTTTTTCAAATGACAGCACATAAACTATACACACAAGCCAGCAAAAGAATACACCAAGGTAAAAATAATCAGAGAGAGGCCATTACATCATACTGCAGTTTTTGTTCCAAACCAAAACGAAAACCAACTGGAATAAGACAGTATAATGATGCAATTATTTCAAATCTACGTTGATGGGCACTAGTCTGTAACCATTTTTTAAAGAATAAACTTTTTTTACACTGATTAAAACACTTTTAGGAATAGTGCTGTCTCTTACACATGCTTTCAAGGTATCTCGAATCAGAAGAAAACTGAACGATGAGCTGGATGAGCTCTTAAAAAGAATGTTCAGGTTGTTTTTCAGTTACTCGTAGCAATTACAGCATCCCTAAGCCTTGTTACACAGCAAATGACCCAGAAGTGTTTTCCAGTGACCTAGTAGCTACCGAAGAACTTTTAAAGAAAAATAAAGCCAATACTTCCAATACTAGTCTTGTCCATGCAATATAAAGTTCCCTTCCACACTCACCTATCTATTATAAAAACAAATATATAAATATCCCAGTACACAAAACAGCAATGGAAATACAAATTAAAATTGAGATTAGCATTTTTAGAAGATCCTCTTGATCAGTTCCTTACGTATTGCTGAATAAATGGGCTTAAATCTCCCATTCTTCATTTAGTTTGTAATCTACAGATGTTTAAAATCAGAACAGACCATCCAGATGAGATCCTCTGGAAAAGATCATCGAAACTGACCTATACAATACAGGCCAGAGAATTCCACCTATCTAGTCCTCTGTTAGTACAGAGGCTTGTATTTACTTAAAAGGACATCTTGCAGGAGAACAAAAAGCCTATGTCACTCTTCTGAGTCCTGTTTTGATTACAGGGAAAAAATTTCCATTTAACTTCCTGAAAAAAATTCCATCAGATTTATGGATCATCCTGAGATCAATCTTCAAGCTACATATGAAAAACAGATACAGAAAATAGGTGTGTTTCAATCCAAATGTAACTCCATTGAAGTACACTCACACACAATATCTGGCCACCACTAAGAGGTTTTCAGATGTCACAGCCTTAACATTGCTTTATAGACAGTTACTGCAAGGCTATCTTAAATGAGATGCATACCTTTCCAACAATAGTATTTATTTCTCCAAAAATATTCATATTGCAGTTTTGCAGTACATGAAAAATATGTTCTCTAACTTACACCACATGGGACAATATAAATGCATCTATGTTCACACCTTTAAAAAATTTAAGCCTTAATATTCTGCTAGTAGCACGATACTTAAGGACAAATCATTATTCAGAGCAAAGACAAAACTGTTGACAGCTACCTGATTAAAAACTATTTAAAAATTATTAAATTTCAAAATCTGATTAAAGCCTACTAAGATGTGAAAAACTCTTCCAAAATGTAGAAACCTCCTCACCCATGCCTAAAAAAAGAAATTAAAATTAAAAAAAAAAAATCTTTGTCAACATTTGAGTACATAAGCAACAGTACAGAAATCAATTATATGATTTAGTTTCTTGTTAAAAACTGTGAACTTCATGTTGACACCCATTCCTACTGAAGTAGCTTCATCATCAACTTTGCATACAGACGTGAAAATTTCATTAAAATGTTCATAACAGAATACCTATGGGAAAATTATGTCTGTATTTTCTAAAGCTGTTACTGTCAGAGATATTATGAAGAACCTTGAGCCACCAGGGAACAACTATTTTTACACTATGAAGAAGTACATAAAATTGCTTTGACATACTTGATCTCTTCTAATGCACTTAGAAATATTCAATACTTAATGAAAAAGTTCCTCTTGTGAGTATACACATTATCACTGAAAAAAAATCAGACAGAAATACTCTTCTTTTGATAAAATTTTTGCTGTGGTCAATATGCTGCAAGGAATCAGATTTGTGAAAACTGTATCAATACACTATCTATGAATAGATGTTGGAAAACCAGTTGATATTGTTTGCTTTCTTTTCATTAGATTACCCTTGGTCTACCTTGCAGATTTCTTCATGCTTTTGGGTCCTCTTTTCCATACACTGCAAAGAATGCCGGTGGGTAATATTACAGAAAAACACATTTTCAGTTGTGAAGCATCACCTAGAGTCTTGCATATATTCTCCTCATGGTGTCACTCTTTTTTTATGAGAAGAAAGAGGAGTTACTGTTCTCAGTTTCATAGCATTGCAATAAAGGTCACTAGATTAGTACCAGAATATGCACAAGAAAATAATTTTAAATGAAATCAAAACAAGTACTGTTTCTTTGGAAAACATATACTCAATATTCATTCTAATTGGTACAATGGGAGCACCCATAAGCCCTACAAAACCCTTCGCTGTACCCACCTATTGTAAGACAAAATATACTTCTGGGGCATGGGATACATACCATTTCAAAAATATACTGTTAGAGATCTTCGTAAGTGACATGGATGATGGCATGGACTGCATAGTCATCAAGGTCATGGACAACTGTGGACGTGAGGAATACATGATGAACTACAGAGTAGGGATGCCACTGAAATGGACTTCAGCAGTCTGGAAAAATGCTAGAAGACACTTGTAATTGAGCAATAGTATAGAATCATCTCAAGCAACAGTTTGGGATGGCAGCCACCTGGCTGAAAAGCAGCTTTTAGAGATGTTTCTGTGGCTTCTCGTGGACAAGTAAAGCACTAGTCAGTGGTTTGCCAATGAAGCCAAGGGACACATGCTGGGCTGTGTTAGCAAGAATAAAACCAGCAGATGGAGGGGAGTGATCCTTCCCCTCTAAGCAACACTGGTGATACTGCATACAGAGGAGTGTGACCACTTCTGGCCCCGCTGGTACAAAAGAGACATTCACAAAACTGAGTGAGGGTTACTGAGATGGCTGGGGGGCAAAGCCTATGACAGATGACCAAATCGAATGGACCAAATTCCTGGTGTTTTACAGATGGAACAAAGTCACATAGACTACATAATTATATTACATTAGCCCAAGATCACCCAAGAAGTCTAGACAGGATACAAAATATGTCTTAATCCCTGAGGCTTGTTCTATCCTTGCCATAAGACAACGCTTCCTGTAAAGGAAAAGATAATTACAAACTGAGAGCGGATACATCATTTATAGATAACTAATACAGTCCTTGTGAAAAGGAAAATCTGGTTTCTTATATTCTGTATTCACTTTAAAAACTGAAATGTTAGGAAAGCAAGATTTAGAGCATCCAACTTCTTCTTTACTTCACTATCAAAGAGAGAAAAGCAAACAGATTCAACTGAGATAGTCCTAAACCTTCAGACAAACAACGCTACAGTGCCTGGTTTGCCTGGAGATAGTTTCTCTTGCTACTGAGGGCATCCTTTCATTTCATCTCAGCCCTCAGTTCCTGCTCCTAACAGTTGACTTCTTTGTTAAAAACCAATTCCTTCTGAAAAGGGATCTGTGAGACAGAAACTGAGGGGGAGGAAGTGTGAGAAGACTTCTCACTAGGGCAGTTTCTTATGGTTGCAGAATCCCTTCTTTGCTCCTCTCTGATAGTATATGAGGTGCTATGTTAAGTACACTTAAACCCTGCTGGATAGAGATCATCGTCTTGGTGGTGAATGTCAAAAGGGCACAGAAAAAGGTGAACCCTAAACAGCAGATGAAGCCCTATAAGATGAAGAAAAGCAAGAAGCAAGTAAAAGATACAGAAGAATTGTCAACAGGCCATTTTAATATATAAAATATACATGTGTTTGAGCCTCTCTAAAAACTCATAACAATAATCTTTTGTTTAAACTCTGGAGCTCTTCATACTGTCACTTATTTCAGACTGCTTAGGGCAAGAGATGCAATGCGCAGCCACTAAAAACTCCTCCTGTCTCATGCATATTTATGACCAACCTCAATGAGCGTCAAGGGATCATTTCAGCCACAACCCACATGTATTCCTCCTTTTCTTTCTTCCTTCTGCTTCAGTTTCTAAGGAATTAGCATTTACAAAACAACCACCTTTCCGAAAAAGCTATCAGAGCTCCAAATGCTGCTGTTGCAGTACTTAGATGATAAAACAAGAGGTGGGAAAGCATTAAGGAATGTTTGGACAAGAAACAAGCTGCCAAAAATCCTGCTCAAACAGCTGAAATCATGCAATGAGTGACAGCAATGCAGGAGTATAACCATTAGCATGAGGTAGATGGATAGAGAGTTTATTTTTTATAGTCCAGACCAGTATTTAAGCACTGCCACAGACTTCAGACAGGAATGCCTGCTTCTAAGCCAGTTCACAGACTCACAAGAAAATAGAAAGAATTTAGTATTACAGGCATTTACTTATAGTATTAATTATCCGCACTGAATTCAAAATATGTTAGGCCCAAAAACAAAATGCTGATTATGAGCTACAGAAGCTTACAGCAGACTTTAACGAGTTGCTTTCACTAAAGGTATATTTTGCACACAAGGTTCCTTTTGTTCTCAAAATAAACTCTGTAAAGCATGACCATGGATTTTACCCCTTCTGCATGCTCAGCAGCCCAGGCAAGGGTCTCACCCTCCTGCATCTGTGCTCATGCTGAACATTAGGTTTCAGTTTCCTTTTCAGACCCTCATTACCCTATGAGAGAAGAAAAGTGAGATTTTTTTTTTTTTCCATTTAATCATCTCCAAATGTATCAGGCGACATCATCTTACTAGCACAAGGCATTCCACATCTTGCTTGCTGGCTCCTGCGTTAGTTCAAGTCCTTCATCACTCCAAACCACAAGAGATAAGCAACCACAACAGTTAAGACTTCATCTGTGCACAGATCTGTTTGCAGGTTAGAATTTCTTTCAAAGGTATGAATAACAAATCTGGATTCTGCTAGATTGCATAAATGTGAGACAGTAAATTAATGAAGTTAATGGAATTAAAAAAACCCCAAAAAAAACAGAAGAGTAAAACAGTAAGGAAATAGAAAAAATGGCCATGGTAGGTTGCAACTGCACAATAGTCATATCCTTTATTCATTAACACAACTGTTGTCATACATGTCAAATACCAAAATAAAAAATTGCTTGAAAAGTCTCTGAGCATGATTATGTCAACAACACCTGGTATACAGTCCAAGAGTAATTTGCACTTTGAAAATCTGCTGCTAGAGGCTGCCAGTGCGCACCTAACTTAAAGCCAGAAATGAGATAATACTGTCTTTTATAAGAACAGATCCAGAAATCCCCACTTACGTGTGTAAGATCAAAAAAAACCACATTCTTTACTCTGATAAGAGAGTAGAATGGTCAGAGCTCATTCACGTGAAAAACCCTGAACCTTGCACCAGCGCCACAAGAAAATTCTATCTCCTTCACTGTCAAATCTTACTCTTATTTTGGAGTATTTCATTACGTGATAGATTGCTGTCAAGAGAAACAAATATATATTAGAGCTTGAAGTAGCTTTGAAATTCAAGACTCATAGGTGAATAATAATGGGAAAAAAAAGAAATGTTCACATTAAGAAAAAAAAAAAATCTGTATTAAAGGGAAAAGGCTGCCCGGAGAGGTTGTGGAGTCTCCTTCTCTGAAGACGTTCAAGACCCACCTGGATGCCTACCTGTGTAACCTGTCTAAGGGAGCCCGCTCTGGCAGGGAGGCTGGACTTGATTATCTCTAGAGGTCCCTTCCAGTCCCAACAATTCTGTGGTTCTGTGTGTGATTGCTGGGTATAGCAGGTTTCTTAAGTCAGTGTGTTGCACTGAGATGAAAACATTACTCGTATACAAAATGAGAAGTAAATTAAATGATAGGAAACAGCAGAACTGAAAAGCTGGTATTCCAAAACTCTTTAAGTCTTTTCTATTTCTAGTTTCCTTCCTTCTCTCAACCTCCTAGCTCAAGCTGAAGCCAAGTTCAGCTGATCAGAGGTGAATTACTCCTCTCAGTTCCTTAGCTCAGTGCTGCCATACAACGTGCCCCTTGTAACCAATCCAACATTCCCCACAAAGCCCAATAGTGCTGACTGCCACAGTGAATACTGGGAGCCTGGACTTTGGGTGCATTGTGCTTGGTCAAAGACTGTGCTCCAAATGAGCAGTTCTGCAGATAAAGGCAGTTAAGTTTAGCAAGTATGTGTAAAAAAAAAAAAAAAAAAAATCTATTGAAACATAGTTCCAAGAAACTAAGTAATGATACACTTCCTTAGAGAGAAGGAAATTAGAAGGCAGAAAAGTGCATTTTTAAATAATGACTGAAAAAGAGGTGCTAAAGAATGCACCAGTGACAAGCTGGCTCAATAACTCTGCAGAAATTCTGACATCTAAGCTAAGGATTGTGCAAGAATTTGAAGCGCTATTTTATCACAAACACATACAGCCAGCTTTGAAAATGTACAGGAACACTTCCTCTTCCAAATAGTCTAAGACAATGCCTGGAGGTGATCATGATCGTTTTAAAGAAAAGCAGCTGTATGCATGCAAGGTTCACTTCCTTGACAAAAATTGACAAACCTTGACAAACAATATTATTGTAATAGTGCCCAAGGCACATGTGAGCATGCTGCAGGGAATGGAACACAAATGCTCTGAAATAATTTTTAGGAATGGACTTAGAGCCTATGGCTCTGATGTGGGAAGCTGTGATACTACTGTGTCACCAAAATGATCCACAGAAAATAAATTAATTGTAAAGCTATTCAGTTTCAATAATGTGAGTACTGATACATGGTGTATTTTGTCTCTAGCACTGATCAGGCAAGTCAAAAAACAAAGTTTCAGAACATAAAATTTCAAAGGACTTTTGCAAGGTCATGTCATAGGATTAAAACCACTAACTCCCTTAAAAATCCCAAAGTGGTATTTTCTTTTAATTACTGACTGCACGACATGGATCTCTGTCAGATGGCCCAAATGACTGAAATTAGTGAAGTTACTTTTTCATGGAAGCCTTAAATGTCCACAATCAGATCCCTGGAACATTAAACCCTGAAAACTGAACAAACCTTTAAAGAGAACTCCACTAGCATCAGTTATTCTGAAAATTTGTGATGGGCAGTGTGAGCAGATGGATGAGGTGCCAAGCCAGACACTGAACTGGTCTACAGCACTCTTAGTTCAGTTTGCTGGGATGTTTTTCATAGTACAGTATTCTAGCGGGAATCTTTGCCTGAAAAAAAATGCAGACTCTTACAAATTTATTTATGTGCTCTTGGTTTTATATGTAATTTGTCTGTACACAAAACTTGGATTTAAAACTGAACTTCACTCACCAAACTGAATAAATTAATGTTTATTAATCAATATTTATACCATTTATATCCTAGGTTTGCCAAAGGAAATCACAAAATGAACTGATTTTCTTTACAAATTAAGAAAAAGGGATTAAAAAAAAACCCTAAAACTAAAAACTTTGGATCCTTACATGGTGTGGTTCTTTTGGTTTCAGTCATGCTCAACCTATTCACTGCATTAACAAACATCTAATACTTAACGTGTTCTGGAGATGTAAAAGTATGTTCAACAGACACTATGAAATCACTGCCAGTACCTGTCTTAGGTTGTTCCACACATTACTCCTAGAGAGGTGTGATCACCCTCTTCATGCCCATTGCCCCTTCCATGATACGGGGTTTGGTAGACAAACTTACATATAGGTTTTAGGCCAAATTTATCTTTGCGGTTTTCCCTCCCCTTGGTTGCTTTCTCCTTCTTACCCATTTCTTCTGCATCTGGTTACGTTGCCCCCATATGTCTGGATCAGCTTAGCTTCCCTTCTCCCTGCCAAGCAGCCTTCCCGCTCCCATGTAATCCCTCTTTCTTTCAGCAGTCCCCTGCAACAATAATCCTCACATTCTCCCTCACCGAGTGGTTGGGCCATGTCTCGTCACGCATCTGGTTTCTTTATCTACCTTTAGGCCAGACCTTGCACACACTTTCCCATGGTAAAAAATAAAAAAATAAAAAAAGAAGTTCCCTATTCTTCTGACTGGCTCCCACTAGCCTCAACAACAGGATGAGTGCAGAGAAAAAAAATCTGTGTTTTAGTTATTAACAGCTGAAAAGCAGTCATTTCACTTCTGTGCAACAGGAGCTAAGTACACAAACAGTTGGATGCGTTCACCTTGCCAAAAGCAGCAGGATGTAGGGACGAGCACGTCGGAATAGGTTCATGGTGATGCACAGCCCCAGCCCAGCCGCTGAGTCCTCCCCATGCACAGCTGGCCCCTTCCAGCACAGAGGGGACATCAGAAAATGAATTAGTCTCCTAGGGAAAAAGGCATTGCAAAGCTCTGAGAGTGTTTGCCCAAAATGCTGTCATTACCAGAGGCAAAACATAGCTAATGAAGCCAAGGCAAGACCAGGGCAAAAAATCATTCTAGGACAACTGCAATCAATATGTCAGCTCATCATTGTGAGTCTGGGTACATTTTTTAAGGCTAAAGAGACAACCTGCCATTTGTAAAGTGGCCTGCCACAGAACCAAGCAACATCAGCTGCTTGCTGTTACAGCGCCTAAAATCTTCATATTTAGCCACAAGAGAGGAAAAAGAACGCTCTTTACACGTATTCCCAGCATACTTTTCTCATGACTGTCTGATGCTATCAGATGAGTTGATGGATACCATGAAGATAAAAATTGGCCAATGAACCCCATGCAAATCCTTCTATTCAAATAATGCAGCTACTTCTGGTGGGACTTCATCAGCATCACTCAGGCAGGAAATACACATTTTGCAAACAGGAGGCTCACGTCTCCACTTCTCAGCGCACTTCTGTCACAGCTGAGGGTACATCCTGACAAATGTGAGCTTCATCAGGACCTGGGTGAGCCATCTAACTCTTGCCATGTATTCCTGGCTATGCTCCAGAACAGCTCATTTGACAATATTTGTAAAGGTACTTCCCGACTCTTTCGGTATTCATCAGTAACAAAGACGACACACTGCCAAATATCCTCCCACTGACATCTCAAAGGCAAAAAGGCATTACCTTCCCCCAAAAAGAAAAAAAAAAAAAAAAAAAAAAAAAAAAAAAAACAGTGAGGATTTCAGTTTATAGCAAGTTTGCATATTTTCTTGGTTTTATGTGCATTGTTTTTCCCCAAACATAAATGCTAACCATGAAACCACAGAGCGAGCGCTGCATCTGTTGGACTCAGTACTATCAAAAATGTGCTGACGCTATCTAAAAGTTCACCCACTGCATCAGAGCACAAGCAGCGTGCGTCGCACCGGCCAACAAGCTGGGCAGGGAGCAGCTGGTGCGGCCAGGGAAGTGATCAGACAGCATCAGCCACCTCCACGATGCAAAGGTAGAAAAAAGCCATTGACAGCCAACATTTGAATGCTTCCCTCATCTCGCCATCTGCTGCTGCTACTGCTCACTTGAAAATTAATACGGCTGAGGCTTGAATCAGGAGCTAATGCTGCATCTGTCTTCCTTAGCACTACAGATAATTATTAGCCTATGCATACAGCTCTTTATGCAACTCAAATGGGGAGACAATGGCCTCTAATTTGACAGGTTCCTTCTTTCATAGAGACCAAAATGCTTCATCTGCATCTGCGCACACACCCTGAAACAAACTGGACTGAATATTCCACCTCCCACCCTTGGGTCCCTTTCTGCCCCTTCTTCCCTTTATGTATACTGATCAGAGTTAAACAATAAATGAATAAAATGTAAATCTCCTTGAAACAATGCAAAAAAGGTCCTTCTTTCTTTTCTCATGTATGGAAAAGTCAGAGCTGGTCTTGCTTGTACAAATAACATTTCCCAGCCTGATTCCTAAGAGCTATTTGCCAGTCTTGGAGAGGAAGGAAAAATAAAAATTGCATTTCATAATCTTGTTCATTTATTCCTAATAGCCTCCTATTTGTTTCTGATTTGCACTTCATGGAAGAAAAGGGAAAATGTGAGAAACTGAGTATATACTGTCATAAAAATCCTTGAGCATAGCACACTCATAAAATCTCAGTTCTGTAGCCTTTAATCTGAAGAAAGTCTCAGAGAGATATTCCCTATATATAAATTACAACATCCTGGTTTTACAGAAGAAATAATATCAGAAGCTTCAGGGCACTTAGAAATATGTTATCATTTTTCCTCACATAAGACATATTAGATGCTTGTAGAAACATTAGCAAAATAAGTATTTTTAAAATGCTGTTATTAAAACATTTTTGCATGTGTAACATGTACTTGTCATTCACGGTCTCTTCTTATGACTCAGAAATTGTATATGATAAGAAATAAAGCAGTCAAATCCACTTTCTTAGTGGAACTTCAGAAAATACATGAATCTGAACAAAATAACCTCTCCTCCTATTTGGAGTAGTTTGAAAATACAGCAAAGATTATTCTAAAAAGAATGTTAGTAAACATTTTTTTCATAAGCTATACTTTGAGCACCATGGTTAGAGTGAATAAGATGCTAAACTTAACAAAACAGTAAGAAAGGATAAACTGATCCATTGTGTCCTAGTTCTTTCCGCTTCTGTTTCTCTCATTGCTGAAGCACATGACATGCATACACATTAGCAGTAAAATAATGGGAGATGATCTCCATCACTCTCCTGTCAGGAAACCAATGGCAAACAGGCAAAAGGCAGAAAAGACCAGTAGTAAAATGGATGCTATTTAAATAACCCTTTGTTTTGGAACATGTGAGAATGACAGGTGCTTCAAAAAGACCAGGTTGTCATACAGTTAAGGGAAGGAAAAGAGAGATGGGTCATCCAGCACACCTTAACAGTATTCCTTCAAGGAAAAGATTTATCACAGCATGACAGTTTGCTTATAGGAAAAAGGTAAACATGCATTTGTGGTGAGAATTTTTTTTTACTCTTCTACTCTAATTTAATCTTTTCTTGTTATTAGGCCATTTCTTCCCCCTGCCCACAATTTTTCTCAAAATACATACGAAGACAAAATTAGCTTTTGCTTTCATTCCAGATGGCAAACTGATGAAAGCTGACTGACAGCCAAATCAAGAAACCAATCAGCAGAGATTCTAAAATAAGCCTTTGAATTTTTTCTAGAAGAAGAAACACTTATCACATAACCTTCTGAAAGTGCTTGATGTTTTCAAGGTACCACGGACCCACTGAGTATCTCATTTCCCTGGCACCCCTTTGGGCTGCAGAGTAGCACTGCCTCTGGCTTATAGCTGGGACACGAAGCAACATTAGTGCTGCCCAGAGCAGCAGCCACATGTGCCCTTGGATGACATAGGCTGTCATCCATGCCTCTTCTCTATGCCAGCACATCTCATGCAGCTGTGGAGCAGAGAAATTATATGGGTGTTAGGTGCAATGCCCAGTTATGACAGAATAAGTTTCTGGTGCAACTTATGGACTGTATCTACTAGTGCTCTGAAAAGCAACATCGGGCTACAGTCTCAACTTCAGGAGTGAGTCCAGAGGAGGAAATGAAGATGATCAGAGGGCTGGAGCACCTCTCTTACAAAGACAGGTTGGGGGAGGCTTGTTTAGTCTCTGTAGAAGGCAATGCTCTGAGGAGAAATCATTGTGGCTTTCCAGTATTTAAAAGGAGCTTATAAACAGAAGGGAAAACAACTTTTTATATTGTCTGATAGTGATAAGGCAAGAGGGAATGGCTTTAAACTAGAAGAGAAGAGATTTAGATTAGATGTTAGGAAGAAATTATTCACAATGAGGGTGGTAAGGCCCTGGCACAGTAGGCCCAAAGAAGCTGTGGATAGGGCAGCCATCCATTGGAATTAGATGATCTTTAAGGTTCCCACTAACCCAAGTCATTCTTTGATTCTATCAGGCAACAGTGGAGAATGTGTGTGTGAAATAATCAGGTGGACACTGTACAGTGTCCCACCACTTCATAAGGATGAACAAGACACACAACACAGCTGGTGCCCCATCTGCACTGCATGAAGGGGCATTTTGTGCACATCCTGAAGCAGAGGTAGCTGATATTCCCTCTTGGGAACACCAGCAAAGGAAGGGGGAAACTGCATATTCTGCAGCTCTCCAAATCAACCAACTTAGTGACAACATCATTTATTTACTATGGCATCCTATTAGCCCTACTGAGCGTATCCAAGAATCATAGAATCATAGTGGTTGGAAGGGACCTCAAGAGATCATCGAGTCCAACCCCCCTGCCAAAGCAGGTTCCCAACACCAGGTCACACAGGTAGGCGTCCAGGTGGGTCTTGAATATCTCCAGAGAAGGAGACTCCACAACCCCCCTGGGCAGCCTTTTCCAGTGCTCCGTCACCCTCACCGTAAAGAAGTTCTTGCGCACATTCATGCGGAACCTCCTGTGCTGCAGTTTCTGGCCATTTCCCCTTGTTCTGTCTCCACACACTTCTGAAAAGAAGACTGTGTAACACTGGTTGGTCAAATAAAAGTTTCAGAACCAAACAGTTTGCCCAACCATTCTCATTAAAGACAAAGTTCTCGCATTGCCAGGGGCTGCTGAAATAATCTCCAACCCTTCGCACATCCGAAAATCCAAATCACACTGTGGCCCTTTCACATTAACTGACTAACTTTATCAATTTTTGACAATGTTGGCTACTTTTGTCTCTCAGGCATTTGTAACTGAAATGTGGACCTAAGTCATGCAATCAGGATGCAGTGGGAAGGGTGGGAAGGCCTTCAGGATTTATTTTTTTTTTAAAGTGACGCATTTTCACAGAACTTTATAAAAACACAACAAAAAATTATTTATTTATATATATATATATATAAATATTTGTACTACACAATTAGATAAAAATACTTCCTAGTATGCTATTAATATGTTTAATATTTAGGGTCCTTAATGAGTGCCTATCTCCTTGGCAGATTTCCTACAAGACCCTCCTAGGTTGCAGTAGGTCAGGGGAGGCTCGGCCAGCAGGACCTGCCTCTGTGCACACTGAGCATGGCTCACCCAGATGTGCAGCCGCCAATAAATAATAGTAATGACGATGCTGATGGCAGAACCATGTAAGCATTCACGATTTTCTCGTTTCCAGCCTCTCCCTGCTCTCCAACGCCAAACCGCCTCACAGCACTGGCGAGAAGTCATACGCTGACAGCCGTCTTGGCAGAGTGCAGCCCCCAGGCTCCTCGCCGGATTAGGCTGACACGGAGCAGGAGGCTGCCGCACCGCTGCCTGGCAGGAGGAGCAAGCTCAGGGAGATGCTCTGTTTCCTGATCCTGGCCTGACTCCAAGAAACCCAGCCTGGGACAACCATCACGGCCCCCAGAACTATGTTCCTGGCTTGCAGTATCCTGCAGATAAATTGCTCACCTACGTCCAGGAGTAGTGAGGAAGCGGATAGGGTTTCAAGCCAACCCAGTCATTATTTGCAGCATGGATTAATTAAAACTACTTGGATTTCACTTTTTATCCTCCTGTGCTGAGAAAGAATAAATGTTTCAGAATAAAAATGCTGAGCCACACCAGTACATTTCCCCCCACCAACCGCTGCATGTGCCAGCATGCAGCCTGTGACATGTGGCTGGCACATTTCTCACCAATGATGGCACTTAAATTATTTCATGGGTTACAGTGAAGATGTATCCCACTGCTATTGACTCAGCCTACAGGTCTGAAACCTTGGAGATGTTACTGTTCTCTACAATTACCTGAAAGGAGATTGTGGCCTCTTTTCCCACGCAACAGTAATAGGATGAGCAGTGATGGCCTCAAGTTGCACCAGGGGAGATTCAGGTTGGATATTAGGAAAAAAACTCTTCTCAGAAAGAGTGGTGATTGCAACAGGCTACCCAGGCAGGTGGTGGAATCACTATCCCTTTAGATGTGGAACTCCGGGTTTAGTAACTATGATGATGATGGGCTAAGGTTGGACTAGATGATATAAGTGATATTTTCCAACCTTAATTATTCTATTATTGTATGAAACATGAATGAGGAAAAGTCAAACAGGAGGTGAAAATCATCATCATATACAAGCAAATCACATGGACAGCTCCAACATGTTCATGATGTCACTTCAAGCAATGCCTTCAGTTCTACAGCACAGACAGAACTAGGTTTGAAATGCTGAAGGAGGTAGGGTGTAAGGGGGCATGGAATAAAAGCCATAAGTTGCAATTATTACTTGGAAAATTCTTATGTACTTGTTCTTCACAGTACTGTGTGAACATTCATTAAGCCTCCCAGCTTCAGAAATTTCAGACCAGAGTGTTAATATCTTCACTTTACAAAATGGCAAGGCAGAGAAGTGCAACTTCAGACAGCTGAGTGAAACCTGAAGGCTGCAGTTACTCAAAGGCCTCATCACTTTTACCTTTTTCTTTCAGGAAAAAAAGAGCTAAGTGACTGTGGAGAAAAGCAATTGCCTGAGACCCTATAAAAATAAATGGCAAAGACAGAAATTAATTCAGATCTCTGAAAACTCAGCCCAGTACCCTAGTCCTTTGGGAGCACTACTTAAGTGTAGCAAATCATGAGCTAATGTCACTCTGTTGAGCTCTGGTGGCAGTTTCCCAAAGCGTGCTCCATGAGGCCACGGTTCAACGATCTATGCAGCTGATCAATGGAGCAGTGCTGTCAACAGAGCTTCAAATTAAAAGTGGAAAGAACAGGGTTCACTGAGTTCCTGTCATGAGTTTTCGGTTCAGTAACAGTGCCTTATAAATATCATTCTTTGGCAATTAGCACAATCAAATGGCATTTTTCAGAAAACATCTCAAGTTGGGAAAACAATACTGGGATTTGTATCACAATCAGGGATTGTGTTGCAAGCCATACATATTCTGATTTGTAACTAAGGACAACCCAATTATAACTGATTTCTTTAAGCAGAGATTAGATAATCCACATTCTTCACACAAATGCTGGGTCAATCAGTTTAGCATCAGTAGCTTCTCAAAATCCTACTCAGAAATGAAGTAGTCCTGGTTGCTGCCTATGTGGAATGTTTAGAAAGTAACTGAATGAAGTGCTGCACCCCAACAGCTAAGCTTCACCAAGAAAATAAAGGACAGAAGATCCTAGAGTAGTCAGGAAACCAGCTGCTGGCTCCCCATGGACTGAAATGCTCAAAAGGAAGTGGAATTTCCCTCTCTACCTTCCTTGTCTAACATCATTCATAATAGAGGCATTTTAATTCATTTTGTTTTGAGCTTTGATATCTACTAGATGAAGGCACTACGTTAAATACTACTATACTATGTTTTTGCAAACACACATACAAAAGCAACGAAAGATTTCTTGCATTTTCAAACTTACAGTTTAAACACTTTTCAACCATGCAAATACAACATTATAACAGTAAGAAAAAAAGTACTCTAAACATGGCTAACCAGAGTACAACCCAAAGGTCTGCCAGAAAGCAGCCAAATGAATGTTACTTCTTCAGTCATTTCTATCTTTCCCTGCATTAGAAAAAAAAGAAGTTGCTATTTATCCTCAGCTACAATATGTTCCTTTGAAAAATTGACTCGGGAGAGGTCATTAGTACCCTGGGAAGGTTTAATCTTCTAGGTGGTCTAAGGAAAGGCAAAGTCTCTCATAATGATCAAGTAAACATGAATCTTCAAGCTTTTCCAATTAAAAGTAAGCAGTATGAAGCTAAGTAACGTAAGAACTTTGAATAAAAACAAATCAGAGAAAAAGAATGTGAAGCAACGCAGCTGATAGAAAACTCAATGCTAACAGTAAATGGGAAAATTAGAAGGAAGCATATGAAGCAGCTCTGAAGAGCTGTTCTTTTGTACTGCACTCACATGCAGGCTGCCTTAACTGAGGTTGCTCTCAACATCTTTCCATGAGCAAACACAAAACACCCATCCTCATCAGCTCTGTGAGACTGCAGGCTCCTGCTTTGTTCGCTTCTGCTGTTCCTCAAGTGTTGCCAAGTAGAGAAGCAGGAGGAGAGGCAAGCCATGGGAAAACAATACACTGCCTAGTGATACCCCAGCACCTCCTGGTATGTCCCACAGCACCTCCCCATCTCTCAACTTTCTGCCGTTTCTGTCACAGAATCATAGAACACCCTGAGTTGGAAGGGATTCACAAGCATCATCAAGTTCAACCCCTGGCTCCATAGAGGATCACCCAAAATCCAAACCCTATGTCTGAGAGCACTGCCCAAAATGCTCCTTGAAATCCTGCAAATTATGGCTGTGAACTACTGCCCTGGGGAGCCTGTTCAATTCCCACTGCCCTCTGGAGAATTACAGAATTGTAGGGGCTGGAAGGGACCTCTAGAGATCACCTAGTCCACCCCCCCTGCCAAAGTAGGCTCCCTAGACCAGGCTGCACAGGTAGGAGTCCAGGCCTAACACACAACCTAATCCTTCTTCGTTGCACTTTCTTGCCTTCCCTTAGGTTGTCACTCTATCCCAAGTGACAAAAGGGAAAAATCAGTGAACCTGTCTACTTTACACACTACATGCAGAAACAAAGCAGAGGATGTACAAAATGGAACAAAGGAGAAACACTGAGTTTTATAACACTACATGCTGTTCACAGAACCTACACATAGACTATTAAAATGTTTAAAGGACCAGGAAGAATTTGTTCAGAGAAAAAAAAAAAACAGGCTATTTCTTTAAGGAAAGGCAGAAATGTAATGATAATGATGTAACAAATGACACTGCTGTGCTCCTATTGAATTCACTTAGTAATTAAGAAACAAGGAGATTATAGAACTGAAAGACAACAGATAAAAGGAATGTTTGTTTAAGACTATGTAAAACTGTCAAGTGAGATTTATGAATATTAAAACATCAGCAAGGACACAAAGAATATATTTTTAGTAATATACTATATATTTGGTAATACATATTTTGGCAATTTTTGTGGATGTCACTCTGGAGTGTACTCCATAAAAATTGCCTATATATATATATAAATTTTTTTTTTTAATAAATAATTGATTTATTTTTTGCAGGCACTGGCAGTCAGTTGAATGATTAAACCAGGCATATAACAAGCAAACACATTCACTTATACAGTTGCAAAAATGTAGATTTAAACACCGTTTGAAGTTTAGGACAATTAATGTGATGTGATCTTTTACAACCACAGATGGTAGAGACAAAAATTGATTTACAAATTAGATGTGCCCCTTGTTTAATTTACAGGGACATTTTTAGCCTGAGGACAGCCTTTGACGTTAGATAGAAGGGACTGGACCATGCAAAAAAAAAACTCTTGCAGCAGTTTCCAGACAGAAGGATTGAGGAGATAGGGATGAGCCTTTTGCACCAAGCACTGCCGCCTCCTTTGGCCAAGCACAAGTAATGTTGAAGAGGCAGCAGCAGCAGGTCCCACCCCATTCCTAAAGCATGGGTGATGGGTTGTTTGTGAAGTCACATGCCACTGACCCTATATTTGGGTGGTAAAAGGGAAGTTTTTGTCTCAGATCACTGTCATCTGACGGCCTCAGGAGATCCAGCTTTTAACAGGATCAGGCCAGTACTTTCCAGCAAGCAATAATATAATCCCAATATAAAACTGCTAGCAGGAAATATTTAATAAAAACTTAAGAATCTGTTCCATGAAGACAGCTTATAATTTTCTCTATCTCTGTTTAAGCAAAACATTCTCTTAAAATAACAATGGCCTGCTGAAGTGCTTCTGGAACAGAATTTAGCTCTCTCATCTTTCATAAGTCATCAAAAGATATTCAGGGTGGTACTACTGAACAAATATTGGAAGAATGTTTTTTTTTTTTAAACATACACATGTTTTGTGATTAAACCTAACTACTGAGAGATTGCATTCTTGAATTTAGAGGACACGAGCAAGCAGAACAAAGAGATAATGGAAATTCAGTTATTGTAAAATTAAAGTCAGCAGTCCTGAAGACCACAGCACTTGACTGGATTGCTTTCCCAGCAACTTTGTTGGATTTGGGATGGATGCACCAGAACTAATAATTGTGCAGCTGCAGGATGAGTTGGCTCTTATTTAAGGAAAATGAATCTTTTTTTTATTTCATTCAATTGAAGCACTCTGCAACTGCTCATTCTATGTCTTCACACAGGAGAAAGGCCAGAAAGACAGAACGGAAAGTGAGGTCACAGCAGCTCCACTCTTTTCCAAGAGCCCACAATTACACTGAAGGAGGAATAGCAAGCAATTCCATTTATAGGAAAAGTATCACAGGAAGATGATTCAGGTTAACACTGGATTTTGCTATAGTTTCTTCAGATCCATTCAGAGCAACATTTTCACCATATTTGAAAGTGAGAGAAGCTTTTCTAGGATCATGTATTTTATTATAATTGTCTTTCTCAAGTAATGCGATTTTTTTTAATGTTAAGCTATATAGAAGTATTACATTATGGTACTGGCACCAATACAGTATCCAAATTAATATTTCTGTTTTATTTAGAAAATGTTCCAACTCAAAAGCAAAATGCCCCAAATTAGCTTGCAAGAAATACAACCCAAAGAAAAAACTGTCCACTGGATGCAGTCCAGCTCTGGAAACAGAGAGAATTAGATTATCTTCCTAACTGGCACCAACCCCTACATGGAATTTGGCAGATTACTTGGATCAGACTTTACGTATGTTGTTTATGATTAAGTGGATACACTCTGGTTTCCAAACACAGTAATATATAATGATATTTTAACTTTTATTAAGGGTCATGTCTCAAAAGCACTGAGAACTTTGACCTTTTGGGGAATTTCATAACGAATCAATGCGATTCATTAAAAAACAAAAAAAAAAAAGGTAATTATAAATAATAATTGGATGATTGAGACTTCAGTATCATTCTACATCCAAAATTATCCAAAGACGTTTACATACTAAAGATTAAGAGACACTTGAAAGGAATGAAATGCACTGCTGTTAAAATGGCACCAAGTATGATAAAATAATGCAAAAAATGTTGGCTTTTTTTTTTGCCCTCCAAAAATAAAAAAACTTCAGTATAAACACTACAATTGAGAAGGTAGTAAAGTTGTGAAGACGTTTATGTACTTTACTTTAAAGGACAATTCATTTCTCCTCCAGAACAAAAGTTTAGAGGAAAAATGCAGTTTATCTTATGGCAGACTATTTTAATTCACGCTTAATGAATCTGACTCTTGTTATACTTATTCTTCTGGAGTCTTACTGGAGGCTGCTTGAGCAGAAAGTTCACTTTTCCTGAAGTCACACTTCCTTCTGAATGTAAGTAATAACGTGTGAATGTTTATTTAGTGAAAAATACTTTTAGTTTTGAAAACTAAATAAAAGACCTCTTCAAATAAAAGAAGCTGCCAAGAAGCAGATATTTGCTAGTAACACACGCAGTACGTTTCCAAAGCATCTTTTTCTAATATTTAATACTAATCATTCTGAGGTGAAATAAAGTGTTCTTGTACCCTGAGGGCATGAAGAAATAACTCTGGAGCACTAATTATAAATGAGGAAACCTTGTGACTGTCTCTAGCTCGGCTCGATGGAATCTCGTATACTGACACTGTGGGTAGTCCTCCTGGCCTGACACCATGTGCCTGCTGTTGCATTGGTGACCTCCTGCAACTTTTTGTGACCCTGCTTTTTATGTCTGCATTGTTGTAATCTTGGTGTGGCAGCTACCCATGCTCTCAAGGAGAGAAGGAAAGAGCAAATGCTAAAGGATAAAAAAAAAAGTATATCTCAGAAGGTGTCAAACCACATACTGGAATAACAGCACATGAAAATAGAGGGCAACACGTGTGAGGAATGGTTGAAGTCCCTTGCTTTGTTCAGCCCAGAGCAGAGGAGCTGAGCAGAGGCCTCATGGTGACTACAGCTCCTCACAGGGAGCAGTGGGACAGTGCTGAGCTCTGCTCTCTGTGACGGTGACAGGGCCCAAAGGAATGGCATGGAGCTGTCAGGAGAGGGGCACATGTGGGTTAGGGGAAGGGTCTGCACCAGAGGGCGGTGGGCATGGTCCTGAGTTCGAGGAGAATCTGGACACTGCTCTCAGACATAGGGTTTGGATTTTGGGTGGTGCTGTGTGGAGCCAGAGGTTGAACTCAATGATTCCTGTGGGTGTGTTCCAACTTGGGATATTCTACAATACTATGATTCTAAGAAAGATGAGCTGGAAAATCAAGAAGATAACCTGCTCCTCACCTTGGCACTAAAATCCTGCTGAAGAAAAGCTCATCTAACTTTTAACATCCTCCAACAGAGTGGGCTGTGAGGCTGAAATCAAATTACTCTGAAGCTCTGAAGGACCCTTTGCTGTGGTCTATGTGTTTATATACAATTGTCTTACACTGAAGAGTCTAACTACACCTCAATTCCTCATTTAACAGGAATGCGATGTTACAAACTGGAAAACCTTGTACTGCTGTGAGTCAGCTCCATGCTGCCATGATGAAGTTAACAGCTCTTGTAAGCAATTCAGCATCTCTTTCTAGCAAAGAGTGTAGCTTAATGTAAGCACCCACGCCAGGCTACTACCTAAATGTTTGTTAAAATTACAGCCTACCTGCTTTTATGTACCTAAATCCTACTGTTGAGGAGACTTCTATTTTCATAAGCAGAGCACATTCTTTCCCAATGCCAAAATAAATAAATGAGTAGGAAACAAGGATAAAACAGAGCTAACAAAGATTCTTCTGCTGAGTGGATGTTTGGATAGTAAACTCCACAGAGATCTGGATGGTGTCTACACTTACGCATGAGGAGGCTGATCTCACTATGAGCATCCAACAATAAATAAGGTTTTGCAAAGAGAGAGAAGGTTGCAGCCTGTCCAAAGCCAAAAGGCACAAATCTCATTCACTGGTGCAGAATTCATAAGAAAGCGCAACAAAACACAATGCTCTTGGAAAACATCCACAAATTAAAAAACAGTTTCATACAATTCAGTGACAGACAAAACAATAAACAAATAAACTATGACCCAGACAGTAACTTGCAACCAGCTTTTCTGTCTTCTTTGCCACTTTACTGGCACCAAGAACATGCTCACAATGGAGAAGCACAAGAAAATGGGCTGAAATGAAGTCAAGCTATAGCATTACTTTACTGCTACTTTCAAGACTGCATGCTCAGGTTGATGAATCAGACCTAAAATGTGATTTGGAGAAAAAAAAATCTAGGTAAAAAAGAAGTCTCACATTCTAGGAAGATGCTCATTGTGTTATTTATGCATTTAATGACAGCCACTAGAAATTAACTTTCTACACCAGGTGCAGCAAAACTGTTTTACTACAGATGCCTATTAATAGCTGGATGAGACTTCCAGATCGTTTCACAATAGCTACAAACAGCCTCACTCACATTAATGGCTTTGAGGTTGCCTGGATTTCAACTAATAACCTAAAGATGAACAATCCAGTGTCTCCAATTACTAATTGAGTCCCTAGAAATGGGCATGAAATGGATACTCATCTTTGCATTCATTGAGAAAACAGGAACAAATCTCAGCTGGCAGAAATCATTTATTTGGCAACTGCTTGAACGCAGGAATAGATGTACTGATTTAAAGAATATTCTAAAAGTCAGAATTGCCATGAAGCCAAATAGACATGAAATTCTAATTTTACTCCGAATTTTGACTGTAACCTTTCTAATGACATGCCTGACTCAAATGTCAAGTCTTAAGAGATCATGAAAGATTTGGTGGTCATACAAAAAGATATTCAGAAGAGCAAGTTATAATATTGGGTAATAATTAGAACAGTTACAGAGGGCAGTTGTATAGTCCAACTTTCCTTTCTCATTCCTGAGCATCTACTGAAAAAGTACACAAAACTCTGCATTCTGTTTTGATACAATTGAATAATTTATGGGTAAACCAAAACTGTTTTGACAAAAGAACCAGTATTTGGTAAATATGATTTGCAAGAACAGAAAACCTGTAGAGATTGTTTATGATGCAAGTGCTAGTTAAAATGATTTTAGATTATACAGCACCAAAAAGAGAGCAATCAAAACTAAAAATATAACAAAAACAAAGAGGGAACTGTATGATTATCTATTATTATGTATTTTAAATGACAGGCTTTGAGATAAATACAGCTTTCTTTAAACACTAAAAGGTTAGCCTAAGTCAGCTTTTTATTCTGCTGTCCCTAACTTCTTTTTTTTTTTTTAATTTATAAAAATATGTTGCTATTATTGGAGCTATTCCCTTCTTAATGCTCCAGTGATAATGTACTTCATATCCTGCAAATAAACATGCTCACAGAAATGAACCACTGCTGAAGCAAACAAAAAAGTGTAGAAAAGTGATAAATTAATCACCCAGTATCACAACTGAAATAAAGGACTTAACATTTACCGGCAAAATAGAAATATGCTGAACAAACATTTGTTTTCACTAAAGAGCTGTTAATTTTAAGAAGCACAAAAGAGAACGTATTTCTTCTCTTTGAACAGTCACATTTATGCATACTGTCTGCTTATGAAACTGCTCTGCCCAGGCTAACTGGAAGCCATCTGCACACCAGAACACCACAAGTATATTTTAATTCTGGTAGCATTTAGAAAGGTGTATGAAACAAAGAAGAGATGTGGCACACTAATCAAGAAGATACCAGATGACAAGGAGGTCAAACTTGAAGGCTGCACACGGATTATAGTTGAATTTCGAAGTCTAACAGAACCAAAAGTTGATCATTTCTGCACAACTAGCTCAGAAGAAGCCTTTCATGTCAGTACAAGAGAAAAGTTCAGGTCAATTCCAGCTGTGCTTAAGTTGATGGAAAAGTGGAATAACACCGCTGTGTGGCTGTTTTCCAAGATGTATTTCTTTGTAAGTCAGGAACCAGGGGTTTCAGTGGTCATCTAGAAGGGCTGGATATTTAGATTGCAACATTTTAGTCTCAGGTTCCTCATAGCTTTCCAGTACACCCCATGTTTACAATATTTAACATCTCCGAAAACATTAAGACACTGCCACCTTATCTTCATGAGCGTTGCAATGAGTGGAATTCCTATGATTCAAGAGACAGAAGTGCTGAGACTGCCAGTGTGCCACTTGAAGGCACCATATCACTTCATATTTTCAAGACCCAACTTCCTTAATAAGCACTACAGATAGGAAATTACGGAACAGCTCCTACACAAATAGCTCCTCATGTGCATAATTAGCTGACATCACGGCATAAATAAACACTTATAACATACTAACTTCAAACACACATAATTTTGCTAACATTGATGGATTTACTCCTTGCTCTACTTCCCTCTATGAGTAGATACAGCTGTATTCCTAAAGGCCTAAGCACAATACAGCAGCAGCAAGAGATCAGTTCTTTGTCCTCTTGCATTTCTGTTTTTTCATTTCTCATGTCAGCACTTCTGGAAAAGCACACAACCAGTGACTGATTCTGCTTCTTGGGCAACATTAATACTTACAGCCAAGAAATATACATACTTGAAGAAAGGTGGGGAGAAAACTGAACAGAAAAAACTTCCTGTTATTTATACCAAAATCATGTAGGTCACATTAAATGTTTGGACATGGTTATTCATTCACATCCACATTTTATATATTTACGGAAGCATGTTGAGATTTTATTTTTTTTTGAAGTTACGATGTTTCCATAAGTTCCATATTGGTCAGTAAAAGCACTGCGTACCTCCTCGACCCTTATATTAAACATACAAACTATATTCCCCAAAAGTTTGGAATTAGAAAACCAGTATACAATTATGATTTAATTTCTTCTTTTTTTTTTTTTATTCTTTTTTTTTTTCAACTAAAGAAGCCACAAATTTTTGCAATTAGTTCTAGAAAAATGCTGAAAAAATGACATGAACAAAACAGTTCAGGTGTTCTGAACCAAATCAAAACATCCATCTCCATACAGACACCAGAAAAAGTACGAAATCTTCCATACAGAGGATTGACAGTTTGAAAGAAAAAAAAAAAAAAAAAAGGAATCTCCTAGAGCATGAATAGACACTAAATATTCAGATAAAAATTGAAAAGAACCCTGTTTTTGCCACACAATTTATTACTGTTACCAAGACATTAGCAGAGCTTTTAGAAAGCATTCCAGTGGCCTTTCAACCTGCAAAACATGCCAAATTCTTTGACTCAGTTGCCATAAAACTTTTCCAAATTGCTGGAACCAGTTCCAAAATTTGTTTTATGAAAGTATAAAAAGGATATGAGTAAAACCGTGGGTTGATTCACTGTGAATGTAACATATGTTAAAGGGTTTCCAGGTCCTGTTACTCATTATGAGAGAATAGCAATCCAGATACGCAGATACATTATAGTGGCTCCACAGATTTAGATTCATCCTATTGTTCTTGGTAGTTTTCCCTTTCATCTAATCATCTGCATCTGGATTTTCCGTAAGTAAATCCATGTCTTCCAAAACCAAGTAAACTAAAGCAGTGCCATCAATAAATGTGTGTACTTTCTCTAGTAATAACAACCACACACTTTCTTCCTCGTGAAGAGAGAAAATTAGATCACAGGAAAACAATCCTCTGGAATACTCAAATACTCAACTATATTACCAAAAAATCTGGAATATTTTTATCCTTTAAGAACATAATAATGCAACTTACAACAGAATTGGTACTCAGGTTGCACAAACAGCTTAGAAAGACCCTGAAGTATTCTTTAATTCTTGTTCAGACATTTTTGTGAGAGTCTCTGTGAGTTTTACACTTTAAACAGAAGCAGTTCAGTAAATACCTTCCTTATAATCAACCAACTAAGGCATACATATCACAAAACTCTTAGTTAGATATCTGCCACAACATGTCCTTTTCTGCAAGAAGATCCGATTTACTGCCAGATAGACTAACCTGGTTCAGGTGTGGCCATGCCTTTCCAAGAGGGCTTTGGAGGAGCTTCTGGGATATATCATGTCCTTTCAGACAAATATGGGCAAGTATGGAAACACAGAAAAAGTTAACTACTCTTCCATAGCTTAGCCTCTAGCTTTCAGGGATATGGTAGGTAAAGCCACGAAAATCAACACTTCACTCAGCTGTAAGCTTATCTGCTTGTACAGACTTGCTTGCCTGTACTGAGAGCAGCACTAAATTCAGGTCAGAAGTTTTAAAGTGTGTTTGGGAAGTGCTCAAGACAAGTTCACATCTGGGTAAGCAGTGGAGCAATGCCTGCAGTTGAAGCAGCAACTCAAATATGTCCATCAGTGCACTGGAGACTAAGCAGTCCCAAAACTTCAGCTAAATGGGAGGTAACACAATACTTAATATTACCATTTGGCAAAGCTACATTTTTATTTTCTAAACTAAGGGCTGAAATTACAAAGACAGATACAAAGCAAGTTACAGCTTGTGATGCTCATGTAATATGCAATTGGGTCTTCTGAATTTCAGGGAGCATTTCTTTTACTAAATTCAAGTTTGGGCAGTGCTGAGGGAGCAATGAAGCTGTTCTGACCTCATCTGTAAGAAAAAAAACATTTCCATTCTTTTAGTGTCAGTTTTCAAAGAGCATAGCTGGGTTTTCTTGTGTGTACGGTTTTTTGTTGTTTTGCTTTTCTTCTTCTTGGGGGTAATTTTTTAACATTCAAACAAAGCTTAAAATGACCCATTAGTTTATAGAACTGTGTGGAACAGAAATGTTCTTAGCAAACATGCAAAGCTCCTTTTTAAAAATCCAAACTGCTGCCCCTTCTACCCCATCACTTACGCATTTTTTTTTCCTGGTCAGCACACTGATTTATAAAATTATCTTTTTAGTTTTGTTTTTCTTATTTCACTCATACCACAGAACAAACATTTATTGTCAAATACCAATATAAAGCAAATATACTCTCTGAATGGTTTTGCTGACTGTGTCCCTTCCACACCATTTCTAGTTTTTAATGCTTGCCACTCATCAAGCTGCTTCTAGGCAGCAGCACAAGAAATGCTAGGATTTCACTCAATATTCAGTATTCCTATGCCTAAGGAGTGGCAGTGTCATATTTCAGGATTTGCTTTATATTTCCTGTTGTCATGTGACTGCACGTTTAAGACACAATTTAAGCAGAATCTATGTCCGTGAGTTTTAAGAAGGAAAAACTCCCTTCACGCTCTTCTAGCAAAGAGAAGGATGACAACAGGGAAAGAAGCGAGAGTTTGTGAGCAGGGTGTGACTGCTACTCTAAACCATTGTTTTTTGGCCCTAAAAGTTTCTAAGAAGTGCAGTCCTAATCTTAGTCATTTTATCTGTTTTGTGTTTTTGCAGTTAAGTGATTATACTTAACTCAGCTTGAAGCCAGTTCTGTTTATACAAGTGCGTGGGCCTAACATGGAGAACTGAAGTCTGCCAAAAGTAATTGAACCTTGAAAGTTGCTGAAAGTTTTGAAGTTACATCAGAGGGGAGAAAACACAGATACTTGTATTCTAACAAGATAGCTGGAAGACCAAAAGGAAGAGAAAGCTGGACATTCACTGACCATGTTTTCTTAAAAGTGATATTTCAAATAAAACCCTTTCTTCTACTGAAGCTGCTTCCAGAGCAGCAGCAGTCACAGGAAGCAAAATGAGACAACAGACTCAAGAGGGAGCACGGGCATCCCAAAGCAACAGAATGAGAACTCTCCTCAGCCAGAGCCTCTTCAACATTCATTTTGATGAATGCTCAGTTGGATATTTTTCTCCTTAAAGTCAGCCTTTAATAATCTAACTTCCACATTACACTGTCTCCTGAAACAACATCCCTCAGAGGCTCTGTCTCCTTGGGATGAGCATGGTGGATTGATACCAGTGAAGGTATCTTATCAGGGACTGAGAAGTGCCATCCACTAGAAGCTGAAAGAAGCGGACAGTCAAGCATCCCACTAGCACACTGTCTTTATCTTTAGCCTGACACCAACTCCAGCTTCTGCCCATTACTGTATTACCACCTTACTCTATTTAATAAGGAGAAAAAAGAAGCAACCAAGTCAATGTCAGAGGAGAACAGCCAGGAAATCCAAGCAATCCTCATGAAAAATATTGTTTATGCTGTTTACTTTTCAAAACATCACCAAGTGTTAGCCTGAGGAAAGCCATTACTACCAGACAGAGGAAAAAATTAGGGTGGGAGTAGGTTAGAAAAATATGAGAACACACACAACGTAAATAGTTTGAGTTCAATCAAAGGATGTAGCTAAATGAAACATTGAGAGAGAGATCTTGTACATCATTCTCATCCAAGGTGAGCTCAGCTATACCCATCTCATTGCTGATGGATGTCTGTCCAACCTTTGACCTCTACTGTAAATCTAGTTCCAACATCAACCATTGTTACTATGTTTCAAATGTGCAATATCAATCTCCTGTGCCATGAGTTAAGCTCAATTTTTCTGGTCCCATCCACGCAGGGGGAATACATTCCCTTTCCCTTTGTAGCAGCCATAACACATTGGAAGATTCCGTCACGCCTCTCCTCATTTTTCTCTTAGGTAAACATCTGAAATCCCATTGCTGGTCTCTCACAGGTTGCATTTTCCAGTCCTCTGACTATTCCTGTTGCTAAAATCCCTCCATATTACTCCTGACATATGTTACCCTCCGCTGCTCCTGCTGAGACCTCCCTCTAGGTCGTTTGGAGCAGGGGGACCATTTCACAACTCTTCCAGATAACACTCCTAGTAAAATGCTTGCATGGCTTTTTAGCAATTGCATGACATCAGTCCTGCAGACTTGGCCAACATGTGGCTGTCACATCTTACAGAGCATACAGCTGTTTAATCTTTCCTATGGGTTACACAACAAAATGAAACCACTGACTTAAATTGTTGAATTGTTGAAAAATTACTAAATTCTGCCTTTGCTCCAGGTTGAGAGACTAATCCTCACAAGCCTAGATCTCAGAGCTCTGCTAATTTCTACTCTATGTTATGAAATTTTATGTCAGTTTTATGAGAAGCACAGTGATGGAATGAGATTGGGTAGAACAGGTGATACAAATGGGGAATGGACTTTTGTCACAGCTCCTTGCTATGCTTCTACAAATTGAATGTTTGAGGAGTAATTGGATCAGCACAGGGGGCTGGGAAGAACACTACATAATCTATTACCTCCTGATACTGTTTCATGCTCTTAATCAGAGCAGTCTGCATTATCTGAAGTATTAACAGTGGCAATATATACACAGCCCATTTGATCTTATCTGCTCACAATAAAAACAGTTACAGTGAGGAAACATTTATTCACTAATATGATAAATTAGTAGGTTGCAAATAACTGGACACAGCACAAGGCCTAATTGTGGCATGGAGATAATAAGCATGGGCTCCTTTCAGTCTGTCCTGAATTGTTCAGAAGTTCTAGCAGGAGAAGAATGAGGCAGAATATTTAGAGGATGTACATGCCATTCAAAATCAGCTCCTCTCAAAAGAATGACATGGATCTCTCACAGCTTGAACATACCTTGGCACAGCTGTCAAGAATACCATTCCCTCTCTTCCCCACACTTGGAAGCTGCACCAGGTCTTATTTCAGCAGATGAGCCATTGTGGCAGAAATAGTCACATTAATGCAAATGGTTTCCAATTCTGGTCAGAAATTATACGCTGCAGCGCTTCAGCAGTGCATCACTAGTTTAGCCCTGCACGGGTAGTATTAACACCAGCTGGTCATGAAGGGTATTGTCATAGCTCTTAATCTAGTAGGGTTTGAAACTTTTACCCATAAAGAATCTTGCACAGAACTTCAAGTAACAGATCTTTTCCTAAGACCCCCTTCTTCTTAGCTTCATGATGCAATATCATTATCACAGAAAATAAGTGTTTCTCATTAATGATTTGTATCTGATTATGCAGAACGCTGTTTAAGTAGGAAGAAATCAATTTCTGGAGAGACCTGTCTGATGCTTGTCAAGAAGAGAGAAATAATTCAGAATTTAAAGTGCAACATTATCCAAATAATAGTCAAAATAGTGAGAATAGGGTAATTATGACATTACCAAGAGTTTAAATTCAAAATATATGAATACTTCACTTCCAAGATACTTGCAGGTGCTTTCAGCTTAACTATTTCCTGATAAGAGAATGTGAAATTCTTAGCTCAAGCCAGACCTTAAGCAGAAAAACCAGCTACCAGTGTCTCTTCTATTTAGCTGAGAAAGCAGACTAACATTCTGAGATATTGAGATGTGCCTTCCAGCACAACCTATGCAAGTGAAAAGAGCACGTAACAGTGTGCAAATACGTTTGTATATCAAATAAGATGGTTATTTCTGCCCTTTTTTTTCCCCTATATTCCCTGCAAGCTGTGGTTTTATAATAGCTTTAAGTTAACCTATGGCTGGACTGCTGCTGAGGAGGACTGATCTCTCTGGTCCCTCATTTCCAGGACACAGACCCATCTTGCCATGTGCCTGTGGGAATACTTGAGTTGTCTCTTTTAGGGACAGCATACAATTAAATTTAAAGCTACTGTAAAATCACAGCCTCCAATATAGATATCACATAATAGTTAATGTTGGAAGGGACCTCTACAGATGGTTTAGTCCTAAATATATGTGCATATGTACGTACATACGTGACTGTCTTCATGTTGCTGTGGGTAGATACATAACTACCAGAATGTGAACAGTGGGAGAAAACATCCCCATTTCACAGGCCCGGCACTCTGGGATATGGCAGGAAGGCTGCAGTTCACCCCGAGGTCCTCAGAGAACCACTTCTCATGCACTGTTCTTATTCCTATGGGGTTTTATTTGTTTATGTGTGTAGAAATCTGTGTGAAAGCATGAATAAGGATAGCTTCATTACGTAGCAGAGGACTAAGGAAGCAAGCATACACAAATTTTTGGAGCACACATGACTTGGAGATAGAAATTTTGGGCTGTATAGAATCTGTAGTAACAAGACACCAGAAGGTAAAAATTGGTATTTATTAAAAATATATGCAAAATATTTGTGTATGCATTTTTATATGTGAAATACACTCGGGCACTATAAACTGCTGAAATTATTGGAGGCAGTGTCACCAATACCCTAAATATTATAATTATTTTTGAATGAAACCAATAGCAGCAAGATGACTTGCATTTAGCTTTATCCTCCCTGGGGCTGTGTATACCAAACACAAGTGTTATCCTGCATCTCTGTGGAATCCATTAGCTGCTCTGATAACAATGCAGCCCTGGGCTTTTAAAGACTACAAAGCAACCATGCAATGAGTAGTTGAATGCAAAGTTAATTCTGAACATCTCTATGAGAATTAAGCAGTCCAGCATTTCTTATTTTACATTAGGGAGATAGTTTATTTTCCTTTCTGAAACTTATCTTAATGTCTATAGATAAAACATCATTAGAGATTTTTTTTTTAAACATGTAAAAATAATTAAGCAATAGGACACCATGTATATCCCCTTCCTTTTTATTGTTTTTATTTTGTGGTTCTCAATTACTAAACTGAAGAGACTGATAATAAATAAGCAAGTGTTATAACGTGGGAATGTTTTCACATCTTTCACTTCAAAGAGACCTATGTAATTTTTTATATATTTTAACCTCAGAATGTTGTCCTCCAGATTAAATAAAATACAATACAGTTCCTTCTACATTCTTTTTTCCACGAATGGTTCAACCACATTGCTCAAATCCTACAGAAATAGTAATAAGCAATAAATATACATTCCTTCACCGTATAATGAATTTAATAAAGCCGACACGCATTTTGAGTTCAGTTCACGTGTAACAACAACATGAAGTCAGGAATTCTTAAAGTAACCCCTGGAAAGGTTTTGGAGTCCACAAGCACTGCGGAAAATGAATGCAGTACATCAAAAAAAGAACCAAAGAGAAACAAACAAAAAGAATCCTCTGAGAAAATTGAAACGTTTCTGAAACGATAGGAAGAGATCTCTCACCAGAATTCCACTGCAACAGGTTAGGATAGAATCACAGAATCACCAAGATTAGAAAAGACCTACAAGATCATCCAGTCCAACTGTCCACCTACAACCAGTAGTTCTCACTAAACCACATTCCTCAACGCAACACCTAATCGTTCCTCAAATATTATATTTCTAGTTGCTCATCTATGAATGACAGTATAAAAGCATACTGAAGTGTTAATGCAAGAGACTACACACTTGAATTTGAATATAAGACAATATAAGTTTATAATGCAATATAAGTAACCAAGCTTTTCCTGTGCCAAAGCTCAAGCTGCAACAATTCATGAGATGGAAGAATTATGCGGCTTTCATTTCTCCAGCAAATCCCACATCTCCACCATGGACTTACGAGAAGTGGAAAAGCCTGTCTAAATTAGAAAGGATCTCAATGGTATAAATGAGTGAATGAAATAGCATGGAAAAAAGAGTATTACATTTTAAATAGTATAACTGACTAGCTGTCAGTAGACTAGATATTCTTGACCAAGCCCACAGTAAACATCCAAGGAGAAAATTCATGACTTCTCCCTCCTTTCTGCTCAGAGAAGCAGTATTATTGTGGTCCACTATGTATGAATGAGTTTATATATACTTTCATATTATCTATGTACACATTCTCTAGGATATTGATAGTAAAACAGCAACACAATAGTAAGGCGTGATGGGCGCTATCTAGTCATGTAATAACAAACTAAGGTCAATTCTCCCCAAGAATTTCTGTAATCAACAAATAAGGCAGCTTGAAGAAAAATACTTCAGATGCTTCCACCTGATAAAAACTGAGATATTCTGCTTCCCGTGTTATGCTTGATTTAAGATTATTAATAACATACAGTTTTATTTCAAAACCGCACTGGAAATACACTTCACCAGATTTACTAGGACAAGCTTTACTATCTTCCCCAGGAAGAAGACTAGTTGTAACTTAATTTTAAGTCAATAAAGCCTATCCAAAGTATTATTTATTCATATCCTTATGAGATGAAATTGTATAAGCATCTATTTACTGCATGGTTGCAGTTACAAACCAGTTTCTTCCAAACCAAGGTCAATAATAAAAAGAGGGCATCTCCAGAAGATGTTCCTTGCACTTAGACACTTAAACCCTGTCCAGCCCTTTACATTTTGCTGCATCTTGATTATAAGAAATAGCAGCAGTTCTCCAAACAGCCAAGCAAGGACCATATGAGTATCTTCAACAGATTTCCTCTGAGCAACATATGTAGCAACTTACTACAGTTGCAAAACTGAATACAGTTTCAGGGAAAGAACAGAAACATCTACTAAGGCTTGATGCCCCCTGTCTTGTCTTTGTGGTTAACATCACGTTAACAAAATCTCCATCTGCTCAGCGTATCGTAAGCCCTTGCAAAAAATACGCAAATGCACACCAGCCTAAACTAAACAGCAACTGTGTGGTGGTCTACACTCGAGTGAATGTGATGTTTTTATGAATAGCACTTTCACAAACACTCAACTTTTCCAGGTCCCAACAATATTCAACTTATCTTTTTCTTTTATTCAAAACAGTACAGCGATCATCATGTTTTTAACAACAATGAACAAGATATCACTTGGGGATGTCAGCCACGAAAGGTAACATAAGCAAGATGTAGCCAGATAGCAATTACTCAGCCTGAAACAGTGATAAACTACACTCTTCAGAAAAATGGTTTAAACTATTTTTAACACTTTGAACTATTTTTAAGACTTCAGCAATAACAGAGAGTCAGACAAGGGCTGATCCTAGTAAACGATGTCAACAGGAAAAGAAACAGAGCTCATGGTTATGTGCACTGTCTGCCTTATGGGTGAAGGTCATCCCAGTATGAAGGAGCTTCACAGGGCATGCTCCATCCTTCTAGCCTGCAGTGTTATTTGACCTTTTGGCACATGAATAGATATAATCAAGTCTCTGAATTCTACTATTAGCTTAAATGAAACCCACTCATGTGTTGCTGGATTGGGTCTCACAAGTTATAAGTGTTTATTTCCTACTGGAGTCATTTGAGTGCTGCTGCATGTTATAGATCTGATACAGGAACAGTGTTCCACGAAAATCTCCTTGCTAAATTACATGGAAATGATTATTTTACTAAACTGACTGAGAACAAAATATTATATAAAAATATATATAATTTGAAATATGTAGTATATTTACTAATATGTTATTAAAGCAAATAAAAACTTGCCCATGAAACAGCCTTTACAGAGACAAGCTTGCAGTAATATATCTCTTATATGGATTCATTTTGGTATCTATGCCTATTCTTTCTATCCAAACCAGTAGTAAGCTAATAAAAAATCCACAGGTTTTAGTAGTAAGTTTGAGCCATTAGTTCTCCTTAGACTTCTTTGCAAAATTGGGAAACCTTGATATTACAGGATCTAAGATGCACGTTTAAACTGATTAGTATGTTTCTGGTTAAATCCATATACTTCTTAGAATTCATGGCCCCAATGTACACTTTTTCTAAAGACAAAAGCAAATTTGAGCTACAACTTCCCTATAGTTACCTTCAAGAGATTACTCCCAAGGCACTACATACACAATGAGCTTCACTGTTTACTTTTTCTATCTTCAGAATCTGTGATCAGACAGAACAATTTTTCTTTTTTGTTTTTTAATAAATTCTAAGCAGTAGTAATAAAGTTCATTATTTTTGATCAATTTAATCCTGAGAACCTTGGTCATACAAACACAAGACATTTTAATCGGTGAGGCACTGAGCACAGTACTCTAAATAAAAATCTCACAAATGAATGAACTAGTATACAAAAGATCTTATATGAGACCATTGTGGAAATATCTCTTGTAAAACTGAGAACTAAAATTATACAGCATTTCTCAAAAATACACAGCAAAGAATATTATCTCATAAAACTCATTTTCTGGGAATCTGTCATCATTTTTTGATTTCGAGCCTCTTTTCAAAGATGTTTTCATTTATACCTATGAGCCTTCAAAGCATTTTAGTAGCCAAGTAGCCACTTACAGAAGTCATGACACACTTTTTAGTCAAAAGTGCCAAGTAAACCTAAATTAAGACTAAAAAAAAAAAAAAAAAATCCACCTATCCGTGCTAATCCAAAATGCCATTATCTTGTTTTAAACCTCCTGAATACACTCTTTGACTTTAGAAGAATTATTCACTTTATATGGCTGAGAGGGGAAGGCCATTAGAGTTTCAGAGATGGCATTCCTCTGACTCAAAGCCAACACTTACAATGTAGTCATCTGCATCTGAGCTAGTTGCCCTAGGCTCACTGCACAGTCAATGGAGAAATTTAGCCTTCCTAAAATAGACATCTAGAACAGAACAGACTGATTGCATCCTAAAGAAGCAAATATCTATCCACTGATTGTACAGGAAGTCTACAGGGAACAAACTCAGCTATAGACATGACTATATCCCAAGTCTGGCAGGATGGATCACAGTGCTTAGCGCCTTTCAGCTCTCACAGGCATATAATTTGAAAACCTGACACTGTTTACTAAAGAGAAAGTGAAAAATAGCTTTATTTTAATGAGAAATCTCTTTAAATGTAATAAGAAAGTTGTTTAAATACAGCCATATGTTATTCTCACACACATATTTAATAGCGCTAATATTACTTACATCTTAATGCTTCCTTTTACCTGCACTCAACCAGTTTAACAGGGAATATAAACGAGGAAAATATCTAGACTTAAGTTTTCTGAAGTACTTAATAGCTAGCCAAACTGGGAGTTCATTTTGTCAAGATGAGAATTACAGTGGAGCTTGCTGCCCGGTATCTGATTCACTCAGCACACATGTGAGGCTAGAGCTATAGCACCAGGAAGAGGCAGGACTGATGAATATATGATGACACTTAACCTTATACTTCTGTTTTTCAATACAGAAGGTCCAAGTGAATGCTTCATCAGTGCCCAGCATGTTGAATCCTAACTTAGAAGTTTCTCCTCAGTTATAAAGTAAATTTCTAAACGGTAATCTTCAATATTAGTTCATGAAAACACACTTTCATTTCACTTCAAATTCCACGCTACCCCCTTATCACATGCTTATCAAGGGTCTTTTTCCCTGCCTTAAACTCGTAAGCAAAAATCATAAAAGATTTGATCCACAAATGAAAGATTTCATCCCACTGTTCCAAGAGAAGGGATAAGGACAGAAAAAAAGCACTTGTGTCCCATCACTGTCTCCTTACTATCCGGAACAACCTATTCAACAGCCACTGCAAACTTATGGACCTGAGTGTCATGGGGTACAACAGGTTGGCCATGATCCACCAGTGCGCTCTTATGGCCAAGAAAGACAATGGTATCTGGGGGTGAATTAATAAAAGCATGGCCAGCAGGGCGAGGGAGTAGGGGGGACCCTACTCTGCCCTGGTGAGGTCACATCTGGAGTGCCATGTGCAGTTCCAGGCTCCTTAGTTCAAGAAAGACAGGAAACTACTAGAGTGAGTGCACTGGAGGGCTACAGAGATGATGAGGGGCCTGAAGCAACTCCCTTACAAGGAAAGGCTGAGAAACCTGGGACTGTTCAGTCTGGAAGAAGTCTTGAGGGGGGATCTTATCAATGCTTATAAAAATCTAAAGGATGAGTGGGAGTCAAGCAAATGGCACAAGTTCTTTCTGCTGATGCTCAGTGACAGAACAAGGGGCAATGGGCACAAACTGGAACACAGGAAGTTTCATACAAACATGAGAAATTCTTCACTATGAGAGTGACAGAGCACAGGAACCGGCTGCCAAGAGTGGGAGTGAAGCCTCCATCTTCAGAGATACTCAAGAGCCACCCAGACATTTTCCTATGCAACCTACTGTAGAGAACCTTGTTTAGCAGGAAGTTGGACTAGATGATCTCCAGAGGTCCCCTACAATTGTGATTCTGTCACACTCATTTTGAGAAAACGTATGTGCTATTTGTTAAGTCCCTTGAATAAGCAGGGACTTACGCTACATTCAACTTCTTTGCTGAGTTAGTTTGCTAACTTATCAATACAAACTCAGCTGCAACAGTGCAGCTTCATAACCCACAATACAATGAATTATACAGTTATATATCTCATTGCTATTTTTCTGTACGCCATTACTTCTTTTCTACATCTGATGTAGAAATACCTTGACATATTTATTTCACAAAAATCTATGGCACTATTTTAAAATTTGAAATCACTCTTTGACCAGCATCCACATTGCTTCACTTTGCCTTTTGTTGCAGACACGTGTTTTTGTTTGCAGCATGTCAAGTCACATGCTGTCCTTGAAGGACAATGGTACAAGGTAATGTGAAATGAAATCCCAATTTCTGCCCTTGGCCTTTTGATAATAAAAAGAAAAAAAATCAGACCCAAACAAATTCCCACTGGCCAGACACTACTGTAGGGATGCAAAACACCATGCTGGATCAACTCAGTCTCATTTCTTACAATTGTGAATTTTCTCATCATTTATCTTCCAAAGCAATTTGTCAGGATCCTGACACCATAATCTCCTCTCACAGCAGATGCAGGTGCTCCATCACACACAGAGGAAAGCAAGGCAAGGCAAAGAAAAAAGAAAGGATGACAGACACAGACAATTATGTAGAGAACTAGGCAAAGTGATGCAGAATACTATCCATTTCCAAATGCCATCTTTGGACAATGCTGTTAGATCAAGTTCAACTTACATTGTAGAGTATCAAAAATCAGTAGATGCTAATAGATCACCATTTGAAAATATGTCTGGAAACGCAGCTATGAGTCAAAGGCAATAAATCATTTCAAATCTTCCCTTTATAAGTTTCAATTTTCAATCTGGAGACTGACTATAATCTTGCCTAGCAAGTATCCTTGCAGAAATCCTATAATAATAACACAGCAAAAAGAGCAGTGACACATTATTTGTTTCTAATCTCATACAATATATACTTCTTCCCTTGAAGGAATCTGAAAATTGATGAACATACAAAGATGGTAGGAAATGAAAAACAACCCTAGGAAGATAAAGCAGCTCAGGTAACACAAGATTAGTTACCTTTGCAAATGCTCATATTCATTTTACATTGTTTACTCAGCTTAACAATGCCATTTATTAGCCTTCACACTCAGAACAGATGGAATGTAGCCTTCTGATTCTTAAATTAAAGAACACAAAACTTAGCGCTGATGAAGCTTTTAATCATTGAGGACACACTGTCTACCAGAGCCAGAATTTTAATGTTGTGACATAATTCTATGATGTGATCAGATAAAAAAAAACGAAAACAATGTTATTGTCAAAAGCACAGACTCTACTAATCTTTGCTATTAGTAGCAAGCAGACAGGCTGAATGTAAAAGAAGATAATGGCAGCAGACAAACCAACAAAAAAATCACTCAAAAAGGCTCTCTGCTGGAGCTCAGCCATTTTCCAGCAGTTCTATTACAGGGTCACAAGTCACTGACACTCTCCTCATTAGTCACTGACAAAAATTCACATTCTAGATTCAGAGGGGAGCTCACAGTAGACACGGATACTATTCCTAAGCAAAAGAAAGAACTATCCCACTGATTATAACTTCAAATTAAAAACTGAATAAATTATTAAACACTGTGTTAATTTTACTATGGTATAAATAATTGCTTTAATTTCCATAAGAAAATGCACTTTTAATGAGAAAACAGTAATCACCAAACATTTTTGCAGATGTCCTTTATCAGTTTGCTCTTAACAGTCCAAAATGGCATTTTCCCCATCTGCTTTGGACAACATCCATTAGGGAACGTAGAGTATCCATTTCCTCATTATTTTCAAGTTTGACAAAAATCTCACTGGGAGGAAATTCTCACTTCAATAAAGAATCAACGACAAAAGGAATTTAACATTTTCTTAGGCTGACTTGAGAAAATATTTAATGTTTACAATTTTGGAAAATTATGCCAGTAATAATGATTTCTCCAGTTCAAGGGAAAATCTTCCTGTAACACTCTGCCTAATTTCATTTGGTCCTACTCCCACCTGTCTCTTGTTTTCAAACATGCATGGTTACACACAGTTAATTTGTACCTTTCTGAAACAAACAATCTATTATTGACTCCATGTAAAAGTGTTAAGACACACCCAGAGCCACACTTGGTCCCACCACTCCCGGAGCTGGTAAGAGCCTCCATTAATTGTATGTATACTTCTATGGCTGTAGGATTCCTACATGCTTCTTATACTCCTATGCACTCCATTTAAGTGCAGTTGGACTGAGGTTTTGTACCAAAATCTCAGGGCTACTGAGTCACAAGTGGGGCTGATGAGAGAGATACCAAAATCCTCACAAATATTTGTTTCTATCCTTCAGGGAGACTAGCTCTCATCGCTCCATCCCTCTGCACCCTGCCAGTTCCCATTCCTTGTCTCATCTCTTGATCTCACCAAAGTTTTATGACCTACTAACACATAAGGAGCTGCTGTGACGTACAGAGAACTTTGTACCTACTAATGACAACTTACAAGAAGGGCATACACTTCTTTGGCTATACATATGGCTCAAGCTGTACCTCAGGTTAAGTGCCCATTCCTGCTCTGCTGTCTGTGGGCAGCTTGTGTCCTGGCCCAGCCAGGCCACCAAACCACACAGGAGAAGAGTCCTCCTGGCCGAGAACATCTTTACAGTCACACCTAATGAGGCTGTGTGCCTTCATTGCATCTATCTGTCTTTCAGATGTTTACAATTAGATCTTGCTCTTGGCTGTCCAGAAATTGACTCATAGAGAGGAGTGCTTAGGCCACAGGAGGAAGTGGCCCTTCCCTACAAAGACACAGTGGGAGAGGGCCAAACTCTGTCATACTTACTACTTTCCAAGTCAGCTCCCTGAAGGGAAAGAAGAACTTAACCAGTGTGAATGCAAAGACTGAGACTACTTAAAGCACACTCAAACCACGCTAAGGTCTGATCCCCATTTGGCAGGGTATTTCTTCCTTTGTTTGGCTGTTTTCCCTTCAAGCTGGCAGGATATCAGCCTCAGAACAGCTGTTTTTTTGTAAGGGCTGGTATGTCAGGAAACCTATCCCAAATGACACCAAGTCTCAAAGACCGATTTTACCCTTTGCTCTCATAAAGTACAGTAAACTCTGGAGCACTCTGAGTTTCCACTTAGACCTTGGAGCCCTCAGATATGCTGACCAAGAACCAGAAAGTGCAAGTACAGCTGAGCTAGTCCCACAGTACTTAAAATGATGTTACTACAATACAAAAAAGAAGGGCTGAAGATCCCCCAAATCTCTAATAGCTTGTAAGAATCCCTAAACATGATGCCTCTTCAAGATAGCTTTTGCTTTCCTTGGAATATAAACAATATTTAAGGTGTTTCCTCGGGGAAGATAGTACATGGGCCTTGTAAGCCTATCTGCACTTGTCCTCAGGTAGTACAGAGTGACTGTTTGGAGGGAAATCTTCATCTGTACATTCAAATTACTTTCAAAAGTTACACAGCTGGAGTATAAGCAGGAGGAAAGAAAAATGAGAGAACTGGAAGAGATGAGGTCAAAGGGGTGGCATCTCTCAGCAAGTCCTTCCACATCTGCAAAATCTTAGCCTCAACACTTTGTAAACAATAATAAAGGAGAATGTCTAAAAGTACATGAAGGAAATTGCAGCACTGCGTGGCTGTGACGCTCAGTCATGGCAGATAGATGGGAACAGTAGCTACCAAAAGACAAATGGGAACCTGAGTCAGGTTAAAATTCACTGTTTTGCCTTGTTGAATAAGGCTTGGGGAGAGGACCAGAGGTCAGTGTGACAGCTCATTTAGGGGCAGAAAGGTTGATGCTAGGCTGCCATGTACCCATCCAGCTGGTTTGTGTTGGCTGGAGCTCCCATTCTGCAGAGCAACGTAAACGCGAGAACAGCCCAACATACTCATCTCGCCAACATCAAAGATGATTCACTGACTTAAAGCTAAGCATTTGCATAAATACTTCTCCAGCAAAAGAGACACAGGACACCAAGAAGCTGTAAAAAATGAAAAGACAGCAGAAAGTCCCAGAGAAGATGAAAAGTTCAGAAGCCACAAGAACAAACTTTCCCAGAGAAGGAACAGCTCTTCCTTTCCCCAGAGGACATTTGTTTTGCTTATCTGAGAGTTTTGCTGTGTGATTTCAGTTGTTTGCATATTTGGGGGCCTGTTTTCATTAATTTCTGAAGTGGGAGACTTAGGGTTTTTTGTTTTGTTTTAAGGTCTCCAATTGGTATTTTCCTTTCAAATGAGACCTTCTTTGTTTAGTAGTAGTTCTTTCTCCAACAGAACTAACTAACCTTGGAAATAAAACTGTTTTTGTAACCAGGTGGGGTCCCACCCTATTGTACTCAGCATTATTCACACCAGCCGCCATCCAGAATTTTCCCCAAGACACTTTAGGGTGGATTTCATTCCTGTTTAGCTCAAAACAAAATGTCATGGCCTGACCCAGCCTCTACCTCCTTCCAGCTCTCTTGGTTCTTCCTGAAGGACCCACCATGCACCCATCAGCCCTTGTCCACAGGGATGTGCAGCTTTTCATGGTATTAACTGCAAGCATATGGTGCAGGTAGAAGGATCAGGGTGAGGAGAAGAGATCTGCTCCAGATATTCACAGGAGCTCCTCAGCCCCAGTGTTTTTATCCACAAAAGAAGCAGATCTTTTCATTTTTCAAAGGCTGTTCTTTGATTAGCCACTTCGATGAGTAGAAAAATGGTTAATTCTAAACATTTAAAAGTGAGATAATTTGTTTAACATTTAAAGGTAATTTTTCTTCTCCTTGTATCTCCTACAGACAGCAACAATGTCCAGTATGTACTTAACTCTATTCCCCAGCACAGACTTGGCTTATAAAAATAAATCCCACTCTCCACAATCGCAGGGTTTTTTTTTTGTTTGTTTGATCTATACTAAGTCCAGTGGCAGAGCAACACCACAGTGGCCCCTCTGCAGCTCAGCTTCCCCTGGTGTCTAGATCTGCTTCACATTTTCTGAACGCTTTCTCTGCACCTGCTGTTACATATTTCTTATGGCATTTCAAGCTTCCTTGCCCAAACCTGGTAAAAAGGCAGCCTCTGCCAAGAACTGTCTGGTTAAAAAGTAAAAAAAAAAAATTATATGCTACACCCCACATTACCAGTTTGCAGTTAGTACCCTCAAACTTTCATCTGCTAGTAAAACAACACTAAATATGTATTAGTAATAAACTATTTCCTATGATACCTATGATAATATAAGCTGTGATACATATCACCTGTACCTATACACACACTCTCTCTTAAAATCCACCTACACCCACACAAACACAGGCCCACAAAGGAAGCTAGGACTGCACACCATCAGTGCTGCCTGTCCCAGGGCTCTGACTTCCCATATAACAGGCAGCAAAGCACAAAGTGACAGATGGCCACTGTGCTGAATGAACCCTCAGGAAGAAGGCAAGAAAGTTGCACTTCTGGACCTGACATGAGAAATGAATGTGAAAAAGGTGTGGATTTCTTGCAGCGGGGAAAAAAAAAAACCTCAGAACATATACTGTTCTGAAGTCCAATAGAACGCCAAAAGCAGATCAAGGCTGGTAGGGAAAAAACAAACAAAAGCAAACAAATGAATTCAAAGCAAACATACTTACATGGTGTGAATAACCATGTAAGCTTTGCATGCTTAAAACTGGGATGCAGTCATCAGGTGAGCTCATCAGCTGGGCTGGGCTTGCCCATTGAGAACGTGCCTTCAAATGCAAGCCTAGAAAAGCCTGTGAAGGAGCACATATTCCTAAAAAATCCCAGAACTGCTCCATCTGACAGAGCTGCCTTGTTTTCCTCGAAGGATTTTCAGACTTGTCTGAATCTTTCTTCAACAGAATTGCTAACACTGGCAAAGCCACTAAGATCCCCTCGTCCAACCACAATGCCATGCCTATTACCACTCTAGACCATGTCCCTCAGTGCCACTGCCACCCATTTCTTGAGAGCCTCCAGGGACAGGGACTCCACCACCTGCATGGACAGCCTGTTCCAAACACTTCACCACTCTTTCTGAGAAAAATTTTTTCCTAATATCCAACCATTCCTAACACTCATGTGCACAAACTGTCTACAATAATCTAACTATATAACTCCTTGGTAAAATTATCACCCAGGATAAACCAGAGAGTGCTCACTGCAGGTGAGAATGCATTGGTTTGTGAGTGATTTGTTAGAGACGCTGAGGCACAGTGCAACTGCTGATCCCATTTTATTAATCAGATCAATGGCACACACTGAAAATTGAAATGTCTCCAATGCTGGCATACCTGGGAAAAGCTCACTCGTGTTTGTTTTATTTCAAGCAAAACCCACAGTAGCTCCCTTTGTTTGTTTGTTCCCACCCCCTTCCCGAACCAGACAGCATGTGGCTTACGAGCCCCTCTGACAGACGCAATAAAGCCCCTGCCAGACCTGATTGATGGCTGCACTAGGAGCTGCAGTGAAGGTCACACTGCGTTCTCTATTTGCAGCTGCTCCTGGGAAGAAACACTGAAGCAAAATAAAATCTGGACCTGCTAATTGCTAATAATGTGGGAATTCCTTCCTCACCTTTTGCCTTATCTTCTGCCCCATGTTAGGACAGCAGCGCTGCCATAAGCACATGCAACCCATGAGGGAACAGCTAAGTTTGAAAACGATACTTAAACATACTTCAATAGAGAAAAGAGATCCACCCACAGCAACCAAATATTGAGTTTTCATACACTGCAGGACAGTTCATAACAGTAGTTGAGCATGAAAGAAGCATATTAAAGAGCTTTTACTCTTTGCTCCTCTGCAAAACTGAGATAACATAACGCTACACGTGCTCTGTGTAAGAGCGCTGTCCCTGATAACACGAATCCAAGAATTAAGCTACCTTCCCAAAGCCTGTTTATTTTAGATGAACTAAGCAAACACACTCACCAAGAGTGGCTACCAGCACAGACTGAATTCAGTGAGAGAGAACATCAGCCGGTCATGTAGAAGGACACCAACATCTTGCTTCCCATAAGTGTTTGGATGTGGCTAGGAAAGCGATAAGAGACTTTGGGGATTTCACAAACATGATATGATGACAGTCCCCTTATGAATAATATATATTCAGTCCAACTCATGGCAATTACCTCACATATACAAAGTGCTGTGCTTCTTGGGAGTAAAAAATCTGTTATCTTTGAGACACCAGCTAGATTGCGGATTAAATCTGAAATCATTTGAACACACTTTTCTGGCTTTTATTAATGGAAGGACAGATATTTAGCCAGCATTTTGTACTCATCAAGATTTTGGCACAATAAAGACATAACCAACAACTGTCCTCCAAAGAGACAGCTATTAGCACTCAACTCAAAAATACATAAGGGCAGAGAGATGCTGGCATCAGAAAACCACAGTTACTAAAAAAAGAAAACCCACCCACTACCATCACCAAAAAAGAATAATGCAGTGATTTTTTGAATGTTTACTTCTCTTTCAGTTTAGGAAAAAGGCTTCAAGAAAACAGTCCTATGCAGTTCTGGTTACTTTGTTGACAAGCACGCAGCACTGACTTTTAAGATATCGCTACATCTATAGGAAAACAAACCTTTAAGACATCCTCTAAGGAATTTCATTCCTAGATTTCTTGACAGATGGTAGTAAAACATAGAGTAGATGTTTTCACCCTTTGCTCAGTGTACTTTCCTAGGGATGCTCTAAAAGGGATTATCACTATTAGTTCATTTCAGCAGTGTTGTGTTAGGGGTGCTCAGGAGCTCGAACAGTCAGATCCCACTAGATGTTGTATGTCCTGAGCAAATGTAAAGCCATTTCAATGGTGTAACTGGAAGGAATGAATGATTTTTTCAAGAGCTGACACAGAGGGCTTCAGTCTGAGTAAAACCACAATAAGACAGAATTAACTGTGAGTTCGGAAGCAAAGCACTTAACATCCCACACGCAAGACAGAGATCTCTCGCAAATGAATGCAGAGCACATCCATTCTTCCTTCTCTCCCCATCCATGCCACACAAAGAGCCCAGCCTTGAACAAAGCAGTTAACCAAGCAGGCCCCCATTAATGGGGCTCCCATTGACAGAGGTATCAGATATGAAACTTCTGAAAACGGGCGGAAATTAAATTGGCTGACTCCAGATTGCACAAAGCAGCCTGGAAACACCGTCTCTTTGTCCCGAGGCAATGTTGCAGGGAAGTCTGCAGTGAGCAGCTGGGCAAGACAATCCCTGCTCTGACCTTACCACAGGTTCCCTTTGCACCATTGAAAGGAACACCACAATTAGTCACATGTGTATGAAATTATGACCCCAGAGACCTTTCCAATCCTTGTATCTACAGATCCACCTGAGAGCCAGGAACAGCATGCAACACTTGGAATTTTACTAACATATTTTCTGGGAAACACTGAGCAGTTCTGTGCTTCACTAAAGGCAGGGGATGTCTGCTCATTGTTCTGCGAGCAGGCTTGTCACTGTGATCACTGTGTGTTCAGACACACAAAGAAAACTGAGGATGCTTTTTTTTTTTTTCTCTGAATTCATATCGAATTCTTCCAAGCCCCATCTGGTGCCCTATGGCCCCAGAAAGGCAGCACTGCTCTCCCCCCTAGCTCTAATGCAGAATTTGGTCCTGTTCCAATCCCAGTATCAAAAGGAAAAAGGAATTGTCTGAAAGTAATGGAGCAGCTCTTCCCATAGAGACCACCAGGAGGCATGAGGGTGACTGAAGGGCACTGGGTGCCTATATAGGAGCATGCTGATGGATGGGTGCATCTGCGTGTCAAGCTGATCCCTTGTACTCCTGTCCCAGACCTTCCTGGGCAATCAGAGAAGAAGCCCTTCATAGAAATGCCATTTCCCTATAAGAAATATGTGGTCCTGTAACACTCAGAGCAAACGGTGACAGAGCACCTGCAAGGGTAATAACACACTTGGGATAAACACCTCCAAGAGGCAAACCGAGCCATGCTGTGACAGTTTAACCTCCGTGACAAAACAAAGAACTGCACAAAGAACAAAAGAACCTGCAAGCCGGGAAGGATCGGGATAGCTGCACAACACTTAATCAGATCTTGCTAGCTCAGAGACCTATTACAGACAGAACTCAGCTGAAAGGATCAATCCTTTCACAGGTCTGATGCATAAACTGGCACAAACATAGCAAGTGCTGGGCGCATCTAACTATTAATATAGCATCCATAGTGGAGATCAGCTAAACACTTTTCAGTTCCTGACATCTGCCCTGCCGGGCCCTTGATAAGCAGGCACTCGTTCATCCAATCCGTGTTTCTGGGCACGTGGATGCCATGCTTTTGGAGGATGCCCATCTAATTCCACTCACCTCTGACTCCTGAACTTGTCATATATAAAACAACTTCTGTTTGGCTGTTTCTCTCTCTTTTGCCACTGACTGTTTTCCTACGGACTCTATCTTTGCTAAGTTTCACCCCCACACAGATCCACACCAAGTTAAAATCGAGTTTCCAAAAAAAAAACCTCTCAGTGGAAGAAATCAAAATACGTCGCTGTGAACTGAGCAGCCTTCTACCAATCACACGCTGCTTTTTAGTTTTAACCTTTCTGTTAAACAGGAAATAAAAAGGAGGGGGTCAGATGGAGAAGCCAATGGGATAAATCTGGAAGGATGGTTCTTTTCGCCTTTGCCTTTACTGTAACATGATGCAATCTCTCTGCTATGATGAAACAAGTTCAAATGGCAAAGTCTGGAGAGAGACCACCTCTTCGCACCCTAAAAGGCAGAAAACAACCAAACTCTCAACTGTACAAAGCGGCAGCTCCCCCGGCTGGGATGCCCGGGAAGGGATGCCGCTTTCGGTAACGCAGACGCCGGGTTTCCCTCCAGGGGATCTCCGCCGGCTTTTTGCTCTCCCAAAGCCCTGCGGGGAACGGCTCCGGGGCGGTGACGCTGGGCCCGGCGAGCAACCGCCTCCGGATGCTAGGGCTCGCTCACAGCATTTTCCACGTGCACCTCTTGGCCAAGAAACCGAACGAGACTTTGTGCCGTCCGTCTACCCCCGGGCTGGAAGGCTTTCCAGCAAGCAGAACCTCGACAGAAAAATCCCTTGTCTCACTCCAACCCCTCCCCTTCCCACACCGCCCGGCCGAGCTCGGCGGGGAGATGCTATAACCCGGAGCGAGACGGGACGAAGCGGGCGGAGCCCTCCTACCTTCGGGCCGTCCTGCCGCGACCACGGGCACAAAGCAAACTCCGCGCAGCGCAGCGCAGCGCCGCGCCAGGAACAGGGGGCGGCCGAGGGCGGGAACAGCGCGGCGGGGCCGGGCCGGGCCGGGCCGGGGCGGAGCCTGCGGGACAAAGCGGCCCCGGGCGCGGGCTGGGGTGCGGTGCTAGTTGCTGCGCAGGTGTGTCCTGTAGGGCACCGCTTCTCAGTCTGTAATGGGCGGTTTTCTTTTTTTTTTCTCTTCCTTTTCTCTTCCCTTTTTTTTTTTTTTCTCTTTCTCTTTTTCTCTTCCTTTTTCTCTTCCCTTTTTTTTTTTTTTTTCTCCTCACTCTCTTTTCCTTCCTCCAAATAAACGCCGAAATACTGCAAGATCGTAATCGGAGCTTCCACGTAGCTCTGCAGGAATATACAGCGTGTCACTGTCTCGAGTCGAGAAGCACGCCCTCTTGTTAAAGTGGTGTAAAATCGTGCACGCTTATGGGGTTGGCCATCTAAGCCCTTGTGAGGTGGCACCTCAGATATTGTGTTCACTTTTGGGCCCCTCACTACAAGTCATCTGGAGCGCGTCCACAGGCAGGAAACAAAGCAGTGAAGCGTCGAGAGCGCAAGTCTTATGTGGAGTGGCTGAGGGAACTGGGATTGTTCGTTCTGAAAAAGAGGGGGCTCAGGGAAGACCTTATCACTCTCAACAATCCCCTGAAAGGAGGTTGGGCAAGTTCGGCCTTTTCTCCCAAGTAGGATTGATTAGAAGTAATGGCCTCAAGTTGCACCAGGGAGATTTGGGTTGGATATTAGGAAAAACTTCTTGGGAAGAGTGGTTGTGCACACGAGTCACTATCGCTGGAGTTTTTTATGAAGTGTATAGATAAGGTACTTAGGGACATGGTTTCGTGGGCAAGCAATATTGGTGGTAGGCAGATAGTCAGACTAGATGTGATCTCAGAGGTCTTTTCCAACCTTAATGATTCTATGACTCTACGATTCTAAATTTAGCTTGACATAAGCCACATGTAAATTGATGGTATTATATTGATTAAAGTTTATATTTAAAGTTTCTTTGGAGAGCTGAAAGCAGGCTTCAGCACTTACCAGTGTTGGAGGCAGATCCAGTGCAAAACTTGCACAGGGTGGGTAATTGCATTCCAACATTTTTCTCGTCTCCTCTTTCCATAAAGAAACTGAAAACCTAAGGTCACAAAGGAATGCTACTAAAGAAAGAGCTTTAATTTCTTCGTCTTTAATCTCGCTAGGTGTAAAAGCATCTTTTACTTTGCCTCGCTGTAACAGTTGGATGCACAAATGTTCTTTTGTAATGAGCATTTGTGGAACATTCTACAAACAAGCTCACCCTTCTGTTCAAGCTTGTAGCTTATGTTGCTGTGCATCTCAGAGTATACAGCTCATTAAGAGTTTTTAAATCTGGTGAATAAAATTCTGTGTGATCTTGCCAAGATTGCTGTGGTCTTCTGTCCTGTCATCCCCACTCACTGGAATAGGGTGATGCCCAGTGTAACAGTCTAAGTCAGGGAAAATTCTTATTTACATTGCAGTACCAGCCCAAGCTCTATAGCCTAAAACTAGAGTTCTAAATTCACAAAGTCCAGTCTAGTCCAAACAGCATACCATGACCAAATCTCGCCTCTGTCTGTCTTCTTTCTTGCCTTTGGATATGGGCAGGGAATGACTGGGTGAGCTCCTCTGGCAGCTTTTTTTCATTATGCTAGGAGCTGGCAGGAAGGGCTTTGGAGCACTCAGAAGCAGTGATTTTTTCTGGCAATATTAAAGGGTTTAGTCGGCCTTGAAAAATTAAACCATAACACCTCTTCTCTGCAGTTCAATTGCGTTCAGCTATTGTTGAGCTACTTGATTGGTACTTGGACCTGTAAAACATGATAGCAAGTGGGAACAGCCCAAAAGATTTTGCTGGAAAATTCAGACTAGCTCTTGGCTGCTCTGGCACATGTAGTATAATCCGTGCACAGTGCCACTGATTCATGTGCCTGCAGCAAGCACTTCTAGGATGTGCTGGCTTTTCTGCTTCTGGATTGATGTTTCTTAGTGCATACATTATATTAAGTAATATTTCCATGCATAACCTCTGCCTAAGTTGTGTGACTCCTCTGCAGACTTAAGAGCTCTACTACAACACAGCTAAAAAGTAGTATCAAGGAAGATAGGAGAAATAGCACATTATGCCCCATGCTGATGAGATAGCAAGATGTTGGTCCTCAGGATGTTGGTGAGACTGGTGAGGACTTCTGGTCTTCTGGGGGTTACTCCATAGGGACTAAAGAAGGGAATGTGTATCACAGAGATGAGTACCAGATAGCAAAATGATTTCTTCCAGAAGAAACCTTCCCTCAAATCTGAAGGACTCCGAAGAACTTTATTTGCATTCTCACTTTCCACAATAAAGCAATTTAAAATGACACTTTTCCCCCAAATCTGAGTCTGTCTAAATCATTCTGTGAGCTGCTAAGTAGACCTTGGAGATTAAGTGGATATTTTTACCTATGAGTCATTAATGACACTATTTAAACACAAAAACTATTTTATACAGTTAAAAGGAACAGCATGTAACTCACACTGAACACAACATGATTGAAATAAATCAATTGATTACTAAGGAATTTCTTCCATGGAAACTGAAGTCACTTCATTAATAGGAAACCTGTGGTTCACAGTAACTGTACGTCATACATTGCACCCAATAAGCTTCTTAAACTAATCATCTTCTAACACAAAGTTCTACAGGATAAATGTGTGCAAATCTCCCAGTTCAAAACAGACATCCCTCATGTTTGAAAAAGTGCCTTCCAGTTTCGTATTACAAAACCAACTAGTTACAAGTTGTAACAGACATACATGTAATGTTCCAAATGCTGCCTTTGTTCTCAATAATTGACCCTAATTTTCTGCTCTGTCAAGGGTAACTTTGTTACTGTGGACGCAGACTTCACTATCTTAGCATGACTTGAAGCCTAGTCACAGAGATGTCCTTATCTTCTTGTAATCTTCTTAACAGGGGTTATCACAAAAAAAGAAAATAATCATAGCAAATAAAATAAATAAAAAACAATACCAGCAAGAAAGAAAGAAAGAAAGAGAGAAGAACAGAGGAGGGAGGGAGGGAGGAAGGGAGGAAGGAAGGAGGGAAGGAGGGAAGGGAGGGAGGGAGGGAAGGAGGGAGGGAAGGAAAAAGGGAAGGAAGGAAATAGAATAGTCCTGTCAGTAAGATATCTAAGTATAGCTGTTTACAAGATCAGAACTTCAACCATCCCCAGATTGTCAAAGGAAGAAAGTTATCACAATGGCAGACCATATTTATTATCTTCAGGAGAGTTATGATGCATGTTTGAAGATTTTTTTCCCCTTGAATAATCAACACTGGATGAAATAGGAGAAGCAGATGCATGAAAAAAATCCCCTACCATTTATTGAGATTTATGTCTTGTAAGAAACTCCAAGCAATTTGGATTTGGCTCACTTAAATAATGTAAAAAGGCAGGAAAAGAGTACTTAAAGCATTTAAAAGTGTGGGTCAGTTTTTAAAGATACACAGTTCCCCTTCAAAAATGCCTTGGACTGAGTCCATATCAGACAACTCAGTAGTATAAGAGGCCCCAAAAACTTGGCAACATCCTGTTGAAATAAACCATTCCAGAAGAGCTATTGGATTATGTAAGTGATGATTGGCAGCCCCCAAAAGTGTGTTCCATACTTTTCAGTAAGATTTTTCAATGCACCTCAACAAGAGCATGGTTCTGTCAGTATCTTAAAGTGAAATCATAGCTGTAAGAAACATCTTGTATGTTGGGTACCAGAAAGGCCATCAACACAGACAATCTGCTTCATTTATTTCTCTTCCCCAAATAGGCATACAAAACCTACAACTACAATGGCACTTCACCCAGGGGCCACACTGCCCTATGCAACACTGGCAAGTTATGGCTTTTTAGAACAAAATTCATCCTCTGTCAGGCTGAAACTGTGATTTTTTCTCACAGCTGTCTCTGAAGCTTGAGACTTTTATAAACTAGGTTGAGGTGTCTTCTAACGACAGCAGAAAATTCTTGGTAAAGTGTTACTTTTCCTCTTCCCTTCCTCATCATGTTCTGCAATCCTGTTAGTGCAGACTATCACTGTTAATACCAAAATACTGAGCATTTTTCTGAAATTTCTAGGTGTATTTTTCTGAAGGAGCTTTTCAATGAGTTGCTTTTCTTTGGTTCTTTTCAAATTTGCTGAGGAGAAATAAACAACAACAACAACAAAAAAACATACACTCTCAATATTTGTTTCAGGAATCTTGCTTAGTACTGAGTATCTATCTGTCCCACAAGGATTGCTTGTATAGGTAAAGTTTCCTATTACAGAAATGCCATTTACCTTTCTGCAGAAAGCAAAAATTTTATAAGTGTGCATCATAGAAACTTCAAGAAGAGAGCTAACACACCTGTTAAATAACACAGGAACTTCTCCCTAGTCTCTACACATGTGGGTCCTCTCCATTGTAGTGAAAGTATTTGCAACCCTACACTCTTCACAGAGATGTAAAACCCATTATTGTTTTAATTTCTCTGTTAATTGATTTTGAACCAGAGTTAATGAAGAAGCACTTTAAAAAGGAATCTGAATGTGTACCTAAACGTGGTTACTCCCCATTAAACACAACCCCCCCTTGCTGATTCCATTTTAAAAAAGCTCTGTATAACCTGACCTTTGCAGTCCTGTGCACATCAGACTTCCACTGATTTCAGTGGGCTTAACATTTAACACCTGACATTTCTAAAATGCTACACTAAATCCTTTCATTCTTTTCACACTAAACTCCTAGTGTCACTGAAAAGTACCTTGAAATCTCTGTAGTACAAAGATAGGTTATAAGTGTTTTGTTTGTTTTTTTGTTTGTTTAACCCTAGTCTCATTATTTTTATGTTTTAGATTAGAGTTGAACACAATAGGCCAAGTTTTCATGTAAACCTTACCTTCTTGTTCCTGCTTTCTTTGAACTCAAGCAGAATTATGTCAAAAATGGAACCTCAGCCCCTCCCTGCCTCTGCCCCTGTCGCCCACACTGTTTAACAGCACATTCCCCTCTTCACCTTTATCATCAAGATCAGGGACCAGTCAGTTCTTACACTTACAATTTGTCAAAATAATACCTGGGCAGTTCTGTTGAAGTTCTCAACAGTTCACTGTGTTTTACACCACCAGCTCTTCAAACTCTTATGTAAGCAATGGAAAAGCTACTTCAAGCTACTCCTTATTTACATCTAATTTACTCCTGAGCTGAATGGTTGCAGTGCAATGTCTCTCTTTATATTTTGTTTATATGAATAGTTTTCTTATTCCTTCAATAAATCTTGGCCAGGTTTGCTTTTACTGATCCTTGCAAAAGTAACAAAGCCATGCTCCATCCAGCTTTTCTGCTCCATTTTTTCAATTTACAATAATGAATTAGAAAGTTTTGGAAAGAAAAATAACTTATTTTTGGTTGTAAACATGCTACTCTAATGCTTGCCTTCTGTACAGTGTCTGGAAATCAAGATGAGGTGATGTAGAGAAGATTTCTTTATAAGGTTTGTGTTTCAAGTAGTAGGCCTCTTCTTTCCATAGGCTTATAGAATCATTAAGGTTGAAAGACCATCTAGTTCATCATCACCATCCCACAAAACCATGCCAAATTTTTATTTCCTATGCATTTTCTTACAGTACATATTTTGCCTTTAACTTTTTTAAGCAAGCAAGGTGGGATGTGAGAAAACTATCATAAATACTTCCAATTTCAGAGTAGGTATTACCAGACTGATGATTATTAAGAGTACTAATTTGAACTGTCCCATAAGCATAGGAGGCCTGAATTGTCCTAATTTATATGGGAGCCCATTTCACCGGTTCAAACACGAAGTAATGCGAGAGTACATAATCAATTATCTATATTTATATAGAACATTTTCAGCAAGACTTATGGGTCCTGAAGGAAGATATCTGGCTTGAAATTCAGCTCCTCACAGTCCTGCTTATGGCCACAGGTTCTTCTGCAGAACCCCTGCATTTTAGGGGAGGTTTAGGCTAGATATCAGGAAGAACTTCTTTACAGAAAGGGCTGTTAAGCACTGGAATAGGCTCTGCAGGGAGGTGGTTGAGTTACCATCCCTGAATGTGGTGCTCAGGGACATGATTTAGCAGTGGTTTGTTAGTGTAGAGTTAGTGTAATATGGCCAGGTTGCAGTTGGACATGATGATCTTGAAAGGTCTTTTCCAACCTGAGCAGTTCTGTAATTCTATGATTCTGTGATTCTACTCAGAAAAAAATATATCTTTCAGCTTCTACTGCATATATATATATATATTCTCTTTTGTGCCATTTTGGATGAAATAAACTATTTTCAGTAGCCTTTGATTGTTATTTTTATTGTACTGTATAAGTAACTAGTTATTACGCTGAAGAAATGATTGTGAAAGAATGAAAGTTGGACCATTTGATGTTGTTTATGTCTCATGCAGTGCTGCACACTGTGCTACAGGCACTGCCATCTATTAAAACCTAGCTGGGAGTTGAAAAACACCTAGTGTTATGCTGGCAAAACAGGGCTGCCCAAATTGTCCATGCCCTTGAGAGATTTTCTTTTAAACCCCAAATAGAAAAACTATCAACTGACAAGAAATGTTTTAACTCAATTCCCAGTTATCTCAGGCCAGACAATTTTAAGGACACTCAAAAAGACCATTAGCTTGATCGATTTACTATCTATCATGTTATCTATCTAATTATCAGTTAATAAAGAAACGTGAAGATGGTTGTGGAAAAAATTAAAATGACTCCTATAGTTCAGAAACATATCCACTTAGGTAAATATGCTTGCAGTAGTGTGATTAGTTCAGAGTTTCATCATAATGCATATTTGTAGTGAAGAGCCACAGCCATTCTTATCATTCTTCTTCCCCTGTTAAAAATAAAAATAATAATAATAAAAATAAAAAAAGAATATTTAACATACCACAGTGAATGTAAAACACTGCAATGCCTTTATTCTGAGTCAGCCCACCTCTTGAACCAAGGTACAGTGAGCTGAGAGAAGCTTGCAGAATAATTATCAATGACACAAAATAGCTTTCATCTAAAAATAATTCAAAAAATAATTGCAGTTCTTAGAAGAGAGATCAGTTATAGGATACAGTTGAGGCATTCATCAGAGTAAGTGAAGAAAACATCTTCCACAAGCCATTCTGGACACAAATTTGACAAGATTTAGGAAAAAAAAAATCAAGGATATGCAGATTTCTTCTAACAAATGTTAAATACATCATAGATGAGACAGAAAAATCTCATCCTTAAAGCTTTAATTTACTGTATGTTTAGATGCCACCTATGTGGGACAGGAGCTTCTGTCTGTTGTTAGTTTCCTACCTGGATCCCTCTGGAGCAGTTGGTGTCCCACAGTCTGGCACAGAAGGACTATCAGCTTGTCCAAACACCCTCAGAGCTGCAGAGATTTGTTCAATCATTTCAAAGATGGAACCTATCTACAAACATGTCTGGGTATATAGCTGTCAGGATTTCTGGCACTGGGGGGAAGAAGGAAATGTGCAAAAATTATTAAAGTTGGAGCACTCAGAGAAACACAGAAAGCCATTTACTTCTCCAAGCCTTTATCAGAGAGGTGGTAGATGTAAATAGAAAGCAATAACCAGCTGCAATAACCTGACAAATGTCAGCTTGCTTTGTGTGCTCACAATTTTACCATCAGAGAAGTAAACTATTGAGATCTACCTTTCCTCACGTGTTGTTCCTGAGTAGCACCTTTTCCACCGCAGATGCACAAGATCTCTGAAAAAATGATTATGTGTCAATCTAGATATTAAGCTTAGAAGTATTGTGACTCTTTCTCACATGCAAGGAAAGTGACACTCTGGAGCCCGTGTGCCTCACAGATGGCAGTCCCTGAGATCTTCTCTATCTCATCTGCAAATAGTAGAACAGTGTTTTCCTGCAGCCCTGTGAAAGGCTAATAAAATTAATGGTCTGACTTGATCACACTTGAGGAGATTTAAGTAAATGGTTCCTCATCAAAGTGAGGGATGGAAAACAAGCTGAGCTGCATCCTTTTGTTCCTGTAAAACTAACCTTGTCTCAGGGGATTATTAGATTCCAAGTAGCTTCTCAAAACTGAGCATTTGCCTGTTTCTGCAATTCCAGCTTTCAGAGTTCTCCACTGAACCACAAGCAGAAGAAGTGGAAGAAGGTCAGACAAAAATGTCCAGCCTTCTCAGACAGCTCTAATAGTAATCTGGCATGCATGGTTTCCTATCTGGAATTGTTGGTCAGATATGCTTTAGCATTAGTAAGTCAACCACAAAAATCCATGTGTTCCTTTGTCTCAGAGAGCACGATGATGAAATAGGTTGGCTTTTTCATTTCTGTGTTTGAGACATGCCTTTAAAATACATGAGGTGAGAATTAGATCATACATCAGGGTTGTCATGAACAGCTGAGACATTCAAATCATATCCAGGTATGAAAATGAAATCTCTGACAGAACTCCCTTGCTTCTTGAATACATATCAAGAAAGGTTCCATCAGGAATTACACTGATCCTCTTGAGCTGCCTAGGCACATCCATACTTACCAAAGTGCTGAAAGACAGAATTTCCTTGAAAACAAGACTATGGAACAGTATCTCATGATAAAAAGCATAATCTTAAAAAAAAAATGAACAGCGATTTGTTGAGAATATGAATTTGTTCTGCCAGTGCTGGACCAAACTATTAGAAGAAAAATTCTGGCAAAGACCTAACTATTCTGAAATGCATTTTCCATTTCATAATGCTACTTAAGATTAGCATATGGAAATCTAGAAATAAACCAGAACATCGGTTATGCACGTGTTAATCTATTCACATGTAATAAGATACTCCAAGTTACTGAAAGTAGACTGCATGACCAAAATTCTGATATACAGTTTTAAATGAGGAAGAGATGATAAATTTATAAACACAAACATTGTGTTCTCTGGCTTGCCATGTTCTGGCTTATGGACTTAAGATGATCTACAGAGGATCTAGCAGTAAAGAGAATTACAACACTGCTCATTTTAAGGCTCTGTCACACTATTATAGTTGTCTGGTGGCAAATCTAGCATACAGGATCATACTGTAAATGAGAATTTAGATATGGTAGAAAGCACTACTGTCTAGGTCTCTACACCATGTGACAGTAGATACTTCAAATGTAGAGTGATACACTGACATGTACCATCTGAAAAACAGAACAGCTTATTGAGTTACGTCACCTCTGCACTGAACTGACATCTGCAGACCGTTTCAAACTTCGGGGAAAATGAAATAAGAAGGATACGTAAGAGCATTTGTTTGTGTAACATCAGCAAAGATTTTGAGTATGGAAGCCAAATTTCCTTTATGGATTAGCTGGTAGTAGAAGTTGATAAACTGACCATCTTCTAAAACATTTTCGTGTGTTTGGCATCAAATACATGCCTGTATGGTAAGCAGTACAAAGAATTACCCTATTAAGGTCTTATATGGGATCTGTGCAAGTCAAACTACCATCCTGTTGTCTTGAAAGTGATTTGGTAACGTGGTCTATGAACTGCCAGTAGTTGTGAGTAGTAATCCACCAGCTTAGTGAGATTGCTGACTTACTGCTTTCACCTGCACAAAATTAACTTCATCTAAGAGTAGATAGTTGTGATTTACAAATCAGCAGATGGATTGATTTTCTTTACATTCAGAGGACCAAAATGTGACAGGTAAGAGTCATATAACTGGTTTTCAGCACTAGGATGTCATCAAAGTTCTTTTATCTCTTGTCTGACCATAAAAGGGAAAAGAGAATGATGAACATCATAGAATCATTTAAGTTACACGGGGTTCGTAAAGGTCACGTAGTCCAACTCCTCTGCAATGCACAGAGATGCTTACAGCCCCATCAGGTTGCTCAGAGCCCTGACAAGCCTGTCAGTAAGGTCTCCAGGGATGGGACACCCACCACCTCTCTGAGCAAACTGTTTCAGTGTCTCACCACCTTATTGTAAAAAACTGCTTCCTTATATCCAATCTAAATCTCCCCTCTTTTAATTAGAAACCATTTCCCCTTGCCCTGTCACAACAGACACTGAGAAAGAGCCTGTCCCCTTCTTTCTTATACACCCCTTCAGAGACTGAAAGTAAAGCAGCTTTTGGTTGGTACATCAGTTGTTACGTGGATTGTTTAAGCTACAAACAGATTTGTAGTAAATTTACAGTCAGAGGTACACTTCACAACCAAAGATATAATGTTTCTTTGTTGAGCAAACCTAATGCAAATAACAGAGTAATTACATTAGAATAATTGGAAGAACCTATCCAGTGCAGCAAAACAATAAAAAAATTATACACAGTTAGCACAGTCATTCAGTTATGGTTTTGTTTTAATGATTTTTTTAAACATTTGTGTCATCAGACAAAACACTTAGGTCATGAGAAAATATTTATTTCCAACAGTATGGATTTTGAAAGTTGATCAGAAGAAGGCATGTCCAATGCTATGATTTTTCCAATGCTGGGGCAGTTGAAATAGTGTATTGTAGTGCATACATTAACCAGTTACTTATGCAAAAAGACATTGTGAAGTAGGAAGTGAGTACAAACATTCAAGGCAGTAAAAATGCAGAATACTGACACATGGCTGAAAAATGTACTTTTTATAATGCTCTTTTAGTGTCACACAAAACTAGCAACTCACTTTGAATCATTCTTTGTCAGCAACCATACTTCTGACTGTATGAAATTATTAAATTTAATACAGTCTTTCAGAGATATTAAGAGCTCATATCAAATGCTCAGATTTTGTTTGCTTTGCTTGTTATTTAAGATAGTTCCAAGGTACTGCACCAGTATCATATAGGGATTTTTTTAAAAATGATTTGTATAGACACATGCAAATAGGAATGCATGAGGGCTTCATATATTTGATTATAATTTGATATACTATTGATAGAGCACACTAAGCTTTTTTGTTACATTTTATGCTGAATTGTTCAATTTCCACACCTACCAATTGCCACTGCCGTTCTCATGGCTTATGATATAAAGCCAGAAAGTGGAGAATGTAAAAATGTCTTTATTGAGAACATATATTAATGAAAAAATACTTTATAGATAGACTTATCTATCTACATATAATTAAGATTACATGGCATTTATATCAGCATGAAATGTAAAAAAAAAGTTCCCCAGATAACCCAAGATAGTAGGAAAACACTGTTAACTGTCACAATACACTCTTACACCAGTTTTGTATAAGGCTTCAGTTTTCCTGATGAATGGGACTAACCTTTAAGTAGGTCTCTGTATACATTTTAGTCATAATAAGTGTTTTATGTCACAATATATTCTTAATAAAATAAAAACTCTTGTGCTGTAATTAAAGATAGCTAGTTACCATTTAGACAAAAATGACCTTTCAGAGAATAGACTGTGTCTAATGTATAAGAAGTAGAATTAAGGTGCTTCCGTATTTTTCCTTTCGTTCTTAAAAAGTACCACACATAAAGAGCTGCAATAATTGCTTATGAACGTGCTTTTCTTTGGCTTTTACCACATTTTTAATTGCATGTAATTCTCCAGTAGAGAACTTTATATTCATTACTTGGTTTTGTAAAAATTGCATTTTAAAACTTAATTAAACAAAATGTCACGTTTCCTTTGTCACAGCTACACTTTTTCTCTTATTTTTTTCAGAATTTCCATTTGCATCAAGCAATAACTGCAAGCAACAATAAATTTAAAGCTAGATTTTTGCATGTTGTAAACTGGGTAGGACCAGAGTTACTGACAGAACCAGCTGGTAATGCAAGATTAGCAAATTCTTTGTATTCCAACACGATGCCATCTAATCTGTCCTGTTTCCTCCAACACATACTAACACAATGAAGCTGGACAATGGTTCAACAGCAAGTGCATGGGATAGTTCTGGCAAGACTATTTCTGTTTCGATTAAGCACATATTTTATCCATGAGGGACTAGAAAAGCAGGGCCTTTTTCTTCAGGTCATTCCGCTTCCAAAGTGCCAGGCGATCAAACTCCTCAATGCTCATTTTGAAGACTTCCTGGAACTCTTCAGGGGACAAATGCCTCTTAAAAATGAAAACACAAAGGTTTCATTAAACTCTTCTGTGCACAGGAATATCTTTACCCTCATTAAGTTTTAAAATTTAGCACAAAATAATGCATTTGGGTTTACATTTGAATTCTCAAATTCTGGGGGGAAAAAATGCATCAAAACCATATTAGATTACAGCAGCTGGGAAATGAAATCGTTAACATTAGTGAATTTGGGCAGTAAAAAAAAACACAACATCTTTCCAACAGAGTCCCAACCAAGTGGAAGATGCAATCTTCAGGAATAGGATGTGTTTATACATGGTGCACGATGACTGAGCACACTGAGACAAATTTAAGCTACTCCAAGATTTTAAAGAGACTGATAACAATGTCATTTCAGAGTTGGATTTTTTTTTCTTTGATTTTTCATGAGAGCAGTGGACACCACACTGGCTTGCTAATAGCAGTCTTGTACAAAGAAGAGAACACACTGCTAAATTCTTAAATCCAGAATGCTATTATTCATGGGGATAGAGCTTTTTTTGAAATGCCAAGAAGCGTTTTTATTTAATGTTTCATATGTTTATATTCAAACATAAAAGGGGAGAACAACAGCATTAAGAATTGGAAAGAGACAGGATAATGATAATGAAAGTATATAAAGTTTGCCTAACAAATAGTATTACACACACATATATTATTGAGTGAATTATAGAACAGTATTGTATAAAACTCTTCTGATAACTGGGGGCTAACACTTATTCAAACATTTTAGCTGTATCAGTGAAGGTTCACTGTTTTCACTGTGTTAAGTGTGCATCACCTAACAGGGACAGATTCAATGCAGTGAAAACTAAACTTTCAGGGTTTATTTTAAGGATGGTTTCTTCATTTCCATAAAGCTTTCCTTGAAGTTATTCTGTTATCAGCAAAAATTGGGGCAGGGAGCATTCTAATACATCTTGATAGTCCCACAAAGGCTTAACTGACAACAACGAACACAACCTCACCAGCACTACCTTACACAGCCACTTTTTGACAAAATTTAAGGCAAAATTTTACTTTCCACTTATTAACAATGAATTTGCTATGTAAATTACAAAAGGAAAATTAATGAAATCGTTTGCAAGATTTCACTGCACTGAATTACCTTGAATGGTCATTGTGGGCCCTTGTGGTTTCTTAAAAAAGGACAGACTTTTTTCCCCTAGAGATTCCACATATTCAGAGCAACAGTGACTAAGAGTTTGGAATAGAGCCTTCATTTTTCTTTTGACCAATGAGAACAACCCAACATAAGCACTACACTTAGCATGGAACAAATGCACCATGCATATTTGGCAGAGCAGATCTTGTTTTGCATGAAAATGAGCAACATCTGACAATGTATTTTAGCAACAGTCTCTGACAGAATTTAATTCTATGGGATATGGAAAGAAAAAGTCCTTGCACTATTTTATTCATATTTTATTCTGGTTATCTAGTACACAAATTCTAGCAAACTTAATTTCTCTAAGCAAGAATAATGTCTTTGTCCTGTGGGACTGAAAAAGAAGTCTGGGTAAGAAATATGGATCACATCCTGTTTTATCTTTCTTCTCGACAGTAGGTAATACTTGAAATGACCCCTCAAGAGGACATAGTGAGAAACTGTTGTTCATACTCCAGAAGACAGTCAGAAAGCTTATACCCTGTCAGGCAGAATCGCTTTCACCATGGTGCAAAACCACAGGAAAAGTAAAATTTTAAAAGGAATGTTTTCATCTTTTTTTTTTTCTTGAGATACATTACAAAATTTCTTGCTCTGATCTCATCATATCTCCTTCAGCAGTGCAAGTCAACTCAGAGACAGTCAGCAGGTGTTACGTCAGGGCAATAGGTCCTTCCTGTGATATGCTGAGCACTTGCTACATCTCACCTCCCTAGTCTCAGTGCAAGCTCTGTAGTTACCCCTTTTCTCTCCAGTGATTTTGCTTTGCCCTTGGAGCTGATGAGCTTTCAATCCACATGAATCTATTCAAGCCAATATAAATTAGATGTGCTCTTTATTCCTCTGCATCTGCCCAGATGTCAACACCTTCATTCCTAGCATACATTAATTTTCTAATTCTACTTAAGTTTCCATTTACACCAGCACCTTTTTTTTCTCTCTCACAGAAGTTCTTAGCTGGTGCAGCCTGGTCCAAAAGCAACTGAGAATTTCCAATGCAATGATACCAGCTACCAGCAGAGATTGAGATGGGAAAAGGATGAGCTCCCTTATTTTCACCATCCATTCCACTAGGGCAGCTACTTTGCTTCTAACTTTGTCTCAAGGACTATGCTACCAAACTGCAACATTAGCAAAGTTTCTCACTCCATCAATGCATTACTCACACTCAAAATTAATTCCAGAAGGCAAAATTAATTCAAAATCAGTTTGAACTCTATCTGAGGATACTCATCTGTGCCTGCTGTAGCATAATTCCAACTGTGCTCCCTGCATCTCAGAAGCACTCACTGTCTTTTTCTTAAACAGCATGGGCTCCAGCTTTGAGACTAACCCTAGAAGCAGCAATGATAACAGCTCTCTTTGCAGATTTTAGAATAACCCTTGATCCCAGAAAGAAGTCATCAAACTGGCGATACTTCAGATGAAAGTAACAAAAGGAATCATGGGTTGCTGAGTTTGATTTATGAGGAAAAGGCCTAAGTATGTAAAAGCATAGCCAAATCATGACGAAAGGAAAATATGGTAAATGTCTTCATGTACTTAAAGGGTATAAACACCATGGGAATAGGCCAGTGTGGGAAGGTTATGTTCATGCTTTTCTTTATGTAGCATTAAATTTTGTCTGGGCTGTTGGACTTGCGTAAACCTTATAACTTTCAGACAAAGTTCTTCCCAAAAGCAGATAATATAGGGTTAAGAAAAATTATATTGTTTTTTCTTTCTTTTTTATTCTGTTTGAATATTAACTGGTCATAGCCAAAATACTTTCATGCAGAAGCATTGCCTCAAACAAAAGGGAAATTGAAAACTATGCACAGAGGATAGAACAAGATATTAATCTTGAGGTATGAGGGAAGGCATGTACAAGGCTAAGAACTTAAGTTCTGATTTCTTTTCTCGTTTTCAAGTTTTGGATAAACTTAAAATATCCATATCCAGCTATGTTAATGCTGCACCATTGGACCATTAAGATTTAGTAAAATTATGTGAGGATTCCTTCCTTAGTGCTGCTCACCACACCATTCCTGTTACAAATCAGGATGCCATTGGTCTTCTTGGCAATCAATGATGATTAAATGAGTGGTACAGATATGTGCTCATTTTTTAATTTCCCTGAAGAAAAGTAATTAATTGCACATTCAAATACTTGCTACACAGTGCTAACTCAGAAAGAAGTGATGCTTTCTGCTGTAAATTAATTAGGCTTGTTTCAGTTTTTCTGTGCCATGTTAAAAAGCCACTAATTCTAAATAGAGTTATCGTGCTTATTTAATTCAGCAAGACTTCTTTTATACAACAATAACTGTGCTTTTAATGGCATTCAGAGACGTTCAAAACTAATACTGGCATTAGCGTGAACAAGTCATAGTAAGGGAAAATTGCAGTTAACCTACAGTTGTACTGCACTAAGCTGCGACCAGGTCATGCTGCACAAGCATGTTTATTCTGTGACAGTAATTGGATGGGAGTCCACAAGTGAAAACCAGTTGATGTAGCAAATTCAGCTATCATACTTCCTTACAAGTCAATACCAAACCAATGAGCCAACACAGTGCATGGCAGAAGGTGATGAGCTGAAGAAAAAAAATAAAAATAAAAAATCAAAGTCCTAATTCCTAGGGGTTATTTAAAGCTTCAAGTTTGTTTTTGTTGTTTTCTTTTTTATTACCTTATGTACATAGGTGGTGACAGCTCAACATAACATTGCCTTTGATAGAATCCATAGTGACTCTTTCTGAAGTACTCCATTTTACAGAATGCAATTTTTATAGTTGTCCACTTCAATTAGTTTTTGTTTTAACTCCTTGTAACGCTTCTAAACTATAATATAAATAACCAAATTTTAGCTCTTTAGGGTAATGTAGAATCAGTACAAGTGAGGTGTAATATTTACCCTTGCATTACAATTTAGGATGTTAGAAGAATTTCAACTGTATGCATTTGAAATAAAAGCCTACTCCCTCCTCCATTTTTCCCCCTTTCCTTTCCTTTCCTTTCCTTTCCTTTCCTTTCCTTTCCTTTCCTTTCCTTTCCTTTCCTTTCCTTTCCTTTCCTTTCCTTTCCTTTCCTTTCCTTTCCTTCCCTTCCCTTCCCTTCCCTTCCCTTCCCTTCCCTTCCCTTCCCTTCCCTTCCCTTCCCTTCCCTTCCCTTCCCTTCCCTTCCCTTCCCTTCCCTTCCCTTCCCTTCCCTTCCCTTCCCTTCCCTTCCCTTCCCTTCCCTTCCCTTCCCTTCCCTTCCCTTCCCTTCCCTTCCCTTCCCTTCCCTTCCCTTCCCTTCCCTTCCCTTCCCTTCCCTTCCCTTCCCTTCCCTTCCCTTTCCCTTCCCTTTCCCTTCCCTTTCCCTTCCCTTTCCCTTCCCTTTCCCTTCCCTTTCCCTTTCCCTCCCTTCCCTTTCCCTTTCCCTCCCTTCCCTTTCCCTTTCCTTTCCCTTCCCTTCCCTTCCCTTCCATTCCCTTCCCTTCCCTTCCCTTCCCTTCCCTTCCCTTCCCTTCCCTTTCCTATTCCCATTCCCTTCTCCTGCACCTCTAGAATTTTGACCAACTATAACTTTCAGATGCCTAAAAATAAGCTTTTGGAAAAAAATCTCATTGATTACTGAATTTCAAACCCTTATTTCACATCCAGAACACTTCCACTCCTTTCTGTTGCATTGCTGGGACTCAGCAGATTCTTCAAAGGGTTCTAAGCCATGCTTCCAAGGGAGCATTAAATATTATTCTCATCTACTGAGTAGTTAAACTTCATGCTCAGTAAGAATTTCAAACTATCAAGTAATAATTACATGAAAGACAAGGGTTGCTACCAAATGAACATTTTCATACTGCCCTTCAAATAAGTCATTGCCCTCAACTTACTGCTGATAAAAATGTCTTGTCATTAAAAAATGATTTGTAAATAAAACTAAAACTATGAATTTGTAATGAATTAGGAAAACGTAGAGAGGATTTTAGATGTGTAAGTACAGTTTTCTTAAAAAAAAAAAGAAAAGAAAAAAAAAAGAAAAAGTAGAGGCCAACGTCTAGTAAACTGGAGAAGCCAATGACATAATTTATTGTGTATTCATGAATGCAGGTGCTAGCACTTGCTCGGATTGTTCCAGATGCACAGCTGGGGCTCAGAAGTTTGGTTTCAAGTGATATGTCTATGTCTTTGGGACTGCTCCAAAAAAGGTACACTGAAGTCAACATGAAGCTTTCTACATACACTCACTTAAGGTTCAAAATACCTGGCTCATAAAGCAGATTTTCTAGTTTCCTTTAGTTTGGGCTTGGTAGACTCACAATATGTGTTCTTCATATCTAATCTATCTTTGGCCCCACACTGTTCCCAATCTGATAGGAATTAGCTTCTTTACCTACCATGTCATTTCTAATGTGTAATTTCATTTCACAATGACTCCTTTCAGAAGGACTTTGAAAACTGATGTAGACATTCCAGCATAGATCACAATATAAACATACGCTTAGAATGAAAAAACAAAGCACAAACATTTTGCAAAGTAAATGGTGTGAAGTTCCACTATCATCAGTGAAGTGCACTTTCTCATAGCAGGATATAGACTTCATTCTGAAAGAGCTCATAATCTCAAATTCAGCCCCAAACTAAAATCTGCTCTTCTCTTTGCTGAAGTACTCAGCATTCTGTTATAGACTTTCTCAGATTCCCCTCATCTGAGCTCTAGAGAAAGAGGGACACACACAATTGAATGAATGACATCTACAAGGCTGTTATAAACTCAGGCTAAATTACTGGAAATCTTTCCTAAAATGATTACAGCCCAGATGTGTAGAATACAGGGCAATTATTGAAGAAAAGCTAGTGGAAAAAAGTATCATCCTTAAAACAGATCCAGACAAGTAATTTCAGGAGGAAGTACATGCTTGAACTAATGTGAGCATTCTGTTCAAGCAAGACCACACCCATGTTTAAACCTCAGATTTCTATTTACAAGAGAACAAGGTGGCAGAGGAAAGCTTTCCACTTGACATTCCAGAGTATTTTTTCTTTAGCAATTGTTTTAGATAAAGAATGAACAGGCTCAAAGAAAAGTGGAATAATTTACTTTCTACTGTATTTCATAGGCATGAATGAGTAATTCTTTTAACTCTCTGATGTTCAAAAGAAAAGGCTAAAGAAATGAAGATACATCTAGATAAGAAAAATGAAAAATCTCAATTCTGAATTCCAAATGGAAGACTATGTTGGTTTTCAAAACTACCAGCCTGTGACCATGAAAGAATTCTTATCCTCTATGATAAAAGCAATTTCCTGAGAAAAATAAATAAATCAAATCTATGCAGTTGTGCATAAACCATCAAGTTGGATGTGCAGGCACTTAACTCATATTTCTGTGACTCAACAACAGGCAAAGCATTATCCAAACTGAGATAAAAATGACAAGTACATTATATCAGACGCCCAAGGTATTTAAGTGCTTAAAAGCGGCTATAAGATTTTCAAAAGTGCCTACAATCCTAACTTGTGCTGGGAAAATAAAGGACTGTGTCTAACAACACTGGGAAAACAACAGATAAAGAATGTACTGACTTGTGCCTTAGAAAGGTGATGTCAGTCCCAAAACCCTTCATATATTTAACCCTTTTCATAGTAAAATGATTCACAGCATCAGAGAATTGTAGGGGTTGGAAGGGACCTCTAGAGCTCATCTAGTCCAACTCCCTGCCAAAGCAGCTCCCTAGCCCAGGTTGCACAGGTAGACATCCAGGCAGGTCTTGAACGTCTCCAGAGAAGGAACCTTCACAACCTCTCTGTGCAGCCTGTGCCAGTGCTCCGTCACTGCACTGTGAAGAAGTTCCCATGCACATCTGTGTGGAACTTCCTATGCCTCTGGGCCGTTTCCCCTTGTCCTGTCACCTATGCTGAGAAGAGTCCAGCCTCGTCTCTTTTGCCTCCAGCTCCTTAGATATTTATAGATGTGGATCAGATCCCCTTTGATTCAAGGCTGAGCAGATCCAGGTCTCTCAGCCTTTCCTCATAAGGGTGGTGTTCTACACCTTTTGTTCTCTTTGTGGCCCTTTGCTGGACTCTTCCACAGAGATCCCTGTCTCAGAACTGTACACAATACTCCAGGTGAGGCCTCTGATAAAATATTTCAAAAATGTGCTGCTGACTTGCATTCATCTCGTTTTCCAGCAGGACCTCTGGGCTTCTCCTGCAGAGCTGTTTCCCATCTTGTGCTGCTGAACAGTATTATTTCATCAGAAGCGCAGGCATTTGGATTGATCTTTATTCATAGAATAGAACAGAATTATATAATCACCCAGGTTGGAAAAGATCCTCAAGATCATCTAGTCCAACAGTCCACTTACCAACAGTATTTCCCCAATAAACCGTATCCCTTAGTACGACAACTGCATGTTTCTTGAACACCTCCAGGGATGGTGATTCCACCACCTCCCTGGGCAGCCTGATCCAGCACCTGACCACTCTTTCAGAGCCAAAATGTTTTCTAATGTCTAACCTGAACCTCCCTTTGTGTAACTCAAGGTCATTCCCTCTAGTCCTATCACTAGTTATACAGGGGCAGAGGCTGACTCCCACTTCACCACAATCTGTTTTCATGTAGTTGTAGAGAGCTATAAGGTCTCACTGGAAAGAATAGAGAGATGCTGTCTGGACATGCAGAGATGGAATTAGGAAAACCAAGGCACAGTTGTAACTGAACCTGGAGATGGATGTTAAAAACAAGAAGGCATTCTGTAGGTACATAGGTCTGAAGAAACAGGTGAAAGAGGGGATATCCCCCCCTGCTAAATGGGAAAGGAGAACTGGCTACAACATATATGGAGAAGACTGACCTACTCAATGAGTTCTTTGCCTCGGTCTTCACTGGCAGCCAGGATTTCCGCATCCCCACACATCTAAGTGGGAACTGGAGAACATGGGTGACCAGTTGGGCAAATGAGGTGACTGTCCCTTTCTATCCTGCACTCATGAAGTCCCAGCTGGACTACTCCACCCAAATCTGGGGCCCCCAGCGCAGGAGCTTTTGGAATGGGTCCAAAGGGGTGCCACAAAGATGATCCAAGGACTAAAGCATCTCTCCTATGTATATAGGCTGAAGGAACTGTAATTGTTCAGCCTGGAAAAGAGAAGGTTGCAGGGAGACCTCATTGAGGCCTTCCAGTATTTCAAGAGAGATTATAAACATTAGGGAAATCAGATTTTTATATAGGTAGATAGTGATAGAATAAGGGGGAATAATTTTAAGCTAAAGGAAGTGTCATGGTTTTATGATTACTCTGGCCTGTCCTATTCTCCTGGAGAGGAGGTGCTGCTCCTCGGAGCAACAGCTCCCTCCAGTCTGTCAACTACAGATAAGATGAGGATGCAATTCCTTTTCTTCCCCCATATTGTATACTCCAGTCCTATGTTACTGCCTAAATTAATTTGTTCTTCGTCACTTCCCATTGCAATTGCTTGAGGGATCACTGCTCAATTCTTCTAACACTGCAATAAACAGTGGAGTGGTGAAGAAAAACTTCTCAAAAAATTCCTAGGCCAAATCCTTATCTTTAATAAATTCCTTGCATTTCTAATCAGCTTACACTGAACAAAGATCCAGGATAATCATTCAAAAGTCAGAGTGCTGGTAATGTATTTATAAAATCAGCATGTCATTTATTATAACTAGTGCTCAGTGTTGTATGTATTAGCTCACTGTTGGCATAAACATCTCCTCAAGGAACACAAAGAGCTGAGCTACTTCTGCCTCACTGCTGAGTTAGAACAAGCAAACAAAAGCATGCCGAGTGTTTCTACGGTTAGATATATGTGGTTATGAAGAAAGAATTTCTATTATTTTAAAGTATTTATTACCAGTTGGGCCCTTCTAATCTCCATGTGCCTCTTGGGACTAGAAAAATATGCATTTTTACAAAAAAAAAATACTAGCTCTAAGCCATGAAATGGATTTCTTACACAATAAGTAATTTAAAAAATACTCAAAATGGGAGCAAAGTTAGGCAAACACTACCAACCATTAAAACCCCACCCTCCTATAATCCTTGACCATTAGCTGAGGCTTTCACTGCTGCCTCCCTTAACTTGACCCAAGGAATTAATATCTTTTACGTGAGTTCTGTTTTCATGATAAGAACACACACTGCAGGAGACCTCTCTTGTAATAAGACATCAGAGAATAACAACAGTGCCTTCTCCGTGACATCTATGCTGGATCATTCAAAGTTCAAAACCCCATTTCACAAAGAGGAGTTTTCTTCAAGGCAATTTGGAAGAACTGCTGAAGAAATATATCAAACAGATTTACTTATCTCATTATTGCTAAGTAGATCAGGAAATCAGAAACATCACATATAAGAGAGATTAAATATTCTTTACAAGGGAAAATAACTCTTAGATCGTCAGTCAATTGAAACACAACAGTTCTACATATCCTTCCACTGACACCACCTCTATCCTGTCCATATCCATCACAACAGGATGTTGGAATTTGCAGCAATGAGAACATAAGACTTCAGTCTGCAAAACTGATCACGGTAAAACTATAATATTAGAACATTTTCTCTGTCTGAAAAGATTTTTTAAGATAAACCACTTTGGACAATGCAAAAGTAGAGCTGTGCTATCACCACTCCTGTAGGTAAAATAGAACGCTTTCAAGAGTGAAACTGGGAGTGCAGGATGCAACTAGAAGCTGACCACCCATTCTGCTCAGATGGAGCACTTGCCTCCTGGGGATCTGTCAGCACTGTATCTGTCACTTTTTGTAGCATATGTGAAACACATCTCAAGAAGAAGTGAAATCTGACTTTGATGCTTGATTCCAGTATTCAGTGTCATCCCCAAAAGCTTAAAGATACCAAAAAATACTAAATGGGACTTCTACTATTGGTCAGGGTTCAGGTGTACTTGCACGTACATGTGTGTGTGTTTAATACTGGTACGTTCCTGGGAAAACCTTCAAAAACATGTGGTCTTGGGCTCCCAAGTCCTGGGTCTTGCTGAGCCCTGAGATATGCTGAATGCACGAGTCAGCACTTGAGTTACAATCTTCTTTTGGTAAAAGACAAAATGTTGTCAAACAGCACTTCTATTCAAAGCTACTTACTTTCAGGAATTCTGTAACGCAAAAAAGAACAGGGAGGAGGAGAAGATGCTGGCAAAGAATGCAACAGTTTGCTCCTATCCTTCAACTCTACATATGGTTCAAATGTTCAGATGAGCTGCTGCCTCTGTTATTCCAGTAGTTTATAATCCTTTTAAAATGCTGTTAATTTAATTGTTAAAAAAAACTACCCATCCCTAATAAATGTAAGATGGTCTACAAATCTACAAAGGAGTCCTTTCTGCAGACCAAAATATTTAACACTGTGCAACAATCAGCAGATCAGCCTGATCCCCTTAGCACTTCTCTGGTGCAGGTTGGAAGCAGACCTTATTTATTGTTCTTTTGCAAAGTTCTGTGAGATCTTTGAAGTGGTCAGGCTTCTTAAGCCACGAGGCCCAGAGCTGCACCTGGTGCAAAGCAGACTGAGCAACTCTAGCTTTAAACAAACAGCAGTCCCAGCTGAGGACAACACAAGAATTATTCACAATGGCAGCCAGGACATGCATGATCCATCCAAAGCAAACTATATGTCTTCTTAAAAAAGCAAGCTGGAGATGCATTTGCCATTCAGACCAGCCTGGTGTCTTTAAAGAAAGCCTCTATTATTTGATAGTCATGCAAATATATATGTACAAAAAAGAATCCTATATAGGATGTGCCCAGGTGTGTACCCCTCCAGCTCACTGTTCACTCCTTCTTTTGAATTCATTACGCTTTTACTATGGACCTGATGCCTTGCTATACCCCAGGCTCATAACAGCACACATTTGAGGCTCTCTTTTCCTTACAACTGAATCCATACCACTTGCTGGGTAATCAAGCAGCAAACACATTGAAGCATTTAAGGAATGTACAGCATGTCCAAAATATACGATTAAAGTTTATTAATTTTTCTTCTTTTCTTTTCAAGCGATCAAGTTAAAATGCTACAGATTTATTTAAATATTAAGTTTCCCAAAAGTCTAAAATTGTTAATCATACAGTGTTTGGTTTTTTTTTAACTCTTTTTCTTGATGGTAATTCACACAAAGGTACAAAATTTTAATAATTTTGATGAGTTTTTATTCAGTCCTGTCATTATGTAGACAAAAAAATAAAATAAAATAAAAAGAAATCTCATGAATTTTGCCTGAACATCAACTTCAGGATATGGCCTTTGGAAACTAAGCTTCACAATAATTATATCTGCGTTTCTCTGAAATCCCAATTCTACTCTTTGAGAGGTGGATGCTACTACAGATGGATAATACATTCTCGAGCAATTATGTACCACACAGCCAAAGGGGAGACTTGAATGAAACAATGGAACAGAAACTGACACATTTACTTGCAGGATAAACTGAGCTTTTTTAAAAAAAAATAAAAATTCTCAGGTTATTGAAGGAGATTTTTTTTATAATAGGAACTCGTTTTCCATCCATCTTGTTTTGACTTTCAAAATTCCATAAAATCATCCAAAACTAATTGGTACTATCAGTATTTTTGTGAAACACCATTTTATCACACATTTCCTTACACTGTAACATTCAAATTGCCTTCACATTAGTGTTTTGAAACAAAATATAATATGTAGTGCTATTTCTCTTTTCTTTCATTGTGTATAGGAATAGCTAAGGTGGTAAACAAACAGGGTTAAGACTTGCAAAGCCATCAAGCAAATATCATTCCTACCTCCAGCCTGGTCCTGTCCACATCCTTGGGCAATTTCACACGAACTCGGTTTGTTACAATAAGTGTTTCATAAGGATAAATCTGTTAAAAAGACAAGAGCATATGAACTCCAGCCAAATCTGATTCTGATGTTTGGAAACGACAGCGTGGAGAACTTACTAATTTCAGTGATACATACTTGCATCCTCATTTGACAAATATTTCACTGGGTCAAAATCAACAAAATAAAGTAAAAAAAAAGAAAAATAAAAAAAGAACACTTGTAACCTTGCTAGGAAGTGCTGAATCTGATTGTTCTTCCAGTGTTGGAAAAGCCCTTCTTACCTTGTATTCTGGAAGAGAACAAGAATAGGTTCACAGTTTAGAATTTATAGACTTCTTTCAGAATGACCACAAAGAAGATTTATTTATGTCAGTAATTTGGTATCCTACTAAATTTCTCTTATGGTTTTTTAGTAGTTAGTGGATAACTACATGCGTTAGAATCATTTGACTCCAAAGGTCTGAATGCACATAGTACAAAGTTACAAAAGTCCCCCAAACCAAAGCTTATTACAGAAAATCCATCTCTTGCTGCCATTCAGTGACTATGGCTGACACAAATGGGAATTCTGCATAGAGTTAAGTCAGGCTGTCATCTGAAAGTCCCACCCATATTTTTCTTTACTGAAAACAGTTACAATATATGGATAATATAAGCATGTCATTTTGAGAACATACACAAAAATCACTAAGTTAATACAGTATTCCAAGATGCCAACAGCCCTTATCTGGACCTACTGCAGTGGAAATAATGATAGCAAAGAGATTTTTATTTAATTATTTTTTTTTATTCTTTCTCTCCCTCTCTCTCTCTCTCTGTATATACATATATATGTATTTGCTGAGGGAATTGCTCATGGATCTGAACTAGTACAACAGTATTCTAGTTAGGCCAGTGTTGCTAAATATGACTACCACATGGTCATCTATTATCGTATATAATGATGATTAAATGCAACCAGGACAGCCAGTATGTTTTCATAGACTTTTTTTATGGTCTGAAATGAAAATCAGAGGTAAGTCTATTATTCAAAATCTACACTGCCAGCTATTCAGGCAAAGCACTGGAGTAAGATTAAAAAAGAAATTAAAGAATCAGAAGACTTGGAAACAAAATCCTTCTCTTCATCAGAAGGTGCGTGCTCCTAAATTGCTCAGTTCTTCTGAAAATTCCAACCAGTCCTCTTAAACTGCTATCATATAAATTAATGCAAAGAAATTCTGCTCTTTAAATTCTGTACATTTCAGCACCACTGTAGGACAAACAAAAAGCACAATGAATGTTTGTGGTGTTTTTAGGTGTTTGTTTGTTTGTTTTTCCCAATTAGACAAATTAATCAATCTTTCAAGACGTAAGATTTTTCCTCTTTTCGATATGACAGCACCACCTGCTCAACAAAGAGAACCAATGGGGACACTGGCACAGACTCAACTTTGTTACACCACTGGATAATTCAGGACTTCAGTCAGACCTTCATATTCAATCAGATAAAAAGAAGATTCTCTGTGATTAATGTGATACTGAGCTGGTTCTGTACCATCATTACATGAATCATCTGAAGATAACAGAGCAGTAATCTTTTTGGCAAGAGGTAAACAAACATCCTCAAAGAAAAAAAATAAATAAAAAACATGGAGTGGAAATGCTACTGCAACGTACCTTTCATTCCCCAGCTTGCCTCCTGGTCTGTTTCATATTGGCCCATATTTTCAGGCTGGAAAAGAAGAAAAGAAGCAACGTAACTTCAAAATAAGTATCCCTTTCTACACTGTTGAGAGAAAAAATGAGAAGACAAGTAGCACCAGAAAATCAAGATAGAGATCCTCAAGAAACATAGAGTAAAGTTTCATTAGAACTTGACCTGATGATCAAAGAGCGTATCCAGAGTAGCCACAACAAATATCAATCTAGAGGCACTAAAAAAATCTCTGCCTACAGAAGAGGATGGATTGTCAACAAGTGAGTGTCAAACTGAGAATAACTGCATGTGCAGTGTACTATCTAAACAGTAAATTTCCATAACTGGAGAATGCTGGCATGTGATTGTCACTCAGAGAGGCAACTGCACAGTCTTATCAATCTTATCTTGTCCCATTGTCTTTTTTTCTTTGCTGGCAAATGCTATGATAAATATTAAAGGCATGCAACTTTTTTCTTCCGTTCCTCCTCTTAGAGTTTTTTCACCTGTTAGGCATACATTATGTCTACAATTAGACTCATAAGAATCTGCATGGATCCTTATTGTTTGCCAAATTGGACAGCCAAATAAAAATAACAAGCCACAAACACTGGCATAAGCATACAACACAAACATAGTGCAGCAACTCTGAGAAGAATTTTGGCCTAAAGGATTTGGTCGCTTTCAGCTTTCCTGCAGGTCTGAAACTAGGTTGCACCTTTTAGATGGGACAAATGCTGCCACCTGCTGCTTTCATATCACATTACATGGCTTAAGCCTGCAAAAAGGACTGCAAATGCTGCATCTGCACTTTCTGATGGCTTTCGCTTACTTCTCAACAGTGCACAAGTCACACACTTACTTTGTCCAGGTTACTGGTAACAGTTATTGTGAAAAGTCGTATAAAAGTTGCTGATTCAAAATGGGGACAGGTTTATTGAGATCTTTCCAAATTCATAAATCTAATTTGGTTGTGTTGCTACTGGGCAATTCAAGCAGTCAGGTACTTGGAGCATCAACAGGCACAATTAGTCATGTAACATTAACTCAAAGAGATGGACACTTCAGTAACTAAATATATATATATATATATATATATATCAGTTTAGGTTATCTCTGATGGTTACTTTCTTGAGGATCATTCTAATAACCTTCAGCTTAACTCATTACCATGGGAGTTTAATCCTGCACATATGGCTGAACAGTCCGAAGTCTCTCAACATTTCCTCATAAGGGAGATGCACCAGGCCCCTCATAATCTTTGTGGACCTCCACTGGATTCTCTCAATAAGTTCTCTGTCTTGAACTGAGCAGCCTGGAACTGGTAACATTATACCAGATGTAGCCTCACCAGGGCAGAGGTGGAAGATCATCTTCAAACTGCTGCCCACACTCTTTAATGCACACAGGATACCGTTGGTCACAAGGGCACACTGTTGACTCAAGGACAGCCAGGTCCTTCTCCACTGAGCTCCTTTTCAGCCTCTAACCTATACTGATGCATGGAGTTATTTGTCCCCAGGTGTAGGACTGCATTTGCCCTTGTTGAACCTCATCAGGTTTCTCTCTGCCCAACTCTCATGTCTGTCCAGGTCTCGCTGAATGCCAACACAGCCTTGTAGGTTCAGCCACTCTTACCAGCTTCAAATCATCAGCAAACTTTCTGAGGGTGCATTCTATCCCTTCATGTAGGTCACTGATGAATATGTTGCACAAGCCCAGACCCAGTACAAATCCCTGGGAAATACCACTAGTTACAGGCCTCCAACCAGACACAGCACTATTGATTACAGCCCTCTGAGCTCTGCCAATTGGCCAGTTCTCAATCCACCTCACTGCCCACTCATCTTTGTAAGCTTCCTTACAAGGATTCTGTGGGAGACAGTGTCAAATGCCTTGCTGAAGTCAAGGTAAACAATATCCACTGCTGTCACCTCACCTATCCAAGCAATCATGGCATTCAAGAAGACTGCCAGCTTGCTCAACCATGACTTTCCCTTGAATCCATGTGGACTACTCTTGGTAACCTTCTTTTCTTCCACTTGCTTGGAGATGGCATCCAAAACAAGGTGCTCCATCACCTTCCCAAGGATGGAGTTGAAGCTGACTGGCCTGTAGTTTCCCACTTCCTCCTTCTTACCCTTTTTGAAGACTGGAGTGAAACTGGCTTTCCTCCAGCCCTCAAGCAACTCTCGTTGCTCCCCCCTGCCTCGTAAGATGTTTCTCTGTGTATATATACATATATTTCTCTCTATTTAAGAAATACTATAGATACGGGCTGTTCCATCTTTGCTCTAAGATCATTACTTGCTCAATTAAAGGCTTAACCATCTCTATAATTAATTCAAGATATAATGTGGTCTGTTAATATGCACAGCCTGTACATTTTGGACCTTAGTTGATTCTGGGAGGAGAATCAGTCTTACCCCTGAAGACAGAGTGTAACTCTCACAGATTCAAAATCTGCCAGGGTTGGTAGCCAAAACACCTGTGAAGCATTATTTCTGTGTACAGTTTTAACTAGTTTTCTATTTATGATACACTATTACTTGGAGAATACATTTAATTGCACACCTACCTGATGCAAGCCATTCCTTCCATAGCCAGGTAGAGAAGTAGATTTAGAATACGGAAATCCTGTAAAAGACATGATATACAGCTAAATTATTTGTGATACACAGTTGTTGGTTTTTTTTTTGTTTTGTTTCTGTGAAGTCCTTTACAACATACAAAATCTCAGAAATCAGTAAAACAGCCAGAAACAGCAATTGAAAGGTATGTATATCCTAGTCATGGGATAAAATACAGTTGAAAAGTACTCATCTTTTCTCTCTATATCGAGTACATGGTTACACATAACAACATCTGTACATCATAATTCAGGACAATGCAATTACTGTAGTGGGCACAATAACAGAAGATTTGTGGGACTCACATTATGGAAGCATTGTGAAGGTACAAAATGCAAAACTGATTTGAGAGCTTGTAAAATCTCAGATCTCCAATGCAGAGCTAAGACATAACCTCAAAATAGGATTAGAGGTACCATTATTTTAGAGTTATTTCACTTTTCACCATGATGTATGTGGTCTATTTTTGGGCCTGTTTTTTTAAAAATAAGGATTTGTATCTCACCAATCAGAAAACAAGTAATTAACTTACTCATTCTGCATTTCTACTACCTCATTAAAACATAAATGAAAATCTCACAGTGGAAATAAGTAAAAGGATAAAAACTGAAGGGAAAGTTTTAAGATAGATAAAATTACTAAGTGATATTGTTATGAAAGTAATACTAATAAGAAAGTTTGGATGATCCCTTTTTCAGTAAAGGCACTAAAAGTGTTTCAGATCAGATTTTGATTCATAAAAAAATAATGATGAATAGAAGTGATAAGATGAATCAGTTTAAATTAAACAGAAGGTGAAAAAAAAAACTGTCTGTAATAAGCATTCTGGATTCCAGTACAGGACAGTTTGACAAATTGAAGCAAAGTGATAGGAGAAGTAACTTAGCTCAAAGAACTGAATGTACAAGGCTACTTTCTGCCAAAAATGTTGGCACTTTGTGTTCAAAGGGGAATGCAGGAAGGGAATCCAGACACTACTGGATTAATAACTACCCTAAGGAGATTATTAGGAATAAGTGTACAGAAAGAAAAAACAGAAGATGGATCAACAAAGAGCTCATGGTATGCTGAGATAAAGTGAGAACTGCCAGGAGTCAAGCTGAGTTAAACACTGAAAATGATATTAAAACAAATAGCAAAAGATTCTCCAGCTATATAAATAAAATGAGTATAAGGAAAGAAGAAATGGGATCACTGGGAGTTATGCTGTGTCACTGTACAGGAGAGAGGAAGGGGAACCTAGGTGGGGCTCCAACACTAAAAGAGTATTTAACTTCAGCTTTCTAGAACAAATGTAGAACACTGAGCAAGGAGAGGAAAAGTTCATGCAACTAGGGTAGGCAAATGAATCACAATTGTGACAGAGACATAATTCAGAGTACTCTGTACAGGAAGCTGATAAACTCACATAAAATTGGAAGGTCGACTTAAGTCACTGGAGAACAGCAAGTACAACTTTTATGTTCAAGAAGAGAAAAAGATACTCAGCACCTATCAGTTTGTTTCCAAGGGAAAACTTTAATAAAGACCAAATAAAAACATTGAAGTAAACAGAAAATCAGTTGTATTCATGTCGATTTTGATTTGTTTAATACAAGTTAAAGAGACAGTACCAGACTCCCCTGTTAGCTTTCTTCACTAAAAGAAATGACTTCCATGAAAAATAAATTTTATTGGAATTCACCTAATGAGATACCATTAAGATCAGTATGTTGCTGCACAGGAAATTAAAGTAAAACCAGAGGAGATGGAGTTTTTATCAGAGGAATTATAGGGTGTGTAAGGAAAAAATGAAATGTGAAAAACAGGTACTGAGGACTGAGTGGTGCTGAGAGAGAAATGTCAACATGGACTGGTGTTGAGTTGAAACTGCCTAATATTTTCACTAAAAATCTGGACACTGAAAACAGTAATGGGCTAACTGACTTTCTACAAAGTTATGAAGTATTGCTAACACAGAGGAGGATTGGAATATCACAAGGAGTTGAGATCATCTTAAACCTTAGAGTAATTGTAATGGGATGCAATTTAGTAATTCATGGGAAAAGTCATGCACTTCTACAATAAAAGCTGAGATCTCATTATTTGGAGACAATAAAAGTAGACAGGCTCAGTTATACAGCTAAATGATAAGGTGACCAAGGGCTATAAAAGTAAGCTTAAAAATTATTTAAGTTGGAAATATCTGTCTTGATACATTCCAAATATGGAAATAATTGCAATATTTCCAGATAGTGACAGGACATCATGAAAGGATGTTCTGTTCAAATGGGTTAAATTAAATCCACTAGACCTTCAGGCCCACAGGATAACTGGAATAACAGAAGTTCATCATAAGAAAAATGGTTCAGTGATCTCAACATTTAATCTAGTGAAATTAAGATAAAAATAAAAGATGTTGAGAAACATAAGCAACTGTTATCTGAGTAGTGGTATCAACTATGAGCAGAACTTCCTTTGTTGGCCCTGCTGGGGGCTCCCCGTGTATAATACAGGGATAGAGTGATCAATTAGATTAATCGTTTATCTTTCCTGGCTTGGACACTAGAAATATATCATCACTTGTTATGTGAATGGCAGGACAAAGAGTATAACTGTCATCTGTACTTCTGCTTGAAGAAAGATGCCAGTGTTGAACATCAGTGTGGAGTTCAATTTGTTGGCATCTTGGCTACAGAGAGGTTGAGTGGGATTTGTTCCATCACCAAACAGTGTTTCAAAGTTTCTGTGGAAAAAAATGCTCTAAGGCAAAGACCACAACTTGGAAACAAACAGTTCACTTCAGCACACAGCAGCTCAGGTGTTGCCTCCCAGGATGCCGGGACTGACCACATCCACAGGCACAAGCGACATCATGTGGTTGACTAGGAAAAAACCCAAGAGCGAATTAAGCTGAAAGAGCTCAGATCAATCAAGAAAAGAATCAGTGACTCCAGTGTGAAAAGCATTTCACTTAACAGCTGTTTCGCTAGAACTTGTAAGCTTAAACAACTTTTTATTTTTGTGTTGTTTTTTTTTTTTTTAATTATAAAGGTAAAACACAATACTAACAACCACTTACTGTAGTTCATTATCACAACCAACTGCAGTTGTTCATTTATAAAAAATTCCTTCAAGTGACTGGCCAAATCAAAGCACTCTTTTACCCTAAGTAGTTGTTATCTGAACTTCAGCAGCTACTTGACATAGCTACTGCTTCTTCCAATATGACATTCACTCTAGCCTGGATATTCTGAGGTTGTTTTTCAGCACATCAGATAAACAGCAATGGTAAGAGTTACAAACCCACTTAGATGTGTGACTTCCTAAATACATAAAAGAACGATTAATGGTAAAATATAAACAAGTAAATACGTACACATACAGAAACAAGACACATTTATGCAGGTGAATGTGTGGAGATGTTGCCCCTGACACTCATTCTTCAACAAGGCTGGATGCAAGCAAGTTACAATACTTATTTGGCTTCCTCATAGGTTGGACAAATGAATGCTGAGATGTTTGGATACATTGCCAGAGATTCGCAGTGTGATCCCTGCAAACTCCTCCATTCTTTATGTAATAATTTTGCACCAAATCAACATATGAAAAATATATTTTCTATAATATTGACTATGCCACAGAGATGGGACTAAATGAGAGAGCTAGAGATGTGGCCACTCTCAACCATACATGCGAGAGGTAGAGAAGCTATTGTTAGAGTGCTAATGACTATTCAAATGATAGGTGTTAGCTGTGTAGGTCATCAGACCTGGGCTTTCCTTGAACAGGATATCTACAAAACATCATGCAACATTTGGTGATGACTAAGAAATCAAATCCTTTCAGGTTAGACCAGTGTGACTGATGACCCAAAATAACTTTTTTATCTTGTTACACCCTTGTGACAGACTTTGCATCATCTGTTTTTCCTCTTCCTTGCATAGCTAAACCATAATTTCCTTAATAGAAGTTGATGGAGCCAGCTATCACATTACCAAAATGCCCACAAGACTGACATCCTGGCCTTGCTGCCAGACATGCCTTACATTGGATGCATTCTTTTGGTAAACTGCTTCACCAGCTTGTTCACCTCAGATGACCTGCTACTACTGTATGGTGTAAAGTGGAGGATGCAGGGAGAGAATTGTCCCAATTATCTGTTAAAATTCACTTAATCTATTTTCCATTATTTTTATAATGTAGAAGTAAAATTCAGACCTGATTCTGATGATTGCTTTCTACATCTCATGCCCTGCTGAAATGCAGAGGAAAGAAACATATAGAGTGTTGTTTTTTTATTTTTTATTTATTTTTTATTTTTTTTATGTGTGTGTGGTCTTCAGGTCAGTTTTCAGAAATGAAATATTCCCATCATTCCACTTGGTTACCCAATATCTGGAAGGTTTCTGTGAGCTTATAGGTATGACTAAGAAAGATATTAGTCTTTGGAGGAAGTGCCCCTTAACGCTTTATCACGATACTGAAAAGATGACTCTAGTATACAAAATGCAAATTAATGCTTGATGCAATCTGCCTGATACTAAGACCTTGTTTATTGAAAATATTTAGCATATACATAGGTGCCTTTATGTATTAATGAGGAGCAGGTTTTTGTTGTCAGAAAATTATCCTCTCCAGAGATATTATGATATCTTTATACAAGCAATGGTCCTTCTTTCATTAAGAGAACTCTACAAATGGTTTCAACACTGAAATTTGAAGATATTGATCACTTAGAAACCATAGCCAAACAAATATATGTCACTACAATAGAGAAATAAGGTATAAAACAAACCAAGGAACAGCCTACAGCCACCTCACTCTGTCTCACAAATGTTTGCCATGTACAGTTGCCCTGCACACAGTACTCACGGGAGTACATGACGGTGGTGCCCTCCTGTGCTCTCTGGAAGTTTTCTCTGTCAGTTCCAGGAGTAAGAGACAGGGATCTGGTATCTGAATCCGGGGAATTAGTTCTGGTGTCCATATCCCCTTTCAGAATAAGCCAACTGGTCTTCAGCTGAAGAGAATAAAAGCCTGTTATAGAAGCCATATTGAACCCATGCCCGACTTCACTTGCTAGTTTGTATGTTTATACTCAGTACAGCCTGTACCAACTTTTACCAAATTACAAAAGATTACTATACTATGGTCACAGCCCCACAGTTACTGAAAACTTTTAACTTTCGTCTGAGCTGAGGATAGTTACTCTGCTACCTAAGTTGCCCACTCTGCCTCACTTTAGAAGATCTGTTATGTCTTGTTCTTATCATTAATCATGTTACATTGTTTTTCTTGTGTGTTAATGTACACCCTTGTATGTTAACACATCTATCAACGTGTGCTCTGAGAATGAATGAAAATCCATGAATTTGTTGCTATTGCTTTCTTTACTATGAAATATAGATTTTAAACACTCTGGCTGAGAGATTATGCTTAATAGATCTGAAATTCTGAAAAGACCTAAAATCAGCAAGGTTCATATACTACAGAATACCTTGAAACATAACCATGTTTTATAAAAGAATTGCTGGAAGATCAATAAAACTACATTTTGTTCTTTCTGGTTATTACCTTCTTATTGTCTTGATCCAAGCTTCCATCCTCCCCTTCTGATCTTCTTAGTGCTGGAAGGTCAAATTTTTAAAAATTAAAACTGATAGATCACTTCATTTTGTTTTTCTATTTTGACTGTCTTCACATTCGACAAAATTTTAAAAGGAGAAAAACAGCTATATATATATATTATATATATATATATATATATATAAAAATATATATATATAAAACATCCTGAAGTTGGGCAGAAAATTGGATCTGTAGAGCTACAGTATCACAGAATTACTTGATGTTTGGAAAAGATTATGGGAATACTAATGTTATAGGCATGTAGTAAATGCAGAAGATCCACTCTTGCTGGATTTTAAGCTATCATTTTAGGAAGAAGCTAATCTGGGGAATGGCAGGTAGTAAAAAGTGCAGATTGTAACTTAGGAACAGATTCAGGGGCGAGTAATTGCCCCATTCTTTGTTACCATGATCAAGAAAGTACATATAGTTATATAGCTACTCAGTGGTCTGCACATCTGGGCTTCCCACTTTCTTCAGTAAGATAAGCAATCATGGCAAAGCAAGTACAAATTTGCTATTACCTCTTCATGACACTGCAAGAAAGGTTGTGTCAGCACAGAGTGTGAAGGAGAGCAGGCAAGGATGGGGTGGTGCTGAGCCCCACAGAGCTGCAATCATCAAGCCTCAGATAAAGCAAAAGAGGACTCTAAAATTTACAATTCTGTTTCTCACCGATATTCTCTCCTCAAGAGCCTTTGATATATATATATAAATATTTACCTGTTGTTTCATTCTCTTGTGGCTTCTAACTTCCTGAGAAGAAAATCTCAAAACTGAAAACCTAAAGGTTTCTGGCTAATTTTCAGCCACTAAATATGTTCTTTCCTGAGCTTTTCTTTACCAAAGTATCATCCCAGAGACCTCATAAACCTCAGATAGAAGCCAGAAAAATATATTTATTAACAATAAAAGTAATATGATAATAGAAACTTAAATATTAGACTGCTCAAAGACAGAGCTGTAACATTCCCAGCTAGCTGGGAACAACTCTCCCCTCTTAATTTTCCCAGTAGCAAGTTAGAGGATCTTCTGTGCACCCAAACAGCACAGGAGAAAGTCCCCCTCCATCAGTAATTCAGTGTTCTTTTCTTTCACACTACACAGCTCACATTCAGACCTTAACTGGTAGTGTTGAGAAGGTGATACCTTAAAAAAGACATTTTTATTTTTCATTTTGGAAAAATCTATTGGTCACGGGTGAAAACACTTTAAAGGCAGAGGTTTTATCTCAATATAATGTGGCAAAACAAAGCCGATTCACAAAATAAAAACAGTATTATGAAAAAAATTAGAGTTTTCATAGCTAGCTAACAGCATCCTGACCAGGGCAACTTTTATTTCCTGAGATGGTAAAATGCTTTTTTGAGAAAGAAATAGCATAAATTTGAACCAGTGACATATGTGACAAATGAAAAAGCAAACAAAAATTAAAGTGCCTACAGGGGAAAGTCTTTGACCTGGTTATCTGACATTTTGGGTGCATACCTTAAATCACCAGGTTATTTATGTGGATCTCAGAGACCCATGTAGAGAATCAGATGCATTTTTGCAGATTTTTTTTTTTTATATATACATTGATACTTCAAAGAAGAAACAAACAAAAACAAACAAACAAACAAAAAAAAAACACCAACACAAATTGAGTCCAAAATGTTATTTTGGAGATTCCTTATGTTCAATGCGTTCATGAGATCAAATGACTTTAAAATAGCAGAACACCAAGGTTTTACATAGAGATCTAGAGGAGTCCATCAGGGCCTTACAAGGCCTGCCCCTCTCAGCTTTCCGAGTGCTTCATACAACACTTGACAGCAAATAAATCTATGCAGTCTGAATTTCATCAGTGCTTAGCTCTAGCTTTTCTGCTACAACGGATACTTGTTTCTCCTGCAAACCCTAATGCAAACTTTCACATGGATCAGTCCTAATATCACTGCAGAGCAAACCTATTATTACCAGTGAACTATGTTCAAATGTTTCTGATATATCAATGCACACAGAAGGATGTCCATGGAGGCTGTGGCACGCTTCACCTTCTGACTCCAGCTCTCACCTGATCTCTCCTATGAGCCACTTTTCTACCACGTTTTTTTTTCATTCTGAAGTTTAGTGATTAAAATAGAAACACAGAAGCTGTAGCTATAGCAAATCTGTTGGGCACTGCTGTAACTGAAACCATTCAAAGCCAAATGTCTTGGAAAAGCTCCTTGAACTTTTTGTTTTAAAGAACATTTTTGTACTTGTTTGTTCAAACTTGGTCTCTTCAACTAAGGAATGTTCCCTGGCTCCCTTTTAGCATGCACTGGCTCAGTGTCCCTTCAGCTTGAGGAGCTGAATCATCAGTTGCTCATGTGTTCATGTTTTAGCAGAAAGATTTACACAACTTCTGTGGGGAGTTGTTAACTGGCAAATCTCACTAAGAACTTACATAAAATACCTGGTTTGGAAGAAAAAAAGCTGTTGTTTAGAAATGTTGCAAACCAAAAATATTAATAAAATTAAATGACAGAGCCAGAACACAGGAGATCAGGGCCATATCAACAGCTTGTCAATTGCTGAAACAATGCTGATTTACATTACATCAAGTTCTGACAATTATTTTGTAACTTTGCCTTCACGCTTCCCAAATATTACTTAATATTCAACTCTTCTTTGTCAGTATTAGTGCTTTTTTTTCCTTTTTTTTCCCCCTCAGCTTGAAAACTTATCACAAACGATTTGTGTAAATAAAGAGAAGGAATGAGAGAGTTTGGGCAATCTTTTTTGTGGATAGCATGACAACAAACATTAAAACTAACAGATGACACCTTTTTCCCTTGAAGGTAACATTAGTATGACCAAGATTACGATACTGTGAACAGAAAAAAAAATCTTTCTGAAGTGCACTGAAACATCAGCAAGGCTGACTTTGTTCATAACCATACCCAGAACAGCCACAGAGGTTATCTAAATACTGATGACTTGAATGTGTAATTACTTGAGCAAGAAACACTGCAGGCTGACTGCAGGCTGATTCCCCCACACCATTTGTCCATATTCTTTCTACTCCATTGGATTCAAACTAGAACTTTAATCAAAACAGAAGTGTCATTTTCCATGACAAGTAATAAAAAAATAAAAAGCATATTTTTGACCATGCTAATTGAATACTTGAAAATCAGCCCTCTGTTACTGCAACAAGAAAATGTTCTGAATGTATTTTCCTTGCTCTGACAACGAGGCCAGTGATATATCTGTAGTTTCCTAACCTTTCACTCATTGAAAGCTCTCAACTATCTGGTAAAGTACATAAGAACAGATATGTGAGGCTTTCTTACTCTCACTTACACCGTGGGAAGCCTCTTTCCACAGAAAAGAGTGCTACTTGAGATAACAGGACGGGAGAAGTTGCTCCCACAGAGACCTGCCATTTCCATGAAGAATAGCACAGTTTCTATCTTGCTTTTATCAACAAAGTGCCTTGTTGCTGGGTCTACCAAAGGTTTTCCAATCATATCTTTCCATCATTATCAGCTACTAGATTAATTTCTAACTGTTGAGGTGTGATTATATTAGATCCTAAAACTATACTGTAGTAATATGCAGTTTGAAGATAAGTAGATATTTCATTTAGAAGTTGGACTCTATGCTACTTGTGGTTCCCTTCCAACTCAGGATATACTATGACCCCATAGTGTACATCATTTATCAATAAATTTTTTTTCTCCAGCAAAATAGAAGTCAGAATTATTTGCAATAATTGGATATTCCAAGGCATGGTGTGAATACAGGAGAGCAACTTCCTATATTTACATATTTTATTTCTTTCTATATATAAGAAAACTGCTCTGAAGTCAATATCTGCTCTAAATTACGAAGACAAATCAAAATATCACAATCCTAGTTCTAGAGAATTTACAGAATCCTTGGACATCACATTATATGAAATTCTATTTAATTGTTATGTTACCTTTTTTATATTCCTATTTTAGATTGTAAGGATTTTGAGATAATGAAATGGAAAGACTACAGTAAACTTAATCACAGTCAATATGCATTTATATACAAAGATATGTAGAGAAAACTGCAACAGAGAAAAGTAGACTGTACCATGCTGTTTGTAGATAGGAGGTTTCCTATAGATGTTATCTTTTACGCCAGTGTCTGAGGAAGTTGAAAGAGAAAGGAAAGAATAAAAGCGTAAGCAAACAGTTCATACCATGCTGTTCTTGACTCCTCTCAACAATACTTACATATTTAAAATATTTAGGTAGCCTATGGCTATATATATATGGCTATATATAATAAATATTTAGGTAGCCTATGGCTACCTAAATTGTACACACCACTATTAGATCCCTCAAAATGCTTTCAGATACCTTGAATGCTGCACAACCAATATGTACTCCTTGGACAACAAAGCTAGTTATAATTGTTACTATTTAAAATAAAATGAATGTAATGGTAGAACAGACTACTGTAACAGTCACGATTGGAAAGGAATTGTTTCTCCATTAATTACAATGGAACTACACATTCAAATATAGATGTTTAGACTACAAATGCCTAATATTCTTGTATGAAATTCTGTATCTTGACCATATGTTGAGTTGTATTGCTGACATGGCCTTCCAGAAATTTTTTGGAAAGCCCCTAAAGCCCCAGTCCAGTGTTCCTGTATCATGTTGTACAGATGTCAGATTTACTTAGTGCTATAGACTAAGTGCAGTTACAATTCCAATTTACAGTGTGCTCACAGAAATGTTAATCCCAGAAACTAAACATGATTAAAAAATACGATTTCACCAGGCAGGTGGATGTGCTTTGCAGTCAAAAAGCTAAGCAGTGTGGATATAAATTTGGAATGTCTGTTACTGAACGTGAACTTAGAAAGAGTATGTGTACAAAGACAGTCACTGTAAGCTTCGTAGGTGCCCAGAATCTTTCACTAGTTTTCAACATCTATACAAATATCTAATTCAGAAAGTGGATGAACAATGAAAAGAATAAAACAAAAAAGTCTCCTCTGCCTTGGCAGTATAGATAATTGTATTTTGTTGCCTTAATAACATGTGCTATCTAATGCAATTTTTTAATATATGTAAAAATGCAGCGCTCTAACTCCTTTATTTCCGAGATCAAGCTTAACAGTCAACAGATTTCATTCATGAATAATTTTCTTCTCTTGGAGATCTAAGTTCACAAATCAATGCAGAATAAAAGAAAACAAAAGACCAAACCAACCAACCAACCAACATAAAAATCCACTTAGAAGAGAGCAAATACATGCCAGCAATCAAAGATCAATCTCTAAGCAGCAAATGCCTACCTGGAATATGGAAATGCCTAGGAGCCTGCTGATAGACAGAAGGTGAAGATTTGCTGTCTGAGTACATGGATAAACTTGGAGTGCTCCGACCACTTTCACTGCCTCCAAGGGGAAGAGCAAAGAAAGCAGATACAAGAAAAAAATGGAAAGCAAAGTAGAGTATTTCAAGCATAAAGGCCTGTTCAGAATGACTTGTTAATCCAACAGTTTTAAATAACTAAGAAACCCATTATTTTTCAGTACAGTGTGTTGGCTCACTTGCCAAATATCTAAACAACAATCAGTATCTGATAGATAATATCATATTAAATGGCAGCCTTGCATCCTGTCTTTGAAACTAAGGCTCCTCTTTCAAAACTACTCTCATGAACAAAATAAATAGATAAACACATCTACAGTCTTGTAAAGTATTTTGCGTAGCCTTGCAAGTTTTTGAAAACTTTAATGTTAAGCTTGTAGCCTGCCCTTAAAGGTAGGAATGAAATAATTCAGTAGTATTTAAAGTATCTCAAAGCAGGACTAGACCAAAAACCAGAAGTTATGGTTATATAAAATGTTCCTGCATATATCAGTAACAAAAAGAGATGTTGAAATCTGGTCCTTAATTGCAAACTTTCCCTACATCTAACATGCCACAGCATTTTTATCTATGCAAACAAAGTTGGATTATCAAGTCATGGATCTATAATGCCATAGTCATGCCACTGACAAAAAATGAAGATATGTACAGTATTGATATGTATACATTTTTTTCACTTGTTTTGTCAAATGTTCCCTAGGTGCCATTAATTTCCTCTCAGTTTATCTCCCCCAAGTACATTCTATGGCATTATAGTGCTGCTTGGCAAACAAAAAAGTAAAGCTCTACTTTTTTGGGACTTGTAAAATCCAGTTAATGTACAGTAGTTAAGCAACTGGAAGCCAAACATGACATTTATTGTAACATGAAATGGTTGTTAATTTGCTGTTACTGTTTTAGTGTAGATGGAACACAAATTTAATGGATACTAACAGTGAAATTAGAGCAAGTTTTCTTGGGGGAAAGGAAGTGTAGCAGTTCAGAGAGCTAGACTTATAACTGAGTTCTGCCTTCAGAAAGGGGAATTTTCATAACCATAAAAACACTAGATTACCATAACAACCTAGGCTATACCCATGGAGTGAGTGTCTGCTGAACCTTGCCATGTCTCTGTTGACAAGCAGTGGATGCACATTCAATGATCTGTCACCAAGAACAGCCTGGACATGTTCCACTGAAATCAATTGTACAGGACCACTGAGTTCAGCAGGAGAGGCAGGCCAGATCATGGTGATACTAATGAATCAGTTCTAAATTTTGTGTCAGTTATTTTCATAGCTGATGAAAAATTAAATTTGAAAGCCACTTGGCCATTAGCACTGCATACATGGGAACAGCTATTTCTGATTAGAAAAAAAAACAACTCAGTGCAGCTGGGAAATCGAAATTATGACTGTAGATTTTGATGGCCTATGGTCCTTTCAAAAAGTTAGGGAAGAATTATGGAATTAATAAAAATATGGTAAACCATCACCAGTCTGCAGTCAAGTTGTCCTCAGACAAAGGAACCAGATGGTTATTTGGTTTCGTGATTCCTGCTTTACTCTTGGAAGGAAAGCAGCGTTGACAGATTTTCACTGCACATTTATTAATTCCTTCTTTGCTACTTGCTGCTCATGTGCTTGGCCATCCCTGCTAAGCAGAAGCAGCCTTCATCGCACTCCAAGTTTGAATACAAAGAATAGTGGTATCTACTTACTTAAGTAAAGTTCCTGACAACTCCAACAACCTTAACAATCTTATAATGTCATTAATCCCACAGTGATTTTATGATTAGATTTTTTTTTTTAATTTAAAAAGAAAAAGGAAGTTTTCAAGTGATTTTCATAATGTATTCCTCATTTACTTAAAATTAGCATAATATTTAAAGCATATTCAAATATGATCTACAGGAATAATCACCTCCTTGAGCAATGATTTCAAGGTGCTGATATTGCACCCCCATAGCACTGTTCTTCTGGGATAGGATGTCAGTAGTACATTCAGGGTCTCAGGAGGGAACATTAATTAGGATGAATACATTTGCAAGGAAACAGGAAGCAATTGCAAACCAGAGGACAACAAATCTACAAACTTCTCTATGTAAACATCACCTGTGTGGATTAGCTTGTAGAACTATCACCTTTAAATTGCTCAAAAGGGAAGAATTATGGATAAAATGAGGGGAAGAGTTCTTCTAACAGTCCCCTTGTACAAGCTGATGCATGTTTAAATTATATTTAAATTTTTGCCACTGATTTTGAGAAACACAGAGAGTAGTTGTTTTCACATTTTGCATACAAAAATAAGTATTTTATAAAAAAGTAAATGGAAATGAATGAACTTTCAGACGTAGAAACTCTAGATAGTCACTTAACCTATTCTATAGTAAGTATCTAAAATAAGACTCTGCCAAGAATTTGTTTCTTCCAAGAGTCTCCTGGTATACATTGAAGAACTTCAATAAGGTGTCTGAGAAAACGAAAGTATTGAAGAGAGCAATTTTTCAGACTGTTAGTTTTGTCTTCTGCCACAAACAGCTGCAGGATATGATCTGATCTCCTGGTCAGTTCAGGGCAGAAAACCGGAACCACAAACTCTTCCTTGAATTTTGTTTAATTTGGAAAGAATCTGAAAAACTTTACTTTGAACTTGAGCATCAACCACAAAGTCCTTCTTGTGTCTTTTGGCTACTGACATGATATGCTGCTCTTCGAACCTTGTCTGTGTATAGCCAACTGACCAGAGCTCAAACCACACTCCCTTTCCATACTCCTCAAGGAACTAGGAGGAAAAGTGTAATATTGTTTATACCTCCTTCCTTGTTGGCTTTTCTTTATCTGAAAGGATGGGAAATTTGATAAGAATTTACAGGAGGAGCTGTCTATGTTCCCCGACTTGGATTTGAACACTGAACAGATAGCACTGGCCTAATAAAGATGTCAGGGATTACTCCTGAAACTGAATCATTAACTATCTGTTTGTACATGGAACATTAAGCAAGATTAACTCTCCTCAGAACTTCAAAACCAAATAAATGGAAACTGTGTTTCTACACTAGAAAGGAAAGATGGTTTCCACTATGGTTTAAGTAAGCATTTTTTCTCTTAGCACAGACTTACGTTCTCTGACTCTGTCACCTCAAGAGGAAGAGTTACACTACAGGCAGGTAGGTATTCTGGAGACCACACATCATGATTCTCTTGATAAAAAGCTGTTACTTTATGTATCTTGAAGACATTTTGGAGACTAAAGACCTCAAAACAGAACCACTAAGTGTTTTATTTGCAGTACAAAGAACAGTTCATCCTATTATGCTATTTCATGGGAGCAAGACTACAGCGTATGGAACAAAAAACAGAAACAGTTATATTACTTATGCTGAAAAATTATGAACTATGCTGTTCTCAGGAAGAATATGATACAAACTCAGTAAAATCAAAAGTAAGATTCTGGCTTTTTTTTTTTTTTCCTTAGAGTTGCAAAATTTCTTTCCACCAGAAGTTTAAGTAAATATTTTAGCATTATTGTGGAGAGCTAGTTTTACAAAGATTTGTTCTAGTATTAGAAACCAGTGCAATAGTTTTGGATTTAATAAGAGTTAGGTTTTGGTTTTTTTTGAGTGTGATTTCATTTTTTAGAAACTGAAGAGGCAACATTAACCTTGGTCTGAACACAAAGAAATGGTTCCTATGACTCTGCTCTTCCTAAATGAACTGCTTTGAAAAGAAAGAAAAATTATACCCAGCTTTCAAAGACTTATCAAGGTAAGGTAAAGGAGGCTTTAGCTCAGTGAGAAAAAAAAATCAGAGAGGAATTGAACTTGAAAAAAATCTTCCTACACTTTTTGGGATGAGACATTGATTTAGTATAAGGCAGTGGGTAATATACACCTCTTGCAGGGCTTGGAATTGCCTATAAATAAGGGTTATAAACATACCTGCCTACCTCATAAGAGTGCTGTGAAACATTACAAGTTATTACTTGCAAAATATTTTAGCTCCTTGATAAAAAAAAAATGTTGCAAACTTGCAAAACATTAAAATGTTGATCATTGTTAATAAACTTATTGATAGAAACAGCTGCTATTTGAGGACTTCTTCCTCCAAATAGCAACAGTAAGTAATTGCTGCTGCTCTGAGCAACAGCAGGTAGCACTGAAAAGAAACTCATTTTAGCAATAATGCTACTAAGCAACTGCAAGTGGGCTCCTGAAAAACCGCATTCAATTTAATGAAATCAGGAACACAGCACACAGAAGAGGTTTTCTTACTCAGTACACCAGGTTGGATAGTTCTGCCCAAATTTAAGACACAGCAAAAAAAATTGTACAGGCTGTGCCTCAGGGAATAACAGGGTGTGAGTCAGCCTTCCAAAAAATGTGGGTGTGAGCGAGTGTCTGGGGGGTGTGGGAAGATGCTTTCCAGGTAGACTTTGAAATGTCAACAACAGGTTTAATCTCATCAGCATATTCCTCCAGAATTTTCTCCGGGGGATCCCATTTGGAGAAATCTAAGCCTGATTCTGTTCCTATTTGCAATGGTGAAATTCAGCTGACTTTGAACAGAACTGTTTCTGGATATATTAGCGCCTAATCATTTTCCCCAAAGGCAATAAGCATCTGCAATTCATTTGAGTTTGTATTTCAGATCTGTTTGCAAGTCTGGTTCCTGAAGAGGGTCAGCTTCCTTTTCTATAATGGTTACAATGGCAAAGGGAATAGTTTTGCTTTATTAAATCAAATGGTACATAGGTGTCAGGTTTTTTCAGGCTCTGAAAATATTTTCCATTCTTGTATCTTCCCTATTTGTATTATTCCTGGACAGATGGTAATTAATGACTTTTCTTTCTTCTACTTACGTAGCTAACTAAAAATAAATAATAAAGGTATATATATATATTTATAGCCTTTTCCTAAAATGTTCTTGGTATTCCTCTTAACTGTCTACTGTTTGCAACATGGAGGTTAACAGTTAATATCTACAAAAAAATAAAAGAAAAATAGGCTAGGACACTAGTTTCAGTTACTCTGCCTTAGAGTATGTGGCATAGACTATTTTCTGATCAGTTCAGCTATACTGATTTAACAAGCTTTATCTGGAAAGATTTCTGATGGTACCGCAAATGACAAAGATTATCCCTAAAAGAAAATTAGAAGTTTAGATAGTTGATGATCCAACACTGGATCCAATGTATAAACTTAATATTTATTTGGCATCACTAAAATCAGGTAAACACTATATTTTTTAGAGTAAACAGGATTTTAAGTGATTTCCATCCCTCATTTTCATTACAAAATCTAATTCCTTCCCTCCACCCCTTCCAAATACACTTAACACTCACTGAAAAAAAGCCAAAATAAGACAATACTCACTCAGTTCTTGAAACTTACACAGTACATCAAAAAGCACTTGCACAAAATTAAGACAAATTTTATCCAAGTGTAAGCCATGCTTGCACAGACAAAAAAGTGAAACACGTCTGAATAAGTCTACAGTATCACAGCACGGTTTTGCATTCCTGGACCTTACCTTTGAAGAAAGGGATGTAATGATGTCTGAATGTAGATGTAGGGCTTGGGTGTTGGGGCAGGGAGATGCAGCTACTGGTACCAAGACTCTGAGTACCAGCTGGGGGCAACAGAGAGTAAGTGAAAATAAACTATTTAGTTCACTTACTGAAAGCCACAAATTACAATGCCATCCTTTTTTTTTTTTTCAGGAACATTTTCCTCCCAATGCTTAGAAAACGTACAGTTTTTGTTCAAGGTACAATCTTTCTCTTGTGTCTCAAAACATCACAGTGGCCACACTATGTGTTGGCCAATGGACTCAGAATTTTGACATTTATTGCATAAAATACTAACATAATGTAATGCATCAGAAAATATTCCAGAAAAGGTACCACAAAGAGCATAGCTGCTCTGAGGGAAATTCTGCAGACTTTAAAGCCGCAGGAGGGAATGATATATGCTCACAATGGATCTAATGAAATGAAATGGGGAGAGCCTTTCCTTTGACGAGAACTCTTTTACAAGTGGGTCCAGTTCTCAATGCCATTGGTGTACACTGGTAGGATTTAGTCCGCAATGTACCAGTACACTCAAGCACATGGCTAATTTAAGCACTTGAAGACACATCCTGAAGTTTTCTCAGCTCTGAAAGTTAGACATGTGATTAAGTACTTCGAAAAACATTCTCAGAAGTCAACTTTCTTTCTTTGCTTTGTTGTAATAATGTGCTGATAACATGTAGAGGTCTAATGGCGACTACTAAGAATAGCAGTTACTGTGACTTTCCTCTAGATTTTCAGTGAAATGATATGGCATTAAACTTTATTTGGAATTTCTTTCATCTTTGCTCCTTCCTATAATAGTTTGCAGCTAAGCTTAGGCACAACGCAGCTGCCAGAACTAATCTTTCCCGTCTCTAATAAATCTTTGATGCTCACTCTTATTTCTGTTTACTGAAGACTTTACATAATGCATCCAATTTCTGTAGAAACTGGTTCTGTTACCCATAAAATTTTCATTTCCACTGGAAAGTTAATAATTCCAATTTTTCCTAACTTGTTTATAATAATAATATAGCCTCAATAAAATTATAAGAGAAAATAATAGAAAATTTCTGATTATTCTGTGCTGTCAGCCCAGATGATGGAATGGTAAAAAAAAATCAAATTAATTTTTGATTATTCTAAGGAGAACATTCTGCACAATACCTGAATAGAAATGGACATTTCTATATGGGACTCGTGCAAAGATCAGAGTGGGGATCCTCCTTCCCCTTTGTGAAACAAAAACATCCGAGCTACAATAAACGTTTCGGTAAGCTTCTCAACTAAAGCAACTTGGACTTGAAAAACTAGTCGTTAGTGCCTCTACTTAGTTCTCCAGCTCCTCACTCGAGTGAGGAATGGTGGACCATAACCCTGGAGTACAAGAAGGTAGACACAAAATGACCTGAACACTCTTCTGGCTTTGTGTCTGTTTGCTGCTACCACACTACACCATGAAAGTGCTGTGGATTGCATATGTACTTCCAGGAAGTTTGGGACCAGGATTAAGTCATACCTTCTGTTTACAGAGACATAAAAATCAAGATTTCCAGGTGCTTATTTTCTTTTCTCAGATGCTCATACCTTCCTCCCCATGTGATTCTCTGCTCACAATAAACAGAACATTGTAATGAACTGCTACTCTACCTAAAACTCAGTTTCTGGAGTCTGCCCTGCCTGAAAAATAAGACCAAGTACAGTAAAAATCCATAGAACAAATAATGCTGGTTCTCAATTACCTGGCCTACTATAATGCTGGGGAGAATGGGATGTTGGAGTGTAGCGACCATAACCCAGTGAGCCCGCAGAGCTAGGACTTGATGTCCTGTACTGTTTGAAGGATCTGTCATCTTGGTCACCCTGAGAGGAAGAGAAGAAATACTTCATCAGTATTGATATATTGATATATATATATCAATGCATCACTTTCAAATAATCTAGAATTTCACATGTTTCTGTGCAATGAAGATGGAACTTGGTGCTCTTGTAATGCTCCATGCAATCCCAATGAAGCAGAGAAGCTCTCAGCTGTAAGCAGCTCAACTGCAGTATGACTGAAGGAGTTCTGGAACTGCCAGGTTTCACAGAATAGCCACGCTCACAGGAAAGTCAACGCATACATGAATTTAGAATGACAGTACCATTTCTAAAGAACACTGTAGAATTACTGTTTCGGAACAGTATAATTTACCACTCACTCTGACCTTATGTAATGATTTAACATCCTTAGTTACGTGAAAGATGAGATCGGGTTAGTATTATGGTATTACGGTTACTTTGCCCCTTTGTAGATGACTGCACAGTACAGTATAAGCATTATAGACATCAAAAATCAGCATTCACTAGCTTGACTACATCACAAAAGCTACTCTGTCTGCTGTATAAATTGTCGAGAGCACAATCATATGAGCAAAATGCAGTAATTATTAGCTAGATAACCTCTAATAACCACTCCTATAAATTGTGTTAGAAATAATTCTGCAGCACTATGCAATGTAAGTCGCATAACTTATTTTACATGAAAGCCTTGACTTCAAATACTTAAAAATATATATACATCCATTCCAAATTTTCAACTCTTAATAGTTAAATTACAACTGTAATTTGCACATAGTAAAACAGTCCTGAATGAATTACATAAGGAAATGACTTTCTGTAAACTAGCTACAAAAGTGAAATCAATTTTCTTTCTTACAACAAGCGAGAAATGGCTGGAATTAACTTAAATTAGAGCAAATCAATGCAACTTACAGATGTTCCTTTATGGAAAGTCTTCTGAAAAATACTATTCCCTCCTGTTCCAGTAGGAGTGAGTGAAGAACATGCTATCCCATAGCAGGTGGCTTGGGAAATTTTTAGGCATCTTTAACTCCCACTGGATCATTCATCATTTAAATACACAGCAGGTCCTAGCTCACCCCATCACCATCTCCCAGATTCCTATAAAGGCAACTTAATTATATCTATCCATTCATCTTTAAATTCTTCCTGCCTGCAGCTTCCCATTCAGCTGCTCTGGGATTATCCTTGACTCCAGAGATGTATAGTTTTCCCATCTCACTCATCAGTTTATCTCCTTTGGGTGAACTGTACTTTTTCCCCTCCACGTCACTCCAGACTGACTGACTGCATTTTCAAACATGGAAAATCAGTTTTGCACACTGGTAACTAGCATTATTGCCTAAATATTCATATCAGAAGACAAATTATTCAAAAAACGTGAGAGCGACTGGTTTCTTCCAAAACATGCAGTATTCTGTAGGCACTGTTCCACCAACTCCCACGTTCAGTTTGAGATGTTTCTCTCTCTAGATAGCAACTTTATTTAATATCCATTCTAATCTCTCAATAAAGAACTGGCAGTACAGTCATGACTCTTAGAATTACATATTTAACATATTATCATATGAGTGTTATATAATGGTCTATGAAGCATCCAGTTGTATGACACAGAGAATTTTTGCCAATAAACCCCTTCAAAAAACTGGTGATATGTTTGTAGTTTATAGTGCCTGAGCACCCTTTCACAGACTCCTTAGAGAAAGACAGAAAACACAGCAAAGCTGGATAACCTGGGACAAGTAATACAGAATAAATGTCAGCACCAGTCTCCATACCAGTACTACTTCTGGAATCTAAATGCCTTACAGTGAGCTGACAACTAATTTAAATGATTTATTGTAATCTTGCAAAACACAGATTTCATATTATTTTAGACCTTACCTTTTGTATACCTTCAGTCTCTTTAAAGAATAGAATACTCAGTCAAGTTCATGGATTCCAATATTAAATAATGCATATATTTATTTGTAAACTATCAAATAAATTACACTTAACTAGGTAAATTCTCTGTTTAACCAATGTTTATAAAGGCAGCTAGTGATTTATAATCTTTAATAGAAATTTCCAATTCTTCATTACTACCAAAATTTTGTGATACAGTTCTCTTAAAATCAGAATTACGGAGAAATGCGCCAATTCTGTGATGTTTAATTGAGCTGACACACAGGAAGTTACATGAAATGCTTCCACTGCTTCTAAAAAGGTAATACTTCATGAAACAATTAACACCAAAACACGTCTTGAAGTTCGGGTATGTGCATATAACTTAACAGTATGTGTGTACAAATAGTATAAATACTTAAACTAGTTTTGGAATAATAACAAAAAATAAATCATAATTAAAAAAAAAGATTAAGCATACCAAGCATTAGTTCGAGTCAACTCATGCTGGCAGCTTTAAATGTAAAAATAAATCATATTTCTTAATGTAATTTATTCAGTAGGGCTTGAAGAAGTGGCCACAATGCAACCTTTATTTTGGAAAGCTGAAACATGGGTGACAGTGGAGATAGATGTTTAGAGATGACAACGCAGAAGCAGAGCACATATTCATCACAAGTAACACTGGTAAAAATATAAATTCTATAATCCCATGCACTGCAGATGACACACATTTCAGACGCTGCTGGTTATCAAGATGACCAGGTTTGTGCATCACAAAATGGGTCAGAATAGGTGAACAAAGGCACTGGGGATTACCTCAGTAGGTGTTGGAGAGAGCAACTGAGGTGACTGCAAACAGCAACACACAACAAATTAGTGATACAAATTCATGCATGGTGTTACTTGTGAAAAGAACTACTCCTAAAATATCAATATGCATGTTTAACACATGATATAGATAGGAAAAACACCTGTCAAGTAAGTTAGGGTAATTTCTTTCTTTTTAAACAAGGTAAGAAAGAATAATATATAAATTCTTCTTATCATTACTACAAAATCCTGTGACCGGTACCACTGAGTGCTGATGGTAGAAATCTCACATTTAAATAAGACACAAGCCCTCATTAAATCTACACCAAAGAACTTCCAAAATCTAGATGACAGTGTTGTTGTTCAGAGCTAATTCTTTCAAGGGAAATAAAAATACCTGTATATTTCATTTATAATTAAACATCCTGCAATTTGATAATTTTTCTTTCAAAATTATACGCTAAGCATGATCACTTCAGCACAAACCTACTGAAACTACTGTAGCTACATATATAACCAGGATAATGAAGGCTGAAAACCAGGATATATATTTTTTTTCACCAGTGCCAGTACTTAGGATGTAACTATTTGGAGCATCATGAAAGTATGCACATTGGCACTGGATGGAAAGCAGGCAACCCAAAATACCTTTCACTGGATGATGCATCTAACAGGAGATGACCAGATACTAATTTTTTATTTTTATTTTGTTAGATATCACTGAGGTCTTCATGACATAAATACCTCACTTAGAACACATATACTCAAGCACACTGTGATCTAATGGTGCAAACACTGAAGGAAGAGCAGATATGACATGAAACAGAGTTCATGCTCTAAAGCATGGTCATACTTTGACCATGAACGGTCAGTTCAGGTTAAGTCATGTATCTTAATCATACCTAGTAAATAATAAGCAAGCTTTAAGGTAGGTATGAGTCTATCTATGTGTCAGCAAACACTGCTGAAGCGAACACCCAGTCCTGGGCCTCACTCGGATCTTTGGATGCAAGCAAGCAGATGCTTTGTGAGCAGGTTCTGGGTGATCGCTTCGAAGTGAACTAAGGTATCTCCCTCCAGACCCAAGGGAAAAAGTCAAATTTTATAGTCTGTTAAGAAATTTGTATTCCGAAGAGGACAGTGAGTCCAACTGTCCCAATAAACTTTTCCTGTAGCAGGCTAACTCCTAACACTACAAGCAGGAGACAGCAGCAATGCCCTCTTTGCTGTTCTTATTATTTATTTATTTATTTTAAAGAAGCAGTGGCTATTTTTTTTTTATAAGAACTGCAATTCCGTTCTACTCCACTCCTAAAATTGTGATACTGAGGTTCCCATGTTTCCAAGCAGCTGGACACTAGTAAGAGCCATTAATTGATGGCACGGGGTCAGATCACACCAGAGCTCCAGATTAAACCTCAGCCCCAGCTCAGCCCCATGGGCACTTACTCTGGAAAAGGAGAGGGATAGTAGCAAGTGGCAAAAGAGATGCTGGAGGCAGATGAGGGAAACTCTCCAACAGAAGCGCAGATTTTTGGTGGGTGGGATGGTTTTATAACTATTGTCCTGCAGCATATGTAATGACTGAACTTTGAGAGAAGCTGGGCAGAAAGTTGCTGTGCACAAGCACCTCTCTCAAGTCTAGATGGCAACTTGGCCAAGGTCAAATGTAAACGGGCAGTTGAGGAGTGGCACCAACATCTTTTGACACAGGAAGTGTTTATACTACATAGATTCAGAGAGAGACAGCAGATTTCACGTTACTGAATTCAGTAACTATTTAAAACCATTTAAACCTGTTACTAGATACGTTAATTTTTTCAGGACTCATTTTATTGGAGCTCTTGGTTCAGCTCTGTACAAGAAATATTTGGAAGTGAGTCTGCAAGATATGACATACTGCACTTTACCTGCGAGTTGCGCTGGAGACTTCAGTGGTAAACATAAAAGGCACTGATGATAGCAGGACTGGGGCAACTATAAACATGCAGCATGGCCATTACTTCTAGTATTCATTTCTAGCAATGCATTTACATACACAGAGAAAAAAGACTTCCATACTAGGTAGTATATATATCTTACAAATATATGCAGCATATCTGAAAGGTTAAATTTGTAAAACTATCTCAAATTATAGAAGAAATTAGAAATTGAAAGAAAAAGGTAGATATGATGAGGGAAGAAAAGCTAACTTCTATGACAGGAGTTATACACAGATGTTTCACACACAAAATAACAACTAGAATTAGGATTAATAAGATTTCATTAGTACAAATTGCTTAACATTAGCTCTGCATATGGATAGATTGAAATACATGCATGACATGAGGACAAACTTTAGTAACGGACAGTTGAACATTGTTTTGTTACCAAAATAACATAGCATATTTCAAACAAACAAACAAACAAAAAAGAATGAAAAGAATGTCATTTGACTTTGCTGCTGAGTCCTGCATTTTTATTAGCAAGGGATCTTGTTTCCTACCACATGCATGTAGAAATACTCCTTTCAAAGAAGTATATTTTAATTACACATCATCTATTTAAAAAATAATCACAGAATGTAATTCTTTAATTTCCATCAACTAAAAAGTGAAAATTTTCAGGGTGGTTAAAATGCCATGTGGATGAATGGATTACATGAGTCTATTAATTGAAGTTATAAAATATATATATTTTTAATACTGCACATTTGAGTGTTCAACAATGTTTAATGGTGCACATCAAGTCTCAAATTCATATTAAAAAAAATACCCATATTTCAGTACCTCCCCGTAACTATGCCTGTCATCTGAAGAGTAACTGATATATGGAGAATAGGAGATCATATCTGGACGGTCAATGTTATAGATGGCTTTATTTTTAGGAAGAGCAGCCAAATCCCTGTAGTCAAGAATTTCATCTCCAAGCTTTGCCTAAGAAAAGGAGGAAAGAAAGAAGTGAGAATAAGAATGAATATGGTCAGGATGCAATCAGAAAAGGACAGATATATGTAGGTAGAAGAGCTGTCATCATAGCAATAAACTACTTTCCTATTTGAGCAAATGAAGGTGTCTTATATTTAGTACACAATGCTGAATTTATCTGTTGCTTTCTTTTTAATATACTGGTGCCTTCTCCTTTTTTCACTTAGTAGCATGGCGTGGTCCCAGTTCTGTTGGTTATATTCTGCTGATCTTTAGCTGCACAAAGAGACATGTAGTCTTTCTACAGTACATCGTAGAAGATATTCTACAAGATACTGTAGTTTTTCACAGGCAAAACAACTTTCATTCTAAATCGGTTTTAGTGTGCAGGGTTCCATTCTCATACACACAGTAAATAATCAAATGTGCATTTTCAACATACATTCTCCAGATGCTGACAAACATTAGTCAGGTCTTTAATTTTTTTCCATTCAGTTGTATCCCACTTCATCTTCTTTCTGACTATTTCTAAGTAGCCCTTAATTATGGGTTGAAAGCCAGCAGATGATGGATTTGCACTGTGGTGGGTTAGTTGGAAGATTATAGATGTCACTTAAGAAAAGTTCTGATTCTTTCATTAGATTCTTGCAACCAACAGAGGGAAAGAGCTTACTCTCCGCCACCTGTTTTACTCCCCATTCTCCTCCTAGTGTCCTTATTCTGAAAGTAAAATGAGCAAATGTCATATTTTCACAGATTATCCCTAGGATAATGATAACATGCACAAAAACTGTATTCAGCATGTAATAGACTTGTAGATAGAACAACAAATAAGCCAAACAGAGGGGAAAAATGAGAAATCTAGTTCCTACCTCAGGCTTTGCAGAATGATAAATTCTTTGTTCTTTTGGCAGCAAAATGATGTCTGAATCTTACCGTTCTCTGAGAATCTCAGTATGATCAGCTGTCAAACTGTAATAATGCTCTCCACATGGTAAAAATACCTAAGTATCAAGGATTTATGTTTTGTTGTTGTTGTTGTATGAGATAAGAAGTTCAATAGATTTTCTAGGGAAGTTTTCCATTAGGGAAGTTTTCCATTAGGTTAATGATACAGGAGAAATGTAGCATATCAACTTTCATTTCTATTTTTTCCTACAACAGTGTATGAATTATTCAAACACAAGCAACATGGAAAAGAGGAAGATTTTTCTTAACTAATGAGGTAGAATGAAACCATTATAACCACCATAAATTTCCAAAACTAGTGATGAAATTTGATTTAATCAAATATTTGATTCTTAAAGATGACACAGTGATCTCATTTTTCTTGCAGCTACTTCAGACACTAAAAACAAAACAGCCCCTTAATGTAAATAAATACTCTCTTACTGAGAAGATAATGGAAATCTCTGATGCAGGGACATTTCACAAAAAGACCAGGAATCTGACTGATCTGTTCCAGGAAAAGTTTGGAAAGCACTGTAGCCTATGAAGAACACCAAGTAAGCTGTGATACGTTCTTTTTAAAGGTATCCAAAGTTGTGGAGAATATTCTAGTATATTCAGAGAAGTTCAGAATTGGGAATAGGCGAATGTGAATTATGATACTTTTTTCTTCTGTCTCTCCATGTAGAAGTGCAATGTGAGATCCTGCTTTAAAACTTCAGAAATATCAGCAGTAAAACTTTCCTACTTAAAAAATTCCTTTCTGTCTAAATATAGGCAAATTTAAATAAAAAAACACCACCAACAACAAAAAAACACCTTTCTAAACACTCCATTCTACAAACTTCAGACTATATTTTTTATTTTACTTGTTTTACCTACTTTCTACTTGAGTGGAATTTAAATACTTCAGATAAGACTCAAATTACAGCTAAGAGGCTTTATGCCATTTCTTCAATAATCTGGTATTCTGGATTCTGTTACAACCATATTTAGAGCATATTTTTCATTTGGAATATTTACTTTTACAATTGTATAATAGCATATATTATTGTATATAAAAATGTAATACAATTTCTGTTCCTAGTATAAGCATGTACAACACAGCCCTAGTATAAGCATGTAAAAACACAGCTTTGTAACCTAAAGTAAAACTTCCAGTTAGGTACATCACTGAATGAATTTCCTAAGTTTCCTTGGAATTTAGATAAGTGTAAATAAGCTTTACAGCTTTAGTAGATGGTCTTCATGAGCCATACTCAGGTTAAGATGAAACATGCTTTCTTACTTGTTCCATAGCTGGCCAACATGCCATGACCCAGAAACATGTCACCCACAACATGCTACGTTCAGAAGGATCACATTGCCCAAACTTGATGTGTTTGAAAGAATACGTGCTATAAATTCATGGTTTTAACTGAATTGTAACTGTTCTCTTAAAGAGAATCGTCAAAAACACAATGCTTCAAAGAGCTCACCAGCTGCTAAGGTACAGCTTCACCATTTGTTCTCATGACAGAAATTCATGTATGAAAGTTACTCTTGTGTGTGCTTTCCAACCTGCTCTGCCTGTCTTGATCTTTATAAACAATAGAAACTTTCGACAGTTGAGTATTTTTCCTGGGTTATTCTCTAACAAGAGAAACAAACATAAAGGTTGTCTGCTACTTCAGTGACATTCTTCAGAAAAAAAAAAAAAAAGAGAGAAGAGAATGAAGGCTTGCCCTTAACTATTGACAACCTCTGAAGCATACTTAAAGCTGTAATCACTAAGAGAAAGACCAGCACTTATTACTAAAAGTATGTAAATCTCAGGAGAATGCTCATGGTTATAAAAACAACAAAGTAGTACATGTCTGGAGAGTGAGATGCCAAAAGAAAATGCTAAAAGAAACCATTTACATTATACTAGTCTCCTAGCAAAATGATCTGCCTTCACAGAAGTTGTGGAAATGACTTTTTTTTTTTTTTTTCTGGGAATAATCCCCAGCATGCATCTGCATGGAGTTAAACTGGAAGGAAAACTTAGAAGAACTGATGGCCATTTCGATAAGGGGCAATTCGTACACTTCCAGCAAAGTCTCACTCATATAAAGGGTTATTATATTCAAAATAATAGCTATTTAAAGATCGAAGACAAGCTTGTCTCCAAGGCACTGTTTTGCTCATCTCAGTGTAATAAGCACAAGCTCTTAATCTTAGCATAACAAAGTCAATCATGTCTCCAGCATTTCCATCTGGTACCATTCAGTGAGAGTGATCTACCTTCCCAGGGATACTTGGCCAACCAACAGTCATGGGAATGCTAAATATTTCTACAGATTAGTTATCAAGTGGTAGTGCTCACAAATGTTACCTACAGCAATTACTACAACTTAGGAATACTCAGCATAAGATTTTATTATATTTGTCCAGTTGTTAAACCCTCTCTGAACTTTCCATAGTTAGTACTTATTAGACCAGAAACACATCAAAGGTCCTCTGAGTTTAAGGACTGCAGTTTGTTGAGGCCTGAGCCCTGCAATCACACACATGTGTTTTCACATGCAATCAGACGCAGGCTCAGGGGCTTGGTTTAGTAAAGTAGTATTCTAGTCTAAGCTTGTAATCTACTTGTGGGCTGTAGCACTTAAAATTTACTTTTAGAAAGAATTGTGGTAATTTGGTTCCTGTGGTATGGTATAAACCACACTTTATTGGTAATGTAAGTGCTATAAATACAAAATACTCACATAGATCACACGGCTTGGGGAACCTGAAGTACTTGAAGCAGGTACAGAGATTATACTCTCAGAGGAAGTCCTTGTTTCCTATGGCAGGAGAAGAGATATGAAATAGAGAAGATAAAGAGAAAAGAGGGAGACATTTATTTGAATTTAACCTTCACTGGTTCAGAATAGCAAGTTATAGTGAGCTTCAAATGGACAAGTACGTAAAAACTTGATAAACTACCTCTACTTACTGACAGTTTGAAAACACAAAATGATTTTATATACAACTCGTTCATCCCCCTTCCCTTTAGAAGGGGCTGGGCATCCAGGGTGCCCTGGGACAATATCAGAGATAGTTTAAGTTACAGCAGCTCTGGAGAATCTGGGGACACACAATGATTTGCCTGTAACATTTTCACTCCATGGTTGTACGGTCAAGCCAGCGCAGCTGCTTCTGAAGCACAGCACTGTACTGTGTCATTCACTCACAGCAAACAGCCTGACATCCTGCACAAGATACTGAGTGAGGCACTCAATAAGTTTACTTTCCTTTCCTTAATTGTAAGAGATTAATTTTAGTGCAGGTAGTTTTTTTTTTTAGTTTTTTTTTTTAGTTTTGCTCTGTTTTCAATCATTGTGGCATCCAGTGATAGCAAATATTGTTTTCCTTTAGTAGATTCCTTTGTGATGAAAAATATAATTACATTTAAATAAAATAGTTTTGAGGCACAACAATATTAACAATGACTCAACAGGCCTGATGCTTATAACTGAAGTTCAAATAAATCTTAGTCAGAAGTCTATGTTTTCATACCCCCATTTTATCCATCTTTATTAATTCATCATAAAATACTTTTTCTGACCTCTGAAGAAACCAATTCCTAATTGCAAGAAGTATGTATATCTACTGTCTCACCAAATGCTTCTTATATGGAAGTTAGAACTGCTCAAACCTTTAAAAGCAATTTAGCATTATTACACTGTCAGGTCAAGCCTACTATACTTCAGTCTTTTCTTGGAAGATTTGCTGATTTTTAGAAGACACGTGTAAATGTGTCTTATCTCAGAAGTATCTCTATGACAAGTATTAACAAGGTCCATATTATGAAGTCTGCTGACGGAGAACTTAGTAATGAGTATCTAGTACAAGAATTCCTTACCAAGCAGAGAGTGAACAGCTGCTTCATGCAATAATAATTACAGAGAGAGGTGAACCGTTCAGTGTAAAGTTAAAATGGTTTAGTTGCAATTGCTAAAGGTTTTCAAAGGAAACGAAAAGAAGGAATAGCTAAAGGCAAAAAAAACAAAAATAATTCATGAATCTTACAGAAGTAGTTCTTCATCACTGTAATGTACTGTGTTAGCAGAATGAACAAACTCAGCAAATCACTGACCCTCTGTAGCACAAATAGTCCTAAGGGCTTCTCAAAAAAAAAATCACAGAATCACAGAATTACATGGAGATTCTGTTTTCATTCCTGGTGGATGACAGGTTGGCCATGAGCCAGCAGTGTGCCAAGAAGGGCAGTGGTATCCTGGGGCACATTAAAAAGAGTGTGGCCAGCAGGTCAATGGAGGTGATCCTCCCCCTCTGCTCTGCCCTGGTCAGGTCTCACCTGGAGTATTGTGTCCAGTTCTGAGCTCCCCGGTACAAAAAAAGGCAGGGATCTCCTCAAAAGAGTCCAATGGAGGGCTACAAAGATGATAAAGGACATGGAACACCTCCCTTATGAGGAAAGGCTGAGAGACCCGGGTCTGTTCAGCCTTGAGAAAAGAAAACTCAGGGGGGATCTCATCCATGCCTATAAATATCTAAGGAGCAAGAGGCAAAGGGACAAAACTGGATTCTTCTCAGCAGCGTGTGGTCATAGGATGAGGGGAAATGGTCACAAACTGGGGCACAGGAAGTTCCGCACAAATGTGCGTGGGAACTTCTTCACAGTGCAGTGACAGAGCACTGGCAAAGGCTGCACAGAGAGGTGCTAGAGTCTCCTTCTCTGGAGATGTTCAAGACCCCCCTGGACACCTGCCTGTGCAACCTGGTCTAGGGAACTGCTCTGGCAGGGGGTTTGGACTAGATGACCTTTGGAGGTCCCTTCCAACTGGAACAATTCTCTGATTCTGTGATACTCATCCATATTAAAAAGATTTCTGTTTTTGGAAACATCTGACTGGGATTTTGGCATTTTCTTCCTCTCATTTTCAGTTGTCTCACATGAAGGCTCTGGACAAGCTCAGGAAGTCCAGGGGCCAGGCAAAATACCAGTACGGTATTATTTGAGAAATAACTGCTGCTTTCCATTGAGATGTTGACTCAACACAGACAATGTAACCACAAATGCTCTGCTGCACAGCGAAAGCATGCTGCAGTTTTCCAGAGATTGTGTAAATTACATGATAGCGTCATCAATGCACTGATGTCACATACAAGCTAAAATTCTTTTTCATAAGGTCATTACAGGAGGTCCACTGTTGTAGACATAAAAGTGAAGAAAACTCCTATTCCAATGTACTGTTTCAATGTTTTAAAGCCCATTAAAGACATTAACCTCAGGGCTTCCTAGACAAAGCCTCAGGGCTTCTTTCTGTCACGCACATCAGCAGAATGTGTTTTAATACGTAGCAGTTTACAATAGCTACGTAGAAGTCATAGCATACATGTCTGAATGTATTTAATAATGCGTAATAAATTCCCAGAGCTCTTTCAGTGGCTTTCCTCATCTTAGAGGTGCCATTTATTTTTCAAGAATAACAACAATTCATTATAGCTTCTAAGTTTGCAATCAAAATGAAGAGTTTAATCTTTCTGAGGCATATCTGTGGAAGTCTAAGAATACCCCCACAAACTGTTCCATTTTTATTCCTGGTGATTAAAACCAGTTTCATTCTATGTCTCACAGATTATCTATTGTGTTCGTGATTCATTACCCACTGACCATCCTTTATACATGCCTGCTGCACATAACCTTCTATATTTTGCCATAAAAACTTGCATCTCACTGGACTCTATTGCTTCTGTTCACTTCTTTTCTCTGTACTACTTATTTCTTCTCTTTCTATTCTAAATTCTTCTGCCGTTTCTAGCTTTATCTCTTCAGCTTACAATCTCATTCTCCTAACACTTTTCTTCTTGCTGTCACTTGCCTTCACAACTTCCTTTTCCCTTCCATTCCATCTCCAAAGTTCAGGATCGTGATGCCACTTACTCCTTCTCCTTTTGTCACCTACTTTAGTTACATGCTGTGCTCATGTCTATGTGAAAACATGAAGACAATACTTTTAAAAACACTCTGCAAAGACTGACAGAAAGCTGATCAACTGGTATATCCCATTCCCAACTTTACCACTTAAGTATACTGGAAATGCCATTACTACCCTCTTTGAAACAGCAAAGTTTGTTTTGTTTTTTGGCTGTTTCATTAATGACTGAAAGTTTCAGAAAAAGAAATAAAAGCAGGAAAACCCAAAGAATAGGACACAAAGGAAAAAAAAAAAGTTTTGAAATAGCTGTTGGAAAAAAAGTAAATATTGGAAAATAAACTATCGAAAACTAACTGGGAAAGTTCTTTGAGCTTCATTCTATTTATTTATTACTCTTGCAAAAGTCCCAGAGACTTTCAGGTATAGACATCTTCCCCTTCTGAAGAAGGGGCAGATGACTCCCAGCACTCAGGAGAGATGTGTTACACATGAGAACCCAAGAAAACAGTATCCACTGTCTTTCACTGAAGGAGGAAAAAAAATCCTACTACATTTTCCATACAGTACATTGGGTTTTAGCCCTGCAATTTCAGGTACTCAGCTTGAATAAAATCCTCAGGAAGCTTGAAATACTTCATAGTACTATTAGACTAAATCAGCAGTAATTATTACACTGAAGTATTTTGACAATAAAGTTCTTTTTTTTATTCTGAAATGCCACTTATTTGAAATTCAGAGCTTGACAAGGAATACCTGAGCAATCATTTCCCCAGCACACGGCTACAAAAATTCCAGCCACGATCTTTCAGGGTAAAGCCCAAAACAATATTTTTTCAAAACTGTAATTTAGTCCAAGTGGCACTTGCTAACACACCAGATATGTAAACACTCTTTTTATAGCTGCTGCCTGCTGCTCAGACTTGTCCCATGTGACTTCTGTTGAAGACTCGAATCAAAGGGAAGCTTTTTCGAGCAGGATACCAAGGATACCACATGGAGCATCAGAGAAAAGCAGAGCTGAAAAGCCCCATCGTTGGCCTCTGCATTAAATGAGATAGCTGCATCTCAGTCCCACCACTTCAGAGACATCATTTCCCCAGCTACAGATTAATTCCTCATTTCCTACGGGCAGCTTATTCATCTGCTAGCCTTGTAATTAATGTTAAAATTGCCAGAACTCTCCCCCTTTCCCCTTGCATAAAGACAGACGCACAAATCATCCAACTTAAGGAGGTATTCAAAGCCAGAGATTAAATTAAGTTGGGGCTGGCTTGCCAATTTTTTACATGCAAAGAATAAAAAAGAAATTCCAAGGAGAGAGTGTTTTTTTTTTTAATTTTTGTTTGGTTTTGGCATCTGTCTTTTTTTTTTTTTTTTTTTGTAAAAACGAATTAAGTAGAAGTCCTCCATGCACTGATCATGTCATAATCAGGCAGAAATTAAAAATTAACTTTTTTCTCTTTTATTCATATTATCAAATTTTTCATTGTTCAAATTAAATGTACTCTTAGGTCAAGATTCCCCTTAAGCTGAAGCTTTAATCCCAAGTAAAACCAGAATATAAAATGCTTCTCTAAGCTAGTACGTTTCTGTCATTAAAGTTTAAAATTCCAATAGTGAAAAAGTTAGAAAAAAAAAAAAAAAAACGAAAAAAAAGAGATTGAAACAATACTAGGTAAAAAAAAAAGGTAACTTACCTTGTTTTTTTCTTCAGTTTTGGCAGCCTGTCTACAAACTGGATGCCAGATGGATGCACCTGGAGAGTAATTTTAAGGTTGTGCTTAATTTTGTTCCCTAATAAGTGTTTTCTATAAGATGCTGATTCCATGCATACTTCCAAAGCTAAAAATGACAGCTTCTCCACATTGATCCATTTCACTTGCCTGGATACAAACATCTTAAAAACTAGGTGTGCTTCAGAAAGCTACACTGAATTCAGTATGCAAAATTAACATCAAAACCGAAGAAACTTTATACAGGACCACTGTAGTTCCTCCAGCTCAACCTCCGGTTTGCAGAAGGTCACATTCCAGCAGCAGCTTAGAGCTGTGCTCAGTTGGGATCTGAGTATCTCCAAGGATGAAGACCCACAGCACTTGTGTCATGCAAATTAAATACTAAAGAACTGCTTAATTTAAGGGAACATTCACCATAGATAAAGCAGAAAATACATAGATCAATTTTATACTTCATATACCTATTGATGAGAGGGCTATGAGCTCTGGAGATATATGTCAACATAAGTGTGAAAAAGAAACTGGGTAACTTAGTAGTTTTGAAGTTGAGAAAAAGAAAAAAAGAAGTCCTATCAGTTGAGCACAACGTTCAATACTCACTGTGTTCAGAGGAAGAGGAACGTGCTTACATATATAAAATAAAGATTTATATGTAAATTTTAATAGTAAAAAGGAACTTTTATGCTTATGCTGGCCTGATGCACGACAAGGCACAAGATAAAGCATTTCTCCACACAGTTAAATAATGTCAGTGCACAGTAACTTCTTTCTAAATAAATGGGAAGTTGAGAACCTCTGTGATATAAATATCAAATATTTTTACTGGGTGGAGAACACCAGTAGGAAATGCTTTGTTTTCACAGTAGTTTGATAGTTTTCTTCACCAGTGGATTTTGAAAACAAGATGGAAACAGAATGCCTATTTCCCAGAAGGCAGATGGAGAGCAGTTGTTTCACAAAAGTAATCCAGATAAACTCAGACTAAAGCAGTAAAAGTCTATCTGCAAATTAAAACTGGAAAAACTAAGTTCACTATGTTTCTGAAGTTTTCTGGGGATGTAACCACTAAATAATGGCTTAATGGCAACTTCACATTCCATGCTAGTTTATGCTCCTATTACGAATGTGTCTAAACTTTCCCAGTGAAAGAGTTTGCCCCAGATGCCACATAAGCACAGCTTTCCCAGTGGTTTTAAATAGTAATTAGTTCAACTTTTCTGAATAACTTTCTCCCATCTGTAATCACACAAAACTCTCTGGGAAACTTTATAAGAAAAAGGGTCATTTCACCCAAAAATAATCTGCCAGCTGACTACCGAAGACTACTGAAGACTTTAAGTCTGCAACACCCTAGGGAACTTCAGGTTAGTTTAGTGAAGGGGTGCAAAATGTTTTTATAAAACATTGGGTTTTAGCTAGCACCTCTGCCTGGTCAGGCAGTGCAGGTGTATAATCACAGATCTTTTTCAGAACTAAAAATGTTTTTTGACTGTGAAGCTGTTCTTCATCTCAAGACAGTAAGTGTATGATAAGAAGTTGGTAGGAGTGTTTTATGCATCAGAAAACAAAGTGGTTAAGATGGCTTTGAATTGATAGGATTTGAGCACACTTTGTAACTATTTGAACTAAAAATTACCACAGAAACTAATATCCATCCTTGCAGTATAACTGAATTTAAAAAGATTAATTACAGTCTGGTTTCTGAGGGTTGGAAACCTAGAAACAGATCTGTAGTTTGATATCTTTTTAAAGCACTGATTTCCCAGGGGATTTTAGTACTGCTAAGCTACTTTGCAATTGGAAGAACCACAGCATTCTCTGGCTCTTGAGAAAGAACACATGAGCATAGACAAGGATACTACGTCCTTTAATGAGCTAGTTCTTGTAGTAAACCAAAGTGACAATGTAATTCTCATTTTGAACACCACAGTAAATTATAATCAGATATTACTGCCGTGTTTAAAGTAAGGTCTAACTTTTACAGCTTAAAGAACGACTTCAAAATGCACTTCTAGAAAACTGTGGGTAATTGCATAAGTTGTAATACAGATCTGGGGAAGCGTGTAATTTTGAGATAATATACAACTTTGAAGTTTCCACATCTTACTGCGTTTCTCTTTTCTATTTTGCTTTGAGAACATAGGGCCAATTAAAGATGTAGACAAAAGCCTTTATTTTCTCTGGAAATTGACCTTATGTTTAGCTATGTATATCTTTTTCACTTTGATCAATTTAGTACAGATAAAGTTTGCAACATATGAAATGCAGATTTTAGTTTGTATCTATTTGTGTTTTTTTTTTGTTTTCTTTTTTATTATTACTATTATTAACAAAAACTTTGCAGAGTTAAATTTTCTGACGCGGAAAAGTGAATTTTTCATTCTGGTATTAATCCATGGCTGCCTCTGGTATTAATCTATTATCCAGTAAGGATTTCAGATCCACAGCATGTCTGCACTCCGTGTGTAGTTAGATCTGACTGAAGGGAATTTAAGCAAGGATCTAGTATGTGTGCAAACAGGCAATGAGCACAGAACTGTTCAGAGATTTGCAGTGGCAGCTTTAGGGAGCCTACTATATTACATGTGTATTAACTTTCATCTGGACCACTTAACTGCTGAAAAATCACATTTTCTAGAAAATGGAAAATTTTTATAATCTTCACTGTCAATTAGTTCCACCTGCAGGAAATAACTACTACCAATTACTCTTTCAGTGATTCACACTTGCAATTGATTTAGACTAAGAGAGAAGTAATAATGAATAAGAAGCAATGAGTGTGATGGGGAGGAAATGGTCTTTTACTTTAGTTTTGTTTTTACCTAGCCTATATGTATCAATCTTCACTTCCTTTGTTAGTTATGGAGTGGGAATACATGTAATACAGCTCATCCATGAAAGCAGGTATAGGCAAGAGGGCCACGATACCAACTGTTTTGTTTGTTTGTTTTACCTTGAAGATACATTTCTTCTCCCTCTGCGAACATCTGACTGCACCTGACACATCGTGCACAAGTAGGATGATAATGTTTTTCTCCTGCCTGTTCAGGAAAAATAGAAAGTAGAGATGAGTAAGCTAAGTAATGGTGAATTGTAAGGCTCCATTATGAGGAAGGACTTTCTCCATCAACAAGGATATAATTAGAGTGAATCAGATAATTTTGATTAGTTCAACAATCTCCTATATATCTGCAATACTTATTTATGATTATATACATTTCACTTTATAAAATGAAACTGTGGTCTTCTCTACTCCAAGAAAGTTAACACGCGATAGTTAAGCTTGTGAATTTATGAAACAGAAAACAGTTTTTATAAAATGAACACATTTTCCATGTAAACAATCATACTGTGCACCAAATGCAAGGTAGCCTAGAACTTACCTATACAAGGCAGGTGGGAGGCCGCAGCTTTGAGCACAGAATTTAAAATCACTTATGCTACTTACAACCCCATTAAAAAAAGTGCTTCCTGAAGTTCAGACAGAATTTCCTGTCCTGCAGTTTGTGCTTACTGCCTCTTGTTCTGGCACCAGTCACAACTAAAAAGAGCCTGGTTTATCCCCATTCCTCTCTTCCTTCAGGTACACTTCATTAACTCTTCAACTCCCAACACACCACATGATGTCATGATGTGGAATATCAACAACACAACAAAATCCACAAAACCATGACACCTCTCTATCCATAATTCTCACCTACAACTCGTGGTCCCTCTATGGAACAGATCCTTGCTAGGTTCAACAGCCCTAAGCCAGGTCTGGGATAAGTTCCCAGCAATCCTCGCTCTTCAAAACACCTGTGCAACCTTGGCAACCCCTGTATATTCTCCTTGATCCCACATTCCGCAGTGTTAGACAGAATGGCCCACTGTTTTAGGCTTGTCAAGATGTCAATGCTACCTCCATTATGAACAAAAACCAAGAGACCAAGTGACTCTGAAGTTAAGTCGGAATCCAGTAGAAATTTCCTAGTTAAAAATAGAGCAAAATTTTTATGTTGAATGTTTCATAAATTGTTAATCTGGAGAAAGCTGAAATAGCCATTAGAACTTTGTGTACCTTTAATAAATTACTCTCACTGTTCCACTATTTTTGACAACGATCATGCCTTCTGTTCATCTAGAAATTTAACTTTTTTACTACAAGAATGTCTTCCCAGTGTTTTTCATTGAATGAATAAAGTCACCAGTGCTATTTATATTGAAGAACATAATCTGAGTCTGGAGGCTATTATGCCACCTGCAGTATCAAATATGGTAGCATTACAAATTTAGGTTAAAGAATCTCTGTTAACTACTTCACAGAATCACAGAATGGTCTGAGTTGGAAGGAACCTCAGAGACCATCTAATTCCAGGCCTGCCAACACATGAGCAGGGACACAACCCTTGAGGTAAAACATATCACATCAGAATTACTATTTTGAAACAAAAACAAACACCTTTGTTCCTTTTTACTATTCTTTTTTTATAGTACTGTTTGTGCAGACTGCTGCTGAGTGATCTCTGGAAGACAATCACTACTTAATATGTCAACACCTTAATTTATCACGCCATCATGCATCAGTGTAGGGTTTAAACGTCACAGGTTTAAAATTGTTTCCCTGAATACAGGTGTTTAATGACAGAAGAGTACTGAACTATCACATGATAATTGCATAATATCAAGTTGAAAAGAAGTACTATTTTCCTTGAAAGATTCATATTTCACAAACATTCCTAATTCAATTCATAGCCTCAATAATTCAGTAGATTCAGAACAGCTTATAAAGTTCCGAGGTAAACACTATCCAAGGGAGTTCAATTACTCCTATGCCAAAATAAACTGTCAGGATATATTCTCATATAACCTGCACTGTAACATGCAACCTTTGTTATATCACCCTTCTAACCAAAGCAAAGAATACAAGACATGCCAGAGTCTCTATCAGTAAATATTTAAAACTTCACATCTTTTAAAAATATAGGTGCTAGCTAAATCTGAGGCTTCAGACTTGATGCAGGAATTAACTCACAGTATTCTCAAATAGTATTTTTTTCACTCTGTTAGATACCATGAATTACTGAGACACTGGGAATTGGGTGTGTTAGGTCTCATTTGGGTACATGCCAAAGGGGCTCTAGCTAGTCCCTCCTCAAAGTATATTAGAGAGTTCATCTCATAAATGAGCACTTGATTCCATCATAATTCAGAAATTTTGTACGCAGTAACAGTTTTACATTTTCAGCTCAGTTGTAATGATGGCCTAGTTATTTTTTTCTTGGTTTTACTGATGTAAGGGAGTTCAATGCAGAAAAAAAATTCCTAACCGTATGTGTCCTTCTTTGCACAGTTTGAAGGCCTAGTTTGACAGACTATTGACTCAGTGTTACTTGTTTAATAAAATATCATCACACGGAGGCAACATTAATCTCTGAGAAATTTCTTACTGTTCATGTAGTAGATTATCATAAAATCACAGAATATCCTGAGCAGGAGAGGACCCACAAGGACCAATGAGTCCAACTCCTGGCTCCAAACAGCACCACCCAAAAATCAAGTTGTATTTCTAAGAGTATTGTCCAACCAGTTTTCTGCAAACACTGAGCCAAAGTCTTAGCATTTAACTTAAAGATGGACTCAAAGCAGTCCTTATTAGTGAGAAAGAGCACTATGAATCACTTCATTCTTCCTAGGTAGAGGGGCAACTTCCTATATCAATTCTCTTCTGTGCAGTTGGTGGAGTTTTCTAGATGTAGTCAACATGAGGAACATATTCACACTAGTTGAAGATGACTGATGACTCCCCATACTCTTCACTGAAAGCATGAGGGGCACCACAGTGTTACTGTCTGTCCCACAGCACATCAACAAGCAAATTCAAGCTTCACTGAAAGCAGGACTACAAGCCTTAGCAACAGTGCATTTTCTCATTTAACATAACTTAAGGCTTGAAAACACAGAAAGAAAAAGGAGAAAAAAAAGAACCTGATGTGACAAGAGTGAATCATGTAATTTAAAGCATGATTTCCAGACAATAAGTGGAGAAGTCCTAGAGTCTATAGGGAACCGAAAGCAGTAAGAACATTATGCCTTGAAAACACGCAGCATAATTTGTACCAGAAAGAACTACCTGAACCACTAAAACATGGGTTCTAAATTAGCAGTCATCAGTCAGGTAAAAGATACTACATTATTGTAGACATCTCAGTGAAAACCTCTGCTCATTCTCTAGCAACGGCTGCAATAACTGATGAAGTCATAAAATTTATAAAAGAATTTATATATAGCTATTTAAACTCTGTCATAATGACATTGCTATTCTGGTGCCTCTTACCATTGTTGGAAATGTAATAGGTGTAGTTTTTTGCTTCAGGTAATGAGCAATAACTGCTTAAGGACTGACACCTGAGAGATTGAAGGATTAACCAGAGAGGCCCAGAGCTCAAATTGTAAACTAAGACCTGGGAAATACACTCAAGGTTTCTAATGACTCTCCCACCAGGGAAGCATAAGTACATCATATCTCATTGTGTTACTGACTTACTAAAGTTGTTTATAAAAAGAAAACAGGAAGTAGACAAAACCATTTAATGTGCAAAATAATTAAACTTGTAACTACTTGATTGCTGCCATGACAGTGAATTTTTCAGTAAACTTCCTACTTTAAAAAATAAAAAATTGCTGATTTTCATTATCATGGATTACATTAAAGGTCACTGAGATTTCTGCAGGCACACATAATAATTCAGCTAGTAGAAACACCATTCAGCTTAAAGTCAGGAAGTGTTGTCCATCAGCCACACACTAATAATTCTGCCACTGCATGCACAAAGTGGCACAGTATGTGGACTATACCTGCCCCATAAACTGGGGTCCATTTACTGTTTCAAAGAAGTGTGATGATATTCAGAAAACGAGATAAACATTGCTGCTAACAATAGATGACAAGGCTCAGTTGCCACATAAAATATGCACTTGTATTTATAGCCAAGCCAGACCTTTGCTTATGATACAGAAGAGCTGGAAGGATTGCTGTGTAGTAGTTGTGTACAGTAACGTGTAAGTGGTTAACTTAGTAAACAGCTGTCATGTCATCTGAAGGGACAGGCAACATTAACAAGGCAGAGATATTTAGCAAAATGCTTATTGTTCCTATTATACAACAACACTGAGAAAAGTGTGAAAGTCACAAGACAAAAGAAAAATTATGTGGAGAAAAACTCTTACTAATTCTCTTAGTCACAGTGGACCTGACTCACCACTGAGTCACTGCAGCAGCATGCCAAAGCAACTAGACTTTCTTAAATGGGGTTTACACCAGTGTAAATGTTGTGTAATGTTTTGAATCAATCCTTCTCCTCATCGGATTAATTTCTGAACCCATTCAGTGTCAAAAAACAGTCATTTGAATTGTTCAACCCATGCACGTACAGCATTGTGTACAGCTTTGCCTATCTCAGAAGTACAGTTGTTTCACACTGTCTTGGTGCTGGATCATCCCCCTGTACTTTCAAAGCCTTGAGACTTCCCACCCACATTTGAGTCATTTTTACTCCCTCCCACATGTATTTTATTCTTCTAGGTATGAAGTGCAGAATTGAACGTACCGAGGGACATTTACCTCAGAATCAGAGTAACTTATTATGTATACTGGACATTCAAAACAATAAGTTTCTAATGCTTTAGGGAGAAATAAAAAATGAGAAATAAAAAAGTTTTAAAGGGAATAATTAAGAAAAAGCAAGGATAGAAAAGGCTCCGCACTATAATAACTGCAATCTCATTACGTGACATCTGCAAACAAGTTTTTACTAAGGAGCAACATCAACCCTGCCACAATCAGACAAAAGCTGAAAAAGTCCAATAAAGCAATTTTTCTCCAGAACTTGTTAGACTATCATGTAAATCAAAAAGGTTGAACATGCCTACAGTCACTAATTTTGCACTCAATTGCTTTTATTACATAATGAGTGATCTGCCCCTTTTGTCTTTTTCTGCTCAGCTTTGCAAATTTGCCTTGCCCACCCACTGAGACTTGAAGAGGCTTCTGTTTTCCATTTGCTCTATTACCTCCTTCACTTCTTTTCAACTTTCCTCTCCCACTCCTTCAAACTCACTTGTGGCCCAAGACAAGCTGCAGCTGGCTCTCACTTCTACCATCCCTCAATAGGAGGGGAGGAGAGAGAGGAAGGAGAAAGATCACTTGCAGACATATTTCTCTTCCTTTTCAAGTTTGCAGCTGTGGATTTAGCTCACCAATTTCAGACAGGAAGAATGAATCTGTAACCAACAGTGAACAGCCCTGGTGAGGCAAGGTGATTTATCAAATGAAGGCAGCACAGATCTTCTCATGCTGGTCGCGGTGATCTGAGCTGCAGACATCAGATGGCAGAAGCTGTCTCTCATTACGTGCCTGAGTGAGGGCTGAGATTTTAGATCCTCATATTTAGCTGGGACTGGAAATGCTTCTGTCACATGCAGAATTGACAGTAATAGTACTACCTTAAAATACGAAAGTGCTGCTTTCATATTCATGAGTACATTTCTGAGGCCAAGTATAATTCAGAAGTTAATTTTCTTGGGTATGAAAAAGAAATCTGAATACAAAAAAATGCTGAAGTTTGGGAGAAGAAATAAAAACTTGAAAATACAAGAAATTAATTATATAGGCTAGTTCCTTGCAAATAACAAACAGAACACTGTTAGATGGGCCAGAGCATATTGGAGATGCTTTATCAACAAAGGTATCTGTCAGTAAGTGCACTTACTGCTACACCACTGTCACAATGACAGGAGACAGCTAGAGGGATGCTGGTGTGATGCTAGCTACGTTGTAGTTGTACTATAGGGCACTGAAGGGAAGCAGTGTACCTAAGCTATGAATCAGAAGGTATACAAAAAGAGAAATTATGCAAAGAATGAGAAACTGAAGACCAATGCTTCCCAATGTCAAAATATTCAAATGTTGGCAAAGAGTGTGAGATAATAATACATCACCACAGCAACACAGTGCTCAGAAGGGCACTGTAAGTGGTATTCTGTCTGCTGTTTGTATCTGAGGCTCAGAACATACAGGGTGAATACGGAAGCCAATGTTTTGATGAAAAACTGTCAAGAGATTAATTAAGACAGACAAAACTAATCAATAGGCGAAACTAATTTTTATTATGATTATTTACAATAGTTAGCTGGTGTTAAATGTTTGCTTTAAAACAAAACAGTGGACACCATTCATCAGCCTTCCAAAGGTATAACTATGAGCCTGGAATCTAATTTTGCACTAAAACTCCATCACATGCAAACCCACACAGGTAGGAGTGCACTGCAGCTCTATCAGAGATATTTTCCATCCATGTAAGAGAAATTCTCACAAGAAAAGAAAGCACATAACTAAAACTAAAAATAAAAAATCGCGGTAGTAATTTTTACAACTGCATGAACCAGTTTCCCTCAAATTTTGAGCTTTATACAGAAATATTTTTCAGAATCTCTTTGGTAAAAATCTGACAAGGCTTAAATTATCAACAAAAGCTACTCATTTTGTTTACTTGAGAACCCTGAAAATAGACTTATACGGGGTTAAAATTCTGCAGACAGTTCCTTTCATTATATACTAGTTCTTCCTGACTTCTGTGAGGGTTTAGCAGTCCAGATAATAGTAATGGATAAATATAGTTCTGTATCTCCTTCTGGAGAGATCTGACTGTTACAAAAGGGAAAGAATGAGGTTCGGACACATATAAGGTGAATGAACCCAACACACTGCAATTGGGTTATAGAAAAGGTTAAAAACTAAGGTTGACAGAATGTATATGCTTTTTGATTGTATTTCTAATGATATCTGTTTTAAAGCAAAGCATTCAGCTGACAGCACTCATCTAGCCAAGTTCAGATACAGAGTGCTAATGATAAACCTGCACTTGCAAACCAGCAGCCCCAGACAAACATAAGTAGCACCAGAACAGAGACAGCTCTCCAAGTGGCAAAATGTCTCATATTTAACTAAGCACCAGTCATTGAAAGCTCTAGTTAACATTTCCTACCTTCAGTGGATTCCTTTGGCAAGAGCTAATGCTGATTTATTTAGCTGTATCTTTTCCAACAGTTTTCCTTCTTCTCTCGTGATGGAAAAAACTGTTGTGCAGAGCAGTATCTAAGTGAGGATTAGTACAGACACTCAGATCCTTCTGCTGCTCTGACAGCCTTCTCCAGGCTGATCATGCTACAGTAAATACTTCATGCACATAGAGTCACTTTTACTGCATGCTTCAGCATTAGTGCCTGCATTGTAAGCTGCTGCAGCACCTTCCACACATCACTAGGTTTTGTTGTAAGAGAAGCAGCAGGGTAACAGGCACTTCAGAACAAACCATTATTCCACACTGAGGGCAGAAATTTTGTACACCCTGCTGTAAAGAATTAGTCTCGTCTCTCTGCTGCACTGAGACTTTTGAATAGGAAAAAGCAATTGATTTACAAAGTAGATGTGGCTGCAAACAGCTCAACCCTAGGGCAAAGCAAAAAGCAAACTGAAAAAAAAAAAGAAAAAAAAAAGATCCATGCTGTAATTAATAAGTCACCGAGGTATAATTGGCATTAATTGATATATACATAGTTGACATTTCTAGTCTAATTCCTGCCTAGTGCCTACTGCATTTGTTCCTTCGTTTTAAAGCAGCATATGGTTATGATGAATAGATTTTTAAAGAATATTGATTATATTTTATAGACATTTACTCATACATGTAAAACAGCAAAACATTAACTCTTCCTTCCCCCATGTACTGAGTACCACACTGCCATTTCTGATGGAGCAGTTGGACCCATCTTCACTTCTGGCAAGCGATATGGGCAATTTCACCAGCACAAGTAGGACACATTTATACCACAGACATAGCTGTAAATCAGAGGATGGTTGTAGTCAGAAGTCTAGTCAAGATTTGAAAATATTCCTCAGTGCTTACAGCAGTAGTTGGCTTGCATAGAAATAAGCCTCAAGAGGTCTTTCCAGAAATATATCATCCTCCAACATTTTACACTATCAGCTTTTGTCCACATGAAATTCAAAGCATCAGCTTGCAGCAGTGGAGAATCAGGTTGGGGATCAAGGCCTGCTGAGAGGCAGCTCAGCCCAGCCAGAACTGCTGCAGTTGCCTATCTAAGCAATCACATCTGATTTCCTCGCAGTTCAAAATGTGTTAGCAATCAAAACATCTCCAGAGGCTATCTTTGGCTGTGAAGGTTTCCTGTAAAAACTTAGGAAATCATTAGTTGAAACAGTAGATGAAGAGAAACACTGCCCAAGTCATTTCATACAAGGGGCTATCAATGGCAATGAAGCTACAGAAAGAAAAATACCTTCATAACAAGTTGTCTCAGAGAAGCTGCTTCCTTTCAAAATAAAGAGTTACTAGCACTGCCCAAAGTAGTGGTGAGACATCATCCAGAGCACACCACCCATCTATGCTGAGATACATGGATTCTCAGGGGCAGCAAGCACTCAGGAGAGCTGTCAGCATCACAATAAGAGTCTGGAGCTAATTTTGACTGGATAAGGGTAAATGGATTCAAACTAATAGAGAGGTTTGGATTGGATATAAGGAAGAAGTTTTTTACAACAAGGTTGGTGAGATACTTGCACAGGTTGCCCAGAGTTGCAGTGGATGCTCCATCTGTGGAGACACTCAAGGTCAGGCTGGATGGGGCTCTGAGTAACCTGTAGGTGTCTCTGTTCCATTGAAGGGGATTTGGAACAGATGGCTGAAGGGACTTAAAGGGTCCTTTCAAACTCAAACAATTCTATGATTTTATGAGTAGAGAATTTGGCTTGTTCATTTTAGCCAAACTGATGTTGACAGGGACTAAGACTGGCCTCTGTAATTTTTTCCTCAGAGTGCTTCAATTAAAAGGAAGAATATCAAAAGAATTAAAAATCATTCTTTATGAGGACAACTAGCAACTATGAACTGACCACACAAATAGAGAGAAGCTGGAATTGAGGTAATTCTTGTAATTATAACAGTTACAGAAATCCAGGCAGGATTCCCAGAAGAGAACTGTGATATGTCACTGGTTGCCACCCAACCCCTCCACACAACACATCAGACTCCCCAGCATCCACGTAGGCTGTTTTGAAGGAAAGACAGGAGATATGGAACCTGCCTTTGTCCCCTCCAAGGAGAACACAACTAGGAAACTGACTGAAGATCATTAAATACACCAAGTGTGCTCTGGAATGAAAGGAGTTTGTATCCAGAATCTGAATTACCATGCGAAGTACATTGTATTTTTATATCACAGCAATTACCCTTATTTTGTCCATTTTTATGATATGCTTATTAGCACAAGTTGATAATAAATAACTGCTTATGATACTAAAAAAGAGAGGGAGAAAAAAAGCATACCAACTGGATTGGAACACAACAAAAGGGGGGAAAAAAAGGTTATAAAATCAACAGCTTATTATTTTAAAACGTGTTTATTTTCAGTGCTGTTGTATGAGATTTGCTATTGCTGGATGGGAAACAGAGCTACAGCTTAAGCACATGCTATGTGCTACAGATACAGCACAAAAAGATAAACCCTAAAGGCTTTCAGTCGCATTTCAATTTAAGTCAAACTGCAAAGTAAACTCCAGCCATATCTTGCTGCTCATTTTGGATGGTAGGTTTATTAGTATAAGTAGACAGACAAAAATCATATCAGTTTCTAGGACAGGGAGGATGCTGCATGAAGCAGTGCTCTATAGTCTTTTGTGAGCAAACAAGACCTTGTCTGAAGAAGCACTGGTTAGAAGAGCTTTTGTAAGAAGAACAGAAAAATGTTGCAGTTTAAAGCAATACAGTAATTTATGGTCACCATAAATCAGCAGTCTAGCCCCAATTGTAGCTTTTTTCAGTAGAAGTTCTCCTGGGATACTGGGGAAGAGACAAGGTGGACCGAAGAGGAAGACACAAGAAAGGAGTTAGAAACATAGATATCCTGTGTTTTAATTTCTTTATTACATGAAATGGACCTGGCCCTCAGAAAATGCATAGAACAAAGAATTTAAGTAACTAAATCATCACAGGATTTGGCTGGGAACCTACAAAAGCAACCATATTTTTATAATTTATCAGTAATTCGCAACAGTTGACTCTCCCTTCCTCCTCTGCTGAATAAACACTTTAAATGAGCAAGTGTTGGAAAGGGAGACAGCATTTTAAAATCTGGGCACAGAACAATTGTGGCAGCAGCTGTCCTCCTGACATTATCACAGAAATCAGAGATGGAAAAAATCCTATTAGGTCATATAGTCCCACCCTTCGTCATTGCAGGACTGTTCCCTAACGTAGATTTTCCAGTGCCTTGTCCAATCTAGTTTTAACATTATTTAAGTGATAGCTTCCAGCAGCTCCCTTGGGGGACTGTTTCTTTAGTATTGCTATCAAGATTTTTTCTCCTTTTTATCAGCATTTTGCCCTATTATTTCTATGACTCTCCAGATTATATTTGAGATCACAAAAAGAAATACTGAAGTACTGAAAAATGTTTCAAGATTCTGAACAATTTACCATAAACTGTATACAATGACAAGCAAGCACAGCCACTTTTTCTTCTTGTCCTCATGACCAGGAGATGAGCAAGTGTCCCAGAAATCTGACCAGAGACAGACACACACTGAATGTGATACTGGACAGACTCAAAAAAGATCAGCCCCAACTCCAAAACACTGGAATAAATCTGCCTGCTGCAGGCAAGCAACAAATGACTTAAATGCATTAGCAGTGGTTGTGGTCTCTGTGTTCTTTCAAATTTGTTTGCTGAAGGCATGAGTTTTAGTCTTTCTTCCTCATGATACAAGATGTCTGCTACCTCCTTATCCCGCTACCTTTCACTGCTGACACTACAACTCAGTGACCACTTTAAGTGATCCCTCAGAGAGATCCACGCGCTGAATATTAATATACCTGTTGTAATCCATTGCCTGTTTCAAGCTAACTTCATCTTGCTTTCTGATACATAAGTGACACTATCTGATGCTGCTGTGATTTTACAGATTGCAAAAGTCCTCTCCTCTATTCATCTACTCTCTGTTTTAAAAATGTTTACAGAATCACACGTCGGTACTTTTGGCCACATTTAAATATCATAGGCTTCAATCAAAATCACCCCCAGCCTTCACCAGTACCAAAATAAAAGAGCTATTATTTTTTCAACAGAGAAAAACTGCAAAGCAGTGGGACAGGGGAGAGAATGAAAGAGGTCAAATATGCACTGACCAAAACCTCACCTAGAACTATAGTGACCAAAATAATCCGGAATGGTCAAATTCCTACAAAATCTTTAAAGAATGATCTTGTCTCAAGTTTATTTTGCAAAATCAGTAACAAAAATAAGGAACCAATCTGTGGCTAAAAATGTTGTCAAATAAAGAGGTTTGGTTTTTTGTTTTTTATTTTTTGTACATATGTTATTGTAAGTCTATTTCCTGAGATGTCTATAAAACAGTTCACAAAAACAATTGGAAATTGACTTCCATGCACTAACCAAAACACCTCATAATGCCAGCCAACATGGACTCGTCATTACCTTCCACTTGTCTCTTGATCCCCTCCATAGCTACTACTGTCCTCCACCCATTTGGATAACTAAGTCTGTGCACCACTTCTAGCAACCTTGGAGGATACCTGTTGTAACCACTTTCTCTAAACTGCAGAACTGAGTGGAACAAACAGGGATCTGAGGAACTTCTTCCTAACCACAACAATGCTATGGCTCAACAAGATAGAGTGAAAAGGCAGATAAGATAACAATGATTGGACTACCACAGATATACTCAATCTCTATTCAGATGAAAGATCTGTATTTGTTTACTTCTGATGCTGGGTAAGTTATGTGAAAGTATGGTTTTGTAAAAAAAAACACACTAAGCAACATCCTTAGATTTTAGAATGAAAAAAATCTAACAACAAAAGCAATAGAGGAATATAGCTTATTTCTGCATAGAAAAATAAATTTCAAGTTATTCATCTTAGTTTTTCATGCATCTGATAATGCATTCACGTCTCACTTTTGCTACTTGAATGTTCTCCAGCAGTACATATATCCATTTAGAAACTTCAGTATAAAATTATTAAATGAAGAAACAAAAAACAATCATAAAAGTCACCCAAATGATTTCCTTATTAAACTTGCTTTACTGGTCATTTGTGAGCATAAGAATATACAGCAAAGAGAAATTCTCTTTGGATACTTTATGATTTGTTTGTTTCCTTACCTCAAGCACTCTTCCTGTAATATATTTTTCACAGTTGTCACATCTGATACCAAACTTTGCATGATAGTCTGTTTCGCAATATGGAATGCCATCCCTAGAATGAGGACAGACAACATAGACATTGCTTTACATGGGGGTTACAGGTTTTCTGGGAGATTATATAGCTAAAATATGTCAACAATTACAGCTGGAAAATATGAAGAATAAGAACTGAAGTCTTAGACTTTTTTTCCTAAAAAGTTAGAATCAGGCAGCTTAGATTATTTTTCTATAGTGAACCAGTATGAGACAATGCGAAACCATACTTGGGAATACCCTTTATTAAATACTGTTTTCTCATTCTCCAGTGCATGCTGTGAAATTAACTTGTATTAATCTAAATCCAAGGAACTGTTGAAAGTCAGTGGGACGTTGGCTGTGAAGCCCCATCATCTCTCAGTCTCTGGGTGCTGGTGGTTGAGTTAGTTGTTTCGAAAAATTTTGTCTTATCAACACAATTATCCAATGCAGAAATCAATCCCAGTTGCTTTGGCCAGTGAAAACTCTGTATCTCATCAGACTGATATGAGTGCTGACGTGGGACTTGGTCTCTGTGTTTGCTTTGTGCTTATTCTTATTGCTGTCATCACATTCAGTCCAAATCTGATAGCGCAAGTGTCAAGCAGTACAAAACGCTAATATATAACTCTTTAATGAATACTGCAAGATTCTTTTTGCTTATGTGAAACACACGGAAAGAATAATATCTTCTCGTTCACATTGCAGCATCACATATAGCAAAAGGAATTACAAATAACAAAGGGCTTGTCTGCAGAGCTTTGAAGTATACTCCACCCATTGCCTCCCTTTGGCATAGCTGCTCTGGTAAGTCCCATGATGGATAAATTGACAAATTATATATTATTCATTCAACTTTTTTTTTGTTCGTTTGTTTGTTTGTTTTTTAACTTTAATACAATTTTACTAATGCTTGGTAATTTTTTATACCTCTTCAAACATTGATAAAGACAAATGACAGGATGTACAACACTGGATTATTTAATTGGTATCAGAAATATACTGAATAAAACCCTCTGAGGTTCCCTACTCAGCTTACTTGCTGATGTACTCTGCGTTCAGTAGCTTGCCACATGTATTGCACTTAAAACAGCCCAAATGCCAGTGCTTGTCCAAGGCAACCAATGACTGCCCATTTTTTATTTCTGAACCACAGCCTCCACAATCTGCAAGAGAGAAAAATCCAGTGAGTTCATCACATGCTTTAAACACTCAAGCAACAATACAGGTTACTGATTTAGAAGAACACATTTGTGTCCTAGTAACAGCCTGCACATGCTCTAAAGCTTGCTGCTGACTGCTCGCCAGCAGACAACAACCAGTGCTACCCTAATGTCCTACATGGCATGAATAATCCAACAAACAAAGAAGCAAATCTTAATCACTTACATTCCTAATAACTTAGGTTATATTTTAAATTCTTTATATACTGTCTAAAAATGTGGAGTTTTACTGATTAAGTTCTAAAGTATTGCAAATCTTTCCAATTAGATTAATAAGAAAAAAGAGCTAAAAGTTACAAGACTAAAATTAATTATTAATTCTTTTTATTAGACTTTGCTTCCAAGTCTGAGAGTTTAACTCATAATTCAAAATATTTCTGCAGCTGGGGAAAAAACTAAGCTGAATTTCAGATTTGAGCTTCTGATATCAGGAAAACTACATAAAAACGGAAGAGCCATTACAAGTACCTGAACAGGTGTGACATTGGATGTGCAACACGTGAAATTGATGTCTGGCTACATATTCATTATTTATAGAAAATCACATATAAAGCTGGATACTTTTGGGTACTCCAGTAAAAGATGAAACCACTCTCAGGTGCTATGTGCTCATGACCCTGCCAAGTGAAGTCACACAGACATGGAATTTGAAGATGGTCCTCTATACTCTACATGAATCCTCAGATATCCTATACAGTCCAGCTCACATTCACTCTTCACCCTCTTCAGTTTCCCATTTGTGCACAGTTCTCTCACAAAATGTTAGAACATTCAAATTCACAATCCATGGAAAACATCAGTGCTAAACTGATTCTACTATCAACATTAGTGATCAATCTAACCTCTCTGATACTGTCTAAAACCTTTCTTTTTTTCTTTTTTTTTCTTTTGGAGAAATTCTTCATATATACCAACAATTTGCTAGAGGAAAAGACAAAGGCAAAGACACATTAAAGTTTTGTTTAGTGATTCCAGAAAAAAAAAACAAAAAAACATCTTGCATGGAAGAGAAAATATGCAAAAGCATAAAAAAAGATTTATGTAGTTATAAAGAAAAACTCCAAACATGGAATCTCATTAAAAGACTTAGACAGTCCTCTTAAAACTTTCTGAGTTAAGTTTCTATTTAGTTGATTATGTGATTGTACCGAGACATTCTGTTAGTTTAATTGCAAATACTTATTTTCTGAGCACACAACTATAAAGGATAGATTGTATTTTCCTTTAGTGGATTTGGAATGGATTAAGGGAAAAATAGTATGTCTCTTTAGTATCACTCTGTAGAGAACCAGTGTGTGGAAAAAGATCAGCACAAATGCATATGCAGCACAGATCAGAACATTGTAATTTTGCTAACAAAAGGGAACATCTGGGTATACTATTTGCCTGAATTTAGTCCCATAAGACAATAAATGCTTCAGTGTCCATTCTTTAACTGCAATCAGATATTTGTTTGTGATCTCATATGTACTAGCAGTTTATTTGATAGTCTAATTTAATTTTACTTGCTGAATGTTTATTTTGCAAACTTAATACAACACAGTGTGATCAGAAGTCATTCCGCTTCCATCTTGCTGAAGCCTGGGTGAAAATGCAGCAGTTTTTTGGGTTTTTTATTTCTAACTGTTGCTTTCTCTGTTAAATTCCAGGTAAGTGAAAACAAATATTGTGGTTGCTATGCCAACAGTGCCTGTTTGAGTGATGTCCTTGTTTTTCTGTCTTGGATGTAGCATCCTTTGGTGACTCACCTAATTTCATCCAATAACTCTGCAGAACACATCATTTACTGCTACATACTGATATTCTCCCCAGAGTACTCTTTTAACATTATCACTGCCACAAGGTGCTTTCACATCTAGTATTTTATAAACTAAACAAACAAGTAGATAGTTATATAATAAAAATAAAAATAAAAATTCAAGAGCTCAGGCAAAAAGCAGGTATTTGACATTCTTCACTTATTCCAAATTTACTCCATGAAAGAGGTGAAAACCAGAGGAAAATAGAAGGGCTCATCAGAAAGAGTTGTCATGCTGGGAGCCCAGCGGGTCCCAAGAACATTAATGAATGTATTCTTGAGCTCAATTCAGAGATAAATAGACTGATGAATAGCTCACATAGTACATATCAGGCAGTTCTAAGACAAGTATAAAATCAGCATAACAGCGGGTCAGCGTATTTCTTGGTCCATGACTAAGTTTGCTTGAGGAGATGTTTTTGTACACTACTAGTCTTTCATACAAACAGGTAGGTTGCTTCAAAAGTAATGCCTCCTACTTATTTCCATGGAAACTGCAATAGCTACAAAGGGTGCTATAACACTATTTGATAGAGAAAACTCTCAGCTACAAAACACTATTTTTCAACAGTCACCATTACTAGCGGTGCGTTTTCACCAGCAATGAACAAGAGCCTGCATGCTGCCCGCAGCAAAAGCTGCACCAGTGGAGGTGATCCACTGTCACTATCACCACTGCTAAAATGCACCACCCACTGCTTCATCCACTGTTTAATCTCTGTAAACGTTCAGTAAGCATTGATGAATGTCAATGGGCGCCATTTTTTCCACATAGAGGAATTCAGTGTCGTATCTTTGCTTTCGCTTCAGATGCCATCTTCTCAGACTGCCCCTCTGCTGTCATCTGCCACACAGCAACAAAATGTAATGGAATATCGATGGGAAGATTCAGTTTCTACTGACTCCCATGAACATCTACTTCTGACATCACGGGCCAATAGAACAAAATAGGAGGCATTCCTTTCAGAGTAACTCTCTACCAAAGATTTTACTCCCTACTTCAAGGAGGGATTATACCATTTCCACAGAAGACATGCTTCCAGGGCTCATTCTTTTTGAAGCATATGGTTTGCTATGGGTCTGCAGGTAAGAACCTGCTGTACCTGTGCACTGGGGAGGCATGGTGCAGGGACCTGGGAGAACTGAACTGGGGAAATAAAACACAATCAATCTCTGTAGCGTGTGTGTAGACAGAGTAAATACATTAAAGGTTTCTGTATCACAGATAATCAAATGAACATGCCCTGTCAGTACTTAACCAGGCAAATAATTTCCATTAAAGTCAAAGACAGCCTTTCCATAAGAAAAGGAGACAAACAGATAACAGGATATTAAAGTATGAATCCACAAATGCAGCCAGGCAAGATGGATCATCCTAAGCCACGTATCTAATCCATCTCAAATAAAAAAGAGAAAGCACCAAAAAGAGACAGCCATTGCCTCCCCTGAAGAGAATGGCATTAACAATAGAGGAATCAGTGCAGTGTCTTGCACTACATTCACACAGCAGCATTTGCTGACAAAGAGTGGAAGGGAGATGGTGAAAACTACTGTTAAAAGAAAGGTCTAGAGGAAAAAAAATCAAAAAAGAGCAATTATTCCCTTGAATGAGGTGGCTACTTACACAGAAAGATAAGCAGTCTAGGTGCTCTTCCCTCAGTCAGGCCAAATTCAGTTTGAGGTGATGGTCATTAAGAACATTTCTGCCTACATCACTTAATTAGATTACTTCTGCCATCTAATTACTCTTCAGACTGTGTTTGAATGTAAAAGTATGCAGCTTCTCTTGGACAAATGAGCAAAGAAAGTACAGTGCAGCAATGTCACTCTGTACTGTTTTGCTGAAAAAAATGTGGTATGAAAAGACCATGCTTCTTCTCTGTAATGTTTGTATTTTCTGATAGTACACAGTAGTACTGAGGTCAATGTAAATGTCCCTCTGACACATTGTATACATTCCCTGTTGTACTACTTAGACATTAAATCACATCACTGTTGCCTGTTTTCCAGGACTGATTCAAAAAAGTGATGAAAGCTCATGCTGGATTTTATTTCGGCTGCAGTTGGATTAAACTCTCAATTGTATTAAAATTTATATCATGCCCTGCTCCAAACATTTCAATTTAGTTCAGTCATAATCAAGTGTTTCGAGAGGTTCCATATATTATTAATTCTATAATGGCACCGTTTGTGTTTTGTTTTAGTATTAGCCTTTCTTAAAACATTGCTGTATATTTCTTTACATCATTATACTGTAGTCGTTGACAGCTTTTATGCAGCATAGCAGTTACAAGTGTTGGTGTAAAATTAGTTCTTTAAACACGTGCAAACTAGAAAGTAACAACAGAACACAGCAAAACTCCTACTTACTTCGCAAGTTCTGTACAGGGAAAGAGCCAGCACTGCTGGAAGGGGGCAGGGAACATTTCTGGCAGATGCACTCTTTCCCATTAAAAGTTACACGGTCACCTGCAGGGAAAGGCAGCCTACAGCAGAAGAAACAAAAGCATACAAATTACATTCTAACGCCCTTATTGTGAAATACATTTCCATAATGGAACTGATTATTACTCTGATTGCTTTTATCCTCTTTGATCAGTTTTCATTCATATTTCTCAGCCACTGGAGGCTGAAGTATTGAAAGAACATATCAGACAATTGCTAGTGCACATGTTGCAGCTACTTAAAAACAAAACCTAAGGATATACACAATGAGAACTGAAGTTCAAAATCTTGTGTATGGAAGAAATGTATCATCAGCAATGGTTGACTACCAACAGAATGAGTTGCAGAATAAAAATTAAATTGGAATTAGAGGAAGCTGCTAAGTTGTTAAAACACTGCACGAGAGCAATGACTTTTGTACCTTAAATAAGACAGCATTTATCCTCCCAACTCTGATCATATCAAAGCCCTTCTCTAAACCTACTTAATCAGAAAGCAAATATCAGTGGACTCATGTCAGAGAAAATATATCCCTTTTATAAAAACCAAATAATCTATGAGTCTATGTCACTTGTTTCTTGTACCCAACAACAGCTCTCCTTAGACTTAATTCAATCCTTTCTTCTAATCCATGTCCTTAAAACAATAAACTTTCTGCTATGATCTTTGTTGTTTAGGCATGGAAACTGCAAAGGTTTTTATATTTCTAAGAGTAACAGATGGACAAATCACTTTATAATTCAGCAAGGGATGGTGAGGATTTAGAACCACATTTTACTCCACCCAAAAGCTCAACTAAATCACTAGCAAGATATCAAAATATGGCTTAAATGGGGCACAAACATACTGCAGGTCTTCTGATCCTCATGAAGTATATCTGATCAGATTAATTCTTTAACATATCATTAGAACTCTGTACGACATTCCCCCACAAATGCTGTCAAATTCACGCTAAACAAGATAATATCTTTGCTACAAAAGCTGCACAGATTCCACATTGTAAGCATAAATATTATTTAACTACTTATAAAGAGAACAAAAGCAAGTTATCCTTTTTTTATTTTTTTAATATAGTTGCTAAAATCCATTTTAAACCATCTAGATAAGTGTTCAGCAAGCGTCATCTGTTTTGGACCACATGTAATACTTTAAAAAATTACAAGGACGCATGAGGCTTAATTATCATTATATCTTTGGAAATCTTATAATAAATTTTGCTTTTCATCTTTTTTTTTTCTTTTCTTTTACTAATGACTTAATACTCCAAACATTTTCTTCCTTCTTACTTACACAAGTAAGGATTATACAAGGAAACATGACTCTGGTACAAAGAGTCCCAAAGCCATGTTAGCACAGACATAGGAGTCCTAAAATTCCACCTGTCCAACAGAAGACTTCCTATGTTAAATTTTACTTCATAACCTGATCAGAAGACAGCACTATCTCTAGTATAATGGGTAGAATGTGATGGAACCAAACTGTTCCAGTCAGCAGTAAGTCTGCCCTATCCTCTACCAATCCAGCAACAGCAAGCAGTTTTGTATGTTAGTACAAGAAATGATCTTTTCAGGTCATAATTATTACTTAAAATCATTGAGTCTTCTAATACATGGAATAATTACAGGGTTTTAAGAACATCACTGAGCAGTTGAGGTTGGAAAGTATCTCTGGAGGTCATTGGGTCCAAGCCAGAAGTTTATTCAAATGAATAAAAATTACTGTATGTGATGCGTGTCTGTACAGATGATTAAAATTAAGGACTACTTATTAAAAACTGTCTCAGTAGGAGGGTGATGTAACTCAAATTCTCTCCTAGTTTTTCCCTTGCAATGTGAAAGACGTCATTTAATAATGTATTCACTTCAATAAATTATTACAAAAATTGCATCTACAACTAAGCCACGTTCATTCACTTCAAAAGGCACAAGCCAAAGTATTTCAGCTGTTCAAGGACTGAGAAAAGAAATAATCCATCTCCTGCAGGTTTCCCAGAAGATACCTCCTTTTGATTTACAGATACACACAGATTTACTAAGATGCTGGTAATCTATGCAAAATTCAACCTCCACAAAAAAGATAACCTGCTCCACTGATGCAAATCACACAACTACATTGTCATACAAATACCACATTATCTTTTGTACTTCCGCACTCCCTGAGCAAGATGTTACCATTCATTATGATTTGCCATAGTCTTCAATGGCAACAAGGCTAGGAATCGATTAATGACCCGACTGGACTATTGTGTGAGATCTCAGTGAAACGGAAAGCTTGGCACCATTTATCTTAGAAACAGTGATGCACTGGAAGCCATAAATGGTTTACTGATTTGAAGAAGCATTACTACTACTGAGTATTCTTGTAACTTGTATTAGGAGTCAGACAGCAAGTTGATTCATCTTTTACTTGATCTGACAGAAACCGATAGAAACATAGAAACCCATCTGAAGCAGACACAGCAAACATTAGATAAAGTATAAGCAGACACTGCTCACTTTGAATAGGTTCATCTATGTTAGGCAATTAGGCAATCAGAAGTTGTAATTAAAACTGAAAGAGAAGAATGGAATAACTGACCTCTTATGGCACAAAAACATAGCTGGTAGATGACACCCCTCAAATCACACCAGCACTCACATACTGCAACAGACCACAAAGCATACTTCAGGGGGTGGGTTTTACTATCCCATTGATCCAGTTTGTTTTCTGAAAGTTTAGTAACTAATCACCAGAATTTCTGTAACATCTGACCTTTCCCTTTCACAAGCTATCCCACTCCAGGATTTTGATGCCAGAACAAGTGAAAGCTCAACAGAAGGTGATAACAGACAATTAACAAGATTTCAGTTTCTGAGCTCTTTAACTTGTGAGCAGGACTATATATAGCATTGTAGGTTAAAACCAGTATCTGCCTTTGATTATAATGACATCTCACAACCAGTCACCCACTGAATATCACTAAGTATGGGATTTAATTAGATATTCATAATCATAAAAACATTCAGTGTGAATTTCACAGTTCACTAATCTATGTTTAAAATGAGAATTAAGACTGTCTTTAAAGCAGTTTCTTGGAATGACTTGTAAGGTTTTTAGAACATCTTTTATGATTTATTTTTCAATGAATTTTTTTTATCTACTTCCCTCCAGTATTTGTAGTTGGCAGTGACTGTAGGTAAGCAACAAATTATGCTGTAAAACGTAAACCAGCATCAGCCTAATTCAGGGCAACTCTGGGCTGACACTGAAAGTTCAGCCGCGTTTCTTCTCTGCACCAAGACTCAGACTTTGCAGCTGAAGACAAGTCATTCAAGCTTGCTGGCCCAAAAGCATGTTCATTTTTTTTTTTTTTTCCAAGAGCAGGCTGATGGCTTTCTGTGCTTTAAGTTGTTGATCTGACTCTGTGGCAGAACCATCAACTAAATTTGATATAATTAACAGAAGCATATGGTCAGGAATGTGGGGTGAGCAGAGCTATCCATTTCAGTAACAGACTGCAGTTATGCTGGGTCGAGTGTAATGTCAGACTGCAACCTGAGGACCTACAGGATCGTATTGTGCCCTGATTCATACCTGCTACAATCACGCCCCCAGGGTTGCTCTATGTGGCAGAATTTGACCCAGGATGTTAAACCTGATGAGACAAAGTGAGCATTTACTATTGCTATTTACTGTCTTCATGAAGTTCAGCAAGGGCAAATGCTAAGCCTGTACCTGAGGATGAATAATCTCATGCATTTTTACATGCTGGGGGGTCAATCAGATTGGAAGCAGCTTTGCTGAAAAAGATGTAATGGACAATAAATGGAACATGAGTCAGTAGCTTGTCCTTCTATCAAAGAAGGTCAGTCACACCCTTGACTGCTCAGTGAGCAGGATGAGGGAAGTGATCTTTCCCTCAGTTCATCATTTGGGAGAGAGCACCTTGAGTTCTCCATCCAGATGTAGGTTCCTCAGTACAAGGCAGCCACTGGTGTACTGGAGGAAGGCTGGTAGGGATGGCTAGGCAGAAACATAGGATGCACAAGGAGGGCTGAAGGAAATGTAATTATTCAACCTTAAAACATGTCCATATAAGAACAGGGCAGCAAGAGTCTTTTGTTCCAAAAGCACCTTAATTTTGATAAATGCCTTTATTTTACAATGAAAATGTTAAGAACACCGAATCTCATTTCAGAATTTTGGTATAAATATCCAAATAAAGACTTCTGCTACTAAAGATGCTTTAAGAAGTACCCAGTTGGTGCACAAATGAGAAAAAAATCTTCCAATTTCCACCAACAATAAAATAGTGACCAATTAAAAAAGGTTTAGCATATTTAAAATATCCAGGATTAACTGTTTTTTTTTTTATTTTATTTTCAGTATTATCTTAATTTCTCAGAAATTCTAAGCTATGCGTATGCAAAAGCCCTCAGATACTTCATGGTAATGGCAGTGTTAAGTAGGACTGGAAAAAAAAAATATATATATATATGTAACTTCTTGGCTACAATTAGTTGCCTTCTCAAAGATAAAAGGCATAAAAATGGATTGAGAGAAGTTTTAGACCTGGATTTAGCACAAGCTCCTTGAAGAGTAGCATGACAATGCCTCAAGCTCCTCTGCACGTTATTCACCTCTTGGCACACACTCAACTTCTGCCAATAGATTATTCCAAGAGAAGACTTTCTAAATTCAGACAAAACACAGGATTTGGGTGGTAAAATTATGTAAAGAAAGCATGAAGTTCCTTGGTTATTAACTGGAAACCTTCATGCTTTTTTATCATCCAGCTAACAGTGGAACTGTTCCCTCTTCATCGTGCACACATCACAAAAAAAAAAAAAAAGCATCCTGTGAATGACCAATTATAAGAATACTATAATTATACAGACAATGATAGTATACATTCTTCCAACTAGCTGAAAGAACAACTCCCATCCTAACATAATTAATTATAGTAACCCATAATACCAAAATTCAGACTGACACCATTGCACACATCAGTAACACTGAAATCCAATATAGTGTCCGCGTACAGTATAACCGTATGTCTACATATAGCAGATCAGATATCTTACTTAGCATGTCTATAGAACTTATTATCCATTTAAAAATTATTTCTTTTCATCACAATCATTACTTCCCATTGCTTTCTGAAACATTCAGTTTTCTGCCCTTTTACATCCTGTATAAGCTGTTTGGATGAGCCAAGTCTGCAAGTGTCATATAAGAACTCTGTGTTCAATTTTAATAAAACTCAGCCCCTCTTGATACAAATAGCCTTAATTATCACTCTCCTTTTATTTTACTTTTACATAGGACCTTTCAGAGGAAATGTTTCTGGTTACACTGACTACAAACAGCACTGGGAGGAAGGCCTCAAACTATGCTAGCAGAGCAGAGCAAACACGCAATTCAAATCTGAATTTGATAGTGATAGGACAAGGGGGCATGGGTTTTAAACCAAGATGTGGTAGATAGAGTTTAGATATTAGGAGGAAGTTTTTCATTCAGAGGATGGTGACACACTGCAACAGGTTGCCCAGAGAGGTTGTGGATGCCCCATCCCTGGAGACATTCAAGGCAAGGCTGGATGTGGCTTTGGGAAGCCTGCTCTAGAGGTTGGAAATCCTGCCCAGGGCAGGGGGGTTAAAATTAGATGGTGTTTGAGGTCATTTTCAGCCTAGAACATTCCTTGCTTCTATGAATTAGTTCAGGAGCCAACTGGTCAATGCAAGATAGAAGCCATCACATAGCACACTAGGATATAGTGCATTTTTAACTGTCAGTTTCTCATCTATAATGAATTTCTGAACTGCGGCAGCACAGAGTGAGAGTATTTGAATCCCAGCAGACGCCTTAGGTAAGATTTGGGTTTCTGACACACAAGGTTTTTGACAGAACAGCGCAGCAGCTTATCAACACAGTGCAGATAGCAAGAGGGAACACAGCTTTGTATGACACTAATTCACGTGGCACACAAAAGTAGCAGTACCAGTGGCTCCAAAAAGTGAATGGAGCTATGTGACTGGCATTTTCCCCACAATTCCAGCTACCTGTGTGCCTATAAGGTTTTCTCACTGATCCAAATAGAAAAGGAGCTGCTAATGCCACCAATTTACAACACCGGAATGCTTACTCCAGCTGATACAGAAATATAGGTTACAAAAGTATTCACTTGAAGTACTTAATACTGCAGTGTCTTGAGAGATCCTTTCACAAGCACAAAGCACCTTCAGCAGCCAAAGTTCACTTTTCCTTATGAAATTGCTAAGAACTGTGCTTGGTTCCCATTAGGGCAGGGAAGGTAGTCAGCTCCATTCCAGAAGTCAGAATTCTAACAGAGAGCCTATATTAAACTTCAGTTATAAGGAGTAATGTCAGATGCAGTTTGCATGATCACGTAGCTGCCTTAGATGGTGTGTATTTGGTCTGTTATTTAATCTTTCTGCCCATGTGTAAGAAATGAGGACAAAAATAGTACTCTGGACACATTCTTCCAAGGAAATGCCCAGGAGAAGTGCTTTACAGAATTGTATCCCTTACCAAATGGCTCAAAGTTTTTGTTTTGTTTTTTCCTCTTTCCTGTCTGGCATGTTTCCATCGTTTGTTTATTTATTTTTTTAAGGAAAAAAAAACACTACCACCTACTTCTGTGTCAGCTTAAAACACACGTACTCTACTCACCATATTTTTGCTGACGTATCACTTAATAAAATAAATGCTGCTGATGATTAGATAAGACATTCTTTCTCATAAAAACATGAATTACATTTGGCTTGCAAAGACTAGGGCAATTGAAGCAATGCTGATTTAAAGAAGTTGAGAAAATGGTCCAGTGTTTTTAATATGAACAGATGATGGAAATCTTCTGTTGATCTATACTACAAGTCAGTGTTACAACCCCCTTAGGAAATGCTAACTGAATCCTGCAAGTCAGCTGGATGTTAGTTGGCTCTGATGAGGACAATATGAATTTGAATGCCCTTCAAAGGAAAGCGATGGAAGCAAATCTGGGTCTCTCTAAGGAAGTTGGAGATAGCAGAAATTAGAAACTCAGTTAGTGGAATTTGATCCAATTATTCAGTTACGCGAGAAGGTTAGAGAACAGCTCTGCATTCATTTCTTTGTATGAAATACTATTTTATCAACAACTTCATTTGTAACAATTGTTACCCAGATCCAGCACATCATCATTACATGGGATATTTGTAGCATGTTCCAGTGAGTATTGTCTCTATACTGCAACTCAGCTAACATGGATTGTTAGGTACTTAAGTAATTCCATTACATGAGAACTTGTTCTGATTTTCCAGGGAAAGGAGACAGATTTTATGACAAAACTCAAAACTGTTATCAAGAAGTTTGTATGGCAACAGCCTTGCTGAAGCCTATGAGAGGTATTAAAGCTGCTAGGTACAGACAGAGAATAATCACAGAATGCATTGGGCTGGAAGAGGCCTTAAAAGATCATCTAGTTCCAACCCCCAGCTGAGGGCAGGTTTCATAGAATCAAAGAATGGCCTAGGCTGAAAACAGCCTCAAACACCATCTAGTTTAAAAATCCCCCTGCCCTGGGCAGGGTTGCCAACCTCTAGAGCAGGCTGCCCAAGTGCCACATCCAGCCTTGCTCTGAATGTCTCCAGGGATGGGGCATCCACAACGTCTCTGGGCAACCTGTTGCATTGTGTCACCATCCTCTGAGTGAAAAACTTCCTCCTAATATCTAAACTAAATTTGCCATGTCTCAGTTTAAAACCATTCCCCCATGTCCCATTACTATCAACCCACATAAACAGTAATTGCAAACTACTAAATCAGGTACTAAACCAGGCTGAACGTATTCTTGAATACATTTGTGGATGGGGCATCCACAGGTTCCCTGGGCAGCCTGTTCTAGCAAGGGCACGTGCTAGGCACATGAACTTGACATCTGAGATCATGCATCTGATGAACTAGATGAATTTGGTTGCCATATGGCCACAGTGACAGAGATCCTTTGGATTGCCCAAGTATCTGAATAGGGCACCACCGGCAACAGCATCTATAATGTGATGCCTTGATGCCCTGCTACTCCCAGTATTGCAGCCTGTACTTTCTCTTACTATTTTGGGTTGCTTTCCTGTGTTGGTAGAAGCTCAAGTTTGACAGAAACATTGTGAAAGCAGTTTCTTAAAACGAATGTCGCAACAGTGCATTTCACGGAATCATAGAATGGCTTGGGTTGAACGGGACCTCAAAGATCAACTAACTCCAACGCCCTGCCATGGACAGGGCTGCTGACTGCTCAATTAAACACTAGATCAGGTTGCAGAGAGGTCTATCCAATATGGCCTTGAACACCTCAAGGAATGAGGGGATCCAGAACTTCTCTGGGCAGGTTGTTCATGAATTTTCCTGAAAGTTTGGCATACATAAATTTTCTCCCTGAAATATGTGCTTTTTACACAAAAGATGATTAAGACATAGTTTCTGTGAACATCAACAGTCTGCACTTCAGAGTCTGAAAAGATTTCCACCCTTGTTGGATCACAGTGGGAAATGTTCTCACTGACCATCTCAAGGAGGGAACATCCTGTGTGCTGTGTTACTTGTCACCTACACTTCTGCTGGAGCGCCTTGGTGAAATCCAACACACATCAATGTTTGTGAGACCAGGAGATTTCTGTCCTATTTTAAGTAACTACTGTAATTTCTAGGAAGTGGAACTGTAATATTTTGGTTTAAGTCTACTCATATAGTACCTGCTTGGATTACCTAGGACACAAGCACTGTTATCTAAATCTCATGTAAACTTCAGCCAACAAAACATGAAACAGCAGACACCAGAGAAATCAGGCTGTATAGCTGGTGTGAAATTTCTGGCTGGAGAGATAGTGGCAGTCTTTCTAGTACCTTGAAAACTTCACACATAAAATATCATTAAACAGCAAAAGAATTAAAAAAATAAAAGAGGTGCTCTGAATTTGGATTTTAAAAATCTGCTCTTTAAAGAGTAGCAGATATAATGGAAAACAGATTAATTTTTCATCTATATGCTATCAGTTTGAATGCCTAGCATTAACTTTTCAAAATCTATTTTTTAGATTAAATACAACTTCATAGAACACATACCTGCAAACAGCACACACAAAACAGTCTGGGTGATAGGTTTTGCCCAGTGCTGAGACCACTTCTCCCTCAATGAATTCATCACAACTGAAGCACCGTGTGCCATAGAGTCTCTGGTAGTCCAAAGTACAGATGTAGTCTCCCTGTCTCACAAAAAATCCTCCTTGAGCCAGGTCACATCCACAAGCTGCAGGAAGAAAGAAGGCAAACTCAGAAGGCTGAAAAAGGAAAGCTCTCTCTCTAAGATGAAGCCAGACAGCATGGTTCTTGGTGAAATTAGTACTTCAGTACATGGCATTATGATCACAGAACGGTTTTGTGTCTGAAAAACACTGCTTTTACATCAGTCATCTATTCTGTACACAAATAGTTTACAGTTAAACTTTGCAAAAACACTAACTTCAGTGCAGAGGCTGATAGTACAGAGAAAAGTCTTTTGGAGTCAAGTACAGAGCTGACATATACACTACTCACAATCACATTTAATAAGTTAAAGGGTATAAACCTTCAAAATCCAAAGCACCAATATTGAAATGAGTCACAGAATGGTTTGTGTTGGAAGGGGCCTTAAAGATCACTGAGCTCCATACCCCTGCCATGGGCTGATTGCTTCCCACCAGATTCAAGCAGCCCAGGGCCCCGTTCAACGTGGCCTTGAGCACCTCCAGGGATGGAACATCCACAGCTCTCTGGGCAGCATGGACTGATGTATCGCCACCCTCTGGGTAAATAATTGACTCAACAATTGGTCAATAGCCTTTCTTGGATACAGATGGTGCTAAAATCCTGCCCTCACTAAGCACAGGGTCTGGTATGCATGGCAGCTACTGTCAATGTCTAGGACAGCTTACAGAATTTTTTAAAATAGATCTCAAGTTTATCAGATAAGTGTCACACAGCAAAAATGAGTTGAAGGGATCTCCACAAGCATCTGCTACTGGTAAAAGTAGAATTTTAAATCCTATCCATCATTTTATCATTTTAAAGCTGATTGTGTACGATAGAGTTAAAGTTGATTAGCCAAGTATTTGTGAGACTTTCCAGAAGCTTTCTCCCTTGCTACCCAGATGCAAATAGGCTGACATTTTCAGATTATAAAATGGGAAAGAGACAACAATCTGGTTGAAGTCACACAGAGGTAGACAGAGTTGTGAAAGATGGCCACCATCCACATGGACCAAAATCTCTGAAAACCAGAGCTGACTTACAAGGAGACCAGAAATTCAAAATAGCGATTTTGACACTGTGATGAGCACTACTTATTCATTACATAGTTTTTAAAAGTAGCATTTATATTCATATCAAAGTCAGTTATCCATACCAGAAGCTGTCATCTTGCATCTAAACAATGAAAAACAGCAAGCATGCTTAAGGCACAAAGTAAAATATTCACAGCACAGAAAACCCCAGAAAGCATAGGATCCTGTCATCATATGTTCAAAACCAAATCCAGTCATCTGCATTTTTTTAATAGCACAGGTGGCTCAACACCATTTTGGCGTTCAAATCATAATCTTCCTCTCTGGGAATGGCCCTAAACATTAAATGACAGAAAACCATAATCATGCTGCTGATGCTTTAGTATGTGACCAAGAATCTTAGGTTAATTAATCTTTCATCCTTGTAAACAAAACTAATTCCAATTACATTGCATTCACCAGAGATAACAACTGTGGGTTGCATGCCTTGTATCACAGTCCATTATTTATGTGCCTCACTTCACAAATGTGGAATATATGCAACATTTTTCTTCCTCAACATTATATGAAGTCCCTGCTCTAACACATTGTTAGGATATGCTTTTTGTACAGACTCCTCACAAATATCACAAGACTTGCAAAGTGTTACAGGTTTCCTTCTGTTGATATATTTCATCTATATATGTACTGGCAAGATTAAAAAACAAAACAAAACAAACACAACTCAACCATGGTTTTAAGATGTCAGTGAGCCGTGTGCTGAATGAATATTGATGATGCAATAGAACAGTTCTAAATACTTCTAAATTATATCAGATAGCACATAAATTTGACAAATGGATTATGAGTGAAAACATGTAAAGGATATAATTAGACACGTGAGCAAATGTGAGTGGTGACAGCCCTGTCACTAGTGCTAGAAGAGGCCCTGTCTCATCCTGAAAATATGAGGGCTTCTCAGAAAATAATGCCTCCTATTTTATGTTGTCATCCAAGGATGTCAGAAGTACATGTTGTCAATACAGCAGTAGAGGATGGACATAGCCACCATTACTTTTTCCTTACATTTTCTTGCTTTGCAACAGAAGGCAGCAGAGGGACAGTCTGAGAAAATGGCTTCTGACAAGGAAGAGCAGATGAAGCAAAAGCGTGCCATGGAGAAAAAATTGCACCCACTGACATTCATTGACACTTTCTGAACACTTACAGAGACCAAACATAGGATGTAACCACAATGTAACTTGGATTGCATGGGCAACATTTTCCTAACACCATCACCCTATCAGCTGTGAAACAGTGGGTCACCTCAGCTGGTACAGGCTTTTATGAACACAGCATGCAGGCTCTTGCCTGTTGCTGATGAAAGCAAATAGTTAATGGTGGTGACTATGTTGAAAAATAGTGTTCTGTGGCTGACAGTTTTCTCTATGATAATATTATTGTGCTCTTTGTAACTGTTGTTTTTTTTTTTTAATGTGAAAATAAAAAGAAAGCATTGCTTTCAGAGCAACATATGTATTTTTCTTTCCTAAAGGCAGGGATTGCAATTACCCTGATTTCTTTTGTAACATTCCACAGCAGTTTGCATTAATGCAAAGTGGGGAATCAAGACAGTGAGGGGAGCTGAATGCCTTGAGATACCGAGAAAGGATTTATTTTGAAGTCACATTGTGAAATGTCTTCCATGCAAACATGAACTACAACAGCAAAAAAAAAAAAAATCCTGAGTGGCAGAAGAAAAGGAAGACTTGCAAATATTGGCAGTCATGGAACTGCAAGTCTTTAATGGTTTGAGTAACAAAGAATGCACTGTGCCAAGTGGGTCCCGCAGAGCTAGCTAGTATCAAAGATGCTATACCTTGTGTAACCCTATCTAGCACATAGTGTGTAAGTTCCTCAGTTATTTTCACGAAAGACTGATTCACACACAAGCAGTTGTAAGCGTGGCTATCAGGATAACAGGTAGACAGAAAACATTTTAAGAGACAAGAACTTGGCTTGTTTAGTCTACCAAAACCCACACCTTGGGAAACAACTAATGCATCAACATGTATCTGAGGTTAACAGAGTAAGCTAAAGAAATGATGAAGACCTATTTAAACCCAGCAAGAGCACTGACATAAGAACAAGTGAGGAAACCTTGGCCATGAACAAATAGAGGCTGAAAATAATAGAAACATTTCTAACAATCAGGGAAATAAGTTTTTGGAATAGCATTCCAGTTAGAAAGAAAAAAAGATGGGAAAAATGGCCTCAGATCTCTTTGGCTTCAGAATGATTTCTGAGCAGTATTAAAAAGAAATTATTGAATATGGTTACAACATCAGGGTTTCTTGAAGTAGAAAAAATATATAAAAGGAACATAAAAAGTGTGAGTCAAGATCAGATGGGAATAGAATTATGTTTATAAATATATGTATTAAATTTCTTGGATATTTAATACTTTAAACCCAATTCCACCCATGAAATACAAATACCAACATTTTAGAATATATTTCTTCCATTTAATACTCCTGTTTAATTACACAGATGCATCCGGCATCCTCCATAAAATTAGTACTTAGAAAATGTTACCACATAACAAATATCTGAACAGTTTTATTCATCTGTTCTCTCATAATGCAAAAACTTTCAAGTTCATGAATTCTATAGTTACAGTGAAAAGTGCACAGGAAGTAAGGAATGAGCCTTATTCATTATTTTTCCCACTGAGAATACTAGCTTCTGTTTATTATCATAATAGAAATACACTGACATAAATAGATTATAGTAAAAAATTATTTGGAAACAATTAGATCTATAACAAATTGAATTGCAGCTACTGGCCAACATATTTATTCTATGGAGATTTGATAATCCTTTCCACTCACCAAGGCTATTACTTCTCCTGATATACATCAATATGACTACCGATTCAATTTAGCACAAAAACATTTTTACAGCATAGGATTATTATTTTCGTTCCTGTTTCTTTCATAAACTCAGCTGCTCTTTTGCCAGTAAAAATCTAAATCGTAAAGATTACTGATGCAATCTGATGCAATACATGTCATATTGAAGAAAATTTCTTTTTATCATTTTTGCTTTTAAATGAAGACATGCAAGAATACCAGTTACATTGTAAAATACTTCATCTCAGGGAAAAGCTGGAATTAAAAGTTTTCAAACAGACAAAGCCATCACACAGCAGTTTTCTTTTTGTGTCAGTAATATCACTTTCAATAGAAGTTTTTCAGTATCCTAGCATTCCAAAATCATTTTTATCAAGTCTTGATTCCACATGTGCCCCCTTAGTTTAAATTCTTGTCAATAATCATTCATCTCTTTAGAACTTCCTCTAAACTAATTCACCGTAAGAAAAAAAACCTAAATGAGAAAGGCCATTAATGTTGTTTTGTTTTGTTTGTTTGTGCTTTTTTTTGTTGTTTCTTATATATATATATATATAATATAATATAACATAATATATATATATAATATATATATATGAGCAGGGTGGTCTTACAGCCTTTTGCAAAGTGCAAGAGGTAGCCCCAGTAGCACTCCCTTCAGTGCAACGCCATTCCACTCTCTCCTGCCACTTATGTTGACAGGGAGTTCCTCCCCAGCTAGGCTGATCCTGCACACCAGAAACGAAAAATCAGGGAAAGAAAACCTGAAGGATGTTTGAGCAGATTCAAAGGCAACTACTCGATCATACTCCTCTTGGAGAGGAAATCAGTGTTATATCACAGATCCACTCCCACCCAACACTTGTCGTCCAAAATAAGTATCTGGAGGCAGGGTTATTTAAAACCTAGAAGCAGCTACCCACTATTACAAAAGTTTTTAGTGAGGAATAGAAAGCATTGCAAATGCAGCACTTGAGATCAAGAGAAAGAAACACTGAGAAACTCATCTGCTTGCCTTGGTGTTACCTTTCACTCCAAGGCAATGCCCCACGCTGAGTGACACTGTGGCGCTGAGAGACATGGTTTAGTGGGCATGGTGGAGATGGTTGGACTAGATGGTCTTAAAGATTTTTCCAACCTTAATGATTCTACACTGAACAGTCTCTGGCTTCAGGAGCAAGTACTGAACAAATAAGCATCTACCTCTTGTGAGCATATTTGGCAGCCACCCAGCACCAGGATATGGTGGGGGATGTGTAAGGGATGGGAGGTACGCTGAATCTGCAGAGGGTACCTCAGGTTGGTTTCTCTGACAGCTCAACATTTCCACTCATGAAGATAGTTTTCAGTGACCTGAAAATAACTCACACAGACCTGAGGGGTTTCTCTATTTGCTAAGAAGGTGGCCACTTTTTCCCCAGGCTAGTGTCTGTAACAGCATCTTGAGCGCTGTCATTTACACTGAAGTGCAATTTCACAGGCAATCTAACTCCACAATCCTTTATGGATACTGCCCCACACCAGCGCTACGGTCTATAAAAATAAACAGCAGCAATAGCAATTAATTAGGGCACTTTAAGCACATTGCTAGCCCCACTACTGTGTGCCATCAGATTCTATTTGAACTGTACAAATATAGGACACATCTCTATCTTCCCTGCTTTCAAATGAGCCTAGTGAAAGTACATTAACTTTTTGGCTGTGTGCTGTGCCCCAGGAGGCCCAGAAGATGCTGTACTTGCTGTGCTGCTCTATACTACAGCAGGTGTAACGCTAAAATGCACAGATTGCCTTGTCATTCAGACAGCACTGTTTAACTTCCAGCCTGCCAAAAAAGCAAGTATTTTGCTATCAAACTACAAGTGCACGTATGAAGTTGTTTTTTTTTAAACATATTGTTTACTCTCTCATTGTTGCCTTATGTAAGCAAGCAGGCATCAGTCCAACACAGGAGAGAGAGGCAGAATCCACAAAAAAAAAAAAAAAAAAAAAAGAAGAAAAAGCCAATCATAACACTACAAGCTAAGCAAGGGAGAAAACCTCTGCTGGTCCAACACGTCAATAAGTTTTCTTTCTCAGTACTGCAGTTTAAATTCATTTCTAGTATTTCCCCACTGTCTATGAGATGAATCCTGGTGGCTAAATAAATCCCAAGAATGAAACGCTGAGTATGCTACTGATATAATTTACTTTGTACAGAAAAGTAGCATTGATGCATTCTCCAAAAAGCCCGTTATTTCTGGAACATTTCTCATGTCCACTCTGCCCATGAGAAACAATTGCAATCACCTGGCAAGCTTCCTCAGCTACTACTTCGACTTAGCTTCAAACTGAATTGCAAGTAATTTGCAGTAATTCAGACTAATTTCCAGAAGACAATGCTCTCTTTATGCTGATGACACCAGGTAATCTTTCCACAAAGGTTTTAGGAATTGCTTCCTCCTCTATCTGTAAGCTTAATGACCACATGAAGTCTGCATGTTACTGTCATCCACTTAACTCTCTTGGTTAATTCACATCCAAAATTCTTTGTCTGTAGGAGAGGCAGCAGCAAGGCAGAAGGAATGATATTTAATCTATACAATCTCCATAATCCAGTCACTCTTCCTAGGTGGGAATAACTATCTAAATCTTTCTATGTAGATATCCATAATATCAAGTATACTCAAGCTTGTCAATTTCCAGTAATGTTTCAGCTATATTATCTGAAATACCAGCTGTAATCTCAATTCATTTTGTTACAGTCTGTGATAAACAACTGAAAGAGCATGCAACATCCGAAAGCTCAACCAATGTGCTGAACCCTTCCCCAGCCACCAAACAGGAACACACAGGCAGACAGCTCTGAAGAGTAAAACCAGAATTTTCTGGAGCAGATTAATGGGGAGAATTATGGGAACATATTATCCATTGTGAAACATTTCCTTATACACGTGTAGCATTTCTGATAGCATAGCTCCCAAGCTAGCTAGGCTATTAAATCCATCAATTAATTTGTGAGTACACAGTTCAGCGCAGGAAAATCCTTAGAGATTCTGAACAAAGCTGAGACTAACAAAACATTAAAGATTCAGGTGCACTAAATAAATGAAGGAGAATTCGGTGAGTTTCCTGTGCATTATGTAATTTGACTCCTATAGTTTATGGGGAACTACATATATAGTAATTTTTGTTTTAGAAAGTATACATCCATTTTACACTTCCCTCATGAAAAACAGAATTTTCCAGTAGATTAAAAGACAAAGTAATTGCCAAATATAAGCACTTACGATGTGTTGCAGGTGAAAGAGAATATATTCATAGATACTCAGTGCTACCAGAACAACCAACCTCCAGGAAAAACAGAAACTTTGTCTGCTTTGTATTGATTTACTACTGTAAGGAATCAATCTGATTATTTTTAATATACAAGCAAACCAAAAAGATTTAAGAATCAGAATAACGTACTTTCAGCCATTTTCTAACTTGTAGCACCTTTGGCTACTCCAATAAAATACTGCTGTCATTTGCCAAGTCAATTAAGTCAGTGTGCTGTCGGAGGCTTTATTATTTTTTTTTCCTCCCCAAAACTCAAATACTTTTGCTTTACACAAAACTATTAAATATTTTCTTATTTTCCGTAATCATACTTTGGGTATCAGTTACAGGTTTGCAAATTAAGTGCTTAATCTCACTATGCACAGATAACAGCAGATGGTCTGGTCTTAATGAGACATACAAAAAGCAAGAGGTGGAATTATACCACCATCACAGTGACAAATTTTATGCAACAGCATTCAGTTCTCTGTACAGACTTCACCTCACCTGGGTACACTGAGATGCCCACTGGTAATTAAGTGTGCTGTACATATCCCTGCTGTACTCTCCTGTGAAAGGGTGTGCTACAGAAAGAAAGTTCCCTTCTGCAGAAGAAAATTTGCACTGGCATCATTTACATGGATAGGAACTCTACCCTAAGAAGAGAATTTCAGGAACTCAATAGAATTGCAAGCTCTTCACGAGGATGTCGATGTGGGTTGAAATTATGTATGCTCAAAATAGTCTCATATGAATAATAACTTTAATGCTTGCAAGGTTTGTTTCCTTCCAATAATTCATTTAATGAACATCAAGCATCCTTTTTAAATGAGTTAAGAACTTCTGCACATGGCTGTATCTGTGGTTTGGATCATCCCTCCGAAGTTTCAGCAACTACTTTGAAAATCTCAGGCATGTTTTTATGACGACTGGTAACTGGAAAAAAGAAAACATATCTCCCATTTATGACAAGGGAGAAAGGAGGATCTGGGGAACTACAGGCCAGTGAGCCTCACCTCTGTGCCTGGAAAGATCATGGAGCAGAGATCCTCATCAAAGAGGAACTATGGCACATGAGGGACAAGCAGGTGATCTGAGACAGCCAGCACAGCTTCACCAAGGGTAGTTTGTGCTTGATCAATCTGATGGCCTACTATAATGGAGGGTTGTCATTGGTGGACAAAAGAAAGGCAACTGATGTCATCTAACTGGATTTCTGCAAGGACTTTGCCTTGGTTCCCCCCACCATAGCCCTGCTGAGGAGGCTAAGGTGTCTTGGTAGTTGAAAAATTTAACATGAGCCAGCAGTGCGCTTGCAGCCAGAAAGGCCAGCAGTATCCTAGGCAGCATCAGAAGAGGACTGGCCAGTAAGACAAGGGTGGTGAATATTCCCCTTTGCTTTGCCTCTGAGGCCCCATCTGGAGCGCTGCATCCAGCAATGGGGCCTCCAACACAGAAAAGATATTGAGGTTTTGTAGGCAATACAGAGAAGAGCCATAATGATGATCAGAAGGCTGGAGAACCACTCCTATGAAAACAGGCTGAAGAAGCTGGGCTTGTTCAGAGAAGCCTGTGGGGACACCATTTTATGGATTTCCAGTATTTAAAAGAAGATTATAAACAAGAGGGAAATCAATTTTACCGGAATAGACAGTGATAGGACAATGGGGAACTGTTTCAAATAAGCAGAGGAAAGATTTAGATGTCAAGGGGAAGTTTTTCCCTGAGAATGTGGTGAGGTGTTGGAACAGGCTGGCAGAGAGGCTGTGGAAGCTCTGTCTGTGAAGATATTGAAGCCCAAGCTGGATGGTGCCCTGGGCAACCTGATCTAGTGCTTGAAAAAGGAGTTGGCAATCCCATCCATGGCAGGGGTGTTGGAACTCAAGCCTTCTAACCTAAGCCATTCTATGATTCAAATATAACCACTCAATCTTTGAACTGCAAGACTGAACTAAGAATAAAAGAAAAGCAATGGAAAGTCTAAAGAAAAGTAAATTTGTCTATTAGTGAAAAAGTAAAACAGAGGCATTATGTAACATCCTTGGTGTAAACACCAGCGTGAGTAAGGTTTTCTACATGCTGAAGAAATGCAAAAAACAGTAACTGCCTTTAAATTAATTGAATGGGAAAGCAGAAATAACACAATTCTGAGTTCCAGTGATGAATAGTTAAATAGGTTCATCTGAAATGTTACAAAGATATTCCTTTCCCAGTACTTGCAACCATGATACTTTTAAGCTTGTCTCTCTCACCACACTTTACTAATATTAGGTAAATTCATGAAAGATTCTTAAATATATCGGGTTCTTAAAAATCATCAGGTTCTAGGTTAAATAGATGCCTTGAAACAAAACTTCTGCTGAAGTGCTGTTGTGAATGGTATAGCACCAAGGCATTCAGTGCTAGTGAATGTTCTTCTTGAATACAAAGAAAGGTTGCAATTAATACAAGTATGTGATTAAAACAACAGAAAAATTATCAATTACTCTGTGATAGTGAGAGTTCAATAACTTTGTGTTTATTAAATATAAAAATTTATAGTTGAGTTGTTTTTAGGAAGTTAATGATTAGCTATTTTAAAAATATAAATTAAAAAATCTCAACCACAATAGAGAACAACTAGCGACTGCATTAGATCACTTCTACACTAGCAGAAGTATATAAAGTGTAAAAAAGATTTTTTTTTCAGTGATATGAGATGTAAAGTTAGCATGATATTGGTAAGTCAGCCCCACACCTACCATGCTGTTGGAAATGTAGGTTTTTCCTATTATAACAAGTAATCGTTATCTGGGATTAAAAGATCCTAAAGAAATTGGGAAGCACAAGCATGCTGCTGAGTACCTGATGAACTAGAGCCACCACTTTTCATCCCAGTGCCTGAGATACCACACATGCCATGAACCGCCAGTGCTTTGCCAGAAGTTGGCACTCAGAAATCTTACTAGTGAGTTACCCGTAAATGACTCTCATTCTGAAATGCGAAACCCCTTCGCTATGTCCAAACACCAGTCCCTCAGATTTCACAGCACTGTTTTCAGCACACTTATTTATATCCTAGCAGATGTGTTTGATCTAATGGACAAATCACTCCTACTACCAAGTTACTGGATGTTTTTAACCTTTTATTGATTATCCTGTTTTAGATCTTCAGATTAATATGACTTCAGAACAAATAATATAAATTCAGAATGCACTGTATATTCTGATAAAAAAGCACGTCTGTGAGGTCTTTAATGATGGTATAAAAATCCAGCCCAGGACTCTTTCACAATTCCCAGGAAGTTGTTGTGCCACAAGATAAACATTGACTAATCTATCCAACTCCAGCTGAAGATGAGAAATATTCAGGTTAACTAAACAAACAAAAACACACGGGGTTGAAAAAAAAACACACTTGAACCTGACAGCCATGCTTACCATCAAAGTCTGCACATGCATCAAGATAGCAATCCAGGGAATTTTGATTAGGGGTCAAGCAACATGACCTACATAGACATTCATGGTGAAGATAACAGCACAATGGCCACATCAAACTTACTTCATTTCACTGAAGATGGAAACAGTTAAGGACAGATAAGAGATATGGCTCATCCTGCCTATGAGTTTCCCCATTTAATGAAGGTGCATGCTGCAAGATCATTGCATGCAAATAAATTTGCAAACACTATGGAATTTCTGCTATTTGTTCTGCTAGAGTGAATATATAAAATACTGTAAAATATGTTTTCTGCTTTTATATACAGCTATAACAATCATGTTATCCACACCCCTTACCTAGGGTTTAACTTAGACTTCCAAGATTTCCTAAATACTCGGTTTAACATAGGTTACAGCTAGTTGGAAAATCTAGGATGCTATTACACCATAAAAAAAACCCACCAAGAACAAATTTGAGAAACACTTTTCTAGAACACTATAATTTCTATCTTTATGAAAGACCAGAGAGGCTATTCAATAGACTATTCATTTCTCCTATCTACAATTTTACATTAATGCCTCAAAGGGCTTGCTAAATTAAGCTGTTGTAAATGAGCACCAGGTGAGTATTTGCCTAATACAACATGCAGTCTGAGAGGCAGACCTGACAGACACCTTCCGAATGAACTAGACATCTCAATTAGTTTGATCGTTTGAACTGTCAATATTTTATCATCTCTTCTTATTTTCCCTGGTGCTTTCATTACAGCAGTAGGAATTAATATGGGAATTTGCAAATAAAGCAACCAAAACTTTTGAAGTCTAATGAGTAAAATATTTGCCTTGTATTTCAAAGCCATTTATTCCTATTCTAACTGCACTTTTATTAAACCTGATTAAAGTGGAAAAAAAACTTTAGAGGCTGAGCTAAAAAATTTGACTTGGGACTTGATGGCACATTCCCCACAGCATTTTCCTGGCAGATTACTTGTGCACCTTAACAATAAATAATCTATATGAATAAATGTAAGGATTAGCCTTATTTCTGATTGAGCAAAACTAGCAGGTCTTCACAAAACTGCCAGTAGAATTTTTTTTATCTGGGTGCATACCTCACATTCTTGAATATGTACAAGAATCAATCATCACTTGACAAATTTCTTAGCTTTCTTTAGAAGATTCACCAGGGGAGATTAGAAATAAATTTATGGAAATGAGTGCTTTTATACTAACTTTCCTTAGTTTTGGACAGTTAGATAATTTAAACAGGGAAGGCACCTACATACATGCTATTACCATTCTGATCATTTCTGTAATTCACAATCATTTACAGGTGTTGGAATGAGATAACCTTTGAGGTCCATTGCAACCCAAGCAGTTCTATTACTCTTATAGGAATAATCAGATGAAAATATAGCAATATAGAAAACCACCTCTCACACCCCATTAAAAAAATAATAATTAAATACCTACGCTTCTCTGAAACCTCATATTTTATCCAGAACTCCAACACTACCCAATAAATGATTTCACAACTCACACATATTCAAAACAATACATGCAACTTCTTTCTATGCAGTATCATTTGTGACAAATTCATTTAAAAAGACTTCCTGTACTTCTAGGCAGCTCTCAAGATGTGCTTAATTGTACCTCTTCATGGTTCCTTGGTTAGTTTATGGGCTTCAACATACATATTAAGAAACCATTTCCTGCAGTTTTACAAACAGCTTAAGCAAGGTTGTCTGACTAAGGCTATGGAGTGGTTTAATATGAAGGCAGTCAACCTAAGAACACAAGATGCATGCAGCTTTTCCAGATCACACATGGGATTATCCATCTCAGGACAGTCCTGCCACTGGACTGGACAGGCACGCCTTCTTGAGGTTGCAGATTAAGCATCACTGAATACCTTCAAAATTATGCATCCTAGGGAGGAGTCAACTGTAATATAAATACATTCACAGGGTATCACTCTGCCCGTGCACAAAGATCCTGGGCAACCTGATGTAGCTGTGGATGTCCCTGCTCATTGCAGGGGACTTGGACTAGAAGGCCTCCAGAGGACCCTTCCAACTCTAAGGATTCTATGATTCTATGACCAATGGCATGACAGAAAAGGGGTTCAGAAAAGGGGTTGTGGCACAAATCTCTTCTCCAAGTCTAAAAAGATATAAATGGTCAAATGACCAAGAGAACTGAGCACCATAATGTTTTTTGCTAAATCCTAGGACAATAACTAAATTTTCTCATCCACTGATTTAAGCATGTGATTAAACACCCAAATCACATTTCTCTAAACTGATTTTTCCCTGTACATTATACAGCAAAATGTACGTTCAGTGCACCATTCTGTTTCTAATGTCATCTCACGTAACAAGGTAAATCCATACCAGAAAGCAACTTGAGATTCTCAAATAACATATAAAACCAGAAGTAAAATGAGAGAAGATATCAGAAGAATGTTAGCTAATTGATGAAAGCCCCTGAAAAGCGATATAACAAATTATGACATTTTAATATATTTTTTTCTCTCTCATTATAAATCCGCATGTGCAAAATTTGCACTTAGCAAAAGAATTACTACCAAGATTCTGTCTAGCCATGCATCTCTTATATTATCTCCCATGCTAGTTTGGGGTTTTGTGTGCAGCTCACAGAAGCTACACAACTTATTGCTTAATAATATAATGGGGTGATTTTTAATTCTCATTTTATTGGAGGTCTGCCTGAAGTGAATAAACTACTACTTATTTCTACCAGGTAGGTCAGAGCGATACAGCTTCTAGATACATTCATCTTTTTTCTTTATTTTTTTTTCTTTATTTTTTTGTATAGTGAGAAAAATGTCTCAGCACTGTCCAGACTGGAGATCAGTGACAGTTCTAGACTCAACTTGATGCATTTGTGGGTTACCCGGGAGCCCACAAAAATAGATAAAAATGAAATGAAAACATAAATAACTATTTTTAATGGTTCCTTCCGTAGAACTTGTCAGACCTGTATAAAAGTGAACTTAGGTCTCATGAAGGTAATTATATGCAGCACATATGTCATATGTCCCTCACGCTCAGAGGGAAAAGATAAAAACCCTCTGCGCGGAAAATACGTAAAAATGCAAAGCATCGCAAAGTCCTCTGGGGAATGTAGTTCTTCTCTTCTGAGACAGGTATACCCGGAAATATCAATGATCTATGGAGTTGGAGTATTAACTCTTTAACTCTTAATGCACTACATGTTGTTATGATGTGGAATACCAATACCAGAAATCATAAAACCATGACAACATACCAGCATGTCACTGAGACTTCATGCAGAAAACAAGACCTCTGAATAGCAGATTCTGTTCTCCTACTGAATTGGGTCTGCAAAACTAATTTGATAAAGTTAACCAAAGGGACAGGTGACTTAAAAGAAAAAAATGTGCAGGTTGTGTACTGCTTATAATACTATTGTGGTTCTGAACAAGCAACCCAAATATTTTTTGCTAAGACAGCACGCTATGCTTACATTTCTTTCTGTGTATATTTGCAAATAACGCAGTTAAGGAGCTGGACGTTTAATATCACCAATCTTATTCACAAAATACTTACTCAGAGATAGTATGTGATAAAATTTGTTTTATGGCATCTATAAAAATTTCCATGTAGCTGACAGATAAGGACATATTTTCTAATTGGTTCTCTAATATCCATCTCCACTTCTTTGCTCAGTTTTTCAGCAGCATTAAAGAAACTCTACCTGGTAGACATGTAACGTAGGAATTATTAAACTTCGATCAAGCAGGAACTAGCTGTTATCATTAGCCAATCACTTCACCACATTTTTTGCACATTTCTCCTATGTTTGTCTCTCTAGACTGTTTTGATCCTGAGTAGTTACAGTCACTTGGGAATAGTTGCATCAGCACAGCTTGGACCAGAGCCACGTTTATATTTCTAACTGATGCTACAAGAATGGTTAAATGCCATTTTAAGCACAGCTAGTGATGGAGTAAGAAGGCTATCCAGTAAACGTCAGTTAACATTCTACTCATTAGTATATTCAAAAAAGAATTAGAGCTTTCAGGTAATCTTTCATGTAACTACAGAAGACATGTCTATTTATTAATCCCCAGTTTCTTTGCAAGGCACTCACTACTTCCATTATTTGCAACATGACAAGATTAGTTCATTTCCAGGTGCCATTCTAAAATAAGCAAAGAGCTAAGCCCCCCCAAAAGGAAAAGCACAGTCAGTCATAGTAGGATTCAGGCATCACAGTGACCCAAAACCATCTGAAAAAAATGAGGCAGTAGCTTATCCACTGAACATAAAATGAAGCTGGAAGAGAGCTAACCTCTGAGGTTCTCCTAGCCCAATACTACGCTTCACTATCACTTATACCAAACTGTTCTTCTTCAGGTCCCAAGTGCACAGTAAACTCCATAGTTTTATATCCATTTAAAACATACTTTACTCTTAAGATGTTTACAGTTTCACAGTAAGCAATGGTACAGTTTACAGTAGATTCATTCTGGCATGGATTGCATTGCAAAATATTATTATGAAATTTCCAGTACCATGAAGTCACGTTCCCAGTGTTAATGCATTATTTATAGTAACAGCTGTTATAAACACTTACCTTTGCAAACAAAGCACTTGATATGGAAATACTTGTTCTGAACTCTCAGAACTTCTCCTTTACATGGTTTTCCACAGGTATTGCAAAGAATTGCAGTACTTGACGGCTTCTCCAGTTGGCTGTGTACAGGTTGTGAAACTGCAAGAAAAACAAAGGCAGAAGATTTTAAAGGCCATTAGATGTATAACTGCAATAAAAAAAATCTTCTTTAACACCTACAAATAATGACAGTTAATACTCAGAACAAATCATCTCACGTTGATCAAACAAGCTTTAACTTATTGCGTTAGCCAGCACAGGAGAAAAGATCAGTTAAACAAGCCAAGACTCTTCCTTTTCCGTCACATTCAAATCTCATGCGTGCAAACATTTAAATCTCAAACATAAATTACAGAATAAAGAATCCAGATGATCAAGCCTTGAGTGATTCTGCCTGAATTTCAAGAAATGCTTTGTGACATATTCTTTTCAGGAAATCAAAAATTATAGGTGAAAGCTGTTACTTTTATGCAAAATGCTGTTAATGAGCTTTAGTAGCTATTACACTGTGAGTTACTGCAATTGAAAGTAATAGCCTTTTTAACTGATGATAAGATAGAAATACATTTGCAAATGTTTCGAATTTATACTTTGAAACATTAACATATCTACGAATACACAGTAGATCTGATGATTAAATAAAAACATTTTTAGGAAAATTCCTTCAAAAGATTCTGTTTATCAAAATTAATAAAACACAAAATGAATTAAAAACTTGCTGCCATCTTGTGATGTAAATTAGAAATTGCATTTGTTGGACTGTTAACCATACAAATTGACATTCCAATGTATTACACAGAACAAGTGAGATATGACCATACTCTTGCAATTCTGCTGCTGTACATGCATAATTTTTTTATTGCAATGTACTAAGCAAGTATCTAGAGCCAACAAGTTGATAATTGAATGAAAATGTACTACAACTTAGCCCTTTTTTTTTTTTTCAGATGAAGAAAAACTAGTAACAGAATAACTTAAGACAAACATTAATTATATAGTCAATGACATTCTTTAATGAAGCATGTTTATTCTAAGGTTGGATTGCTTATTTCAAAGTGATAAACAGATATGTATTTTACACAATTTCTTGAAAATAAACTTGACATTGACCAATTTGTCATAGGCCAACACACAGTGTGAGCAGGAATCAGGTGCATTCCCTTTTCAGCATTTAATCAAGGGATAACGATATTGCTGCACCACCCCTTTCTACCACTGACATTGAAAAGTCTATCTGGAAGTAGATTTCCCTTTAAGAGAGCTACCACATGGTTAATAAATTTATGAAAGGCTCAGTTAAACTGAGATTAGCCAGTATCTTTAGATTCTATTTCTTACTGCAACATCAAAGTTATTATTTTGGTTGAAAAAAAAAAATAAATAAAAAACTTCTGGAAAAAAGAAAAGGATTGTCAACGGTTTACCGGGCTGGATCGGCCCGGTTCCGTGATGATTGGTGTGGGGGACCCGCAGACCCACGCCCCAGGAAAGGGGAAGGGGGAAAGGGAAAAGGGAAAAGGGAGATGGGCCTAGAAACAAAACAGCGGCAACGATCTGAGGAGGAAAGCTAATTTACTAAATAAGATATCAGAAAGCAAAATAACACAATATAATACAATATAATTGGAATTGAAGCTAATAAATCAAAGAAAATGAGCAAGAGAGAGTGTCCGATAAACCGAAGGCCTTACGCTAACGCTGAAGGCAATACGGCAGCGAGCACCCACTGCTGAGTCGATCCCGAAGGAAAGAGAGTGTCCCGTGACCGCAGAGGGTTTTTATCTTTTCCCTCTGAGCGGAAAATACGTAAAAATGCAAAGCATCGCAAAGTCCTCTGGGGAATGTAGTTCTTCTCTTCTGAGACAGGTATACCCGGAAATATCAATGATCTATGGAGTTGGAGTATTAACTCTTTAACTCTTAATGCACTACATGTTGTTATGATGTGGAATACCAATACCAGAAATCATAAAACCATGACAAGGATGGAAAAACGCCACAGAATTTATTTTAACAAAAAGATAAAAAAAACCAAAACAAAAACAGTGATGTATGAATCTTCATCATATGCAGGGCTGACCAATAGAGGCTCTGAAGGTGCTGCTACTATTAGCATATATGATAATAAACAATATAAAAACTGTAATGGAGCCCCATTCAGTTCTGTTTGGGAATGCCTGTTCTTGATGCTCTGTCTCTATTCACACTCTCAACTCCACCACCCAGACATCTAAAAGACCTTTCCATACCCATGAACCTAAAGGAGTAAGATGTTCAGCCTTCCCATGCAATCTTCCACTGTAGATTCTGGCAGTTTTGCCCAAATTGGGCGCACTGTATTCCCACAACCAGAAGAGGTGTATGTTTGTTTTTTATCACAAAGAGAAGTATGGGATTGAGTTGCTACAGCATTATTCACCACCCTTTAACATTCTGTTCTGTCTGATGAAATTGCTCATTCTCTGACTGTCACAAAGTCCTGCTCAAGAAAACATGAATTTTGGAACTACTACTGAAGCCCTGGTTATAATTACATACACGTCCAATAAAAACAACACAGCACAACTAGCAATTAGGAGCTTGTAGAAAGGAAGATGCCCAGTCTTACACAAACAGTGCAATGTTCAAGATAATTATTATTTACCAGGAGAATATTGATGAAACTTTGAACTTCACAGTGTTCAACTTACGCTTATTGCACCCTGCCCCAAACTATCCACCCCAAAATAATGGAACAACCAATTCTTTAAGAAGTTGAAACAAAGCATTTTCTTCAGCTACTTAGTACAGTAACATCTTGCAGCTGTGGTGAAAGAGGGTTCTCCCTCCAAAACTATTAAGCAGCATCAAACTTGTAACATTTAATTCAATGACTAGACTTGAAAAGAGCTGACTGCACCCAGATCACATTGGCCTAGAAGAGCGTTACCAGAGGTGCTGGATAAACTGACTGAATGGATGGCTTCTTATTGGAGTCAAGATGTTGTCATCTTTTCAGAGAAAACTTCACTTTTCTTCTTCAAAGTGCTTAAACATTCTGCCCACACCCGCAAAAGTTCCCATTCCATCCCCTCCCTCATTTTTTCGCGTCAAACAAGTTTTAGTACCTCATTACCCTAATAGTGAAGAATTTCCTCCAAATATCTAATCCAATCTTACATTTTAAAGCTATTACCCCTTGTCCTGTCACTACACTCCCTGATAAGGAGTCCCTCCCCAGTTTTCCTGTAGGGCCATTTAGGTACCAGAGGGCTGCCATCAGGTTTCCCTGAAGCCACCTCTCCTCCAGGTAGATTGAGCCCAGGTTCCTCAACCTGCCTTTGTGGAAGACCCAAGTCCACAGAGTGCTACATTACCACAACAGACCTCTGCCAAAGTGCCCCTGAGCACCCCACACTGTCCCCCTGGCACTAGGTTATGTTCCTACTATGTGTAATGTTGGCTGCATCCCTCTTGCACCAAAAAAGCATGATGTCACCTGCCCATTCTCTTGCTGTATACCTGGCAGTTCATTGCTGAACAGTTGTGCTTCACAACAACACCATACAACAACACCATAAGAGTTTTGTATTATTAATATTTTCTTATCAAGGTATAGAATTAAAAAACTCAGGTATAAAATAAATTATAAGAAAAAACATTTAAGTAAATAGTTATTTTACTTTCCTCTCAGTTCAGACTGAAACTAACCAGTGTTTCATACAAAACAAAACAAAAAAATCGGAACTACAGCACCATAAGGCTCATTATAAAATTATGCTTTTGAAGGCTATTTAAATAAATATTCAAATATATAGTCAACCTCTGTCAGACCTCAAATATGAATCTTCATTAAAAAAGATTTTAACTTGCTTTAATCAGTATATGGACGAAAATAAGGCTACATCTCTCATTCATTCCATAATATCTAACCTATTCCAAAACAAACAAACAAAAGATGCACTGTATGAGACTTCCTGCTCTTGGTCACTATAGAAGCCTGAAATAACAGCAGATCTAATTACACAGTTTAATAACTGGTGTGACAGGTGCTTGCTGTTGTCTGATACAGACATTTCAAAGAGTACTGTGAAATAAACAGAAAGGTGTAATTTGAATGGATAGACAGTACTGGTGGGAACAAGTATTCCTAAAGAACAGATTTTAGCAGTCCCAATTAACTCTCAATTCAGGGAAAAATGCTATTTAAAAAAAATATATTATTTGATGGATGGCATAGAATAAAAATGCAGATAAAAGGAAAATGAGAAATTGGAAGAACCCGTTGGGGTGTGAACGTGGTTCCCCTCTCCTGTTCTTTTTGTGCTTTTTTGGTGGTGTTTGTTTATTTTAGCTCCTGTTCTTTAGGTTGGGTACAAACGGCACAATCCTTTCACCTTGGACTCACACAGATGTACTACATTACACCTACAATAGCAACTCTCCATCAGAAGAAAATCTACAAGAGTTTTCCCGCAATAACTTTCAGCACAATTGGCTACCTGAGTACATTCAGCAAGAACATTCCTTCTTCACAACCAATTACATTCATTTCATGAGAGAGAAACATTTTGCCCGAGCAAAAAAAGAATCTAGAATGTTAATATTACCAATATCAGCAGCTACTTAGTTGTTAAAACAAACAAACAAACAAAAACAAACAAACAAAAAAAATGTTCACCATTTTCAGCAAAACCTAAGGCTACGTTCCATATCCAAACATAAAACACACATTATCACGCAACTGGATTAACAGAAAATTATCTCAAGAGGCTTGACACCGAAGCGTACAGCTAGAGATTGTTCCTGAAAAATCAAACAAATAGGAGGAAAAAAATATGATTTTCTTGCTAAATATTTGGGAAACGGGACAGAAGCACTGATTCTTGAAATTGTGTTTCTTAGAATTCATGGAGGGCGTGGTTCAGGACAGACTAGAGAGAAATTAAATTTGCAATCTTCTCTAAGCAGGATTAGAGGAGAATCCGATGAGAATTAGAGACTGGAGCTGAAGTTGTTATTTTGCCAAACATCTCTGGTGTTGCCTCAATCAAAACCCTTAGGGCTGGATGCAAAACCACCAGATGAAGGAAATAAGCACCGACTATCCATAAATATTCAGTTAGGTGCTATCTGTAGTTTTAGCTGCCCTGCTGCCTCCCTGCCTTGTGTTTGCATGTAAAATATAGTGACTAGGAGCACCTCTAGAGCTGGCATAGGTTCAGCGGTAGTAGAAGACAGTGCTAAGGTAATAAACACAGTGTTTGGAGAACTATGAGTGAGCTAAAAATTTCCCTTAGACAAAGAGATATGCTTTGTTTTTCCTTTTTCCCCTAAGAAGTTGTGATTCATTACAGAGCACTGCGGGGGCGTGAGATCTTTATGGTTCTGCAACAGCACATTTCGTATCTTGAAGCAGCCTACTTTAACACATTTTTCAATTAGCAGTTGGTGTTACAACCCTTTTTCAAGATAACGTGTTTGTGTGCTTAGTGATGCCTTGTTACGACACCTCCTCCTTTCATACCTCACAACAATGCGGACAGTTCACAAGGAGAAAGAGAAATCCAAGGAAGCTTTCCCTCGCATTTCCCCAACACATAGCCCCTCGAGGGCTCCAGCAAGCTGTGCACGGCCAAGCCGTGCCCATCCAGAGCTCCAGAACGAGCTGCCCTCCCAACAGGGTTTTGTAGCACCAGCTGGGTATAGGTGCTCACTGCTTCTCCCAGCCCTACAACAGCAGGCTATCACTCCTCCCCTCTTTAGTTCATATTTCATAGGTTAGGCAATTCAGCAAATTCAATAAAACTTTATGCAGTAGGTATCTACTTAGTTTAATTCATTAATATGGTCTAAAAAGATAAAATAGGACCATTTGAGATTTGCGTTCCTTTTTGAACCACAAACCTGCTTGTACTGTTTACAAACAACAGCTTGCACAGTGCCTTTGGCACAACAGAGAGGACTGCATGCCTTTTCCAGCACTTTGTAAGGATCCAAAATCAAATTAAAAAAATCTGTAGCTGATACAGGACAGCAGGCAGTTAGCACAAAGACTGGAAGTGACCCATGATTTTTCTGCCAAATTATGGCACCACAGATGAACGAGAAGTGTTATCCAGCAGAATGCAAAGCAATACAAACGTGTAAGATTAGCAATTATAGCAAAGCACTCAGCACACAAGAACTCCAAATTTCACCATATGCTTAATGCAAAATTCACATCACACAAACAAGCTTAGCACAAGCGACCTCCTGTCCTCATCATTGTAATAAAATATTTACTAAGTCCAAGTGCAGCTAGAGAGAAATCTCTGCTGAATTTAACAAACTGCTACTGCAGCAATAGAAGGGCTATTTTTGTATGACTTCTAGTAAGACCGCAGTGAGAAATCTGCATAAAGCAATAGGATCTTTTTTTTATTAATTGCAATCTAACACTAAGTCTATGTTATGTTATGTAGACTTCTAATATGAAGTATTTGACTAAAGTTTTAAAAAATCACATTTTTTCAGATTGAGCTGTTACCTAACAAGTGCCACTACCACCATAACTTCAAAATCTTCATATAATTATGTGAATGTAAAGCATTACTAGAAATGAATGTTTAAACATCTTTCTTGATAGCACTACCAGGTAAAACCCAAATAAATGCTCATGACAATACCAGCGATATAACGATGGTAGTTCCAGATGAAAAACAACTCATTTCAGGTCTGTGCTCCCCAGAACGTACAGTCATCCCACCATACCTGTATCCTCTGGCATGCCTGCATTAACCCAGCTTTACCAGGACAGTGACACGGGCAATCCCACCATGTGCTCTAACGTGCTGGGGGCAGGCGGTGGGACAAGCGGGTCCTGCGGCAGCACGGTCATGAGCCGCTCCAGCACAAGTGCAGCTCGGGCTCAGATGACTCCTGCAGCACCCACGCACAGGCAGGAGGCGAGCCAAAGTCTCGTGTAAAAATAGCGCCCAGCAGAAAGCTGAAGGTTTGCACGTCCGCAGGGCATCCAGCGGTGGTCCACCTCTGGCAGGGACGTGGAAGGAACGGCTTTCATAAGCACCGTAGGGTGGCACTTCAGGAAAAAAAGGCTTAAAGAAGAAAAAACTTTAAGCTGCCAGGCCAGAAGTGAAAAACATAGTCAGCTGATAAGCTAAAAATATGGAATCTGGCATCAGAGGGGAAACGCCTCCAGCTGTCACCCTTGGTACAGGCTGTCCCCATGCCCTGTCGCCATGGGCAGGAGGGCACGGCACTGATTTCGGAAGGAGATGCTGAGAGCTTGTCTCTCTCCAGAAGGCAGTCACTGAGATAACTGGCAGCCAAAGATCTGTCCCCTGCTAGCTCATATGGAGTTGGGACTGCGCATCATTGGAATAACAGCGATGTGTTGAGCTATTTAAAGCAATACTTGCTTGCCCAGTTAGCATGTGAATGCTCTGTGAGGGTTAAAAATCTGTAGCTCGTGCTTTACACAAAATTCGTGTGGAGGCAGAAAGATGGTCTGTGCACTGGGAAGTGGACCATTGCCTTGGAGAGCAACCTGAGTAAACCTGGAGCAAAGTGCTTGGGGCAAGAACAGGGCTGCATCTCCCTTCTACATGAAGATTTTATTTTTTCTTGCAGTCTCTGAAGTTGACAAAATACTCCCCCCTGCTCCCCACCCTCTCTCCAGTCATTGCCTGCTTTGGTTACAAAGCAGCCAAGAAACAGCTTTTATTCTTTCTGCAAACAGAAACTGCTCAGGGGTGTAAATGGGAAAATAGCATCTGCTGCCACTGAGGAAGGGCTGGGAAGCAACACATTATGCAGCACTTTACACAAGAGGCACAGCAAGCTCACTGCACCGTGCAGATTAAATAGTATTTTGCACCGAATCTTGTTAAAAATCTACTGAACTAATAGCAGCATATAGGATTAAGGTGGCTCCCCATTGGCTTCAATAGTCAATGGCAAACCTTTACATAAGAAGCTCAACAACTTCCCATTTCCACAAAAACAAACAACAAACAAACAAACAAAAAAAACCCCACATTGAACAAGTTATTACATAAAGCCTGAAATATTGCTAGCTATTGTTTAAAAAAAAATAAAATAAGATTTGTGTAAAAAAGAAGTTTCAGTTAGAATGATGATCAGTGAAATTCATATGAATTTGTTTAGCCCACTGTGGATAAATTATTACAAACTCTATATAACAGAGACAGTGGAGATTCCTTATTCTTTTTTCAAAAACAAACAAACCAACCATCAGTGCTTTGAAAGTATTAATATGCATTTGTTGAGGATGAGTCAGATGTTTCTTACAGAAATGTCCATCAACAAATGCAGAAATTAGTAAGTCTAACAAATTTTCAGAATGTTATTTAGTTTTTTTCCTTATACTAAGTGTATTTACATTTTGTAAGAGATAAATAAGAAAGCATTTTTTTTTTTGTTCATCCAGTGCTGACTATTGTGAAAGGCATAGGCTGTCTATACTGATACCTGAAGAGATCAGACTTAGAAATCTCTTTGCTCTCCTTAGAACACGTGGTCCAGAGTTCCCCAGAGACCCTGACTGACATGGTCTAGGACTCAGAAAAGGATCTCCACTCCTGAACACCAATTCTGCCCACTGAAGCCGCTCCAGCTTCCGAACAATGCAATGAAGCATTTGGATTTGGCCTCCTTTGCTTTTCCCAGAGGCTACTTCATCTTGGCAGAGATACAGAAGGCACTTTGCTGAATAGTACTGCTCAGGAGGAAGATTAATTAATAGACAGGAAAAGTGAAAGAGTGTACTGCAGCCTTTCCTCCATTTGCCAAACCATCTCCCCCGCAAGACTGAGCACTATACAACCCACATTTTGGCAGTATAGAATCATAGAATGAGGACAATATTGTGGTAGATGGATGGTTGGACTAAATGGTCTTAGAGGTCTTTCCCAACCTTAATGATTCTGTGATAACACAGTTGAATAGTGCACTAATTTGCATTTACAGTTCTGCATGTAAGCTTAGAGCCTCTCCTAAGGTCTCATAACTAGGCTATGGAGGAGGAAAACTCCCACCTCAGTAGCTGTGAGGCTTTTGACGGTGTTGCAGTGAAACTTCAACACTAGGAACTGGCTTCATAGCTACAACCCAGCAGAAGACTGCTTCACATTTCTGTAATCCACTGACAACGGGAGGCAATGAGAAGAAGCAACAGTGATGGCAACACAAGCTAGACAGATACTGACTCATGATCCACAAAGCATTATTGTTTTTACTCTCAAATCAACTCAAGCAGAACACCTATTATAATGCAAACAACAACACATTGACCTTGTTGTACAAAAGCATGAGGTCCTTGACTTCTCAAGCAACTTTAAGTCCAGTTCCAGTAGGCATGCCCTCACTGTATCCTCACAGCTCTTTGGCTTTAGGTTTTGTTTCAAAAAAGATACATAGCCAAGGTCTATGCCTTTACTGATGGCTTTGCAAACAACAGCCAGACAGCTTAGCAACAAATCCAGGCCACACTGAAATGGATTAGTCGGCTGCAACCTCTCTATAGACTATGGTGCCATTGGTTGTAAGTGGCATTTTTTAAAGATTTCAGATCTGATCATGATTAACTCACATTTCCCCTATACTCGCTTCCCTTTTCCCAATGAAAGCAATGTGTAGTGGAATGGAGGAGGTATACAGTCTAATGCTCTTCTTGTTCTCCCATGCTCAGAGCACCTTTCTAGATCCATTCTCAGATTCTTTTCTACAGACTTCTAAAATGCTTAGGAAAAAAAATTATCTTACTAAATATGAAAGAACACAATTGTTATCTTTCAGTGTAAGTAAATGAAGTATTTTCTAATCAAGAATTTAAAAAAACCCATGTAGCACATAACAATTCTCATACTGCTCAGAGTCTGTATGTGCCTGAACTGCAACTCTTACTACGTTTCCAACCAACAGTGCGTATGACTTTAATAACTAGAGATTTCATTTTAAATACACATTAAAAACATTATTTTCTGTAAGCAACCTGCAATTAACAAATTTTGCTTTAAGTATGCTGGAAAAATGCAATAAAGCATCATATTTCACAGATCTTTTCATCATGTTTTAAGGTACTTTCCCCCTACTACCTACGGCACTACCCAGGGCAGTGTTTGATTTTCCATTTAAGAACAGAATGATCTCAAACAACAAAAAAAGCGATAAAACTAAGCATATCTCTGTGTGTAGCCATACAGATTTTGGCAACACTAGATCACTAGGACTAAAATAAATTAAGAAACACATGCTTCCTTTTAATTATCATCATCTATTAGCTGAATTGAAGTAATCCACAGTGGTTGTGCACAAAGTTGGCACTAGTGCAGCACGATCCTTGCCCTTGAGCACACACACATATCCAAACAAAGAGAACAAACATATGGCAGAAGTGAAAACAAACACTAAGAGGGTAAAGGTTTAATGAGATAAAATAGGATAAACCGTGCATCTACAACTACATCCACATCCTCCAACTTGCTGCTCATCCTTTCTTGATGCCATCAAGCACCCACTGGGACCAGGCAAACCCTGCCAAATCTCAAAAACAGCATAAATTCAAACTTCTGGCCATCCAACACTTCTGTCCTCAATTCCATGGGTGACTAAGCATCTGCATAGCAATGAGATGTATATAGTGATGTCTCCAATTGAAGAGCACACACAGCAGGTCAGAAAAATAACAATTCATGGTTTCTTGTAGTACAAGGCATCGGAGTGTAAGACATTGGATGTGCTGCATATTTATAAAGCAGAAAAACCTCAGATGAGAGATGAGGTTAAGACTTCACTCTGAGCTTTGCATAAAGGATGGCACATAGCTGGGCATACTCCTGAGATAACTGGGTCATGAGTCCTTTTCTGCTCCCTGCTATCTGTTGGGAATAAAGAGTGTCATTCATCCCTGAAATGGGTGCTGATAGCCCTTGTCCACTGCCCAGCCCATCAGATGAAGGAAACCAAAGTAACTCCCATGACAGCCGCTTTCTCACAGGGATCCCTCTACAGAAGACCATGAACAATGTGCTGTCCCCTTTCACTGCCTGACTGCAGCACCAGGCTCCAGAATTCTCCAGAAAAACATACTAACACAAAAAATGGTGAGCAAAAGTCACACACAACGTGCAGTGCCTTTAGAAGAGCTTTCATAATGACAGAAAGTACCACAGGAAAAAAAAATATCAATATATGAGGTGTAAGGAAATTTTTATAGGACTAAAATAAAAAAAAAAAAATCACGAAATTCATGTTTCTATCTCACAGAATCACAGAATGGTTTGGGTTGAAAGGGACCGTAAAGCGATTGCCACTACACCAGATCAGGCTGCCCAGGGCCCCATTCAACCCAACCTTGAGCATCCACAACTTCTCTGCTGTGCCAGACTCATAATAAATCATAGCATACAGACACATCCAGAAATTAGTTTGCTTAGTTACAAAGGTCAGAGGGTAAGCAGCCACTTAACATTCTGGTTAGAAGCAAGTGATGAAGAGGGCCACAGAGATGCCACTACATATCACACATTTTAGAAATGAACCCACAGCACAAGGAATCTGCTAGCCTACTGCAAACAATAGGGATGGCCACCAACAAATGAAGCACACATCAGAGAAAAAAAATGCTGCTTAAGTAGAGCTGCAGGGCAACACTCTATTTAGAGCAGAAAAGGTGACATATAATATGGGTAAGGCAAACAATTAACAAAGGGTATTAGTTACTAGAAGGTCAAGCAGTGCAGGGGACTACAAAGATTTGGGAGAAGGGGGGAAGGGCAGGTAGGAACTCAAACACTCTGCTGAATACCTGGCACTAAGTGAGGAATGCAGTCAGGAAAAGAGGATGGGTAGTATTCAGGCCAGGCATCCTGGCAGTAATAAAATGATGCTGTAATAAGAACTGCCCAGATAAAATTTAGAATCTGAGCCCAGACATTTACATAAGGGAAAGTACAGGAGCAGAATGAGGCAGTAAATGGTAGCCAGTGCAAGAAAGTTCCCCCAAAGAGCCCTGGAAGTTAGAAAAGCAAATTTATATCCATTGATACAGGAGGAATGAAACTACAGTGTGAATTGTGACATTTTGAGGATCACAAATGCTGCAAGAAAGACGACAGGCACTGCAAAGATGTCAGTATTATTTGGTGATATTTCTTCTGGGAGTAGATGAATGCATGGGGCAGATTTTAAATACTTTTTTTGTGTGTGGGTTGATGCTACACACAACACAAAAGGAGAAGAAGATCAATAGGTATTATTTTATCTCTGTTTTACACACAAAATTTCAATTTAAACTGTCTGATTTTTGAATATATGGAAATTTCCAGTATTTAAGTAACTAGACTTTTAAAGGGTCTTTATTTCTTCATTCTCTTCTGGAGAGTTACATAGGCATTTCCATAATTTTGCATTCAAAAGCTACTTATTGTACAGGATCATAAAAAAATAGTTTGGGTTTAGCGCTATGCAGAAAAAAAAAAAGTTTAATTCGCTCACATGTTATTACAATATAGAAAACTAACTTCAGCCAAGTCTCAAAAAAAAAAACCCCAAAAAAAAACAAAAAAACACAAAAACACATTCACACAAAAACCAATTATGAGAGTTGTGAGAGCTGGGACTAGAGGGAAGATTCCTGTACTTGAAGCATCACGCATATAAAGCCAGATCTGCAAGGCTGAAAATCCCTCTTTAGCAGCCTTCTCACACTTGCTCTTTGCTGTGACCAGGAATAGAGCAGGCTGACTAGCAAGCTGACTTCACTTTGCATTTCCCAGCTATCCACAGTGGACTGCAAAGAAGCAACTTCAGCTCCTCCTCACTTATCCAAATACAGGAGAAAGGCTTCCAACCTGATGAATTTTGGGTTGGGTGGGCAGCAAGAGACCTTCCCACTCTTATGTCATCTCCTCTCCCAAATATATGAGAGGAGTCTGAGGGTGTTTAGGCACACATGACTGGATGAACACTGGAGGCTCCTCCCAGAGATCATCAATCAGACACTGTAGTTCAGAAAACCCAAACCCTTGAAAGAAGAACACAACTGGAATAAGTGACACCAACCCTCCAAAGATTTGTAAACCAAGAGCTCAATGCATTTTTAAATCTTTTTCAAAGTATCACCCAACAGTTCATCTTTCATTTCACTTCCTTATTCTCCAAGAAAATATAAATACAGAAACTAACAGCCTTTTTGGGTGCTCTGATTTTTTGGGATCTGTTGCAAGATTGTGCAGCTTAGAGCATCTCTGCTTCACGTCATCACTAGGACAGACACCCATGGCTGGACAGATAAACAGAAACCACCCCATGCAAAAAAAAAGAAGCTATAGTATCCTGCATTTGGTAATCTGAAATATAGACAAGATGGGTTTAACCCTGATAGGACCAAACAAGATCCCAAGCAGGAAGCACAACCTGATGTTGCAAGAACAGCACTGCTCACATTTTCAAAGACCAGCATAGAAGCTAAAAACAGTTCAGGATTCAATTTGTGAATTCCAAATGCAAAGCCTTAAATTAGAAGCCTGCCTCAGAGAACAGAGGGGATTTGAGACACATCTCACCTTCAACCACTTTGCTCCCCATGTCCCATGCACTTAACTCCCAACGCTTCCAGCTCACGGTGACCATGCCGGAAAAGAATTTTCTGCCTGCTTTCCTAATCCCATCCTCTATAAAGGGATGTAGCTGCAAAGCAGCAGAGCAGATCCAAAGCCTGCTTGAATAGATTAATCTTGGTTGACAATCACTGAGGAATTTGCAAACAGTATGAACTGCTGTTTTGAAAGCAAAGAAAAAAATATGTAATCAGTGGGAATCTGATACTGTTGGACTTCACCCTGCTCCCAGTGATGCCCACCATTATAACTGCTATTGATTTGGACGGAAGAATTAATTTATCATCTCAGCTATTCAGTTATCACTACCAGAAAGTTCAGCCTTTCCCCTGCTTGCGTAAGGTTATAACATCTCATCTGCAACATCTGAAATGGAATTATGTCTGAGTTCTCTTTTAATACAAAGGAACAAAGAAAAAGGCCTTTTTCTTTCAGTACTTTAACTTGGGTTCTTTATAGTTCAATTCTAGCATGAGTAGCTCTGAAATTCACATCTGCCTCTTTTATTTATTTGTTTATTTTAAGAAACCATCAAGAACTACTAGACTCCATTACCAGAGTATCAGCAGGAACCTGAGATAACCAAAATCCTCAAAACACTAGAGTACTACACGATGATTTATCATTAGAGGAAGTTTATAGAAAGCTGTGAAACTACTGAATACACGTGACCTGGAGATAACAGAAAGGTCTTGTGAAACAAGTGCACTGGAAAGGCAGGTGCTGTCAGATTTGTTCCAACACAGGGTGCAGCTGAGGGGCAGCATAGTATGGGCTGGAGCTCCTAGGCTGTCCCACAGTCACGTCTAGTATATCCAATTAATGGAGCCATTCTTCTGCCTGTCCCCTTATCTTTAGGGCATAAAACCATTGAGAACATGGGCTAGAACAGAAAAAAAGAGTAGAACAGAGCAGAACATCATTTGTTCAAGGGAGGCATAGTCGTGGCTCCACAAAGGACCTCTCAAAATTTAAACCCTGTGTCTGAGAGCATTGTCCAAATGCTTCTCTCAAACTCCAGAAGCTTAGGGCTATGACAACTAGCCTGGTGAACCTGTTCTACACCCAACTACCAAAAGAAGATGCCGTAGGGAGATTGTGGAGTCTTCTCTGGAGATATTCGAGACCTGTCTGGACACCTACCTGTGCAACCTGCTGTAGGGAGCCCGCTTTGGCAGGGGTTTGGACTAGATGTTCTTTAGAGATCCCATCCAGCCCCTACAATTCTGTGATTCTGTGACTCCCACCACAGATCTGCAGCACCAACCAGGCTGTGCCCCTGCTCAGCATCCTTCCTCCCCTTTTCACAGTGATATTTGCTTCCATCTGTATCAGAGCAGAGGAGGGGAACAAGTACATTCTCTAGCTAGGAAATGAACAAGTGTTTGGAACCAGGAAAAAAAACAGTTCAGAACAAATTTCCATGGCTCACTTCAATTTCCATTCCCTGGTAGAGTAACAACAACCGTGCCTATCTGTTATAGCAACACCAAAAAGCAAAAGCAAAATAAAATAGCAAAGAATAGTAATTCATTTTGCTAGTCAACCCACAATGAATCACCACCAACCATTAATTACATTATAATCTACTAGCATTCCATTAACACTATCTGAAAAGAGCTTCCAAAAACATTTAAAACAATAACTAAAGGACCTTTCCAAAGGTTTCTCTTTTTTTTTTTTAAATGTGTAATTTCAAGGAATATAAAAATGTCTCGAAAAATTAATTCTGCAATATAAAAATGAACTCCTCCTGGTTTTATTTGCTATGCTTAATTTGGCATTAAGAGGGCATTAACTACCATTTTATTGCAATGATACAGTTAGTTCAAATATATATAGGTATTAGCAGTATTGAAGTGTTGGAGCTAATGTCACACATGAGAACCTCTTCTTGTACAGAATTAAATAGATATGAGCCAAACTGTTCTTCATCCGTATCAGAAACATCAGCCGGTTGCCTCCATTTTCACACTCACGCTACACAATTTCTGCAGGCACTTGTCTTTCAGTGCTGCATTCATACGAAAAACGTGTTATGTTCACGTTAACACAACCCTTAAGCCTGGAGCCATTGTGCTACTTCTTGCACAGCCCTGCAACCAAGATTTCCACTGCCTTCTGATACATTTTTGAGCTGCAACAATACTCCTTGAGAATGTCATTATGTTCACTGTGACAAGAAAACAAGAGAGAGGTGCTTGTATTATGCAGGCAGCAGATACTGGAGCTGCGAATTCTTATCTAGCCTGCGTGCCCCAGCTGGATTTGCATGCAGGGAGACCTTGTTTTAGGGAAGTGCTGGAAACTGGCGGCAATGGTCTGGTTTGGGGTTGGCTGAGCTCCAGTTCCTGCAGTCCCCACATTATCTGCATTAGCTTAGTACAGCTTGCTGGAAAGGAGTGGTAAAATGCAATCCAATAGGATGGAAATCAGGATTCAAAAATTGGTTTCTACTCAACAGGGGGAAAACTGTAAAATACGGTTGGAGGGCAGCACTGAAGTGTACTTCTCTGATCAAAATAAAAGAAAGCAGAAGAAAACACTTTAGGACACTTCACTTAATCTGAAGAGGCTTTTAGTTTTGCTGTGTCTGGAGTCTTCTACTAAGGTTAGTTTAAGATTGTAGACAAGGCCTAGTAAATACAAGCTGTACAGGAAAACCTTTATTTTTCTCTGACTCAAGAGACCCCAAACAAAGAGAAGCCAAGACTTTCTGCAGTCAGAGGCTGGTGGCCACCACCTAACCCGCCAGCAGATGTGGGTCACACTGCAGGAAGGCATGGGCAGCTTCATCTGCCCACAGTCTGCTCCAATTGCCAATAATCCCACAGATTGAAGTCTGTAATGACAACGTACTAAGACAACGATTATGTAGGACACAAGTTGCTATTCCTTGACCTATATTCTGCTGAAAGGAGACTCTGTTTTGCTTTCATTGGCATAGCCAGTCAGGACTCTGCTTAGGACACTTGATACTTCATGTTTGGCCAGCTGGTATTTTGGAAAAGTTGGAGAAATGGTGTTTGGCAGGGCGAGGCCAGTCAGCTTTGCTGTCTTGCAGGATTTCAGAACACAAGAATTCTTTTTACCCTGTCCCACATGACACAATCTACTCCCCAGATATCTCACAGAAACACTGGCTCTAATAAGAGAGCACCACAACCTTTGTTCAGTATGCTACACAGAAGGTGCAAGTGACTATGGCAGCACATTTTCAGTGTTTATTTCACAAAAAATATATATATATATATAAGCAAGGATAATTCACCTCCCAAGCCAAACACCTAAAGTAAATGATGACTCAGATGATAAATACCAATTCCATGGTTCAGTCTGTCATTTAGAGTGACAGTCTTGCTCTCACAGAATTAAGAGACAGTTCTGCTTTGTGATGAATGAAATCAACATTCACTCCAGGCTGATTAGTTTTTCAGCACTGCTGAGCACTATCAGCTTCGCAAAGCCTTCTATTTTTAATAGTGTCTCTGTAGGAACAGGTCCGAATTTCAAAAAATTTCCTTAAAACTTGGACTTGCACAGCTCTATGTGAGCTAGCTAAGAAAAACAGAGTTAAACAAGAAGAAGTGAATATCAATCTCACGTTCAAAACATGATATCTAACTCTATGAAAAAACTGATGAGGCCCTCAGGGTATGAAAAATGATAGGATGTGATTGAATTATCTCAGCAAATACAGTTTCTTACATAAGAGCTAGAAAAAGGACACAGTAAGGGGTGACGTTAAATAAGCACAGAACTAGGAACAATTCCTTAATCCAATCAAATTCTTACTTTCCTAATAACTTAGCCACAACTGGCACTGCTGCCGTGCAAAAATGAAACATCTTCTGGAAGTGCCTCTCTCTGCTCATTAACCACCTCGTTAACACCAGACAGTGAGATGCTAGGTGCCAAATGCATGAATCTTTAAATCAGTCATTGGGACTTGCCAAAACTCTTAATTTGAGCTAACTTCCAGACTCAGCAATTCTATCAACATTTTTCATACTGTCAGACACAAATCAATCCCATGTCTTTATGCTGCTCTAATAGCAATACTTTCCTGTATCATTATGCATTGGAAACCCCAATGTTACCTCAATTGCAGTACCTTTTCTAGCATTGAGTTGAAGTAGAGTTGAAATGCCCAGCTTGAAGATGGGGATGACATGCACTTATGCCCCGAGCTATATCGCTTAATTACCCGCTTCATATAACAACTTCACCAGCTGACATAGCACTGACAACCAAAGGCAGTCAGTCTTAAACACTATACTGTGTATCACTGATTTCATAATGACAGTGGTTTGGACAGCTTTATATTTCCAAAGCACTACAAGGAAGACTAACACCTTCAAACTGCAATTGTAATCATTAAAAAATGAGTTTTCAGCTCTTCACCCCATGAAAACATGAACTTTATACAAGCACACAGTGATGTGAAATTTCTGTCTTCCCTTGTCCGCTGCAGGAGGAGCCATCTCATCTAACTCCAGGCACCTAAGAGTTTGGAAAGCTGTTAAAGTGGGCTTCCACTATGATACCCAATACAACCTGATCTAGAGAGCGGCAACCCTGCCCATGGCAGGGGTTGGAACTGGATGATTTTTAAGAATCCCTACAACCCAAGCCATTCTGTGATTCTATGATTCAAGTAACAGAAGCTTCCAAGCTTGCAAGCAGATTCCCAGCATCACACACCAACTATCAGCCGCTACAGAAGTTCCTCTGGAGATGCCTTCTTCTCACAGAATTTTTGACTAACTTAGGCCCTGTAAACATCTGAAAATCTTATTCCCCATAAGAAAAATATAGCTTTTGAACTGCAAGAAAGTTTGAGAACTGTAAACAATTAAACAAATATCACAGCTTTTGGAAGGTAGATTTTCCTAACTAGTTGCGGAGGTTGACAACACCTTTGTATCAACTTTTCTATCTACCACTTCATCAATGCTCTAACATCTTATTCATGCTATTCTCCCCCTTCAAGAACATACAGATGATTATGAACTTCTAATTGTGAATCATCCCAATTACAGGCTATTTGATTTTCCTCTGCAGCCATGAATCCATTATCAGTCTTCCATATTTCTGGATGCACACACCAACAGAGCATGAACATGAGCAATGAATGAAAAGATTGAATGCAACATCTGAGTTGTATTGAAGTCAACTGAAATAACCCCATGTGTATACTCAAAGATCTTCATAGACATCTATCCTGATGGATTTTGCAGGTCAAACTACCAGGCTCTCTGGAGAAAGGCTCGTAATTAATTTGCATATCTATATGATGCCAGTTTTTGTTTGCTGAACTAATACTGACAATAGCAATTCAAGTTTAATCAGGAGAAAGTAATTTTCAAACAAAACCACTTAGCCAGACCTCAGTGTACAACACCGCAGACAACATTTTACTCAAAACAAAGTTACTGTTTATAATGTTTTAAGCATGCCTCTTAGGAAGATATTAACGATATTTAGCATTATATAATGAACAAGAAATATCTTTCATCTCTTAGCATTAAAATTAGATGACGAAAAAAGGAACTCTCTTTCCGAATAAGTATTCCCACAATGTTACAAACTCCCATTTCCAGATTCTGAAAATTCAAGATATAAATATTAAATGCATGTGTAAATTATGTCTTTAATGTAGATTCTTATGAAACTTATAGATTAATTGCAAAAAAAAAAAAAAAATGCTGCCAAACACAGGCATCAAACAGAAGAACCAGGGAAAAGGCAAAATACACCACATTCTAATCTCCATGATAAAAGAAGAGTTACAGGTTCCCTGCAGTGGAGAAATAGCTGAAAGCAGTGGCTATGACTCAGGAGATCTCTTTTGGGCCTGCTGTTCACAACAAATAATGTTTTGTCTTCATGTTTATTTCTTAAGAAAACAGTATTTCAGAGAGAATACCTGCATCCATTGTTAATTATTCTACATACCCAAAAGGATAAAAAGTGCACAAATGTTGATTATCCATTTGCAAAAAACACCACCACCAACAACAAAACAACAAAGAGCAGTGCTGCCTCGTTCTATGATTAATAGCTATTAGTTTAAAAATCCATGTATTTTTGTTTTGGTTTTTTTTTTATAAAATGTTCCTTGGTAAAGGTGGTATCTTGGAGGTTTCCTACAAGAATGGTATTATTTTATTAATAAATGCCCTAGTACAGTGGAATTCAGTACAGCATTCAGAGGAAAGTAGTCTAATTCCTACACCTCTATTCAATAACATTTTCTGTTCTGCTTTAGAAGTAGAATCTTTTAAGCTCCCTTTTCATAATTGCAGGTCAAAATCAGAACCTAAGTTCCAGCAGGGTTATACCTATATAGATGTAATCAACAATTATTTATCAACTGATTGGGCCAGTCCTGGTTCTGAGTTCCACTTAGCAAAGCATAAAGGAAAGTGGCTCAGAATCTTTTCTTTGTTCTCCAGTTAAGCAGCCAATCTGCCCTTCATTACACACCAGTATGACAACAGTCCGTGCAAGGATTCTCCAGCAAAATGACACTGCCATGGATTTTCCATTTCCATACTCGATCTGTTAATAATTATCAGAAACTAGCAAGACACTGAAAATAAGCTAATTTTAATCAAGCTGAAATTGACTGAGATTAATTTTTTCATTCATAGTGTATGTTCTGTTATAAAGCAGTAATATATACAAAGCTAGCATTACCAATTCAAAATGTATTCTTCTACCAACACAGGAAGATTTATTTTGCTTAAAACTGATCCGAACCCTTTCAGATACACTCAGGTCCACTCAAGGGCTTTAATGACTATATGCTAATCATAAACTCAGTTATGTAATAAATCTATTTATTCTGGATTATCCTATAGTTTCAGGTATGAACATAATAAGAAAAATTAATAAAACAAGTTCTGATATTTTTAAAACAGAAGTTGGTCTAATCTTTCTCATAATGTTTCATAATCATTTAACAGATGGTTTTATGTTAATGAGATTCTACCTTTCCTAGATATATAACTAGGAATTCACTATGTTTTATATTAATTCCACAGGAAAATAATGGTCTGAAGTTTCAAATCGAAATCAATACATGATCTTAGAATTAGACTAGTTGTAGTAATAGCATATTAATTAAATTAAATTTAAAAGCTGAGGACTCTATTTATGCAGAAAAATATGCAGAATTTTGAAAATGTATTCTCTTTTTTCCTCAGGTCAGCTTTGTAAGATTATGTCTTTTAATTACCTACTGCAGAATAGGAAACATGAGTCTTGAATCCTTTCAGCTGTTCAGTTTATGACTTGCAGAATTAAGTGTGACCCCTTACAAAGCATGCACACACATCCTGAGACGTGACTATGGATTTAAAGCAGTCACACTAACTCTCAGCTGAAATACTGGTATGGTACAGAAGAATATATTTTCATTGAAATTCTGTCTATGTTTCTTTGGAAGTGCTGCAACACAATTCCAGAAGTGTTGCTATGCTCTTCTGCTCCAGTTTTAAATAAAAGTTTAATCACGCCAAAATCAAATTCAGCACTCACACACACTATATTTAGAACCACAGAATCATGTAGGTTGGGAGGCACCTCTGGATGTCATTGTGCCCAGCCTCCCCTTCCACAGATTCCCCTAGATCGGGTTCCCTAGTTCCGACCTGACGGAAGGACAGAAGGCCACCACTTCCCTGGACAGCCCGCTCTGTTGGGATTTCTCTCCCTCCTCTAATGTTAGTCTGAACTTCCAGTGCTGGAACCTGTCACACTGACTCATTATTTCATCGTGGGCAGAGGTCCATCTTCTCTCCAGAAAGGAGAAGTCTGTGCATCAACATCACCCCTAAACAAACCTTCCATCTCAAACTACTCTCTAGCATGAGCATCTCCACAAGCGCATGAGGACACTTTACAGCAGGGAGATTACAACCAGGCTCCCAAATTCATATTTAGTATCTACTGAAAAGCAGCCTGGCATTCAGTGCTGCCAAACAACTTTAACTTGGAGCATCTTTGCTCATCTAGATTTTTACAAGGCATCTTTCACTGTAACGTTCTTTTACACAAGTAACAAATGAAAACTTTTCTCTCTGCATGTGCCACAATGCATTTGGGATATCCAGGGCAGGGGAGTGTCAACATTTCTATCTGGACTTATAGTTTTAAACCATTGGGTTCTAGTAGAGCAGATCTAACTTTAGGTACACTACTATAAATGGTTAAATATTTTTTACAAATGCAAAGTGAAAATAACTTTCTTATCCCACAGCACTATCAGTAGTAGGAGAGAAAAGCCATCATTTTAAGTCTAGGCACATGCCAAACATGAAGAAACTAATCTGGCTTAAAAGTCACACACTTGACATTGCACTTTCTGGGTCCAGAACTTAGAAAAGTATTCATTTTGTTGTGGCAGTAACTACAGATCCCACTAAACCATGTATCATACGGGGCATAATCTCAGGCATAAGCTTTACCATCCACATAGTACAGTAGTTCCCTTTCAACTCAAATGCTAAGCAATATGGTTAGTGCTGCTCACCTAACTACATGTTGAAATTTGGCTTACTCTTCCACACAGGAGCACTGGGACTTTGAAACAGTTTTGAAATACTTGAGGCTTTCCACTTTCCCAGGGTATTAAGGGAAGAGAATTATAAGAAGGAAAGAAAAGTTACAGCTCACCATATTCCTACTGCTGGTGACTTAGAACTGTACATACCAGAAACACCAGAAAAGCCCCTTCATGTCACTTACCAACTTTAGTATTACATGCAGAAAGACAAACAGGGCATGCCCAGCACTGAACATCTACAAACCCAGGTGTGATCAAGGGGCCAGAAGCATCTCACCAGTGTGACAGGCACAGAAGGACCCAAAAATGACCCCATCTAATTGGAGCGATAAATTCTGAGCTGCTGGGTCTGTGTGCATAGCTTTTGCCACAATACTTTATTTCCCAGCCCATAGGCATCAGACAGAACAGATGTTACTGAAATGACTTAATGCATTAAGCTATTTGTTTAATTCTGATGTGGAAAATGTGTCACACTCCAGATAGTTCACTATGTTAAAATGCCACCGAAGTGATATTTCATTTTATTCTAGATTGATTTGATTAATTTTATTCCAGATAATAAACAAAACCCTGTTCTTGCTTAACTATAGAGTTTTAGATATGCTCTTAATTTGCTGTCGTTTCAAGACGAATAAACAGAACTGTTACCTGAAAATGATGTTTAAAAATTTAATATCCTAGCATATTTTATCTATTATTTGTTTGCAATAGGTGACAAGCACCTGCATACTTTCAGAACAGGTTATTGAGTTAATTATTTGTAATAGAGTAGCTTATAGATAAAGGGATAGGGGGAAGGGATAACATTTTGGTGTCTACACCTGCAGAAGGAACCTAAAGCTGTATTGGAATGGTCTGTGAGTAACACTGAAGACTTTTACATCTAAAATACTTGAATCAAACATCCCTGAAGAAAAGGTTCTTCAAATTTTAAAGTGTTACACAAGGAACAGTTTTCAATAAGTACTGCAGTTTGTAATATAGAATTTTGTTTTTATAGTCTCAGCTTATTATACTTCAGTAACTATTATAAAATTGATTCCTAAAACAGTTTTGAGATGAATAACTGTTAAAACATTGTCATGAGCACTAAAAATGAGGAATGTCAAGCTGTAAACAAGAATAATGACCATTTCAAAACAAAGGCACAATAAAATGCCTACTAAATTTAACTCATTTGTGGATTTGCAGAGATTGTAAAGCACTGCTAATTAAAACATGTATTAGAAAAATTAATCCTCTTCCATAAAGCTGCACTACTTTGATAAGTCAGCATCTCTCGCATTAGAATGTATGCTTTCTTGAGACTCTCTGGACATGCATAAGATAAATTTAACCTACCAGTGCCTTATTCTGATGTTCTCTTGCAGCATATTTTGACAGCCATCCCCTATGGGGGCTGTAAGCTTCAAGGCTGCCTCTTGTTTCATCTGTGACTTCAAGAGAACAGCTCTGAAAATAAGCTCCAAGAGATTTCTTAAAACAAACTACAAATTCTGACAAACTTTGAAGTTCACCTTTCAATACACTTCCTGTTGCTTCGTGCCCAGTTAAAGCCCATTATGTGTATGATGCAGAGGACTTCCTGTGAAGAACCACAGAATGGCTTAAATTAGAAGAGACCTTAAAGATCATCTAGCTCCAACTCCCTCACATTGGGCACCGTTGCTACCCATTAGATCAGGCTGCTCAGGGTCTCATCCAACCTGGGGAGAGACCTCACTGCAGCCATCCAGTACTTGAAGGGAGTTTATAAACAGAGGGGAGAGCAACTTTTTATGTAATGTGATAGAGATAGGATAAGGGGGGAGGGCTTTAAACTAGAAGAGGGGAGATTTAGGCTAGATGTTAAGCAGAAATTCTTTACTCAGAGGGTGGCGAGGCACTGGCACAGGCTGCCCAGAGACGCTGTGGGTGCCCCATACATGGAGGTTCTCAAAATCAGATTCGATGGAGCCTGGGTAGCCTGATCCGGTGGTGGGTAACCAGCCCACAGCAGAGGAACAGAATGGACAGACTTTAAAATCACTTCCAACCCAAGCTATTCCATGATTCTATGATCTATAACCACCAAGTGCTGCTGCTGCACCTGTCCTCAAGGGCTACCATTTGGTATGCCTTATCTGCTCCATGCCTCATTTGGAGGATTTTCCTTATTCAGAAGGTGTGTTTTTCTTTACAAATGTTTGGTATGGGTAGTTTCACTCTTCTGGTACTATGAAGCAATCATAACCTGATAATAAACACATGAAAACAGGAACTTGATGTTGTCACACTAATGTAGGAAACATAAGGGGACAGTCAATGTGATGCACTCGGGGGTCAGGGTTTTCTTAATACCCATGGTTGTTTCAACACATTTCTAAGAAAAACATTATGAGTAGCTTGGAGTAAGTCCACCTTATGTAGACAGATTTTTTCCCAGTAAATAAGTTTGACTCAGTACAAGCCCTCAGGACTGAAATAATCCCCACCCCAGTAACTAAGCTCTCAGGTCACTGGGGAATACAAAAGTTTAGGGGTATTATCAGTCTGAATCAAAAATATTTTCCAAGTTACCTATTGTATTAATATGACCATGACTGATGAAAGCTAAAGAAATTGGCTCTTGTCTTATTTCAGTTGGACTGTGAAGATCTTCAGCCATCTGATACCCTTCCCTCAGCAGAATACTGGCTTCATTTTGTTCCAACTGCTGACCCGGCCTAGTGTTTGCACGCTATTCCCATTTCTGCACACACCAGCTTACTGGCTAGGAAATGGCAATTGGTATGCACATCATGGGCTTTGGACTTTTTCTGCAAAGACACCAGCCTTTGGTGTGAGGAAAATATTAGCTTAACCCTGCCCCTAGAGCAAAGGGCTGCATGTTATCTCCTTTATGTTATACGTCACCTCTAAACAGCTCGAAACAACAGGCAAGTGACAGTGGCAGCTGCTGGCAGGGGTCTGCTGGGACAAGGGTGTTGGAAGCTGTAGATTCCTTGGTGGGGCTGCACAGCTGCAGCTCCAATGCCACAGCGGGCAGCCCTTGCATGTAAAATAAAGCAAACTCACATTTTCCAGGATTGGAATTTTTTTGTGGGACCTTTCTTTTTTTTTTAAAAAGGTAGTTTACATGCACAGCCTTATTTGACAACTGAAACTAGTTGTAATCCTGATTTCTTTCTGGAATGAAGTCTCATGGATATGATCCAGATAGAAACAAAACTCGAGAAGGGGAATACCTAGGCTGCCTAGGGCATGGTATTAGCAGCAGGAAGTCAGCCTTATTGCAGTCAGTTTCTGATTCTTTTCTCTGTCCTTCCTTAACCCACCAGAAAAACCTAAGGACTAGATTGCATTTTCCAAAACATGGTGAAAAGCGACAAACAAATGTTAACTTTTCTTTCTTACTTCTGAAGAGAAATGTCAGTGACTTATGTCAACAACAAAAACAACCCAAAACGTATTGAGCCTTAAACACAGAAAGCCAGAATGACACAATGGATGTCAGACTGCTATTTCTGATGTTTTCACTCTTGACCAGTCCTACCAAACCCAAGACACAAATCTGTTCTCAGCTCCCCTATTTGTACACAGGAATTAACAGTTCTCTTCTCTTATGAGAGCTCTGCAGCCAACTGGTGAAAAATAATGTTAAGAAGCTAATTACATTTTTATAAATGTAACATCAACATTACTACAATGAAATTCTACCATAAGGAAATCCTGACATCAAAGACCGTAAATGTGAAGAGCAATCTGTCCTACCAAAATTTAAAGGAATTCCAGAAAAATATAGGAGAAATTTCTGGAGTTTCCTTCCATTTTGGGAGTAAGAACAGTTCAGCTGTTTGTGCTGTATGTAAAACTAGACACAGAGCCTCCCTGCAAAAACATACAGGCTAAATAAATCACAGAAAGATGAAATATAGGGAAAATTAGTAACAATTACCCTCTTAATTGCATTATTTGTATGTAGAAAACCTTTCCAAAGTTTTATTGCATTAATAACTTCCTGAGGGCACAATATCTTAGTGTGCTTACACAGAAGTATGCAACAAAAAGCCTGGGGAAGCTGATAGAAAGAAACTTTAAAAGCTGACAGTGAGATGTAGCAGTCATCTCAGACACAGCAGTCTGGAAGAGACTGCAGCCTAGAGACAAGACAGAGTGGAGCACATAGAGCAACTAGTTTGTGAGTCAGTAAAACCATTCCCTCCTGGACATGGAGCTCTCACTGTCCATCACAAGCCCTTGCTCACTGCTGCTCAAGAGCTATACATAGCTGTCAAGCTGAAATGTCAAACAGCCTGTGACCAATATAGGATCTTTGGTAACTGCTAATTCTTCATAGTCCAACAGTGTTGATGCAGTGAAAATACTTTCCATACTGTATTTTTATTTTCCATACAATAATCAGCAAAATTTCTCTAAAAAGTTCACTTAGATTTTCTGCTAACCTGCAGTCCTTAGCCTTCCAGGATGCCCAGAGAATAAGAGCCATCCTGCCTTCCAGAACCACAGCAAGGAGACACGGGGCAAGAAGCTTTCTGGGCCACATCACGTTTTGCGATTTACCCACTACTAAGAAGTTACTAAGTGATGCTGGACACACAAAACCTTCACAAGCCCATTTAAAGAAAACAAAGAGAACAAAAAAAAAATATATATATATATATAAGTGAACTGTACTTTCTAAGAACTAAGAATGACTGGTACAAAAAGGACTAACAGGAGAAGTGATAAGTTTATCTTCTGTTGTCAGCTTTGCTCTTTCTAAAAACCCAGTGGTGAGATATGCAAGTGCAAACAAGAAGTTGCACAGAGAAACATCAGAAAAAGGTCAAGCAACTGAATTTAACCTATAGACTGTACAGTGCCATAAAAATAGCTTTAAAAGCTAACTGGAATTAAACAGAAAGAGGCACATAAATTCCAGATCTGAAGTTGTTGAGCTGTTTAATGTCCACTGTGCAAATAGCTATGCTGCAAGCACCTGTCTCTCTACTGAACAGATTGCAGCAGCACTTAGGAAATACATACAAGATCATAATTACCAGTGCTGGAGTTGGGAGTGCCTCCTATACATTTCCAAAAATGTTAGGTACCAAGAATCTGCCTTGTTCTAATTTTTTGCAGGATGGGTAAATCAAGCATGTATCCAACCAACATTATAGCAGCTTCTGACAGCTCTAACTTAACAGCCAGGCTTATTCTGCCAACTTCCATTTGCAGCTAGATCTGTGCACAGCTTTCCAAAATAGCCATGACTATGGCATGCTTCTAGATCTATGTAGACCTTATGTGCTTTAGAGATAAGATGCAGAAAGCCAAACTGAGCGTTTTTTCAAAGCTAGCAGCATCACTCTCCTGTTAGTCTCCTACTCATTACAGGACACTGACCATGTTGTTCCCATGGAAAGTCAACACTGACCTTGAGAAAAGCTGTGGCACATCACAGATTTGAATTATAGCTCTAAGGAAATAAATCTGAATTTGAAATAAGTGCCTACTGCTCCCAGAGTTTTTCCTGAAAGTGCAGTATTTTACTTCCCTCCACTGAACTCCAAGGTTTAGAAACAATAGCAATCAAGGGTCCCCAGCACAAACTAGGATTCAGTATTAGGTGAATTCTAATTAACATTACAGACAACATTGAATCTGCTCTTCAGGACAGCTCTATTAAGATACAAATGTATATTAAAGTTTATTACCTTGCTGGCTTTCTGCAGACAATGACATTTAGGCCCAGTTATTGAAAAAGAGATTAAATTGAGTATTTTGTGTAAAGTAGCACTTCATCTTATTCCAGTCTTGTACAATTTGATCATCTTACAAGATGTTGCTAAATCTGTTATCCACAGTTCTCAAATCAGGGCAATGGGCACTGCTGGACATAGGGCCACAGATGGTTAATCTGAGCTGATTCAGGCATCATTATGATCTTAAAGTCAGTTAATATGACATACAGTGAGACAAAACATTAATGCTTATTACTGAAGTCTTATGTTTGTAAAAACACAGGCAATGACATATTAAGGCAGCATCCAAGATGTTTTTTTCTTAGTTTATCATGAACAGCTGTGGCTACTTGAATAAAGATACTGAAATCTTTGCTTCTAATTCTGTATTTAGTCACAAAAATAAATGGCCTTACCACAGTGTGGAAAAAAACAACCACAGCAGCTACACTGATTTCACCCACAGCTGACAGATGCTTAGCACTTCTCCAAATCCCAGCACTTCTGGAGAAGCCAGATGTTCACAAAAAAAAAAAAAAAAAGATGTTGATTGTGAAAGGACCCTGGAGCTATGAATACGTAGTCTAAAGGAGAGACTCTGCATCTTCCAGGCAACTACTCAACAGGTCTGTAGTAGATAAAAACTCTTCCTGGTATAGGAGAACGAGAAAATGCTCTTACATTATGCCTTCCCTAGAAGAAGCAGGTTTTTACCCAATTTCCTGAGGCAGTTGTGAGCCATTAGAATCAGTACAGTGCATGGGATGAACCTGCTTGAAGATCTCTGCAGCACCCTCACAGGGGCTCTGCAGCCTCACTATAGGACACAGTAAGATAACCACAGAAAATTTGGAGCGGGATGCCTGGAGGTCTAACTCCAAGTCACCAGCAGGTCCTGGACAGCACGCTGAGCCACAGCCAGGCCCCAAGCATCATAGGCAGGCCTCAGGGTGCACATAGCCCCATGCTGACCTACTGTCATCATCATCACGTACCTACATCCTGGGCCCAGGCTCAGTTCTGTCCCGCTCCAAATGCAGAGCATGCTGTTTTCACATTGTCTCTATTTAGTTCAAGTAGGGAAGGAACCACTGAGCACACTGGAACTCAGACCACAAGCATAATCCCTAACACTGGCAGTAAGAGCTTGCTGTGCAGCCTGGTTAGAAGAGCAGATAGCATATGTGAGAGCTGCTGGGCAAGGTGCTGCTGTTGCTGCCAGACATCAGCTGCAGCACAGACGAGGCTCCAGCTGCTCCAGATTGCCTCGTGTTCCAGTTACGTGATTTGGCTGCAAACCCTTTCCCATTCCTGCCCTCCTGTCACTGAGGGTAACACCAGCAACACAGCCAGCTTCTGTGGTTTTCTTTGGTCTCTGTGTCCTACACAATCACATACACGCAGCCTCAAAGATTAGATTCTCTGTATCTGCATTGTATCTAAAATTGTAACCAAGGGATTGTTTTAATGCTGTTGGTTTGCAAAGCCAAGAGAAACACAGGAGCAAGACAAACTCTACTGGGCTAGGGATAGCGAACTTCTCAGCTGAACTCTATTAAAGCTCCTTGCTGCTCAATTACAAGGTAAAGAACAGAAATGACTTGCAGATCCAAGTGAAGTTTGCAATACTGAGAACACCAACAGGAAGGGAAAAGGGCTGTAGAGAATGTGTAAACTGAGCAAAGCAAACAAAAGGAACTGAGATGAAAACAAAGATGAAACTGGAAAAATATTTTTCATGACTTCTAGAGCATTCACATCACTTTAAACTGCAATATTGCAACAATCTGGGACTTATAAATGCTCAGTGAACTCTTGACGGGAGTAAAAAATAAATCAAAATAAAATCAAGCACAATCTCTTCTCAGATCAAGAACTCTCTGAATTAAATGTTGAATATATATATATATATAGCTTATTCATTTAGCCCCAGTGTTGCTTAGAGGGTAAGATCCCAGTGCCTATTTAGAAATCAACAAGTTAAATGCTTTATGTATTGCCTCTGAGGTCTACTGCTCCCTGTGAATCCACAAGCCAGACACCTGAGAAAGAGCTACAGTGACCTGTTTTCTGAAGTGGCAAAAGGTCACGTATAACATGCTGAAGCAGAACTGGTTCTTTGACTTCTGCATATGACAGGCATCAAATCTTAACTCCTACTTCTTCCCCAAGGATTTCACCATACAATCTTTGTCATAGGGATTTACTTTGTTATGCTTTAAGGCAGACTCAAAGAAAAACAACACCTGTGTGCTTACTGCTCCACCATTAATTCTGTATTCAGGTATCTCACTCTATAAACCACTGGGGTGAGGGCTTGTACATACATATGTATCTATTTTGTCTCCCAAAAAACACTCGACAAGAGGGAAAGGGAAGAACATGGGACATACACATTTCATCCTCTCCTGATACATCAGACTGACCTATGCTAGAAATGAGACAATTGTAGAGATACTTGAAAACTTACAAGGAACTGGCTGCTGTATTTGTGCACAATTAGCGTACAGTCATAACTAAGGTGCCACACTTGCTCCTTATATCTATCATGAGGAGCGGTTTCATTCTCTCACACTTAACAATTACATAATCTAAATCACTTAATTCTAAAAATAATGACTTCTAATTAGCAAAAAAAAAATTAAAATTAAAAAAACATACTATGGGACATTAGTCATTTTAAAATTTCCATAGCAATATCCTATAATTCAGGAATGTTTATTTTTCATGGCTAACTGCAGTTAAATTTGTTTTCCTTTGCTATAGAACAACCAACTTGTACTACAGTTAAAGGAAAACCTCCAAAATAGAGATATTGATCAATTTCACTAATGCCAGTAGAAGAGGTTTTATTTATTTATTTATTTTTTTCAGAGAAAGGGAGAAAAATGGCTCCTAAAGCAGATGGAACTAATCACTGAATGGGCTTATATTCCTGCCACAATCCTTTCTAAAATGGAGAAATAAATAACTGTGGTTCCTGTAAAAGAAGACTCCATCTAGATTTCACAGCACGAGCATCAACTAACCAGCTGTGAATAAATCCTCCAACGTTTCAGTCAGTAACAGCTCAGGGCCTTGACACACTGCTAATAGATCTTGACATGGGGAATCTTTTAGATTTGGAAACATTTGCCTGAAGTATATATTTAAGGATGCAGACAATGAGCCAGCAAATTGTCCAATAATATCAGAGCCCTCTCCACCTCCAACACGTGAATGAATGAGGGAAGAGCAGCAGCACTCCACTTCCACCCAAATACGCTAAATTCACTACAGTGATTGCTTTGCTTGAAAACCTCCCCCATCAAGACTGGGAAATGCTGCTCTGAGCTTCCAGTTACCAACAGTAAGGAGAGATGCATTTCCACAGCCTGGATTTGGAGGTCTGTGAGCTGCACAAATGGGAATGATTTGCCTAAGTAGGGAAGACCGTGATCAGAGTTTCATAACTTTCCTTAATATTGGCCAGTCCATAGCACAGAATGAGGGAAAAGAGGAAGAAAGCCATGATTTAATTGATTTTTCAACATTTTTTTTTTTTGGCTCTTCACTTTTCTGGGTTTCCCATTTAACGAAAAAGTAAAATATGGGGCATTAAGTACATAAGACATGAATGCCCTGAGATACAGAACCAAAAGTACTTCTCCAACATGCAGAAATGGCAGCCAGCAGCAGGCAGAAGTGCAGCCACGCTGCGTGCTCAGCATTACACAGGTATTATACTGCAGACAAGCAAGAAGCAGAAACTGCTCACAATCATATGTTCAGGTTTGTTGAAGCAGAACAGAAAGCTACCTTTCCTGACTGAGCAGTGCTTGGGACATTCTGCATTCAGAAGTTTCAGCTGATGCAGATATCCTGATAACCTTTTCCAACCTCATTTTCTTAGCATTGCCCTATACTCTTATCACCTATGAACGTGACGCTTAGAGAATAATCTCAACCAAAAGATACCCTAGAGAAGCATAAGATACAGCTTCCTCGTATATTCCATGCAATAGAATTTCAGATCAATAATTACCATCAGGAAACACGGGCCACTGCTTATTTTTTCAGGGGAATTGTACCATGGCTAAAATGGCAAGGAAAATAAGTAGTTCTAATTTTTTTTTTTTAATTACAAAACTTCAAGGACTGTGCATTTTGATCTACACACATACATATTTCATTAGCTGGTGAACTCCAAGGCAAGGAGACCTATTGCTTCTCCCATCCAGTAATTTAATGCTCTCTTCTAGCAGTGCTCAAAGCAACAAGCCAGAAGTTAAACAGTGTATCTAACTGTAAAGTATACTACAGCGTAAAACAATCACACTATTGTTCCTATTGGCATATTTGCATGTGAACTTTGAAAAGGAGTTAAAACTCTTGCCAGTATGGCAAACCTGTGGGACCAGCCTGTGCAACCCGTGCTGCTGTCATCTTGCCCCAGTTGGGTTGTGAAACTCCCATCACCTGCCCTCTGACCCACACAATCAAGTTTTCCCCCTAATGGAGTAGTTTAGAGACAAAATAGCCACATGAATGTGTGTCATGACATGTAATTTAATCTAAGATAATTCACATTGTACGTAATTAGCTTTGTGATTCTTTTCACACTCAGATAATCAACACTGTAATAGCCTATTTCTGGGAACTGATGGGAACCTAGTTTCTTCAATCTCAAATTTTTAACCTACTTTCTTCTTCCAGCTATGATTTCAAGATGGCAAAGAACTGAACTAACGGACTGATCACATTATTATAAATTCTTAAGATACACTTAGAGCACTATTCCATGAAACACTCCTTCTTAAAAGAGGTTGTGAGGAGGTCTTTCCTTGAAGTATTTTCAGCCAGAATCAGGGGAAAGTATATGGAATTCAGCCGAGGGGAAATACTGTGTAAGAAAATCTAACTATAACAAATATAATATGTTTGAGCTGAGTTTTCCTATGCCACGACTGTATATTTTCTAGATTTAAAACCATACTATTGAGTCTGTAGTCCATCAATACAGAATGACATTTCAAAGTACATATTATTGGGCTATTATTATTATATTACTAAATAGAAACATTTGTACATCTAAAGCCAAATGTTACACACAGTGTACATGGACTGAGCAAAGGTTTTTGAAGTAGAAAGCACAGCTAAGATTGGCTTCATCTCATGGAGATCTGCCCTGGTTTCCCTTCATGGGACTGATTTTGCTACCAAATTCCACTCTCATTTTCTTTGCAGAGACAGAAATATCCTTCTGTTGCAGTACCATCACAAAGTTTTGAATTACAGCCTTTCCAGAGGAATTTTTGTGGAAAACTTTTGTAAACAGTAATCTTACTAAAGCAAATTGAGGCATTAAATTTGTTGCATGACATTTGCCCCATTGATGTTAAGGGAAAACTCCCATTAACTTCACAGAGAATGGGTAAGCTACTCGCATTTAATTTATTGTAGAAATTGACCGTAAATTGTTTATGCAGTTCAACAGACAGGCAAAAGGGAAATCTGGAAACAAAGCTGAAGTGATACTGAAAACCAATACTCCTAAACTACCAGTTATACTTTCAAATGAGAGCTAGGAACTCTCAGGAATTTTTTTTTTTTTCCCCACTCTTATTCTCAGGCTGTTATTTTTATCTTGGCACTGTTCACTTTTGCTATTTCCTTACATCATGTTGGGTGCAATTACAGAGACAGAACTGTGTCAATTCTCATCTGCACTGTTATCCGCTAACTCTTGGTTTATAACTTCGCAACCAATTGAATTTGTGTTTTAAACATTCTCAAGATACAACTCTGGAATTTTCTGTAGCAGTTGAACAGAGATAGAGGGAGTAGAATTTAAATGTTTCATAGTATTGCATATTTTTCCACTGGAGATTACAGCTCGGTAACAGGATACGATCCTGTGCGCGACTCTAATCATTTCCAATGCAGATGTCACCATCTACGTTAACCACCTAGATTCCTTTAATGTCAGAAGAAAGGCTCAGGATTTCCATTCCTATTCCACTCCCACAGATGCCCCCCTATGCACCTGCCCCAGCCAGGGCTCTCTCCCAGAGCTGGAAACACAGACCACACAGGAGCACAGCTGACAGGAACACAGGGCAATATCGATGCTCCCAATAGAGGAAACACAAGGCTGCATTTTGATCTGAAGCCCCCTGCAGGTGTTTGACCCCAGCTCTTGCACTGTTTTAACAGGGAGCAATGCCCTTCGTTGTTTATGCTGCGCTCCCACTTGGCTTGCTGTGAGGATATGGTGTGATTAAGCATGTTGACATACAGAGTCAGCACGTAATTGTAGCTATTCCACATCTCCTTGTCGTTGTGGCAGAAGGTATATTTAGCCACTATGGTTATGCTCAGAAGTGAAATATACAATCAGCTCTCAAAGCTTCCCCTCTCCCTAAGCACAAGCCTGTGTTTGCCTTAAAGACTGTAATATTTGGTGATCAGCTGCGCTCTGAAACAACCACCCCCTGTGCCACCCGATGCAGACAAATGCAGAATCGCTGGAAAACACAATTCCGAGCCAGTTCTCAAATACTGCTTGTGTCACGGCACGAATTACTTTCGCATCGCCCTAGGCAACTGGAACTCCTGCGTGGGAATCCTACTCGAGGTTCCGATGTAATCTTCGCGATTTTCCCCTCCGCTGCCACCAGCTCGGCCAGGAACAGAGGCCGAGCTCTCACCCCAAATACCCCCATCCGAAGTGCCCCGGGGATGCGGGAGGGGCAGAAGGAGGACCCACGCAGCCCACTCGCTGCCGGGAGCAGCGTCTGCCGAGCCCACCCGGGGGTCTCCCACGGGGGCTGCGGGCGGTGCCCGCGGCGAGGGCGGCCCCGAAGGAGCACCCGGCTCGGCACGATCTCCCCGACATCTGCATCTTCCCCCGCGCTGCGACAGCGACAGCTCCCCGCAGAGATGCACAGACATCTTTTTTTTTTTTTCCCCCCCCTATCTTCCAAATGGACAATCCTCAGCTTTCTCCCCCACACACAGACACCCCCCCCCCCCCCCCACCACCTCCCCTCGCCGCTTACCTGTGCCGGTGCTCATGGCGTGCAGAGGGGCAGCGCCCGCCGCTCCACTCCGCTCCGCTCCGTTCCGCCGTCACCGCGTCTCCGCGGGCGGCACCGGGCCCATCCCCGCCCGCAGCGGGGCAGGCGGCTCCGCCCCGCCACCAGGTGCCCGCACCCCCGGCACGGCGGGCACCTTGGGAAGTGTAGGCAGCCCCGCGGACTACATCCCCCTCCGTGCCTTGCTTTTCCTGCGGGCAGCGCTTGCTGCAGCCCTCCCCGCAGCCCGCTCCCACCTGCTGCCCTATGCTCCGCGGGTGAGATCGTCTTCTGCATCATCCTGCCCTGCTGGTGCGTTAGGCAAAGAGAGACGGTGCACAGGTGCTTTAGCATGTCCCCCGACGCCTGGAGAATGAAGATGAGGGTGTTTGTGCTGTTCCTCGGCTCGGCCTGCACTCCAGGCAGCGCTGCGCCACAGATGTCTGGCAGCACGTCTGATTATTAAGGAAAAAGGCAGTGCTTTCTGGAGCAGGTGAATTCTCACCAGCCTTTTGTATGGGAAACAGAGAAGGCTCACAGTGGTTTATAGAAGCCAGACTATACAGTATTCCACCCGTCTAAAAATTAACTACTATACGTTTGGTAGAAACTGCGTTTGAAAAAAAGAAAGAAAGAAAGAAAGAAAACATCCATTTTAAGAAACCTAGATAACTACAGCTGCAATTACATAACACAGCCTTGCACAGCTCCTTTTATGCTGAGATCAGGGTTCAGAGCAGCTCAGTGCTGTAGTGGGAGGAAGTAGGACTGAGGGGGAAAGATTGCTTTTTGCTCAAATAAAGTAAATCCAGAATTGAGAGCACCTGAAGATAGTCAGTACCACTAGGAAGACCACGAACCTGTTTGAGACAACTCAAGGCTGCCTCGAGAGGTCATGGATGGCCCACTGCAGGGCTGCTAAAAACTAGGTTAGATGGAGTCCTGGATAGCCTGGTCTGGTGGGTGGCCCGCAGCAGAGGGTTGGAACTGGAGTTCTTTCCAACCTAAGCTATGATTCGATGAATCCAGTGTCCTGCTACTGACAGTTGCTAGCAGGGGATATCAACAGAGGGAACTCCCTGAGCCAGGTGTGCATTCTTTGTGTTAAATAAACTTTCATGCATTTTCTTCCATTATCTCATTCAGTTGTTCTTTGAATCCATGTGTACTTTATAGCACCCGCACCATCCTGCTTGAGAATTTTCGCAGTGAACTGTACTGCTGTGAAGACCCATCTACCTTTTGCTCAACATGCTATTTGCTCTCTTCATTGGAAGAAAGAGCAAATGTACTCTTCTCTATTCACTTTCTCAGTGTCACCCATGGATCTCTATCAGATTCCACTCTCTCTTCTAATGTATTAACTCCTCCCTTAAAACTCATGTCTTGTAATTTCAGCAGCTGCTGTCACTTCCTATCATTATTTGGGGAGTGCATCATTGACTGTTTAGCAGCATGTTTTCCCTGCTGCTGTCATTACCTATTCTCCATTCTCCAGCCACCCACCACCCATTTTCCATGGAGAACTTCCTTGGGCTGCCCAGCTGTGCTGAAGCAGCTATGTTGCAGTTGGCCTTGTGATGCCCCGTTGAGTTGTAGAGCAAATACTTTTACACAAATATTCATGTGTTCACATACGTATCACACTAGCAGAAATGTGTGGAGCATCTCAAATTTGGCTGTGCAGCAACATCCATCTTGTCTTTGTTCTGCATTCATGCTAATGAGATCTGCCTTCCAGGATCACTGCAATTTGTGTAATAATTTAATCATGAAATATCTTTGCATATAATAACCATCATGAGTTCAAGGCATTCTCAGAGTGATGCTGGTAAGCCTGTGGCTATGTGCTTTGAAATTGTTGCTTTGAAAGCTAAATGAAATATAACTCACTGTATTTAGGACAGTGAGTATTCAATCAGTGTTGGATGTAATGAGAAGAAACTTCTTCAGCCGTTAGGGTTGCTGAAGTTGGATTCCTCCCGCACTGCTGCTCAGTGGAAGAGACTACTAAAGCCTTTGCTTCCTCATTGCAGAGAAAACCCCAGGTTTATGAGAGCAATTCTGAATTTCAGACTTCTGTTACCAACCAAAATCTCAGGCTAAGAGATGGTCATCTCTTGATGATGCTTTTAAAAGCAATCAATTTGTCCAGACACTGCAAAGAAGGCTGAAAAGTCGCCTCCAAATGTCATCATTTTGCACCACATTTGTCATTACTGGAAGGTGAAATGGGATTCAACAACCCATTTGGTCTTCTTTCCACCCAATCCTCAGTGCCATGCTAGAAAAACATAGAAAAATCTGTACAAGGCAAAAAGGAGTTTACTGTTCCAGATGAAGCAAGAAAAAAATATTTTTTTTCTGGCATTCCTCAATAGGGAAGCCATGGGCTTCACAATGAAATTATTACATTTATTTATTTATTTTTCTCTGCAAAGGTTTTTAGGTCACTACCAGCAGAGTATGAAAGAAACCATATTTTTAGAGTACCTCAGTGACGGAGAGCCCATTGATGGGAACTTGCTGCTCTGAATGGGGAACAAAGCAGAATCCTCTTCAGTACAAAGAAAAACTTATACTGTACAAGAAAACAATTAATGTTTTTTTCAGTTAAAAAAAGGACCAGAAGCTCAAACCTCTGAACATCATCTACCTTATGACAAAGAATGAGAAGTTAGAACTCTCCTTCACATTCAGAGCTGATCTGGTACTTTGGGGTATTCAGGGCAGCTTATGTACGGGAACTGTTGAATCACGGCCTGAACTACTGATTGATCACCTGAGGTGAGCACTGAGTCAGCCGCAGGGGCACAGGTGAAGGCAATGTACCTGTGTGATCGGAAGGGGTGGAGTCTGACTCCACCTCTCCCAGACCCCATTTAGGGGCTGACCAGTACTAGGGAAGGTTCTCTTGTTGGAGATCCCTCCCCTGTGGAGTTATTGGTGAACCTCAACCATCTGGAAAAGGTGAGCCACTCTTTATTTACCGGTTGTCTGTTTACTATCCAGATAAACTAAGCAAAATATGCCATCCTCCTCACTATTTTTCTGTGAATGCTCTTCTTTTGGGTTATTCACCCTACAGCTTGGCGCTTAAAAAATAAAATAGAAAGCTGAGGTAAGATGTCAAGGAAATTTAGCATTTCTTTACTTTTTTTTACCTGAAATGTAATTGTTAGACTTGTATTCACTCCAAGTTGCTTTGACAACTCTTGACAACTCTTGGATCACCTGAAAGGTGAAAAGCAATCTTGCAATTTAAATTTATTTTGAGGAGCTTGTGTCTTAAATGACAAATTATGCCTCAAATGTGTGCCATAGATTTCCAGAAGTTTGTCACTTTTCCATTACTTCAAAAATAGCAAGTCTTTCCTATCACTGAAGACTAAGAACATGGTCTGCATAGCCTTATGGCCCCACTCTTGTTTTTTTTATTTTTCCATGACTCTAAGTTATAAATTGTTCAGTATTTAGGCTACCATATTCAGGCTACTGTATCTGGCAATTACTGGCCCTGGGAGGGCTGCCAAAACCTGCATGCTCGTGCTTGCTATCTGTGGGTACCTGTGACAGTGGGTACCTCTCCATCTTATGCCTGGGGTTGTCACATGATGCTGGGCACTGGCAGTAAATACAACATAACTCAATGTGAAGTTTCCAAAGAGAAGCAGGGTGGGATCTTAAAACAGGATTTTGGCTATGAAAGTAGATGTATGGCTATTTGCTAACCTGGATGTACACACATTTTGAAATAATAAATTAGTGTAAATCTTCTGTAATGAAATAATAACAGGGCACTGCATAGAGTTGTCTGCGTTGCAATGTCAAGATGTCAGTAACAACTTTTATGTAAAGCTCCACTCACTGTGGACAGAATAAAAATACTGTATCAGCAGTTTAAGTTAGAACTCAATTACCCATTGCAAACCTAAATGCATTATGATCAGTAGGTGAAATACGACTCCAAGGCAAACTTTGCAAACAGAAAGAATGGAATAACATCAAAGGGAGCAATGGCTGAGGATGAAAGAAATCTCTGTTACAACGAGACAATCAAGGACTGTTCTCTCTTGTCAGCAGTTCGCTTTTGGGAAGTTAGTCAGAACAAATAAATTGTAATATTGGAGACTGCTGCGTGTGACAGGAAGTCTAGCAGGTAATGCTGGCATTACTGTGTAATTTATACTTGAGAATGACAACCACATAGGTTATAGAAATAAAATCTGTAGAAATATAAAAACAAAGAATGGTTTGAGGAAGAGCCAAGAGAAGGCATGAATAATCTAGAAGTCACAACTGCACATGCAAAAACATTGATAAAAATTGAATCTGAGAGCAGAAAATGAAGTTTGCAAGTATTCCAGTGCAACTTTATGCAATTGTTGTAGCCCGCAGAAGCCATCTTCCTGCCTGTAACTTTGTAAATAACGTTGTGCTTTCTGAAGCAACTGTCCCCTTTGTGCCTGTTGCAGAGGGATTAGCACTCATTAAGCCTATCATGACCTGCAGACATGACTCCTTGACAAAAATCACTGTTTGTGTGAAGCTACAGCTTCTCACTTCATGTATATGATGGTACAGCCCTCTGGCCATGGGACAATACAGTTGTACTATGCAGCACTGGCTGATATATGCTGGCTTCCCACCACTAATCTCACATTGCATCTCTAACACTGTTCTAACGTTAAAAAAAAAATAAAATAAATTAGCCATGTTAGCAGAACTTTGGCTCTCAGTGGGTGATGAAGTTCTCACATAGCATCACCCACAAGTGAGGCTTTGCCGGAGGTCCATGATGGCTTACAGAAGTTTTATCACTCCCTGTCAGGGAATACACCTGGCTTGAAAGCATCGGCCTCCAGAAAACAGTGTTGTGACAGAATGCTTCTGTGTGTGTCCCCTGCTGCAGCAGAGCTGTCGTGTGCTATCAGTGCTGCTTCCCAGGCTCAATGATACAAGCTGAAGTTCCCAGTCTGTAGGAAATAATTTGGTCCAAGCCTACCTGAAAGACTACTTCTAGGTCTTAGCTGAGGTTTTGTGGATAGTGTATGCAGAGAATTCCACAGGAAGATAAACAAGAACAGGAAAATAACATGCATATATTCCCAAACATAGCAAAAACACAGAATAAACATTACTGAATATAATGTACTGACATAAGACATACTGTATATGTAATGCAGTGAACCAAGAATGTGTTACTGCTTATTATAACTTTTCTTTTTAGTCACATGAGCATAAATGTAGTCAAAATCTATTCACAGCATGCCCCCCAACCTTCCCCCACAGTAATGCCTTAACAGAACTGTGGTCTGGAATCAGAAGTCCATAAACATAACTGTAAGGTGATTCAAAAGCTGAAATTCAAATTGGAAGCACCTCAAGTTCTGAGGATTTTCTAATCCACACTGACAAATCCTACACTGTGCCTCAGATCTCCTCTATTAAATGGAAAATCTCATATTTCACAAGACTTTTGGTGCACTGTCTTTAAAGATTTTATTCTTTTTCTAGAAAATGTCACATGAATCATGTCAAGGTTAGACATGGAAGTAGCAAAAAGTGTTGGCCTTGTTACGTTTGTTACCATTGTTTCATAATTCTGAGTTATGGTGTCCTTGATCCAGTGCATAAAAGAGGAAAAACGTTCCTAAGAGAAGTTGTAACTTTAAATCTGCGGAGAGCTACAACAAATGGGCACTGTTTTGCACACACAAGCCCTTCTTTCAGATCTCAACTAGGTGGCAGCAGTATTTTGGAAAAATCTCAAGCTTCTCTGCTAGTTTTATATGGGTGCAGAAATTTATGGACATATGTCAAAGTCAGAATTACCAGTGTAGGATTCTCTATTTTGCAGATCTTTCAGGGACAGGAGCCCTTAATCCCAAGAAGATACTACACTGTGTTACCCTGAAGGGAAAACCCATTCATTCCATTGTACACAGAAGCTACCTACACTAAACTGCGTTGCACCTCATGAGTGGCACAAAGGCCACGTGATAATAGTTTTATTACCAGAACACTGGAATGGTGGCTCTCTGTCACTCTGGGTTCTCTGGGCGTTTCCTCAGGCACTTTCTTTTGCAGACCATAAGGAAAGCCCAAACCATACCCTTGACTTTACTCGATCTATATTAAAATATCTTTCTTCCACTCTGGATGCTTAAATCAATATTTATTTCCTCAATACCAAAATCTGCATTCTGTGCATATCCAACCTCCAATAAATAAAGCTCCCTTATAATGTGTTTTCTACCACCGATCAGAGTCACCAACCAGATAGCTAACATCTTAGCACTGAAGATTTTGGCACCCAGTTCAGTGTTATAAGTCTTTTTATCCATCACAGAAATACTTTAGGACATCAGTCAAAGAAAAAGGAATATTTAGAGAGAAATAACAAAAAAGGTTTATTAAATGTTACGTGTCTATGCAAATCGTTAGAAGGGAGAAGGAGTTGAGCCAGAGCAATTATTCATTAGCACTCCTATTCTTTCATAAAACCCATCTTTTGTTAAAACCATGTCTTCCTCTGCTTCTGTTTTTAGTCCTCATAATAAACACATTCAAATATACTGAAATCAACACATCACTGAATTATTTTTTGAGAACTACAGGAAGATTACTTTTATTATTTTATTTTTTTTAGATAAGAATTAACTGTTATTTCTGCCAGAAAATTTCAAGCAGCTGGAAATTTTAATGAAAAGTAAATCCACCTGATTACAAAAGTGCTAGTTTTCCTTTCAGTTACCAACAATGCTATAAAAGGTGGCTTTGATGTTACTGAAGGTGAAGAAAATTCTTGTGCACTTTATGTAGAAGTTCTCTAAATTCTTCAGACTTTATTGGAGTATTTAGAGACCTGGTTTACCTGGATGGGGTGTGTTCCTTCACCTGGTGAAAACAAGGTATCAGGAACTCAGTTTTACCTCTTTCTCTCTCTATATATAAATAATGACAGTAATAATAAATTAGAAAAAGCTCATTCTCTCAGAGCTTATGGGTACAGACTCTGATGGTTTTTGTTTGGAGGCAGAAGTAGAAGCGTTCTGTGGTACATGTGACTAAAAGTGTTGTGAGTTACAGTATTTAGTTATGCCTGTGGGTCAAAATGAATTGTGGCAATCCAGAAAGTAATTGTTAAATCTTGCAAGTGCTACATGTGAATTACCAATTTTTATTGTGAGCTGATGAAACTATTCTAGAAGGCGTGTGTGGTCTGTTGTTGTTGTTGCTCTGTGAGTTTTTTTTTTTCTCCTCTCTGATATGTGGGAGCTTAAAATCCATGTCATGTCTGAAATAGACCAGGGAGTCCTATCATGTTGTGAACTTCTGGCCTGGGAGAAGAGCCTGAATGTTTTTGCTGGTAGGAGGAGTGTGTTGGCTGTTTGGTCCCTGGCCAAAAATGCCCTCGGGCCAGCAGCAGTGACTCCCAGGAGCTGTTAAACTTAGGAAGAAGGCTTGTCAGGTGTGTGACAAGCTGTGGCTTGTGGCTAGGAATAATGAGCTTAATAACATCTATTATTAGCATGTGATAACTGTGAGTAATCTGCACTGCTGTTTGGTGAGCTAGGTAAATAGCTGAGGAATAGCACTTAAGTAGTGCAACAGCTGGATGTTTTGACTCAGCATTTTCCTGCAGACTACAAGGCGACGGTGTTTCCGTGCAGATGGATGAAAGTATATTTTTCTTTTCTTGTTTTTTGTTTTTCCTTTCCAGCCCAGCCTGTGGAGTTGGACTGGCGTTTTTTTCAAGGCCTGGGGGAAGTAAAGCTAATTGGGTTCCAAATGAGCAGGGGAAAAGACGACAGGACTCTGGGAGAAAGCTTAAACTCTATACCCAAATACACATGCAGTCTCCTCGGAGAGACAACGTCTTAATCAGAAGGAAACATATGGCTAAAGCTATCTTTATGAAAGCTTTGTATAACTTTTGAAACATCAACACAATAACAGCCATGAATATTAATAAGCCTGTATATAATTACTTTGTCAAATTTTTCACTGTAGGTTCACACTGCAAACTGTATACGCTCAGCTGTTATTGTTCTTAAGACTGAATGCATTACACTGTTGGTTTATTTTGTGTGGGTTTTTTTGTTTTGTTTTGTCAGTATACCTCAGCTGCTGGAAAGTGAAATCAAGAGGGTGGTTTAGTCAAGAAAGCAGAATCTTGCATGACTCCAAGCTTGTCATGCCAGCCACGTGTAGTGAACAATACTAATCTGAGCAAAACATTATATAGAAAAGAATCCTTTTATTATAGGATTAAGCAATGGAAATAACATCTGCAACATTTAGTGGGCTTGAGATGAACGATTACCAGGCAGCAATTTAGTAAAGCAGATAAACTCTTTACTGCCTAGATCTGTTATTTGCTATCAGTTAGCAATTAAGGGTTACAAATATGTTATGTTTCAATGAATATTAAAATGTGCTTTTCCCATACAGGCTGCTGTGACGAAAAGCTATTGGACAAACATGCAGCTGCAAAAGGGCAGACAAACAGGATGATGAACAGCAGTGGTAGAGAGGAACAATCAGAGGAAATCTCTTGTTTCCATAGGCAATGTCTTCCTGGCAGCTTCTTTTAATAATTCTGAAAATAACGGGACAACACGTGTAAACAGGTCCATCGAGTCTGCTTGTAATTTTAATGGTTTGTCAATGAAGATTCCGAAGCCTGCTCTTTAGGTAAGGAATTCTGAGCAGGTGGCACGATTCACATGTGACAAAGCTCAGTGATTAAAATGTAGCCTACAGGATGTGTTCACTGATATAGAAACTACCCTGGTACTTTTGTCTTCCTGTTTGCTACAGTATATTTGTCTCCACAATTATTGAGTTACATTTCTGTAATAGGGGTTGGTCTTGCTCTCCAGAAGGCAGAAGGACAACCGTTTGATAACGTTATCGAGAAGCTGAAAATTCTGTTTTCCTGTTTCCACTTAGAGTAAAATCACAGATAGCTGAAGAAGCAGGTAATGAAAAGAGAGCCAAGGCAACTGGAGTTCATTAGGTAATGTTTTGTTACACGTTTCCTTAAAGATAGGTATCTCCTGATTCCACTTCTCTAAAATGCGTGGTTTTAGGGACATACGAAACAGAAGTAGATGTGTACAGATTTTGAAGTGATGACACCATAGAAACTGAGCTTGGTATTTACTGGGGGGAAAAATAGGCTTCAATCCCCCTCCCCACCCCCCTGTTCCCTTTCCAACAGCATAAAAATAAAAATGAAGAATACCAGGGAAGAACTGAGGCTACAAAACATAACTGAGGGTTATTCTATAGTATAAAAATAATACAAATGTGATAGAGAGATTTAGACACCTGAAAAATTTATAGAAAACTTGTTTGTAAAATGAATACAGAAATATGATGTTTCATGCTCTAGCTGTGACAGCTATATAAATTATTTGGCACTAGAACAGAAGCTTGTCTGCTGTGTCATGGAGCAATAAGAATTCAGTTCCAGTGGCAGAAATGCCCTGTGGGATGGCTGATTAGGTGTGATCTGTGCAATTATTTGAATACCTTCCAACTTGACAATCTCTTGAAGGATGAAATTCTCCAAGCACACTGCAGGAACAGATTGGCTGATCTGTGTGAAGTTGTATTTCTAACTCATGTCAGTTTAGCATAATGGGATGAAGTAAGGTAAACAAGAGAGCGATTTGTAATTAATCATTAGTTTATAATGTCTACAGGCAATGTAAATGTATGTAGCAATTTTGCTGACTAAAAATGTCTGACATGCCAGATCGTGGGCAGGCACTATTTGTTCTGTCCTCTGCTGAGATACTGAGGACAGACCACACCACTGCTATTTGAGGGATCATTGATAAAGTCTTGTGATACAGATCACTGTCAGATATTCTTCAGAAGACTTTTTGAAGGTGGGATGATGACAAAAAAAAAATAATCAAATTCTGTGGTCAAAAAGCAAATGTGAAACAAAACCTCGTGTTGCACTCGAAGGTCTATTTGTTGCTTGGTCTGAACAATGCTTGCTTAGCACAATGGCTTGGACATGTCCCATGAAACCTTTTAGTAGCTAATGCAAAATGCCAAAATGACTTATTGCTTTGAAATGCAGGAATAAGTGAATGAGCCTTCCAGCACATTCGATACATTTTTTCTTTTTTTTTCGCTTTTTTTTTGCTTTGCATAATGAACTTTAGTAGCTCACATGTTCACTAAAGGATTTTTTTGGAGGGGAGGAGAGGTTTCTTTTTTTTTTGTTTTCTTTTTTTAGTTTAGTTTAGTTTTTTCCCCCAAACAAGCTTTTCAATTAACAGTATCAGTTAATAGACAACTTTTTGTGCTTACCACATCCCAGCTGGGCTGTGCAATCAACAGGAAAGATAAGAAGGTCAAACAGGAAGAGCTGCACTGGAGTCAGTGCTGAGCAGAGCTGAGGAAGGCACGGACCTGTCTGCTCTTTATGAGCATGTTACAGCAAACTGGATGTGGAAAAGGTAGGAGAACTCCTGTGTTCTGTGTCTACATGTATGTCTTGCTGTCATATTGATACTGTGGGCTAGTATTTGATCATAGGTTTATTGTCAGTGTGTTAGAATTGCAGTCACTTAAGGAGGATAACCTTGATATCTTGAAACTCTTTTGTACCAACAGTGAAGTGACTGGAAAACAGATGTATGTGATCTCTCATGGTTATGAGAATCTGCTGGGGGGTTTCTGTGTTGTTCTGGGCAGGACCTCATGAGCTGAGCTTCTGTTCTGTGGCAGAAATGTTCCTCTTACTTAATTCTTCTGCTATAGCTGCTACAGGCCAAACTGCCCCAGCTAGCACTCAGAATGAAATGTTGAGATTCATAAATATATTCTAAAAATAATCTGATTTTTATTTTCGAAACATCCAAAAACTTGTGTAGTTTTAGTCTGCAACATTAGTTCTGCACTATCAAAACTCATAATTTTTGGACTTAATGAGCATTCAAATCTGAAGTGTGGGTGGAAAGTACATTTTAGTGTTACTGAGTATGAAGAAAATGAAGCATGAGAGGGTTAAAACTTCTGAGGGAATCTATTTTCAGGCTTAAAGCTTGCTGGGACTTATTTGTAGACTAAACATGAACAATGATACTGCTTACAGCATAGATTAGTTATCAATTCTTAGTAAACTGAAGTTACTTTGGTGATAAAGAAGTCTGTCTTCCAGTTTTGGAGGGCACTCAGATGCCTAAGTCCATGTGACTTCATTACAGATTTGCTTTCCTTTTCTGTGAAACAGTGAAGGAAGAAAGCTCACTGTTTTACGTGTTGCTTATGCAAAATATAGTGTGAATTTTGTTTTTAATTCATGCCCGTGACTGAATTTCAAGCAGATCAGGGCTATGCCTTACTCTAAGGGTAAGGTTTGCAATGGTGTTAGCTGTAAGATATTTCTAGCTCAATAGGGAAGATGTGAGGCAAGTGTAGGTTAGGACAAAGAGAAGGAGGAATAATAAAATAATTATTTGAGAGTCAGTTTGAAAAAATGGCTTAGACAGTATTACTGTTGCAAGTCTGAGGCATTCTATGACATATGCATAGGGTGTACAGGAGACAAAGCAGAACAACAAGATCAAGGACACAAGTACAGTCAGATGTGCTTCATTTGAAGATAGTACAGATTTCACTAGCTGCCTCATTTGGTCTGCCATGCCAGAGGAACGCAGCACAGCATGAAATGAGTAAAAATTTAGGGCCACTGGTGCTCTGTTGCATCAGGTGCAGAAGAGGCTGAAGACTTTCAGTGTGGAAGAATTGCCTGTGAGCTGGGGAGGGACATATTGTAGCAGTTGCTGTTTTGCCTGAAATATAGGAGATAATGCACAAGAGGAACAATGATGGCAACGTTGTACCATTCATGAGTTTCCCAATGTGCCTGAATTGTCCTCTTGGTATAAACTGAATGAATTTTACACTTACATCTGGATTTTTTAGCTGTTTCTCAGTACTTCTACAGCACTTCTGTATATCAGAAAATAGTCCCTGATTCTCAACTCTGTAAAATTAAAACAATTATGGTTTCCACTGGTAACCTGAAGCTAGGTGTTAGAAAACTGTCTGAAAGGGGAGGTGATCAGTGAAAAGGAAATACTGTATTGTGTGAGGGATTTTGGGGAAAAAGTTCAAATATAACTTGTTTCATATACTCAGTATCTTTATCATACTTAGAAACACACCTTTAAAGACACAAACAGAGCATTTTAAGAAGATGTTGTTAGTTTTGTTCTTTAACTTGCTTTAATTGGAAGATGACTGGAGTGATAAATAGTGCTCTTGTCATCCATAATTCCTCTTAGAACAGCAAAAATGAAGGAGAAAAAAAAACAAAACACACGCACACACACAAAACAGCTTACACAATCAGGGTAATGGAAATGGTCAAGATATGCTTTTTCTTCAGCTTAGCTATGTTTTGAAAGTAGATACAGGCTCTCTAAGAAAAGGAAGCAGCAACAGAGGGAGAGAGGAGAGAGCATGATAATGCAAATATTCTATTTAACTTCCAGTAGGGAAAAAAAAAAAAAAACTGTGTATCTGAGAGCTGCTGAAGGCAGACCTTTCCATCTGCTGTAATTGGTGAGAAGGTGACAGGAAGGCAGAATGCCCTTGGGAGCCTCATAAGCCTAGTCTTGTGTAGCCTTTTGTCTTTGTAGCCTTTTGAATAGAAGTTGGTTTGGAAAAATGAAAAGTTTATCAGCTTTCTTTGGCCAACATCCTTCACAAATATTAATTTCTTGGTTGAGCCCCCATGAGCACCAGGAGATCATCTTCTCTAAACTGTAACTACAGTATTTTGTCAGTCCACTCAAATATAGATAGTTATAAAGGACAAACTAACTATTTGAACTAGCAGGAGTGGGGAGAAAAAAAAAACAACAAAAACTTTCAATTGATTTCCCACCCTACATTTGTTATATTGTCTGAAAGCTAGATGCTTGTAACAACAATGGCAGAAGTTATCATTATACCTTTATGAAAAATCTGAGAGTGACTCAAGCACTGAAGATTTATGTTTTCTAGATCTTAGAGTGGCTGAATATTTTTTTCTCTGCTTTCGTGTTTCTGAATCTTTCAGTTGTTTTAGAACTATTTGAAGGCAGCACCTCAACATCAGTGTCACAGTTTTGCTCCCTGGGAAACTTATTGTTCACCTTTGACTATCATGTTAAAGCACAAAGATGCGATGCGAAGTTCAATGAGATTTTTTCTCACTTAAGACTAAATTTTTATCCCTTAAGATGCATGTAGATGCTCAGAGATGTCTAGCTTTAAGGAGGCTATTTACTATCTTGTTCTTGCGCTTGTATGGAGGTACACAGGGTAGATGGCCTTTGGTTAAGGTGAACATTACAGATGGGAAAAGAAACTGTAGAGCTGAGTATAGCTGTCAAATGTTTCTGGAATGTTAATTTTTAATTGTTTGTTTTGGAAAAGACATGAGAAAACTTTGCTCAGAACACATTGTTTTGCTTTTCTTTCTCCTACTGCTTTTTGTTTTGTTTTCCTGTGGCTCTGTTCTCTGTGATGCTATAACTCCTTAAGCAGAACATATCTTTTTTGATTCATCCAAAGTCCCACTTGTTCTTACCTTTGCAGCACCATCCTCTATAAACAGGATTGTGAATTAACCTATTTTACCTTTACCAACATACAGACATTCATGCAGAAGACAGGAGAAGTTACTGCCCAATGGAGTCAAAGCTGTGCAAACACATCCCTGCCTTGTCCAGTGTATCAGCCTGCCTTGGCATACTGCTGGAGGCTGGTTGGACTGGTCACATGGGCCATCAATATCCTTAGTATCCTTAGGTTTAGAGACTTATGTCACAGCACTTGCTATGAATAGAAACGTTTGGAGGTCTGACTTGGAAAGAGCAAGCTAGAGCAACAGACTTTAAGATACCTCATTATATAGTTAAAAGAGAAGGGAGAGATTTCCAGACCAGTCTGGGAGTACATCATAAAGGGACATAAGATCACTGGGTCCTAGTCTGAGTTCTAGAAAAGCAACTTTCCATCAGCAACTTCAATTTTAACCCATTTCTGCTGGAAAAGAAATAGTGGACATTTCACAGATTACAAGCACAGTAGACATATTATGACAGCAGCTTGTAACAGGTATGGCTGGAATAAGCAGAGAGGAATTTAGGTTCAAGGTGAAGTCACAAAAGTAACAGAAAATCTATCCTTAGCCTTTATGAAATCAATCAAAGAGGTACAGGAGAGTCTACTCTGAAAATGGTACTCAGTGTCAGAGGGTGATGCTCTGCCTGCAAGAGTCACAGTCTTTTCAGATGCACTCAGTGATGCCTAATTACACTCTTCTGTAACTGAAGTAGTTTGTACCCAAGAATTGTGATTTGCAGGATGTTTCAAGTCAGCAGTGAAGCATGCAACTAGTGTTGTACGTTTATTTCTATTCCTTTTTCTCATTATTCATGCCAGTAGCAGTATTGCTGCCTGACAGCCTTGGGCTGCAGTGGATCACTGCTGATTTACTGCAAATGCTTGTGTACCAGAATTCATACACATAGTTCCCTGAGAGGATTAATTCTTTCACTGGGTATGTAAAAATCTGCCTGTTTGTTTCAATCAAGCATGCAGTGTCCATTCTTGTCACATTTAGAAAATGATGCTTTTCCCCTGCGCTACCTCTGTTAATGTGAATGATGCTCCCCTTGGGGGCTCTGCCTTAAAGCTGGCCAGGAAAAAGTAATTAGCACACAGCACAAGTACATTTCACTTCAGGACTTGGATTGTTGCTGTTAGACAAACCTTCTTCTAAGGTGTTAGCAAGGTAAAATATCAAGTCCTGATTAAAATGAAGGTATGACAATGAAGATATGACATCTATAGACACTTCAGATTGCCCGCAATGGAGTTTCAATATCTATCATAAGGCATTTCCTAACAGCTGGCTTTGGGAAGCACTCTTCACAAACTTCTTCCCATCGCTATACATCTTCAGATTCAAGCAGCAGCAGAAGAGCTTTTCACAGCCAGCTGCTGTTTCCAAGCACTTCTTTCCTTCCTTGTCATCTTAAATAGCCAATCCCAGCTCAAATGTCCCTTGCAACAAAGCGAAAATACGCTGCTGTTGTCATAGTAATTGCATTTTCTACTTTATATTTTTTCCTTTATTCTGTTTTCTCTTCTCTGTTACCTAACAGGATGAGTCTTCAATGCTGGTGGGCTGTGAAACAGTAATATATATTATAATGGAAAATAACTCCCACAGGAGATGGAAAGCTCTTGATTATGTGCATGTATACTGAGATTATTTTAATGCATGTAATGATTTTTTTCCTTCCTCAGATTGCTGATAATGTTTATTGGATCACTGTGAGGAACTGCAAATAGTGTCAAGTTTGGCAGTGGGAGGCAGTGTTTCTGTGCTCAGCTCTAAAGTCACCATGGAGGTGGGGATCCATGCTCCTAGTCTAGAGGGAAAGCAAGACAGCAGCCTTGTGAGGAAAGAAACAGAGCAGGGAAGGTGTGTGCCTGGCTGGATACATGAGGCAGACAGTGCTATGGTGAGCACTGACGGGGATGGAGACAAGGCGGAAACACTCCAAGAACAAACGGGTAAAACCTTTATCCTGACCTCTCTCTTTTCTCTTGACTTTTGTTTGTGTTTAAATTGATGGATTTTTTTTTTTTTAAACATGATGCCTTGCTCTGTGCAACCTGAGAGCTGTCATGTTTTTTTCTGCTGAGATTCTTTCTGAACAGCATCTGCAACTGCGAAATGAAACAAAACAAATTTCTGCATTTCCCCTATGGTAATGCTCGATAAGGTGGTATATTGAGTGATCTATACTGAAACTCAACTTGGGCAGACAAATGAACTATCTAAGAAAGATCCATCTGATCCATGTCTATAAATATCAAAGGGACAAGGCTGGACTCTTCTCAGCAGTGTTTGGTGACCGAATGAGGGGAAATGGTCACAAACTGAAGCATAGGAAGTTCCACACAAATGTGCGTGGGGACTTCTTCATAGTAAGGGTGACAGAGCACTGGCACAGGCTGCAAAGAGAGGTGGTGGAGTCTCCTTCTCTGAAGACATTCAAGACTTGTCTAGATGCCTACCTGTGCAACCTGGGCTAGCGAGCTGCTTTGACAGGGGGATTGGACTCAATGATCTCTAGAGGTCCCTTCCAACCCCTACAATTCTGTGATTCTGTGAAAGATAAGCTAAGATGAAAATTATGAAATACAATCAAAGAATGGATTGAATTGTAAGGGATCTCAAAGATCACCTAGTTCCAACCTCTATCAGAACCCAAAAACCAAAAAATAGCAAAGTATAAGTACTTTGTGTAGAACTTTTTGCTACAAACTTGAAGACCCAGATGCAAAGACGTTAGAATTCATGCTTCCATTGTACAATACAATCTTTCATTTTCTGCAAATGAAAACATACTTCATGCAGGGAAAATATGTGAGTCAGAAACACTTTTTGGGTGGATCAGTGGAGTGGCATAGGTTTTTCAAAAACAGTGGCCAGACTCCTTACTTTACAGGAGGTCTGAATGAAACATTTCTGAACATGAAGATACTTCAAGAAACTAAGAACACATTTCATTCTAAATTTTATGTCCAATGGCTTAGATAGGCAATGTCTTTCTGTCACAGCTTCCACTCTGCTGATACCCAGAAGTATCAGATACAAGCATCCCAGGGCAGTATAGATTTTTTCTTAATCTTGTCAGGAGATGTACATGCTATCCCTTTCATTAAGAAAGGAGCATGGAATGCATGACTGGTCTTTTAAACTGAATATAGGACTTCAGAAAATGTTAAAAATGTATTTATAAAAACTCATGCTTTTACTCAAGTTTAATAACAAACTATTATTTGTAATTAAACTCCTATGAGTAATAAAATGATTGCTTGTAGTGCTCACTTCTACCTAAAAGTTACAGAAGTTAGGTATAGTTTTTGCATAAAAATATTACCTGCTGGATATTAGCATCTCACCAAATACCTTTCAAGAAAAGTCTGCATCTGGCACTCTCACCAGTCTGAAATGATTATGAATTGAAATCTCCTGTGGTGGTAAAGTTCAATAATTAGCCTTAAATTTGACGCTTTTATGGCATTTTTTCTAAAGCAGAAAGAATCTGTGCTTATGTATTCTTTTTTTATACCTTTGTTCACATATCTTCCCTTTCAGAGCATTTGTTGATGTTATTTTTGCATCCAACTAAATTACAGCAATTTTTTAAAAAGCAGAGTAGAAGAGAGAGTTTTAAGATGTATAGGAATTTCCTTATAAGTGATGTTATTGTCTATTTATAGCACTGAAGCTTAAGTGGAGGTCACTGCTTAGTATAGATATACATGAAGAGAAAATGATGTTTGACTCTTATTCTTTCTCAAATGAGATGTTTGTTTTCCTTTCCATCAATTCTCCATTATCTTGAAACTTCACATTAAATTGATAAAATCAAGATTTAATTACCTGCTCTGAAAGAAATGGTCTTCAGATGCTTTTCATATTTTTAGGGAATTACACAACAGGAACCAGGAGAAATATATTCTGTTCTAGTACTTTTCCAGTGTGTCAAATGACAGTGTGATTTGTTTTTATGTGGACTTAAAAATGCACTTAACTGTTCATTTATTTATCATAATAGATTATCCACAAAATGAAAAATGCATGAATGTCAGTTCCAGAACCCTTCTCAGTCAAGCTGAGAATTTTCCAACGGGTAAGAATTCCTCCTCTTTTACATCTTATAATGCTTTCTCATTGCTCTTCTTAATTGAGACAACTAAGTAAACAGTGCGTGCAATTGTCATTCCCCTAGCTTTGATGTTTCATGGCACCTATGAAGCATGGAACTTCTACATAAGATTTGTTGAGAATTTCTCATAAAAAGAGAAAAGTAATTTAGTAACATTAATAAAAGCTAGAAACAATTTATGGACTATACTGCAATGGCTAATAAAAACAAGAACAGCAAATAAAAAGTCAACTGTTTTATGTATGGGGATTTAATTCTTCAAATGTCTTGTTTTAAGTTCATGGCCTTTCCAAGTCTCAGGATTTAATGTACTGTATTTCTAATAAAGCTGGACCTGAGTTCAGTTCTTCAGTAGGCAGGTAGAGCAGTTTTCCCTTCAGGAACACTCCTGGTCCACTGAACCAAGGGTGTAGTGGTGTTTCTGCTTTGCTTAGGAAAATAAGTAAGAATGCATGTTTTCTTCAAAATGTTTTACTTTTAGGAGAAATGTTTGGACTCTTCATCATTTTGGAGTCTGTTCTCTCTTCCTGTGTGCAAACTAGGTGCTCCAATACCAAAGGGTAAATGACTTCTCTGATATTTCAGGAGGTCTTGATTTCTGAAACATCTGCACTTGATGGCCTTTGCAATCTGTCTGGTTTCAGTATTTGAATGAGGAATGCAGACAGATGTAACTCATGGAACTGAAAGCAAGCCCTGAGCCCTATCTCCTGGGAGGCTGAGATGTGCTCTGGCAAATGGCTGTTGGTAGAAAAATTAATTCACACTTAGGTACCTGCTTGCTCTACACAATACAGAATTAAGGTTCTTCTTAATTGAGGGCGGAGCAATGCAGACAGGAAGACTGCCATAGGTGCAATTGTCTTTTGGACGATGTTTCATTTCCTTATGTCATTTTTAATTATTCTTTTGACAGAAGCAACCCTATTTCAGTTCTTTTGAACCAAGTAATTATTATTTCATTAATATCAACTCTATGTAAGACTTAAATCATGTTCCTAGAATTGCATATTTAACCTGAAAGTAATTTGATTATGTAAACTAAAACTATTTTATAATTGTCTTTTCTTGTGCCTGTATCTTTCATAGTTTCAAATAAAAGAAGTCAAGAATAGTGTTACCTAATTGATCTGAGTAACACTCAAAGGATTAGTTAGTGTTCTTTGTGCTAACAGTTAACTGTAACTGCTCAACAGGGAAGTCTTGTAATTCAGTAATGCTGCTTTGTATCTCTTAGAAATCCTTCTTCCTGGCCTCAAAGTAATGACTAATTCTGGTTCAAATTGGTCATAAAATTTCAGGAAACGTTTAAAAAGCACTCTGAAAGCAGATTACTATGGAAAGTTTTAGATTTACAGTGAAGATACCTATTTCACTGGCAAAACTCAGAGAAGCTGGAATATTTCAGGTTGTAAAGCAAGCCTACTTACTGGTGGAATCTTGATGTATTTACACATTTGCAATTGAAATTCTTTCTTGGGGGTGTTATTGGATTATGACCTCATACCCATGAAACTCATAAAACCATGATCTAACTTTACTTCGTTGAATTGAGAGGCATGCAGATTGAAAACAGCTTTATAAAAGATCCTCTTTATCTGAGGCTAACAGAAACACCCTTATCAGTTGTTAAAGCTCCTAATATGCTAATGTTAAGGTATGACTATAGGTATCTATATTCTTTCACATGTGCTGGGGAAATCATGAAAGTGAGCTTTTAATTAGGCCATTTATCACAGAATCATGGGGGCTGGAAGGGACAACTGGAGATCACTCACTTAGTCCAACCTCCTGCTAAAGCAGATTCCCTGTAGTTGGTCACACAGGAAAGCATCCTGGCTGGTTTTGAATATCTCCAGAGAAGGAGATTCCATGGGCTATTTGGGTAGCCTATTTCAGTGCTCTGCCACCCTCAAAGTAAAGGTGATCTTACCCATGTTCAGATGGAACTTTCTATGTTCCGGTTTGTCTGTTCCTCTTTCTCCTGTCGCTGGATGTTACTGGAGAAAAGCCTGGACCCATCCTCTGGACTCCTGCACTTCACATATTTGTAAGATCCCCTCTCAGTCTTCTCCATACTTAGCAGTCCCAGATCTCTCAGCCTTTTCTCATATGGGAGATATTCCAGGCCCCTCGTTATATTTGTGGCCCTCCACTGGACTCTTTCCAGGAAATCCATATCTACCTTGAACTGGGGGGTATTGTAAATGTGGTCTCACAGGGCAGAGTAGAAAAGGAGAATCACCACCCTGAACCTGCTGGTCACGTTATTTTTAACTCACCCCAGGATCCCGTTGGCCTTCTTGGCCACAAGTGCACACTGCTGGCTCATGGCCAACCTGTTTTCCTCCAGGACACCCAGATCCTTTTCTGCAGATCCTAACCTGTCCTGATGCATGTAGTTGTTTAGCAGTACAAACCAAGAAACAATCATACTGAAGAAACAGCTTTTTTCCCATGTTTGGTTTATCTTTTGAAGTAGAAGGGGTCATGTGTCTGATAACCATGAATTCAAAATTAGTGTTAAGAATCATATGTGCAGGAAATTTGGACATCTAGGCATGTTCTAGATATCCAAAGAGCTGCTGATTTTGATAAATTACGATTGCTTACATTACCATTGTTAACAATGCTTGATCCCCAAGTTTGACAGATGTTCTACAAGTTTTCTTCAGGCTTGCAGGTCATTTATAAAGTTGAGACCTCTAATACGAAACTGAGAAAAATCTTATGCCTTGTGCTAGATCATTACTTCTTCTAGATAATAAAAATGAAAAAAAAGCTTATCCGTGCATCATCTCAGTTTTGTGTGTCTGTTTTTGAAATTATAAAAATGTTCCTTAACATAGGCCATTTGATTTTTGAGGGGTTTCCTGCATCTACAAATCTGATTCTTGTCACCAGATTTTAGCACTTTAAATGGCTATCATTCTCCAGATATCTCCTTGAAGTTAACAATGGTAAGACGCAAGAGTGGAAATCCTGACCCCAAACTCCAAAGACAGCTCCGAGGTCAGCTCCGTCTTCTAGAAAATGACAGCAGGGAAGTCACAGCAGTCTTCAGTGTAAGTAAACTATTTTGAAATTGAGAGGTGTATTTATTCAGAGTGCACAGCTCTCTGCTACTGAACTCATCTGTAACACGCTTGGGTTCAGTTTCCATCTAGCTGATGTATGCTTGAATCTGAATGACCAGTTTCCTCTTGGTTTCCAAAAGCATCATTAGAAATATTAAATCACTGAAAGAGGTGTTAGCATTAAATTTTTGCAAAATAAGCCGAGCTAAATACGATATTTAATGCTTTCATTATTTTTTTTCTTCTTTTAGTTGTATCACAGGAAATTGTTTTTTGTCTGCTTTATTGATCTGCCCTCATACTGACACTTCAGTTCAGTTTCCAGTTGCTTACAGTCATTTGGCATGTAATTTACCTGGAAAGAACACAGTTAAGCCAAAGAGGAAGTCTGAAGGAGGGTAGTCTAAATACTGGTCTTCCTAAGGCTAGGAAGCTGTAAGTTGAAACTGCACATGAGGGTTATTCATTTTTTATTACTGACTTTGATTTATTTTTATATAGAAACCCTGTCATGTACAACCAGTGAGGTTTGCTAGAAATACATTTTAAAATCTCCTTTTTCCTCCCAGTGGAAAAAGTAGGTTGATACCATTTGACCTTTGGTATTCTTCCCTGTCTTAGACTTCATCCCTAGCAAGCCAACCACTGACATCTTAATTAGTTATGACTTTATGACTGTCTTGGATGTATTTGTTTCTACATGATTTTCCATGAACCCTCTGCCACCAGCCTGCTGATTTTGTGGCTGTGAAAACAGTCTGTACTCCTGCTGCTCTGCTCTTGCTTCTGTTTAGGAGATGGAAGAAGGGAGGGGGTAAGGAGGGGGAGGAAAAGAGCATATAAATAGACTAGAGTCGTGGCCGTATTAGAAGTAGACTTGAGAAATGGACTTTAAAGGAAGCAAGATTTATAATGATAAGTTTCCTTAGAATGGTGTTTTGATATTCAGCAGTGCATAAAGCCCTTGAGGCTGAGATAGTTTAGCATGTGTTGGCAATTTATTAATAGATTTCAGGCTCTTGTTAATATTTAATCTGGTGAAATATGCACAAGATCAAAGCAGTGATGAGAAGCCTTTCAGAAGAGGCTTGAGGTGGGCATTTATTTTCAGAAAGGATTTATTGTGTTAATCTGTTCATGTTGTGTGAATTACAAATGTACAGATTAATCAAAGTTAATTTGGAGATCTTTTAAAATCTTTAAAAATATTTAAGTAATAAACAGTGGATCCAAGCTCTGCTTTTTTTTCATAGATTACAGAAAGTGTTTCACGGAATTGTTTTGTAAATTTAAAATTGGTTTCTGGATCAGTCCTTCTTTAAAAGATGCACTTCACTTTTGTGCTCTGCCACAAGGTACGGCAGTGGAAAATTACACAGTAAAATGATACCTGTCAGCTGTGCATCTGACTTACTTCAGAGATGCTGTTTCAGATACTTGACTCAAATTTTTACAGTTCTTTATATTTTCCTGAAAGACAACAACCAACATCATCAGAGAGCCCTATTTATAAGCAGCTATTGTGCAGCTAGCCTATATATTATCAGTCTTAATCTAGAATGTACATTCAAATGTACATTTCTTGCACTTCTTTGAATGCTGATATAGTTCTCACCTTTAACATCATCCTTAAAAAATTCAATATTTTAACAATTATCATTGCTCATTTTAGTTAAATTCATGTCTTTACGCTTCCCTAGCAAAGTGACTCTTACCAATGAGGAGGAAAGGATATTAATGTATATTTTTAAAAGTAAATTCAAATATGCTTCATTAGTCTTATCATGTGGAAAGTTTGATTTGGGAATGACTGTTCAATTGACTACTCCAGCGTAGGACTAATACTACATTTAGCAAGTTCAAAGATACATCAAAGACAGCATGTTTTAACATGCATACAGAACTCTGAGGCATCCTTTTGCAGAAGGATGCTGCAGATCTAAAAAATTCAGGCTGTGAAGCCTAAAAGTTAAGCTCTGGTGACTTAGAGATGTTTTTGAACATTGAAAAAAAAAACCAACCAAGAAACAACAACAAAAATCCCTTCTGCCATTTAATATTAATGCCCTTATTTTTGCCAAAAGCAATTCCTAAGCTGCAAATTGCTCTGGGCTAGGAGGGTATTCCTGAAAAGTAACACTTGATGTTTGCCTGGCTTTCATGCTCCATATAGAGAATATTTGCCACTGTACAGAGGCAGATCTGAACCAGAGAGGCCTTTAGTTTCAGTCAGTCCTAATTTCTCTGTAAATCAACCTCACTGGAATTGTTGGTATGACTGTTAAGAATAAATCAAATTAAAATCTGACTGGCTGTGCATTGAACATATGTGGGGAAGAATAGGTATCTTATATAGGCAAAATCCTGGATGACTTTTTTTTATTGTTCTTAGTATATGGTGTGTAAATGTGTTAAGTAGTGAGAAACTGTGCTCGTCTGGTAAAACTGTAATTAAAACATTGTCTTTTATATTTTTTTTAGGAGCTCTCTGCTAGATTGCTCTCTATTCACAGTGATCAAGATCTAATAGTGGTGACATTTAAAACTTTTGAAGAAATATGGAAGTTTCTAACTTACCACTCACTGGGTAAAGCTATTTTGCCATGCAAATATTCTTTCTTATTTCTCTGTACAGAATTGCTGTTTGTTTGGAACCTGATGAAGAGCACTTTCAGATTCTTTAAAGTATTAACTCCTAACAGAGGTAAATAATGTGCTTGAACTTGGTACTGGTGATAAGGCAGAGACATCCCCAACCTCCAGCAGACCACCCTGCCTTTGTCACAGTGCCAGGTAACAACTGTCCTCTTCCAAATTGCAAAATAGCACTTCAGTGACTGCTCACCCTTCCCATTCATTGTAACTTTATACACAGACTATTAGATAATGTTTCAAATAATTTACCAACTATAGCGTGCTGATTATTATAAGTGCTCCATGTGTTCCTGTAACTATGATATAATTTTGAAATTCTGAAGTCCTAAGTATAAGGAGATCTAGTTTCCAAGATCAAGCACTAGTTGTGATTTACTTATGCAACATCATCTCTGTCCCAAAGAAACTTCAGGAATCTGACACTGGGACACAGTATCTGCTTCAATTGGCACAGCTGATTCAGGAAATAGGTTTTTGAAGAGATAATTTTTTGAGATTATTTTCAGTTACCTGTTCATACAGGATGCTAAGAACTGTTCAAAACTTGCTAGTGATTACCTCTGTCTAACCCCAAACCTTTCAAATATAGCTGAACTATGGGGAACCCTTTTAAAGTAAGGATGTGGTCTGCTGCTTCAGCAATACTAGGCACAAAGAACTTCTGTACTGTTCAGATGTAATGTCTGACCCAAAGTAGCTGTAGTGCATGAAACTCAATTAATGAGATTTTGCCATTATTATGTATTAACAATAGTTAATGTATTATGGGTTAAGCAACAATAGTATCATATGAATGCATAATCCACTCTCAGTCTTTATGAAAGTTATTTGCTTGTATAATATAGTGATACTGCAAAGAAAAATAAGTCAGTTATATGTTTTTTTCCCCTAGGTTTTGTAAATCATTGCATGGAGAACTTATTCCTAGATCAATCTTTCTGGCTGTATTCTCAAGAGGAGGAAGAAGCAGGCATTGAAGTCTGTATAAATGAAAAATCATTACATTTAATGTACAGAAGTCTGCTAGTACAGGAAGGTGAGGAAGATTCAATGTGCCAAAGTTACTTTGGGAAAAACATCTTTCTTTAAAATCCTAAAAGCAAATCTTACGACTTAATACTGAAGTTGAAATTTAAATCGTTTTTATCTATGTAATAGAAACAGAGAGAAAGGAACAAACACAGAAAGAATTCAGTAGAATCAAAGACGGATTAGTGAAAATCATGTACAACTGGTCCATGAATGGATGTACAAAAGATCAGACAGGGATGTGCATTTCAGTTTACTTAATATTATTGTAGACCCTGTAGGCATAAGAGATTACAGATAGGAAAAGCATATGAGCCTGGCAACTAAACAGCATCATCTGATTGCTACTGTCAGGCAGAATGCTGGGGTAGGTAGGTTGTTAATCAGTGCAATAGGAACAGCTCTCATGTCCTTTAGAGAATATAAATGCATATATCCAGGTAATCTGCTGCAAAATACTGCAGCAAGAAGATGGTAGAGGATTCTAAGCTTCGTAGGACATGTTGTTATACAAGAACAGAAACTAGACAGAAATGCATGAAAATCTGTCGAATAATTAGAAAGAAAATACTTGTGAAATATAAGATTTTCAATCTTTAATTGAATACTGCTCTTGAAACAACTTTTAAAGCTTGTATGACACAAAAGTATTACATAAATGGCATCTTCTACACTGCTTTCTTTTCAGGGGCTTTTTTTGTTTTATGTCCTGACAATCTGGTAAGAAAGATAACGGCTACAGACTGTGAAATAAACACTTACTTTAAGACTGGGGCTTTTACTGCCCGTGTAGCAGGTGGATCTGTGGATGGTGACATGACCACGCTGTCTAACGTTTCTCTGGAGCCCTTGATCCCTTTTCATCAGTAGGTACCTGACTCAACTACTTTATACGTATAAGTTTCACATGTTACCTACTTTGAGACAGTGCTATCTCTAATGGTAGCTTGTTGTGGAATGTTCCTCTTTCATTAACAGTGAGAACAAATGCTCTACTTTCTTCCATTCCATGCCTGCAGCACAGAGTTTAAAGAAGGTGCTTTACAATCTTGTAAGATGGATACAGCCTTTTTTTTTTTTCCCACTTCATGTTAAAAAAAAAAAAAGAAAAAAAAGAAAAAAAAAACTTACTACCACTATCACTCTAAGTTATTATTACTCAAAATATACCTGTATCTGAAGTTTACAGTGTTGAAATTGAAAGATACTGATTGGGGGAGGCAAATCTGTGTTTTTAAATGGACTAAAAATATCACTGCTACTGTTGCAACTTCTCATTAAATGTTTCATGCATTAACTACAGTTTCTTTTTCTACTTTCAGATGGTTTCTTAAAGCATATTCTGATCCCATTGATGTTATGTACAAAACTGAATCTAAATCCGTCAGGCAAGTTGGTAAGACATTCCAATAAGACCAACATTTCAGAAAATGAACTTATTCTATGCTTTCATTAGGACACCCTCTCAAGTGTTCATTATCTTTTTTCCATTGTATTAGGATGGGAAAGCAGCTTTCAGATTGCACTGTATTCAAAGGGAGAGCAGAAATCTCTTCCTGTGAAAAAGTTTTACAAATCAAATGGCTAGACACGTCTAATTTGAGTTTAAACTCTGAAGGCTTCTCTCTCCTTTTTTTTTTTTTTTTTTGTTGTAAATATCGTGTTAAGTGGACATGCGAAGTAGAAAAGAGTAATTAATTTGATGCCTCTGTAGATTTGAAGATACATTTTAAAATAAGAATATGCACTGTTGTAGTTTTTGTGGCTTTTTCACACGTACTGGTTTATCTAATGCTGCCAGAGAAATAAAGCTAATGCAGGTGGGCCCAGGTTAGAAAGTGAATATGGATTATTTTCTGCTTTGTATATCAGTCTTAATACTGCATGGTCTGGTCTACAACAGCATTTTATCCAATACTGACTTTATAAATTAGTCCATATGCTACTGCTTCTCTCAAGAGGGAAAGCAGACTTAAAGGAATTCTTGCTGCCTCTTCGTGGTGGAATAGTTTACAATTTTGAAAAGATTTTAGACCTTGCCATCTAATGGCTGGGAAATGACCACTGTGAGCTTTATGTTGTGCTATTCACAAATTTTATTTGATCCATTAAAATTATTATCTTTAGATGCCTTAAATCTTGTTGTGTTCAATGTGCAACTGAGGGGTTCCTGGAATGTCTTTTGCTAAGTGCATTTCTCCGCTAAGTTGCTGTTTTATTAAATGCACTGTTAAACTACAGGATCTACTGCAAATGTTGTTTGTCTGTGTCTTCATTACACAGCAACAGGATCCTGTTTGGCTGTGATGAATTATGACAGTGCTGTGCCTGAAGAGATCAGTTTCCAGGAAGGGGATGAAATTGAGATCCTTGGCTATTTAATTGAATGCATGGAATGGTTTGTTGGAAGACATTCGTTTACTGGCCGTGTAGGCTTTGTAAAGACAAGTCATGTTAAGCTGGATTTACCTGGAAATAAGTAAGTGACATAACTCAGAAACCAAAAGAGGCTTAGGAAGAATATATCCAGCTTAAATTACTAGATGTTAAATTCAGGTGATTCTATTTAGTTTTGATGAAAATTGCCGTAGTGTATATCAGTTAGAACAAATTTGGTGCAATTGAATATGAAATCTGCTTACATGTTTGGAACCTGACTTTTTTACTGGGCAAGGGAGGTAGTTGCTTATACCCAGTTCAGACTCTATTCCTTAGATCACAAAATCCAAGAATTTTTACAATTTCAGGAAGATTCCCTTTTCTGATTTCAAGATCTATGTTAAAATATCCAAATTCCTTTTTTCCTAGTACCGTCACTATGGACCTTAACTTGTTTTGCATGGGGTTCCTTTTGCAAATAATTACTTATAATGCAGAAAACAAATAGTTAAAATATGTATTTCAGCATACATTGGCACCATGTGGCAGTATGCACTGCATGCTCTTACTAAGATGTCTGGACTGCTTGAATGCTGAAATAAGGAGTTCTCAGATATTGCTTGCAGTTCTGGTTGATGTGTAGCCTTGAGGTGTTAAAAATCAGCACTATAATGTCCTTAAATATTTTTGCTCTTAATAAACTCTCTCATAAAACGCCAGACAAAACTTACTCTGATGTAGTAAAAACTATTAGCTGCTAGCATAGATTTAATCAGTTTTTGCCTAGGTATGATGACCATTACCAATTTTGAATACAACAGAACCAGTGAATCCTGCATTAGTATCTCCAACAAGATCATACTTCAGTGCCACAATGCGCTACTCAAGCCAAATCTGCTTTCTAATTTGCTCGTTTCTTTGTTAGAGCAGGAGACGAGGATTTTTTTAGAGCAGAAGAGTTATCTTTCTTTCAAAAAGAAGAAAATGTGGAAGAAGTGATACATTTGTTGAAACAAACCTCTATAACAGATGTTTGTTCTGTGTATAGAATAGGTAAGTGTGAGTTTTGCCCATTGTGACTGTGCCAATTATATGTGAAGTTCCTCTGTCCCTGCTATAAGTGACATTTTCTCTTTTAACAAGATTCCAGCCGTTTATCTACTTTGTTATATGCTGACACACTGTTTGATCACGGAGATAGCATCTAAATCATCTTTGCTACTTTCCTACCAATGCAAGACTTCCCTGCAGAGCATTTAAAAATCTTTTGTCCTTTTTCAAGTGAATCAAACAGCAGGACTTTCAAATGCTGCTGTTGAACCGAACAGGTCTTCAAGCATTCAAATGTCAGAGTGGTGCATTAGACAAGACAGCACATTCATGTAAATATTGTCTGCTTAACATTTTTCTTAGGAAAGGTGGCTTAATATTGACAGCTAAGGCAAACATACACCTCTTCATGTTTTATTTAACTATCAAAGACATTGCAAAAGAAATAACATATTGTTAGTTACATCATCTCTCTAAGTGCTCAAGCTTCACATAATGTACTAGAGACAATAGGGATTTCCTCTTTACAGTCATAGTGTAAGGCAGTCTAAAAGAGCTTCCTCACCAAGCTGACCAGGAAGAGCAATTTCTTACCTCTTGCCCCACCACAGGCCGGTCTGTGGTCATGTGTGTGCTTGCCAAATATCTAACAGGTTTATCTCCATTAGTGCCATCCTAAGAGCCCATATGTCCCAAACTGAAAGGAGCCAGTGCTGAAGGTTTGACTTGTGTGCAGGCTGGATTTTGCAATTCTGTGTGCATGCAGACAATAACTCAGGCATGCCAGACCTCAGCTGCCAAACACAAGTCATGTCAGTGACTAATCCTTTAAACTGCCATCTTTACCACTCTTTTTCTCTTAAGCTATTCGGTCAGTCAACATAACTTGACTTTCTGAAAGCAAGCATTTTATATATTTGTTTTGTTGAGCGATCTGAATAAATATCTGGCAGGTTTTCTGTTCCTTCAATCTTTAACAGTTAACAAGAAGTATTTATTTACAAGCCCTTCCTCAACAGGACATTCAGAGCATTAAGTTACAATTACTATTGTAAACAACTGTGGCATCTATACAGAAAACTCAGGAAAGCATTTAGAGAAAAGAGATGCAGAAGTAAACAGTCAGTGAGAGGTGAGTCATGAAACCTAGTAAAATGGCATTCTAACAGCTTACACAGACATAGTTCCGTGAGCCTATGATTTTGCAGATATCTTTCTTGCCCTTAGTACATTGCATCTAGTGTATGCAAGACACTGGATGTAATCCCGTAAGGCAGTATGGAAATTAGAAAATCTGGAGAAATATTTTCCACATAATAATAGTAATTCTGAAGTGTTCTAAGATGTGCTGCGCTAAACATTTAAACCTAGGTCTGTAGTACTATAAATGGAATTGAAAGATGCACCTTTTAAAATAAAGGATACGTTTAGCCACGTTTCATCTGCATGTTGGAATGGTCACAAAGGCCTGCCACTGCTGTCTATACATATTACCCTAAATGTGTGTGTGTATATATATATATATATATTTTTTTTTTTTCTGTGAGAGTGGTGGTAAAATTTGTTTCAGAAATATTTAAGTAACTTTTGTACCCGACTTCAGAGATGGAGGGCATGATGCTGCCCTTTGTAAATAGGAAGCATACGCATCCAGGTTTAATGCAGCAGTGATGTATCCCACATGCAGAACAATTTGATGATATAATTCTAATGCTATATGCAGAAATCTTCAAAGCATGCTCTGCAATGTTAGTTGTGTAGCAATGATAACCATGTAGAAAGCACTGAATTTTATCTAAGGGAGAACAAGTCCACAGCATGTTAGCTTTGAGTCAGACTGAGGAAATTCATCTTTTTTAAATTTACATGACACGTTCGATTTTTCCACCATAAGGAACTGAGAAGTATTATTTTAGGATATTTAAAGCTGAAAAAGTACCAAGATGCCATAACTTCTGTGGCTTTTTTTCCTCACTTACAGACCAATTTGAAGAACAAGACTTTCAGAAAACACACGAATGTGGTAATATAAGTACGCATAAGATTTCAGTGTAGAATTAATGTTCTATTTTTTTTGCCATCTTTGTCAGCTTTTCTCTTTCTAATGTGTTTTTACATTCTTACTTTTCCTCTCATTGCTACTTTACCTTTTCACTAGGTTTTGCTGCAAGATATTTTCTGCTTTTACAAACAGTACATGCCTTGCTATCCAATTGTAAACTGCACAATTTGTTTTGACTGCTATGACCACCCTCCACATTATTGTTAAAGAAAAACTAGAAAGTGTATAGCAGATCTTCCGTTTGCTAGGAAACATCTCATATACACATTCCAAGGGAGATACTTCCAACTGGTATGTAGCTCCTAAGCTATTACTATCATTGCATCACTCTAAATGCCATTGCTTTGGTATTTGATTCTGGTAAGCAGTTCCAGAAATTGAGTTCTAAGGAAAGCTCTCTTTACCTTGTGTAGAGAACCTGCTTTGGCAGGGGGGTTGGACTCGATGATCTCTTGAGGTCCCTTCCAACCACTAAGATTCTATGATTCTCTCTAAATCCATATTTTCAGTAAGCTACAGCTGGTGTTCATATGATAACAGCCTGATCATAGTGAGGAAACTGAAAAATGATGCTTTTTTTTTTTTAGTGTATTTGGAAGATATCAGTAATAACACTGTAGTAGAATTTAGATCAATGACTGCATTGATGCCCATAAACATTGTAATTCCATGCAAATAATTTGTACCAGTAAAGCAGCACCTGTTTCTGACTTCAACTCAATTAGCTCAATTTTTATGATCTCTGGTTAATCTGGTTTAGTAGTCTAGCAGAATTTAGGCATAATTTTACTCACACTTGGGATTCCTTGAGACCTTAAATCTATTCTAATTTCATGCTCAGTCCTTGGGTCATTTATCCAACCTTCAATTCAGACCTTGGTCATATCTGAATTATGATGAACTCCTGCTTGTCACCTAGTCTAAACTGTAATTCTCTGGAAGACCTTTCTCTCATACATACACAGAGAAAACACAGGATATACACCAGAAGTGTTTACTTTAAGGATTAATTAATTTAATTCAAAAACAAAGGTTTTTTTTTTTTTCAGTTTAATAAAATAGAAGAAGTTTCGGTGATAGGGCACTGATCAGCATGTTGATCAGAAGCCTGCTTATGTGTGGCAGATTCCTTTTATCCTTCATTTCCCGTGTTTGCTCCTCTCTGACTCATCTTGATTTCTTTTTCCCTACCTTTCATTCATCTCCTTAACATACTGCTTTTCTAACAGCTAACATTTTCATAACGTCTTTTACTGATAGATTGTCCTGTTCTTCTAAGAAAGACCTTTGCGTGTATATACACTTGAAATAGTCATCTGTGATTTATTTTTGAATTTCAGAAATTTCATGTTCACATTCTAATATGGTAACCACTAGCCCAAAGAATGGCAAGGTAGAAGAATTTGTGAAGAAGTTCAAGAATTTAGAGATCAGCCAGGCAGAAGATCTAGCTACAGAAGGAAAGGATTCTGCCAGCATTCCAAATAAGGAAATCTTACCTTCACCTGAAGGACCTTGCTTCTACATATATCAAGATGATGGTCAAGAATCTGATGTTTTTGAATCATTGTTACTCTTCTTAAATAGCAAAGAATATGAGAGAGATTTCAAAAACCTCTATGATTTCTCTTATGCATTCATTAATAGTATGTTTTATGGCTTTTCAGAGGAAGATGAACTGCTCAGCTTTTTTAGTTTAGCAAGGGAATTAGCAAAGAAAGCAGGTATGTCATGGGCACTAGCAAGGGTCTGCTTTCTCTTAGGCAGGCTGAGTGTTAAAAGAGTAAAGCTTTCCCAAGCTCGGGTTTATTTTGAGGAAGCACTGGGAACAGTAACTGGAGGTTTTAGTGATTTGTACTTTGTAATTGCTCTTTACACAAATCTAACAGTCATCTACTTGACACAGAAGAACAAAGAAAAATGTTCTCAGGTTTTTGACAAGGCTACATCTCTCCTCATGGGAATTCCCAACCACATTTGCAGTGCTGACCGGGAGTCAGATATTCTAAAGTATGCTCTGAAGAGGACAATTTTGAGCCAGAACAAACATGCAGAGGCTAGGGCATGTTTTTTACTGGCAAAACACTACACTGCATGCAAACAACATGAAGAGGCACTTCTCTTCCTAGAAAGGCTCCTACTGCTGCTTAATGACTTGGGTCTGGAGAACAATTTATCCAAAAACTGTTATTTCAAACTAGCGGAGTCCTACAATGAGAAGTGTTTGCCACACATTGTGTTAAGCTGTATAAAAGTCTCCTCTTCCCAGAACTCAAGTACTCTAATGGATTCCCTGAAAAGGATTGATTTAGTCATCAAAAATGCTCCCAAACTCTATGGCTTGAGAAAACTCAGACAAATACTTCCATCCCAAATTGCACCTTACCTCACACAAGCACTTTCCTCTGCATTTACAAATGAGCAGCAAGGACTATGCAGCACCATCTATCTTAGTTTAGCAAGACTGTACAGCCACCACAAACAGTATGGAAAAGCCATTGTTTACATGATGAAAACCCTGGACTCTGATACTTCTGCTAAGCCAGAAGAAACTATTAACTACTTGGTTTCACTTGCTTGGTTATACGTTCTTTACAGGCAATATGATGTGGCAGCAACCATTTTAAATGCCGTCGTGGACTCTTCGTGGAGCAGTCCTCAACAGCTAGGTGTTGCTTATAACATGCTTGCTATTGCTTTGAAAAGAACAAACAACACCAAGAAAGCTGCTGAAAGCTGCTACAAAGCTCTGCGTCTTTCTGAAGAAGCCAATATGACTCATAACCAAGCTATATCCCTGGCTAATTTTGGGGTGCTCTGTCTGCATGCAGCGGCCAGTAAGCTGGCAGAGCATTATTACATCAGAGCGGTGAAGCTATTTGCCAGACTTCCAAGTATGTACTGTGGTCAAGAGTTTATCCAAACCCTTCTTCAGCTGGGATGTTACTATGTTAGTAGAACTCAAAGGGAAAAAGGAAGGTTTTATTACGAATGGGCGTTTTTAGTTGCAATGGAAATAAGTCATCTGGAAAGTAAGTATTGGGGTTTTGGGGGGGAGTGTTTGCTATAGGGGTATATTACAATATTTTCCTTAAATGATGATCTATTTTCTGTTTTTTGATGGCTATCAAAGTGATTGGAATGTTTGTTCTGTTCTGTAATAGGGAAGAAATAAATGCATGCTTGTTTGCTCTTTTGTCACTTCTTAGGTTTGAGATGGAGAAAACATAAGTGTTAAGAAACAATTAAATAGTAAATAAAAAAAAAAGTTTGAACACTTCTATGTTTAATAATATCGATAAACGCTATCTCATTGCTACTACAAAAAGAACAAGACCCAAGTTTAAATATATGAAAACAATGGGTAACCTGTATTAATTTTGCCTAAAATAGTTCTATTTAGAAGAACCATGCTACATTCATTTTTGCTACTGTGATTTAGGCAGCCTAAACATTAAGGATAAAAGGTTTATTTTATCCTGGAGATACAGTAACTTCTAGGTTTTGTTAATTTTGACGAGGTTGAAGAAGTCACTGGTGGAATCTTGTCATTGCTTTTATTGATTCACTGTGCTGAAACAGTAGGAATGAGTTATTTTTAAAGTAACTTGACTTTCATTTTAAAATAGAGATTCATACTAGTATTGTGTGCCTATTCCCATAGGTCAACTTCAAGCAATTAAACTGCTGTGTCAGTTCTACAGTACAGTCATTCCCAATGAGGCTCAGTGTGTCATCTACAATGAATATCAACTATCTTTAGCTAGAAAGATGTCCAATAAAGTTCTGGAGGGACAAATTTTGGAAACCATTAGTCAGCTCTATTTGTCTTTAGGAACAGAAAGGTAAGACACACTTTGTTTTTATCCTGACTTGAACTTTTCTATTATGGTAAAGGATCTCAGTTTTTGCAGCAGTAGAATATGACCAATATTTTTCACTTTGCCTTGACAACATAATTCACTATAATTGAAGGCTTTTATGGTAGAGAAAACTGTTTTTTTTTAACTTTAAAATTTTTTTTAAGTAACTATCATCTCTCAAAGGAACCAAGATATTCAGCAAGGATTAACACTAATTTAAAAGAGAAATTATTTTTGAAATGTAAGGATGCTATGCAACTCTAGATGACTGTAACATCTCTAGGGCCATTGCTGGTGGGTTACTTGTTTGTGTTTCCATAACAATTTTTCTATTGGAAACTGAATGGCACATTCCAAGCTCGTGAGACATCAAGTTTTCTCTATTGGGGGTGTTTCTCTTTGACGAAATATTTTTCAAAATTTCTGTAAAAAGAAAAGAAAAAAAAAAGATTTTTTTAAGGTTGTGTCTTTTCTTACTATATCATTCAGAGTCATTTTTTATTTGAATATTTTCAGGTATACTTCACTATGGGTAGGAAAAATAATTGATCGTTGAGAGAGAGAGAGCAGATACTTATTTTAGCCTTAAGTAGTTGAAGTTCAAACCTCTAGTTTTCCAAATCACATTCAAATTATTCTGCTTATTAACTGCTGTTGAATTATATAGTTGGTCAAAAATAAATAAATGTATTCAGCCTTTCTGAAGTAATTAAAGGAGTCAGTTAAGATTTCAAACTAGTTGAAATGTGTTGAAGGTTTAAAACAGGTGGAGAAACTGCTGCATTGTGTGCAACTGGTGTGTGGAATTTACTCGAGAACCCTGGTTCCCAATGAACATTGGTTCTGTGGCTTGAGATCATTACTGAATAATAGCAGACATTCAGTATGACAATAGATACAGTCTGACCTGTTCCATCTGCCGTTCTGTGTTACGGATTACTATATGCTTCCATCATTTTCTTTGTTCTTTATGGTACACTTAACAATGTTTATCTTGTTTTTAGAGGAAAATGGATTTGGTCAAGGTGATGGGAGTCTAACACAAGATGGATAGGGAAGGATTTAATAAACACGTATGAGGCTCATAACATCTAACAGGTCTTTTCAACAAGAACTGCAGGCACTTCTAGGAATGCTGTGCCTTCACAGCTAAAGAAAACTGTACTTCCCAATGGTCTTGTAATTTGGATGCTTCACTCCACATCTCACATAAAAATTTTGTTCAAGTGTGGATAAGTCTGAACTGTGCTAAAGTCAGAGCCCAGGTGTTATTTAGAAAAAATGGACTTTAGACATTATTTCCTTCCAAGGCTCGTAAGAAAAAGCAGAAACTTATAGAAGAGTTTAAGATGAGAATTTTTTTCCCCCACTTAATGTGATAATGATCTAGTAAAAAATAGATCAAACAAAAGAGGGAAAAAGGCTATCTGTTAGCAAGCTACCAGCTAGTTGCTAACAGCTAGTTGGGAAATTATGATTGTGCACTGAAAAGAGGAAATGTTGCTTTACATGAACATAAAGCTTTTCTAATTATGAAAACAAACCTTGATTCTGAAGAGACCCTGTGATGAATAGGTTTTTCCCCCATTTCAGGGCTTACAGATCAGCACTTGAATATACAAAAAGAAGCCTTGGAATATTTATAGATCTCCAGAAAAAAGAGAAAGAGGCATATGCTTGGCTACGGGCAGGAAAGATATATTATATTCTGAGGCAGAATGAGCTTGTGGATCTCTATATTCAGGTACGCTATTAACAAAGTTATGCACATATCATCAACATGATGCAGGTGGCATGGTAAGAGAGTGTGTAATTTTAACATTCTCAGGAGTTTATCAGCTGATCTTCTGAAAACAACACTGCCATTTATGTAATAAGCTTAGCAGCTGAAAGTCTGAGTGTTATCTTGTGGTGATCCATTTTAACCTGTTGTTTGACTCCATGAAGATTCTGAGCAGCAAACCTTACTGCCTGTTTCAAAGCCAATTCTGTGTTCTGTGTAATTCTTCATCTTATCACATCATTCTCTGCCAGGTCTGCAACATCACAGCAAACGAACTGTGTATGCCTGCTACATGCTAGTAGATACAAATACCAATTGCTTCAATGTGCAGGGTGGTGGGTCAGATCCCCAGGAAAACTGCTGCTACTTCTATTGCTGTGTCAATGGACTGTAAGATGGTCTGAAGTGGTGATCTGGCCCTTTTGACTGCTGAAACAGAATAGTCCAGTGTCTATCAGAGCCACACTGCAGCACGCATCTGAGCCTTACAATTATCTGCAAGGCAATAATGTAGGTATTTGGTGAATTACTTCCTGCTTTTGTAAAGGGGTTGAAAATACTTCTCCGCTGTACAGGAGAGTGCTGCCTTTGTAGAACAGGTTGTTTGCAGAATTTAACACAGTAAGATCTGATTCTTGGCTGGTGTTTGAGTGGTAACAAAATTATGATCAAAAAAATAAAAAATAAACAAAGATTCACTGTTAAGATGTACAGCTTCCAAAAATGTGATAACAGTTCTTAGGGTACCTGAAGCCAAAATAAGCTGAAAAGTATCACTGCCATTGAGCTGAAGTAGGGTGTTGGATTTACTTTAATGCAAAGTGAAAACCAGAAATCACAAAGCCAAAGCAAGAATTGTCATGCTTTGTGTAATCCCTTTTCCTGTCAATATCAGTATCTGAGTGTCCTGGCAACACTCAATTGCTTCAGAGCAGATGCATGCTTCCTCTCCCAAAATCCTTCATGCTGATGTGGCATATACTTAGTTTAGAACAGCAGGATAGCGGAGCTGTATTTATTTTAAATATGCACAGGCTTTTAAAACTGTCCTATTAACTATATCTAACTTGTAGTTATAATTTATTCCTATGATAAACTTAAATTTAATATTTTGCAACTATCAAGATCACTACTGTGATCTTGGTGTAGTTTTCATTTTCTTTGTTTGCTGACTAAGCTATCAGGAGAATACTGTCAGAGAAAGGGAGACCATACCAATGTACATGCCCTGACTCCTATTTTTCTGCATCTAGCTGCTCAGAAAGACAGTATACCAAAAAAGACAAAACATGGTGTCAACAAGTATAGCTTTTCTTAAATTTTAACAAGAGATTCTTTAACAAGATCTTTTTTTTTTTTTCAATTTTTAGCATTTATATATATTTATTCATTTTAAACAAAGAAGTAACTAAAACTTTTTTTTACCCTTCCGTTTTCAGGTTGCTCAGGATGCTGCCCTACACACAGGAGATCCAAACTTAGCGATGGAATTGTTTGAAGCTGCTGGAGACATATTTTTTAATGGTAAATGGGAAAAGGAGAAAGCAGTGCCTTTCTACAGGGTTTGTGCAGTTTTTTTTCCTCCACTGACAGTTACGTGCTTTTTTCCCTTTGTAGCGGGTGTTCTAGAATTCCTGAACCTCTTAGCAAACAGGCTATAACTTACTGAGACTGAATTTATTCCCTGGTGTTAATACATCTTACGTTTTTCAAACCCTTCTTTTGGGTTTAAGATGTAGAATATTCAAAAAGCAAAAGAAAACCAGAAGTTGCTTGATGGTCCATAACTGGAGGTTTGTTAATCCAAATCTCATGGTTCTGCACTGCCTAAGATGTTCTTATACATTTCAGGACAGGGCTCTTCCCCTTGCTGTTGAGACTGGCAACAAAAACACTGAACTGAGATTATGCAATAAACTAGTGGAGCTGCTGATGAATCTAAAGGCTTATGAGGAAAGTATGGAATATGCAAAAGCATCTCTTATGCTCAGTGTACATCTAGGTAAGATCAATTTCAATTATACCTTGATATTACAATTATCTGCAATTTATGGTGGTATTCTAAAAAAAAAAAAAAGTTTTCTTTCTACAAATTCTGTCAGATTTACTGCCAGGATTTCATAATAATACTATTCTTGATATTTTTGGCTCTGTTTAAAAATGATAAACTTTTTGCTGCCTCTTTGAACTCTAAGATCATACAGAAAATCTTTGGTACAGCACAGAATTAAGCCTGGGATTTCAAGTCCAAATTGAATGTGCTTTCTGACAATTAAGTTGTAATACTCATGAATGCTTTGCCAAGAGGCTTTTGAGTGTCACGCGCTCTTTTCAGAGCACATTTGCTAGTAGCCTGGCTAGTGAGCACACCCAGGAAAACGTAATTAAAAACAACAGAGCTTGTTTTCAAAGTCATATTCTTTGAAGCTTGGAGAACTGTTCAACTGATTAAGGAATAGTCTAATTCCTCTGTACCTGTACAGATGTGTCATATCGGTCTGATCATCAGTTTTCATGACATAATTTCTGATAGAAACTTTTTACTGAAAAGGATAAGGGAGTTTTTAAACCAATTATCTACTACATTTTCAAGATAATCTACTTATATTTCTGTAAATATGCACAGTAAGTATATATCTATAGATGAGAGTTATGTATGTAGTTATTTAAGAAAATCCCAGTTTGAAATTCAGAAATTTTGTGGAACTTTTATTTAAAAGAAAAGGGCAGCCTTAGGGCAGGCATCTATTGGGGTAAATTAGTTATATTCAATAAAATAGAATACTCAGTAAAAAAAAATCAATAAAACAAAAAATATCATAGACATCGCGTGGTTTGAGAAAATTTGACTCCTTTGTCTCTTTGGTTTTATTCCAATTCTTATCTCATTAGGAAATCAGCTAAATGAACGAATAGCTTACCATCGGCTGGCAGCCATCCATCATCATTTGGGTCACTGTGAACTAGCTGAACACTTTTATTTAAAGGCTTTGTCCCTCTGTTCCTCTCCTCTGGAGTTTGAGGAGGAAACTCTGTACTACGTCAAGGTGTACTTAAACTTAGGTGACATTATATTCTACGATCTTAAGGTAAATAATACTAAAAACTTCTGTGGAAAATCATTACAGATAGTAATGCTTTTTCTCATCATTTTACTCAATCACTGATACACATTTCAAATCTAAATAATAAGGTGAGAGAACTCACTGAAGTTCAGTAACCATATTTTTCTGGTGCATTACAAACCGAACTTGGATGTCCTCTTACACAGCTGTACTATAGGGTGTGCTATCTTTGTTCCTTTTATTTCAGGATCCCTTTGATGCAGCAGGCTATTATCAATTGGCACTCGCTGCTGCTATGGACTTGGGCAATAAGAAAGCTCAGCTGAAGATTTACACAAGACTTGCAATAATTTACCACAACTTCCTCGTGGATCGGGAAATGTCTCTCTTTTTCTATCAAAAGGCAAGAACCTTTGCAACAGAGTTGAATGTTAGAAGAATAAATTTAGCTCCTGATCAGTATTATAAGACCTTATAAGTACCTTTGAAAACTATAATGTTACTACAGAAGTAACTGCAGAAACACTGCACTAGCTGGAGCATGCAGAATGTGTCATTTCATACTGCATGTGCTGTGAGTGATATCTTTGCTTCCCAGGAGAAATGAGTAGTTTTCATGACAGTGGACTGCATTTCCTTGTCTCTAAGATATACAGTCTTGTACTTGCTATTTGAGGTTCAGCCTGTAAACTACAAACATTAAAAAAAAAAAACAAAAACAAATCTTTATTCTTTTTCACTATTAGTAAAGAAAACCTATCTTTTTTTTGTCTAGTTGCATATTGGAAAATGATAAACACTTATATACATGAAAAGTATTTAATAAAGCATCATAGAGAAAAAATATTCAACACTGACTTTCTTTGTATGACCTTGTTCATATATGGCCTCACTATGGAATCTGCTTGTGTAAATACTTCTATATCATCAAGTAAACTCGATGAGATATTTCAGAATTGGTCCGCTCAAGTTTCTCAGCCATAACCCATCATTCTCAACAAACACATCTAATTATCCCAGAATTTCTGAAAACACTAATTGGTGCCCAGAAATTAAGTCTCTAGCAATACATATGTAAGCTGCAATTCTGTTCATTTCAGTGGATGTTTGTAGGCTCTCCTTCTTTTTTCAAATACAATTTTTAATTGACCTTTTCCAGAGCTGTCAGCATTGTCTGCAAAGACAGCATTTCCTACCACATATCATTACATTATGGTCAGAAAAATGTACTCCTTCATAGTAATTGCAAAAATACCACCTTATTAATTTTGGAAGTAGTTCGAACACTTTGTGCCTCACAACATTTTCGTATCAAAGCTACTGTAGAAATTACATAGTAGGTTATGTTGCATGTATTGTATATACATGTCTGAGAAAAGAAGTCTGATAAAATAATGCATTCTGAGAAATTTTGAAATCATCTCTCTCCGTTCTGTCTAACAACAGTTTACTGTATTTTTAAGAGACTTTATGCAGAAGTTTCTTTTGAAAATATGCACACAGTCTCATATCAGCTGGGAGTATTTTGGCTACATATCTTCTTTATGTTGTCAAACCTGGGGAAAGTGAAAGATGCAAGGAAATATTTACATTTTTAAACAGCTCATGTTCCGGTCTATGTAAATCTATATCCTAATTGCCTTGGTTCTTAGTCCAGGAGTCTTTATATTACTTTTATCATTCACAGCAGAATCAACATTTTTCATTTATGCATTCGGATACCTGACACGCGTCATCTCCCTGACCTTCTGAATTCTCTATTAGTTTGTTGACTTCTTCCACTAAAGAAATACATCATACATACATATTTAAAGATAGACTGACGCTTAGGATACTTTCTAGAGAGGTGGAAAGAGTTATCTTCTTTGTGAGTGCTGTAAGCACTACTAATGTGACAGTTGACACCATCAAGGATAAGTTTCAAGAACCTACAAGAAAAAATCTAACTTCCTAGGTAGGCAAAAATCCCTAGATGTGTTATTGGCTCAAAGGTTTAGAAAGTGAAGTACAGCTTCAGTTCTAGCTGAGGTTGAAGCTCTGCATATTTGGTAGTTATAGAAGGCTCCTGGCATATTAAGTGTATTTCTGGTTTTCTATTTCAACACTGAAGAGAACATATATGTGCCTGTGTTTTCAGCTTTGCACAGAGGATTGGATGCTAAAAATTATGAATGTGATAATCATTGTTTGTAAATATGTGGCACTCATCAAATATTTCTCAGCATTTTGATTTTAAAAAAGAAAGAAGCTTTAAGTTGGAGAGCACATAAGACCCTTAATGTCCCGACTGCAGGAGTGTGGATTGCTGAAAATACTGCAATACTGCACACAGATTCCTGAACACACAGACTTGAAAGCTTTAATGTGCAGGTAGCTTGGAAACTTAGATTCAGACTGGCGTCATGCTGTCCAAATATGTATGGAGAAATTAATGTCCTCTTCCTTGCCTGGGCCTGAAAATTCAACAAAACCCTTGTACTTTCTCTGTAGAGCTAGGAAAACCATGGATATTGCTTCCTAGTGCTCGTCAGTCTGTCTGGTTCTAATTACTGTAATGACAGGCAGTCTCTGTATTCTGGGAAGGGAAGCTGTGTTTCCTAATCCACCATTCTATTCTTCTGATAAGGCTTGCCTTATTTCTAGTATTGCCACTTCATATTCTTGCCTTGATTCCACAGTTTTTGATTTCATGGCAATACAGTCCTTTGTTACTAATTCACCCTTCGAAATCAAATAGTGCCTGTGCTGTGTATAGCACATGGTTTCATGGGCACTGCCTTCAAGCCAGGTGAACAGCTTGAAAAATGTAGTTAGATTTTTAAAAAGCAAAATTTGAATACTCTCTCCTTACTCTGATGATACAGGAATTCTGAGTTTTCCTACGTAGTGTGGTATAAAGTGAGTCGCAGGCAGTGGATTTCACAGAACTGTGTTATCAAAATGGTTTGATAACTGTGATATCAAAATGGTTTTTAGATTTCAAAAGTAGCTTCAAAATCTGTTTCATTTTTAAATATGCTTTTTTTCTTTACCCCTCCAGAAAACACAACATAGTTTACACAACATAGTTTTATGATTCTGCAATGAGAAATGTGATGAACAGCAAAGTTGCAATTCACACAGTCTGAGAAGAACTGAACCTGGGCTAAATGATTTTACTAATAAGTTTTGTTCCCTCTGATCAGGAGTGGTAGGATTCACCTTCCCTTCAGGAGTACACCTGTCAGAAGGCCATACTGTCTCCAGCTTCAGAAAAAGGTCAGGAGTCTACAATGGAGAATGCTACAGGTGGATGAGATGTCTTTCATCTGACGTGCTTGCTGATGAAAGTCTAGAAAATGTCTACAATAATCAGACTTCTGCTCTGTTTTCCTAAAGCTGTTCTGTAAATAATCAATTTTGGCTAGCTAAATGACAGAACATTCTTCAAGTGTAACAAAGCAAAAAGGTGGAACAGCATGGCATCTGGATGCCACCTTAATAAGGGTCTAAAAACTATACCTTTGCAGAGTCTGTTATAAAACACAGTGAGGAAGAGTATGTTTGGATGACATTTGAAAAAAGAAACAGGAAGGGGATGTAGATTCAGTGGGCTTATGCTTAGCACTATTTATATAGCCACTGAATAGAAAAAAAAAAAATGATACTCATTTAATGAGACAAAAAAGTCTTGCTGAGATGTTAAAAGCTTTGCACATAGCGTATTTCTGCCTGAACTGGAAAAAAAAAAAAAAAAAGAACAAGATTCTGCTTACAGGAAGGCATGGACTGGTGAGCAGCTACAAACGTAGAACCCTGTCAGACACCAAACCATACACTAGTGTTTTCTCAGGCATGAAGAAGTCTTTCCTGTCTTTTCAAAACGGAATTAGGAAGGAGGATTAGAGAGAAGGGAGTGGTAGTGTTTCATCTGTCCTTAATACTACTGTAATTGCATGGAATACTTAACTACTGGAAAAGGATCTTCCTGATCTCTTCATGCATTCCTCAGACTGGAGAAGCTCCAATTTTGGAAGAGGAAAGTACAGAGCATCCTTATCAGGAGGTTGGGTCCATCTCTCCTGGTTAGATAAATCATCGTGCCAAATCATGCATACTCTGGAGGTGTGTAAAAAGGGAGAACAACCTTTTTCTCTCCTGACTAAGAAATTCACCAGGGAATAAAAGAAAGTTGATTTCCACTATATGTGCTCTGAAAGACTACTATTAAACACTGTTGTTAAAATGCACCCTCTGGATTAGAAATTGGTGCATGGGATTCCTGGATATTGGGCATTCAAACATCTGTTTATTTCTTTTCCACTTGAGGAAGAGCTCCATTGTTTTTTCACCCCCCCCCTCCCCCACATTTGCAACTTTAGCCTCTTCAGATAAGTTCATGCTGGTTTTAGAGAGGTCGAATCCATTCATTCTTACGACCTAAGTTTTTCTCGGACGAAAACACAAACCACTGTCTGGCTAAAAGCCTGCAGCCACACGGTGGCACTCTCCGGCTTTTAAATAAACGTCCTCGCACTGCCTTTACTCTTCCTTTGCAAGCAAAGTCTAACAGCTAATAAAATCAAACCTACCAAAATAATGCCCGAAGTCCTTTAATGGTTTAAAGTCCCTTTACCAGGAAAAAAAGTAACATTGACCTTCCCCAGACAAGCATCAGTGTGCTCTTCAATGAGGGAAGTATGCTCCAAGAAAACAGTGGGGCAAATGGAAGGAGTAAAATGAGTCAATCATTTTAAGCGACTGGAATACTTAAACTACTTATAACTGACTTGTACAACCTATATAATAAAGTCATCATCTGGAGTGCAAATACAGGATATTGTGATGGAGTACAAACCTAGAAAAGGATGCCAGAGGCAGGCATACACTGGAAACGTTGGTGTTACTTTGAAATGGTAAACTTCTGACAAGTACGTACTTTGTCAAGATAAATGCCATAGCAACTACTTTGTAGAAACCTGGCTCTATAGTACTCTAGGCCGTAATACTCAAAGTAATTAACATATGAAAGCCATACAAACTACTTCTCTTGAAAATATACCAAAGATGTAAGCAGAGTTGGCAACATTTATATATAATTTTTCCTTCTGTTGTCACTGTCTACTGATGTACAAAGATGATCCCTTAAATATTTCACATCTAATGCTTTTCTGCTTTCATTTTGTAGTTTCAGATAATGAAGAGAGGAATGATAACGTTGAATTTCCCAGGTGATTTTTCTCTATCTAGCACTTTGATCACTGAAAAGGCAGCTTATGTTTCTCATGAAGTGCACTGACATACTGTGTGGATTGTATCCTTGCATGAAAATGCGAACTAAACAAGATTAATCTGACTTAAATTATCATAAAACCTACACGTTATTTAGGGACAATCATTTTAGATGGCTACGTGCTGGGAAACTCTAGAAAATTTTTCAGAAAATTTTCCTGATGTAGCAGATGTACAAAATCTGCTCAAAGAATTCTTTCATTGCCAAGTCAACAGAAGGGAAATCTCATGATTGCAAGGAAAATATTTAAATTTTTGGAAGTTGGAAGAAGTATGATAAATGGAACATTTCTCCTTCTTTATAAGCAATATGCCTCTTTTCTGAATGTTTTCTAAAGTTTATCTAACACCAACGCTTATTTGTTAAACATCATCAAATGCACTTGTGTTATCTGAGGAAAGTTGCAAAATGAGGGAAAGAGAAACTTCTCAGAAACTTCCTGTTTCCCTGTTTACCAGGAACTAGGGACCTTCACCCACCTGCTCATTTTCTGCTAGAAGCATACACATGTTTCTGTGGGCCTGTCTTGTGAGACACAAGACATCTGTTTCTTTCTCTCCCTTAACAAAGAAATTCTAACACAGGATCAGTACAACTTGGAATCTTTTTCTAATATCAAAGAAGAGCAGCATAGAGATACTGGGACATATCAAGAAACATCCATAAAGAGATCCAAATTTACCTTAACCCAAAACGTTTTCTCCTTTGCCTGGAGTTGGTTTTGTACATTTTGGCCTTTAGTTGTGAATAATCACAGACAGTGGGGGAGGTATTCCTATGGGAACTGGGCCTTAGATCTAGTGATGTTCTAAACCTCTAAATTAATATCCTTCAGTTTTCCAGAATTTATTTTTACCATTTAGTAACATGCAATACATGTTATTACATAACATGTACAGCAATACAGCTGCACTGTTGTTTTTCAGTGTCAATGCAGCAAATTATCCTTATTTGCTTGAAATTCTGAAGTAAATTCTAATTATTTACAGTTTACTTTCCTTTTAAAGAGTATCTTCAGCCTTGAACAACCTACTGTTTACTGAGGTAATTTGATTCTCAGTTCATAACTGAAGTATGGAGCACCACAGAAAAATGTGGTTCTATAATTTTTTGTCCATGTTTTAATATTTGATGTTAGTACTAACCAGGCAGAAGGAAATAAACTATAAAGAATTAGGATAAAAAAATGAATATATCCCTAGTGTCTATTGAACACTTGTAACTATTATTTCTTGCATTCATAACTCAAGGGATAGTTATGCATTTGTTTTTCTGGTTAACGTGACACATGCTGCAATTTTCTTGAATCCTGAAGCTCTGTCTCATATTGGTTAAGATTTACATGGCATAAAGGCTGGTGACAGGTGTCAGGATGAGGGGAAATGGCCTTAAGTAGCACCAGGGTAAGTTTAGGTTCGGTATCAGGAAACATTTCTTTACAGAAAGGGCTGTTAATCACTGGAATAGGCTCCACAGGGAGGTCGTTGAGTCACCATCCCTGGATGTGTTTAAAAACCATTTGTATGTGGTGCTCAGGGACATGATTTAGAGGGGAGTTGTTAAGGTAGTATGGTTAGGTCATGGTTGGACTTGATGATCTTTAAGGTCTTTTCCAACCTGCGTGATTCTATGATTGTGTGATTCTAAGGCAGTTAAAATGCATACAGTTTCATGCTGATATGACACTGATGGATCAAATTCAAGAAAAAAACATTTGTATGTTGCCTACTAAGTAATTATTTGAAAAGGTTTTTTGTGTTTTTTTTTTCTTTTTTGTTGCTTTTTGGGTTTTTTTTGGTGCTCTGCTGCAGGTCTGTTAATAATGCACTGTATAAAAAAATCGTATTTTTCTTGCATGATAACAATAGCCTCTACACAAACACAAAGCTGAGTAAATGTTATTCACTGTGAAGTAATTATAAAAATATGAATAAAATGTTAATAGTACTAAAGTATCTCTGATTATAATTTAAGTTTCCCACATTATCTTACATATAGATGTATGTATAGCTATAGGTTTATTAAGATCTTGAAAGACTTATAACTACAAGAAGCTTCAGGAAAATTGAGGTGTGTAGCAGCAAGTAACTTAGCCTGAGATTATGTCCTTTACTATTAGATTTGGATTAATTCTTTCCAACATATTTTTTGTCTGTTAGATATGTGGGATTCTTACATAACCTAAGAAGGGGACTCTGTGTTTCTTTGCTTTCCTTGGTGGTTGATATAAGTTCATGTCTGGGATTTTCTGGGTCATTGAATCACAATTTCTTATTAAATTAGAGAAAAGCTGTCCTTGTTACACCTTTTGCCAATTATGTTTGCTCTATTGCTTTACATTTTTTTAGAAACCATTTTTACTTGCTTTTAGGTCTGCCAGACTTTTCATCACCCTTGCTGAATCCTGGGTGTCTGCCACATACCAGTTAATGCTGGAAACAAATCACTTCTATTTCTAAGAATGAGTCTGGGAAAAAAGTGCACTAATTGGTCAATGTTTATTTTAAAGCAAGTGAAGTCTGGTTACCTGTTTTCTACAAAGCTTTAGTGATGAGGAACAGAGATCTACCAGCGAAGTGGGGTTGCTTAAGGATGGACTTTCTCCCATCTAAAAGTATCCAATTAGAAGATTTTATTAGCATTATGACTTGCATAATAAAGATGTTTTGACATGTGCTACCAAAATTTTAGAAGAAATCTTGAGGTACTTGCAACTTCAGTAATTTAGTAAGATCTGCCATCTGTGTGTTTCAAGTTGTCTCAAGGGGAAAGGCAATAAAGCTGTGAGCCTTGCAATACATAGTAAGACATTCTCTTAGTTTTAGACATAAGAATAATGCTTAATCCCTACCCAAAATAGGGAAGAATTTCAGAGGAAAATATTTGACTATGATGCCAAAAACCGTATCTTGGCAGTGATCAATAAATAAACAACATTAAACAATGGCAAACATGCAAAAACAATGTTAGTTTGAAGATTTTCTAAGTGTTTAACATTGCTTCATAACTGCATTTATAGATCACGGGCATCTCATGTAAATATTTACTTATGGTAGTACATTATTGTTACCTGCTTTCCACTTATATTCTAATTTATATTAATTTTGAAGTAGAAGATCTCAATGTCAAATTGAAAGGGAGCTCATTTAAATATGCTACTTTTGAAGATACATCATATCCAGTCTCCTACAATTGTAACAATCATATGGTAGAAACCTCAGAATTTCTTGTTGCTCTTTTTTAAACAAAACAGAACAAAACAAAAAAAGAAAAACAAAACAAAACAAAGCAGACTAAAATTATGAGTTGGCAAGAGGCAAAATTTAAAGCAGTCCACTGAATATACTTCTCTATGGTCTTAGTCTTCATGTCATGCAAATATCTTCAATTATTCAAGCTGCTTGTTTAGTACTTCTGAACATTACTTTTTAAGCTGTACCTGGATTACCCAAATGTATTTTTTCATGATTTCTGAACTCTTCTATTTTTTAATAAATTTTGATATACTACTGTTTGATCCTGTTTTATAATGTACTGGATATGGTTTACAACAAGTTAAATCTAATATAAACTTAGATTGAGCATTTAGAAATATTTAGATTGCTGCCTTTTGACCTCCACACTCACAATTTAAGGTTTTACTTTACTCGGCTGCTGAGACATGGAATTTTTGATTCGGACAATAGGCCACATCCTCCGTTCACATAAATCAGCTAAGCTCCATTCAAATAAAACTCCAGTCTTGGGTTAGATTAACAATTTGAGAGTTGGCTCAAGGGACAGATCTAACATGACATTCCCTTGCCACAAGAGATTAGAGTGAAATGCTGAGGTTGTGAATAAAGATCCAAGTGAATGGACTCATGGAGACAGTAACTGGATACGGACTGAGACACCAGATCTTCCTCCCATCTGACAGAGCAGCTCTGTTGCGTCGCTCGCTTCCTGTGTGAGTCTGGAACAACAGTTTGTGTGGGTATAGCCAAAGTGGACAGACTTCTCCACACATGTCTGCATTGAGCCATTAATGACTACATAGAACACCCAAGTTTTGGCACATTCCTACAAGTCCTTCTCCTTGGTTGTCCTCTCCCTGACCCTTCCCTCCCCTTCACTTCAAAGTATTAGAGGCTCTACTGGAAAGGGCTACAGCAGGACACATTTTGCAGGATTTGGTTTATAAGACCCATTAGAGAGTTCAAGTTCTGGAAGAAGACTACAAGTGTATGCTCTAAAATCATTCTTTCACTTTTCTTCTTGTTCAAGATCCTACAGAACTTTTTATTTTTGTCCACTGAAAAAGTCTGTAACCCTTAATTGTCTTATCTGTATATACCATATACTGTAAGTCACGATACTGTTCGCTTTGTTCAAACTTTCATTAAACTGATACTTGGCTGAAATGACTGTACTGTGATTTTAAAAAATTCCGCTTTGATTCTTCACTGCTTTTTTTGTTTTATTATGCAGAAACTTTGCTCAGTTTGTCAATAACTAACTGATATTCTGTCAACGACTTTGTAAATTATCCTGCATTTTATTTTGATTATCTGTAAGAAGCAAGTTGTAAAACTGAGCCTTCAATTCCCCTGAATTACGTTAGGATGGAAACTGTGAATTATTTTCTGTTCTCAAAAGTCCAATTGAGGCATATTCTCATGTTTGCTTTTGTAATTTTAGCGAAGGCAGCTTAATATAGAGTTTAAAATTATGTGTACAAAAAGACATAAGAAGAGGGAAGAACCAAGATTTGGGATAACCTGTTTTCAAGGCCTTAGCTACTTATATTCACTTATTTAAAAAATTCTACACTTCTGTGGGGTTTTGTTTGTTTGTTTGTCTGATTGGTTGTTTTTTTTTCCTTAAACATACAATTCACAATAAGATTTTTAGCACTAGTTTTATTTTGTTTAAGTGACTGCAAATCTTATTTTCAATTGTAGAAGGAAGACTGGATTACTACAGAAAAAAAGATATATGAAAAACTAAATAATTGTTATATCTCAAGGGTATAACAGTTACAGTCCTTCAGTAAGAGTTACAACCCTTGAGTTCCTTAGGTCCACAGGCTCAGTCAGCTAAATGTAAGAGTATCAGATGTGGAAGAAATCCTGGCTAGTTTTTACTAGCATTCTTAGTAGCTGTATCCCATACTATGGGGATGTGGAGGTAATTCAATGTTTAAAATCATCCATATTCTCAGGCATTATTTTTGAATAAATGGTGAAGAACATGATGGATAAAGTTCATGTAATTCTAGAAAACACCTGCAAATAACCTGAAGCTATTTTTCTTTCTTTCAAATGCTCAATCCTTCAAGAGGATATGGCTCTTCTTTACTGGGTGGTGTCAAATATCATGTTTCATTTAATCTAAACTTCACATTAAAATCATGTTGATCTTTCATGAATAAAAATGAACTAATACAATTTCCTGGAAGAACTTGCTATGCAAATAAAACGTTTCACTATTACAGATACTTATATCATCACTCAGAAATAAATGTATGTACTAATATGTATGTCCTAAGTTCTAAGTAATTGAACTTATTAAAATAAAATATCTTGTTGCAGATTTATTTCACACACCCTTTTCCAGAGAATTTTCAAATTTGATTCAGTCCCGTAAGCCTGTGCTCAGGCAAACTGTTACTGTAAGTATCTCACTACAAAAATACAAAGTCTAAACAGTTTGGATTTGACAACAACTTTGCAATTTCTAGATTACCGTTGTCCTTACAGTTCTGTGAAATCTGTAGCAGTAATTTAGGCAGCCACCTTTCCTTTGGACCTCAAGGATTTCAGAAGTAAGATTTAAAAAAAAAAAAAAAATGATGTTATATGCCACTGGTGTGAGACTGTCACTGGCAATAATAATAACAGAATAATGGTAAATGGTCTTAGAACTCACTTGTCAAACAGTTTCCTGGGATAACTTCTTTATCTAATGGAACAGTGGACTAAGGTTAAATTATAAATGCCAAACTAAGCATAACAGTACCACATCACACATTCTCCTGTATAAGTATAGGAATGCGGTCTAAAAATTTACATGAATTGAACAAGTATACTAAAAATTGCAAAATTAGTTACTGGGACTTCACAGAACCAAAATAGAAAAGATTTCAAATAGAAGTACAGATAGAATAAAAAATGGGCCTCTTTAAATTATTTAAAGAAATCTAAGCGTCTATAAATATCCAAAGATGGGAAACTGGAAGAAATTAAATGCACTATTAAGGGTAGTAGTGCAAAAACTGCAAACTCCAATCAGTAGAAGTGTCATGGACAACAAAGAAAATTATTCTTTGTCCTGTTAGACCTTGGATAAAGAATCCTGCCCTGTTAAGGCTCAATATACTACAAGAAGGATGTTAACAAATTTGAGCACAAAGAGAAACAAAAACACTGATACAAACTTCAGAAAATATGAACGTTGAGGAAGGGTTTGTTTAGACTAGAACAGAGTCAGTGTAGATATAACAGTCTGCCCAATGTAAAAGCCTCTCATAAAGAGAGCTCCTCTTAATTGCAGGGGGAAGAAAAGTAATATTTATGTTGTGCATAGGGTGATGAAGCTCTAGGATCTGTTGCGTAACAAGAATCTCCTTCCTTACAGCTTTTAAAAACAGATTAGATAAATATCATCTGCTATTTCGTAATCTGATTATGATTATTTCTGCCTCTGGGCAAGAGGTTTGCAGTGGATCCTTAAGAGATCCTTGTGATCCCATACAATTGCACGCTGTCAAGATTTCATTTGACAAAATAAAACAATGTCAAATACAAAGGGATTAAAAAACCTCCACCTGTAAAAGCCATGGAGCACAGTAGCTATAAAACAAAGGAAATGATGATTCAGAGTCTTTCATGTCTGCTCCTCCAGTCACTAGCTAATAAGGTATTATCTCATTTGGTTGTGTTCTGCAGAGACAAACCATGCTTACATCACTGGAGTGACAGGTAGGGGAAACCTGTTTTCTGTCAATTTATAAGGATACAGATTTAGCACAATCAATGCTGACATGAATGTGACTAAGTAAGATTTAATCAGATTAAGAGCTGAGGAGAGATTTTGAATGTTGGCTATACCAAAACACTGGACAGACACTTAGTAAGGAATCATGTATCCTGGAGTGCCTGGGTTGGTTTTGGTCTACTCACGCTAAACAATACAAAATCATTTTGGAAGACTTAGCATATTCATTGTGTTACTCTTGTGATTTTGCTGTGCTCAGCCAAGATTAGTGATTGTGAACGTAACCAGATATGACAACAGAAGAGACAGGCACATTTATTTATCTACACAAGCACAGTATGAACTACAATGGCTATGTTAATGCTAAAAGACTTTCTCAGTTTAAGGCAGAACAGCTTAGTCTTCCAACTGAAGCAAAAACAATTACTTAGAGAAATAGATGATTCTGATAAGGGTGTCCATTGACTAGCAAATGAGATTGAAAGGAGTGTAGGTTAAACAGCCATCACTAACATCTCAGAAAGGACTTAGGTACATAATTTGAAAAGAAATCTAAAACCCATTGCTTGTCACTGTTCTGAAATCCATTATCCACAGTTTTTATAAGTGGAATTATTTTATTCACACACTTTGTTTCAACAGAAAATAATATAAGACACTAATTTTAACTGAAAAATATAGATGCAGATTTTTACAGAACTTACAAAGAATAGTGGGTCAAACATGGCACAAGCTCATCAAGTAGTTTTTCTTACACATTTCTACAGCCACAAATCTTTTTTTCCATTTGCCATTTGCAATGAAAATAATTCTAAGTACCAGGGAGTGTGCTATATAGATGAATAAGTACATTAGATATTACACACCTGACACCAAAGATGTAGTCCTCTAAATTCTTGATTATGAGCTAACTTGAACAGTCTGAAGTCCATAAACACTTACTGGCTTGACTATTGCATTCTCTTGACTATAAGTTCTTGTGATACGTAGTTCGTACATCATGATGAACTCAAAACCTTTCTACCACCTAACAAGACGTTCTTGTGCTTATTTTGTTTAAGAACACAGAATTCAGAACACAGTTTGAAACTTGATTAAGTATTTTCAAAAAGAATAATTGAAAGAGATTGCTCTCCCTAACATATATTGTCAATTTTGTAGATCAGTTAATATAAAATGCACTGTCACCAAAAGACCAATAAGACTGAGAAGTCATATGGAATGGAGTTTCTGTGGCTTACTGGTTTGTATATTCCTTTAGCATAAAAATACAGGCATCCTTACTGAATAGCTTAGTACCTATCCCAAGATCCTAGACAACTGTATGTGGAGTTAGCAGTTCCAAAAAAATATTCTTATCAGAAGAAAAGATTTAGTTTGGAAGAGGAAGATCACTAGTAAAACAGTGAGGTAATTACTGTATGCCTACCCTTGCTGTGACTCAATTGCACAAAAAAACACAATTATGCCAGTGTTGTAAACTTCCATTACACCTCAAAATTGACATTGCTGATTGGCCTACACTGGCATTTCAGCTTTGGGCACTGTGGTCAAATGCTGATGAAAACTCAGCAAACACTCTAAAGGCTAAAAGATGACTGTTTTGTTCAATGGCTATGGTATTTATGCCAGTAACACCATGAAGCTTACAAAGATACAGTCAACCATTCCATGCCATCAAATCAATAACAGGAGCAATAAATTATCTGTATATACACCTCCAAAAGTCTAGGCTAATGACAGCATTATTGTGCTTAATTGGTAGAGTCCATTCTACTGCACAGTTTTTGCCAGCTGAGAGAATTGTTGTCATTGAGTGTGGTGTCCTGTTTCAGGTATAAACCAAAAAATTTACCCTAGAAATATACCCATTTTTAGCCACTGAGTTTATCACTTTCATTGCCAAGGAAAATATTTTCAAAACTCAAAAACATGCAGGCTTTATTTTCATACTTGTTAAAAAAAATTTCCACTGCTACACAAACACACCCGTGAGCACAAATCCCCAGTGAGGTAATGGCAAAGCTAAGAAGCAAGTCTTCAAGAACTGAGACTTGCTTATGTGGATAAAAAAAAAAAAATAAATTTACAGTCTGGGCTGCTGACTGCTATCTTTCACAGGTGCTGGATGTAAATTAGCCATATATTTTTTTTTAATTACTAGATTCAGTTTTTATTTTTGTTTGTTGTTATATCTAGAACTTGCCCTTCAGAAGCCTTTGAACCTAATTACTATTTTCTAATTACTTCTACTAAACTCCTTTAATTTTATTGGACATTTCTATTTGTCCTCTTAATGAGGACAGAGGAGTGAAGATAAAGAAACTCCTTTGTTCACCTTTCCATTTTCACTGAAAATTAATTCTTTTCCAATAAGTTCAAACCTGGCAATCTTAAAATTCCAAATGCACTCTCAGATAATATAGCTATTGTCCAGAATAGAAAAGGAGATGCTTTCAAGAATATTTTATCCATATATAATAAATATGGATTTCTGACTTGAGTTTTCTCTGATGGATCTTTTTTGTGGATTTATGAGCCCTTTAGAGCTACAAAATGATACCAGTGCTGATTATATTTGTCCACGGAAAATCTTGACCTATGCCATGAAGCTTAAAGCTAAGCAAAACAGAACACATATTCTTTAACAGAGAACTATGAAATTGGTTGTGGGAATAAGCGAACAAGTTTCCAACATCCCACATAAACATATTCTGGGATCTCTACCCATTTTTCCCAGGTAATACCAGATCAGACACCACAGGAGAGATCCCAAAAGCCTACAAAGATAATTGGAAGTGTCACTTTTGAAATCCTAAAACAAATTCCTCGACATGGATGTCTATGCACTCTTGGGTTCACACAAAAAAATATTTCTGTATAGTGAAGACCATAATCCCCTTCTCTTCTGAGTTGTAACGTAGTAGCAAATGTGACAAAACTAAATCAGAATTGGAAACGGCAGCTAATGACAGACGAGAGCCACAGAAGTCATGCCATACTGAAGCTTCTAAGAAAGTCACAGAGCCATTTGTGAGCAAAATTTGTAAGAACCAAAATAACAACAAAACAGAAGAACTGGTCACCAGAAGTGCCATGATGTCCAAGAGAAATCAGTATTTCACACAAGTTTATAGTTACAGAAAATGGTTTTGCCCTTCCATTCAGCACTCTGGGAATGTTTGACTTAATTTATTCATAAGGTAACCTATTCCAAGAGATCTTTGGGAAGACAGACACTTCACTGAGACCTCACACAATGATGTTCTAAAAATGCTAAATGGTATCAAAGCTGTTATCTCCCACAGTTCCTTGGAAAATTAGATGTCTTACAGTGTAATAAACTGGGAGATAAAAAAGTAGACTGCCAGGTACACGTATCTGGTTGGTTTCGTGTCTATGGAAAACGAAGATACGTTTTCACTTAAGCATGTACTGACTAAGAGGTAACACACTTCTGAGACTAGCTGAGTACAGATTTATCTGGCTCTAGAAAATATCATTCTTTCAAATGAAGAACCTATTAGTGGTTAGTCTATGATAGCATCATTTGAAAGTTATTTTTAGGATAATCTCTGTCTTTCTCTGAAATCTATAATAATAGCACTGGACTAAGGGATCAGAAGTCTAATATGAAGATAAAAAGCATACTGAAAACCAGCTGCTTGAGCAAACACAAGATGTATTTAAAACCATATATACAATGAAAAAACTGTCAGCAATTTGTCTGTCTATAGCATGTCAGATAATTTCTAGGTCCAAACCAAAATGAAGGACCAGAACTCCTATGACAGCAAAATTCATCATGCTCTACCATAACATGGTAATTTTTGGAATTATTATTGCATAGAATAAATATTCTCCTATCTATCATTTTTCAAACTCATTAGTGAAGAGGGCTGATTCAATACCAAATAGAAGTAATGGAAAAACAAGGACAGCTATTAAGGAGAATTGGAATAGTTCTTAAAGGAGGAAGCCAGTTGTGAATGTAGCTTCTTCGTTATAGCATGGCCCTCCTTGAATGAATGCATGTCCAACAACAAGAACGAGAACAACAACAAAAACACCCCCCCCCACAAAAACAACAACCCTGCTCTGATTAGAAACATTAGTTTCTGTGGGCCTTAATGAAGCAGAAAAACTGAAGATCGTACATTACCTCCTTTTATCTGTGGCAAAAACATAACTCCTGCACCTCAAGTAATTTATCACAACTGTTTACTGAAGGGCTTTTTGTAACAGTCTTGAGAGAAATTATGAGAAAAGAGATGACAGTTATTCAGATTTAAAATGTACACTTTGTATACCAAAAGAAGATACTGGGGAGCAAGTTGGAAAAAAGATTATGCAAATCTTGCTAGTGTTTTCTGAAGGAGAGATACGAGAAGAGTTCAGGGTCATTAATTTTATACACAAACACTGAAATAGTTTTAGGTTTATTCTTGCTGAAATCATGCTTTCTTTGGTCCCACAATCCAACTGGCATTATCAGTTTGGTACCAGTACAGTAGAATAGAACTGATGACACAGTAGGAGCCTTGTCTAAACCAAATGAGTCTACGTAATCATTATTTTTAGCTAACACAGATTTTCCTACTTCTTTGGTAATCCTTGCTTTTCCAGCTATGTTCCTTTCTTAAGGGAAGAGATATTCCTTAAACACTTAAAAAACCCCAAACCTTTGAATGCAAATAAAATGGCTAATGCTTCCTTAAGCTCATAGTTGTTCCATACAGTAACATAAATGAGAGGATATTAGTTCATCTGTGACTGAAAACCAAAACCAGATGGATTAGCTTGTTAGAGTTCCCTAAAAAATACAGCTATGAGTTATAGCCATGGTTGGAAATACATTTCTTTTTCAGTTGCCTTCTTTTAAGCTTTTCATTCAACTGTTTCAATACACTAGGCCTTTAGAAGATTATCACAATTTCTCAAGCAACACAATTTTATACACATAAAATGTTTTAATAAGAAAAAAACTTGTACTGCATTTCAACTGATCTTTACTGTGCAGGTGATGGAACACTGGCACAGACTGCCCAGAGAGGTTGTGGGGATTCCTCCTTGGAGATTTTCAGAAGCCACCTGAAGGTGGGCCTGCGCACTCTGCTCTTTGTAGCTCTGCTGGAGCAAGGGTTGGGCCAAAGGGACCTAGAGGTCCCTGCCAACCCCAACCATTCTTTGATTCTTTGAAGTACCAGTAGAAACTGCGATTTTTAAGAATTGAAGGTATCCAAGACAGCCACACAGAACTGCCATACACAAGAAGATATGAGGGATCTATGCTCCTTTGGAGTGTCAGAGCCTTGTTGGTTACTGGGTAGAATACTTTGCAACATCTAAAATGGCAATAGGTCCACATGCATGGAACTGAATTGAGTCTTAATTTGTAGCCAAGTACACATCTACTGGTATCTCAAGTGTCTTAGGCTACTCATACCTTCAATAGAGTTAACATATCAGTAAAATACAGAGAATTATTTGTTCAGTTCTGCTGTTGACATATTTGATCAAATTAATTGTGTCCTAAACTTTATTGGCTATATTCGTCATCTCTTTTGCTTACTATCAGATCTACACATATTCCTCGTATATACACACACACGCACCATAGATACTTATAACTCTGTTAAATACTACATGAACAATGCCAGTATGATCCTGTATGAACAACTCTTTAAGAACAAGGGAAAAGCAAAATGCTTAGTTTACATGAAAGCTCTTTTTCAAAAGAATGTTTGAAGGAACTTCTAGTTAATTATTTCAGTTACTGTCAGTATTGCCTTCCACCCACAATAAAATTAAAGCCATAGACATCAGGTGGTCACAATGCAAGAGTGCGAAGAAATAACAATACAGTCAAATCACAGAGGGAACGAGAAACTACAAAGCACTTAGTGGTCATTTAAAGGAGGAATCGTGCATGAGACTGCAGAAAAACTTCAGCACTGAAGGTCACAGAATGTTTTGTCTAATCCTTCAGTAGACACCCAGATTTGATCAAATCAGCTGCATCTTATACCCTATTGACTACATTGATAAAAAGAACCAAAAGTTCTCTTTTGCAACTCAAAATTCATAATGGTAAAAGCAGCTAAAAAGCCTGTGTTTCATGGCTGACTACTGACACTGTACTCAAATTTTCATTTCTCTGCCAGTGCCTCCAGACTACAATGCAAGGATTTTCTCTCCTCAGAGAACTGTTATGGCTCTCCAGCACATATAATTTTCTGTATCTCCACCAAAGTGAGTAAAGTTGTGTCAGTTTGAGTATGCATTTTGCTATCTAAGAGGGAACTGTCAGTTTCAAGAGACAAACTCTGGAATGATGCATATAAGTTCATGTTGTATATTTTGTACATTTTGCCTTTTCAGCAGATAAATCAGTTTGATCTTTGCATTTGCACCTTGTAAGCTAAATTTGCTTGTGGAATTTGTACATAGGCTAAAATTTCACAGCCTATCTGTATAATGAACATAGTTATCTTTTTTTATTATTATTATTTAAAGATTCCTTAAATTTTAAAGCACTTTCTTCCAGTCAGCCATTATACTGGATATGATCTTTCCAGATCTTGCAAAACAACGCAGTCTCAAAGCAGCTAAAAACTGAGTGAAGGTTGTGATCTCCAAGAGCTTCCAGATGCTTCAATAAAACAGTGGCCAGTTTATCAAAAAGGTTGGAGGGTTGTGATTCCCTCCATGTTCAGTCAGCATTGAAGCTGTGCCTGGTATGCTTCAAAGAGATCCCGTACTGCTGACAAAGTTAAACCTGATTATTACTGACTTGTAGTCAATTAAAGAACTCATGGAACTTTTCACATGTGCAAAGACATTAACCTCTGCCTCCTGGCCAAATTGTACAAGCTGAATAAAATCAAGTCCCAAACATTTTGGATCTAGTTGTGCATTCCTTGCTCAGAGCTGGGTGCTTGGATCTCTCCTGGTGTCTTTTGAACTCAAATGAGTACTACTGGATTAAAGCTGCATGGAATTTGGCTCTAGAATCTGTTCCCTTTCAGATCAACTGTGAGAATGCATTGGGAAATTCACCAGAAGCAGATCATTTTTGGTCTTGTTTCGGTTTTAATGCTGTCATTTGAGTGGGAGTTATTTGAACTTCAAAGACAGAAGAGAAAAATCAAGAAACAAACTAAATCTCAGTTGTCTGCGTCCATAAGAAGATGTTTTAGAATAGCAGAACTTAAAAAAAAAAAACAAAAAAAAAAAACAACTGCAAATGTAAGCATCAATTACAATAAAAAAAACAGATTACTGGCACTTAGTGTACACTTAGTGTTTTCCAAGAACAGAGCTCCATAAAAGTAGGAGTAAAACAAAAACTTTTTAGGTTTGTGCTGCTAAATCATATTTTCTTTCTAAATATTAATACCAGATGAATTGCTTTTTGCTGATTAAAACATTTCAACATGATAATATCTATTTTTCTCTCTCTCTCCTTTCTCTTTTTTAGAATATGAACAAGCCAAACTTCATAGTACATTGAATATGAAATTTCGGAACAAATATAGTCACAGTTCAATTGACTGACTATATTATGGGAGCTGGATGTAAGTCATACTCTACTGACTATTTTGGCAAACAAACTTTGGGATACTTACACTGAGCATCTGAGATACTAGAATGAATATGCCCTAAAAGGTTCAACTTGTCTCTGAGCTGATGTACCTTTAGGAGTAGTTGTTCCAATATTACATGGGGATTTTACCACTCCAAAAAAAAAATTTCAGGATAACATGAAACACTATGAAATGAGATAATTACACAGAATTCTGGGGAAAGATAGCTAGAGATGGAAAAAGAACAGATTTAGCTCCAACAAATAATGTAATTTACTTGAGCGTTCCTTGCAACTGAGACAGGTTGGGTAAGAAACTTCTTTGACTGTGGGGAGAGAAGGGAACAGAGAGAGAGAGGAATTTTCTGCAGGAAGTCAGACTAGAAGACAAAGGTGAGCTTAAAGTAGTTCCAATGAGGCAACCTCTCAAGAACATATGGGAGTGCCTAATTATGTCTAGAGGAGTGATTAAGGTAGGAACTAAGAGAAGCAGGTGTGAATGAGGTGAAAAGAACTAATAATATCTACAAAGAATGGGGTGGGAAAAAGAATTTTGAATTTCAAATGAGGAAGAGGAGCGTATAATGAGAGGCCAGCAGTAAGGGTCAGGCAGTGTGCCTGAGAATAATTCAGAGGGAGCTGAGGAAGTTATGCTACGAAGATAGTAGAAGTCTGCACCAACAGCAAGTACCGCTGAATCCTATGCGGGGCACAATCTAAAAGATCTCCTTAACCCCTAATATTCAGTGATAAATGACATTAAGCCACTATTTCTACAGGTTACTTTGTGACGCATGATCTAGATAGTCACTCCCAAACATAGATTTTGCTGTGAATTCAGCCCTTTACTACTATTTGCCATAATGAAATTCTAACTTTTCACTCAAACAAAAAACACAAAACATCATCTCTTATACACACAAAGATATTAAAAGAGCGGAATTTTAGAGCATAATTTTATAAAAACTTAAATAAAAGGGGCCAGAAGTTTGAGGAAACATAAAGCTTTGAGACTTTGAGCTGAGTGGAAGCTTCTCAGCGAGAAATGTGATTTGTGACCTGGCTGGCTCACTGTGGTTGTTCTCGAATTAGATGACATTGACAATATTGTGAAAAGGAACCTGTCCTTCCAGCTGAGGTTCATTCTGCCAAACATCTGAAAGCTTCTTGAATATGCGTACCGTTAAAAATAGAATTTTTGAATCCTTATTTTCTCCTGCAACAGTGAATATGACATTATTTAAATTTCTTTTCAGATGCAATCTCCACTGTAAATGCTGATATATTCATCCCGTTTTCTTCCATATGTAGTCACTGCTCTTTTCTCTCAACTCCAAAATGCAGCTGCACCATGACAAGTAAGGAAAGAAAAAACAGGCATGCATGACTCCTTGACTAGTAAAATTTTCCAAAGACTGGGCCAGGAGAACACAGAAGTCTGGGATGGCATTCATTCCCTTGGGTTCTTTGGAGTGGAGAGAAAGAAGGCATCTCCTATTTTCCTCCCCCATATCAAAATAGATCCTTCTTTTTCTGCACATCTACAAATATGCTTTATGCTTCGATTTCACTGTAGTAATATGACCCAGTAATCTCATAAGGCAACTTTACCTAGAGTGCTCTTCTTTTCTCCAATCGCTGTCAAATTTTAACAGATGAACAGTTGTTTTTACCAAACATAATGAAAAAAGTTTGTTGAGAATACCAATGAAAAGTTTTTTTAATAATAAAAAACTGTGGAAGATGTCAAATACAGTGAAGATATTGACCATTAATGGAAAAGGAGCACAAAGCAGACGTGAAAGAGGTGGTGCACCCATTAGACTTTTACTGTGGCTCAGTGATACTGTCATGGTTTTATGATTTCTGGTATTGGTATTCCACATCATAACAACATGTAGTGCATTAAGAGTTAAAGAGTTAATACTCCAACTCCATAGATCATTGATATTTCCAGGTATACCTGTCTCAGAAGAGAAGAACTACATTCCCCAGAGGACTCTGCGATGCTTTGCATTTTTACGTATTTTCCGCTCAGAGGGAAAAGATAAAAACCCTCTGCGGTCACGGGACACTCTCTTTCCTTCGGGATCGACTCAGCAGTGGGTGCTCGCTGCCGTATCGCCTTCAGCGTTAGCGTAAGGCCTTCGGTTTATCGGACACTCTCTCTCTTGCTCATTTTATTTGATTTATTAGCTTCAATTCCAATTATATTGTATTATATTGTGTTATTTTGCTTTCTGATATCTTATTTAGTAAATTAACTTTCCTCCTCAGATCGTTGCCGCTGTTTTGTTTCTAGGCCCATCTCCCTTTTCCCTTTTCCCTTTCCCCCTTCCCCTTTCCTGGGGCGTGGGTCTGCGGGTCCCCCACACCAATCGTCACGGAACCGGGCCGATCCAGCCCGGTAAACCGTTGACAGATACTCAGAATTTCAACAAGGATCTTTGTAGAGAGAGTGGCAAGCAAAAAACCTTGTCATGACTGCTAGTGAGTTTACACAGATAGTCATCCGAAGAGACAAACCAGAGAAATGTGATTAATGAGCAGGAATAACACCATCTTGATGAGTACTGCAGTTTGTGCGACAACGTTTCTTCCCACTGCACACATCTGTCACAAACATGCTCGGAAAATCATTTGCTGTTAGCTTTATCTGCAGAAGCATTCTTTGTGTGCTGACATCATATAAATTGTGCCAGGGTAAGCAAATAAAACCCTGTGACAAACAGATTAATCTAACAGTGACACCTGTCTTAAATCGCTGTGGCCAATTATTTCACAGGGTTTAGCAGAGAAAAATGCACATAGTTCAGGTGAAAAGTTCTAATGATCATCTTCCTTGGTAGTCCAGCCCTCTTGGTCAAGGTTATCATGGTTCACGGGGTTAGTGAAGAATTCCAGTGTAAAGCTTAGCAGAGGTACGAGAAGATTGTGGTAGAATGTGAGAAAACTGCTGCTACTCAAATTAGCACTTTCTAGGGTGGATAAATGTTAGCTCAGGCCTGTCTTGTTCTTCTCTGGGGGCCTGTTGTAAGTCATCATAAATGAGAGCACACCAGCCCTGTAGACTGAACTACTAAAACCACATTTATGTTCTTACCTCATCACCATTTGAATCACTACTCTTCGCTTTATGGTTTCACTCATCCTACCAACTTTGCTACCTTGGCTTTGGAGCTCTACTATCTGCTCTCTTTAGCCATCATTGAGCCTCCACGGTGAAAGTTCAGGCACTGCTATAATTTTACTTAGAAACTGACTTTAATTCCTACAAATAGTTCTACTTATCTTCAGGTTCTAGTTCTTTAACTTAAACCAATTTTTCCAACTCATAATTTTACCGCAAAACTTGAAAATGCAGTGTTTTTCTTAAAACATATTAATTTGTAGTAATCTGAGAGTCTCACATTAAACAGTTTTCCAGTTCTTCACTGATGGAGCTCAAAAACGCAACTTCTGGGCTTATAATAAGAAATAAAATACAGATAATTAATTTTAAAATTTATAATTTGAAAAGGGTCAGGCATTTGGAAAGTTAAAGCTGGCAGTACTCCTAAACCCACTTTTCTTCAGCGATCTTCCTTTGGATTGATAAATTAGATACGTTTGATGAGAAAAGCATCTAGTCACATACTGCCTTTTTGTAAACCCTAAGCAGGAAATATTTTCATGGTAAAACTCAAAGTCTTTACAAAGATTGAACCATTTATCCATTCATGGATTAAGTAGAATAAAGCTTTCTTCTTTAAATTAAACTGTTTATCCCAATTTCTATAATTCATTACAGAAATAAATGCAAAATGACTTCTATAATTCTATTTTAGCCTTCCAATCCTCAACTCACTTGGCACCAATTTTGCAGACCCTCTCACAGAAAGATTGGCTGATATCCAGTGACATTCACACCACCCTTCTGCAATGCCAAGACACCATAAAGAGATTCATAAAATCTGCAGGCCCCTAAATCTTATTACACTGCCAGGGAAGGAAAAAATCAGTCATGGAAAATGGGGTGGTACCAACAAGAAAGATTAAAGGAGAGAAGGAAGGCAGAGGGAGCCTGGTTTTGTGATACTTGACATAACATCTCTAGTTTCATACTAAGTATCTAGTGATACCAGTAATTATAGTCCCACAGGGAGCAAGTTTGATTAAGACAAATAATTTGCATATTTGGAGCCTTTTTGCGCTCGCTGAATAAAATTTAATATAATACACTTGCTATACCTCTCTTCACAGTATATCCTCCTTTTGGCAAGACTCTCTAATCTTGCCAGTCTTTCAAGGAGATAATAGATGCCATCTGGAGGAAATCTTTCTCTTTCCCCCATCCTCCATCTGTTATATATTTCTCTTTGATCTCCCCCACCCCCAGCATTTTATCCTGTGATCATCTCTAGACCTCAAACTCTCTTGTGTGTACTCATTCACATAGCTGTACAATCATTTTCACTTTCAATCTCACTTTATTTCCATCTAGGCTTTGCCTTGAGGTTTTATCACACTACTGAATTTGTTAGCCAGCCATCATCTCAACTGAATCCTTCATCTCCAATTCTAACACAACTCTTTTTTCTTTTTATCTTGAATCTCCAAGTTAATTTCCTAATTTCTTTGTAGAACTTTTGCTATCTAATTTTATACTCTTTATTCAGGCAGATTGTATGCATTAATGTCATGAAATCAGAAGAAAGTAAGAGGGGAACTGAAGATTTCACCTACCCAAGGGAGTGCCGATTCTTACTACATAATTTCTGAATAATAACTCTATATTTTCTTATAAAGAAGGCCTTGAAAACTGATGTTTTATATCTACTCCAGAAAAAGTCAGTTACAGTGCTTTTTTATCTTACTATTTTAAAAGTTATTCCTAATAACAGTGCTAAAGTCATAGCAGCATTTTCAGCTTGTTTTCTGTCTCACCAGAGTTAACATGGAGAACTTGTTACCCACGTTTTTCAGCAACCTTTTATATACTTGAAGACTCTTTCTGTAATTTTTTTTTTATTTTATTTTTTTAAGACAAAACAATTTCAGCTCCCTCAATCTTAGCTTGTAAGGTGTTTTTTAGATATCTAATTATTATACAATCTTGGAGTTTCTCTCCAACTGAATCACATCTTTTTAGAAGCGAGCCATATAAAACTAGGGACAGAATTCCAGCTGAGACTTTATCAGCAGTGAGAAAAGGGGAAAAGTGATTTATTTTTCTCTGTTCAGTAAAATGTACAACAGACCTATGCATTTCAATGAGGGCAGTGGCTTTATTGTTTTGGGTATGTTTTTCCCCCACTCAATGCATAGGCTGATTGTTTATCATAAGCTCAAAATCCATTCAGCAGAACTGTGTTTGGTCAGACGCTCCCTGTGTTATTGCTGGATTGCTCATTACTTTGTCCTTATCATTATCGAATTGCATCATATTTACAAAGAATAATACCTCCAGTTTGCAAAAAATAAATAAAATAAATAAAAGAATAGAAAAAAATGAAGCTTTATTTATTTATTTATCTATCTTGTGGTCAGCTGCAGTTTTAATATGAACAATGCTGCACTCAAGATATACCCCTGTGTAAACACCTGACGTCCTTTCATGCAGACAATAAAGGAAAGATGACTTTTTGAACAACGAAGTTCCCAGAATTATATATCAAGAATTTTCATCAGATTTATATTTCACTATTGGCTTACAAAGATATTATCAAACACAGTACCAAAAATATTAATGTATTTATATGACACCCACAGCTTGTACCCTCTCAACAATTCCTTTTTTTTTTTTTTTTATTATTACAGATAAAGTTAAATTGCTGAGACAATATATGTTCTTAATCATAACGACTGTTGTATATTACTTTGTCTTCTGGAGGTTTATGAGCTCATTTCATTTTCACCCTACTATGAACTGCACTACTAGGTTGCCTCTGACTATTAAGAGCATCCTAAGGTGAATTTAATTGGTCTCATATGAGTATAAAACATCTGAAAGAGACTATTTGCCTTAACTCATTCGATTCATATTCGGTTATCTCTCTTTAACACACTGTGTCCTTTTTGCATGGTATATGTATTCACAGGAACACCTCAGTTGCGAAGAGGTTTCTTACGACTCCAGGCAATTTCTCAGCACCTAAGAAACAAATTTTCACTACATTTCTGTTTTCCTCCGACTCACTATAGCTGTTTATTAGAAGAATAAGGAGTTTCTATGAGTCATGATCACTTCCATGCGACTCTGACTCCACAAATGCAAGTCACAAACACAAATCCATGAACTAGAGCAGACTGTGGTGGGGCTCTGGCGACACAAGTTGTCTGAAGAACCCACAAGTGTGGTTTAAATTGAAGGAAATTTCTTATTCTTTCACATATCCCCACGCATGCTAAGCTATTAGCAGTTGGTGTCACAGTACCTCTCTTTAAAGAGATAAGTAGTAAGAAACAATGCAGCAGTATTTTTAGAGAACTACAAAACATACATACCCGGATAAGCAATGACTTGGCCTTACGTCTGTCTAGTCCACCCAAGTCCTCTGAGCAGCTAGTTCAGCTTGCATGTTGCATCCACAGACCTTGGATGTCTCTTACAGATGCTCGAGACCTTTCTCAGAACACTCAAATGGCCCTTTTCAAGTGACCCTTCATACAATGTCTGTGTCCAACTAACAGAATGGCACGGAAGTCCCTATAGGAGAGTGGCTTGCAAAGCATAAAACCTGAGCAACAGTTTGATACTTCCTTTTGTTTTGCTTCTGCAGAAGACCTAAAGCTTATTACACTTTCCATAGGAAAACTGTATCTTCCACAGCAGATGAAATATTTACCTGCAACTTAAAAATACTGATATCCTATCTCTTAACCATGAAGATGAAAATATTGAGTCTGGGTCTTCTACACTTCAGAAGAAAATCTCAAAATGTTGGTTCTTGGATATCCTTTGAGAGGAAAGGCAAGGAGGTCTTTTCCTTCACTCTTTCACTCTCTATTCCCACCTCTTCAAACATACTCTGACCAGATCTACCCCTGGTTGCTTATGCATACCGTCACACATTCAACAGCTCTCCTGAGCACAAGTTTTGTTCCTCTGAATACCCTTCGTTCTAGTAAAAATCACTGTTTTATCCCAGACTTCTGTTGAAATGCACACATCTTTCCATTGCAGATCCCCTAGTGATTAAAGTTTAAGACGGAATCCCCTCTTCAAGAGCTAGAAAAAGACCTATTAAAACTGAGAGAGTTTAAAGCATATGATTTCTAAGCCAGTTCTGCTATTAACAATCTGAATTTCCTTCTCTTAAATGTGCTAACACAATCTGTTCTTTTGGCCAGGAGCAGTAAAGAATAGAGCAGGCTGTGGCATTTCCTTCAAATAATCCCATGTCTCTGCCAAAAGCCTACCTATTTTTTAATTGCACCAAAAGTGGTGAGATCAGAATAGCTGTCCTTCATGTTAAAGGAGACTAACATCAAGATTTTTTTTTTTTTTTTGCTTTTGATATACTTTGAGAAAGTATTGCTGGAATACATCTTAGGACTCATCAACACTTCCAAAAAATTATTTATTGGCATTGGTTTGAGCAGAACATGAAGAAAAATAACTCCTTGCTCTACAACTGCTATAAGAGGATGGGGGAAAAGGTCTGTAGAACTGTATTTCTAAGACACAATTTGCTTGGTTGATGAAGGCAGCTAAGGAAGTTCTCATTACTTTCAAACTTTCAAAGTCTAATCTGCCCACCCACCCCTTCTTTTCTCCTGCAATGTCCAGTCTTAAAAACAAACTGACAGATGTTCTTTTGGATCAGCTTGTGAGACTTGCAACGTCAGAAGTGCAAACAGACTTTAGCTGTTTAGTTCAGGAAATGAAACGCAGACAATCTGATAAACAAACAGCGGTTATTTCTCCAGCTTAAAGTGTGCTTTGGACTTCTTTTCAAAGTACTCCTACAAGGAACTGACTATGAATATTAAACATGTGCTCCTAATTCAGGGACCTTGACGAGTGTCAAGGTCAGAGTGGTCTTCAACTTACACAATTTGTGTAGTGAGGTTCTAATGTAAATGGAGGTCCCTGAACTCTAGCCATATTAAGGAAACAATAACAACGAATTTTATTTACATAGAAGTTCACTCCAATGAAGCTTATAAGGCCCATGAATACACAAAGTTGAATTAGAATAACAGGATTTAGGCAATGTATGATGTAAAATATGCTGTGATTTAAAACTGAGAGAGAGACAAGCAGACAAACAAACATAGGCTTAAATTAGCTGATACACAACTATAAAGTTTGGACAGGGACAAGCCAGAGTGGAAAATATTCTTAGACTCCAGTGATACAGTACACATTTTAATGTTCACTTGGCCATGTGTTTAGACATCATTCAAATGGCCCTTCCTTTTCCAGCAGCAAAACTGATTCCTATTGCAGCATTTGGGTGAGACATTATTTCACTGTTAATTCTGCGCAGGGACACGTGAGGCCCTGATTTTCTGCCATAACTATGTGGACTACACAGCACAGAAGAGACCAGTATCCATAGCTCCAGAACGTATACAAGGCTCTCATACCTGTCCTACATATATTCCAGGGGAGATGGCACAACAGCATGATTTATACCATAAAAAGTCAGCAAGGATATTTTTCCAATTCTGATATACAAAAGATTTAGAGTGTAGTAGGTGAATTTTGTAGTAACTCAGAGTACTCTCTTAAGAGCAAGAGAGCTACAAACATTCTGTCCTTTGGGGCTTGCATAAAACCACAATTTGGCCCTTAAGAAGGAGGACAGATACCCATTGAGTCACCAGTAACATTTCCTGCATTGCTTCAGACACCTCCCTTCCAGCTACGCAGTAAGCATCATTTTCACCAGGACATGATTCAGATCCCATGAAACAGTCATTTTTCCGAGCAACAGAGAACTCTCACTGAATGAGTTATGGTTTGAATTGCTTTCCAGTTTTAAATGAACTCAAATTCAAGTGAAAGATGTTCAACAAGTAGCACTGAGCCATGAAACCTCTTGTTATTCTAAAGAGGACTACTCCATATTTGACATCTTTTTTTTTTCCTAGCCTCTCCTAGCATTTTTAGTGGGAATAATGAAATCAAAAAGAAGATAACAAAAAAAGTGGTTGTAGGGACTCCCACATTCCCTACAGTTCTTGCTTTGTCTCCTGTAGTAAACAAGAGCCTGATAAGCACTCCTCAGAATATAACTAATGATTCACATAAACAGTGTAGGTATTACACAATAAGCTTATCTGAGATGAATTGCTTTATTTTGACTATGAGACAGCAATAAAGAAATAATACCTTTCAGACTTTTTTTTTTAATCCAGTAAGATGCAAACCAGTAAACCATGAAAGATTCTGTTAAACTTCTTGTACTTATCCTGGATCTCAAGCACTTCAGATGAAGTTGTGCCATTCATCTGTCTGTATTTGTCTTGTACATCCTACATACTGTCTGAAATCTTCAGGTGCAATTACAGAAGGAGATAACTTATAAGAATATCAATATAGCTATGAAAAATTCTGTACTCTGACAGCAATAACACAGAGACTACTATTTGTACATAATTTAAAACATTTTCCCAAAGCTCTTCCTTGTAAATGTCATAAATAATGAAAACATTCACATTTTATACACAGAGAGCCCTTGTTTCTTTTTGATCTATGCTTCAGACTGAACACTTTTCATTTCAGGAATCTCCTGCCTCCTTAAAGGGCAAGTTAGAATCAAAATACAATCTTTTTCTTTTCTCATATTTTATGTACTGCTTTGCGAATAAAACAGAGTCAAACTTACCTTTAAAGAAACAATGAGATGCAGCAAACTTTGTAGCTTCCTCATCTCAAGTCATAAAACGTCTTCAGTTGTCACCTATAACTTCCTTTTCCTTTAAGAGGGATTGCAGCTCTCTGCAGAATCCAATCTTAAATGTGGCCCCGGTAACACTGGAAACAAAAGAACACCTCCTGTTATTGAGGATTATGCATTCGAGCTCCTTAACTAGAAGACAGTATTAGCATTTCTCCCTTTATATGACTGAAAGGCTGGTCAGTAAATTAAAGCCATCCACTCCCTCCTTAAACCTAGTTCAGGCAACAGTATCAGGAGAACGTCTAAGGCATTACCTTGCAAGATTCAATGAGTTGTGTTTCTAATGTGAAAAAGGAAGGGGGAACAGTGGGCAGAAGTAAAGGATGTGTCACATGCAACAAGTAAGGGCTGCCACGCTTGTGTGGTCTTCAGATGAGCCATGGCAGAGGTCTTTCTCCTTAAGCCAATGTAAGGCTCCCAGAAACTATACCTACAGAAGAGGACAGGATCTTTGGCAGGGTCTGCTGCAACAGGACAAGGGGAAGTGGTTATAAATTAAACGAGAGGAAATTTAGACTGTTATAAGGAAAGATTTTTGTAGCGAGCGTCACGAGGCCCTGAAACAGATTGGCCAGAAAGGTGGTGGATGCCACCAAGGTCAGGCTGGACGGGGCTCTGAGCAACCTGACCGAACTGTAGGTGTTCCTGCTCATTGCAGTGCACTAGATGACCTTTCAGGGTTCAAACACAACCACTTCCACGTGGGCGGAACAAATTTCTACCCCCTCTTTTCCCAACAGCCACAACTTCAGATACACACCCTCACACGCACACGTATATATGCAGATATATATACCCGCTATCTCAGCGCAACTTCTCTCGCATCCCGGGGCGGCCGCAGCACGGCTGCCCCTCAGCCCTTCCCCCTGGGCCGCTAATTCACCAGGCGTCCCCGCCCGAGGGGAACGAGCGGTCCGTCCCCGCCCGGGGTGGGGCGTGGCGGTGGCGGTGTTCCCGCGGCCGCTGCTGGAGGCGGCGGCGGTGGCGGGATCGTCCCACATATATCTCAGCCGCTCCGTCCTGCGGCCGCTGGGCCATGGCCGGGCGCCTCAGCGCTGCCAGTTAGTCCCGGGGAGCGAGCTGCCGTCCCTCCCGCGGCTTCGTATCGCAGCCTCCGCCTTCCAGTCCGCCGCTCTCTGCGAGGACTTCCCCACCCGCGTGTGCGCTGCTCGGCTTTCCCGTTCCTCGCTGCACCGCGACCGCGCTTCTCCCCTTCCCTCCTCTCACCCCTCCCGCTGAGGATGTGGCTGTCGCTGCTCAGCCCGCTGTTCCTGCTCTGCCTCAGCCGCGGCTCCGCCGAGCTCCCGGCATCCCGAGCCAAGTGCCCGACCCGCTGCGATGTCTCCAAGTGCCCCAGCCCCAGCTGCCCCAGCGGCTACGTCCCCGACCGCTGCAACTGCTGCCTCATCTGCGCCGCGGGCGAGGGGGACTCGTGCGGCCGCAAAGAAGACCCTCCCTGCGGGGACAGCCTCGACTGCCGCTACCCCATGGGCAAGCGCTTCGCCAAAGGGGTCTGCCAGTGCAAGCTCAGCGCCCAGGTGTGCGGCAGCGACGGCCGCACCTACGACAACATCTGCCAGCTGAAGGCGGTGAGCCGCAAGGCGCTGCAGCACGGTCTGCCCGCCGTCGCCCAGGTGCAGAAAGGAGCCTGCGAATCGGGTAGGAGCATGGCGGGGCTTCTGCGGCGGGTGGTGTGGGGTGTGCTGGGAAATGGTGAGGTTTGGGGTGGTTGGGAGGGTTGGGGGCTACCCCGGGGCAAGGCAGCTCGCTCTGTTGGTGGTAAGCACTGTGGTGAGCGTCGGGGGCACGTGAAGGATTCAGGTCCTCTGTGAGCAGCACAGATCCCCTTTCTTGATCCTTTGATAGGAGTTGGAAAGGTTGCACCATGGCGGTGTTGGCCGTGGATGCCTCAGTGTTGTGCTTGCTGCACAGCAGTGACCACAGCTGTCACATCAGTGCACTGCTGATGTCCTTTGCAGTCACCATCCAGGCGGCTTGCCCCAGTACTGCATCACACTTATTTTAGAATCACAGCATCGTTAAGGCTGAAAAGACCACTAAGATCGTCTAGACCAACCATCGACCAGTGCCTGTGACCTCTCTAGACCACGTCCCTCAGTGTCTCATCTACCCTTTTATTGAAAACTTGTACAGATGCTGACTCCACCACCTCCGTGGGCAGCCAGTTCTAATACTTCACCGCTCTTTCTGAGAAGTTTTTCCTAATATCTAACCTGACCCTCCTGTGGTGCAACTTTAAGACAAAGCATTAATGGCCTTTTCTTACCAGGGAAAGGAGGCTGACCCCCCACCTCACTGCAAGCTCCTTTCAGGGAGTAGTAGACAGCAATAAGGTCTCTTCCGAGCCTCCTCTTTTTCAGACTGAACAATCCTGGAGTTGGCACTCACTAATGATGCTTTTCAGGGACATTACATGCCCAGGCTGCCCTGCAGACCCATTGTGGCACATCCTACACAGAATGCAGCCCTGCAAACATCCTCTGACATCTTCTCTGGAGATGTTAGCAGATGTTAGTTTTATTCACCAGACAAGTATTTCTAGCAAGAAGGTGCTGGTTAAAGTTATGTGGCTCAAACCATGCAGAAAAAGCACCAGGTGGTATATGGAACATGCGAAGCATTGTCTTTCATCTGTTTTATTTTCTTCTCACAAGAAATCCTATAGCCATACTCTTGTGGAATTGAAAGGGAAATGTATGCCTACAAATCTTCCTTATGGTTTAAAATTCACAGTCAGGATTATCAGACAGTTCTTTGTTTTTCGGTAGCATACGACAGCCATTGCGTGTCCTAGGGTATTGTAATCATCTGTGATAACCTCAGGCTGAATGCCATAACATTAAAAAGCTTAGTAACCACTGACATCAACTTTTTTTGTTTGTTGTTACTAAAATTGGTCGCGTCATGGAAGTGTTAACATTTCTAGGTTATTTTCACATACTTCCTTGTATATTGTTTTTAAGATTGTACTTCTACAACCTTTCACATACTGTTCCTGGAAAGAAAGATCATACATGTAGCAGGGTTTTAAATCATGTATTAGTGCATCCATAAAGGCAGGTAAACCACTTAACCATTCTACTTATTCATATTTAGCTTACTAAAACTTACTGGGAGAGGTGAAAGAGCTGTTGATGGTCTTAAAAACCTTTCTTTGAGTAGGAAGCTTTTAATATATCCACTTTTCAAAGAAAGCAAACTGTGACACTAGGAGGGAGGAGGTCAAATGATATTTCCACGTTTACTTTCTGAGTATCTTTTCAGAGCACACCTCAGAGTTGTCATGATCAATCTCTCCAGTATTTTGTAGTTACAAATTGCTGTTTGCTTGTTCATATTCCCCATGAGCATCCATTAGCTTTAGTACTCCTAGTAGTTGGTTGGAACTGATCCACTCAACATATTTAGAATGTTTAACCAAAATGAGTGAGCTAGCCTGCATCTAGGGGCTTACATACTGTCAGGGAGTTGGTATATATGACATTTGCCTAATGAAATCCTACTGAACCTACTGTTTAATAGGCTTAGGAATTTGGAGCAGTGAGGTAAAAGTAATGCTTTTTTTTTTTTTTTTTTTTTTTTCCCAAGCAACTGTTTTAGTGTTCACTTTATTTTGGCTTTATGTTTTGTTCTGGTAAACCTCAGCTTAGCTGAAGCATCTGGTTCTCTGTGAAGTTTTAATTTTTTTTACTCAATTCTACAGCTGCACAAACTGAAGCTCAAAGAAACTAAGTGTCTTGCCCAAGGTCATACTAAGCTGGTGGTTGAGCCAGGAATAGAACTCAGTTATGGTACTTTTTATTTTTTTTAACAATAACGTGCAATGGCTGTAATGAGAGGTTTTAGAAGAAAATCAACAGTTTAAAGTTACTGTCGAGTGTCTCTATTTTCCCCACTGGTGAAAGAAATCTGGCCTCAGATGACTCAGTTTGGAGGCTTATTCTAGTTACAAAGTCAATTCAGTTTTACTTAACCATACATACGTTATAAAAGTCTTAGGTAATAGTAGCCTTACGTAGCATGACTTAGGTCTTTTCAGAGCCTTCAGTGGCTCTGAGGCACAGCTCTAGAAACTTCTGCTTCTGTCACAGAATTGTAGAATGGCTTGGGTTGGAAGGGACTCCAATGACCTTCAGGTGGCCCTGCCACAGGCAGAGCCACCAGCCTCAAGATCTGGTACTAGACCAGGTTGCCCAGGGCCCCATCCAACCTGGTCTTGAACACTTCCAGGGATGGAGTATCCACAGCCTCTGGGCAGCATGTTCCAGCACCTCACCGCTCTCTCTGTGAAGAACTTTCAATCTAAACCTTAACTCCTTGAGCTTAAAACCATTCCCCCTTGTCCTGTCACTCTCTGCCCTCCTTTTTATAAACCCTTTTTAAATACTAGAGGGATGCAGTGAGATATTTTTTCAATATGCCAGCGTCCTGAAAGCAACTATCTGTGCTTAACAGCCTTATGCATCTGAGCAGACCCATAGGCTTACCAAAGACACTACAAGAAATGGTATGAAGAACTCCTGGACATATTATTTTTTTTCACCTGTTCAACTCAAGATATCATACTACATGGTAATTTACTGAAACAGCAAGCTCTTTTGTGTTTTTTATTTCCTTTTGTCACTTTCTGTCACAAAGTTGTATAGACCAGTGTGTAAGCAATGGCATAAATGTTTTTTGTTGTTTTTTCTTATAAAAGACAAACACTGTAGTCAAAGACCTGTTCCTACAGATCTCTGTTTCCCACTGTGGCACATTTAAAATTTGACACTGTCACATATCAGGCTATCAAAATTTCTTTCTTTTCTCAAAGTATTCATGAAGTCACCTGTGATTTATGGCCAATTTATCTCAGATTTTTCTTACACAGAGGGCTGTTCATGAGCTCTCAATACAGCATTATCAGTACAGTTAATAATTTTTTGCAATGTTATTTTGATTGTGGGTTCTCAGAACGTAGGTCAAATGTCAAAAGAAGATTTGGATGTTCCTTCCTAAGAAAAACTGAAAGACTGATTAGACAACCTTTGAAAAAAGAAATTTCAGGAAACAAGTCCCACGAGCTTTAATACTGACCTTTTGCAGGCTTCTGCCTTGTATAACTAAAGTAACTTGCAAAGTGGGGATGATGTAAAGCCTTACCCTTGTCTTGCAAAGATTTGACTGGCAGGAACCTAGAAGTTCAGTTCCTGAAAAAAAGCGATTGAAAATACAGTTAGCCTAAGGAGCGTGAATGCATGTAATTCTGCCTGGGGCATTTGGAATGTGCAAGTGTGTAACCATGAAGGCACAGAGGAATTACTAACTGAGCATGTCATTGCTTGCATTTCTGAGAAATTGTCCTATAAGAGGTAGAGGTCTTCTATCAGCATTGTTGTCATCAAAGCTTTACAGCCGCCTCCAGCTGCATTTAGGGAAAAGCATTGCAAGGTATTGTTTGGAAATAAACTCCAGTTACATTTCTTTATGGATTGTTTTCCTTATGTCTAAGATTGTTTTGAGTTCCTGCAGGTGAGAATGAATCTTGTACGTTGTTTGGTACATATTGAGGGTACAGCACTTTACTGTTTTCATAAAAGATATTCATCAGATGTCTCATAGTGTCTCCAAGTGAGAATCTCTTGGAAAAGAGGAATAACATGCTTCTGAATCCAGTGAGGTGGTTAAATACCTTTGCTGGAAGGCATCTGCTAGTTTTTCTGTCTAGTCATTGTGACTGCTGTACTGCACAAAAAAGCCACTTTGGTGTTGGTTCACCAAATTGTTTTCATCTGTTCGTGGTAGACATCCACTGTATAAACAAGTTGCCTGAACTATAAAGTGGCATTAAACCCATCAAGGCTTTATGGTCAGTGCACAGCTATGCAATTTGATCTTAATGCTGAATTCATCAGAAAAGCTGCCCATGAACCTATGTTTCCAGCAGATGTTTCTGTTTTTTAAGTAGAGACTTTATAATCTTTTATTTGTCTTTCATTTATTTCCATGAGAGCACAGTAAGGACAATGTTTATCCCTCGAGATCAGATCTGCCAGGTTGCAGTCTTCCCTTAGACATAATATTTTTGCTGAACATACAGATCCTTTCTGAAGTAGAAGAGGAATGGGAGAACAGTCTCAGAAGAATGAGTTTCCCAGGCTCACAAATTCCTAATAAATTTAAATTTTTGGCTCTTAATACAATGTATTGTCTTTAAGAAAGCATTGAATGTGATTTGATTAAATTCTACAGTAAGTTGGCAGATATTAAAAAATCTTTCAGTCTTCTGAAATTTTAAATTGTTCTAATTTTATTGTCTTTAGAGGGATAATGACAATTTATTTCTGCTGATTTTTTTTTTTTTTTCAGTTCTTTTTCAACTCCACAGTTGAAATTTGTTTTGTTCCTGATTTATGGCAGTGTTAATGTGATTGGGGTAGGTTTATTGCCTCTGCTAGAAAGTAAACATAAAGCTATTAAATGAACTCATATCCTGTAGGTAATGGTGTTATCCAAGTCTTTTGCTGAAAATAGGAGACTCCTACCTGACCCTCACTTAGGTTTAGCCATATAAATCCAGTGTAGTGGGAGCCCATAGAATTGGAACTGCGAGACCAAATTTAACAGAAGAAACTGAGAGTTTTTACCTCCAGCTCATGCATATACCCAAGTGTGGATTTTGAGTGCGCTGTGAAAGGTACTGGAATGGGAGTTCAGATTTGATGAATCTGGTTGATTTGAGGTTATGGATTGGACATATCTAGTCCTTTTGATTAAGAAAGGTGCAGAAATCTAAGGACTTGTCAAGCTAGAATTTGTTTTTGCTTCAGGTTTGCAGCACTTCTTAAATTCTTGATTATTTTATAGATAATTAACTTATATCTTTTTACCAAGATAAATTAGCTTTGGCTTATGTGAAATGATTTTGAACATGCAGTAACAACATGGAAAATAATGGGTGCTATTGAGAGACCCTTGGAAAAATATGCAACAGATTTCAGTAGGTCAATAGGTCAAAAAATACGAAACTCGAAGCTTTTACAGTCGCAGTCCAGCAGAGGTCTTAGAGCTGCGTGGAACTGCAGTACAGAAAGAATGTCTGCCAGGGGGGAGGAAAACGAGTAAGGCACATTTAATTTCATGTTTCAGTAAGAACAGTAACAGTAGCTGTTCTCTACCAGATAATGCAAATTAAAGGATAGATTGAAGGTCTGACATATAGCTTCTTGTCACTCCTGGCTTCCAGAATGGGATTGAAGAGAGGTCAGTTTCTATGCAAGCATCTCAGGATGTAAGTCATTTTTCACCAGTATTTAGCCCTCGTCAGATACCAGTAAGGACAGCACATCTATCATCATTCCAGTAATCTTCAGCAAGACCTTTTCTGCAGAGTTTACATGTGTATTATTCTTGATCCTCATTTGTTTTAAATTTCCCCTTCCACAAGGGAAGGCCAGTTTGGATTCATATCTGGAAAGCTGCTGCCACTTGTAATGTTTGCCTCATGATGGGTCAGAAGCAGTGTGAAGCCAAGCTTTTGGCAGGCTTCCTCCTTTGCTTTTGGCCAAGTACAGTGCTGTGACAATTTGGCATGGGTGGAAACAATTCAGCACTCAGCGGATGCGAAGAGATTTAGTTGCCCATAGTCACACAGAGCCACGCTGATATACACCAGCAGAAAGTCTGCGTTCACAGTACTTTCCCACACACTTATTCATGTGTAGTCATTTCTAGTAAGACATACTTGATGATAATGTTGCATCCTAACTGAACACTGCTGTGTATTCAAGCATTTTCAGTCATGTTAGTGGACTTCAAAGGATATACTGCGTAATCAGGCAAGCTCCTTGTGAGCTGAAGCTAAGATCAATCTTCAGTGCCCCAGAAAGCAAAATAAATGACAGTGTATTGTGCTTACATTTGTCTGACTTCTACAATTCCTGCTTCTATTGTCTCTTTTAAACCAAGTACTGAAAGAAGTATATTCAATTGTTTAGAGGGATTTTTCAGAGTGCGTGAGAATGTACATAGAAATAATAGACTGAAACTAGCCCTGCCAAGTTCCATCTGTTTATACCGTATCATATAAATTTAGCTTGCTTAATGTAAGCATGGTTTCTTTCCGCTTGAAAGTAAATCTCATGTCCAGTAATGGGGAAAAGTACTCCCAGGCTTTTTATGGAGAAAAGCCTTGTTGCCTTAATCTGATTTCTTTAATATTTTGGCATTGCTGTATCCAATTACAATTTGTCTACTCCTGCCCTAGATCCCATAGTTAACACTGGTGTTTGAATGTAGTAGTATGTCCTGTAGCATATGTTCAAGATAAGTGATGATGTGTCTCCTTGTATTAGGACTGCAGATAGGCAGGGCATTCTACCACAAACACTGTTATTTGTTTGTGGTATTGTGGCATTAAAAGCCAGAATGGCTTTTTCCTCTAAGATCTCTATTCCACAGAATTATATTCTGTACTTGTAATTGCTGTGTATAATGCTGTTTGACCTAGTGCTGCACAGACCTCTATCAGATGAACACTTATTGTATAGTAAGCTATTGCTGTGTTCAAATACTTGTAACAGCTTAAATGTGTGCTTGCCAGACTCTTTAGGTGCAAAGGTTATCATTTACAGCAAATTTGTAGTGTATCTTCTTCAAAAAATCCTAACTTGGGCCATAAAAGCAATTCCCAAATGCTGCAGCTATATTACTTAGCACTTTGTTAGAACAAATTTATTAGACACCATATCCTGTTGGACTTCTTCATACAAGAAAGACTTTGATAAACTGTAAGGAGTTCATCAGAATGCTACCAGGATGGTTGCGGGCACAGAAGCATATGTGCTGTGAGAGCAAGCTAAGGGAACAGGGCTTGTTCAGATTGGAGGAGAGAGCTTCAGGAGGACCCAGCAACATCCTCCTGGTATTTATGAGGAAATTACTGAGAAAGTGAACGCAGGCTCTTCACAGCAGCACATAGCGGAAGGATGAGAGACCATAGGCACAAGTTGAAACATGAATTTCTACAAGGGAGGTTCAGACTAGGTAAACGAAAAACTTATATCTCGTGGGGGACTAGTTGCCCACAGAGCTTATAGAGTCTCTGGCCTTGGGGGTTTTCAATAGACAAAGCTTTTGAGCCCACTGATCTACCTTAGTAGGAGGAGGTTGAACCAGAGTCCTCCCAAGATGCACTCCAACTTGACTTTTATGCACCTATGTATTTTATATACTAATTAATCATTGTCCTCTGGACAAAGAGACTTCTAAGAAAGTCAAATAAATCATAATCAAGCAACACTGCTGTTTAATTATTTAAGGATCAAGCAAAGTGCTGGATAAGGTTTTTAGCAAATCTTAATGTCTTTCGTACCTTTTCCAATATCTAGTTGAAGACTGTCTTGGTAGGAGAAACAGATTTCAAAGAGTATTTATCTGCTTGGTTAGAAGGATATACTCTTATTAACATATCCAATTCTTTCTGCTAGTATAGGTCACCTACAGTCCAGCAGTCCAAGATACAAATTCAACTTCATTGCAGATGTGGTGGAAAAGATTGCACCTGCAGTTGTGCACATTGAACTTTTCCTCAGGTAACTCTTCTAATTCTTTGAATTGTAATTGCGTTGTTTTACGAAAATCAACAAATATTTTCCTTTCTTCCCTTTCCAGTCAAACTGAACAAAGTACTGACTTTGATTTTCAGTTTCTAATGTCCACAAAATACTCTGAAACATTACAGCAGACTCATTAATTTGGAGAAGGAAGATCTAAAGATTGTGGAATTGAGATATCACACGAATAGTACAATTACCAATTTGTGTGTTCTGTTCCTGTTTAGTAGACTGTACTGGTTTTACAGTCTTTAGAGTACTCTACATATAAAATAAGTCTATCTCATCTTTGGATGTGTCTTCATCCTTAATTAAAATAACTGAAATTTGTTGCATATTGGATTACTTTTATTATCTCAGAATTTTAAAATACAAGGCCAAAAGCAAGCTGGAAAAACATATCACCTTGTTGTTTATTCCACTTTCAATGAGATCTAATGTCAGTTGATTTTATTTTGTCAGGGAGAACATGAAGAGGCAGCTTGTTGACTATCTGTAACCTATTAAAATCCATAAATGATTTCTGATAGGAAAAAAAGAAGTGTTTTATTTTCTGTTCAAGACATGCACCATAACTGAAGCTGTGGAGAGAGTTTTAACATTGAATATTCAAACCAATCAGCTGTCAGAGCAAATTACTACGCATATTATGGGCATTCCATTATCTATACTTCTACCTAGGATACTCTAATTTTTTGCATAATTTTAAGCATTTCTTGGAGAATTTTTATAGGTCTTCCCGTTATGTAAAATCAAGATAATCAGGTTTTCTGACACCTGGACTTTGTGTACATAGTGATCAGTCTTTTGAGAGAACGTTACAGGTGAATATTTTGAAGATCTTTGCATTCTACATGAAGATTTCTTTTTCTTTATAAGTGTTTGTCCAGCAGCCTGCTAGGTGCTAATTGTAATACTGCCTTCTGCCTGGGATTGACTCCAGTTCTTTACTGCTGAATAGCCCAGAACTTTCAAACAATTTCCTAATAAGGATCACATCTTGAAAGAAGGGAGAATTTGTGGACCTTTTCTCATCTTTTGCAGCACTTTCTGTTCTAACAAATCTAAGGTAATTATAGCAATTGTTCACAGAGAAAAGTCATAGTACTCTAAACAGTTTATAAAGTCCTAAATGTCTATATTGCTGCAAACGTCATTCCCTACCCAGTCTCCCCATTATTAGTGTTTTTCATTTCTTTTGTCTTTTACATTTCCAATCCTTTCAGTCTCCAGTTGTCTTTTTGTGCACTTGTGCTTTAATGATTTCCTGAGACACATCCCCTCTTTGTTTGCTCCTCTACCTAGCTACAAGGTTCTTTCCTTTCTTCATCACCTTTTTCCCATTAGTGGATCAGAAATCAAAGGAAAAGGACAGAAAAAAAAAAATCAGTTCCTATCTCACTGACTAAAATCTTTGTGCTGTTTTCAGAAAGAGATGCATCAATTTATTTACTCTTTGTGAAGGTTTTAATCTTGGTCATCAAATGCTTTGTTAGTGGCGGAAAGGTGGTAAATGGTAACTGATTTCCCTTATGAGTCACAGTGACTTTCTTCTTTTATAGGCACCCTCTGTTTGGTCGAAATGTCCCACTTTCTAGTGGTTCTGGGTTTATTATGTCTGATTCTGGTTTAATTGTAACCAATGCGCACGTGGTGTCAAGTACCAATGCTATATCAGGGAGACAGCAGTTGAAGGTGCAGCTACAAAATGGAGATACATATGAAGCAACCATCAGAGACATTGACAAGAAATCTGACATTGCCACGATAAAGATCCACCCTAAGGTGAGTGGTATAAAGAGCTGAATTAATTAATTTGGTAACCTTATCTATGTTTCATTTGGTACAAATGTACTGGCTTCAATATATGTTGAAAGATTCCTTGGAAGTATATCTGGAGGTAACAGTGTACTTCTATAGGCCTAAAAGTTCTGTTTTGCCTCAGAAGCAAATAACTTTGTCTTCTCTACAGGGGATGGCTATAAAAAAGAAAAGCGCACACTTTAGCAGGGTGTGTTGTGATGGGATAAGGGGAAATGGTTTCAAATTAAGAGGGGATATACAGAAAAAGTTTTTGCAGTGAGAGTAGTGAAGCCCTGGCACAGGTTTCCCAGAGAGGTGATGGATGCTGCATCCCTACAGACATTCATGGTCAGTCTGGATGGAGCTCTGAGCAATCTGATCTATTGTAGGTGTTCATCGTGGGGGATTTGGACTAGATGACCTGTAATGGTCCCTTCTAACTCAAACAATTCTATGAACTGCTAAAAAAGAAAAAGTAGTTCAGCAAACATGTGGCCAGGTTCTGTTTACCTGAGGACACAGGCCATTTTGCTTACTCATTGTAGTGTAGTGTCCAGTAAGTTTACTGGTAGATAATGTTGGAGAAGTGACAGGCTTGTATGTTATTTCTAGGAGGAAGAGGGAAGAATCTGCTGGAAAATAGGGAAATCTTGTTCAGAATCTTGAAACTGAAATTGAAATATAATGCTGATGGCTGTTTGTTTCTGAAGATAGTTTAAGGCAGTAATCTCCTTCAGTATACTAATGTTATCTAGCATGATTCTGGGGTCATATTCTAGTGAGATGCAATAATATAATGGGAAGTATACATTTCTAACTTCCAGCTAATTTTTTTTTAATCTTTCTTGGCAAGTTATTTTCAGTATAAACTAACAGTTGCTTTTCTTTTTTCTGTTTTATTTAAGAAAAAATTACCTGTATTGTTACTGGGGCACTCTGCTGATCTAAGACCAGGAGAATTTGTGGTGGCAATTGGGAGCCCATTTGCCCTACAGAACACTGTGACAACAGGTATAGTCAGCACTGCTCAGCGAGATGGCAAAGAACTTGGCTTGCGGGACTCGGATATGGATTACATTCAGACAGATGCTATTATCAATGTAAGTACTAGGTATGCGAGAAGCTGAGCTTCACAGTCCTGGGACCTTGAAATACCGGCATATTCAGCAGAGAGATGAATCCACCAAATAAAAGCTGCTTTGTTTGAAATCAGTGATAGGCTCTTATTTTTGTGGAAGAATATGCAGTGCCTGTCAGTTTTGCTCAGGCATTAATGTTGTGAAAGGGATGTTAGATAAAACGGATCCCTATGAGCTTATTGTCTGCAAAGATGTTATGTGTGACAGACCCTTCTCATTTTGTAAGTCTTGTGCTGTAAGACATGATTATATAGACCAAAAATAAATCAACACATTTCTCTCTGTGCTTGTTCAGCTGGTCTGGTCCAGCAAGCTGTAGAATAGAGCAGAAGTTTCTTTCATCTCCATCCATTAGAACGAGAAAAAGCAGTCAAGTTCATAGTATCTGCTTGAATTTAGTGTCAGGACAGCCAGGTAAGGACTTAAGGAGAGCTTTTTATTGTTCTTCAATTTTTAAAGAGATTGAAGGGTTGTTGTTTTTGTTTTCTCCTTGTGCATCACACACTTCATATGAGAATCTGGATTTAAAATTATATAGAATGTGAAATCCTGTACGGAGTTAAGCATCCCTCTAGCATTGTACATTGTATAGAAGTGCATGAAAACAATATCCTTCAGAGCAGCTAGAAGAGGTTGAAAGTGCTTCAGTGAAATCCTTGGGTATGTATATAAATTGTAGTGATTCTAAAAAGAGCACTGTATGCATATTTGAGGTTAAAAAAAAAATGGCCTGAAGGTTTACATCTTAAATCTGTTACTTTAAAAGAAAAATGTATTCAGCATTTGTTTGCTGGACCTCAGTACCAATTTTCACATAAAAACTCATAATGCTTAGTGTTTTGTACATGCAAAGCCCTTGGCACATGCTTATTCACACAGAGCTGTTGAGAGAAATTTTGTGGAAAAAAAAAAAGCAAGGGTAAATACATTTTTGTGCTAAGATATAGCATAAGAATTAGCTTTTTCAAAAAGTTCCTATAACAATACAGAAGCTGAAGCTACAAATTGGAATTAGTTTCTTAATTAGTAAAAAGAAAAACTTAAGATAAATGTGTTACTTGGGAGCATACTCTGAACTGGTTACAGAGAGAAAATTAGAACATGGGATTCTTGACTTCACGTCTGTGCACATTCCTCAAGATCAAACTGTTTTCTTGCATATGCTTATGCATTCACTGCCTTCAACAGCTAGTGAGTGAGTTTAGGTTAGCAGAGTGTGTTGGATGATACTAGAGCAAGTGGAATATTGATGGTAAAGGAAATGTCTACGCATCTGAGTTGCTTTGCCATATGAAAGCACAAAATATGGATATAGTCACTGGCATAGGGATGCTGTGTACTTAGCTAATGCACTAGTTTTCTCCTGAGAATGGGAGGAGTTTGAGTGTTGGTGTACTCAGAGCATTCCTGTGGCTCAGCCAAGACTTTCCTGTAGGAATGTGCATGCAGCTGCCTTCTGAGAAATAGTAGGACAGCAAGAACATGGAGCAGGAGAAAATACAGCCGTGAGTTCCTAAATGGAGCTGTATCGTTTATATACCAAAGTTCCTTCCTTGAGTAGATCCTTCAAGGCAGAGACAAGTGAATGAGAGATGATAGGCTGACAAAGGCTGAAAAGTCAATCTCAATTCCTTTGTGTGTGTGAGACATAAAAATCAAGTGTGTGGCTTCTGATCACTGAAAAGATACAGTATAAGAAACTGATCTTCAGTTAAATACATACTTCAAAGATGTTTTTAGGACTTTAATGTCTGTTTTATTCTTAAGGGAATCTGTAAGTTTTACCCAGTGCTATCTAAGTGTAAACAGTTTATATGGCTCACGTTGCTATCATGCATCACTTAGCTTTGGTTTATTTTGAGTGTTAAGTTGCTGCTTTTGGCTGTTTAGTAGATCTACTTGAAACCTCTGGCTTCACTCAAAAACAAACTTGTTGAGCCAACATGAAGATGAACAAGGAATTTCTCAACCTCCCACTTCCTGTAGTCCTGTTAGATGTTTCTTCTGAAGGCCATTAGGTATTAGGTAATTTCAGACCACTTGGAGCTGCAATTTGCCCTCCCTAGAGGGGTGTATGCTTCTCTGTGGTTACTTAATCAGTCCTTATGTAGTACCTACCTCATAGCAATGCTCTGTGATTAAACTTTCAAAGCACTGTGTTCTTTTCCCGTGGAGAATAAGAGAGACTGACATTGTTACAAACCAGAGTGATTAATAGAACTGTTTCAAAACTGTGCATATGTTGAATGTGCCTTAGTGAAATATAACTTTAAAACCTTTCAAAACCTTGCTCTAACAGTATTCAGCAGAACTGAAACACTCATTTTAACTACTTAACGATTCTTGCTAATTTTAAGGAAGAACTATTTTGAGTTTTAAGCTGCTGCTCCTAATTTAAGGCCTATTACTGTAATGAAAAAAGAAGTCTAAACATAAGAGGCGTGAACAAATATGGTAGGATCTACTTGTAATCTTCTGCAATCAGAATTGTGTCCCTCAGTGCTGCCTAAGAGATGATTTGCTCTCTTTCATATGCTTACAAACAAAATGCTGTTTCAAGTACAATTTTCATTTCCTGGAGTGAAGCATCAATTTATTGTTCCCTTACGTCATTTTTACAGTATGGCAACTCTGGAGGACCTCTGGTCAATCTGGTAAGTTGAGGTGACTTGTTTGTTTGTTTTTTTTTTGTTTTGTTTTGTTTTTTAAGAGCTAGCTTGAAATACATGGGAGAATTTTTCTTTGAAAGAGTTCCTAGATTCTTTCAGTTTCTAGTCATTCAAGCTAATGGTGGGCAGATAACCTGAAACTTGAAGAAACAATGCAGATTAGGCTTCATTTCATGTGTCTTTGAGAATTGTTCCACTATAGAGTATTGGAAATTTTATACAGCAATTAGAAAAATATGTTCTAGTAGAAGTTACATTCTTTAGCACTCTGAGATCTGGGATACAGGATGAAGATGAGATCTGGGTGATCTATGCAAGTAATTTTAAAACCAGCCGTGATTTTGCAGTTTGTGAGTTCTGGCTGTAGTAATAAATGTGACTCCACCACCTGCTTGGCAGAGGGAATGTCTTGTTGAGTAGTTGGATGGACCTTGGATGAACAAACTGTACCATAATCTCTCTGATCAACACAGTTAAATGTGAGATGGATTGTGAATCAGAGCCCAGATCCTCCCTTAGAAGTAATGTTTATTTCTTGAGTGATTACAATGCTCCAGAATTTCTTACGCCAGCTTTTAAAATGAAATGCTGGAGGTGAGCTGAACCTTGTCACATAAGAGCATTTAAATTGAATACTGTTTCCCAACAGGATGGTGAAGTGATTGGAATTAACACCTTGAAGGTTACAGCTGGAATTTCCTTTGCTATTCCATCAGACCGCATTACTCAGTTCCTCACAGAGTCGCTTGACAAACAAAATAAAGGTAAAGTCTGCAAGAAACAATGATTCTGTCATCTACCTATCATTACCTTAACTTGTCAGTGAAATGCAAAAAGGCATGGGTCTGGGGTTCTACTATTGAAAAACTCAGCCTTATTTTACTCCTTGCACATGAAAACAGAAGACAACCTCACAGAAATGTTCTTGATAGTTGGGGCCAGAAGGTGGATATTTCACCATCAGAACAAGCCACTTTATTCCCTTAGGCATCCTCAGGCACATCTGCTTCTACAGTGTGGTGAACTTGCTAACTAATGCTACCTATGCACCTCTTAAAAGTCAAGGATTTAAGTTTATCTTGTGATTTGCAGGTACTACCTGTTTTCTCAGCCTTCTAATTACTGTATAATCAAAGGAGAAAGATTTCACATTCACTCTTAACATTAGTGGCTTTCACTTCTTGAAATACTTTCGGCACAGGCAATTTTTTTTTTTTTTAACTCTTTGAAGTACCTCAGGCAGAAGAGCAGTCATTTAAAGCTCTTGACACGTAGAGGAAGAGAACTTCTAGCAGACATTTTCATAATATCTGAAGTTAAGCTTACATTTTTTAGGGCTTCAGCATTAGTTTTCATTTTTGTTATATGTGCCTTATTACTTGTCATAAGGAATTTATGTAAGCAAAATTTTGGGGATGCTTTTATCATGCTTTATTTTGCTACAACTGCATCTCACTAGTTTCAGTGGGATCCGCCCTTATGGTACAATTAGGTCATAGAAGTAAGTTTGAGGGTATTACCACTTTGCTCTAAATAATCACATTGCCTGAAAATAATAAAATTCCTGAAGCCTCTTTCCAGATTAACTCTAGCATACAGAAGATGCTCAAGATATTATTAAATAAGTTTGAGCTTTAGTCTTTTTATTCTCAGCTGATTAGATGACTGCCAATTTTATATAGGAGATGTACATTCTTGAAGTCCCATATAAGTAATAACGGCAAGTATGTAATCTATCTAAGCACAGGACAGGGAGGGGGAAACTTTTGGAGAGAATGGGATTTGAATTAATTATTTACATTGATAATTTTTACCTAAACATCCTGTGTTTCCTAAGGTATGAGTAATGTCTAATAATTTCTAATGTATTTTTTACCAACAATTTACCACATTCTATATACTTAATGCTTGAAAGGTCTTTGCTAATGCTGAATTTAAGTAATAACACAAATTCCTTTCATAGTTAGGAATTCCTAAATTGGCACTTGAAATTAAGTGTCTCCATTTACATCTTGATTTTTTTTAAACCACTGTCTTTTGCTGGTGACTGATAGGAATTCTTCAGTTTTAGTCTTAACTCTCCTATGTATTCCTTTAGTTAGTTTCTACATGAATAGAATAATAAAATCAGAAAGTGTTTAAAACAGATTCTCTAGGATGGCAGATAACAAGTTATTAAACTGACAAAATATTAAAGAGAAAATATATCCAATGTGATCTCCATAAGGCCCCTTGTGGTATTAAAATAGTACACCTGGTTGATTGTGTTCATTCAGTCTTTGCTGGAGCCTCCAATAAAGTGGTCAATTTTAATCCCTCTATTATTGCCGATGAAAACTTTGTTTAACATATTTGACGTGGTTTAAATTAAATGGAATGAAGCTTTCTTTACCTTTCTTACCTGAAGCTTTCTGATGTTTAGAATAGTGGTGTTCCTTAGGGGTCGGTGCTGGGTCCAGTCTTGTTTAACATTTTTTTCAGTGACCTTGATGAGGGAATGGTGTCCTTCCTCAGCAAGTTTGCTGATGATACAAAGCTGGGAGGAATGGCTGACACACCAGAAGGCTGTGCTGCCATTCAGTGAGACCTGGACAGGCTGGAGAGTTGGGCAGAAAGGAACCAGATGAGATTTAACAAGAGCAAGTGTAGGGTCTTATACCTAGGGAGGAATAATTGCATGGTATATAATAATGTACAGGTTGGGGGATGATCTGCTGGAGAGGAGCTCGTCATAGATGGACCTGGGTGTTTTGGTGGACAGTGAGCTGGCCATGAGCCAGCAGTGTGCCCTGAGTAGTTACCAGATTATTTTTTCCAAGGCCTTATTTTTTTGCCAACATCGTTATCCACTGTTGAAATAATTCCCTTTTCGATCTGCATTGTGAACACTGTGTTTCTTCATTCCTACCCAGTCTTTGTTTCTTTCAGATTAGTTTCTCTTGACCCTTTTCTTTCTACCATTTTCTTTTCATGTGAACATTCTGAACTCGGCCCCCAGAGTATTCATGTTTCTGTATCACACAGGTGATGACCAGCAGCAAACTGTTTGCAGAGTGTTTGTCACCTGAGTGGTTGTTTGCAATCTCAAGAAGAGAACTTCATAATTTATCTGCCGTACATCAGAGAAAGAGACTACGGTTTCGAGTAATTGGATTACTGGCACTCTAATAGCTGATTTTGATCACAGTAGTTTTACCAATACATAAAAATACAAGAGAGCCAGAAGTTTTGAGGGAAAAATAGAGATGAGTTACAGGCATAAGAATCTAGAGAGTGTAGAAAATACCGTGTTTTTTTGCTCAGCATTTTCACTGACACTAATGTGTGTACTGGACACTCTTAAGATTTAGGACTAATTCTTTTACTTGGGACTGTTTTTCTTGGAAAGAACAGAAGTTAGAGGAGGCTATGCATCTCTTTTACAATATTTCTTCCTCACATGAGAACAAAGAAATTGTGAGATAGTTATGCTGGAACAAGTAAGGGGAATTATTGTTTCATACCGGATATAACTAACTACTAAAGCTCTCCAGGAAGTTATCAAACTACATTTGTTCATAAAACAGCTGTGAAGTATCATGACTACTAAAAGCTGACTACAGAAATGTGGTTCTTCTCCTGAAGGAGTAAATCTCTACCATTTAAAGTTCTGTAGAGTCCTTTCTGGGTAAGGTCTACGTGTTTGGTGTTATTTTTTTTTTTTTTAACTTGTTCTGCATTCTTTGGAGTAGAACCCAGTGTGAGCCTTTCATTTTTCTCCTTATAAGGCTGTCTTTCTCTCTGAAAGTTGGAAATTTTCATTTTTTTAAATCCCATTTCTACAACTGTAATGGGAACAGTGTGATTAAATTGTCTTGACCAGCTTCAGATGAAATGGCAGTTGGTTATGAAATCTTCAGTTTATTGAAGTCATGTGATAATAACTCATTACATATTTCCTGAACTTCCTGAGGGAGAAGTGTTACACAGAATAAATGAACTTCTCTCTTACCCTCATTGTCAGGGAGCAAGATTGTTCCATACAACAATGTTAAGCAAAATAAATGACCTCAGTGTAGATGTGCGTGATTCATGGTTTTTGTTGTTGTTGTTTTTGTTTTTAATGATACTTCCTGTTTCAGTAGTCAGGTATTTGGGTCAACAAAGTAGCTATTTTTGTCCACGTTTGCCTGAATTTCTTAAACACCTGTTATGTTCTTTTCAGATAGCAAAAAGCGCTTCATTGGCATCCGAATGCTGACAATAACACCTGCGTAAGTATCACAGAGAGGTGATCTGTATGATTGTGCATAATGTGTGAAATCTGAAGGAAATTTGGAAGGGCCTGAGTACTTCCTTAGATTCTTGACAAGCATGTCTGGAGTGATACTGGGTTGTTTAAGCCAGATGCTGCATTCAGGTGGCTCTGAGGGTTTAATAGCAACTTTATCAGTGCCAGTATAGTCTACATGATGTGAATTTCGTGTCTAACCAATAGCTGGAAGGAAAATAGTTGCTAAAGTTCAAACCTTCATGCTTCCATGTTAAAAAAAATCTGAATATGGACATCCTCCTCCAGTTCTGTATTTTTTTTCTTACTGCTTCAGGTCTTGCTGCTACCTGAACATATGCTGGAATTACAGCTGAGAGTTCTAATGCTTGTGTTCATTCCCAGTAGTAGGTGTATTACCAAAGTGGCAGTAGACTACAGTAGACAAAATTAAACAAGACAATTTCCAGCTGGTGCTGTAGTAAAGCTTTCTTTGTTTATTGAGTTACTCCTTCAGACCACCACAAAGGGTCATCAGCTGGAATAAATCAGTGGAATGGTATTAACATCTCTGGTTCACTGTCAACAAAGAGAAGTTCTGAATGGTTATCTGTAAGACTGTTATGAACACCATGAGAGTTTTCACTGTTTTTATGGTGTCTAATCAAGCAGTGCAAGATGTCTCCAGGCCTATTTTCTGGAAGGCTGTTTTTCTCTATGTGTTTTAGTCTTTTAATTATATTAGATATAATATAATAAATTATATAATAATAAAATAATGAAAATAAATGTAATACTGAAATGAAGTGAAACTGTTTGCAGACGTTTCAGCTTTCTATCTGAGAGTCCCCAGCTTTTTGTTATGGTCAGCAAACTAATTCATCGTTAGTTTAAAACTCTCTCTTTCTAGAAGTGGGCCTTAACTTAGCCACGCTGTATACAGACCTGAAATGATGTAATCTCTTCAGAGATGAGAGGATGTTTTTAGAGTCTCTATTTTGCAAGTTGTTCCTGTCTTCTTCATAAAGGCATACACAAACAATTCTGTATGTGGCGAAGAATTGAGGAAGGCATAGTTTCCTTGGAAATCTCACAGTTCTAGTTTCCCATGTGATGGCTGAAGCTGTCAAAAGCAATAATACTCTAAGACAAATTAAGAATGTTTTCCAAAATGAAAGAAGTAAAAAAGTATTAACAAATTTCTAAGTTTTCACCATTGTTAATTCTTCATGACAGGAATGTCTTTTGTCCTTTTTATTTTTTGTCAGAGAGTGCAACTGTCTCTGTGTTATATTCATTTTTGATCATGAAGATTCAAGAATAAATATATTAGAGAGTAAATAAGAATTTATGAGTGCTGCTACTTTTGTAGTGAAATGAAATGCTATACCTTTCTTCATTTAGCTTGGTGGAAGAATTGAAACACAATAACGCTGATTTTCCTGATGTCAGAAGCGGAATTTACGTACATGAAGTTGTTCCAAATTCACCTTCTCATAGGTATGTAGAGCATGTTATCTTCTTCATAAAGAAATCTCCAAATAGATACTAGTAGGTAGTATTCCTGTTCATATGCAAGTATATTTCTAGTGATCTTGATTTATATTTAGATAACTTAAAATTGTGCATTTGGGTTTAAAAGAAAGAAAAAAATTGTTAAAATTCAACTCTGGCCTGAATAGTGTTCACAAAAGACATTGCCTGAACTATTGTCTGAGGGAATGCTTAAGCTTAGGGGAAAATAACTTTTTACAGAAAAGGTGAAAAATAAACAAACATTTCTACAAATTATTTCTGGAATTTTTGAGAAGATGCAGAGGAAATAAAGGTGGCTATTCTATCTTACCTTTGAACAGGAAGAGAAAAATAATTTGCCTATGGTTCAGTTGGTATGCTTTGCTTTTCTTTTAATTTTGATAGTGTGTTTAATTCCCATGTATGCCTGAAATGCATACTATAAATACGTATTCTTGCAAATGGATAGTCAAGGCTAAAAGTTTTTCTGTTTCTTCTTTGCTGTAATTTTGAGTAAGACTGAAGAAAAATTGACAACTTTAGCTGTGTTTGCACTGGTAGAATAAAGTCCTTCATGAAATACAGCAAGCCTGACAAGTACAAAGGGGAATGGTTTTAAACTAAGACGAGGAAGATTTAGGTTAGATGTTAGGAGGAAATTTTTCACTCAGAGGGTGGTGATGCACTAGAACAGGTTGCCCAGGGAGGCTGTGGATGCCCCATCCCTGGAGGCATTCAAGGCAAGGCTGGATGTGGCTCTGGGCAGCCTGGTCTAGTAGTTGGCTAACCTGCCCATGGCAGGGGGGTTTAAACTAGATGATCTTTGAGGTTCTTTTCAACTCAGGTCATTCTATGATTCTATGATTTTGCATATGGTGATACTATAGTTTATTCTGTTAGAGTTGCAAGGGTGAAAATCCCCTTTTAATGGAAACTAAAGCATATAAAAGAGTTATCACAACTACCAAATAGGTGGTTAATAGTCTTGGAACAATATCTTCATAGTCTGTTTCTTCTGTCTTTGCAGAGGAGGTATCCAAGATGGAGATATTATTGTTAAAGTCAATGGGCGTCCTTTGTTGACTTCCAGTGACCTTCAGGAGGCTGTGATGAATGAATCACCTCTACTACTTGAAGTTCGAAGAGGAAATGATGATTTACTATTTAACATTGAGCCTGAAATTGTCATGTAAATAGAACTGAGGAAACTCCCACCATAATTAAACACACTTACTCTGGAACACTAGATACCTCCTTTACAGCTACAGTAATTATACTTTGTGTTGACTAATGACAAGGTGGACTAACTTAATTGCCTGAGCCATTTCTGTACATAGTAGCTAGAATGAATTCAGTTATGTCATGTATTGCAGAATTAATTCTCAAAGCAAATTAAGACTGATGTTCTGGGGAGGGGGAAGAAAGCAAGCTTTGGGTAGCTTAAGGAAATGGGTTTCACTTCGAATTTAAGCAGATATCAGAGCGGGTTTAGTTCTCCATTTGGAAAGACCAAAATACAACTGGAATTGAGGAAATAAACTGACAGAGGAAATCTCATATATTAGTCATGAAGAATCATGCTATTGCAATTGAGCTTTTATATATATATGACTTTTTCAATGTGAAACTAACATTGGCAAAGCTTGTGTTTGTTCTTAGTGCTTGTATACTGCATATCAGTGCAGGCAAACTAAATCTGTAAATATCAAAAGGAACAAAAATGGTATCAGGCTATAGAGTGTTACACCTAGGTCATGCAATTTTGGAATACAGTAAATGATTCTTATAGAATTAATGCCTTATTATATATAAATCAAAACGATGTGCTGAACAAAGTTAAGTTTGAGAAAGTGCACAGTTCTTTGGTTGGTTTTTTTTTTTTCATTTGATACAAATTAGTTTTGCATTTTATTGGTAAGCTTTGCTGTGAAATTGTTATACTACTTTTGGCTTGTACTGTAAGTTTCTACTGTAAGGAGATTAAAGTTTACACAAATGTGCTGGTGTAAACCTTTTTTTTTTTTTTTTAATATATTAATTATTATATATATATATAATATATATATATATATATATATAATATATTATTATAATATTAAAATAATTTCTACCCTCCCCAGTATGTCAACTCTCCCAAGAGATAATTTTCTTGCAGAAAATTAGTCCCTGGTGTTATAAGGCTCTTATGCTGCAATATGCAATATATTATTCTGCCCTTACTTAGACAACGTTAGAAGTGTTTTGCACATAAGACATTTATTTATACTGTGTTTTTTTCACATTCATGAATTGTGCTTTGATGTCTATTAGAGGCTATGTAGCCTGGTTAGTCTTATGCTAAATTCTGCTTGGATGTGACAAGAAGCAGAATGGAAATGCTATTGGCCCTTTTTTACAGCTAGAGCTTGTGAGACTTGTGTAATAAACTCAACACAGAAAATGCTTAGGGTATCCAGAAGGTATAGATTTAGCACTTACGTACACAACCATCTTCCTTCTTTCTTAGTGAATATTGATACCATTAGCTGTGCTTACTACATTTGATCACCGTCTCTCTATTTAACACATTTTTGCATCAAAGTGTAGTTCTTGAGGCAATTAGAACCTTTATCTTTAAGTTGCCATTAAAGCTAGACATTGAGGCTATGCTAACTTGACTTGTTTGTGAGAAGTCTTGCTCCTTTGGGAGTATGGCAGACACGAAGAACAATCTTCTTATTTGCTGTCTATCTGTGACTGAAGATGTACAGTTGAATGATAGGTTGTTTATATTCATCCTAAAAATGAATGTTTTTCCTTTATATCACATTATTTCCCACGTCCTTAATAGTGGTGTGATATCTGTGCTGTCACTAAAGCGAGCTGTTTTCACCCTATGAACAAAAGTGATCTAGTCATTTCTGTTAATTCTTCTTTTCAGAAGAATTTAAGCCCTTTCCATTGCGTGTCCATCTTTGCATCCAAGTTTGCAGAAACATGTTCTGGACTTAGGATATCTGTGGGATGCAGAAGGATGCGGTCATGACTAAATTCAAGCCTTTACATAAGTGGGTACTGTGTTAGGATTACCATTTTGTAGTTTGTGAAGTGCATTAGGCTATCTGTATCCATTGATTAACAAGTTAAAAGTATGTCAGCAACAACTGATGTTAACTGCCAGCAGTTAAAGTTAGGTCTGTAAGACAACCTTGTTGTCTATGTTTTGTAGCTGAGATCTCCTGGGCATAAGATGGCAGTTTGTGTCTCTCCACATATAGAAATGCTCAGGCAGCTTTTCTGGAGTATATTATTGCTGCCTGTCACTCATTGAAAAAGAAAAAAGCTACTGTAATATTATTTCAGTTTTTCAAAGAAACTGGTTGATGAGTATTTTCAGCTTTTCGAAGTCACGTTTGAGTCAACAAGTAGAAAAGTTTTGGTATATCATCTGTCCAAAAACCCTTTATTACTATGAAAGGTTTCTGAAACTACTTCGTCACTTCTGCAAGCCCTAGACAGCAAATCAAAAAGACATAGAATCAGTAAGGATGGAACAGGCTTCTACGATCATTTAGTCTAACTGTCCACCTACCACCAATATTGCCTGGTAAACTATGTCTCTAACATAAGGAAGAGGAGAGATCAGTGATAACATTCTAAGCAACGTGAGTGTTTCAGGAACTTTCTATGCTACAACCCAAAGAGGTCTGCAAGGGGAACTGCGCAGCATTGGAGCAGGCTCACTGCTGCCATCGAGCTTCCTCTCACCCCTTTTACCACCTGTACCTGCTGTGGGGCAGAGAAAGCGGAAGACAGTTTTTCAGGTTTGATGTATATTAGATGACAGGAGTGAGATGGTACTATCCATAAAACAAATAAAAGGACATGAAGGCTGGTGGCAAGACAAATTATGGATGAAACAGGAAACAAGAAGTGAAACAGTGCAGAATATCATGAAGAAAATATTCCCCACAGGAGACAGATCTTTTAAAGAAAAAAATTTATTTTATGTAATTACACACGCGTGACTCTAGGCCAAGAGTGCTGTACAGCTGCCTGAACCAGGCATTTGAAGACCTCTTTCTGCAAAGATGACAGTTTACTATTTCTGCCTGTTGTTCTGCATCTGTTCTGCACAACCGCACACCCAGCCAGCAATCTCTCCTTTCTATGTGTCTGTTTTGACTGATCCTACACCAGCTCTCCTCCGCAAAGCTCTTCTGCATAACTTCTTCCACCACAGCTGTTCTATGCTTCTGCATTTTGTCCTTCTTCACAGCTGCTCTGTTTGTTCTCCAGTGGTTTTGCACCAGCTATTCTGCACCACGATACACATCCCAGACAGCACTCTCCCACTCCTTTAATTTTATTTTGACTGCTTGCTTCTTTCTCGGGGCTTTGTTGGTTTGGCAGAAATCCGGAAAAGAGGGTTTTTTTTCTTCCCAAGCTCTGAAGTCTGGAGCATTTTGCTGAGTATTTCATGTCCATAATATGAGGGCACTGGGTTGGTGAAAAAATTGTTTTACATGAAGGCATCGCTAGATATAGAAGGTGATGCTGCCTCTATCCAAACACCTCTACCCCACAGCTGGTGTTCAGAGATGCAAGATCAAGAGTTTATCCCAGAGGTTGTATTCTTGGGTAGTGTGGGTACGCTTTCTGTGTCCACACTTTGGACCACAGTCTGAGGATAGCTCTGAAGTAGGAAGAAGACCTAAAAAAGGCAAGGGAAAGGTGGTGTAGAATGTTTATTTTATTTTATTGCCTTTATTTACCTGGTTTTCTGTTGTCTTTATTTATTTGAAGGAGCCTGAAGAAAACATCCAGGTCTGTGTTTGTTCCCATCCTTCTTCCCACAGTAGAAGACTATTTTTGAAACTTTGGTGTTCCACAAATAGTAATCTGTTATCCAGACCTTCCCAGTGCTTGAGTCAGCTGATGCAGCTTGGTGGGGTTTTAGTGTAGAGAATTGTACAGGTTGTGCCATGGGGTGTTATCCTAGGCAGAAGAACCACAAGTAGATAGGAGCTGCTTAGAAGACATTACTAGCTGGCTCAATTCTCAGAATTGAAACATTTTTGAGACGTTTGCATTCTCAAAATGCAACGTTACGTTGCATTTTTCTGTCCAAAAAGTCCTCAGCAATGAATTCGCTGTCAGTGGTGAAGGGCACAGAGATGTGTGAGGAGCAGCTGAGGCCCCTCGGTTTGTTCAGCCCAGAGCAGAGCTGAGCGGAGGCCTCACGGCAGCTACACAACTCCTCACAGGGAGCGCAGGGACAGCACTGAGCTCTGCTCTCTGCTTATGGTGAGAGGACCAGAGGGAATCGCATGGAGCTGAGTGAGGGAAGGGGCAGCTGCGGGTTAGGGACAGGGTCTGCACCAGTAGGTAGTGAGCATGGAACGGGCTGCCCAGGGAAGTGGGCACGGCCTCACTCCACCAGAGATTAAGGAGCATTTGGATGCCACTCTCAAGAAAGAAGGTGATTTTCAGGTGGTGCTGTGTGGAGCTGGGAGTTGGACTTGATCCTTGTGGGTCCCTTTCAACTCAGGATTTTCTGTGATTCTGCGATTTTAAGTTTCTATGAACTGATGCTTGGGCAGCACAGAGGATGGACAGGCAAGTGGAGCTTCAGGCTGTGACAGTAGCACAACAAACAAAAAAAAAAAAAAAAAAAAAAAAAGGAGAAAAGGATATTTATTTCTTCTCTTCTGATTTTTATCCTCTGGAGAGTAAGGTCAGACAGAGCAAGTCTCCCCAGCCTCCCTTCCTCTTCCTCTCAAGTCAAAGGGCTCCTCTGGAGACTGTGAGAATATATCAATATTAAAAAGCATTCTCCCTGTAAAATTCTCTGGAGAATAACAGAAACAACCACTCACTCTTTCTTTCTTTAGCAAACAGCAGCCAGGCCTTTGCAAACAGTCAACTGAGGCAGAGTCAGGAAAAAACAAGTTCTTAAAGGAAGCACTAGCCAAGGAAAATAATGGGGCAGCATGAGGGGTTTGGTGACGCAGTTGCACAGCTGCTGAGTTCAATGACTTCTAGTTTGCCTCCATCTGAAACTGTGTTCCACTGCGAAGAGATCCTCTACCTCTGTAGCTATAAATAACTGGATATCATGATTTGCTGCTTGAAGACCTAGATGAAACTTGGGAAAAATAACAAAACAAAACCCCGACAGTTAACCCAATACACAACAAGAAACAAGAGGCTATCAACTGTATTCTCAGTCAGATTCTAAATGGTAGAGGGACAACAAAACTAAAGAATGTAGCTTCTCAGTAGGCCATGAAGATATGAATATACAGCACCAATGCCAATGTTACTGCCAGATGTTTCATCCCAGATACCTGTCCAGATGTGCCTTAGTATCAAGGTAAAGAAATTGCAAGTGTGAATCAGATCCCAAAAATCATATGCAAAAAGTACTTAACTATTAAGCCTCCTTTATGTAAGATACCTCAGATGACTACAACTGATGTATGTCTCTATGTTGTACAAACCTCAAGGAAGGGCATTTAACTCAATGATCTTACAGCAGGTTTTAGAATAATTAATGTTTTGGCTTTGATTCCTGGCAAAATTTCAATCCTAATTTCAAATACATAAAAAAATTCTGAATGTTGTCTCACGTCCATCAGAAGTAATTCATAAAACTCGGGGGCAATAGGAAAAACAAACCCAGAGTGCTGTAATGAGTAATTTTCATGGTATTGTAAGAGCACGGGATACATTTTGTAATGGAAGCTAACAAAATGATGGCTCCTGCCTTACACAAGTGTTGAACTCACTACACTGTGATGTGCCCAACACAGCTATCCACAAAAGTTATCTCATCAGAGTTTAAAATGCATTAATTGCACCCATCTTTCTAGCCTTGTTACCTCTAAAACTTTTTTTTTTCCCATCTGTAAGTCCATGTGCAAGGAACATAAGAAATGCACATTTAAACCACAAACAAAAAAAGCAACCAAATAACTTCTTCATGTACATAGAAATATCTGAGCTTGAAACTCCACGATGCTTGTACTCTTTCTGGTTAGACACCAGTGCTGTTTCCCACTGCACATTGTGTATATCATCCCCTGCAAGCTGCATACCCCCCTGGAAAACCATCAATGGCTTACATTAAGAGCATGAGTTGCTGTGCCTCTACAGAAAGATTTCAACATTTGGAATACATTACACTTCTGGGATTAAATATTGCCATTCTGGTGTGCTAAAATATTGCAATTCTGGCCTATAAATCCTACAATGAAATCTCACATTTAGGGGAAAGCAGGAAAAAAAAATGTGGCAAGTCAAAGGCATTCTGATGTTTTGAAAAGCCCTTTACAGCTTTTCAGTGGTTTGAGATGTCACATGTTATATGAAGAGGAGAAATCAGTGGTCAGAGTGTGAGAAAGTGATGAGAGATGCAGTGATAAACACAAACTGTTGTTCCGCATTTCTTTTTCACCAGAATGTCTGTACATGCAGTCTGTGTTTTTGCTGAGTTTGTTGTGATAAATTGTCTGAGTGCTAGTGTGATTGTTTAAAGGAAAAGTTCTCTGACTTCTTGGTAACCAACATCATTAGTGGTATTGGTGTGAGGCTAAACAACCAAAAACAAAAATCTAGCATTCTATGAAAGTTGAAGGACCTCCTTATTTATTTATTTAGGCCTCACATCTGTAACAGCAGCTGCAGAAAAGACACGAGTAAATACTAGCAAATCAAAAAAAGCAGTCCTCCAAAGCAGCCTGGCTTTTTTTAAACCACTACTTTAAAATGAAGCAAGTTTTTCTGCAACTTACTTATACCACTGAAGTAATTTAATATTTTTGTTGAAAAGGAAAATAATAATCTGTACGCATTTTGCACTGGTAGGCATTACAAATTTGCTTTATCTAGAAGCAGTATTTGCAATACATACTTTTTGAACCATTTTAGGCCTAAACAGAATTGATAACTAAATAAAATCAGTGTTTTCTTAATAGAAATGTGAACCTTGTTTAAGACTATTCTTTTTTAATGGGCAGTATTTTCAGTACACAACATTTATTTTGCATAGTACTGACCCAGCAGAGTCAATTGCTTACACTGTCAAACTGAATGGCATGGATTGGGCTCTGAAATGGAGGATGAAAGCATAGAGGCTCTCTAAAAGGCAGCTAAAAGTCAGCATATCAGCTCTTCTTAACCCATATAAGCATGGGTGATGAAGGTGGAGGAAGAAGAGCGATTATGGACAAAGTGTCAACAGGCTCTTCCTGGGATTAAGAGTGGTGGGATGATGCAGATATTTATTTACCTGTGGGTGTCCTTATTCAGACCTATTCATTTGGCCTTTGAGGTCCACATTCTCCAAAAGATTTAGGTGGTATGCCATGAATACCTTACAGATTATGCAATTCACTGTGTGTGGCTCATGGGTACCACATTTGCTAAAGACCGACCATAAGACAAAATTTGTATGCGTGTGGCAATTTCTGACACCGGAGCACTGCTTTGCATCCTGATTTAGAGGAGAGAAAGTCAGAATTTAAACATCTTTCTTGGAGGTATGGTTTCCCAGCGGTTCATCTTGACACTTCCAATCATAGTGAAACATTTGAATACATTTTTATCTCCCTAAAAAATCGTTAACTGAGCCAGAAAGAGTACGTTACAACACAGAACCCACAGAGTACATGACAGAGACAAGTAGAAAGGAGGCATTTTTATATTGTGCATGGGCAGTTACTGGAATGCAGAGAAATTTGGCATTGAGTAGATGATAAATCTGAATCCCACATTAGATAGAAGTAGTAGGTAAAGAATCTTACCCATATTAGACTTCACTTACACAATCAAACAAAAGACAACTATCACAATTACATTTTGATGTATGTCAGGTTTTTATGAAAGGAATATATTAAAAACATGAAAAAAAACGGAGTTTCACTCTAGTAAAAGCCTTAAACTAAAATCACACCATTCTGAGGATCCGCTTCATTTTCAGTTTTAAAATTTACACAGAATAGGAAAGAACTGCATGAAACTAAACAAGTGAAATTAATAAAGTGAACCAGAAGTGTTTCTGCTGTTAGTACAAAAAATGATTCAGCTCATTTTCACTGATATTTCCCCACCTGTTTTGTGCCAACATTAACAAATAGAAAGTCTTATTGATTGCAACATGCTACAGAGGAGGGTTGGCTTAGCTTGAAATTCTCTCCTAAAAACAAAAATCCTGTTTTGGATTAAACCCAAGATCTAATCTCATGGCTCTAGCAATAGTATTTTGAAAAATCATTTTTCAGCTGCTATGGTAAATGTTTCTAAAAACAGAGGAGAGGTTTACAATCTGTTACAGCAATGAATCAAACTAACTGCTCATTTTCCTTGTGAAGTCTCCAGAGCCTTGGTAAACACCACGCCGGTTCATTTGAGAAAGAAGAGTGATTGACAACATAATGCAACTCAAAAGCTGAAAGAAACAAAACAAAACAAAGCAAATCAGGTAGGTTAATTATCCTTTAAATTAATACTCATTCACTCCTCAGAGTTCCAGTGACTGGAACTGGGTCTACTAAATGAATAATCCATTTGTGGGTCCAGCACAAGTGCACCTTAGAAACCTAGGGGCTGATCCTAAAATCTGTGATGCAAAACATATGCTTGAAGTGAAGCACGTGATTAATATGTTGGTGAACAAAGAAGTCTGGTCTGTGCTCGAATACTCATGATGTGAATATTAAAACATCCCTCCAAATTTGTGCAAGTGAATGATCACAGTTTGCTGGTCCAGTTAGTGTTTCATCTGCTATTGGTAGCAAGCCCATAGTAGCACTGATCTCATGGGTGACAATGACATAGCACACAAACCTAATTGACTCCAGCTTATGTATATGGTTAAACATACACATATATTTATTTCATGTACAAATCTATGCACGTATAACGTATAGAAAGGGAAATATACAGAAGATATTGCAGAAATATTTATGTGGGAAATGTAAAGAAGGAAGAGGAATTCTGTGGCTTGTAGATGTTAAAACTTGTAGTTAGAAACTGATACTGGGAACTTGGAAAGTGCTGTCCTTGTTGACCCTATTGTTGGTTAAAAACCCTGCTGAAAGTAGTGGCAGTAGTGTAGAAAACACATTGTCTGATAGATATTTCCTTCTGTGCTTAGTGCAGAAGTATTATCAAGTGAGGTAATGTCAAATGTGGCAATTCACTCATATCATATGATGGTGATGAAATGCTTTGCAATTTAGCAGTAAACTGGGTTGAAGTTGGACAACTGTATCTAGAGGTGTTTTGTAGAGCTTTTTTCCTTTTCTCATTTTACCAGCAGCTTCTTGTAGCTTGTAGCCAGCTGTTTTAAAAGCTATCTAATGGCTTGTGTTAATTTTCTACAGAGCTTCTGTTAAGCCATGATCGTATAGTGGTTAGTACTCTGCATTGGTGGTATAGTGGTGAGCATAGCTGCCTTCCAAGCAGTTGACCCGGGTTCCTTTAACTCCCAATACACTACATGATGTTATGATGTGGAATATCAATAATATAACAAAAATCATAAAACCATAACACCTTCAAACTGTGGTGATGCTCCATCAATAGCTCCAAGGAAGACTGAAGGATCTCTGATATTTTTAAGGACTTCTAATTGATGAAGATATAAATAAGCATTGAAGGGTGGGTTGTGACAGGATTTTTAAGTCATGCTAATAATTTAGCAGGTCTTAAAACGAGCTGAAATTGGAAGTTTATAAACTGATCTGAATGCCTGGAATAAAAGGCTGATTTTAATTTCATTTTGTGCACACCACAGGAATGAGTCATATGGATGCACGAATGCTAAATAAGAGGTGTGAGGGTGAGTGACTTCTAGTACAGAAAAAATATTTTCTGTAACTCGTTTGAAAATTTGGGGTTTTGCAATTCAAATCTATTCTAGATTCATTGTTCACTTCTGCTTCAGTCCCATGTCTTACCTGTGACTGATAACAATTACTGGCACGAAGCACTCAGGCAAATAATATTCCACTATCAAATTGCAAATGCTGACTATGTGTGATTAAAAAAGAGGCTTAGTGATCCTGTGTGGTCTGCAAGAAGATAGATGTCTACATGGACATTGCCTCCTCCCTGGTTTTCAGTTTCTTCACTGAAACCTTAGTTCCTGACTGTGAATATGTGCATTTATAGATGTCTGAATTTGGTGTCTCAGTGGGGTAAAGGCAATGTGCCCAGTTACCCAGGGTGATGTTTGTAAGACTCCCAGTGTTTAATTTGGACTGCATTTCAGCTGATAATTTAAATTTCATTGACTGTTTTATTTTATTTTAATCTTGACAAGTCACCATCCAATGTCTAACAGGTTTTGTTTTCCTGGCTCCAATCCATGTTTTATAAGAGATTCTCATTTTACTTTTCCTTCTTTTGTGTAAGTTCGGTTTATGTGTCAATTTGCAGCTAAAAAAATCAAACAGGGTATTAAGGCTCTCAAAATTTAAAGACAGAACTGTAAAAAATTAAATGAAAAAACTGTAATAATAAAAAAGAAAATATCTACCGATCTTTCTTTTTCTTTAAGGTCTGTAAATCAATGCCACAGTTTAGATCATAGGAAAAACCCAAGGCTAATATGTAAAACAAGACAAATTCAGGTTTCACTCTCTTGTAACTTTTGAGAAGAAATATTCAGCAATTGAATAAAAACTGGAAACCGCCAAATGGCAAATATACTTGCCATTTTTATAGGACTTGGAGGAAAAACTCCCAAATGAAATTTCCCTCCAATGGGAAATATTTTGCGACCTGCTGCTCTTGATACTACGTGATACGAAATATGTAAAGCAACTTAGGAAACAAGGATGCATTAATATTTAGATACATATGGTAGCCAGTTTGATCACCTGAAAAAGCAAAATTGCAGCAAGAAAGGGGAGGTTCTTGAGGTCCGTGGCTTTACCCATGGCTGTCCAGTGCCTGAAAGATGCTGTGTCCTCAGCTAGTTCTCAGCCAAGTAGTCTGTCTATGGTCAGTAGGAAGCTGGACTGACTGAAGTGTTACTGTGCCGAGGTTATGTCTGTGCTGACAGATGTTATCTTCACAACAGTCCACACAACAACAGCAGATTTTGTCTGAAATGGTCGGCTTTTTTGGAAAGCAAGCTTCATTGCGGCCCAGCTGCAAAGTAACTCAACATGTGAACATCCATGAACAGGAAAAATCCTTATAAAAATCTGTTCACGTTAACAATGCATTTTATTCTGGAGGGTTGGAGACATCTGGGAGCTGTTTGGAAAGCCTGGGGCTCGGGTGTTTGCACTGCGAGGAACAGCTGACAGCTTTAGGGTGCGCTGGAAGCGGCCGACTGCAAGTCACCTGTCAGCCGCCTCGTAAATCTGGGAGAAGCAGATTGTGCACAAATGGACTGGCATTCTCAGTTTTTATGCACAAAACAATATAGCAGCAGGTGACTTTAATATAAGGCAAGTAATTTCTGCACGTTATATAGTATAAACTCGTCAGGCAGCCACTTGGATACTGGCAAGAGTTCTGAGCAAGCTGGTGTTCAGGAGAAAGATTTATACCGATTTCCTCAATTCCTCAAAATGCAAGAGAGCATCCAGCCTTCCTGCTACTCAGGCATTCAGGAGGCCCATTAGAGATCATACTAGAACTGTATTTCATGTGCCTCACCACTTATGTTAGGCTGTCAAGTTGAATAGCTTCTAGCCTCACAAACCCTAACTTTCCACTCCCAGCACTTCCCCTTTGCCAAGCCACCTTTCCCAAACAGTTGTAACAGAAAAGCATGGGGAAATCTCGTGGAAAGAAAGGTATCATTTCAGAGCAGAAAATTCTGAGAACCTCTTAGTTTTTAACAAGAGTTCCAAAATTGTTATTCCCTATGTATGGTACTGTAGATCGGAGGAGGGAAAGTAAGGCAAGATTTGTTAATTTGGCAGTCATAGAGTGAAGCTACGTGAACAAAGACTTATTTTAGCATAGAAAGTTAGTAACTTTCTCAAGATATCAGTTTTTTGGGCTTTTTTTTTTTTTTTTTTTCTGGCAGGGTAGGGGTAAGCTGATAGATACTACTGAACACTGTTTTTAGTAGAAACTCAGAGAAGCAATATGAAGAAGATAGAAAATAAATCCAGATACCAGTCAATCACTTTCTTGCAAATACAGACAAGGTGCTAGTCTTTGTGACTACAATTGCAAGCTGCTGAGAACTTGACTAAGAACAACAAACTCCTCTTATTTTTGTCACATACTAACTATAATTTTATGTGAAGAGGTAATCTGGCTTTGATCCAGCTTACCAGATGGAAAATATACAGCCAATTTTAGAATCCATATAAATTATTACTTTTCTTCCTTCTGAACAAGTCAGAAGTGTTCAGTTCCTTTTGAATCATTGCTAGAATCAAACAGAAAATATATCAAACAAAATGTGGAGCACTGGTTCTCTTCTATTCTAAGAAATGAAAATGTGACTACACAGTCATAACTTGTAATTCTGATACTCTTCTCAGGGACATCACTCAGTCTGAAAAGGTAATATGATTATGAAATAGTTTGTAGTTTTTTAGCTAAATTAACTCGAAAGAGTTTTACCTTGGTCAATCCAAATTCTGGAAGAGCTTGGGTATCATTAATTTTACACTTAGCTTGGATATAGACCATCATAGATGAAAGGGATTGGGGCCTTGGGTTTCATTTGAAATACATGAGGAGTCAGTGTTGTACCCAAGTTGTCACTTATTGGATGGATTGCAGTATTTTGCATGTTTTCCTAAAGGTGAAAGGTTTTTAGACTAAATACAAAGCCATTGGTGCTGCTGAAGTTAGAAATATAAAAGCACATGTAACTAGGAATACATGAAAGAGGAACAGAAAACATTGTTCCATGGAAATAGCCTAGATTTCCTCATCCTTTTTATACTTTTTTGTTTTTTTTCTCCCCAAGGCTCATTCAGGCATATCTAAAAACCTCAAAACCCTTACCCTTCTACTTGAAATGCAAGATGAATAGAAAGAATAAGGCACAATAGCAACTTTTGGTCCCAGTTTGTACTACTCTGAGAGTTTGTTGGTCTACCCCAGATGTATAAGCATAGAACCAGCAGGACTGGTTTTCCAATACAAATTCTGAAGCAAGATAAAATAGGAGCCAGCGGGAAAGTCAGTGTCATAATGGATATATCAAGAAGAAGATTTAACTTCAATGATAACCCTTGGTCTCACAGGGCCTGGAGACACGTTTTTTGTACATGTTGAAGTCATTTACATGACATCTCTTGAAACAGTACGTTATTGTTCAAAAAGGATTTGAGTATGAAGTAAATATACTTTATTAACTCTACAAATTTGTAACAACTGTTTCTTTACAACAGATGCTTTGTTTCCCCAGGAGAATATCTCAATTAGTGATGACCTTTTGCAAGATTTTTTTAAGCAAGGTTTCTTAAATCTTTGCTTGAAAACTGAAAAAATAGCCTATAGCATTTAGCCTTGAATGTTGAATCTGTGCTTACTTACTTCTACAATGAGATCAGCTTTTTTTTTTTTTCCATTTACTTTCAAAATCCATTTATGGTGATGCAGAAGGTAATATAACCAATAATGGAAGATTTAGAAGACTCACACTGAATAGCATTAATCTGATCCTCAGCAGTGTGTAATAAAATTCTATCCTTTAGTAAAGAGTTATCAGATCTCAGAAAATAACCTTTACAGACCTACTTTCCAGTTCTAAATAAAGTAGGTGTAGTTCTGATATAACTATTATTAGTTTTTCCTTTCTAGGACAAGCATGAATACAAATACAACTTTAAACAACTAGACATGTAACTGTTGCATATGTTGCAAGGAATTGAGTCTACTGGAAACTCTTCAGAGTAACAACTGACCTCTCTGTTAAGCTCGTGGTCCAAGCCCAGCTACTTCTGAAGAAGTGCATTGACTCACACACTCATACTTAGCCTGAATTTGTGGTTTGATATATTTCCCAAAGGCTGTAAGAATCCAGTCTGAGATTGTTTGTGTGCCTGGCATATGGCTTAATGCACAAGCAATAGTGTGGGAATTCAGTTGTGTTTTTTCTGCATCTCACTCATCAAAAGTAAAAGGCTTCATCTATGAAAAGTTTTAACTGACTAGAGTGTAATGCAGAGCCACAGAGGTAGCAGACAGTGAGCATAAGCTGTCATGGACTGAGCAGTTATGGGGTCATTCTTCCAGCTTGCATGCAGGCCCTCATCTCTACCTCAGCTTCCCTGATGTTGCACTGAAGACCTTGTCCCAGTGAGGGCTTTGACCTGTCAGTCCATCCCATACAGCATACATGCTGTAGTCAGGTCAAACCTCACTCACTGAGAGCAGGAAGGAAGAACAATCTGCAATCTGCCTCACTTTTGTACTTAGTTGAAAACAAATATTATGGAAAAACAAATTTTATGAAAAATCTTTGTTGTGCTGCCTTTTCCTTTTTCCTTCCCTCCTCTCCTCTCCTCTCCTCTCCTCTCCTCTCCTCTCCTCTCCTCTCCTCTCCTCTCCTCTCCTCTCCTCTCCTCTCCTCTCCTCTCCTCTCCTCTCCTCTCCTCTCCTCTCCTCTCCTCTCCTCGCCTCGCCTCGCCTCGCCTCGCCTCGCCTCGCCTCTCCTCTTCCCTGTTCATTGCAGGGGAATTTTAGAAGGTCCCTTCCAACTTGAAGGATTCCATGATTCTATGAAATCTCAACAGACTGCTTTAATGAATCACAATAAATATGCTAGACAATTGTACTAGAAGAAAGAATCCTCATCCTGAGTAAGAAATGGAATCTGAGTAAGAAAACCATGCGATTCTTGTTCCAAGGGGAAAAACAAAGACCTGGTCAGACTAGATTATGAGGATTATGATATGAGGAGCTATCTCAAATAAACTTCAATTAAAATTCAGTACTGAGGTCCTGCATCAAATTGTTAAAACCACTCTAAAGTGTCATCAATGCTGAGCAGTGTCTAAACTCGATGCCTCTTTTTTAAAGGAAATCAAGAATAAGAAAAAATACATCCTTAGGAGGAAACACACCCCTTCAATACAGTATATATGTGACATTGCCTCTTGCCCAGGAAATGTGGAATTAGGCTTTGATTGAATTCTGTGCTTAGGGGTTCTGACTTACCTCTTCCATTTCCAAGTGAATTGCCTTAACTAAAACACTGACAGATAAAGTGGTGAAACCTCTGTTTCTGTAGTAAAAAAAGATTTAAGAATTATCATCTCTGAATAAGGGCAAAACAACAAGGATGACTCTTGTTTAGTATGCACAGTGGCAGGCTTCATCCTTGAGTGTTAACAAATTTTATCCAAAGACGGTTGTAAGTGCGATGCTCCTCAGGTCCTTAAGGGCTAGCAGAGTTCTGGACTCAGCTCTGGTATCAGCACTTTGCAGCAGGTCACTCGGACACAACATTCCTGTGTTAATTTAGAGATTTTTTTAGCTTTAGAGATTTTTCACCTGATTTTTTTTTTTTAATTTTACTGTGTTACTGAAAGTTTTTAGAGAGCTTTTCCTAAAGGGAACCCTGAATGGGTTCTGTTGATGGAACAATGTCCTAAATCAATGAGTAATGTACTGAGAAAGAGGCTGACTGTACATATGCATTGTGGGTGGCTCCAGAGAGTAATGATGCTGTTGCTTATACACAGATAAAAGTGCAAGAAAGAAGATAAAAGCTGACCTGAAGCTAACCATCAAGCAAGCAGCTCAGAGGGATGAGAGTAATGCAAACAGAGTTCCATTTGATAGAAGTTGCTTTATTAAAAGCATCTGGCACACAGAGAAATGAGATATTTTGGCACCATCAGAAACTTTATCAAGACCAAGCCATGTAAGGCTGCATTGGTTGTTATTTATAGCATCAGCTTAGTGGGGGTATGGAAATTATACCAGGAACCTCATTAGTTTCAGCATGAAAGCCGTTGGCCAATCTTACTGCTCTGGTGACTGCGTTCATTCCATAGTGTAGACACTGCAAGCAGTCAGGGAGAAATCTCAGTGCCTTTCAGCCTTATTATGGAGGAACTATATGTGGAAATGGAGATAAAGAGGCAAGAACTTGCAATATCACAAGTTTTCTAGAGCCATAGATACTGATATTCCCGTCAGCTAGCCTACAAGGGAAAGTAATTTTCTATTTTCTTCAGAAATCAGTCATTGGAAAGGGGAAGTTTTCTAGAGATAAAAGTTATAAAATCTGTGATTTTTGTCTTCAAAAGAAAGCATAATTCAAATTGAAACAGCTGAGGAAGGCCTTTAACAGAGTTAAATCCAAGTTACCTATCTCATCCATTCAGTGTGGTTGAAATCTGGCATGAAGTTGTTTCAATAGTAAGCCTCTTATCAGTTTGAGGACTTTTCAGCCTTGCAGGCACTTAATTTCTTTAACTGGGTCACCTGATACTCAGCCAAGTAAAAGAGATGTCAGATTTATTGTTCAAAGAAAGTTGTTGCCAATTAACTGTGTAATACAAACATCAATTTAGAAGTGTTAGAGCTCTGACATCTCTTGTTTTCAGGCCACATGTATCAGCTATGGTTTCATTATGAAGGGTGTGCTCAAGGGTTTTGTTTCAGAATGCCCCTATTCAGGTCTTAGAAGTTGATGTTGTCACACTTGCTCCTGTAAAAAGCAGAAAGAGGCTCGGTTTCCAAGTATGGTAATGTATAGCTGTGGGCTTTGGTCCTTAGCATGCCTGGAGACTGCATCACTGTAGAGTTAGAGGGGATAGTCTGAACTGGGGGGATCTCAGTCTGTGCAAAGAGAAGAACTGCAAAAATGTTACTGAAAAGAAGCTTGAATTGAACAATTTTCCTCCTTTGCTTGCTACTGAATATTGTCTACATTTAATAACATCTCCAGATTTCTAAAATTGAAACCCTTATGCTATCCTACTTTAATCTATTAGTTTTATATCAGGTAGATGAGTGGAAAAAGACATGCAACAGTACTGGAGTTTGAAATTCTGCATTCCTGTGGGTGTCTGTTAATTTTCAAAGATTCCACTTCAAGCTTTAACTGACCAACTGGAATAGAAGTTAACAATTCGAGAGTTTTAAGTATCATATTTTGCCAAATCAGAATTACTCATTTTTTAAAATTAGGGTTTATCTTATATTTTGTACTGGACATAATACTTCTCATTTGCTAGATTATTTGTTGGTACCTACTCAGGTGACAAAGTAGAGATGAAAAACAGTTATGTCAGTAACTGAAATGTTTTGATGTCACTTCTCTCTCACTTCTCTTCCAGTTTGGCGCAGCCATTTCTAATTGCTTTACCTCCAAACTTGTCCCCCCTGTGGATTAATTACCCAGGAAAATGTATGCTGACAGCCTCACTCATCTTTGCAGCTACATTCTGTTGAACGAGTGCCCCTATCCAAATTTTTCATCCTGGGCTGAATGTCAGCTTAGTATATTCTCTTGTCTTTGGATATTACAGGAAATCTGAATGTCTAGGCTTTGAATATGCTATTTTCAGAAGTGATTTCTGTGTGTGAATTCATTTATTCCTCTTCTATGACACACTAGTATACTTTACCCTTTGCAATAGTTCCCTTCCAGACCTTGTAAGAATTAACTTGATCTACTATAACATATGTAAATATGAATTGCTGCCTTAAAAATTATTCTTCTTAATTCTTACCCCTTATATTAAAAATGAGATAGCCAAACAACGCATATCTTCAAATGTCTGAATGGTATAATTTTTCTCACTGCCGGTACAGAGATCCTTGTGTGTCATTTATCTACAACACTGTTTCCTCTCTTTCATATTATTACATTTGCAGACTAACTTGAGGATTTGTAATAGGAAATTTTTTTCCTGAGGCATTACCTGCAATATACATTTGTCTATAGCTCCTGAAGAATGTCTCTCATTTCCTGATGATGTTTTAGGCTGCTTGGTTTAAAATTAGACTCATTCAGTCAGAATCTTCTACCCCAAATATCCTAAATCTCCTGTAAGCTGTCAATAGGTGATTGAAGTGAAGTAATCTTATATTTTCTGGTTCACAACAGTTGAAAAGGGAATCACCTTTTTATTTTCAAATGAGCTATTAAATAATGATACAGGACTGCATGGTTTTGCATGATTTCTGGCAGCTGCACTTGAAGTGTACCAGACAGACATTAAACATCCTGTGCCTCCCATTTGTATAAACATTGGTTTGGACATCACGAGGCTCAGAAGTCTTCAAAATCCTTAGTAACCACCTAGATACCGTTGGAAATTAGAAGTATAAGCTTAACTTCAGGACATGAGTGACCGTTAGGAGCTGTGGGTTCAGGATCATGCCTAGGCTATGACTAACACCTGAGCTGGCAGCCAGAGGGATGCTCTGCACACATCACTCAGTAAGGGTGCAGGGACAGGAGAAGAACATCAAAAGAACTACTAGCACGAACCAAGAGCATTACATTTCTATATCACAAGTCATCATTCCTTTTCACTACTCAAAAATTTAACAGGAATACAGAATCACAGAAAAGAGGTTTCTGTTTTCCTAGAAGGAAATTCTGTTTCCTACTTGAATGTTTCCAAGGCTTCAGTGTCACCTATTTTGGATTATGTAAGGATACCCACTATATACCCAAGTTAGAAAAATTGTTTCTCGCTACTGACTATGAAAAGTGAAAATTTCCTGAGGTAGGTGCAGACAGTAAAGATATGAATATTTCCTTTGAAACTTGTTAAGTACTTGTTTGAGTTTGATCAGAGAGAGAGCAGAACTGATATAACTTTGGAGTCCAGAAGCAAGAGTTAAGGATGCAAAACAATCACAGTTATGATGTAGAGGATATCATAGATATAATGACAGATGAGGAGTGAACTTGATAAAATGCAGAAAGGAGGAAATGCCATTAGGCATATAGGAAATCTAAGGTAACATGGTGAAAAGGAAGAACATGTCTGAAGAATAGAGGAGTGTCTGGAAAACATTATGTAACTGGAGTTTTTCTGGCCATTTTGGGTAGAGAAGAGCCAAAGCCCAAAGCAGGCACTGGTAAGGAATGCCCAGAAAGAAGAACTGGAATGGAAAAAAATTGTGAAGCACTTTTCTACTGTCCAAATTTCCTTCATTAGTAAAGTGGAATACCCTTTATCAATCACCTTGTACTGGTCTGTAGGTGATGAGGTAGTGTCTAAGCTCCAGCATGTCTGTAGCAGCTTTCATGCACACTCAAGATGAACCAGAGAAAAAGAGTGATGAGTCTCCAGTATTTCTGGAAAAATAAATAAATAAGAATAAAAAATAAAATAAAATAAAAAGAGAAAGGCTTATGTTTAATTACTGAATTTTGCCCAGTTTGCCTACAAGCAGTAAGCCATTGTAAGAACATACAGCTCACTGTCTCCAGAGAAGACATTACCAGGGAGGCAGCTGTGATGTTTCAATGAAGCATCTAAAATTAAATCACAAAAAGCTGTCTGATTTCTTATTTTCCCATTCCAGTAAAGCCTGTTTTCTGGTTCAAAAACAAAACGTCTTGAATGCCCTCAGCTTTACATGACCTACATTCCATGCATTAAATAGTCTCACCCTGCCCCCACCAGTGACAGACACCCAAGGCCTAGATGTCAATAATATTTTCCCAGAAATAGGGATGATGCATGTCTGAGTCAGGGAAGGAGGAACCAAAGGGTGCGTAAACAATACAGACACAGAAAGAAGAAAATGATGAAAAAGAGAATTTACTGGAATTTGTCTTCATAATTTTACATGCATTCTGTTTTTCAGTGTCTAAGCATTATTATCTGCTCTTCAATGATTTGGAAGCAGAATAACTATTCACAGTTTAAAATATATTATTATATTAGGCACTGTGTTTTATTTATTTGTCATAGTTCTCTACTGTATAAATTGATCTCAGTCATTGTTTTTAACATGTGTATCTCAAACATGTAATGATACAATTCTGATTTTTATATCTGAGTAATTATTAATGACATTTGTTAGCATGACAAATGAAGACTTTAACTCTTAATTAGGTAAATACTTAAACTTTTTAGCAGTGGTATTACTGAAGGAAAGGCAAAGAGATGTAAAGATGATGGAACAAATTTTAGGACTGCCCAGAGCAATCAATAATGTAGTGGATTGAGATCAACAAAATCCTTCTTAAATGTTTTGGCCTACATTTCTGTCTTGATATATGTGATTAAGATCTGTCTTTGGAAGATTTGTCTTTCTTGATAGTATGGGACTAAAGATTGTGATTCAAACACAATTTTCAGGATGTTTTTCAAATGAACACAGATAATGGGTTTAGAGGGTACAGAAAGAATAAATGAGCCTTTACCTAAGTATTCTCCATTTGGAGAGTATTAACAGTTCTCACTCCAAGATTGCAAGTTCCAGTCAGTGATAAATTGCCAGGCTTCTTTGGTTAGACTGACTTCTGGTTGCACAGTTGTAGAATCTTAATTCTTAGAGGCTTCCAAGAAAAGTTTGGACAAAGATAGAGGAAGCTTGATAGAGCACTGATGCCCACCTTGCTTTCAGTGGGAAGTTGGTCAAAATTACTTCAGAGAACCTTTACAACCAACATTTCTGTGGTTCTAGAATAACTAATGTTGTCGAGACAAGCTGAAATAGAAATTTCATTTCTTCTGGTGAGGAATTTGTAACACTTAAGAGTGTAGCTGGAAAATGTGTATCTGGTATAACAGTATTTGTCTCTGTTGTCCCATTTATGTTAAGGATAATCTATAATAGATTGAGCTAGTTCAGCCAGTTCAGTATTGAGCAAATCAGTTGCACAGGCTTCAGTGAAATATGCTGGATGGCTTCAACAGGCAGATGGAAAAGTGTTTAATCAGAACTGCAAAGTGGCCAATGCTCCAGACAGTGTTTTGCCTTGACTGCTATAGAAAGCCTTCATCCCATTCTGTATCTGAAAGATGAGTATTTGATTGTGTAAGATGTTTTGTAAATATTCTGGTTGTCACATTTGATTATAAGACTTTGGGCTGTGAATTTTTCAGATAGGTTTACTATGAAGACTTCGGTACATATAGACACTGCATTCTTAGTTCATTGACCCTACGAGTACAAAGAAATGTATATGAAGTACACAGGTTCACTTTGAAAAGCAGGGGGGAAATTAAATTAGTTGGAAAATGCATAACGTGTGTTGAGTGGGGAGCAGATTGATGTTAACCAATAGGAAAAACTAAGAACAGAGTTTTTATATGTTATGAATACTATCCCCCCCCCAGAGCACAGGTCCTGGATTGAAGCCCACGGAATGGTGTATCCATTCATTTTAGAGCCTAGGGTCTTCGATGGCTAGACACTTACGTCTGTTTTTTGAAAGAATAAGACTCTTGCTTTTCTTTTATAAGAACTCATGAAGATAAAAGTGGCGGTCTTTTTCTATATAATAATATGCTTTAAGGATTACCAGGGAAATGAGAGACTACTGGTCCAGATAGGCACTGAATGTAAGGCATTTAACCATATTGTTTATTAATGGTTTCTGCTGTGGAGAGCTGGAGCTTCCCCTTTCCTTTTCCGCTGTGCCAGAAGGAATACACAGTCCAGAAGGGAGCAAGGTGAGAGAGGTACACAGCTTGTGCTCAGTGTGGAGGAGGGGAGTCTTTCAGTACAACTAAAATTTGCCCTACAATTTCTTTGAACAGAGTAAGGGAAGAAAAATTCTACAAAATACACAATGAGTAATCTGTCTTTTTTTATGATTGGGATTTTCTTGCAGTTAGAAATCTCTCAGAATTAGCTGCCTGGACCTCTGTGGGCAGGAATTATTTTTTCCTGTATCCCAGATAGGCACTGGGCAGCATGATGCCTCAGTTTTGACAGTTCTGAATGCTCAAAAACTGCTCAGCTGAACCAAGTGGTGCTTGGATTGCAGGCATCAGCTGAACGAGTGCTTTTGAGCTTTTGGAAGCTTTTGGGCACTGGATCCTTTGTTTCCCCCAAATCCTCACTTTGTATGCTAAGTGCCACTAAAGGATGTAGTTCAAGTGACGGTTGGACTTGATGATCCTGAAAGTGTTTTTCTACCTAGACGATTCGATGATTCTGTGATTCTATAAGCTCTTTCTTGGCTGTAGTTCTAAATGTCTTGCTTAAATTTACACTGTTTAAATGAAAGACTGAATCCATATGATTTAGGCCCATCCTACAGTCAAGGGCATTGCTCCTCAAACACACAGTACTATTTTTAGTAGCCAGCCTGGAAGCTCTCAGGTTTGTGGATGATTTCCTCCTCTGATAACTTTTCTCAGATTTTCTCCTCTGATAACTGTTCCTCCGTTTCAAGAAGGTGCAAAAGTTTTCCTATGAAAACCCCAGAACAGTGGATCTCAATCAGAGAGCCATCAGGTAATTGAAACCTTTCTGATGAGCCTTAGTGTATGAAGCTCTGGAGAGTAAAGACAAAATATAAGCTGTTTTGCTCGATAGGCCTCAAGCCTTTCTCCTTGAGGAAGAACTTACAAAGCTGAGGGTTTTTTTTGTGTTCAATGCTGAATTAAAGGGAAAGCTTTGCCAGCACCTGCAGGCAACAAAGTGTAACAGTGTGTAAGCTGAGAGGCCCAGCCGAACAGTGGGAATAACAACAAAGTACTCTTAGGCCCAGCTGTAGAAGAAAAACAACCTTAGATGTTTCCAAAAAAATCAGATTTTGTTGTTGTTGTTGTTGTCTGGTACGTTAAAGTCAAAAAAAAATTATCCAGTGATTAGTCATTTTGTACCTCAATATTCTGTACACAAAAAAATAACTGAACACTGAACTGAATTCTGGGTAGTGTAAACTTGTAAGTTCCTTGTACCAGAGACACAGGTAAGAAAAGCTGATGTGATGAAAAAGTGATGCACAATGGACAATTTATATGGGAGTGTTGATCAAAAGCCAGCTGAACGTGAGCCAGAAGCATGCTGAGGTGGCCAAGAAGGTCAACAACATACTCGTATGGCTTGTACCAGACATAATGCAGTCAACAGGACCAGGGAGGTGTTTGTCCCTCTGTACTCGGCATTGGTGAGGCAGCACCTTGAGCACTGCGTTCACTTTTGGGCCCCTCACTACAATAAGGACACTGAGGCCCTGGAGTGTGTCCGGAGAAGGGCAACAAATTGCTCTTTACAACTCCCTCAGAGGAGGTTGTGGAGAGGTGGGGGTTGGCCTCTCCTCCTGAGTAACCAGTGATAAGACTAGAGTGAATGGCCTCAAGTTGTGCCAGGGGAAGTTCAGGCTGGATATTAAGAAGTAAGGGAGTGATAATGCGTTGGAACAAACTGCCCAGGGAGGTGTCGGAGTCACTGTCCCCAGAGGTGTTCAAAGAAGCACGTAGATCTGGCAGTGAGAGACGTGTTTTAGTGGCCATGGTGGAGGCAATTTGATATCTCGACTGGAATAACTTAGTGGTCTTTTATGAACTTGATGATTCTGTGATATGTGTAAATTCATACAGAATATATTAATATGCAACAGATAAATACGTAGACCAAAATCAGGTACTCAAATCCTAGAATACTATTCTTTACACATAAACAGTTTCTTCTGCAGATTTATGCAGTTGTTTTTTTTTTTATATAGGTCCCTTACACCATTCTGTTACCAAATGATCTAACAAAAGCCTATTATTTTTCCTCTGACTTCTGAGTTTTGGACTATGTACTATTATTTTGTTATTTATTATGCTTTAAGGCCATGTTCTAGCTGGAGGTTACTGTTACAAATGACATGAATGCATTGTGTGAGGATTTCTTGCCTGGGTCAGTATAAAATCAGTCACGTCTGAGCAGCTTTCAGCAAGAAGAGTTTGAAATGATGTGGAAGATAAATTTTTTTACACTTCATCTTGTGATGACCCAACTGTGGTGACAAATAAAACCACAGGAGAAATAATAATCAACTTTTGGCAGAGTGGGCAGTACCACCTTAAACTACCTTAACCACTTTTGGCCAGGCGTGATTTCCTATGTCTTTTCTTGAATGAGAAATGCAGATATTTCATTGTATGTCATTGCTGAACTCAGCAGGGTGCTGTCAAATAGCTTAATAATTTATAGCAAAGGTAGATTGACATCATTCAAAAAGACCAGCTGCAGTGGAAGAAAATACACATAGATTACCGATGAGTCTCACAGCTACTATCTGGCAACAGAGAAGTATGAGGCTTAGGAAGATAGGTGTCCATTGCAAGCTAAAAGAAATATGTTATGACCTCTTGCTTCTTACTTTGTGTCTCATTTTCTTCAACCTGATCCTATGACTGCATTAATTCTCTTGGGCTTCTTATTCCATGTATTGATTCTCATTCTCCAGCAAAGATTTAAACATTTGTTCAAGCGTTTTCAGAGTTTCATTCCCTTTCCTGGTCTGTTTGTCTTCACTTCCAGTCTCCACAGACAATTTCTCCTGACTGTTCCCGCACATCCAAGTTCATATTTCCCTACTAAAATGTCTGCGCTCCAAAACAAAGGGGAAATTTGAAGACAGAAACCCTGTTTCTTGTTCTGAAAGCCCATCATTATGAGAAAGAGGACAGTTGGTGCTATTTAGTTTTTAAAATGAAGCTGAGCCTATTTAAGCTGTGATTTCATATAAATTTATATCTCATAAAACTTTGTCTAGATATTTGGTGGCAAACAGTGAAAACATGCTCTCTGTAAGAGGGCCTACTTTTCAACATGTTTCCAATACGTATCATAGTATAGGTTTGCGAGCTTTCTGAGAAAATGTCTGTATACTTTAAACATCACAAAGAATATTTTATTTTCCTAATTTTATTCTCGGAAAAAGCTGAACAGTTACACAATTTTGGCTGATACTTTCCAGTTAAATTCAGCCGAAGGCTAAATTTTCCATGCAACGTGTAAAATTTCAGCACAAATTGTTCAGGTCTGGCAATGCTATCAGCTGTTAAAAAAGGAGTCTTATAAGTGGAAGTGTTAGCAAAGTTTAATAGTAGGCAATGCTACCAACTCCACCTATAATATACCTTAAATCTATTAGGTCTATAAATTAGATCATGGCAAAAGTAATACTAGAACAATAACAAACATGTTTATATAGAATCTGAAATGTTGTAAAAAGTTTTACATACATAAGCTGATATATAAATTTAGGTTCTGATCTGGCTATATATACTACGAGGCGGAAGTCAAACATTTCACTTTTGGTTTCTCTAATTCCCACAGCAGCCTGTTGGCTAAGTTTCACTACCTTGATCTTCTAAACAAAATTTCCATGGGAGTTCCTGCACTCTGAAGGTCATGCCCTGAAATCTCTGCTCAGCCATTGCATGGACCAACTCCCACTGAAGTCAAGCTTCCCTGAGTGAGTATTGAGCAATAGCTGAATAAGAACCTCTGTATGTAGAAACAGTTTTACTGTAACTCTAGCCGTGCACTATAATATCTGTGATGTTTTATAAGATAAGGGATATGATCAGGGTGTACATATGGAGTTTGGAGCAGGAGAGCAGTGTAATAAGTAACATCTAACAGATCCAAATTTTTTCTCAGTTGCTTGAAAGCATCTGTTAATGGGATGAAAATAAATAAAGATGAGAGCAGTTTTCTTCAGACAAATAGGCCCTCCAGGTTTTCCCTAAGTGTATGCTGAAACTCTGCTGGATAAGCAGAGGGAAAACAGAACAAAAAATTAGCAATCTCAGTCAGGAGACAAAGCCGGTAGATAAATCCAACAACATAATAATGTGCTTCTCTATATATATTTCTCCCACTTTCTCAGATAGATTGGTAAAAGCTGATTTGCTTATCATAATTCAACATCAACCAGGAAAGCAAGATACTCTCCTGCCTCTCATTGCCCCAGGCCGGAAGTATCTAAATCATGTTGTTTCTTCTAACAAAATAAACTACTCCCTAACCTTATCATGGATCCCTAACTTCCTTTCTTCTCTTCTTTCTTTTCCTTTCACCTCCTTATTACTTTGCATAATATATATATATATATATTAAGAATTTATTATGCCTACATAAGGTTCCTATTCTACTTTAATCTGATTGCGCGTAAACAGCTGTAAGTACCAACTTGAAGTTCAGAGCAGTGATATCACTTTGTTGGATCAAAATGTATCTGATGAGATTTTGTGCTCCAGGTCCTGGATTGAGATGATATTATAGGCTGGAAACTGAGAATGACACCTTACTCTTCTTTACCTTCTCCTGTTGATGTGAATCAGAATCAGTCAGTAAATGCAAGAATCTCTCCAGCACCAATCTACTGATAAATACTCCCTGAACAATTTTATTACTGCATTTAACAGCAAATACAGACTGTCAAACTGTGAGTTTCCTGCACAACAGGGCTCACTGGAATGATGGAAGATGGAATGAAGAATACTGTTAAGTAGGAAGTTCTGCTTGATAATTTATTCCTACTTTTGTTTATATTCTTGAACACCTTTAAGAAAAGACTAGGGATTCACAACTTTTGGTACAGGACTAACAGGCTGTTGTCTGAACGTTACCTGAAATGCTTTACATCACAAATATCTTGGTAATGTATTTGTGGCTCCAGTTCTAGTTCTTCACGTTAGTGAAACAAAAAAAAAAACAGACAGTGGTTACTTTTTCTTCTTCAAAATGGAAGAAAATACTCTTTTTTTTTTTTACCACTTTAGGGATAAAGAACTTAATTCACATTCTCCTTTAATGTGAAAAATGTCCTGGTTTCACCTAAGATGCTACTAATAGCACACATGTTTTGGTAGTTGTTGAGTGATGGAAGCACATCAGGCTAGACCATTCAGTGGGGTAGAGCTATCGTCTTTATGGTGTGGCAGCAGGGGTTGGGGGTGGAGCCAGGACAACAGTCCTGAACTAGGCAGGAGTTTGTTCCATACCAGGTTACAGAATGTGGAAGACTATAAAACTGTGGGGACTTGCTTGGGCAGTGGTAAGGTGTTAGCTGTTGGATTGTGAGCGCTTAGGTGGTGAGAGGTTATGCTAGTGGTAGGACATAAGTCAGTGAACTGTTTTGTTCGATGGGTAACAGACAACACTATGGATAACTTCTGCCAGTGGGTTGCATTCTTACATTTATCAGTGTGGGTGGTGTATTGTTAGTTTCTTCTGCTGCAGAGTAATGGACTTCCCTTGCTTAGGGTTAGTGTTTTTGCACCCTTTTATGTATCAATCAGATTTTTCAGTTCCTTCCCCTTCTCTTCTCAATGAAGATGGAAAGAAACAAGGCAGAGATGGATTTTCAGTAAGGATAAAGCTTAAGTACCACTCTGACTGATTATTAAAGAGTAATAAAAATATTAAAAGTAATAATGGCGTAGTGGGGTGGGGTAACTTTAGTGTAACCTGAAGACCTCTGATAGCAATTGCTATTGTAAAAAAATCCTTTGAAAAAGAGAAGGATCTAGTCCTTAGGGCACAACAAAGCCATATTGAATAAATCAAGGATAAGCATACTAAACTAAATCCTCCTCAGAATGCCAACTTTCCTGAAGAATTTAGAAGATATTTAGAAGGTATTTAGAAGAGAAATACCAATATAAATGGACTAGATTTCTAATAACATAGATTAATGGACTTTAGGATTGTGATTTCTTGAGAAAAAAAAGGAATAAATGCAATTTGGTGCTGGCTCCTTGGCATAATAATAAAGCAGGAGATCTCTACTTTTGTACACAAAAGGTGTATGAGTATTCCTAAATGCTAGAGTAATGTCTTCAACCTGTCAGGCATATTTCCCCTATTCTTGCTGTTCTGGGAATGCTGGTTCTTAATACTGCTTAGGTTTTGTGTTCTCCTCAAACTGACATCTCTGGTAAAATAGAGTGGCAGGATTAATATACAATAGGAATTCAGACTATGTGCTGAATCTGGACTCTATAATAGCATGGCATGGAGTCTCACTTTAAAAATGACTTGGATGACTATACTTTCAAGTAAGTTGGCAAGCAGACAACTGACCATAAATCAAGGTTAATGATAATGGCAATGTACCAATTTGGAAGGGAAGAAGAACATAAGGAGTATTGTAAAAATTGGTGCTAGGCCCAGCTTTACTAAAAGACATTATTTATTATGTTAATGGAAACTGAAGAACACTGAAGTCAAATACTTGCCAAAACCTGAGAAAGATGGAGAAGTCATCTTGCCTACATCCAGCCATCTGAGCACTGCTTCCTTAGAACATGACAACATTCTAAATTCTCCTGATAAAAATGGAAAGACTTCAGAAAACACATGTGAATGTAGCTGTTTGATAACTGGAGTGCTTTCAGAATGAATGAATAAAATTAAATTTGGTAAAGGATTAAATTAAATTTCCCATTTGATTTGCTTTGAACTATGACACTGAGTTGGAGAAAAATGCTTTGAAATCTTAGCTTCAATAATGAAGTTTCATCAAGGGTCAAAAAGTGAGAATGAACTTTTAACAGTAAATAGATCCAGTGTCAGGTGTATTAGGATTTCATATGTAAAAATCAGATAGGTATTGAAATTCAAATGTAATAAAAAATATTTTGAAGAGCAACAGTATTGAATGAGAAGTCAAATGTTTAGATCAACAAATCATATATTGAAAGTTTTAGAATAATTAAGATTGGCCACATGGTGACTAAGAGGGAAAAGAAAACCCACTAGATATTTATTTAGAGATGAAAACAGCATGAGGAGTGATAGCCCAATGGACGTGAGTAAGGAGGATGAACTCAGCATAAATATGAGCTGAGTCTTAAAAGAATTGCTTAATGATAAACATCTTTGGCCAAAATATTTTGCAAGAAAGAGAATGGAAGTTCAGTAACATCAGACTTTTTAATCATTTGTTTAGTTTCATTATTTTCAATTAGTTTTATAAAAAAAATGAGAGCACACTGTAGAGTGTGCCCTTTTACTGTGCCTATGGCATGGGCAAGTTAGAAATTAAGTGAAATATGAATGTGGCCCTTTAAAGAAGAAAGAAAAAATTGTGTTTAAGAATGGTACTGTAGTAAGTATTGATCACAGTTGGGCTTGCCTGAGGAAAAATGAAAGTCAGAAGACATAATGGAATTAACACACTAATCTAGTGGTTGAGTACCTTCCCTAAAAGTTGGGAAGACACAACTCTACTGCATTTGTGAACTGTGCATCCTATTTCTACAGAATCCACAGCAACTAGACAAGATACCTAAACAGATTACAGTTAGAGTGGAACCCACGTCCAGTGTTGCAAAGGAATTCTTTAAACTGAAAAAAGAAGAATATTCACTTGGCCTAGTGATTCTTTTATAACTTCAGGGAAAGTTAGCTGGCTAGAGTGGTGTATGAAGTCATTCTCCAGCAGTTCAATGTTTAGATCCCATTCCTGGGACACATGCATTTGATATTCATTAGGGTAAGAAAACAACTAGAAGTAGGTGTTTCATAGTATGTGTGAGTGCTCTGTCCACCACATTAATGGATGACAAACCAACCCTAGAACCGCCAAATCCTTTACTGGATTTCAGTGAAGAACCTTGTCCAGTAGATGTTCTGTAAAAATCTTTAATATATAAGAGAGAGAGAAATATATGTGTTGTCTTCTGGGGTAACAGATGTGTTGGACTTTTCTTCATTGTCGGTGCTGTAGAATATATGGGCTGTACTGACCAGGTTTATAAGTTACTGGTTCAAATGGAGGCACCAAAGGGCCACCATTTTGGAGTTAAGCACCTAACTGCAACCTGTGTCCCACATCTGAATTTTTATCACTGATTCTGAAAAGCATAATGTGCTGACAGCTGTTATCTACCTCAAAGTTCACTGCACAGGATGGTCCCACAGTCAATACAAGATCCAGAGCTGGCTTTCAGGAAGCAAAGCTGGTGAATTTATCTCTCTGAAGGCTATCTATGTGCATCAACTTTGATATTAACCCTGAAAGATTTGTACTTGTCTGGAAACAATTTGCTTTGAATACAGGCAGGAGTTTGGGACCATATTTCTACCTATGCCAAAAGCAATTCCCTGTACTGCGGGGTAGTCCATTAAATAACACGGAATTCCTGTTCATAGTTTAAGATAAAATGAACTAAAAAGACTTTTTCCTTTTGTAGTTCTGATAGAATTTTTATAGACTGCAAGTAGTAGACTACTATGTCACTTTTGCTTTTAAAATCTGCAAGCCGTGAATAACATCAGTGTGAGAGATAAAAAGGAAAGGACAAAATCTGACAAGGTACTTCAATCCCAAAGATAGATTCTTGGAACTTTTTCATATCTTTCACAGAAACTGGATTCCCATCAGTGCAGATTTCTAGATGTCTACCTTTCTAGTGTTGGAAATATGGATTTATTTCAATATTTATTTCTGATGGCAGGTGAGCATTTAAGTTCTCTTAGCGCTACCAGACTCCAGTAGTTCTTTAAGTCCCTGTCATGAGGCCCATGTCCCATGTTCCCTCCCTATCAGGTCATGTTCCAACTCTGTGCAGAGAAAATGATAAGGAAGAGGTGAAATCTCTTTTAAATCCTTGACAGAGTGCTCCAGGGATGGAAATCTTCCCATTGTCTAGCCAGCTCAGCCATACTTGCTGATACATATCTGTTTTCACAAAGGTCATTGAAGCCTATCTGCAGCTCACCTCAATCTTTTGGGAATATTTTCTTTCAAAGAGCATGTCAAAGTGCATGTTGGCTTGTCAGAACCAACCATTGGGCTTCTACTGTGTTCTGTGGGGGAGTACTGCACTGTGCATATAGGTGTTGAACAATCACTCGATTATGGAGCAAAGCTGTGGAAAAACTGTCTGTTCAATCACCTGATGTCTTGTGTGTAGACAGTACATAACTATCTTTTCTATCTAGATGAGTGCTCTGATAGTGTTGATATTAGTCAGTGAGAGGCATCTGCATCTTCATTTAAGGTGCTTTGTGAAAACAGTGATGGGCCAACCTGGGTCTCATTACAGGCTTAAGTTATTCTTAAGGGGACCAAACCCCTACACTATGAAGAATGTGGCAATTAATCTATATGCCAGTGATGGAACAGAAAGTAGATGATTTGATCTAGATTCTCTAAAGCTTGGGAAGTTTGAAGTCCATGCATCCCTAACCAATAGTCGTATACATGTCCAATCTGTTAGCTTTATGTTTTTGTTGCCCTCTTTTTTCTACATTTTATTACTTATATGCATTAACTATATTACACATTTTTCATGAAGTCCAAGACAATTCCTCTTCACTCAATGTGCTCAGGCAAATCCAAAGGTTGAATACCCACAGGGGTTGTGATAGAATGAGTTAATGCGCTCATGCAACAGTGATGTAGGGAAAAAAAACAAACCTGGTTCTCTAAACAAGCATGAGTAGACCATGGCTCTCAATGTCCAGGGACTACCTATGTCATAGGTCAACTTGGGATGTGTGTTTATAAAGCACTTACATAGGCTCATACAGCCCATCATAGCCTCAAATTCCTGCAGGCAGCCATCCCACTGTCTGCAGGGTGTGTTAAAGCAAGTCTGAAGAAGTGGGAATTGAAACAGCATTCTTTGGGTGGGTGGGTCTGCTTGTCACCAGCTTTTGGCAAGGTACATGCTGTTTCTGGCCTGTGCCTGCCTTCAAGTTTAGATTTTTAGACAATGTGTTGTTGTCTCGGATCTTCGGATATCTCTGGTGTTTGATGTTGTTACTGATGATAAAAATGTCTCTGACTTTTCTTCTGTTAAGGACCTGCTATAATACTTTGTCTAGCTCAAAACACATATTTGCTTTTCTGAATGGTCCCTAGAATGTACCTGGACAAGCTTTTAAAGTGAAAAACCATTTGCCTCTCTTTAAGTTATGCCACTCTACTCTTTGCAAAATGTAATTTCCATTTAATGCTTGAACCTTCAGACCTCCTGAAATAAAGTGCTGAGAAAGATTTACGAGTCACCAAGGCTTGAGTTAATGTGCTGATAGCTATGGAATTTCAGATGTTCAAATAGAAGTACTCGCAGCTGCAGTAGAAATTTTCTAAGATGCCAAAAAATCCTAGAAAATAACCTTGCAAAAATAGCAAATGAGGGTTTGAACATTATTAGGTGCATGCGTTATTGTTTAGAAATCCAAACAGTTCTTACAATCAGCAAAAAATTATTTTGGAGTCATCTTAATATGCAAAGATATTTCTAATGATGGAGAAAGCAAGGGAGGGTGAGATGAGCCCTTCTGACTGCTTCGCCCTGGGAAATCTCCTGACCATGCACACCTGCTTGCACCTGCTCTGTAGAATAGCTGCCAACACATCCAGAGTTCCCTGGGAAATCTTTCGTTGGCTTCCATTTGATCAAGAATTTTCTCAGCTTCTAAGCACAAAAAATACAGCGAAACAAACCAGATCCTTCTTTGAATATCTGTTTGAAATATCCCATGATTTTAAGAGATTATTTTACTTTAGGCAAGGGCTGCAACATCAATTTATTGTTAAAAATAATGGAAGATTTGATGCACTGAAAAGCTGATTTATGAATGTGCACATGCCAAATCCAACTTCTTTTTGTTCATGTAATGTTATTTCAAGGCATTAAATGGACCATACCATACAATGTTTTCTGTGGGAGATACAGAGAGCAATCCGCTTTTATATGTTTCATCTTTGAAATAAGAAAAGGGATTAAAAGTTACTTGAGTACCCATCAAAGGAAACAGGCAATGCTTATAATCATGAGGCTGGGGTTGATTATTATTTTTCCAATGTATATATGCTGGCATAATGCTGGTTTGGAGAGAGATAAAAATGTATATTAATAACAAGTTTTTTTACTGGTGTAATTCTTTCTCTGGCCAAAATCATCTATACAAGTGTAAGTGTATGCCTACAAGAACAGCTATGTTTATACCATTACAGGCACAGCTGAAGATGGATAGTGCTTCATCTAGGCAAATGTAATTCTTTCATCTCTTCAGAGCAAACCAAAATGACACCGACCGAAATACCTCAATGTTTAGAGATCTGAACTTTTTTGTGAATAAATAATAAACCATGTTTTTCTTCCTTACGTTTGGGGAATAATCCTTAAGAGAGCGTGTTTCAAGAGATGACTTTCTTCCAAAAGAGGCATTGGAAACATTCAGTGCAGCGTTTTCAAAGGCAAGTTATGGCAAGTGTGCCAAGTGTTTGATGTTGGTAGTCTGACACTAGCACTTACAGATGTGTTGTTTGTGATCTGATTTTGTATAAAACAAGCACAGCCATGCTTTGATGAATCCTTTATGCTTTAGTTCTTTAGGGAAAATACAACAATAAACTTCAGTCAATAAAACCTTATTCTATTTCATTTGCAGCCAGATATCCAGCTGAAAGGTAATGAATGTCAAGGACATTAAGATGAAAAAGGAAACGCATGGATGTGAACTGGCTCTTGCACAACTGAATTGTAGGTCAGTACTATCCTGTGAGAGCATAGCTTTCACCCAGCAGTGCTTCTGCACTAATACATGGTGTCAATTTAGGACCAGAAACATCAAAATCATGTCTGTAAAGAGAATCAGTGAAGAGATGTGGCTCAAAGACAACTCTTAAGAATCCATAATGATTGAGCTTCATCATCTATCTGTCCATGGTATTATTTGCAGCTCAGATGATCAGCTAATAGGTAACAGAATTGAGGCGTGAATACATCTATGGGTGGAGAAAATCATCTTATAAAATAATGAGAATTGTACTCCTAATGCCTCAAGTGATCTTACTTTTGTTCTCAGGAGTGAATTTGTTAGATGTAAACCCAATTAATTTCTTTTTAATTTGAGTCCTTGGCGGAGAAAAAGCTGTGACAACCGACAGATTTTCAAGGTCATACTCAAAGTAAATTGAGATCTATGGATGCTTCTCTGCTCTATTTCATTATCATTGATCTGGCCTTGTAATTACTCTGCACGCACAATGCCTGTGCTTACATGCTTCATTATATTGCTCAGTTTTCAACCCAAGATGAAATGGATGTATGATATCAGTTTGAGGAGAGTAAAAATCCTTGGAGGAATGGCATTGGGACAACATATGACAAAATTTGGTTGTATATTTTCAGGCCTTCATAATTCAGTCAGTCAGTACGTGTCATTCCGAGAAGTGGCAGTTTAGTTAGGAAGATTTCCAGTCTGCTGTATGTTTTCAGGAATTTGCTGCACCACATGAAAAATTGGTCTGTCATAGAAGTAGAAGGAGTTTACTAGACATCACTGGGTGTGTGGACTTGGATAAGCTCTACACAACAAATATCTTCCAGGGGATCAGCAACATCAGATGCAATTTGAACACTGATAAAACAAACGTGATAGTCATAAGAAGTTCAGAACAGACTACAGCAAATTTTATATTTCGCAAAACAAATATCTTTGCAAGTGCAAGGTCAGCATTCAGTTAAAGTCTGTGGTCATAATAAAATTGTCAGTATTGTTTTTCTTTGTTCCTTTTCCCCCTCCTTGTTTGTTTCACAGAATCACAGAATTGTAGGAGTTGGAGGGACCTCTAGAGACCATCTAGTCCAACCCCACTGCCAAAGCAGCTCCCTAGACCAAATTGCACAGGTAGGCATACAGGCAGGTCTTTAACATCTCCAGGGAAGGAGACTCCACAGACTCTCTGGGCAGCCTGTTCCAATGCTCCATCACCCTTTATTTTATTAAAAAGATATTTCATATTCCTGAAATACTCTTCTCTTTCTCTGGCTATTTTTGAGATGTGCTGCTGCAAATATATTGCTGCACTGATTTCTTAATTTTCAAATTGTTTTAAAAATATTTATTTTAATACTGACTAGAATAGAAGACAGAATCACAGAATGATGGAGGTTGGAAGAAACCTCTGGGTCCCTCTTACTCATCCCTTGTTCCAGCAGGGTCACATGGAGCAAGATGCCCAGGCCCATGCCCAGAGAAGTTTTAAAAAACTCCAAGGAGACACCACAACCTCTGAGCAGCCTGAGCCAGCACTCCATCTCCCACGCAGTAAAGTGTTTCCTGATGTTCAGAAGGAACCTCCTGTACTCCACTTTGTGCTCATTGCCTCGTAACCTATCACAGCACATCACTGAAGTGAGCCTGGCTCCATACTCTTTTTCCCATGTCTATATATTCATGGACATTGATGAGATCCCCTTGAGCCTCCTCTCTGCAGGCTGAATGATCCCAGCCTCTCCTCTTAGCAGATGTGTTCCAGTCCCTCCATCACCTTAGTTACCTTACATTGGGCCATTTTCATTATATCTATGCCCCTGCAGGGCTGCTTTCCAGTTGGGTGATCCCAGCACGCCCTGGTGCCTGGGCTTGTTCCCCCCTTGAGTGCAGGACTCAGCACTTCTCCTGGTTGAACTCTACAAAGTTTTTGTCGGTCTCCCTCCCCAACCTTTGATATCCCTCTGGATAGCAACGCAGCCCTCTGGTGAACTGGTAACTGCCACTCAGTTGTATATTGTCTGCAAGATCAATGACATTTTTGTTCACATGTCCTTTATGTGACATATTGGTATACAGAGTTATATTCTTTAATCATTCATTTTGTTTGAAGTAGTAGCTGTTTGATATGTGGCTATTTCAGCCTAATGCTACTCCCCAAAATCCTTCCAATAGAAATAATTATTTCCCAGAATACACTAGTGATTGTTTTGTATTGCAAGTTTCGTACTATTCTTCCTTACTTGAAGAAACTGCTGTTACTTTCATATAAGCATTAAGACATTAGCATTTATCTTCTACCTCCTAGACAACTTGTATACACATACTCCAGTATAGTTAAGTAGTTTAATATCTTGGTATGAGTTTGGATATACAGTAATGCTGTGTCTGATCTCGTCTGCAGCTCTAACGTTTTAAGCTGTATTTAATGGGGTAGCTAAGTTAAGACTGAAATTCAAACTTCTTAATGAATTTATTAAAATTTGGCAGGGCTAGAAATGAAATGTATTGGACTTGCAACACAGAATGAGGTTTGTGACATGCGACACACACAAAGAAAGTTTAGCCAATGCTAACCTTTCCAGTCATATCCTAATGACGATATACTGTGATAGGAAACAAGATAAGTGAACTGGTTTTCCTTTTTTTTTTCCCCTTATAATTTTTTGAAGGTTTCCAAATTTACCTGCAACCTAAGAGGGCTTCTTGTCATGCTTTACCTCTGGGCTGCTGTGGAGAGGAAAGCATGGATGTGCACTTCGAAGCATTTATAGAGAAAAACTGAGCTAACAGCAAAATTTAGTTGTTGCCAGGATTAACAGCAGCTGAATGAGAAGTTTTTACATCACACCTATGAATTTATTTTATTACTCAGTTGTATCTGACTTTTTTTGGAGCAGCCCTTTAACCTCTCCACCTATCTTTCACTCAGTACTGGGGATATGTAACTCCCTTTTTGTACCTTCAAGAGAGATTTTCATATCTATGCTATATTACCTCACCCCTTCCATATTCCTGCCAATGGATGATTGTTCCTGGGAGAAGTACTTAGGACTTTGTGTGGTCCAGATTTGAAAGACCTTGGACAAAAGAATCACATTTCATTCTAGCAGTAGAAGTGGTATTCCAATTTAAATTTTCCTAACTTCATCCTATGAGAGCTCATTTAATTACACCAGGCAAGAGAGCCAAACCTAGTCTGGCTAAATTTGCACTGGCTAAGTTCAAGTTTGATGAGTCTAATTTCCCTTGAACTTGGAAAAGCCCCATGCACGTGGCTGAGTGGTAAAGCTAAAGTGTTGAATTGGGTTTCTGAGACCCAAACACCTTCACATCTTGGCACAGATCTGAGTGAATGCTCACAGCTTGGGTCAGTACCTCCATCATCTTAGCCAGACTTTCCAACAGTTTAATTACTCTTTGTACCAGCTGCTAAGAAATTTATTTTTCTACTTAAAAAACTGCACTGCATTTTTAGCAAATAGAAAAGCTGTTCTATCCATTGCTGCCACTGTTATTTACCACAAAGAAGACTGAATTTTATTTCTTTTTTCACTCCTTGTTTTGCTTCTTGAGTACAGGTAAATTTGAAATCCTTAGTGGCATACTGCAGGCTACATGGACCATATGCTGAGTACTGTGGAAAGAAGTTGAGGTTTATTATAGGATTGAAATACTCTTATTTCATATGTGCAATTAGGGAATAGCAAATTTTTCATGAAAACCTGAATAGTTGGAATATAAAAACTCCAACAGACAAATACTCCTTTAATGTTCAGGCCTGGTATGTAAATTAAATGTCTCTCATTCAAGGTGTGACCATCTCGATTCTTACATTCACTGCCTCAAAATGCCATCTAATAAGTCAGGTGTCCACTGAGAAAAACTTCTGCTGTACAAAGGAGCCCTTTTCTTCCACCCTCCCCAAAAGCTGGGGAAGAGTTGCTTGAGCTGTGATAGGTACCTTTGTAGGAGAAACTGTTTGATGGAAATCAGCCCAAGTTTGGATCTCTTCCAGAGAAATCCCACAAGCAGCAATTGTGTATGCCCTGTAAAAACACTAGCTTGCTGTCCTTTGCCATTCTCTCTGAGCAAGCTAAAACTAGAGATAAATTATAGGGCTTCAAGCAACTATGTAGAGTGGAGCATTTTAGATGGTGATGTGTATTCAACAAGAACTGTTTTATAATTGAAAAAGAAAGAGCAGGAGCTAAATATAGACTTCTTAATTTGTTGAGAATTTGGAGTTGGCAGTTTCATTGTGGTATTTATACTCATTTCCTTATTTGAACCAATATGAAATGGTGTTTCTTTTTATTTTCGAAGTCCAAGCATTTGAGTGATCCAGTACATTTGGTACACATCAGCATGGACAATCTAATAATTATGAGCAAAAATATAAAATCAGACTTTGCCCCCTATACTTTCTTGAGAGAAAGAAATCAAACTGGATGTTAGTGAAATGATGGCAGAAGGAACCACATATTTTTGCCATTTCTTTGTCTTTTTGTTTAATTGTGATAAGCAAGTCCAGTATGGTGTTACCTTTATTCTGATTATAGAGATACACGAGTTGCTTCCTCCCATATTAATCTCAAGTGCTCAGGGGCACTTCATGTTGGTGTACAACTGTTCATTGCTCCCAGACCAAACTAGAAAGACCATGAGTGATTTCCTGCTTTGAAAAGCTCCTGCAGAAATCTTTGTGCCACACTTCTTTGCAGATGTAGACCTTCTCTTAATACTCCTGGGCAGACAAGAAGCAGTTTCTGTAGGATAGATACTGCTTACTCAACAAAGGACAAGAGCATGCAGGGTGAGACATGGTCTATGGATAACCAGCTACCATTGGGCAACACAAGGCGCAGCAGAACAGGTACACACAGTAACAGTGGAATGCAAATTGAAGTACCAATGCTTCTTAGACTTAACATTGCCCAATAAAGGGGCAGTAAGACGGTTGCCCAAAAGTTAGGAGTCTAGTATCAGCTAATTGTTTTCCTTTATAACTGGGGAGAAAGACAATTCATCTCATTTTAACACTACAATGTTTAGTGCTACCTATTGTAAGTGTTTCTACTGACTATTGAAAAAGCCCAGATGCCAGTTCAGAGGTAGCTGAAACCAGAAGCAAAGAATCCTCTCCTGGTGATAGAATAGCCCATATATACTTAGTATCAAAATTTTATGTGGAGCAATAATCAATTTGGAGGCATTCGTTTAGGAGAGATTTTTATAATTCTTTCTTTCCCAAATAAAACATTTGGCTAATAATGCCAGCACTGCTTCAGTTCAATTAAAAAAAAAAAGTAAACAAACAAGAAAGATTTTCATTTAAGACTACAACTACTGAATAACAGGATACGACTTTCTAACTGTAGGCTTTATGAAAAATTCACCAACAGAACTGGTGCTGTTGCCCGACCTTGCTGGCAGCTGAGCTTTCCAATGAAAGCAAGCTCAGCCTTTACCTCTCCATCAGGTCTGCCAGTGGGTGAGTTCACAATTAAGTCAGGAGGGGCAAAGACATCACCGCATCATCTTTCAGCTCTTCAAAAAGAAACCAAAGAGCACATACTTGGCAGCACTTTAATTTCTATGGTTACTGATGAATAACAGCACAGCTGAGGAACTGTTGCTACAGCCCACTAGCAGAGATAATGTAAGAGGTCACACTTGAGCAGATCCATTATAAAAATATTACTTTATTTTTTTTTTCCAGGGATAATAAACATGAAGGTTGTACTTTTTGGAATAGCACCAAGTGTACTACCCAGATAGTCATAAATTTGCCCTCATTGCCATCATTGTTTAGAAGGCAATAGGAAGAGGAAGGATGGCTCTTTACTTATGATGCTAATCCCCCCACTGGTGGACTCTGGACAAAGTCTTGACCAGGTTCATGATTTTCTTGGGTTTCATCACAATCTCAGGTGGTGACGCTAAATGGCTGTTCTGTGCTTTTAATTTTGATCTGTATATCTTTTTCCTCCCGTTAGGATACAAGTCTTTCAGCCATGGTGGCATCACTGCAAAAATCCTGTCTATAAATAATTGATGGTGGGACTGTAAAGGTCTTTGGACAGGAAAAGCCTATTACGTTATTTCATACAATGCTCCATTCAAGAGAAAAATGAAGGCAGGATTCACTCTTCCTTTGGCCTGCCATGCCCTAGACATGGGTTTGGCTGAAGAAAATTTGTGGATAAAACAGACAGCAATAGAAAAAACTAAATACTTTTGTTACTTTTGTACACTCAAAAATATAGCATGTGCTTAAGGAAAGGAACAACAGTTTTATATACCTATAGTTGTAAGGGATGCAATTAAAAACAGATAACAATTGTTAATGGACTGTACTTTTGTGCTGGTCCACAGAAATGCACTGTTGCTGTGAATGCAAATGTTGCTATTTTACATTTCATTCAGTGTACTGTAGGATTACTATTAGAAATGGCAAAGGAAATCCATGTAAGTCCTTGTGTAAGACTTTTCTTTCTACATGTTTTCTACATGCACTGGAACAAGCGTATCATCAAAAATAAAACCACTGACATCAGTGGAGTTTCACCTGGGACGGATTTGGCCTGCTTCTACTGACTGCGTCATTACCCTGAAGCCACGCTGAACAATTCATTAGTGGCAGAGAGCTGAATTTCTGAAAGCGTGTGTAACCTAACTCTAACCACCAGCACAGTAGAAACTACTCTCAGTAGCTCCTCTGGGCAACCAAGGACACCACCAGACTGAATAAATAAATATAAACAGAGAATGTTTTCCAATTAACTCCACATCTGGAGTACTGGATATTTTTCCAGCTCTGAAGTCAAGGCACGTTTACAGACTACGAAAGACAGTCCTCTTTACTGTCACCCATTTCTGATGATCACAGGGAATTTGACAGCATTATTTCTTTGCATAAGAGGGAGATTTTCATTCTGTGTTGCAGCTTCCAAAGAATAAGTCTGTATGCCATTGGCTGCTTCATTACTGAAAATTACAGCTGAAATCTTTTTGTAGACTTGTGCAGTGCTCCCCAGCAGTGTCCCAGCTCCTCCTGGTGCCATTCTCTGCTCACAGCTGCCCCATCCCAGAGGTAATGAGAGCTCATGAGCAGACAGCTTGATCTGTGCCAGCATGACAGCACTCCAAACTTGCTTAATTTACTAGCAGAGGTGCAACACAGTCTAAAATAGTGCCTTTTACTGGCAGTCACAGGTCAGATGTGTGATTTTATCTTCTGTTGATAATAAGGCTTAGAGAGGAATGGAACTGATTCATCTCACGTGTTAGGTTCTGGATGAGAGATTGTGCCCTGCTGAACTGGCATTTTTGTAACTCCAAAAAAACTATACACAATAGAGGACCGCCCAAACAATATTAGTTGTCACCTAAAATTTCATGCCTTGAGACATACTCAAAGTGAACTAACCTGAAATGCTATTGCTTCCATCTTCTTCCTCTCTCTCTGGCTTGCGTGCAAATTTTTGCTCAAGAACAGCAACTCAGGTGCAGAGGTAAGCTCCTCCATCAGTGGAATGCTTTCCTCTTTCACTCCATGATAGCTGAGAAGGACAAAGGCCCTGGATAGATATCAAAGACTCATTTCTGGGTCTCACTGAAGCTGGCTGGCTGCAGATCTGGAGACGTGCAAATGCAGTTTAAAGTGCAAATGTAGGTTTACAGGTATCTCACCTAGCAGATATTCCAGCTAACCAATACCTTTCACAGTGCTTTAGATCTTCCCACTCAGTAGGGAATCCACTCACCTCACATTTGAAACATGTGTGATGAACTATACCATTTAAGTGCCTGTTTCTATTCAGATTCTAAAGGGATTTGAAAACAATCATGTATATGTATCTTGTTAATACGTAAGGCCAGGAGAGGTTAGATCAGATGCCAAACCACTGTGAAACTGTAGGTGAACATGGTAGTCCTTCAGCTTGCAGCTTGATGAAGTATTATTAATACTGATGTATTATAAAGTTGATGAAGTATTATTAAGTATTATTATTCTGCAATGAAGTAGAATCACAGAATCAGTAGAGTTAGAAGGTGTAAAGGGACTAGTGCAAACAAGGAGATGTGCCTCACTAGCCTGATTGTAACAAACTTCTTCCTTATACCTAATTTAAAGCCTTGCTCCTTTAGTTTGAAACCATTTCCTCTTGTTCTACCACCATAGACCCTGCTAAAGAGTCTGTCTCTTCTTTTTCCTATAGCTCCTCTTTAGCTATTGAAAGGTCACAATCAGATCAACTTGGAGCCTTCCCTTCTCCAGGCTGAACAGCCCCAGCCCTCTTAGCCTGACCTTGTAGGGGGAGTGTTCCATCCCTCAGACCAATCCTGTGGCCCTTCTCTGGATGTGCTCTAATAGGTCCACATCTCCCCTGTACGAAGGACTCCATATCTGGGTGCAGTACTCCAGGTGAATCTCACCAGCACAGAGTACAGGAGCAGGATCACCTCCCTCACCCTTCTGGTCACTCTTCTTTTGATGCAGTCCAGGATACAGTTGGCTCTCTGTGCTGTGAGGGCACATTGCTGGCTCATATCCAGCTTGCCATCCACCATTTCCCCAAATCCTTTTCAGCAGGGCTGTGCTCCACCCTTACACCTCCCAACCTATATTGATAGTAGGGATTGCCGCAGCTCTGGTGCAAGGCAATGCACTTGGATTTGTGAACCTCACGAGATTTACCTGGGCTCACTGCTTGAGCCTATCTGGGTCTCTCTGGATCGCATCCTGTCCTTAGGATATATCAACTATACGATAGCTTGGTATTTTAGGAATTTTTCAATTTGGCACTTTTTCAAGAGACAGAATTATGTTCAGAGAATTAATTCTGGAAATGCCCAGATTTTTATTTGTGAATTTTCCTGATAGTGTCTGATTAATGTGCACCTGCTGCTCCACCAGATCCCAGTTTACATATTGGTTGTGGTCATGCTTTGCTGTTGTCCCAGATGTGCTGATTCATCCAAACTTTTCCCCTTGCACTCTGGTTTACTCTTTCCCTTTCTCCTGGGTCTGAGGCCAGACTTCATCATCTCCTACAACTCAGGGTTCCTAGGAAAACAAATCACTCTTCCTCAGTCACCTCATAACGCAGACATTTAATCATCCTCCACCTCTAGTGATCCACAGAGATTCTGTGTAAATGAAGGAATTGTTCATTTTCACAAATTTTAACTCTCTCTAGACTATTAAATAAAGGCATAAAAAGAATTTTATAAATTTTATCAGGACTTAGCTTTTTGTCTCTTTATAACGAAGTGTAACCAACCAGAGACTGTAGAGATTCTGACCTATAAGCAGAAGAAAGTTTGTTTCTTATGTATATATCTGCATGTTCATGCGTACTGTATGTCTACACTGTCAGTATATCAATTACATTTGGAGACAAAGAAAAGTCCACTAAGGGCCCAATTAGCAGTCTAAAAGTTAGCTGAGGCCATGATGAAATACGCGGGCAGCAACTGCACAGGGATGTGCTGAAAATCCATATCAAACACATATGGTAGATTTTTCATCAAGTGTTATCTTTTCATTTAACTAGTGGAAGAAATTACAAACAAATGTTAATTTGATTCCTCTTTTCTCATCTACTTTGTGTGACTCTTTTCTTTACCTCCTCAAAGAAATACTATTACTGGTGACAAAAGAAGCAGTGGCAGTTTCTGCCTGGGCATATTATTGATCTCTTTCACACCATACCACAGCCAAGTGCTTTAGGCTCATATATGGTCACTCATGATCTTCTCTTCTGATCCTTCCTCTGCTATTTTCAGTTCCATTATACACAACCAGACAGATAAGGCTCCTTATTTGCTCAGATTTCAAATGCTGTTTTGAAAAAGTTGTTACCCTAGGACAGCATCTCTCATTCCAATTTACAATACAATACATACACATATATCATAGAAGCATGCTTATATATTTATAATACGTAAAATTTCTTGTATTTACTCTTTTGCATATGACAACCGTTTTCTCCCACAGTTGTAACTGAACAGTTTTGAGTGGCATAATCACAATAAGAATGGATACTGATATGTTCAAAATGTGTATTTAACTGCTTAGACTGGCACAAATGTTCTCTTTTCCGTTTATAGCAGATTCCATGTTATTTCAAGGAGATATATTAGTTTTTTTCTATGACTTACCTAAAATATTTTAGGGACCATTTGATTATTATATACAATCCAAGGAGATAAACCGGACAACAGAAAAAGAACTTTTCCAAATTCAAGGAAATATAGCATGCAGCAGTGGTAATTTGGCACAGAGCTTCCACAATAGATTTCATTTCTTTTTTTTTTTTTTTTTAACAGAATCATAATTGAAAACGGACTTAGCCTCTTAAATAAACCAGTGACAGCTGGGAAAATCAGCAGATTGGCCCTTTGTGCCTGTTTATAGTAGATTTTGGCAGCAAGATAGTTGATGTAGTCTCCATAGGACACAGCTATTATGTCTTCCAGATGTGCTTGACCTTTATCTTGGATAAAAAAAAAATATATCTTGCCATAGAAACTATCAATTTATGTACTCTTACCCCAATGCTCAGCTCCTTTAAGATGCTGGAAAAGGTGCTCTTGTGATGGTTAAGCTTTCATTGCCATGCAGTACAGGTAGGTGATTAGACTTTCAAGTGTGAAGATATAATTTCAACCCAATGTCCCTGTAGAGTTTCTAGTATGAGGAATATCTAACATGTAGAGAGTTTCTCAGTAATTGCAGAGGGATGCTTAGGAGGTTCTTCCTTGGTTCTTCCACACTGGGTGGAAGGAGAAAGAAAAATGGTGACAGCTGCTTTATGAGTTGTCCTTTTATTATTTGCTTGTGTGTGCAAGATGATGCTACTGCGCATTCTGACTCTTTTGGTAAACTATATCAAAGGCAGTTTCAGCAAAGAGTTGAGGTGCAGACAGCTTATTGCCAGGAAAACTGCACTGAGACGTGGGCAATGTAGCTGAGGTGGTATGGGCTGCCTCACAGCTGTGGGTGCTATGGGACATCAGCAGGTGTCTTTCCAAAGCCAAACCTGCATCCATTTAATTTTAACTTGGCAAATGAAATTCTTGCTTTTCCTTCTTGGGTAGGCCAGATGTTAAGCACAGCTGAGACAGAATACAAGTTGAATTACTGGAAGCCCTTGATATGCTACCCTGGAGAGTCCTGCATCCTGGTGAGCAGATCCCAGACACGCTCAGTGCAGCACTGCAGATATTTTACCAACCCCATAGTATAGTAGCACATAAATCTGTACACTGACTGAATCCAGCTTTGCACCCCAATGTAGGACCTGAGCATGTTGCAAGCAAGTTGTGCTCTCTGTCATGCCTATGGGCAGCACCTATTGCACTGTGTTGCACTCCTTCACCATCCCATGAGCCAGTGTTTCTTGGACTCCTGTACCAGACAGGCTCATAGATGTGTACCTGAAGCATAAAGTTCTCACAGGGCCACCTCATTATGTGACTTTGTGTACAGATCCTCATGCTGGGAAGTTAAGGCATTGGAGGGCACGTGACTGGTTGAGCTAAGGTTCTGGCAGGAGAAACCCATGTGAAAGAAGTAGAGACATTAATGGGTGTCCCACCAGTACGGTGCTATAGGTGCTGCTACAGGTGACAGTGATGGATATGACCCGGCCACCAAACATGTCTGGGAAAAGGAGTGAGTTCATATAGAGCTGAAGGTTTAAAAATGCTGAAGGCCCAAAGAATTTTTGCTTATGTGCGTGTTCTATGCAGAGATAAAGCTTCATTTTGTCACAATAATAGGCCAGTTGCAAAGGAGTAGGAGGATTCTGGAATGTGGTGTCTGGAAAACCACATAACAGAGCTTCTGCAACTGATTTTCTGAGGAGTAGTTTGTGGGAAATTAGAAAGAAACATGGTAATTGTTCAAATTGGACCAAAACTGCATGCAAAACAGAAATCTTGCCGTCCAGCCACAGTGGCTGTCTTTTGGCTCATCTACTGAGGCTGAGAACGCTAGCTGGCAGCGGATGGATGACTGTATATCTGATGTTGTTTCCTGGAGATAGGAACATTTTTAGGCGAGGTGATAGGCAAGGCAGAGCCCTGCTCCATCATACAGAGCCACTGCTGTAATGTCCTTGGAGGGTATTACTTAGCCGTGCAAAGTTGCAGCTTTGAACAGAGCTTTCTTTCTGTACTTAGCGATTCCCCCAGAAGGCAGGAATGCAGTATGGTAAAATGTATTTTATAAAAATAATGAAAATGACAAAATAACCAGAAAGAAAATGAATTTCCACAATGTGGGAGGAGAAAACAGCTGTGTCAGCTGTCCCATTGCTGCATAAACAATCCA